>CM066314.1:199059500-201459500 GCA_033807775.1 Saussurea involucrata
AGAGGGTCATTATCAAATCACTGAGGGTTTGGATCAACAATCTCCCCCTATTTTATTATGACATAGCAACAAAGAAAATTGCTATTTAATGAAAACATAAGGATAAAAAGAACTCATAAAATATTTGCCCCTTTTACTGTTTTCTGGGATCTTTTCAGTACTGATGGAGTAAAGTTCATTCGCTGAAATCTTTCTTTAAAACTTTGAATCAGGTTACAAAGAGAAATGGAAAGATTACAAGTACAAAAGAATAACTGATACAATAGAGAAATAGGCGATCATATCAGTTTGTAAAGGGTTCTTCCTTAATGAGAAGTTCATCAAGGGTCTTTGATGTGGTGGGAATCATCCAGTCAGGAACGGTTACACCTTGTTTTCTTCTGATCAGCGCTTCTTCAAAAATCAAGGGTTTCAGATGTCGTGCCTGAGGGTCATTCCTAAAGTCACACCAGTAGATGAGATCTCTCAGCTGTTCGATGGGAGTGATGTGAAGTTCAGAGATGCGTTGAAAATGCTTTCCACCATCGTAGTCATGGAAAAATATCCCGTAGGGTTCGTTTATGACTTTGCCAGGGATGAAAGTCTCACCAGGAGGAATAGATGTGTCAAGCATGGAAAGATCAGGATCAGGACCAAGGACTTCAGCACGTGAGAAACCAATACCTGTTTCATTTCGTATGACGGGGCCATCAATTGAAGATTTAGATTTATTCTTCTTCGCTGAGGCCTTTCTTTTCTGACTTTCGAGAGGAGGAGGAGGAGGAGGAATATCCACACAGGAGTAGACTAAGTCGATTTGTTTGTTGATCAGCTTTTCAACATGTTCCTTGTACTTCGACTGAGACTTCTGGATGGCTAACCTGATCTCCAACCATTCAGAGAGACCGTACTTCGTTATGGCTTCAGCATAGAATTTTTCGTACTTCTTATCTTCTCTGAATATCTCGACTTCAGCGATTGAAACAAGGGTTGTTCTTCCAGAGATGAATACCTTGTTGATTTTGGCAGGAGAGAGTCTGTAGTTGACCTTTTCTTTGCACCAGGCTAAAGTAGACTGAGACACAGTTCTCTTTTCTTCAGTTATCTTCTTGGCGTCTTCCCAGAGCTGACGTTGAACATCAATGGGAACTCTTTTCAGCTTGGGGTCTTTTATTGATCGTTTAGAAAGCTGGATGGCGTATTCTCTATCCTTTTCTTCAGCTTCCTTTCTTTCAGCGATTAATCTTTCAGCTCTGAGGTGATCCTTGTATTCCTTTTGGGAAATTCTGAACTTTTGAGGAACAGAAGGAAGTTGATCACGCCTCAGAATGATTCGTTGATCCTCGAATTGCTTTATTAACTCCTTTCTTCTTTTCTAATCCTCTTCACTTAGCTTTTGAGGAGCTAAGGAAGGTCTGTATCTGTGCGAGAGTAGTTGTTCTTCTAGTTCATCAGTCTCAGAGATCAAATCTAAGACTGGGATTATTTCTTCAGCAGCAGCTGGTATTATTGGTGAAGTCGCAGTTGTGGAACCTTCAGCGATATCCTCAAACAGGGGAGAGGACTAGCTGAAACACAACGATCTTACAAGTAAGAACATGGGTAGAAACAGAGAGAGAAAATTTGTTCAAGTGTATAGGCTTGGGTAGTAGAACTGATAGTGTATGATAGAGGAGGGATGGAGTGAGAGATGTTTAGTGTACCTGACAAACCGGCTTTTCAAGCAAGATCGTCAGATTGTCATCTTCAGCGACGCTTTAGCCTTTGCCCTTCTCAGCTCCAGAGGCTGAGGGCTTTGTCTTTGTCCGCTCCCCTGAAGGTTCATTTATCGAGATTCCCTTAAGAACTTTGATCCTCGGAGCAGGTTTGACGATAAAGAAGTCATCGTCATCTTCGTCATCATCATCATCATTCTTTGGAGAAGAGGATGGTTCATTATCAGGGATGTCGACGGCTTCATCATCTTCTGCTTCGGATTCGGTTTTATCAGCTTCTTCTTTGAGTTGCTCCGCCTCAGATATAGAGGCGAGCTTCTTGGTTTCCTCAGGGTTTTCATCTCCCTGAGGTCCAGCGATGGTTTCTTCAGCATCCTTCTTCTCTCCCCTGATAGATTCATCATGGGAAAGGTCTTCAGCGCTCTTGGAGAGATCTTCAACGCTCTTCTCCCACTCTTTCTCATGATGAGTGGGGGAGGAATGGGATGACTCAGCAGCGTTGGCAGGTTTACTGTCTTTTTGGTCAGAGATACCTATCAAATCTTCAATCTTTGCTATTCTGTCTTGAAGGCCAGAAATAGCAGGATTGATCTTCTCCAGCTCAGTGCGATCCGCCGCTGTGAAATTGTCAAATGCAGGGACAGGGGCAGGGGCAGGAGCAGGAGTATTCGCTTTGAGTAGCAGCTGCCCGATCATCGTTTTCATCGAACTAACATCGGTCTTTACAGAGCCTAAGTCAGTCTTTACGGTAGACATATCTCCCTCTAGTTGTCCAACCGATGTCTTCAGCGTTGTGACTTCGCTGGACATGGATGAAACTGAATTTTTGAGAGAGGTGTAGTCTGTGTAGATGTCAGCGAGCACCTTGGCGAAGTCGCTGAGAGTTTTATCAACCTGCTTCATGTCATCTGTGGAAGCCTTCTTCTCCACCACCGTTGTCAGCTTTGTAAGATTCTCTCCAGCGTTTGTTACAGCTGTAGAGTTATTTGAAAGAGTAGTGGTGAGACCTGTCAGCTTTGTCTCCATGGACTTCAGAGAGGCGTTGATGTCTCCCAAATTAGGACCTGTAACATATAAGAACTTGTGAACATAGGAAAGCTCAGAAGTTTGGGGTTTAGTGACAGTGTTTATGGGTTGGTGTGTACCTGCTGGAGGATTGATGAACTCGTCAAAATTACGGGTTCCTGAAAAATGTTCCATGTCATCTTCAAAAGTGCCCATGGATTGTCCTGCAGGTCCTGTCTTCATCATTTCTGGAGTATCAGCTTTAGTTTCCGTAGAAATGATGGCATCTCCAGCGAGAACTGGAGGAGAGACCAAATGAGCAGAGGGAGGAGCGAAGGATAAGAATGGAGGTTGGGTTCTGAGTTCAGCGTTGGATTCGCTGAAAATCACTTCATCAGTCTTTTGAGAGAGTGAAGGAGGTTGGGTAGGTTCCAAGTTTGTAACCTCAGCGTTTAGAGACGCTGAAGTTGGGATGGAATGGATGGGTTGTTCAGGTGTGGCAGAGCGTACCACTGAACGTTCCTTCAGCTCTGTAGAAAGAGCTGAGGAGTCTTCAGGATGAGATTGCCGGGGTTGCTCCTTTGTTTTCTTGATCCTTTTAGAACCAAGTGGGGTAGATGATTGTTTCCTTTTCTTAGAAGGAGAGGAGTTTGTGGCCAGGGTATCAGCGATGGGTATTGTCGCTGAAGGAGCCACATAAGTAGAAGAAGAAGGGTTGAGAAGAGTTAAAAGCGTAGAAAGACGTACCTCATTTTCAACTGGTTTGAAGTCAAGTACCTTAGGTCCAACCTGAGAGAGTTTCAGGTCACCCTCTTGCGGGTAGCTGTCCTTCAGGCCATATTGGAAGATGGCGCATAGAAGATGGGGTAAGGAACCCATGGAGGTCTGTCAGCGGCAGAGTCTACTCTTTGCACCAAGTCATCATAGATAAGAGATGCCCAGTCAATGTGTAGACCTTTCAGCAGAGCGTATCCCATTGCTTGCTGAGGTTGAGCGGCTTGGTCAGAGGAGCCGGTCTTGGCAGTCATGCAGCTGATTAAGTGAGCGAAGATGAAGTTCATCTCGCTGGGCATTTTCGACTTCTTTAGCAGGGTCAGCTTCTTCTCGGGCTTCTTGTCTCTGCCAATTTCCCATACATAGCCCATTGCATCGAAAAATGCAATAAGAGCTTCTTTGTCAGCGAGTTTCTTATGGTCAGGGAAAGGAACAAAAGGCTTTTCTTTTGTAGCGTTGGGAAAGTTCAGAGCTTTGCGAATGATGGCAGGTGTGATCTTTATCGTGCCATACTCAGTATCGCTGAGGATACAATCAATTGTTTTGGAGGGATCTTTGGCGGATGGTAACTGAGAGTGTCTGGCAGAGTACCAGAACTGGGATAGTAGTAGCTGACTTGCAAGAGGTGAGATGGTCAGGGCTGTTGAAATTCAGCAATTCTTTTGGAAATTCACAGCATCTTTCAGATGTGTGACTTACTTTCGAGGAGGAAACTCGAGAAGCGCAGAAAGGTTGTTCGTTTTGGTCCAATCTAGTTGATCCAGAGTGAACTTAACCTGAGGAGCCTTGATAATATCTACTTCCTCAGAATCAGCGGAGATGTTCTTAGTGGTAGCAGGAATGTCAGACGATGCCATTTCTCTGTATTATCAGTTCGACCAAAGATGTTAACAAATAAGAATAATCTTAATGTGGAAATATTTTTCATTAAGATGGTTCAAATTTTATCCATTTCATTCAGACACAAATGTCTTAATGAAGATTAGGGTTTTTCTTGATTTTAAGAAACGAAACGTAAAACCCATTTATTCTTGTTATCCAGTTTTCTATGAAGAAATAGATTATGGAAACGAATGAAGAACAAGTTTAAGATTTTTGCATTTAAACTTGAAGAACAACCATGAAATGGTTGTGTTGATAAAACCATGAAAAAAATGATTTCATTTTAAGAAGTTCTTTTGTTTGATCTTGTTAAAACAAGGAAAAGATCGAAAACAAGTTATACGCATTCGGTAATAAATAAGAACATATTAACCTTGATGTTTGATGAAGAAGATGATGAACAGTTCTTGAAGTTTTAGAAAGCACAAATGCAACAGTGAATTCTTTCTTGTGGAGGAAGATTGTTCGCGTAAAAGAAAAATATAAACCACAAGTTTGTTTATATAGAGAGAGATTAGAGAGAGAAAATCTTGAGCGGGAACAGATTTTCATCATGACACGGACACGTGTTTGCATTTGATTGGAAGTTTGAACGAGACGTGCAAACGTGTGTCAGAAAGAGAAACATGCCGGGGTTTATCCGTTGCAATGACGTCACAACTGTCCTTTCATATTCTTTTAGGATGTCTCTGAGGTTTTGAAAGCTCAGGGACTCTTTTACAAACATGAAGCACTGAATGAAAATATCAGTGATGGTTTTAAGAATTTTCACAATATCGCTGTTAAGGAAGAGATATTCAGCGATGCATTTTGTTTTGAAATCTTGCATTTTCATGCGATTGTCAGAGAGAGAAAACATACCTTGATATCAGCTTGACCAAGTTTTATTCAGAGAGAATATGATTGAATAGGTTATACGAGTTGATTTTATCCTATCGCTGATCAATGTGAACCGTTGAGGATTTTACCCTTCAAAGTTCAGCATTCCAAGCTCGCTGATGAGAAAGTTGAATCTTGTCTCATCAAGAGGTTTGGTAAATAAATCAGCTAACTGATAATCAGTTTGGATAAAATGAAGTTCTATATCACCATTCATCACATGATCTCTGATAAAATGATATCTGATTTCTATGTGTTTGGTCTTTGAATGTAGTACTGGATTGTTTGCTATGGCGATGGCACTTGTGCTGTCGCAATAGATTGGAATTTAGAGAGCTGAAGATCATAGTCTAGTAGCTGATTTCTCATCCACAAGACTTGAGAACAACAGCTTCCAACAGCTACATATTCAGCTTCAGATGTGGAAGTGGACACTGAATTTTGTTTTTTACTAGTCCAACTTACCAGCTTTCCACCCAGGAGCGGACATCCTCCTGTGGAGCTTTTCCTATCCATTTTGCAATCTGCAAAATCACTATCTGAATAGGCGGTTAGATCGAATCCTGAATCTTTGGGATACCAAAGACCTAGGTTCGTTGTACCCTTAAGGTATCAAAAAATTCGCTTTACAGCTTTCATATGAGATAGCATAGGTTCAGCTTGATATCGTGCACACAAACATGTTGCATACATAATATCGGGTCGGCTAGCTGTAAGATACAAGAGAGAGCCGATCATCCCACGGTACAGCGTGACATTAACAAGTATTCCCTTTGAATCCTTGTCAAGTGTCAGCGGTGGTGCCATAGGGGTTTTCATAGCTGAACTATAAGTTAAATCAAATTTCTTCAGCATATCTTTAACATACTTTCCCTGATTAATAAAAGTTCCTTTTTCAGTTTGCTTAATCTGAAGATCAAGGAAATATGTTAGTTCACCCATCATGCTCATTTTATACTCATCTTTCATTCTATTAGCGAAACGAGTACAAAGCTCTGGGTTAGTAGAACCAAATCTAATGTCATCAACATATATTTGAACTAGAATGATATGACCTTTCACTTTTCTAAAAAATAGAGTTTTGTCAATCTTACCTCGCTCAAATTTTTCAATATGGAGATAAGTAGAAAGAGTGTCATACCATGCACGAGGAGCTTGCTTCAAGCCATAAAGTGCCTTATCCAGTTTATAAACATAATCTGGACGCTTAGAATCTGAGAATCCTGGAAGTTGTTCCACATACACTTCTTCATTCAGCTTTCCATTCCGAAACGCTGACTTAACATCCATCTGATGTACTTTGAAGTTTTTGTGTACAGCATATGCTAAGAATAGACGAATAGATTCAAGTCTTGCTACTGGAGCAAATGTTTCGTCATAATCTATACCTTCCTCTTGTCTTTATCCCTGAGCAACAAGACGACCTTTGTTGCGGGTTACAGTACCATGTTCGTCCAACTTGTTTCGATAGACCCATTTAGTGCATATTACTGTTTTATCAGTTGGTCTCCGAACAAGTTTCCAAACTTTGTTTCTTTCGAATTCAGTCAGCTCTTCTTGCATGGCGCTGACCCAGTTTGGATCTTTGAGGGCATCATCTATTTTCTTTGGTTCAGTTAGAGAAATAAAGTTAACAAATAAACAAATATTACCTGCACTTCGTCGAGTCTGAACACCAGCGTTTGGATCACCAAGAATTTGATCAATTGGGTGATTTACGGTCCATCGCTGAGCCGGAGCATTAGTTGCTGACTCATCTTGAACTGGAGGAGCTGAAGATGAGGCTTCAGCTACTTCTGGAGTTTCAGCTAAGAGAGGAATACTTGCATTTGTCATTTCATTTACTGATTGCTGAGAGATAGATGGAATGTCTGAGGCATTTGGTTCAGCGGTAGGTATAGTGTTTATAGGAACAGCTGAGACCCATGATGTTTCAGCTTCACTATTCTGCATGTTTGGAATGATAGGAGGACTATCATCTTCTACTGGATGAGCATGAGGAGTGGGAATATCTTCTGAATCATCAAGATGAGAAAACATCCATTGATTCAGTTCTTCAGTATCAGCGGACGGTTTAGAGTTCGCTGAACGGGATTCGTCAAACGTGACGTGAATAGTTTCTTCTACAGTTTGTCTTCTACGATTGAAGACTCTGAAGGCTTTGGAAACTGAGGAGTATCCAAGAAAGATTCCATCATCAGCCTTGGGATCAAACTTTCCAAGAGCATCTCTGTTGTTAAGCATGAAACACTGACATCCAAAGATGTGAAGAAAGCTGATTGAAGGCTTTCTCCCATGAAAGAGTTCATAGGCTGTCTTTTTGAATCTTTTAACTATCAGCGAACTGTTTTGCGTAAAACAAGCAGTGTTGACAGCTTCTGCCCAAAACTGAGTAGGCAGGTGAGAATCGTTGAGCATTGAACGTGCAGCTTCAATAATTGTTCTATTTCTTCTTTCAGCGACTCCATTTTGTTGCGGTGTTCTCACTAAAGAGAAGTTGTGAGAAATACCCTTACTCTCAAGGAAGAAATCAAGAGAACTGTTTTTTAATTCAGTCCCATGATCACCCCTTATTGAGCGAACGGTCAGATTGTTCAGGGTTTCCATCTTCTGAACAAAGGTGATGAGTTCTTCAGGGGTGTCACTCTTAGAACGGAAAAACATTACCCAAGTGAAGCGAGAGAATTCATCAACTATGACCAGCGTATATTTCTTTCCAGCGATGGATTGTTTGTTAACAGGGCCAAACAAATCCATATGGAGTAGTTGTAGAGGAGATGACACTGAAGAAACTTGCTTAGATTTAAAGCTTGCTTTGGTCTGCTTCCCTTTTTCACACGCTGAACATAAAGACTCTTTGGCGTATGAATGCTGAGGTAGACCAGTGACTAACTCTTTTGAAGAAAGAGTGTTCAATGTCTTGAAATTTAGATGAGATAGCCTCTTATGACATAGCCAGTTGACATCAGATGAGGCATTTGAGAAGACACAGGAGTTCTCAGTGGTTGTTGAGTCCATGTTTATTACATAAACATTTTCCAAACGATAACCGCTGAGAGCTATCTTCTCCTTTTTGTCAGCGACAAAGCAGGATTCCTTAGTAAAGATTACTTTGTTATCCATGTCGCAAAGCTGACTGATGCTTAGAAGATTATGCTTCAGCCCTTCAACATATGCGACTCTTCTGAAGGAGGTTGTACCATTTGAAAGTACACCATACCCTCGGGTATGTCCTTTTTCATTTCCACCGAAAGTCACAGAGGGACCCTTCTCTTCCTTGTATTCAGCGAGCAGGCTTTTCTTTCCAGTCATGTGTCTAGAGCATCCGCTATCGAGATACCAGATACCCTTCTTAACCTGCAATACAAAGGAAGATTAGTTTTTCTTGGGTACCCACTTGACCATGTATACACATTTGTCAGTGGAAGTAGTTGGAATGGAAGATTCAGCAGTCTTCGCAGCATTTGAAGATTCAACTTTGTCTTTCTTCACTTTGGTTAATTTCTTAACTTCAGTGGTAGGATTCATCTTGACCTGATTTGCACCAGGGTTGGTCTTCTTTGCCTTGGGGGAAATCTTCACCTTAGCTATCTTTTCAGCTTTGGTGGTTGTGGGGCACTTACAAGCAATATGATCGGTAAGTCCACAGTGATAACATTTCCTATAACTAAAAGTAGTTCTAGGACCATTTGAATACTGAGCTTTTGATTTCGAATTAGAAGTGCCAGCATCAAGTAAACTATTTGCTTTAGAAATGGGACGAACATTCAGTTCTTCAGATTTCTTACCAAGGACATCCACTCTGAGTCTAGGAGTATATCGCTGAATAGATCCAGAGATCTGCTTCCTTCATCCAGAGGGATGAGCCACTGAAGCTTTAGAAGCATTCAGCTTTGGTACTAAGGTACCCTTCTGAGGATTCTGGTAAATAACAATTCCTTTACCTTTGTCTTTAGAGACAGAGGTAGGTTTTGAATAAACCATTTTCTCCTTGCCTTTTGAGGAGGTAGGAGTTTCCTCAGGGATTGGTGTATTGGACGAGGAGCACTGAGAAGATGAAGTATCAGCGACTGAGGATACGAACGTTCCAAATTTAAGCATTGAACGCTCAGTGGTTGGTTTTGGAGTATCATATTTGTAACCTAGACCACGTTTATCACTTAGGGGAATCTGAGACTTTATTATCTCAATGATCTTTGTTGAAGAATTACACCATCCTTCAACAGTAGCTTTTTCAGCTTTTAATGCAGCGATAGCTTCTGCTCGTTCGATTTTGACTAGATGATTTAAATATACTTGATCTTTAAAATCTTCTTCAATTTTATAAAGCTTTTCTATTTGAAGGTGGCAGTTTTTAAGCTTTTCAGCGAGATCAAGGTTTTGGTTTTCAACCACAGTTTTTCCGTTCATGGCTTCGTATAAACTTCTAGTCAAGAGATCGATCTTGCGGAGACTATCAGCTTCATCAATATTTGCAATATTGGTAAAGAAGGAAGGTGATACCTAAATAGTAGAGGTTGAAGTGGAGGGAATGTCTGAACTTTCTTCCTCTTCTTCAATCTTGGCCATAAGACATAGATTTGCTTCATCATCTTCAGAGTCAGATGATGATGCTTCTTCATCAGAAGCATCCCAATCATAGTTAGCCATCAGGCCTTTACTCTTCTTCTTAAAGCTTTTCAGCTTAGCATATTTTTCTTTCAGCTTTGAATATTTGTCATCTTTATTCCTTGGAACAAAGGATTTCTTTGTAAAAGCTGAGGGTCTAGAAACTTTCTTAGACCTGCACTCGTTAGCGAAATGTCCTGTCTTTTCGCAGTTAAAATAAGTAGCAGTTGCCTTATCAACAAAAGCTGATGATCTAGGCTTGTCTGTTATGGAAAGAGGTTTGTTCTTTCTAAACATTTTCTTTTTGGCAAATCTCCTGAACTTTTTAGTTAGGAGAGCCAAAGATTCATCATCATCTGAATAATCAGAATCTGATGACCTTTCAGAGTTACTTTCTAACTCAGTGATAGTGACCGAGGGTCACTGAGTAGAAGGTTCCTCTGAGATTAAAGCAACAGGGGTGCTTTTAGAATCTTTTACAAGATTCTTCTTAAGATGGCTCGATTGCTCATGATTCAGCAACGTGTCATATAAGGTTAAAAGGGTCATTGATTTTAGATCCTTTGATAGCTTGAGACACATAGAATAATTGTCCCATCTTTCAGGTAAACATTCTAGAAACTTTGTCAGAACTTCAAAGTTAGAATATTCCATACCAACAGTTTTCAGATCTATAATTAAACAATTAAAACGTTGGTGAACTTCAGAAAGAGATTCATTCTTACGAGAAATGAAGCTTTCGTATTGTCTTACCAGGTTGATCTTTCTTGAGTCCTGGACTTCAGACGTTCCTTCATACTGAACACATATTGTGTCCCACGTGGCTTTTGATGTTTTCAGATTCATGACGGAATGGTAGACTTCGTCAGGAAGAGCCATGGATAGTATGGATCTGGCTTTTGTATCTATAGCCACTTTCTTCTTATCTTCGTCGGTCCATTGAAAGATTTCCTTAGGGACCAGCCTTTCTGGAATAGCAGGTCTATTCTCAGCGGCTGGAACAACAGCATCAATTCTTACAGGGATGAATGGACCATTCTCGAGATAGTAAGGCATAGTAGGGTCTACACCTTCTAAGAAGAGTGTCATCCTATTTTTCCATAAGTTGAAGTTATCTCTGGAAAATCTAGGGGGTTTAGCAAGAGAACCATTGTCTATATAATTTGTGTTTGTGTTGGTGGCCATTTTCAGATAATAGCAAGGAAGAGAAATATCTTAGATTAGATCTTGTTTATGAGATTAAACAAATCTGCTCTGATACCACTTGTTGGTCCCGAAGGCCTATACAAGTTTGTAGAAGGGGTTGAATACAAACACACTGATTTTACTTTTCTAAATTGTTTATTGATAAATCATTAACAATTTACAGCTTGTTGCGGAAACAAGATTAAGGATAAACCTAAATCTAAACAAGTTGGAACACTAAGGTTTCTTGCACTAAGAGAGATAAGGAAATTACTAATAATAACCTATCTTGAGATAAGAGATTGAACTTGTCCAGAGTTAGCAAGTTACTTCAAATGAAGTGGGTTCATCTCTTTATATACTGCATGCATTTAATGCAAGTCAGTATACACTTTACACGTGTCATCATCTGGTTGGTTGCATGTCATTGACCTTTGTTGACAACCTTAGTAGCCGCATGGATGAACAGTGTAGTATCAGAGTGGTTGTACGATTTCAGACAGTCGGAGGTTCTTTTCTGACATTTCGTACGGAGTCGTGCAAGGGTGGTTAAGACAAAAGTACTTTGTACGAAGGAATTCATGATCATATTTCGTTGATTCAGAGCATTATCATTATCTATTCAGCGAATGATAAAGTTCAGCGATAGCTGAAGTCTTGTACTTGATACTTCACGTTGAGTGGACAAATCTGAGTCTTCGCTGATCCGCATCAGTTCATTAGGAGACTTGGCGCTGGTTCTTGAGCTTGATCTTCGACTTCAGCGTAGAACCTTTGTTGACGTGAAACTTGTCTTCAGGGATCATAAGTAAACAACTAACTTATCAGCGATCATCATAATGACTGAACAGACTCAGAGCATTAATGGTGAACAGTGTTCGCTGAATGTTTAATTTAAAGAGCGAGAGTTCCTATCAGCGGTACTGTAAGATCTTAGTACTTATCAGCGATAGTGAAACTCTGATACATATTGTTTACTTACAATTTTCACTAAGTATATAAGAGAGGGTCATTATCAAATCACTGAGGGTTTGGATCAACACAATCTCCCCCTAAAGTTATATAAAGAAAAATATGATCTTGGAATCTTCAGGTCTTGATATTTTATTCTCTTGAATCTTTGAAGCACTTTAATGTTGCTTGACTTCATGTCTTTCACGCTCCCCCTTGAAATACGCTCTTAGTCTTCATAGTATCATGAGTTGAGCCACGAGTTGAATTTGCTTTGAAAAACATCAGAACTTGTTGAACCAATATGCTCGAAGGAGGAATCAACTTGTCGCGAACACTTCTTGAAAATGGATGAGAAGAACCATGCACTTGTAATCTTTTCTGCACAGATCATAACAGTTACTCCCCCTCAACTTTTGCTTACTCCCCCTCAACTTGATTATCTGGGTCTTTGATCTTTTAAAACATTTCTCCCCTCATGATGATGATATGTGTCTTTAAATCGTATCAGTTCTCCCCCTCATGATGATTAGGAGCATCCTGAGCATCATGTAACTTCAAAGACAACACTATTGAGTAGCAAAATACCAGATAAGCGTTAAGTAACCAGAATGGGGTAATCAACTAACACAGAAACATATATAACTGTTATCACAACAATTAAAATAATTGTGTGGCCTATGTTCAGAGTTGGCATTAGGGTATCTCTGATAGAATTTCCAGTTATCACTTAAGTAAAATTTTAAAAATTACTTCTCAAACTGTTCCGGCAATATCACAAAGACTCGTGCATGTGTGAAAGAAATAAATTTTATTTGTTTTGGCTCAAAAATTGATTTAACTTGGGACTCAAGTTAAAAATCAATTGACATAGTGATTAAGAAATGAAGTTCGGAGACCGGAGCTGATGTCTTCCTTATTCAATATCTAAGACCTCCAAGTTAGGAATAGACAGATTATGTGCTAAATCTCTGTGCATTTATGAAAAAAAACATCTTTTGTGAGATGCTTGAGTGGCTGGGTGGGGTGACACGAGTTATCGACACTGGGTCCATGTCTGTTTCAATATTCATCTCTAAAGAACGAGAATGAATAGATTGTGTTGTTAGCCGGATAACTGACTCGGTTTGGTAAGGACTAGTAATTCTTTTAAGTCCTGTCATAACCTCACCATATTCTTTTCACTCCAAACTCGTCTATACATCTAGACTCGTCACTGTTGTCTATAAATGGGATGTGTTTCTTGGGTAGGTCCTTCCAGCTCTGGATAGACCATAGAAACAATTTAAATCCTATCACTCCTTTCACACCTTTTTTTTAATTAAAATAGTTTAGTAAACATTGAAGCACACATTTAAAAGTGAGTTCTAAACAGAAATGTTTAGAAGTCAAAGCATTGAAGAACGAGTCCTGATCTGAGATGATCAGAAGTCAACATAAAATGCTAATGAATATCAAAGAACAAATTCAAGCATGAACTGGAATGACTCATTATGAACAGTGTTTGCAAGAATCAGAAAGTTTAATTGTGAAGAACAAGCCACAGTTAATATGGCAGAAAAGAATCGAAGCATTAACATGAAATGGCGAACTTTGAAACACAAGTAGGAATTCAAGCGAGTGTATTTCCATCGAAATATCAACTAGTATATGAGACATGGAAATAACTAAGTCAAGAAAATATAACACGTGGCATTCATGGATGTTAACATTGGAGAATAACAAACATAAGTAAGTTATCCAGAATGAAATACCAAGGTTCTTTGAATTCACTGAAATATTCATGTATGTGTCAAATACCTGAGGATCCCCCTCAAATGTGGCATAACCTTCGAATGCAGTCATGTGAAAACGTTATTCTGGATTGTATCCCACACGACATTCCTGCAAAAACATATCCAAAATATTTTGGTATCCATGCCTTGATGGATCCTTGGTGGTTAGATGCCTTAACTGTAAAATGGGGATTGGGGATGCTATAGGTACCATACCAGTTGTTCACATACCTTGGATGTACGAAGTCACTCTTTCCACAATAAGTGCAGCAGAGCTTTGCTCGGTTTAGACTGATTAGCTTATCTATAGGGTAAACATGAGCAGGTGAACCAGTCTTGGAAATAAATGACTTTGTATCAACTACAGGTGAATTATGAGACTTGTTTCCATTACATTTTTCTGTAGTTGATTTCTTTCTCCAAACCATTTTTACTCTTCTAAAAACATGATTATCTAAAGCATCATTAAGCTCACTGTCAGAGGAACTAGAGTAGTAAGATTGTCTTTTGTGAGAATTACCGGTTTTCGAGTGTTTCTTTGACCGTCTTTTAGACTTAGATTTTGACGATTTTGGTTGAGAAACGTTTTTAGGGGCAGAAGTGGAACACTCCCCTCTTTGAAAATTAACCGGTGTGTGTATTTTGTCCCAAAATTGAAGATGACTTGCAAGCTTTGGAGCAAAGTCGATCTTAGAAATATCATGATCCTGACAAGCTGAGGAATTCATGAACTCAGAAAATCGGTGAGTAGAGTCAAGTGGATCTGTACAGTCAGAATCGGATGAGGAAAAGTTAAAAGAATCATCCGCAAATGGATTATTGAAATCAGGGAAAATATTCCTTTGAATTGATTCGGATCGAGCCGCCTTACCTTTATTTGGTGAAAACAAAGGTTTGTCATATGTGTCAAGGGACACACCTAGAAAAGCTTTACACAAGGAGTTATCCGAATTAGTACTTGACGGGTCAACCTAGATGGTGTCAGGAGAGGTAGGCTTCATTGGAGTATCCACGGGACTTTCCTTAGCCATCCTTCCTTTTAAAGCTTCTGCCGCCAGGGCGGACAGTTTAGAAGTCAATTTAGCAATCTCGGTTTTATAACTCGTTCTTTCTGATTCGGACAATGACTCGGTTTTGTTCTTTTTGAGCTCATTTATTGTAGATAAAAGTATAGTTCTTTCGGTTTCAAAAATGACCTTGTCCCTCACAGTTGATTCTTCGAGTTTGAAAATGATGTTTTCCAAAATCAGAGGTGGAATATAACGTTTAAACTATGATTGATCATGAGATCCTACATCTGGTGTTGCCTTAACTGGAATTGGAGTTTCCACAGTTTTTGCAAGAGAACAGATGTCGAAGTAATCATTTGAGAGGTAGGGTGTTTTGGTTTTCAAATAAGATGCATTAAGGGTTTCGTACACGAAAGGAACATGTACATTTATATTCTTTCTAGGTGGCTCATCTTCCGATTTAGGTTCAATATTTTCAGGCTTTTCCCCTACTTTTTGTAGAGAAATTCCTATTTTTCTTTTAAGGTCTTCCTTTTCCTCATCCTCCTGTGACGGCTTAGTCCACTTGATCTTATACTCAGGGTAAGTCTTATCTAGTCCCAAAAAATTGAACTCATAAAGGGTGGGAATCTTAGATAAGATTTTCTTAAGGTAACACGGATTATCGTATCCGAGTCCCCAAAGGGCGTTATAGTACTTGAATTCCTTCAGTTTGTTCAAATGAATCGTTTGGTCTGTTTGACCTCACTTGTAAAGTCTGGATTCAAGATCCTTAAGCTTGTTAGTCAAATTATCATTTTCTTTTTGAACGGTTAAGCGAAGATTGACAATCTTATTATTTGTTAGGGATAAATTCAGATTGAATAGAAGTTCAAGGGTCAATTTGTTATTCTTTATTTTGAGCCTTTAAAGTGTAATGGGCCATGGGTTTGCGTGTTTAGGGCCCATGGTATATATAGCCTATTATGTGTTTAGAATAGGTTAATCGTCATTATTATTCAATCACTAGCATTGTAATTCTCTCTCAAGTAATCAAAGTGAATTGGATGACCAGTTGAAATCATTCTGACTATTTCTACTGTTGTATGCACTAATCTGGAACTCACAATTGGTATCAGAGCATACGGACGATTCGATTCAATGTGATAAAAAGGTTTCTGGTAAGAATTCTGTTCAGTTTATCGACTGTGTTCTTGGCATTCAAACTCAGATTTTGATTCGGTTAAAATCGCTTCTTTTCGTTTATTGCATTCCGTTAGCATTATCTTTATTAGCGATTACGCAATTTTTGTCATTCAAATTCGATCATCTGAGTTGTTTTTAAGCAAATCAAGCTCATAAGTTCTTAGCCTCTATTCTTGTAAAAATCATATTTTTACTTGTCAAAATCGTGATTTTTGCTTGAAAAATCGAACTGGGTATTGTTATTTTGCTGTTTTTGGAAGGTTTCTAACGTTTCAGGAAGAATTCAATCAACCCTAATCGAATTCCTATCGAATTGGAAACCACAGCCGCACTTTCAGGACAACTGCAGCAGTTTCCGGAACATCGCTTCAACTTTCCGGGTAAGTTCTCAAATTCATTACTTTCCGGACAAAACTCTGTAAGGTTTTGTTAAACCGTACTACCACATGATATAGGCAACGGAAGCATATTTAGAATTGAATCATCCATGGCAATACAAACAAACAACTTATAAAGATGCATACGTTCTAGATGATTAACTACAATAGAAAGAATCAAGAACACTTACTTGTTTCTCGTGATTGTCGAAAACACAAAGATAAATTAACCTTGTTCTTGCTTCTTGGATGTCAAGGATCAATAGTGTGAATCCCTCTAGTGGCTCACACTTAAGAACACCAAACCAACAATCAAGATTGAAGCTTTAAACCCTAAACCCTTATTTAGGGTTTACGATTTTGGGAGGGAGGAGAGGGGAGGTTACGGTCTCAATAGAGAGAGAGAGAGAGAGAGAGAGAGAGAGATTGATCAAAAAACTCATTAGGGTTTGATCCCTAGTAGTTTATTTATAATCCCCTTATTTACACCTAGCTCCCTTGAAACGATAAGCTTGTTAAAAAACTCTTTTAACCAATTATCATTTAGTCCCTATAATTAATCCAATTAATTATATTGTAGATTATAATTAATTTATCATCAAATGACAAATTAATAAACTAACTACTTTAACTCCCTTTCATTCTTCTGATTGTTATTTGGGTCTTAAGGGCAACACAAAAGGACCCTGCTATTACTAGAAATATTACCAATAGTTAATGACTCTGGACACTATGTCCAACAGTCTCCCACTTGGACAAGTTATTAACTCTATTTGGTTTAACGCTTTCAAATAATCAGCAGAGAGCAAGCCATCCAATGCAGCTGCCGAACTCTGATAAAGATTCGGTCCTAAGATAAGTGATTTAATGTTCCTTTGTTCTACAAGATATCATATGAACCTGAGACATGGATAAATGTCTATCCCATGGATCAAGATTATGTTTCCCGATTTCCGATATGTGTTGAATTCATCAGACTACTCAATTGAACACATCAATTCTAGTCAGGGTTTGGCCAAACACTTAATGTCAACACCAAATCATCGAGGGGTCAATGGATATCGCTTCTCCTGTTAAGGCAGAAGGAACAAATAAACTTTGACTACACAGTTCATTTCTACTCATCATATTATACATGAACATACCCTGTATAGTTGCCAGTTACGGTCAGCGTTGGAGCACACCAAAGCATAACAGAATCATAGAGCAAAACTCTATGTATCTCCGTTTGAAGAACATAAAATATTATCATCTCAAAATTACTCTGACTTAACCCATGAAGTAAACTTTTGAGTGCGGGTTGTTCCAATACCCAAATCACTATTAGGTACTCATGAATGTTAGTTGCATTCTCTATGCTTCTAACACTCCATGACAGTCTTGAATCACTACTTACTTCCAGGAGTATGACTGACTGTGGAGGTTTAAGTAAATTAATACTCAGGAAGTTGGTTCTAAACATGCAAAACGAAAACACGATAATAAATTAAATGTAAATGGACGCAATCCAGCATATATTATAATCTCCATATAATAATCTCCAAATGAAATACAATTTATTACGTTTTCAATACATCAAACTAACAACTAAAACATTCAAGGTATTTTGATAATTCTAACACCTATGGCTTCAGTATGATACTCCCCACCGTGTCCTGCTTGGAACTTTTCCAAGTCACGGCCCCACCATTCAACAAGAACACCTGTCCTGACTGCGAGCGGGAATCATCCCGATCTGTCTGGAAACGCGCATCAGTATAACCTGTTACTCGTAATTCATCTTTTCCACCATAGACTAAGAACACATCTTTAGTCCTCCAAAGATACTTAAGAATGCTCTTTATAGCCGTCCAATGACTTTCGCCTGGGTTCCCTTGATATCTACTCACCATGCTTAAAACAAATGAGACATCAGGTCTAGTACATGTCATGGAATTCGACTCATTCTGTCCAGTTCTTTACTAGTGCTGGGACATTGATCTTTACTCAATCTTATGCCATGTTGCATGGGCAAATACCTTTTCTTGGATTCACTCATATTGAATTTCTTCAATATCTTATCCAGGTATGTACTTTGGCTAAATCCAATTAAACGCTTGGTTCTATCTCGATAAATTCTTATTCCAAGTATGTATGCTGCATTTCCCAAATCTTTCATAGCGAAACATTTCCCGAGACAGACCTTTACATCTTGCAACATCGGAATATTTTTTCCTATGAGTAGTATGTCATCAACATACAAGACTAGAAATACAACATTACTCCCACTAGCCTTACCATATACGCAGGACTCATCTTCGCTTCGAGAAAATCCAAATTCCTTGACCTCTTCATGAAAACAAAGATTCCAGCTACGAGACGCTTGTTTAAGTCCATAAATGGATCTTTCAAGCTTACACACTTTATCTGGATACTCGGTATGTACAAAACCATCCTCATCAAGTTTCCCATTGAGGAAAGCGGTTTTTACATCCATTTGCCATATTTCATAGTCATGAAATGCAGCTATGGCAAGCAATATCCTGATAGACTTAATCTTTGCCACTGGTGAGAAGGTTTCATCATAATCAATTCCTTGAGTTTGAGTGTAACCTTTTGCAACCAGTCTAGCCTTGAATGTGTGCATATTCCCATCCATGTCGGTCTTCTTTTTGAAGATCCACTTACACCCAACTATCTTGCGACCTGGTATGTGATCAACCAATTTCCAAACTTGGTTATCGTACATAGATTGAATCTCGCTTTCCATGGCCTCTTTTCATTTGGCAGCCTCAGGGCCTGCCATCGCTTCCTCGTAGTTGGATGGCTCATCCGCACTATCAAATGTTTTATCATTGAATAGTGTGTATCCTTCCTTTGTAATATGAAAACCATAATAAAACTCAGGAGGTTGACTTACTCTACTAGTTCTACGAAGAGGTGGTGGAGGTATGTTAGTTTCCTCAACAGGTGGTTCAACCTCATGTAGAGGGCTAGTGTCAACTATAGGTTCATCATTGGTTGTTTCTTGAATTTCTTCAAGATCAATGCTGCTCCCACTATCCCTTTTGGAAATGAGCTCCCTTTCTTGGAAGACTCCCCTTTTAGCTACAAACACTTTGTTCTCCGAAGGTTTGTAAAATATATATCCAAAGGATTTGTAGGGATAACCAATGAACCGAACAAAGACTTCACTACCCCAGACCTTTATATGTGCCAACGAGGGACGAGTCCCATTCCACATTTCAGAGGGTGTCTTTGCAACCTTCTTAGTTGGAACGAGGTTTAAGATATGAGCTGCAGTTTCTAAGGCATAGCCGCAGAACGATATTGGAAGTGTAGCACGAATCATCATGGACCGAACCATATCAAGTAGCGTTCGATTTCTTCTCTCAGCAACACCATTGAGTTGTGGTGTTCTGGGAGGAGATAATTGCGAAACTATTCCACAATCCCTTAGATAGTCGTAGAATTCATGACTCAAGTATTCTCCACCCCTGTTGGATCGGAGCATCTTGATCTTCTTGCCAGTTGGTTTTCTACTTCGTTTTTGAATCCTTTGAACACTTCAAAGGTGTCCGATTTGTTTTTCATCAGATAGATAAATCCATATCTACTGAAATCGTCAGTAAAGGTAACAAAGTATCTTTCACCGTTTCTTGTGGCAGATCTGAATGGTCCACATACATCTGTGTGGATTAAGTCCAACAGATCCTTACCCCTTTCCATTTTTCCTTTGAAAGGTGCTTTCGTCATCTTGCCAAGTAAACAAGACTCGCATTCTTCATCAGACTTTAAGTCAAATGGTTCCAAGACCCCGTTCGATTGGAGCTTGGCGATGCGTTTCTTGTTTATGTGGCCAAGATGATGATGCCATAACGATGATTTATCCAATTCACTATTGGAGGAACCAACATTTAGAGTTAAGTTATTATTATTTCTACCAACACAAATCACGCTTTCATACACACCATTACAAGGAGAGGCTTTAAAATAAAAACAACCATGTTTATAAACCAAAATGCAACCATCATTATTATCAAATTGAAATTCAAAACCATCCTTGTACAATGCATGAAAAGAAATAATGTTTCGAGCCATATCTGGCGAGTAGCAACAATCTAATAACTTTATTGAAAAACCACTACTAAGCATGAGCTCAAAATCTCCAATCTTGGTAACAGCGGCAGTCATCCGGTTTCCCATGATTAGATTCAGCTCCCCATGCTTCAACGTTCTACTTCCCTTTAGTCCCTGGAAATTAGAGCAAATGTGAGTACCACATCCCGTATCAAGGACCCAAGAGTTAGAAATCGAAGTACTATGGAGTTCAATTGTAAAAATACCTGAGGTGCCACGCCCTTTGACCTTGTTCATTTTCAAGTCCTCCAGATATTTTGGGCAGCTTCTCTTCCAATGGCCCTTTCCTTGACAGTAAAAGCATATGGCCTCTTTAGGGTCACTTATGGGTGGTATGTCAGAAGAATCATCTTTTCTCTTAAGGCCTTGGTTGCATGGAATAACTTTACCCTTTCCCTTACCTTTGGGATGAGAAACTTTCTTTTTCTTATACCCACCTTCCCTAATGGCCAGGACGGGAGAAGTTGAGTGACCACTTTGGGTCTTACCCATACTTGCTTCAGTAGATCTCAACATGCCATGGAGCTCCATCAAGGTCTTGTCCATATTATTCATATTGAAGTTCACTATGAACTTTTTATATGCCCCACTAAGAGAGTTTAGCACCATGTCAATGGCAAGCTCTCTTGGGAAATCGACACCTAGATTGCCTAACCTGTCAATGTACGCTTTCATCTTTTGCACATGCGCACATACAGGGGCACCGTCCTGTTGCTTACATTCCGTAAGCGATTTTACGACTTGGAACCTTTCTTGCCTCGCTTGCTCCTGAAACATTTCACGAAGCTGCTCATTTAGTTCAAACGCCCCCATGTTCTCGAAACTCTTTTGAAGTTCCAGGGACATAGACGCCAACATGAGACACACGACTTTTGTGGATTCCGTGAATTGCTTATTGTATTCAGTTACTGCTTCAGGGCTTGCATCATCATTAAGTATAGGAAGATCCTCGTCGAGCAAATACTATATGTCTTCGTACCTCAAGGCAATTCTCAAGGCACGAATCCAATCCAAGTAGTTTGGCCCAGTTAGCTTATCTTTACTTAGGATAGAGAGTAACGTAAGGTTGGATGTTGAGTGAGAATGAGGAGGAGGAGGATTATTTTCAGCCATCTGTAGATATAGATTTTTCGTTAGTTTGATATTTAACCCTTAAAATAATTTTCCAATAATATTTAACAAGGCTAGGATCCATATTTTATCTTATGATGTGAAAAGGGATGCCGTAATCACATCACAAGGTTATTTTAGGTAAACAAATGCTATTTGTTAATTTCATTCACTATGAAACTCCTAGGTCTTTTGAGATTCATTGACTTATGTCAATGGCATGTTAATCTCGATTATGCTTATCATCCTTTTGTGACTGGGATGCCGAGGATCACAAACAAGATAGTGAATCGACCATGGAAAAACACATGGACCCCTCGGCTCAAGTACGCTTGAGAATCACGAGCGCCACATCATTTTCAACTATAGTTTCACATTAACGTGCCGGCAAACCGCACACGCTCCGTTAACAAACTATAAGATTATGTGTGTTCTTCATCATGGGTAGCATACGACTTTCACATTTCTTAGTATATCTAAACGTGATTTTCGTTTCATTCTTCATAGTTAATACTTTTAACTTGTCATATTGACCTATCAAACCTTTTCGGTAAGTCCACTAGTCCACACCAGAGGCGGTGAGTTTGGTAACGCATGGCGTTTTAAAAACCCTTGACTCATTCGGTAACCATATTATTGGTAACCTCCTTAAACCCCGTTAGAGTGTTTATAGTGAGTACGCCTAGTCTCGGTTTGACTATGAATGTATTATTTAATCATATATATAACTGAGGTCTAATATATATATAAAATTGAATGGAATTTTAAACAATTTAAAATTATGATTATCCAATTAATTCTAATTAACCATGTGAGCACATATTTAACAATTAATATAATTGTTTCCATATTTGATTCCAATTAAACATGTGAGGACACATGCTAATAATTAATGTGAATATTTGACATATAAATTATATTCACTATATAAATAATGTCAATGTTTATCTTACAATATTTATTCAAACTTGAATATATTTGCTTATTGTAAGAAGGTATTTAAGATTATCTTATTCAATTCAAGATTATCCATTCGATATTTGCCATAGCTTATTATTGTATGTGTTTTCTTATGCAAGTTAGGAAACTAGCCATACATAATTAGGATTATCTATTCAATTTAAGATTATCCATTCAATATTTTTCAAAGCTTATTATTGATGTGTTTTTCCTTAGGCAAGTTAGGAAACTAGCCATACATAGTTATGGTATAACATGCAAAAATAAAACTACTACTACGCCATACACAATTATGGTATAACATGCATAAAAAACGACTATTACCCTATACCCTTTAGGGATACCAATAAAACTTTAATCGCTAAAAATAGAAACTTTTCATGCAAGCAAAAAAAAAAATTAGTTTCCAAAAAACAGCCTTTGAGGTTAAGACCGTGAAACCCTAATTTAGGGATTAAGCAATTCAATGGCTATAAACTTACTGCACCATGTCGAAAAAAAAACAGGTGCCTTCTGGACCTCAAACGATTAATCCAACCGTCCAGAAGGTAAAACAGAATGTCGTGAAACTACTGTAAAAAAAACACGACGATCCGACGGTTCAAACTCTGGGATAGGAAAAACGGCTCGTTGCGTTTTTTCAGAAAATTCAATACGAATTTTATGCTATTGAGCTAAAATCTAAGAACTTTGGCTCTGATACCACTGTAAGGTTTTGTTAAACCGTACTACCACATGATATAGGCAACGGAAGCATATTTAGAATTGAATCATCCATGGCAATACAAACAAACAACTTATAAAGATGCATACATTCTAGATGATTAACTACAATAGAAAGAATCAATAACACTTACTTGTTTCTCGTGATTGTCGAAAACACAAAGATGAATTAACCTTGTTCTTTCTTCTTGGATGTCAAGGATCAATAGTGTGAATCCCTCTAGTGGCTCACACTTAAGAACACCAAACCAACAATCAAGATTGAAGCTTTAAACCCTAAACCCTTATTTAGGGTTTACAATTTTGGGAGGGAGGAGAGGGGAGGTTACGGTCTCAATAGAGAGAGAGAGATTGATCAAAAAACTCATTAGGGTTTGATCCCTAGTAGTTTATTTATAATCCCCTTATTTACACCTAGCCCCCTTGAAACGATAAGCTTGTTAAAAAACTCTTTTCACCAATTGTCATTTAGTCCCTATAATCAATCCAATTTATTATATCGTAGCTTATAATTAATTTATCATCAAATGACAAATTAATAAACTAACTACTTTAACTCCCTTTCATTCTTCTGATTGTTATTTGGGTCATAAGGGCAACCCAAAAGGACTCTGCTATTACTAGAAATATTACCAATAGTTAATGACTCTGGACACTATGTCCAACAAACTCATCCGGTAACCTAAAGTTTATGGTAAATCCAATTTACCCGGACAACTCAAAGTTTCCGGTTAATTTTGTTTTCGGGTAATCCATACTATCCGGTAAATCGTCCGGTAAGTCACACTATCCGGACCCATTGATCATCCGGTAAGTTCATTCATTCGGAAACTCTCATTTTTATCCGGCAACTATTTTCTATTCGGTAACCTTAGTTCATCCGGTAACTTCCTGTTATCCGGAAACCTAAGTTTATCCGGACACTTCTGAGTTTATCCGGACACTTCTGATAATTTGAACATACTCACACACATCTGATCCGGACACTTCCAGACCAGACACATTTCATCCGGATTCCTATCCGGTATGTTCTGATTAGCTAGTTTCATACATGTTTAGCCTAGATCACTCTTAGAACTTGCGTTAGGACATCACTCTTAGTGCCTTGCGTTAGGAAACCACTTTGAATCGAACAATCGTCTGACGATCACCTTAGTGCCATCAACAACGATGTCTTCTCGAGATTGATAAACCCAGATATAGCAATCAAGAATATAGAGAGAATCTAGAGAATAAACTTGTCATTCTTATATTGAACATGAGAGTACAAATGACAATATGCATAAAGTGTTCTGGAAAGAACAAAGGAGTCTTCTTTATATAGTAGGGCGATGACATGTCCATGCCTCTACTAAGAAGAACAGTACAAGATATTAATACTGTCTTGCTAGCTACAATAATGCTCTAGCAATCTCCCCTTAGCTATCAAGGCAGAAAGGGTCTTCTTCTTCTTCGAAACCCAAGATGCGTTTCAATTCTTCGCATAGCCATCCTGAAATTCAATCTTTCATCAATAATTTTTTTTAATGAGAAGACTTGAAAGTAAAAACTATATTGTACTAAACTTACAGACTTATGCCAATCTGCTCTCCCTAAACAGATGCATAATTTGCTGTCTTTTCTTCGGAGAAATCTGCATAGACAGATGAAAACTTGGTACTCATAGAACATGAGTCCAGAATTTTAGATGTATCACTTTATGAAAAATTCTAACTCCCCCTCAAAATATGAATATAATTAAACAATCACACGAACTCCCCCTCAATGTTTTAAAGAAAGCTAAGAAATGCCTAAGTATTAAACATTCCTAGTTTACTGATTAGAAAACTGAACCTTTTTTCATCTAAAGGTTTTGTAAAAAGATCAGCAAGCTCTAGTTCTATCGGTACGAAATGCATTTCTATAGTTCCCTTTTCAACATGGTCCTTGATAAAATGGTACCTGACATCTATGTGTTTCGTTTTGGAGTGCTGAACAGGATTTTCAGTTATTGCAATTGCGCTTTTGGAATCACAATAAATTGGGATCTTGTTTAAGATATATCCATAATCCTTTAGCTGAGTATTCATCCAAATTACTTGTGAACAGCAACTAGCGGCGGCCACGTACTCTGCTTCAGCCGTAGATGTTGACACACAAGTTTGCTTCTTTGATGACCAGCTTACAAGTTTATCTCCCAAAAATTGACAAGCACCAGATGTGCTTTTCCTGTCCATCATATTTCCCGCATGATTTGCATCTGTGTAAGCAGTTAGCTCAAACCCAGAATCCTTAGGATACCAAAGACCCAAATTCCTTGTGCCTTTGAGATATCTAAGGATTCGCTTTACACCCACAAGGTGAGATTCCTTCGGGTTAGCTTGAAAACGTGCACAAAAGGATGTTGCAAACAAAATGTCCGGTCTACTTTCCGTTAGATATAGTAAAGATCCAATCATGCCACGGTATGACATTTGATAGACTGATATACCAGATGAATCAGCGTCCAAAAGCCTACCGGTAGCCATGGGAGTTTTCATGGTGGGAGAGGAATTTAAGTCAAATTTCTTAAGCATATCATTTATATATTTTGATTGATTAATGAAAATGCCTTCATTTTACTAGGTCACTTGGAGTCCAAGGAATTTTTTTAGCTCTCCCATCATACTCATTTGAAAGCGGCTTTTCATCACCTCTTCAAAATCTTTACACATATCGGGATTCGTAGAGCCAAATATAATGTCGTCAACATATATTTGTACTAGCATTAAATCTTTACCTTTTCTTTTGAGAAAAAGAGTTGTATCTATTGTACCTTTGGTGTATCCATTTTCAAGCAGATGAATAGTCAGAGTCTCATACCATGCCCTTGGTGCTTGTTTCAGACCGTAGAGTGCTTTATCTAAAACGTTGACATGGTTTGGATATTTTGGATCTATAAAACCCTCAGGTTGACTTACATAAACCTCTTCATGAAGTATTCCGTTCAGAAACGCAGATTTGACGTCCATCTGAAATACCTTCATGCTTTTATGCTCGACGTATGCAAGAAAAATTCTGATGGCTTCAATCCTTGCTACTGGTGTGTAGGTTTCATCATAATCTATTCCTTCTTGTTGATTATACCCTTTTGCAACCAGTCTTGCTTTGTTTCTGACTATAATTCTTGCTTCGTCTTTCTTGTTCCTAAAGACCCATTTAGTTCCGACAATGGTCTTGTAATGGTGTTTATCCAATCTGGATCTTGTAAAGCTTCGGATGCTTTCTTGGGTTCTAACGTGCTTAGAAAGTTGACATACAAACATTTGTTTGTAGTCGCAGATCGTGTTTTCACTCCATCATTGAGATCACCAATAATATCCACTGGGGGTGTGCTTTTGTCCATTTATGTGTACTCGGAAGAGTTGGAATTTCTACACGAGTGTTCGATGAATCATTCTCATCCAAAACTGCAAGAATCTCTTCAGTAGATTCAGCTGAAGATACATGTGTCGGTTCTGGTACGTTAACTTCTGGTCGTTGTATTTCATGTGTAGAAACCTCCGATGATGTGTTTACTGAAACCGGAACTTCAGGTTGAATTTCAGGTTCAGAAACTGGAATAGTTGTGGGTTCACTCGGAGTCTGGTTGGTTGCCCCATAAGTACTAGCACCGACATCGTCAGATGGACCGGAGACATTAACACTCGTCTGTTGTGGAGATGCATTTACAGATGTGATGGGTGGTTCCATATCTGCACAATAATCCATAAATGCATAATGAAATAACAAATCTAAATCTTTAGTACTATTATTATCTAATACAGAATTAGAAAACTGTTTCGCCACAGGTTCTACTCCTTTTTTAGTAGAAGCTTCAGATTTATGTCCGAGTTCTGAACTGTGTTGTCCAGAAGTCAATGTCACGCTCTCGTCAAACGTAACGTTGATGCTCTCGATGACTGATTTTGTACGATTATTGTAGATCCGGTATGCTTTAGAATTCAAGGAATATCCAACAAAGATTCCCTCGTCAGCCTTAACTTGGAACTTTGCAAGGTTTTCACGATCTTTCATAACAAAACACCTGCATCCAAACACACGCAAATATTTGATGTTAGGTTTGCGATTGTTGATTAATTCATATGCAGTTTTGTTAAAGCGTTTATTAATAATTGTCCTGTTCTAAGTAAAGCACGCTGTGGAAACTGCTTCGGCCCATAGACTTGGTGGAAGACCCGAATAGGCAAGCATTGTTCGAGCCGCTTCTACAAGAGTCCGATTCTTCCTTTCAACTACTCCATTTTGTCGTGGAGTAATTGGTGCGGAAAAATTGTGAGATATTCCAACGGATTCAAGAAATGTTTGAAGAGCTGCATTCTTGAACTCAGTGGTGTTGACACTTCGGATTTTTCGAACCGGGCGTTGTAGAAGTATTTGTATCTTCTTGATGAACTTAATAATCAGCTCGGGTGCTTCAGATTTGAGTCGTAAGAAATCCAGCCAAGTATATCGCGAATACTCATCAATTATTACTAATATATACTTCCTCCCATTGATTGAGTTCGCATCGGGCCACATAGATCCATGTGGATTAATTCCAAGGCATTGTTGCAATTAGACAAAGTCTTTGACTTGTGAGAGACGTGTTTCATCTTTCCCATCTCACAAGCCGGACAGATGGAAACTTTGTCAATCTTCAACTCAGGAAGCCCGGAAACTAATCCATCTATTCTGAGCTTGTTGATGCTTCGAAAGTTTTGATGTGAGAGTCTTCTATGCCACAACCAACATTCATCTTGAGAGTCTTTTGAAACAAGACAAACTTGATTGGAAGCAACAAGAGTCTCAAAATCTGTCATATATAGATCGCCGCATCGTTTTGCTCTGAAAATCTCTGACCAGTTCTCATCCACAACATAGCAAAACTTCTTGTCAAAAACTACCTTACAGTCCTTGTCGCAAAACTAACTAATACTAAAAAGGTTATGCCCTAATCCTTCAACATACAAGATCTTTTCTATTTGCATCGAGTCATTCTTCAACGTTCTGAAGCCTCGAACATGACCTTTGGAGTCGTTGCCAAAACCTACCGATCCGCCAGGATGTACAGTAAAATCGTGCAATAAGTGCTTGTACCCCGTCAGGTGTCTAGATGCTCCCGAATCAATGACCCACACATGACGGTCCTGTAAAAAGAAAATTACCTCATCTTAGGTACCCATAACTGTATGGGTCCTTTCTTGTTAGTACGGATCAATTTGTTTATTACAGTTGATGAACCTTGAATTTTGCCTTTAAAAGTAAAATTATTTTGTGAATTTGGTTTGTTGAGTTGATCTTTGGGAATCCAAACCATATTCACATCAACTGTCTTTGTTTCTTTCTTCTTATTCTGTTTGTTTGATCTGAAACCGAACATTTTAGCAAATTTGTTCGCTGAGGATTTTAAAGAAAAAGATGAAGTATTAGACTTTTTTTCTTTGGATCATTTCTATTTAGCTTGAAATAGTTATCCCAACAATGAGCACAATGTATTCTTCTTTTTTCTTGTGTCAACAAGGTAGAATCAGAAATTGCGGAATTTTTATTTTCACAAACTTTGTAAACATTACACGAATGAATACAATTTTTATTTGAAGAATTACATTTCTCAGTATCAGTATTCATATTCTTGCTATTTGAAACATTCTCCTTCAGATCCACGCACTTTTCTTTATCCATTTCTGAGAAAGAATGAGAAATATTGTCAGAACACTTAGAACTAGAAGAATTATTTGGAAACAAATTTGATTTCGTTTCGAATAATTTTCCTTTTTCTTTTCTTTTCAGATTTTGTTCGGTTTTGACATTAGATACATTTGATGAAAACACTTTATGATATACTTCACAATATTTTCTTTCTATTTCAAACTTAGTTCTTTCCTTTTTATTTTTTTCTTTTTCAAGAAATAGAACTTTCTCAAAATCTGAAACTTGTTTTGAAAGTTCTACACATCTTAGTTCAAGAGCTTTCTTTTCTGTAAAAAATTTAACTTTTTCTAAAGAATCATTTGCAAGAGAATCAGTTGTGCTTGAAGATTTATTCTGATCTTTTAATTCAGCTTGTTTTAAATATTTTTCTCAAATCTTTGAACCCTTAGAGTTTGATATTTCATAAAATTTGGATTCTAAATTTTGAATCTCACTCTTAAGGTCAATATTGACTTTTCGAGTATGATCAAAGTTTAATCCAACGTTTTCATAGTCATCCTCTAATTTTTCAAAGTTTAATTGCCATTTAGAAATTTGATTTTCTAACTCAACAATTTTGAGTAAAGCTGAATTCAAATCAGGAAATTCAGAAGAGATTTTATGAACAAACTCCTTTTTGTCATAATTTGATTTTATATTTGACTCCATTTCAACATTCGATTCAGATTTAACAGATTCAGGTTCGTTTGTATTTGAATCAATTGTTTTAGCCACAGATTCATTTGAAAACAACAAATTAAAATTCAGTTAGTTCAACCTTTTTGGTTTTGTAACTAGAATTTAGTTCATCATATTTGAAGTTTGTAGTATTGAATCTAGGCTTTTCTTCCGAACCTTTATCCGTTTTTACTTCCTCTTTATTTGACATGGGAGTTGAAGGATTTGAAGCAACATCTTTAGCAAAAGTTTGTTTCAAACTTTCATTATTAGAGTTAACAAAAGTTTTTGTCATTGGAGGAACCTCCGTTATGATAGTTTGCTTTAAAACTTCATTACTTTATTTAACAAATACTTGTGAAATTGGAGGAATCTCCTTTATAATTGTTTGCTTCAAAACCTCAATTTTAATTTCATGTTCTTCAGTTTTAAGAGTTTCCTTGAAACCTTCACCCAAATTTTCAATTGTGTAAAAAATTTCAGGTGCATTCTTAAGAACCTCTACATCAGATAATCCTAGACCCATTTTTGGATTATCAAATCGAGTATCTTTTGGGTTGCTAGTTAGTAATTTCAGAGTTTGCTCAGTCTGATCTCTTTTATAATTTAAATCTTCTAGTTCCTTGATCTTTGCAAAAGCATCTTTTTTTCTTCAGAAAGAACTTTGATTTGAACTGAAAATCTATGTTTTCATCATTTATATCTTTCATTTTCTTCTTTAACTCAGAAATTTCAGTTTCAAGCGTTTTAACTTTTGATCTGATAACTTCTTTTTCTTTTTCTTTATCTTCCGCTAAACATTTATAAAGAAGTGCTTCATCGTGATATTTCAACTTTGAACTTTTCTCATCTTCAAGTTTCTTTTGAACTTTATCAAGTTCCTTTTGAGCTTTTTCAAATTTCTCATTAAGTTCAAATATCACGATTTGCATCTCTTCATATCTAGCATTTTCAGTTTCAGGCTCATTTTCAGAATTATCATTATTATCAGAATTATTGGAAGGATATAGAGATGATACCTCGGATTCCTGGTCTTCTTCATTCATCTTTGCCATTAGACTGTACTTTACTTCAGTAAAGTGCGCTTCTTCATCATCAGAAGAATCCATGAGCCAAATTTCTTCCTCAGCGTTGACTGGCTTTCCGCTTTCTTTGGCTTTTGCCAAGTGAGCTTTTCTCTTATAGTACTCAGAATCCTTGACTTTCTTCAGTGGACAATCTCTGGCAAAGTGACCAGGTTTTCCGCAGTTATAACAGTTTCGGTCATCTCTATCCTTCTTTTCTTCCCTTTCCTTTTTCTCCTCTTTTTCCTCTTTCTCCTCTTTCTTCTCTTTCTCTTCTTTCTCTTCCTCCTTTTTCTCATTTCTTTTTTCAAATCTTTTATATCTGTTAGCTTTGTTGTAATCAGGTCTGGTTTTTGAATAAAACTTCTTTTTTCCAACCTGTTTTGAAATTTGTTTGTTAACAAAGCCAACTTTTCATCAATTTCCTCCATATCATCTCCAGAACTGCTACCGTTATCATCATCAGAACTCATCTTTTTCTTACTTATCCCAGAAATCAAAGCTTTTGTTTTCACAGCTCCAATCTTCCTATGTTCACTCAGAAGGGCTAAAGACTCTTCGACCTTTTTATCCTTTTCCTTAACTGCTTTTAATTTATCTTCGTGTTGACCAAGAATACTGAAAATGTCGGTCAACTTTTCATCATCCATATCCCTAGACATTTGGAGCTGAATGGAGTATGAATCCCATTCTGGTAGTAGATTCTTGATAAACTTGTAATTTATCTCCGATTCTGATTTGTCGACTCCATTCCTTCTCAAATCATTAAGGATGATGTTGTAGGGATTGTAGGTCTCTTTCAATGATTCGCCATCTTTTTCCTTAAACCCTTCATAAGCATTTATGCTTTGATTCTTTTTGGTCTTCATGGATTTTGATGATCCCTTAAACTGCCTTTCTAACTCATCCCATATCTCCTTAGCTGTATTACGACTATCTACTCGATTGTAGATATCATTTGGGATGGCCTGGGTCAGGTACGTCAAAGCTAACTCATCAATTTCAACTTTAGCTTTGTCAGCTTCATTGTAATATTTGTATTCTTTTTCAACTCTTCTTGGAGAAACATACTGACATGTAGCAGTTTCAGCAATACCACCAATATCTATGTATGCTTTGTAGGGACCATTTTGAATAGACAGCATGAGTTCTCTAATTTGATGATTCAGAAATTGAGTCATTCTCTTTTTCCATTGAGAATACTCTTCGGCCATTAAGACTGGAGGCTTACTCTTTGAACCCATACTCAGTAATTCTCTAGACATCTTTACAAATTGCTACAAAATGATCGTTCAGAAAATCAAGCAGTAAGTGTAACACAAATTACACTTAAAATTTGGATGCAACTAAAAAATTCTCAAGAATTCGGATGTACTTAGATCCGAAACCAAAAGATGTCGGATGCAACTGGATACGGAACCACGGAAGTCAGAAGTAACTAGATACGAAACCACTGATTTCGTACCTAACAGGATGCGGAACCCCGGAATTCAAACCTAACTAGGTGCAAAACCACGGAATTCGAACCTCACTTGATGCGGAACCAAGGATTTCGACTCTAACTGAATTCGAAATCACACTTCCAAAATCCAAATCAACTCTGATTCGAAACCAACACGAAGAATGATCCGTAACCATAGAATTCGGACATAACAGAATACGAAACCAATGGTTTTGTATGATTATCGATCCGAAACCAACACTTGTGAATAACTCACTTTTATCAATGTGATTCGAAATCAAGTGAAATCCCTTGAATGGTCCGAAACCCGTATGAACAATCCGAAACCTTCACTTCGAACTCGAAAAACACAGATTCAGCCATAACTTCTTCGATTCTTGATCAATTGAAATGAAACTTACACCGATTTGTTCGAAATCAAATTTCGCACACTTTTCTATTTGATCACAAATCCTAATTCGATCGATTTAATCGAATTAAGATCCAAAAATAGTAGAATAGGGTTTTCGAACAAACTTTGTAAAAATGATTAAAATCGATATGATTCTTGTAGAATTTGGTTGTAATCCAAGAATTAAAGATGATCAGGGGTGTAAATCGAGTCCAGAAATGTCAATGATCAATCCAAAAGATAAAAAATGGCAGAAAAGATAGAATCTGGATGAACAGTAATCGTCGAAGGGTCAGAAATCTCGATGAACAGTAACAAATGAAGGATCCGAAATCTGTAATTCAGTGTAAAAAATCTTCAATTTGGTATTTGATCTGCTTGAATTTTCTGTTTAGCTCTGATACCAATTGATAAACCCAGATATAGCAATCAAGAATATAGAGAATCTAGAGAACAAACTTGTCATTCATATATTGAACATGAGAGTACAAATGACAATATGCATAAAGTGTTCTGGAAAGAACAAAGGAGTCTTCTTTATATAGTAGGGCGATGACATGTCCATGCCTCTACTAAGAATAACAGTACAAGATATTAATACTGTCTTGGTAGCTACAATAATGCTCTAACAGAGATGCTCTTGCTGTCGGCACCGACTCCAAGCCGCCAACCCTCTACCAGAAAGAATACAGCCAATGGTGGGATAGATTCATGATCTTCATCCAAAGGCCCACAACCTCAACCCATGAAGACTATAGCAACAACAGAAGCAAGTGGTCTAGTTCGTTATGAAGAAAAGACATACTTGGAAATGAGCGAGGCCAAAAAGGGCATGCATGATGGTGAAAAGCATGCCAAGAGGTATCTAGTTCAGGCTCTACCGAATCTGATCTACACAGCCATAGATAGCTACAAGGAAACAGCAAAGGGCATGTGGGATTAGGTAGAGAAAATGATGAGTGGGAGCAGAGTCGGCAACCAACTGAGGATCAATAGTTGCATAACCAAGTTTGATGGCTTCAAGAAGCGCACCGACGAATCACTCTCCCAGGCTAATGAACGTTTCTGCCTCCTATTGAATGAGCTCTCCAAGAATAAAATCACTCGTTCTAATACGGAGAATGCGCTCAAGTTCTTGAACAATCTCCTTCCTGAATGGAAAGTGTTTGCTTCTCACGTCAAACACAATCACTTAATGGAGAACGTTCCAATACACGAACTCTATGAGATGGTTCTCCAGGACGAAAATGAAGTGATGGAGATTCTGAGCAAAAAGAAGTCTGCGTCCAAGTCACCTGCCGATCCTCTAGCTCTTATGTTTTCAAAACGAGGCAAATCTTCCGGCCGTCGTTCTAAACGTGCCCAAGAGCCAGAATCTAAGGAAGAAGAGGACAGTGATTCTGATCCTGAATTAACAACTGTGAAGAAAGCAATGGCTTTGCTCTCCAGATCCTTCCAACAACAGAAGTTCTTCAAGAAGCCCACATCCAATAATCAACGCTACTCCACTTTGTAACGTCCCAAAAATTACAAGGAATTTAAAATTTTAAAAATAATGCCTTCAATTATAAACAAACCATAAATTAACAAATCCCATTACAAATAAAGATAACATCGTTAATTTGAACCGTCAAATAATATTTATGCAACGGAAAAATTATTAAATTAAATCTCGACATTTAAAAATGAAACTCGATCAGCCTTCGCCTTGCGCTAGTGTGTACCGTCACGCTCGACTGCTACTCTCACCTGAAAACATAAGATATTGGGAAGGGGTAACCACGAAGCTTAGTGAATTCTACCACCTACGCAGGTAGCAATCACACATATATCGCCCCTAATCGCAAGTAGGCAACCAACACCACAATTACAAGTATAATAACATATCAAGATTTAAACATGTAATCACACACCTCGGTCCCACCGAGCCCTCGGTCCCACCGAGTACACATTAAATGATATCCATACTAGCTCAGTCCCACGAGCCCTCGGTCCCACCGAGCCCACATTATATGATATTCGTACTAGCTCAGTCCCACCGAGCCCTCGGTCCCACCGAGCCCCTCAGTCCCACCGAGGTGTACACAAAACACACCATTCACATAATAAATAATTTACAACTAGCTATCACACCACAACTAGTTCACGTAAGCATACGATAACACGCTAGAGCAAACGCAACACATATGTAACTCCTAGTCTACGCAGTGAGAGAACTCACCTTAAAGCAACGCGAGTATCTGCAACCGCAATCACAAGCCGGCCAACTTCACTCACCTTCTCCCACCTAATTACGTGTTAACAATTGTCAAAGTGACGCCCCAAACCAAAGCCACGACTACTAACTTTAAAAACACATTTTTCCAGTTTTTACTCTCAACACACAGGTCTGTTCGGGACCTGTTTAACCCCTTATAAACTAATTAAACCAGAAATATTTTTCCATAATCACAAAGTCCCATGTCTTATGGTTCCAGGGACATATCGCACGCGCTCTAACGATTTTTCTACAATTTATTATGGATTTTATAAAACCAACCTGCTGCACAGCGAAAATTAGTACCTTTCAGTACAAAACTGCGGTTTGACACTAGCTATGATCCGAACTGGTTTTTCTACAAAACATAAGAAACTTACTAGACTCAGAATGGGAGATTTTGACGCTGGTTTCACTCCAATACGACGTTCCTATAAAATGATATTGCTATCCCAAAAACAGTGACAGAAACTGCCAATTTCACATAAAATGACAACAAAGCTTAACATTAAATCTTAACCCATTAAGCCACGACTTAAGCACTCAGACGGTCAGACCTGTGATTCCAGCAGACTTATTGATCAAGACTAAATGGGCTGAGCTGCCCGAGCACCACCCTCTGCCACCTCCGGCAGAGGCGGCCGTTGGCGGCGGCGGTGGTCAAGAATTTCCGGCGAAACCACACCCCAAACACCGCCTATTCCGACTTACCCGCAACCTCATACCCGCACACACCCACACACCCGCACACGTGCACACTCCTCCGGCCGCCACCCGGCGGCACGCAGCAGCGGCCCCACCGCCGGCAGCCGTGGCTGCGGCGGTGGTGGTGGTGGTCTTGCGATCGAAACGACAAAAGGGACAAAGAGACGGATGAAGTTCTTACCTCGAGACGACGACGACGCGACGTAACCACACCGAAACCGATGGTGTTTCTCTCACGCCGGTGACCTCTTTCCTCCTCCTCTCCACTCTCGCTCACCTACACTCTCGGTTTCTCTCTCTTTCTTCTCCGGCCGGCGACAAGGAAAGGGAAGGGGAAGAGCCGTAGGTTTGCTTCTTGATTTCTCTTCCTATTTTTTTCTTGCAAATCACGACAACAACCCTCACAACAATATGGGTTCAGTATAGGAAAAGCATGGGCCGAAACTATGGATAAGTTTTGGCCCTTGACACAAATGGTCCCTCAACTTAAACTTTCTTGCAAGTAACCAAAATTCCGACATTTTTAACGATTAGGTCCAACTCGACTAACCCCGTTAACGGAAATCACATTAAATCAAACTTAAAAGAAAAGAATTAATACTAATAAATTACATACCGGGATACGGGCTTTACAACTCTCCCCCACTTGGATTAGACTTCGTCCTCGAAGTCTCTGCCTGCGAATAGCTCCGGATAGTTCTCCCTCATCTCAACCTCAGGTTCCTAAGTCCACTTGAAATCCCTTCTAAAACTTCTCGAATACTTTTCTAACTAACGTACTCCTTTTAGGACACTGAGATTATGATCGGCAGAACACCCCAACAATTGGAATCATTCCTATCCAAGCGACTTCGGTTGTCCCCCAACCTTAGATATTCCATACATCCTGATTCAAATCTCATGCTCTAACATTCTAAAGTTGCTTACCAATATACCCAACTGGATACTCGGATCCGATCATTCCTACTATTAACTGTCTATTAACTCCTACGAGTTCTACTAGACTCCCAAAATTTACCCTACACGAATCGTCAAACCAGTAAATTTATAATCACCCACGAAGGTCATTCCACCACAACCATTCATCACAAGTAGGCATCTCAGGGTTACTACTACCATTACCCGCCCTAGGAAACCTAGTTACACCGTAGCAAGATACACCTTAACGCCTACCTCCCAGGTACGTCTCAAGTCCCGGCACATCGGAACTACCTCTCAGGTAAGTGCCCAAAACTGTATCCTCTTAGTGCCTACCGGAAAGTCAAGGTCGTAACACATGGATACCGGGGTCCCACCCCGAGATACCCAACCGACCGTTACCAACGTCTGACTGACCTGACCAAGGATTTAATGCAAACAGTCTACCAACAACATGCCTATCCCGGAATGACTCACTCACCCAACATGTAAATGCTCAAAATGACACATAACACTTAAAAGCGCTTTTCCCAAATGGTTTACAAAATCATTTACAAAATATTTTCAACGTCAAGATTTTTCACTTCAAAAAGACCGTATGCAATAAACTACTATTACCAGGTCGGTGATTACGCAAAAATGAACACGTTCGTTTCACATAGTAAAATCATGTTGAAAATCATTCCATTGTCGTTCAGTTTACTTACAAAATTCAAAATGATACGAAACGAAGCTTTACCAACCAAAATTTGCGCGCATCAGTTATTTATACAAAACAAGGAAACGGTTTGTTGATAATAAAACATTTGGCTGACTAGAAAGCGCACCAAAAAACTCATGGTAAAATGCTACCAAAAATATTCTCTCAAAATTCTACAACACAACCCATAAGGATAGGAAACGCAAGAATTAGTTAAGGCAAATTTTATTTTCAAATCAAACTTTGTGCATGACTTAGTCGGCATTCTACGTCTCGACTCGTACTACTCCAAATCTCTCCGGTCCACTATCGTCATCCAGACATTTAAACCTCTTAGGGAAAGTTGGAATTCACGTCAAATCATCTTACGGCTTTTCCTCAAAACAAAGTCGGCTCAAAAGCCTATAATTCTAACTCAATCATCAAACTTGATCCGAAACGGTCTACTTAAAACAAATATCACGTCAGCAACCTCAACCACAAGTGGACAGCCTAGCCGTCCTATACTACGGCCCAAACGCTCACTACAAGTGCGAGGCACGAAATAATGGGTAGCCCCGCTATCAAACATCACTACAGCAGACACCGAGTTAACTAAGAACGTACTTAATCACACAGCTTAAGCAAAAAGCAACTACATACCATCTCCAATATAAGAAAACAAGTGATGAAATATACCTGTCACCACTTTAGGCGTAGCCTGTGCCTCCTCCACCGTCAGTTGATGAACTCCACCTCGGCCGCCTCGGGTCCAGCCTGACCCACACGACCATCGGTAATACGCAAGGGAGCAACCACAGGGGCTTCTTGTGCCCCACTCCCAACAGAAATCCTCGGATTCTGGCAGTTGATCTTCACGTGGCCCATCTGTTTGCAGTTAAAACAGACCACCAGTGGTGCCCTGCAATCCCGACCGTAGTGTCCTACCTGACCACACTTGAAACATTTGTCGTTTCTCCTTCCGCTACTATCCTTGGTTTTAAACCCACCACTCCTTCGATTCAAACGTGAGTCCGAAAACCTCGTTTTCTTTGGAACTGCGGATTCTGATGCAACGGCCTGCGCCATTTTCCTCCTCTTGGCCTGTTCCTCTAACTCGAGTCCCTGTCCTCGAGCAGCCTCCAGCATCATTACTACCTCGTCACGAACGGCGGTAATAATCCCAGGGATTTCCTCCCTAATAGCATGCTTTACTTCAGCCGCGATCAACCCCCGCATCTACTCACTAGTGAGTACAATACTCGCATTCGGTTCAACATCGTTGTTCCTCCTTGTGATGGTCATCCTAGGTAATTAATAACACGAGTTATTAGCACATAATAACTCATACTAACAATGCTCACACTCAACTCTTCGGATTCCTCGTGACTTTCCCCGACTCGAACATTGATCCTGTGTTTCCGGTAGTAGGAGCTCTACTACTACCATCTACACCTATCACTGTTCGCTCCGAGTCCCATCCCGAGTACCCAAGTAGTTGCTCGCCCAAACAAAAACCATACACGTATGCCTATACTGACGCATGTACACACTCTTCCTAGCTCCCTAGGAATAATCATAATACCCAACTACTCTGGCTAGGGCGGAACCCCCACTAACCATGACGAGTCGCCTCGTAAACGCACAGTCGTATACAGTGGAAACCAGATAGACATTCGAATATAAGATTCTATCCTACAACGGTTGGACTAAAACAAGAGATACGCAATAGAACTTAATCCAACATTCTAAGGCTATTCGGTTCCTACCGCATACAACCTATAGTGCATTCGCTTGACAACCTATCATAGCCAGCATAAGTTCCTATTAGCAAATAACAACCATACAGTACAGTGTAATAAGCACCAAGCAATCTAGCATACATAATCGTATATAAACACTCTTCCCGGCTCACTAGAAATTTCATCTCATCCCACTACCCTTGCTACCACGGAATCCCTATTAGTCATAACGAGTTGCCTCGCGAATACCCAGTCGCATGCAGCGTGAATCAAATAGACATTCGAATACACGATCCTATCCTAGAATGGTTGGACTCAAACAAGAGCTGCGCAATAGAACTAAATCAAATATTCTAAGGCTATATGATTCTTACTGCATACAACCTATAGGGCCTTCACTTAACAACCTACTATAACTAGCATTGATTCCTACTAGCAAGCAATCATCATACAATACAGAGTAAACCACATAAGCAGTCTAGCATGCATACCCTATGATCTAGAAAGCGATAAATACACTAAGTATTGTACCTTTCCACTTAGCGTCGACTGACTGTACACACTGCGCCCTCGATCACTGTTTCCCAAACGGGTTTTTCTTTTTCCTTTATTCTAAAAGATTTTAGTAAAAGAATTTAAAATTTCATAGCCGCAACTTGAGACCAAACACACCGAGATGTGTTTGATTCACTGAAGCTGTGCTCTGATACCAAGTTGTAACGTCCCAAAAATTACAAGGAATTTAAAATTTTAAAAATAATGCCTTCCATTATAAACAAACCATAACTTAGCAAATCCCATTACAAATAAAGATAACATCGTTAATTTGAACCGTCAAATAATATTTATGCAACGGAAAAATTATTAAATTAAATCTCGACATTTAAAAATGAAACTCGATCAGCCTTCGCCTTGCGCTAGTGTGTACCGTCACGCTCGACTGCTACTCGCACCTGAAAACATAAGATATTGGGAAGGGGTAAGCACGAAGCTTAGTGAATTCTACCACCTACGCAGGTAGCAATCACACATATATCGCCCCTACTCGCAAGTAGGCAACCAACACCACAATTACAAGTATAATAACATATCAAGATTTAAAAATGTAATCACACACCTCGGTACCACCGAGCCCTCGGTCCCACCGAGTACACATTATATGATGTCCATACTAGCTCAGTCCCACCGAGCCCTCGGTCCCACCGATTACACATTAAACGATATCCATACTAGCTCAGTCCCACCGAGCCCTCGGTCCCACCGTGCCCACATTATATGATATTCGTACTAGCTCAGTCCCACCGAGCCCTCGGTCCCACCGAGCCCCTCAGTCCCACCGAGGTGTACACAAAACACACCATTCACATAATAAATAATTTACAACTAGCTATCACACCACAACTAGTTCACGTAAGCATACAATAACACGCTAGAGCAAACGCAAAACATATGTAACTCCTAGTCTACGCAGTGAGAGAACTCACCTTAAAGCAACGCGAGTATATGCAACCGCAATCACAAGCCGGCCAACTTCACTCACCTTCTCCCACCTAATTACGTGTTAACAATTGTCAAAGTGACGCCCCAAACCAAAGCCACGACTACTAACTTTAAAAACACATTTTTCCAGTTTTTACTCTCAACACACAGGTCTGTTCGGGACCTGTTTAACCCCTTATAAACTGATTAAACCAGAAGTATTTTTCCATAATCACAAAGTCCCATGTCTTAGGGTTCCAGGGACATATCGCACGCGCTCTAACGATTTTTCTACAATTTATTATGGATTTTATAAAACCAACCTGCTGCACAGCGAAAATTAGTACCTTTCCGTACAAAACTGCGGTTTGACACTAGCTATGATCCGAACTGGTTTTTCTGCAAAACATAAGAAACTTACTAGACTCAGAATGGGAGATTTTGGCACTGGTTTCACCCCAATACGACGTTCCTATAAAAAGTTATTGCTTTCCCAAAAACAGTGACAAAAACTGCCAATTTCACATAAAATGACAACAAAGCTTAACATTAAATCTTAACCCATTAAGCCACGACTTAAGCACTCAGACGGTCACACCTGTGATTCCAGCAGACTTATTGATCAAGACTAAATGGGCTGAGCTGCCCGAGCACCACCCTCTGCCACCTCCGGCAGAGGCGGCCGTTGGCGGCGGCGGTGGTCAAGAATTTCCGGCGAAACCACACCCCAAACACCGCCTATTCCGACTTACCCGCAACCTCATACCCGCACACACCCACACACCCGCACACGTGCACACTCCTCCTGCCGCCACCCGGCGGCACGCAGCGGCGGCCCCACCGCCGGCAGCCGTTGCTGCGGCGGTGGTGGTGGTGGTCTTGCGATCGAAACGACAAAAGGAAAAAAGAGACGGATGAAGTTCTTACCTCGAGACGACGACGACGCGATGTAACCACACCGAAACCGATGGTGTTTCTCTCATGCCGGTGACCTCTTTCCTCCTCCTCTCCACTCTCGCTCACCTACACTCTCGGTTTCTCTCTCTTTCTTCTCCGGCCGGCGACAAGGAAAGGGAAGGGGAAGAGCCGTAGGTTTGCTTCTTGATTTCTCTTCCTATTTTTGTCTTGCAAATCACGACAACAACCCTCACAACAATATGGGTTCAGTTTAGGAAAAGCATGGGCTGAAACTATGGATAAGTTTTGGCCCTTGACACAAATGGTCCCTCAACTTAAACTTTTTCGCAAGTAACCAAAATTCCGACATTTTTAACGATTAGGTCCAACTCGACTAACCCCGTTAACGGAAATCACATTAAATCAAACTTAAAAGAAAAGAATTAATACTAATAAATTACATACCGGTATACGGGCTTTACACACTTCCTCCAACAAGCGCCATGATTATCAGGATAAATATGAAAGGAAGAAGAAGTCAGATGAGCATAAGCAGCCTGATAAGAAGGAGAAAACTGAGAAGAAAACTGCAAGACCGAGACAAAGAAGAAAGACGAACCCGTCACCAGCTACAACTGCGGGAAGCTAGGTCATTTTGCAAAGGATTGTAGGAAACCTATTGTAAAGAACGCATACTACTACAAGGCAAAGCTCGCACTGGCAGAACCAAAGGAAGCGGGTGAAGCTCTATTTGTTGAACATGACCACTGGCTGGGTCGTTCTGATGATGAAAGCGACTCTGAAGATGCCGACGCTTTCATGGGCTACCACTCTCCTCCAGAAGAATAGGCAAAGCCAGGTATGTGATCCTATCTATCAAGGCTTAGCCAAACATTTTGAACCTATTGTTGCACGAACAAATTCCTATAAGGCCACCATTAATGAACAATTGCTTGAGATCAAATCACTAACTGAAAAGTTAGATGTTCAAAAGCGAATAACTGAAAAGTATAAGTCCAAAACTGCTACTTTAAAAGAAAAATTGTACAAATCTTTCAATAGCACCTAAGGACTTAAGGACCAAAATATCTGATCTGAATTCACAGCTGGATCAGTGTGAGAATGACAACACAAAGATTGTTTATCAATGCTCTTCTCTTCAAATTCAGCATAAGGAAATGGTTTCCAAAATAATAGATCTTGAAACCAAACTCCACAAAAGATGCCAAACAGATCAGACCATTCACATGAATAAACCTAAGGAATTCGCATACTTTAACAAGGAATGGGGAATCGGATACGATAACCAACAGTACTTGAAAAAAGGTATATTCAAAACACCGACACTTTATGACTTTGGTTGTCTCGGTCTGGACAAAAAGTATCCAGAATATAAGATACAATGGACTGGTCCTCTTGAACCTGAGAAAGAAGAGGAAACTGAGGAATATAAGCGCAAACACACCTCCAAAATGCAACTTCCTTTTTGCTACGAGCCTATGAACTATTAATATAAGAAAAATCCAAAGAAACACCTCTCGAATGACTACTTTGATATCTATAAGGTAGAGACGCCCAATGATTCCACCAAAAATGATGAGACCCAAGCACCTGAACCCAAAATTGAGACAGATGAGTTTAAACTCTATGTCCCGCCTTTCATTTTGGAAGAAAAAATAGTCGAATTAGAGTAGTCACTCGAGAAGGAAAGATCAAGTTTTCAAAAGGAAAAGCAAGCGCTTATAACCGAACTTGAGACACTTAAATCCGTTAAAACCGAGTCTGCGTCGGATGAAGGACAGGAAATCCTTCGGACTGAAATCGATCGGCTCACATCAAAACTGTCTGCCTTGGCGACAGAAGCGATGAAGGAGCATGTGCGAAATGGTCAACTTCAAGAGAAGTTTGACCTACTTCAAGAAGAAAAGACGATTTCACCCGAATCTTCCTCGAAATCGTCTGACACATCCTCGTACAAAGCTTTCATGGGAAAAACATATTCTCCAAACGGTAAAGGGTCTCAAGATGAGTGTGTTTTAAAGAAACTAAACTCTGACTTTTTCTTAGCTTCCGCACCAGATTCACCTAAGCACACCGACACAAAGTGTTCCTCACCTCCCTCGACCAATCCAAGTCCAGTGATTCCGGATATAGATTTTTCAGAATTTATGAATTCCGAGGGCAATTTTGATGAAGAGTTTGAATCGTTCCCATTTGACAAACCTTTTCCAAGTCATACTGACTTTCTTTCGCCAGTGGTTAATCGACCGGTCAATTTTAAAAAAGGCGAATGTTCCACAAAACCGAAGACCCCGGCTGTGATCAAGGTTTTTAAAACTGAGTCTTGTTCTAAAAAACAATCACAACCGAGGCAAAAGACCGGTCAATCGATTGATAAACGTCCTGTCCACTCTACCTCTGCTGACCATACTGTTAATCCTGTTTCAGATAAAAATGGTTGGGCCAAACAAGACAAACCAAAGTGGATAGCCAAGGAATCGGTCCGGAACAATGATGCGTCAAAGTCATTTAATACTGTCTTTTATCCTAGAATGAACAAGAATGACTATGCTTTGAATCATAGACATGATTTTGTTGAACAAGATATTAAATTTCCGATTAAACTTTATTCTGTTCAGAAATTGATTCAATTATCGCATGATTGTTTGTGTTGTTCAAGTTGTGGTTGGAATGACTTTGATGATATTCATATTTCAACTGATTGGTTTGGTTCTTATCATGTTTATAACTCTGCACCCAAACGCAAACCCCGTAAAAATAAAAAGAAACCAAATAAAAAATGGGGTTCCTAATCAGAGGTTAAACCCAAGAAAGAAAGGAAACCCATTTCAAAATGGGTTCCTCCTACTGCGGTTAAACCTACACCCAAGAGGAAACCTGCCTCAAAACAGGTTCCTCCGAAAGGTGTAAAATCTAACCCTCCAGGACCCATTTTCAAATGTGTACCTAAAGTCCGCTAATCTCATTTTGTAGGACGGTCATGTGTGGTACTTAGATTCTGGATGCTCCAAGCACATGACCGGGAGGAGGGAGCTGCGCACGAACTACAAGGAAAAATATTGCGGAGACGTGAGATTCAGAAACGATGACAAGGCGCCGATATTAGGTTACGGCGACATTGTCCAAGATCAGATCATCATCAAGAAAGTTTCATATGTCGCGGGATTGGGACACAACTTGTTCAGCATCGGCCAATTCTGCGATAAAGATCTAGAGGTCAGATTCAAAGCCAAAAGGTGTAGCATCCTCACTGACGCCGGAACGGAGCTGCCGGTTGGAACGCGAAAGACCAACCTCTACACCATCGACCTCTCAGCCTTGAAGACCGATGACTCTATCTGCCTGATGTCAAAGGCCAATTCATAGCAAGCCTGGATTTGGCACCGACGTCTCTCGCACCTGAACTTCAAAAGTATCAACAAGCTGGTGCTCGGCGGACACGTGAAAGGCATGCCCGACCTTCAATTCGTAAAGGACCGACTCTGCGGGGCATGTGAAATGAGAAAGATGAAGCGAGCAACGCACAAGCCGAAGGCCGCTCCGAGCACGTCCCGGTCCCTCGAACTCATCCATATGGATTTGTGTGGACGGATGCGTGTTCAGATCATCAACAAACGAACGTACGTCCTGGTGATGGTGGATGATTTCTCACGCTACACTTGGGTTAAGTTCCTACGCTCGAAGGACGAAACCCCAGAGCTGATTATTAACCACCTTAAGACTATCCAACTGAACCTTCAACAGCAGGATCAGACCATCAGGACCGACAACGGGACGGAGTTTAAAAATCAAACGGTGAACGAATACCTGACATCCGTCGGTATTTCTCAAACCTTCCCGGCCGCACGCACTCCTCAGCAAAACGGAGTGGTGGAAAGACGCAACCGTACCCTAGTAGAAACCGCTCGCACGATGCTGTCACTGTCCAAGCTGCCTTTATTTCTATGGGCTGAAGCGGTGTCAACTGCATGCTACACGTAAAACCGCTCCATCATAAACAAGTGGTTCAACAAGACGCCGTACGAGATCATCACACCCGCATCCCGAACATCAAGTGCTTCCACGCGTTTGAATGCATATGCTACGTTCTCAATGACAAAGATGATCTTGGGAAATTCATTCCAAAGGCAGACGAAGGAGTTTTCATAGGATATTCCATGCAGGCTAAGGCGTATCGCGTTTACAACAAATGGACCAAAACCGTTATTGAGACTGTAAACGTGACATTCAACGAAGCCGCAGATTTGGCTTATGAACATATCAGTTCACAACCCGGTTTAACTGGCGTGCTAGCTTCCGAACTTTCACGTCCAGGATCTGCACAAACGACAGTAACTCCAAATCATGCATCTATATCGAATGCTCAACTTTCTGATTTAGATTTACTGTTTCAATACATTTATGATGATATGTTTAACACTTCTACCCCTCGTGTCTCAGCGCAACCAAGAATTGAAGTTGCTCAAATTGAGGACTCGGTGAATCTCTCTGGTTCGCCGCCTTCGACCAGCACTCCAACGATCACTGTGGAGACACCTTAACTCTCATCATCAACATCATCTGATTCAAAACCCGGAGATCGCTCCTGAAGATTTGTCCTCTACTACTCTCATTGATCAGCCTCTGCCTTCCTCGGAACCGGATGTTGCTCAACCTTTGACGAATCCTCCCAAGTCTCCTCCGTGAAACCAATCCGCTACACTTGAAGCTGTTCAAGACCTGCCAACTGGTGGATGCGTGGATCCAGACACCTCACACTCCACTCAGCAGCCGCTTCCACATACCACCAAGTGGACAAGAGCACATCTCCTGTACCAAATTATCGGTGATCCCTCTACTCCAGTTCAAACACGAGGCGCGTCAACTAACTTCTGCCTCTTCTCTGGCTTCCTGAGTAAGATCGATCCTACAACCGTCTCCGAAGCGTTAGAAGATCCGGACTGGGTCATGGCCATGCAAGAGGAACTCAATCAATTTTAGGCCCTCAAAGTATGGCGACTTGTCCCACGTCCTACTCACAAGACGGTGATCGGTACCAAATGGATCTTCAAGAACAAGAAGGACGAAGATGGCATCATCGTACGGAACAAGGTGCGTCTCGTGGCCAAGGGATATTGTCAACAAGAAGGGATCGACTATGATGAGACATACGCTCCGGTGGTGAGAATCGAAGCAATACGTATGTTCCTTGCATACGTCGCGCATAAAAACTTCACGGTCTTCTAAATGGATGTGAAGACCGCTTTCCTCAACGACGAGATCAAGGAAGAGGTGTACGTATCACAATCGGACGGGTTCGTGGACGAGAAGAAGCCCAATCATGTATATATTCTAGAAAAGGCGGTTTACGGTTTGAAGCAAGCTCCACGGGCCTGGTATGATACGTTATCAAATTTTTTAATAAAATCGGGATTTTCTAGAGGTAAGATCGATACAACCCTGTTTATTAAAAACGAAAAAAGTCACATAGTGTTAGTTCAAGTGTATGTTGATGATATAATCTTTAGTTCTACTAACCCGATGTACTGTAAGACCTTTGCCACTCTAATGGGACAATATTTTAAAATGAGTATGTTGTGTGAGATGAACTTTTTCCTCGGTCTTCAAGTTAAACACCTATCGACCTGGATATTCATAAATCAGGCCAAGTGCATCCGGGATATTCTTCGGAAATTCCAGATGGAACAGTCCTCACCAATGAAAACACCCATGGCACCCGGTACAAAGTTACACGCCGATCCTAACGGCAAGGATGTGGACACAAAAACGTACCGGGGAATGATTGGTTCTTTAATGTACCTAACTGCTAGTAGACCGGATATCATGTTTTCAACGTTTCTTTGCGCTCGGTTTCAATCAAAACCTAAGGAGTCTCACTTAATCCCTGTTAAACGAAATTTTCGTTATTTTAGAGGTACTACTGATCTTGGCTTATGGTACCCTAAAGAGACAGGTTTTGAACTTTCAGCATATTCTGATGTGGATCACGTGGGCAGCATGATGGATCGGAAGATCACATCGGGACATGTGCAGTTCTTGGGCGACAGTTTGGTGAGTTAGGCATCCAAGAAGCAGCAGTGCGTCTCTACGTCGATTGCCGAGGCGGAATACGTGGCCGCCGCAAGCTGCTGTTCTCAGGTTATATGGATGCGCACGCAACTCAAGGATTACGGTTTCACTTACACTAAGGTGGCCATCTACTGCGACTCGATAAGCGCTATTGCAATATCCAGCAATCTGGTCCAGCATACAAAGACGAAGCACATAGACGTTCGATACCATTTTATCAAGGATCACGTCGAAAGAGGTACAGTCGAACTCTACTTTGTGAATACAAAACATCAGTTAGCAGACCTGTTTACAAAACTCCTGGACGAAAAATGCTTCAATTATCTAGTGTCCAGGTTAGGTATGTTAAATCTAAAGACGTGATCTTATTGTGTGCCCGCTACAAGTTCCATACACCTACGAGAAACTGTCCATTCATCATTTATTGTTTACACTTTAGCTGATTGAGTACACACTTTCTCGCATCTGTATTCTACTTGTATCAGTTACATTTCTAGGTGGAATCTCTGTATTAATTAGGTAGATTTCGTCTGTTTGCTTTCTTTTAACGTTTGTTTCCTTTTCTGTTAATTATTGTCGTCTACTTTCTGTGATTATATTTGTGCTTTCACAAGTCGTTCATGTGTTCAGGGGGAGCACGACCAATGTATCAGGTAAGTACATTCAACTTTTGAGGGGGAGTGTCACACTACAGTTTTTCTAATTGTCAAAAGTTTTTTTGTGTGGACATTCCAAGTGTGCTTCATTTCACTCTTTGTGCACACTCCGAGGGGGAGCAAATTAATTTGTTCATCAGTTGAGGGGGAGCGACACATAGTTTTTCTCTTTAATTGTCAAAAGATTTTATGAGTGGTTGTCTCTCCATTGCACTCACATGCACAATCCGAGGGGGAACATACAAACCCCCATGCTCAGTTCGAGGGGGGGCGAGAGAATGCTCTTTCATAGTCAAACTGATATTGTTTTTGGGGATTTTCCAAACAATCAGGGGCCAAAATTGGTAATTTTTTTCTTTTTTTTTCAAACTTTTCGGACAAGATTCCGGATACCCCTATCCGGATAGATTTCCGGACCGGACACCTATCCGGACCGGATGGGTTTCCAGATGACCCACCCAAAAAGTGGGACCATATATAAGGATTCCAGACCCTTCTCTGTTCATTATATCCGGAATCTTTCAAAACCCTCAAAACCCCTCTCGCATTCTCTCACACTCGGAAACCTCTGATTTGCATTCATTTCGTCGATCTCGATCTTCAAAATCAGGTATGTTCCTCCATCATACTTATCGATCTTGATTATGCTTGCTTCATATACTTACTCGCACAAATCGAACACTGTTATGGACGATTACGGGTTTCCGAAACCCATCCTTACGTCGACTTAGGTTCGCTTAGTTCTACGCATGCTTAGTCCATACTCTTGTTATTTTGTGACACAATACATCGATTCGAACGTGATAGATTAGATCTATTTAGGTTTGAGGCTTGATTTGACCAAGATTGAACAAACTGACCGTCGTCCGGATAGTTTCAAACTATCCGGACACATTCAAATCATCCGGAAACCTCTATAGCTTGAGATATTTTATCCGGACACATGCAACATCCAGTAACCCTAGTTGTCCGAAAACTTAGTTGTTTCCGGTAAGTTCAACTATCCGGATAGTGCTTGTTGTCCGGTAACCATTATCTATCCGAAAACCTTACCATTCGGAAACTTAGCTTATCCGGATACACTTTGTCCGGATACACCTTTTTATCCGGAAACCTTTGACTTGTCCGGATACCATTGTCCGGAAGCTTTGTTGTGTCCGGAAACCTGTCTTTCTATCTGATTTTGTCCAGACACTTCTAGTTCCATCAATCCAGTACCCTGTTCTCTCACTGCCAGTCCTCAATATGTTCCAGATTGAGACGATTATTGCTAAGGTACGCGCCGAAGATTGTTCAACCGTCTGTTTGCTAACACTATTATTTTTCAGATATAAATAGCGGATCAAGAACAACAACCACCACAGGAGTAAGTTCCTCCTCATGAGGAATTCGTTGACCAAGCAGGTGACAATGCTTTGGTCCAACCAGACCATGGCATTGAAATCGAAGCAAACAACCACCAACTGGACGCCGCCGAGTTCCGACCATAACACTGTGTGGTCGTGGACATCCTTCTTGGTCACCCTCTCCGCGAGGCCCTCATCGCAATGGCAGAGTTCCCTGTGCTATACATCTATCAAGTGTGGCTATCTGCACAAGTCATCACGGCCGCCAACTCTCAACCGATCACGGCACGGATCGACAATCACCCGTTCACGCTCACACCTGATTCGTTCCGCCGTCTATTATCTCTACCTGAAGCCACCGCCGGTGGACACCAGGCTTACGACCCCTCGGTTAATGACACGACTCTGTGTGCACAAATACGCACACTCGTCTACAACCACGCCCTCGACCGCCCCTCAGCATTCAACCGGAAGTTCCTAGCGCCCATCTGGTACACGCTATTCACAATTCTGAACAGATGTCTATCATCCAGATGGAGGGGCATCGATCAGTGTACCTCTGACATCCTATGGCTATTCTATGCCGTATGCTACAACAAGCACATCGACTATGCCATGGTGATAAGGCGCGGACTGGTTCAGGTGATCAGACAAATCGGGGGATCAAAGCAGAAGAAATCCCTCCCGTATCCAAGATTCCTTTCACTACCCGTCAGACGACCCATGGACGCGAATCCAGGTATACCGCGATGCATTAACCATCCGGTATGTCCTCCTTTCCATTTATGCTATCTTGTGATTCACAACCCATCCGACGCACGAGCCATGCCCTTACTGGAAGCCCTACTGGCATATGAGGACCCCAATGCACCGAATGTCTTAGAGTATAGACAAGAGTTAGGTGCTCCCATGGTCCAACAAGAGCTGGAGGGACCTCCCCAGGGACATAGACCTGAGAGTCGTGAGTGTCCCAAGGACGAGAGGAGGTAGAGTCCGGGTAGCTGGGGCTCCTGGACAGGGTATGTTAAGAGTACACCTATTCCAGCCGAGCCGGAACAAGACAACAACCCCGCACTCACACCACCCGAACAGCTGACGAAGTCGGACCGTCGACTATCCTACACGAGGTCCCGTTTGTTACTGCCCCTCTACTCGAAGAGGATCCCGGCACTAACACAACAGAACCGATGTTACCATTCGCCCGGGTCAAAACTGTCGAATCCGACACGGACACCGATACGGACCTAGCCGTCCATGCATCCCTGATTCCACCTCGTATCGGTCGTCGACCTCCAATGACTCAAGGATCTCCTTCTGACTCACCGACACCCCCATCATTACTACTTCCCAACCTATTATGGGAGACACAAGGAGAGAGGAGGGAGACTTAGTTGAAAATCTTGAACAGGCGAGTCAGAGATAATGGAGATCAAAACAAAATCAAGAGAGAACGAGCATTAGGACTAGAGAGGATCGAGAGCGACCCCCAACTAGCGTCAGCCAGGTAGCCATATCTACTATCTTGTCTCATCCGTTAGGACAAGGTATTAAAGAAGCCGTCGTGGACCTAGCGGCGCAATTGCACGACCTCCCTAGCCACTTACCCGTCTCTCAACAGATGGGTGTTTCACATTTGCACGGGGACTTAGCACAACGTCTACCGATCTCTCACTCGGAGAGTATTGGTATTGAAGCAAGAGACCATCCTCCCCAGGTCTCGACCTCTTTGGATGCACGTTCGAGTCTAGAGCCACTTGATATAACATTTTCCTCGCCTAGGACACAGACGAGACAACGACCATCGTGGTTCTTCGTGAACCGATCGGAACTTCCGTAGTGTCTCCGCCTTTGAGCAGAACGCGATGATCGGAAGGAAATCCTACCATGGCCACACCTTTGCCAACCGTGAACGTAGGTGGGACTACCGCTGCGATAGATACCTCAACGGGTAATCTAAGTGATCCCGAAGTTAAGTCACCCGACGTAATGTCAAGGGAATCTCTAGACAGCGCCCTAAAGGTTGTCCGCGAGACAATGGAGCAACAGTTCACCATCGAGCTCGACAAAATCAAGAGCTTGATCAAAGGGAAAGAGAAGGTAGTTGAACCTGAAACCGCACCAACACCTCTACCGGCTCCCATTCAGCCATCTTATTCGTTGGACACACTCAAGACTATGCTTCTGGCTCAACTGCTCCAACACTCCGACACTGATGCCTCGACTGAAGCAGACCTGATATCAGTTCTACGCTCTTAGGTATCTGCTCCTTCGTCATCCATGACCAGCAGATTGGACCAGCAGATTGGACCAGCTTGATTCGACTCTCAAGGACGTTCAGAAAGCTTTAAACCTTCTGTCCGAAAGAGTCGGCTCACTCGAAGACACCTGCAAGGGTCAAGTTGGCGGACTCAAGAGACGGCACGATGACTAGAATGATCCTGATCACCGTGAGGGGGAGAACAAGAGACATAAACTGTCTGAGTCCGAACAAATCATCACTGAAACAACCGTGGTTCAACCAGAACCATCAACTGTGGCAACTGCAACCGAAGACCAACCTGAAGCCCAGTTGAGTTTAGCTGAAATGGAGATAGATATGGATATCTCTGACAACGAAGACCCGACGGTTGAAAAGCCCAAGGGAGAATCACAAGAATTGGTTATTTATTCTGCATCAGAAAGGCCTGCACTTGATCTGATTGATCCAGATTCCGAGATCGACCCTGAGACTAAAAATGCATGGTATGAAAAAGCCGCCAGTGCAATAAATCTTGAGGTAAACTTGATTTTTCCTACTGATGTCGATGACAACGTTGATTATGACCAGTTTATGCTACAAAATTTGTATGGTATACTCGTTCACACTTCACAGGCTCCCGAGACTTCTACTGCTACAAATCTGACATCTCCTCAACAACCAAATGCTTCAGATCATCCTTCTCATCCACATCAACAAATCCGATGGGAGAAGATCATGATCCTTATTCCTCATCTGGAGGAATCCCTGAAGAAGCTATATGTTCACAGGTTACGCCCCATCGAGCCAACATTCTGCCTTGGGATTTCCAAATTCTACAAGGAATACCAAAGCAAGTACATAAATGCAATGAAGCGGTGTCTGCCAGTTAGCCAAGTCCGAATGAAGCACAAGATCACTGAAGTGCTCAACATCCAATTCGGCCGAATCCTTAGAGTCATGTTTCCAGTATTCACTGTCCGACGCGAAGACGGTAATGAATGGAGATTTTCCGAGGCTGACTTTAAGAACCTCAGACCGTTAGACTTCCACGCTCTACTGAAAGACCTCCGAACCAGAACCATCCGACCACTTCATGTTACTAAAGCGCTCGAAGCTGTCCGTCGATTCCTAATTCTCACAATCATGATGACCTACCTCGCAGACTTTCAAATGGGGATCGAGCACAGAGCAAAGAATATAAACCTGCTGAAATCGAACCTGAAAGCACCGGAGCTGAAGATGTATCCCGAGAACGCACTGCTTCTAGAACCAGAATTTGGGATCGTATACCTCAATGATCAGAAAGAAAAGAGGTTTCTTCGCTTCAGCCAGATCGACAGATTCTGCGATGGCACACTCCTCCAGGCCAGAGATGCTCTTCGTAACATCATCACTTATGAATCCGAAAATTGAAAAACGTCGTTTGTCCCCAATTCAAACGAGACAACCGCACGAGAAGCATTAGAAGTGATTGAAGATCGCATCGACTACCGCCGAGCCATCCGAATGTTCGAGATCCACCTTGCACTTCGAAAGAGATACGTCGAGAACTGGCGCGAAGTCGAACTTCAATTCAAAGGGGGAGATTGTAAGGGATAAATTCAAATTGAATAGAAGTTCAAGGGTCAATTTGTTATTCTTTATTTTGAGCCTTTAAAGTGTAATGGGCCATGGGTTTGCGTGTTTAGGGCCCATGGTATATATAGCCTATTATGTGTTTAGAATAGGTTAATCGTCATTATTATTCAATCACTAGCATTGTAATTCTCTATCAAGTAATCAAAGTGAACTGCATGACCAGTTGAAATCATTCTGACTGTTTCTATATATTGATTTCTATTGTTGTATGCACTAATCTGGAACTCACATTATTCTCATCCTGAGACTTACCGAGCTTTTCGGCGATGTCAGATAATTGGGTTTCTAGGGATTCGACTCTTTTTGAAATGGCTGAGCATTCAGATTGATAATTTTCTGTCACACATTTATCCTCAGCCTTTTCAATAGCTAGTTTGCCTATGGTATCATATTTTATTTTAGCATCGGCTTCTAGCTTAGAGATTTGCGCTTCTAAATGAGAAACTTTCTCATTGAGCTCAGAGTAAGGGGCTGTTCGGTTGTGGCTTAATGGACTGAATAACCTGTATGGCTTATTCGGTCAGCCATACAAAGGTGTTCTATTATGACTTAATGGCTAAATTGATGGCTTATTCGGTCAGCTAGAAAATAGCACTGGTCCCCATTCTGCCACCCAATTTCCATCTATACCCTTCCACTCCATCATAACCCACCTCTGGAAGAAAGACTATACGCTCTCTTTTCTCTCAAAACATATCGTCACCCACCGTTTGAAGCACCGTCGGCTAAATTTCTTCTTTGATTCTCCTCTCTATATATCTCAATCGATTGTTCTCTAGCAGATCTGTTCCTATATCCTCCTCTCTATCTCCATCGATTTGTTCATGCATTCTCCTATCTAATCGAAGAACTCGTCAGCCAAATTGACCCTGGATTCTCCTCTCTTTCACCATCGATTTATTCTCTAGTAGATCTGCTCCTGGACTTTACTTCCAAGGAATGTAAGAATGGACTTCACCTGCAAGATTTGATTTTGATGTCATTTTCTCCACTGTCTTGGATTTGTGTATATGGACTTTCTCCATTGTTTTGTATTTGTGTATATGGATTTTCTCTTTTGTTTTCGATTTTCTGATACGAAAATGAAAACCCATATGATCTTTGTATATGAATTTTTTCCTTTGATATGAATTTTATATACGCAATTTCATCATTGTTTTTGGATTTTCTGATATGAAAATCCACATGATCTGTTTTATTCTATAAAAATAAAGACCGGGGTAAAATGGTCATTTCTGACATTCAGATCATTTATTTGCTACAACAACTGAACACCAACTTATCTGTTAACACTCAGAAAACTATAACCATACAGGTCTTAACATAAAATGAACCAAACAGCACCTAAGTTGGATAAGACATTGTTACTCGAAAAAATATGGTCGTGAGACAATTCATGATATCGATCCAAAAATAATCAAACGGTGTATCAAAGAATACACAAATGTCCCCCTTCGGCGACTTAGCACGGGGGTCCCGCTACCCGGTTAGCGGATGGGGTCAAGGGGAAACGCCCTTGCGGGGTCTGGGGGCAGCGCCCCCAAAAAATAAAATAAAACTGAATGGTCTGAACACTCCCGGATTTGTGATCCAGGTAAAGGATCCAGAATTGTTGGATCCGGAATACAGGATCCGGAACACAACAAGGATCCGGAATCTGAGATCCGGAAACTATGGATCCGGAATCTAAGGATCCAGAATCTAAGTGAGGTTCCAGAATCTGAGTGAGGATCCGGAATCTGAGTGAGGATCCGGAATCTGAGTGAGGATCCGGATTCTGAATGAGGATTCGGAATTTAAGACTCTGGAATTTAAAACAATACCGGAAGTGTAAGTAAGTACGTAGCGGATCTGGATTTGGATACCGGAAGTGAATACCGGAAGAGATAGGATCCGAAACTTGTGATCCGGTATGTGGAATCCGGAATCTATAAGATTCGGAATTGAAACAGTACCGGAACTCAAGAACACGTATTCAAACACTGGAAGTCGAAAACTTACCTGGAAATCGAATTTCTGTACCCTTTGGAATTAGAAACCTTCTGCAAACACTTCAGAACACAAACAAGCAACTAGGGAATGCAAAAACAACTAACCAAATCGATTAATCAAGCACTTTTGAAGCAAAAATTGAGTTTTTGACAAGAACAGGGAGTATGAAACCCAGAAACCAAAAATCTCAAAATTGATGATTTTACGCTTTACCAAAACAACTCAAAACATGATATGATTTCAGAAACACGACAAAGATGATTTTTCAAGCCTCATTTTCAAGTTTTTACACCAAAATCCAAGCAAAGAAAAATATTTTCAAATGAAACAATCGACTAACTTTGAATGATCAGAATAAGAATATTACCTTTTGATCGATAGCTTTGTCCCTCTGCTCTGATACAACATGTAGATCCCAGTTTGATCAAGTAACAATGAATATGTAAACAATAATCTTTATTGATCGATTGTGGAGAGTTACAATATTGGATTGATGAACAGAACTCTCTCTAATCTCTATTACGCACATAACCTGATCTCTCAAAAGTCTAACCTAAAGATTAGAAAACCAACATTATATACCAAGGGCTTAGTCCCTAAAGCCCATGGCCCACACACTCTAATCTAAGACCATTTAGCATAAGTCTTTTACAAACAAATAAAGAAAACAATTATTTTTCTTTATATAACTTTCTGTTTTATAGGACTGTTAGTCCTAACAGGGTATAACCGAAGGCTCCTCTGAAGAGAGATTTTTACAAAAATAAATCTAGCCTAGATAGGTCATTCTGTAAAAGAAAGTCTGATACTAGGAGAGATTGCAATCATAAAGCCTCTGTACCCATTTTCGATGTTTTTAATGAGAAGTTTAAGAAAGTTTCTTAACATGTTGATTATTGTCATTTCTTTGAACTTATGTATCAATTGAATCAACATTTCTCTGGTCCTCACTATTTACTCTCTAGACCCAAAGCAATGAATGAAAACTTCAAGGGTCAGAAGAAACAAAATGGTTCTTCTAAAGAAGTTAAAACCAAAACTAAGGATGTTAAGGCAACCTTAAAGACCCATAACAAGATTGGACCCATTTGGAAATGGGTACCTAAATCTCTCTAATTGTATTGTAGAAGCAGTATGTGTCTATTTGGTACCTAGACTCCGGGTGTTCTAGGCACATGACTAGCGACATAAGTTTACTGTCCTCTTATAAAGATAAACTTGGTGGAGGGTCTGTAACCTTTGGAGACAATTAAAAGGGGTACATTAGAGGCTATGGAGTCATCAAAAAGGAAGATGTGACCATGTGCAAAGTTGCGTATGTGGATGGCCTCAAGCACAACCTACTTAGTGTAAGCCAACTCTACGACACAGGTTTCGATGTGAAGTTCAAAAGAACTTATTGTTCTCTACTTGGAGAGGACACCGACACAGAACTTCTGAGAGCTGAAAGAAGAGGTGATTTGTACCTCATGAATTTCAAGGCCAAAAACCAAAGTGACAAGCTCTGTCTTGTTTCAAGCAAACATGAAGAAGCATGGATATGGCATAACATGTTCTGTCATCTAAACATCCACACTCTTGATAAACTTGTGAATCTTAATCTGGTAAGCGGACTGCCAAATGTTAAATTTGACAAAGATCTTCTCTACTCAGCCTGCGAAATGGGAAAACTCAAAAGAGCTTCCCATAAAGGCAAATCTGATGTGTCTGGCACTAGGCCTCTGTACATGTTTCATGTCGACCTTTACGGTCCTATTGCTATACAGATCCTAGGTGGAAAAAAGTATATTCTTGTATTGGTTGATGAATTCTCAAGATATACTTGGGTATAGTTTGTCCGAAAGAAGTCAGATGTTCCAAACATCTTGATCAATCTAATGAAAATAATCCATGTTCTCTATGAGTGCAGGGTGCAGAAGCTGAGGAGCGACAATGGCATAGACTTCAAAAACTCCACCATTGTATCATATCTAACAGAGAAAGGAATCTCACAAAACTTCTCTGCTGCACGAATTCCACAACAGAATGGCGTGGTTGAACGTAAAAATCGCACGCTGGTGGAGGCTGCAAGAACTATGTTCTCAGCATCTGGATTACCCACTTCTTTCTGAGCAGAAGCTGTTTCTACTACGTGCTTCACTCAAAATCTATCAATAGTAGTGAAGAGGCACATAAAGACGTTGTATCATTTGATAAACTAGAGGAAGCCAAACATCAAATTATTTCACGTGTTTGGGTGTAGGTGCTTTGTCCTGAACGACAGAGAACACCTTGGGAAGTTCGATCGAAAGGCAGATGAGGGGAAGTTCATTGGGTACTTTGCCACTTCCAAAGCTTATAGGATATATGTTCTGCGGACTCGAACCATTGTTGAAAGGATTACTGTTTAGTTTGATGATTCATTCCAAAAGACTTCTGAACAAATTAGTCTAGAACTCGAGCTAAACAATGAAGCCTCTGGCGTTTCAACATCATAAGAAGCAGAGTTAAATCTGTTATTTGAAGATGTGTTTAACGACGAAGTCGATCCCTCTGCTGAGATTCACAGAGCCTATGGAGAGCCATCCTTTGCGGACCAGAAAAGTCAAGGTATATCTCTAACTGGTCCCTCAAATACTTCACCCTCTTCTACTAATTGTGTAGGTACAAATGGTGAGGGGGGCAAGCAGAGGATACTGTAAACAAGGGCTCCACGACAGGGCAACTGGAAATTCCTACCCTTGTGACTACAGAGGAATCAACACCAGTAGAGAATGAGGATTATGTTTAAACATATTCAGAGGATTCAATTCCTACTCTTATTGAAATACCAACTCAAGCTGAAACTCCAAACACAAGCACAGAAGAAGTACCTTCCACAACAGAAGTTGTACATGAACCATCATGCATACCAACAGAAGTTCAACTTGATGCTACAAATGACCACCTTCCAAGAATGACAAAGTGGACAAATGATCATCCACAGAGCCAAATTATTGGCGATCCTTCAAGAAAAGTAACGACTCGATCAGCTTCTGCTAACTTTTGTTTCTGTACAAACTTTATTAGTATGATCGAACCTAAAAGAGTATTTGAAGCACTAGATGATCCAAATTGGGTAGAAGCGATGCAAGAAAGTATGGTCCCTAGTACCTCTGCCAAAAGGCAAAACATCAATTGGGACCAAATGGGTTTTTAAAAACAAGAAGAATGAGGAAGGGGTGGTCATTAGGAACAAGGCAAGATTGGTGGCCAGGGGATACTGTCAGGAAGAGGCCATTGACAATGAGTAAACCTTTGCCCCTGTCACACTACTCGAAGCAATAAGGACCTTTTTAGCCTTCGCAGCCCACAGAGGATTTAAGGTGTACTAAATGGATGTCAAATTTGGCTTCCTCAATGGTCAAATTCAAGAAGAAGTTTACGTACAACAACCACCAAGGTTTGAAAGTGCTAAATACCCTAATTATGTCTACTATCTGGATAAGGCCTTGTATGGAATCAAACAGGCCCCAAGACAATGGTATGAACGAATTTCAACCTTCCTTCTTGTCAACAAGTTCAAAAGAGGTACCACTAACACCACTTTATTTTTCAAGAGAAAAGGTGATGAGATTCTACTTGTCCAAATATATGTGGATGGCATCATATTTGGCTCTACAAATGAAAAATATTGCAAAAAGTTTGAAACACTCATGAAGAGGGAGTTTGAAATGAGCATGATGGGAGAATTAAATTTCTTCCTCGAGCTTCAAGTCAAATAATCGTCAAAGGGAATTTCATTAACCAATCTAAATATGTCTCTGACATTCTTTCAAAATTCAAACTCTCTAACTCCTCTGTCATGAAGACCCCCATGGCCACTGGATCTAAGTTACACTCAAATCTAGAGGGTAAATCTGTTGAGTGCAAGCTCTACAAAGGCATGATTGGGTCTCTTTTATACTTAACCGCTAATAGGCCAGATATCATGTATGCCACATGTCTTTGTGCAAGGTATCAAGCTAATCCCAAAGAATCCCACCTCTATGCTGTCAAGAGAATCTTTAGATACCTTAAAGGAACCAAAAATCTTGGTCTCTGGTATCCAAAAGAACTCTGGCTTTGATCTAATATCTTATACAGATTCAGATTATGGAGGATGCAAGTTAGACAAAAAAAAGTACCTCTGGGAGTTGTCAATTCCTAGGTGGTAAACTAGTAAGCTGGACTTCAAAGAAATAGAATTGTGTGTCCACATCCACGGCAGAAGCTGAATACGTTGCTGTAGCTAGTTGTTGTTCACAAGTTCTGTGGATGAGAACTCAGCTCAAGTACTATGGTCTAAGTATCCAAAAGATACCCATCCTTTGTGATTCCAAAAGTGCCATAGCCATCTCTTCCAACCCCGTACAACAATAAAAAACAAAGCACATAGATATCATGTACGACTTTCTAAAGCATCACTTTGAACAATGTATAATCGAGATGTACTTTGTGCCCACAGAGTATCAGCTTGCTGAACTATTCACCAAAGTACTAGATGAGAAGTGATTCATATTCTTGGTGGGTAAGTTGGGTATGCTGAACATGAGTTAATCCCTGAAACCTATGTAAGTGTGAATAAACCCTCTTGTATATATGTAAATATTTCTATATTTTAGTATGTACAATCTTTATCTTAAAGAATTTCTGTATCCAACACAGCTTTTGTGAAATGGCACAGAGCCTCTGGCCATTGTCACTGAGACTCTTGAGAGATCGATCTATGTTTTGTGTACTACTTATCATTATCTGACCCAAGCATGGATCAACGTGGAGCAGAAGGAGACCTTGTAATGACCTATAGAAGCTGATCATTCAAGGGGGAGCCAAAGAAGACCATTGTTCGACACAATCAATAGAAGAAGGTGATCATGCCGAGACCAGTGAGAGATTTTTGGTAAGCACTCTGCACAAACCCACTTTTGAAAACACTTTTCTCGGACACAACTTTCCAAATATGTCCTGGATTACCTGTTTAAACTAGTCAAAACTTTGGATGATCAAAATCTTTTGAGAGCTTTCCATAATTAGAAATTTTTGGTCAAAGAGCCTCTGTGATGTTTCGCAGAGCCTCTGTGCCAAACAAGGTCTATGCGATCATGAAATTTTTCATGGAAACTCTCTCGATCATTTCATTACTTTTTCTAATGTTTTTGGTAAAGAAAATGTTAAATTTGTAGTGCATGTTGCAGAAGACCTCAGACCACAGAAGCTCACTCCACCACATAGCTTATGTGATTCTCAACATTTCTATGTTTTGAATACATCTGAGGTGCGGGTTCTTTCAAAAGTCACAGACATTTGGGTATAGCAACTGCCACGTGCGTAGAGTAAATGGGAGGCACACGATGTTCCATTGTGCACCGCCACCTCTGACGTGGCACTCTCTGATTCGACGTGGACTCTACCGTCAATACTGAAACGTCTTCTACCAGGTGTACACTTGAGTGCTGACCCCAAATTTTATGTAATAAAATTTTTACCGCCCAAATCTTATCCCTCTTACCCATTATAAAACCCTCATTTACCCTTCTTCTCCACTTTTCAAATCTTTCTCTCTCTGAATTCTCCGGTGAACCTGCAACTCCAAGTGCAAAATCTGCATTACCCTTCTTATTTCTTCAAGAACTACCTTCAATGGCAACCACCAATTCCCTTGATCAATATCAACCATCTCAGAACCCCATTCCTCCCAAAAACCAAGAGGAACAATCAAAAAGTGCAGAATTTGTTCCTCACTGACCATCAACTAACCTACACCAAAACCAACTCCACAAACAACCCCTACAGAAGCTCTACCGAAGGTACAATCCAAGACCCAAACCCAACCTCAACCAAAAACAACAACACAAAAGCCTTAGAGCACTCCATAGAAGATCAAACCAGCAGAAGTACTCCAACCCAAAACCCAATTCAAAACCACATCAGAGGCTTCCCAAGCTAAACCAAAGCCACTTGCAAAAGACAAAGGAAAGGGAATAACCACACGGAGGATCCGAAACCCAAACCAAAGCCTCAACCAACTGAAAAGTTAATGAATAATGCATTCGACTCCTTCATTACTCCCGAACCAGAAGAAGAGGACTAGGCGTATGGATCACCTCTGTCAACCAACCCAACCCTTGACCCTGTTGAAAAACCTACAAAAGATAGGGTAGCCCAAGTTCTTAGAGAGATGGATGCTCTAAGAAGACCTATGCCTCCTCCTCCTCCTGTGCCTAAACGTGACATGGAAGAAGTAGTTTATAACTACTTGTACAACAGAGGCCTAAATGAACCTCTGCCCAAACCCACTCTGAATGAGAGAATAGTTGGAGAGCTCAAGGACAAGTTCTTTAGAGATAAAGCACAGAAGGCAGATCATATATTCTCGAACTCCAAAATCAAAGAACTATTGGGAGTTAAACTTCTTCACACTACCTGCAAGAACTTCTGGTACAATCAATACATTGTAAAGAGGGAGGATGAAACACAAATGAAAGTCACATATGCATACTTAAGGAATATTCACCCTTTTGATCTCGTAGAACTTTATACATGGGCAGAAGGTTTGTACGCGCATGGAAGAGTTGAGGACATAAAATCTTATGACGCCGTCAGAACCTTCATGAGGGAAAGACTACTGTACTTCAGTGTGATCGACTTTCAGGTAGCTTTGGCACTCAGAGTGAAAAATATTCCCCTAACAGCCCCTGATGATTATTGCCCCTCCTCCTCTGACATAAGACCTCACTCCATAATTAGACACCCAGAGTCGGATATGTGTTCCTCGATCGACAAGGAAGAAAGAAACTGTTCGTCGAATTTGACTGCCAAAAGTACGCCACAAAGACACTTCTTCAATTCAGGCATGATCTAGAGCCCAGCAAGGGATCGGAATTTGTAAACCTTGAGGACGCAGACCGACTCATAGAGGCCATCGAGGCAACCCTTCGTTTCAGAGACTTGTATGTATTTTTCTATACTCAGTTGAAGAAGGAAGGCGCACGGGGAAAGAAGATAGATGACTTTCCAGATGCCAAGATATAGACTCTGTTGATTTCGTTTGTACTTAACTCATTTATCTTTTCAAGCATTGTAATTTCATTTTCCAGAACTTATGTAAATGCCTCTGGCATACATCTCAATGAAAATACTACTTTTTACATAGGTTGAATCATTCACCTCTTGTCCTTTTAGCCTAAGCTATATGCAATTTTCTGAATTTTAATTTTTCAATACTTAGGGGGAGATTGTTAGCTCCAATAGTATAACTATTAGAAGTATTGAAAAATTGGCTAAGGACAAATCTGGCAGAAGCTTCGGATACACCGAGACCTCAAAGCCTCTGTAGATCAACATCCGGGAAGAATGAAGACAAAGACCACAGAGCCTCTGTTAAACCTGACAGCGCCTCTGTGGAACTGAAGATGTTGAAGATGAATATCAAGGCTCTTGAAGACCAAGACAAGTGTGCACCTCACGTGCCTCTGTTGTACGAAGATTCTGAAGATCAAATAGTACAAGCCATTGTAATATGAAGCATCCCACGATCCTGCCTTTTGTACTACTTGTCCCATTGTCTTGTATAAATAGAGGTCTCCACCAGACCTTTTCTGGTAACGAAGCACACACACACTCACACCTAGAAAGATAGCAGTTAGAGAGAGAAACATACACTTTGTGGTATTCTTGGTGTAATCAGTGGTGAAAAAATGAAGATGAATCTTTGAGATTACTTATTGTTATTTTGCCTTTCTTCATTATTCTCTTGTGTGTTTTCTACCAAAACAGTTAAACCCCATAAATTGTTAAACGCTTCCGCACTTAATTCTTATCATACTCTGTTTAGTAAGTTTTTGGTTTAAATATCATTGTTGAGATCAAATCTGGGATCAACAGTTAATTGTTCATGTGTGTTCATGTGTGTTCATGTGTGGATAAATTGTTCATGTGAGTTCATTTGTTACATGAATGCTAATCAAAAGGACTATTGTATGTGTGTATATGATCACGTGATTATGAACTTGAAGTTGAACATTTATGAACAATTTGATTATGAAGATGTGTTGAACAAATTTTGTCAAATCTTCATCTAATCTGGTTGTATAGGTTTATAGTTCACGTGTGTTCATGTGTGGGTTTATAGTGCATATAAACAAATTTATCAGATCTTCATATAATCTGGTCGTATGGGTTAATAGTTCATGTGTGTTCATGTGTGGATAAATTGAACAATTGAACATGTGTTGTTGTTAGGGTCATATTTGGTTGAATAGAAGTTCAAGGGCTAATATGTTAATTATCTATTCTTGAGCCTTATTTGTGTAAACAGGCCATGGGCTTGTTGCCATGGGCCCATTAGTATATAATGTGTTTATTAGCTTAGGTCTGCTAGCAGTTAAGTACATAAGTGACCCTATCATGCCTCTATAGTTCTTGACATCCACATATTGACCCTAAGGATCATGATCAACTTTAACTCTAGTGGCAATAGGAGTTTTCATATGGAGCTTATATTTTTTCAAAATATCAGAGACATATTTTGATTGACTGATAAAGGTGCCTTTGATGGATTGTTTGACTTGTAAACCAAGGAAAGAAAGAAAGTTCTCCCATCATGCTCATTTTAAACTCACTTTTCATTAAATCCTCAAACATATCACAGTACTCTTGCCTAGTAGACCCAAAGATAATGTCATAAACATATATCTATACCAGAAGTATATCATTTTTATATCTCCTAAAGAATAAGGTAGTATCCACAGTACCCTTTTCGAAATGGTTGACCAACAGAAACTTTAACAGAGTTTCATACCAGGCTCTGGGGGCTTGTTTAAGGCCATACAGAGCTTTGTCTAGCTTGTATACATGATCAGGAAACTCTGAGCTTTCAAAGCCTGGGGGTTGTTGGACATACACTTCCTCTTGCAGTTTTCCATTCAGAAAGGCAGATTTTACATCCATTTGATAGACCTTGAAACCTTTATAAGCAGCATAGGCTAGACAGATTCCTATTGCTTCTAATCTAGCCACTGGTGCAAAGGTTTCATCGTAATCAATGCCCTATGTAAGGTAAGAATCAATTTTGGGAGATTCCTTCATCTATAAGGTAAGAATCAATTTTGGCATTCTTAAACTCAGTCCCATTATCACTTCTCAGCTTTTGGATTTTCAGGCCTAGCAGAACCTGCATTCTCTTTAACAGATTTATCAGAATTTCTGGGACATCAGATTTTACTCTGATGAACTTAACCTAAGTATATTTAGAATATTCATCTATAAGAACAATAACATACTTTCTGCCAGATAGACTTTGCACAGAGATTGGACCACAGAGATCCACATGAAGCATACGCAAAGGTCTGGGGCAGTTGTGATCACTTTTTGTTCTGTGTGAAGCCCTTTTTAGCTTACCCAATTCACAGGCAGAACAAAGATGGTCTTTGTCAAATTTAAGAGAAGGCAGACCTTTTACTAAGTTTAGTTTCACAAGCTTGTCATGATTTGAAAACTTGACACATCCGGTAACGGTGTGTATGTATCAAATTTGACACATCCGGTAATGGTGTAATCATTTGCTTATACGTTGACGACATATTGATATTTGGAACCGACCAAAATCAAGTTGGAAAAACCAAAGAGTTTTTGTCGTCGAGTTTCTCCATGAAAGATATGGGAGAACAAAGGGATTGCAATTACGCAATCTCATTACATTGAGAAAGTATTAAAGAAATTAAATTTCTTTGATTGTTTTCTGGTGAGTACTCCATGGGATCTTAGTGTGAAACTTATGCCCAACTCGGGTGAAACGGTGTCACAACTAGAGTACTCAAAGGCTATTGGATGCTTGATGTATGCCATGACAAGCACTAGGCCGGATATCGCTTTTGCCATAGGAAAGTTAGGTAGGTTTACTAGTAATCCTAGTATTCATCATTGGCAAGCGATAAGACGAGTATTCAAATACTTGAAGAAAACCATTGATTATGGTTTGTCATATGTCGGGTTTCCTTAGATATTGGAGGGATATTCGGATGCAAGTTGGATTACCAACTTAGAAGATCACTCTTCTACGAGTGGTTGGTGTATTCGCTTGGCAGAGGTGCCATCTCATGGGCTTCCAAGAAACAAACTTGCATCACGAGTTCGACTATGGAGTCGGAATTTGTGGCATTAGCCGCTGTCGGTAAAGAGGCAGAGTGGCTAAGGAATTTGGTCCATGAAATTCCGTTATGGACGAAACCAATATCACCCATTTCTATCCATTGTGATAGTGCGGCTACTTTGGCTACAGCTTATAGTCAAGTATATAATGGCAAGTCTAGACACTTAGGTGTTAGACATAACATGATTCGCGAGCTAATCACGAATGGGGTGATTACGGTTGAATTTGTTTGGTCGCAACAAAATTTAGCGGACCACTTGACGAAGGGGTTAGCTAGGGATTTGGTTCACAAGTCGGTGATAGGGGTGGGATTAAAGTCCATCTAAATCTCTAACGGTGAGATACCCAATTCCCTTTTAACACAACGTTAAACGTTGAATTCAATGGGAAAGCTCACTCTAAGGGATTGGAGCACAAGATGATCATCCCACGGTATGTGCTCGGTACTGCAAGTGAAGGAGGTAATAGTTCTTTTGTAAAAATGCATGTGCAGGTGCATGATGAAAGGAACTACCTATATGAGTGTGAAGTGTGGCTGCTTCAAGAAGCTTGGACTTCGCTTTGATGCACTCACGAATGGATAAGGACACATGTCCTGTATAGTGTCATATTTAAACTTCAGAGGATTATTTAAATTCATGTGTATGTTATCTTCTGCTATTCAAATGGGTTGAAGGGTTCAATCCATAGGACACCCGGATTCTTGAGTATTTGAAATGTGTAATGTACTAAGATGGAAATTCAATCTTCTAGATATTTTCATTTATGCATGAGTTTGTTTTCCTATATTGTATATTTCTTTTTGTGAATCAGGGATTGCACTAAAATGGGGGAGGAATGTTGGTGATTTTAGTGAAATCATCGGTTCATTTTTTGTAATTGGATTCACAGAGATAATAATGGGGTTGTTAGCTAAGCTATAACATGAGTTAGGAGGTGTGGAGTGCACACTCATGTAAGCTATCTAGAACCTGGGATTGTTGGATGGTTATGATTGGCGTGTTACTAGACGTTTAAATGAACTGGCGTCGGGGCCAGTACTGGCGCCAGTTGACTGGCACGGAGACTGGCGCCAGGTTCTGTTAAGTTTGCTGGCGCGGATGGTGGCGCCAGTTGACTGGCGCGGAGACTGGCGCCAACTTCTGGAGTCGTTCTCGGGGCCGATTGTGGCGCCAGTTGACTAGCGCGAAGACTGGCGCCAGGTTCTGGAATGTTTCCTTCACTTTTTGTAACTGCCAACATTAATGTCCACAATCAATCTCACTTAATGAGATATTATTATCATTATTAATATAGGGTCGGTTACGATTCTCAAGGTGTTTAAATAGGATCGATTTCTGCCTAAATCGATACCGAGAATTGAGATTATCCTCGAGTGAATTTCGTGATACTCTGGCAGAATAGGGTCGAACAATCACTTAAGGAAAGCGAGCTCTCACGCGATCTCACATTCTTTATCCAGGTACTAATCACTCCTTTTCTCCCTCGATTTTTTGCATACGATCCCTAACACACGTCACTCATCTCTCTATACATTGTGCCACATCTAGCTTCATAGACGGCTACCATTAATGTAGTTATAAATCTCTATACATATTTGTACTTCCAGGATGCATTGAATATTTGGACTTGTGGGTTTCTTCAAGAAGTAACTCCCGGTTGCCTCCAATCTTTGGTATCCATATACGGCCTTGAAAGAGTTTGACTCCTCGACTATCTTCAGTCAACTGAAGATGTTGTTTAACCATAATTTCACTCTTAAGATTTTCTTCTAATAAAGCTTCCATTCATTCCCCTTTGATCTTTTCAATCAGACTTGACATCACATCAATTCTGGTATTGGTCGCTTTCAAACATCCATTGTATTCTTTTCTACTCAAGGCATCAGCTACTACATTTGCTTTACCAGGATGGTAATGTAATTCACAATCATAATCCTTAAGTAGTTCTAACCAACGTCGTTGCCTCATATTCAGCTCTTTCTGATCAAAGACATGTTTCAAACTTTTGTGATCAGTGAAAAGTGTGCACTTCATCCCATACAAGTAATGTCGCCATAACTTCAAATCAAACACTATTGTTGTGAGTTCTAACTCATGGGTAGGATAATTCTTTTCGTGCTCTTTGAGTCGTCTTGATGCATAAGCAATCACTTTGCCACGTTGCATCAATACACACCCCAGACCCATCTTTGATGCATCATTATATACAACCAAATGTTCTGTTCCATCCGGTAGTGCCAGGACAGGAGCTTCACATAATTTCATTTGTAAAGGCCTAAAAGCTGACTCATGCTTTTCAGCCATTAAAAATTTACATATGTTGATCCAAACCCTCAGTGATTTGATAATGACCGTTTAAAACACTTAGTGAAAATTGTATGTAGACAATATGTATTAGAGTTTCACTATCGCTGATAAGTACTATGTCTCTAACAGTACCGCAGATAGGAAACTCAGGCTCTTTAATTTTACCATTCAGCGAACTATGTTCGTCTATAAGCTCTGAGTCTGTTCAGTCTTATTGATGATCGCTGATAGCTTAGTTGTTTACTTATGATCTCTGAAGACAAGTTTCACATCAACAAAAGTTCTATGTTGAAGTCGAAGATCAAGCTCAAGAACAACGACAAGTCTACTAATGAACTGATGTGGATATCAGCGAAGCCAAGACCTGTCCACTCAACGTGAAGTATCAAGTAGAAGACTTCAGCGATTGCTGAGCTTTGTCACTCGCTGATGAAGTATTGTTCAACAAGCGTTGATCATGAAGTCTTCCTCTACAAGTTAATTTTGTCTTTCCCCCTTGCACGTCTCCGTACGATAATGTCAGAATGGACATCCCTTCTGTCTAGAATCGTACAACCAACTCTGATTCTACACTGTACACCATGCGGCTACTAAGGTTGTCTACAAAGGTCAACCCATGCAACCAATCAGCTGCTGCCACGTGTAAAGTAATACTGAAATGCATTAAATGCATACAGTATATAAGAAGAACCCTACTTCTGAAATGAAGAGCTCGGCCATCTTCTTCTTTCTCTCTTAGTGTTAGAATATTTATCTTTAATATTCTTATCTCCTTCTGTCTTAATTCTAGTGCAAGAAACTTAGTATTCTTAACTTGTTTAGATTAGGTTAATCCTTAATCTTGTTCCGCAACAAGTTGTAAATTGTTTGATTATTTCAGTAAACAATTTAAAAAGTAAAAATCTGTGTGTTTGTATTCAACCCCCCCCCCCCCCCCCCCCTCTACAAACTTGTATAACCCTCCGGGATCAACAAGTGGTATCAGAGCGAATTTGTTTAATCTAATAAACAAGATCTTGCTTATACTGATCCTTTCTCTTCCTTGCTATTCCTTACAATGGCTACTAACACAAACACATACTATATTGATAATGGTTCTCTTGCAAAACCTCCCAGATTTTCCAGAGATAACTTCAATCTATGGAAAAATAGGATGATACTCTTCTTAGATGGTGTAGACCCTACTATGCCTTATTTCATCGAAAATGGCCCATATATTCCTGTTAGAATTGACCCTGAAGTCCCAGGCACCGCTGATAGAGCTACCATTCCTGAAAGGTTGATTCCCAAGGAAATTCATATGTGGACGGATGAAGACAAGAAGAAAGTGGCTATCGACACCAAAGCCAGATCCATTCTTTCCATGGCTCTTCCTGAAGAAGTCTACCATTCCGTCATGAACCTAAAAACCTCCAAAGCCATGTGGGACACAATCTGTGTTCAGTATGAAGGTACATCTGAAGTCCAGGACTCACAAAAGATCAACCTGGTAAGACAGTACGAAAGCTTCATTTGTGGTAAGAATGAATCTCTCTCTGAAGTACATCAGCGGTTTAACTGTTTAATAATAGATCTGAAAACCGTTGGTAAGGAATATTCTAACTTTGAAGTTCTGACAAAGTTCTTAGAATGTTTACCTGAAAGTTGGGACAGTTATTCAATGTGTCTCAAAATGTCAAAAGATCTTAAATCTATGACTCTTTCTACCTTATATGGCACGATGCTTAATCATGAGCAATCGAGTCATCTTAAGAAGAATCTTGTAAAAGTTTCCAAAAGCACCCCTGTTGCTTTAATCTCATAGCCACCTTCCACTCAGCGATCCACTGTTACTATCACTGAGTTGGAGACTAACTCTGAATGCTCATCAGATCCTGACTCTTCAGATCTTGATGAATCAATGGCTCTCCTTTCTAATAAGTTCAGGAGATTCTCCAAAAAGAAAAGTTTCAGAAAGAATAAACCTCTTACTATTACTGACAAGCCAAGATCATCAACTCCTGTTGATAAGGCTACTGCTACTTTCTATAACTGTGAAAAGATAGGACATTTTGCTAAGGAGTGCAGGTCAAAGAAAGTTTTTAGAAAATCATATTTCTCCAAGAAATCCTCTAACCCCGGGTCTAGAGATGAAAATTACGACAAGCTGAAAGAAAGGTATGCAAAGCTAAAAGGCTTTAAGAAGAAAGGCAAAGGCCTGATGGCTGACTATGATTGGGCTGCTTCTGATGAAGAAGAATCATCTGACTCTGAAGATGATGATGAGGCCAATCTCTGTCTCATGGCCAAAATCGAAGAAGAGGAATACAAGTCTGGCATTCCCTCTGCTTCATCTTCTACCAAGCCACCAAAGCTGAAAAGACAGCTAAGGTGAAGATTAATGCCCCAACGCAAAGAAGACCATTGAGGTTAAGAAATTAACCAAAGTGAAAACTGACAACAAAGCTGAATCTTCAAATGCTGCGAAGATTGCTGAACCTTCCACTTCCTCTACCACCACTAACAAATCTAAGCCCAAAATGAAATGGGTACCTAAGTCAAACTAATCTTCCTTTGTTTGCAGGTTAAGAAGGGTATCTGGTATCTCGATAGCGGATGCTCTAGACACATGACTGGTAAGAAGAAACTGCTCACTGAGTATAAGGAAGAGAAGGGTCCCTCAGTGACCTTCGGTGGAAACGGAAAAGGCCATACCCGTGGATTTAGTGTACTCTCTAATGGTACAACAAACTTCAGAAGAGTCGCATATGTTGAAGGACTGAAGCATAATCTTCTAAGCATCAGTCAGCTTTGCGACATGGATAACAAAGTGATTTTCACTAAGGAATACTGCTTTGTCGCTGACAAAAAGGAGAAGATAGCTCTCAGCGGTTATCGTTTAGAAAATGTTTACGTTATAAATATGGACTCTACAACCACTGACAACTCATGTTTCTTCTCAAAAGCCTCATCTGATGTCAACTGGCTATGGCATAAGAGGCTCTTCCATCTCAACTTCAAGACAATGAATACTCTTTCTTCTAAAGAGTTAGTCACTGGTCTTCCTCAGCACTCATACGCCAAAGAGTCCTTATGTTCAGCGTGTGAGAAAGGGAAACAGACCAAAGCAAGCTTCAAGACAAAGCAAGTCTCCTCAGTTTCATCTCCTCTACAACTTCTCCATATGGATTTGTTTGGCCCTGTTAACAAACAATCCATCGCTGGAAAGAAATATACACTGGTCATAGTTGATGAATTCTCTCGCTATACCTAGGTAATGTTTCTCCGTTCTAAGAGTGACACCCCTGAAGAACTCATCACCTTTGTCAGGAAAATGGAAGTCCTGAACAACATGACCGTTCGCTCAATAAGGAGTGATCATGGAACTGAATTCAAAAACAATTCTCTTGATTCCTTCATTGAAAGCAAGGGTATTTCTCACAACATTTCTTCAGTGAGAACACCGCAACAAAATGGAGTCGCTGAAAGAAGAAATAGAACTATCATTGAAGCTGCACGTTCAATGCTCAACGATTCTCACCTGCCTACTCAGTTCTGGGCAGAAGCTGTAAACACTGCTTGTTTCACTCAAAACAGGTCGTTGATCTTCTAAAGATTCAAAAAGACAGCCTATGAACTTTTTCATGGGAGAAAGCATTCAATTAGCTTTCTTCACATCTTTGGATGTCAGTGTTTCATACTGAACAATAGAGATTCCCTTGGAAAGTTTGATCCTAAGGCCGATGATGGAATCTTTCTTGGATATTCTTCAATCTCCAAAGCTTTCAGAGTCTTCAATCGAAGAAGACAGACTGTTGAAGAAACTATTCACGTCACCTTTGACGAATCCCGTTCAGCGAATTCTATACCTTCTGCTGATACTAAAAGACTAAATCAATGGATGTTTTCTCATCTTGGTGATTCAGAAGACATTCCCACTCCTCTATCTCATACTCATCCCGCTGAAGATGATGGTCCTACTATCATCCCAAGCATGCAGAATACAGATGTTGAAACTTCATGGGTCTCAGCTGTTCCTCTAAACACTATGCCTGCTTCTGAACCTTCTGTCTCAGACATACCATCTACTTCTCAGCAATCAGTGAATGAAATGCCATCTGCACCTTTTCCTCTCTTGGCTCATATACCAGAAGTTGCTGAAGCCTCATCCTCAGCTCCTCAAGTTCAGGTTGAGTCTGCGACTTATGCTCCTGCTCAGCGATGGACTATAAATCACCCTATTGATCAGATTCTTGGGATCCAAATGCTGGTGTTCAGAGTCGCCGAAGTGCAGGTAACATTTGCTTATTTGTTAACTTTATTTCTTTGATTGAACCAAAGAAAACCGATGATGCCCTCCAAGATCCAAACTGGGTCAGCGCTATGCAAGAAGAGCTGACTGAATTTGAAAGAAACAAAGTTTGGAAGCTTGTTCCTCGTCCATCTGACAAGTCAGTTATAGGCACTAAATGGGTCTATGGAAACAAGTTGGATGAACATGGAACTGTAACCCGCAACAAGGCTCGACTTATTTCTCAGGGATACAGACAGGAGGAAGGTATAGATTACGACGAAACCTTAGCTCCAGTGGCAAGACTAGAAGCTATTCGTCTATTCTTAGCTTACACTGTACACAAAGACTTCAAAGTGTATCAAATGGATGTCAAGTCAGCGTTCCTTAATGGAAAGCTGAATGAAGAAGTCTACGTGGAACAACCTCTAGGATTCTCAGATCCTAAGAATCCAGGTTATGTTTATAAACTGGATAAGGCACTTTATGGCTTAAAGCAAGCTCCTCGTGCATGGTATGACACTCTTTCTACTTAACTCCATATTGAAAAATTTGAGCGTGGTAAAATCGATAAGACTCTATTTTTCAGGAAAGTAAAAGGTCATATTATTCTTGTTCAAATATATGTCGATGATATTATATTTGGTTCCACTAACCCTGACTTGTGTACTCGTTTCGCTGATAGAATGAAAGTCGAATATAAAATGAGTATGATGGGTGAGATAACATATTTCCTTAGTCTACAGATAAAACATAATGAAAAAGGAACTTTCATTAATCAGGGAAAGTATGTTAAAGATATGCTGAAGAAATTTGATCTAACTCAGAGTTCAGTTATGAAAACCCCTATGGCACCGCCGCTGACACTAAACAAAGATTATTCTGGAACACCTGTTAATGTCACGACATATCGTGGGATGATCGGCTCTCTTTTGTATCTTACAACTAGCCGACCTGATATTATGTACGTAACTTGTTTGTGTGCACGATATCAAGCTGAACCTAAGGAATCTCATATGATCGCTGTAAAGAGAATCTTTCGTTACCTTAAGGGTACTCCTAGTCTAGGTCTTGGGTATCCCAAAGACTCAGGGTTTGATCTAATTGCCTATTCAGATAGTGATTTTGCAGGTTGCAAATTGGACAGGAAAAGCACCACAGGAGGTTGTCAGCTCTTGGGTGGAAAGCTGGTGAGTTGGACAAGTAAAAAAGAAAAATTCAGTATCCACCTCAACCGCTGAAGCTGAGTACATAGCCGCTGGAAGCTGTTGTTCTCAGGTCTTGTGGATGAGAAATCAACTACTGGACTATGACCTTCAGCTCTCGAAGATTCCAATCTATTTCGACAGCACTAGTGCCATCGCTATAGCCAACAATCCAGTGCTACACTCAAAGACCAAACACATCGAAATCAGGTATCATTTTATCAGAGATCATGTGATGAATGGTGATATAGAACTTCATTTGATCCCAACTGACTTTCAGTTAGATGATCTGTTCACCAAGCCTCTTGATGAGACAAGGTTCAACTTTCTCATCAGCGAGCTTGGAATGCTGAACTTTGAAGAATAAAATCTTCAGCAATTCGCATTTGATCAGGGGTAATAAAAACTTGTATAACCCTTTCTATCATCTTCTCTCTGAACAAAATTGATTCGCTGATATCAAGGTACGTTCTCTCTTGCTCGCTGACGTTCGCCTACAACTGAAAGATTTTAAAACAAATTGCATCGCTGAATATCTCTTCCTTTCAGTGATACTTTGAAATTTCTAAAACAAACACTGATACTTCTATTCAGTGCTTCGTATTTCTTTAAAATGTCCCTGAGTCTTTCAAAAACCTCATAGACATCCTAAAATATGAAAGGACGTTTATGACGTCATCCTAACGGATAGACCCTGGCACGTTCCTCTGACACACGTTTGCACGTTTCATTTTCTCATCCAATCAAATGCAAACACGTGTCCGTGTCATCATGAAAAACTTTTCCCGCTCTTAGTTTTTCTCTCACTACACTCACTATATAAACCCTTTCGAGTTTATATTTTTCCTTTACGCGAACAACTTATTCTTCAAGAAAAGAATTACTGTGGCATTTTGAACTATCGTTTCCAAAAACAGTTCATCATCTTCTTCGACAACAAAGGTTAATATTCTCACTATTTTCCTGCTTAAACTTGTTTCTGATCTTATCTTTGTTTTCAACAGATCAAACAAAAGAAACCTTTTTAAAATGAAATCATTTTCTTATCATGATTTTATGAACACAACCTTTGCTTTTCCAGAATCTCTTCTTCAAACAAAAACTGGAAAACACATGCTCTTCATGTTTTGTGTCTCTTTTTCTAAACAAGAAAAACCCTAATCTTCTTCAAGACATTTTTTTGTCTGAATGAAATGGACAAAATTCAAAAACATCTGTTTGGAAAATATTTCCACATTAAAACATTTTTGTTCATTTTCTTCGTGGTTACATGTGTTATACAGAAATGGCTTCCTCTGAAGCTCCTTCTGCTAAAACCCCCACTACTGCTGAGAAATGGTTATCACCAAGGCTCCTCAGGTCAAGTTCAAACTTGATAAGGTTACATTCAAACACAACAACCACTATGCGCTTTTCGATTTTCCTCAGAAAAAGCAAGTGACACATCTGGATGATGCTGTGAATTTTCTCAAAACCTGCTGCTTATCTACAACCCTGACTATTGTACTCCCTGTCCATAAATTCTTTTTACCTCAGTTCTGGTATTCTACCAGACGAGCTCAGATTCCTTCACCCAAAGACCCAACGAAACTCGTTGATACCATCCTCTGTGACACCAAATTTGGAACCACCAAAATCAACCCTGCTATTATCAGGCGTGCACTGAACCTCCCGGTCGCTACCAAAGAAAAACGTTTTGTACCTCTCCCAAATCCGAAAAACCATGCTGATAGGGAAACAATCATTGCATTCTTCGATGCAATGAAGTACATATGGGGAACAGGGTGTTGATCCAAACCCTCAGTGATTTGATAATGACCCTCTCTTAAATACTTAGTGAAAATTGTAAGTAAATAATATGTATCAAAGTTTCACTATCGCTGATAAGTACTAAAATCTTACAGTACCGCTGATAGGAACTCTCGCTCTTTAGATTAAACATTTAGCGAACACTGTTCACCGTAATGCTCTGAGTCTGTTCAGTCCTTATGGTGATCGCTGATAAGTTAGTTGTTTACTTATGATCCCTGAAGACAAGTTTCACGTCAACATAGGTTCTACGCTGAAGTCGAAGATCAAGCTCAAGAACCAGCGACAAGTCTCCTAATGAACTGATGCGGATCAGCGAAGACTCAGATTTGTCCACTCAACGTGAAGTATCAAGTACAAGACTTCAGCTATCGCTGAATCAACGATAGATCGCTGAATCAACGAAAGCCGATGATGAAGTCCTCCGTACAAAGTACTTTTGTCTTAACCACCCTTGCACGACTCCGTACGATATGTCAGAAAAGAACCTCTTTATTGTCAGAAATCGTACAACCACTCTGATACTACACTGTTCAAACATGCGGCTACTAAGGTTGTCTACAAAGGTCAATGACATGCAACCAATCAGCTGCTGCCACGGGTAAAGTGTAAACTGCCATGCATTAAATGAATGCAGTGTATAAGAAGGACTCCAGCTTCATTTTTGAAACACTCGAAAACTCTGGACGAGTCACTTGCTAACTCTGGACAAGTCATCTTTTTTATCTTGAGATAGGTTATTATTAGTAATTTCCTTCTCTTTCTTAGTGCAAGAAACTTAGTGTTCCAACTTGTTTAGATTTAGGTTTATCCTTACTCTTGTTCCGCAACAAGCTGTAAATTGTTAATGATTTATCAATAAACAATTTAGAAAAGTAAAATCTGTGTGTTTCTATTCAACCCCCCCTTCTACAAACTTGTATAGCGCTTCGGGACCAACACAGGGAGAGATGAAAAACCCGAGAAGAAGCTGACCGCAATCAAAAAGTCCATGATGCCAAGCGAGATGAACTTCATCTTCGCCCACTTGATAAGTTGTATGACAGCGAAAACCAGCTTCTCTGATCAAGCCGCTCAACCTCAGCAAGCCATGGGATATGCATTGCTGAAAGGTCTCCATGTTGACTGGGCATCGATCATCTACGACGATCTGGCATTCAGGGTGGACATGGCTGACAGACCAACATGCGTTCCATACCCCCGTTTCATCAGCGCCGTCTTTCTAAAAGGACTCGGGGACAAATACCCAAAAGAGGGTGATTTGAGACTCTCCCAGGTTGGCCCTAAGGTGCTCGACTCCAGCCCCATGCCAAATGAGGTACGTCTCTCTACTCTCTTATCTCTTCTCAATCCTCCTTCTTCTACTTCTGCAGCTACCACAGCGGAAATCCCCACCGCTGATACCCAAGCTGCACCCTCCACTCCTTCTCGTAAAAGGAAACACTCTTCTTCCCAGCTTGACTCCGAAAGGATCAAGAAAACCAATGAGCAACCCTCCAAGCCATCAACGGCTGAAGGCCTAGCGTCTGACTCTCAACAGACTACGCTAGATGGTTTCGTGGTACGTTCTGCTAAAGCTGATAAAGCCACCCTTCCATCCCAACCTCAGCATCTCTAAACGCTGATGTCATTAACTTGGAACTGAACCCACCTCCTTCAGCCTCTCTATAGACTGAAGTGATTCTCAGCGGATCCAACGCTGAACCTCTCTCCCAACCAATTTTCTCAACCTTTGCTCCTCCCACTCATTCTTTGGACACTCCACCAGTTTTCCCACCGTTCTCAGGAACTCCCGTCATCGTACATGATTCAGCTGCTGATGCTCTACACATGATGATGGATGCAAACTTAGGATCCGCTGGCACCTCCATGCACCAAGGCACTCTCAAAGACGACAAGGAACACAACTCAGGTCTACAAGGTTTCGACAACCTTGCCAACCTGCCTGCAGGTATACACAAAACCATACACATTCCTCTCTCTCAACCCCAAACTTCTAAGCTTTCCTCTGTTCATAAGTTATTTTCTGTTATAGGTCCTAATTTAGGAGATATTCAACACTCCCTGAAAGATCTGGTGACAAAGGTGGATTCTTACGACACCACTCTCTCCACCAACTCTTCAGCGGTTACAGACGCTGGAGAGAATCTCAAAAAGCTGACCGAGATTGTTGATAAGAAAGCCTCCAGTACTGATCTAAAGAAGGTGGATGGCAGCATTGGTCAATTTGCTACCACTCTCGCCAACAACTCCACAATCGTCAACGATCTCAACCTCACCAACACCACCCTCGCAACAAACTTCACCACTCTGTCAAACGAAGTCACATCATTGAAGACAGAGGTTGGTTCTCTTAAAGGTGAGGTCTCCACGATCAAGACTGAGGTCTCCCCAGTCAAAGATCTTCTTCAACAAGTACTCGATCGCCTGAACGTCCCAACTTGCGCCCCTTCTCACTTCACTTAGGCTGATTGAGAGGATCTTCAAAGTCTCAATCCTGCAATTTATGGCCTAGAAGACAGAATCGCAGTGATTGAAATCTTCATGGGAATCACTGGCCTAGAAGACAGTGACTCTCATGATGCTGCTGCTGACATTCCAATTACCTCCCCCACTCATCATGTGGAAGAGGGGGAGAAGAACGATGAAGGTCTTCCCCATAATGCTGGGGGGGAGATAAATGAAACTGCTACTTCTAAACCTCAGGGAGTTGAAAACCCTGAAGGAACCGAGAAACCTCCCACTGTATCTGAGGGGGAGCAACTCGAAGAGCAACATGATGAAGTTGTTGTTGTTGATGTTACCGAACCTTATGCTGACGAGGTCGAATCTGAAGAAGAAGCTGAAGACGATGAACCTATCGACATCGCTGATGATGAACCATCATCATCCCCTAAAAACAATGATGATGATAATGACGATTTCTTCTTCGTCCAGCCTATCAAGACCGCCACAACTCAAAAAGGGGTCGTGATAAAAGAACCATCAGGGGAGACGACTAAGACAAAACCTGCAGCATCTGAAACTCATAAAGGCAAAAACAAAGGGCTCGCTGCAGAAGGCAATCTGTCTATCCTTCAGATAAAGCCAGTTTGTCAGGTACAATATCTCCTCTTCCCTTATACTGCATCCCTCCTCTATCCCTTCTCAATCTCAGTTCTCCTTTCCATAAAACCTCTATACACTTAACCATATTCTTTTCTCTATCTCTTTCTTCCCAAATTATCTCATTTAAACGATCGCTGTGTTTTAGCTAGTCTTCTCCCCTGTTTGAGGATCCTGCTGAAGACTCTCCTGCTACAACTCCAATAATCCCAGCCACAAGAGCTGCAGAAATAATCCCAGTCTTGGATTTAATCACTGAGACCGATGAACTTGAAGAACATCTACTCTCTCACAAAAACAGACCTTCATTGGCTCCTCCAAAGCTAAGTGAAGAGGATAAAAAAAGAGGAAATGATCAAGAAGCTTGAGGATCAGCAAATCATCCTTCCTCGTGGCAAAGTCCCTGCTCCTAAGTTCAGACATTCGAAGAAAGAATTCGCTGACCACCTCAAAGCTGAAAGGTTACTCGCCGAACGAAGGGAAGCTGAAGAAAAAGATAAGGCCCTCGCCATCCAGCTTGCCCAACAATCGGTGAAAGACCCTGAACTGAAAAGAACTCCCATTGAAGTCCAACGTCAGTTATGGGAAGACGCCAAGAAGATCGTTGAAGAAAAGACCAAGGTATCTGACTATACTTTGGAATGGTGCAAAGAAAGACTGAACTATCGATCTCGGCCATCTAGAATCAACAAGGTACTTATCAAGGGAAAATCGACCATAGGCGTTCCTGTCGTTGAAGTTGACATATTCAAGGAAGATGGTTCCATGCAACACATCTATGTCGCTACAATCAAGAAGTACGGTCTCTCTGAATGGTTGGAAATGCGAATAGCCATTCAGCGTTCTCGGTCACAATATAAGAGCCATGTCGAAAAGATTATAAATTCTCAGATCGACTTGGTCTCTTCTGCTGTGGATATTCCTCCTCCTTCTCCTATTCAAACTCAACGAAGAAAGGCCTCTACAAAGAAAAAGATAACATTTTGAGACTCATGTCCTCCTATCAGGAACGAAACAGGTATTGGTTTCTCACGTGCTTAAGTACTTGGTCCTGAACCTGACCTCTCAGCGCTTGACACCTCCATGCCCCCTGGTGAACAATTCATCCCTGGAAAAGTCATAAGCGAACCCTATGGGATATTCTTTCATGACTATGATGGACGCCAACGCTTTCAACGCATCTCTGAGCTTCCCATTACTCCCATCGAACAGCTCAATGATCTCATCTATTGGTGTAAATTCAAACACGACCTTCAGGCACAAGATCAATCTTTGAATTCTATTTACTCCCTTGATCTTTGAAGAAGCAAAGAACAAACAAGATCAAGGAGTAAAGGTCCCTGACTGGATGATTCCCATATCAAAGACCCTTGATGAACTTCTCGTTAAGGAAGAACCTTATAGCTGATAGGATTGCCTTGTAACTCCTCTTACTTTATCAGCTAATATCTTTTGTACTTGTAATTTTTATTTGTTGTACTTGCAATTTTTCCACTTCCTTTTGTAACCTTTACGAAGTTTAAAGAAAATTTTTAGCGAATGTACTTACTCCAACAGTACTGAAAAGATCCCAGAAAACAGTAAAAGGGACAAAAATTTTGTAAGTTCTTTTTATCCTTATGTTTTCATATTTAGCAATTTTCTCAGTTGCTAAGTCAATATCAAATAGGGGGAGATTGTTGATCTAAACCCTCAGTGATTTGATAATGACCCTTTAAAACACTTAGTGAAAATTGTAAGTAGACAATATGTATTAGAGTTTCACTATCGCTGATAAGTACTATGTCTCTAACAGTACCGCTAATAGGAAACTCATGCTCTTTAATTTTACCTTTCAGCGAACTCTGTTCGTCTATAAGCTCTGAGCCTGTTCAATCTTATTGATGATCGCTGATAGTTTAGTTGTTTACTTATGATCTCTGAAGACAAGTTTCACGTCAACAAAAGTTCTACGCCGAAGTCGAAGATCAAGCTCAAGAACAGCGACAACTCTACTAATGAACTGATGCGGATATCAGCGAAGCCAAGACCTGTCCACTCAACGTGAAGTATCAAGTAGAAGACTTCAGCGATTGCTGAGCTTTGTCACTCGCTGATGAAGTATTGTTCAACAAGCGCTGATCATGAAGTCTTCCTCTACAAGTTACTTTTGTCTTTCCCCCTTGCACGTCTCCGTACGATAATGTCAGAAAGGACATCCCCTCTGTCTAGAATCGAACAACCAACTCTGATTTTACACTGTACACCATGCGGCTACTAAGGTTGTCTACAAAGGTCAATCCATGCAACCAATCAGCTGCTGCCACATGTAAAGTAATACTGAAATGCATTAAATGCATGCAGTATATAAGAAGAACCCTACTTCTGAAATGAAGAGCTCGGCCATCTTCTTCTTTCTCTCCTAGTGTTAGAATATTTATCTTTAATATTCTTATCTCCTTCTGTCTTAATTCTAGTGCAAGAAACTTAATGTTCTTAACTTGTTTAGATTAGGTTAATCCTTAATCTTGTTTCGCAAACAGTTGTAAATTGTTTGATTATTTCAATAAACAATTTAGAAAGTAAAAATTTATGTGTTTGTATCCAACCCCCCCCCCCCCCCCCTTCTACAAACTTGTATAACCCTCTGGGACCAACACATTCTTCCTTGTTAGAACCGTCAGGGAAGAGGCAATCTTAGAAAAATCCTTTATGAATCTTTGGTAATAGCCTGCCAAAGCCAAGAAACTTTGTATCTCCGATGAGTTCTTTGGTATTTCCAAATTCATCATTGCTTCTATTTTTTCCGGATCCACCTTGACTCCTTCAGAAGTGATTACATGACCGAGAAATTGTACCTCCTTTAACCAAAATTCTCATTTTGAAAATTTGGCGTACAATTTATCATTTCTTAAAACATTTAAGACTTCACGAAGGTGACATTCATGGTCGACTTCATTCTTTGAATAAACAAGTATGTCATCTATGAACACAATGACTAACTTGTCTAAGAAAGGTCGACACACCCGGTTCATTAAATCCATGAACACAACAGGAGCATTTGTCAACCCAAAAAGCATCACGAGGAATTCATAATGCCCATACTGCGTTAAAAACGCTGTCTTAGGAACATCTTCATCCCTCACCCTTACTTGGTGATAGCGCGACCTTAGATCAATCTTTGAAAAACATCTCGCACCTTGGAGTTGATCGAACAGGTCATCAATCCTTGGGAGTGGATACTTATTCTTAATGATCACTTTGTTCAATTCTCTGTAGTCATAGCACATTCTCATAGTGCCATCCTTCTTCTTGACAAATAACACTGGATCTCCCCAGGGTGACGAGCTTGGCCTGACAAAACCCTTTTCAAGCAGTTCTTGCAATTGGCACATCATTTTATTTATTTCGGTCGGTGCTAATCGGTACGGTGCACGTGCTATTGGTGTCGCTCCTGGAACAAGATCAATCTTTGAATTCTATTTGTCGTTCTGGTGGTAAGCCTGGAAGATCATCAGGAAACACATCTGGAAATTCACATGCAACCTTTATATCCTCCATTCGCTTCTTCTCTACTTTAGCATCCAATACGTATGTTAGATATGATGAACATCCTTTTATTAAACACTTACGCGCTTTGGCTATCGAAATCAATGGAACATCCCCTTTCCTATTTTTCCCATAGATGAATACATCATCATCTTCGGGCATATGGATCCAAATTAATTTCTTAGCACAAAGAATTTCTGTCTGATTGCCCACCAACCAATCCATACCAACAACTATATCGAACCCACCTATTTCCATTCAGATCAAATCAATTGGGAATTCCTTCCCTTCTACCATAATTGTACCACCCTCAAGTCTTTCCCGAACTAAGACTGACCCCCATTATCTATTTCAAATATTAAGGCATCTTCCAAAATAGTGACTGTCATAGCTAATTTTAAATACAAGATTGCAATACAAAAGACAAGTTGGCACTACTATCAAATAATATACACACATGTATAGAATTAACAAGGAATGTATCAAAAACTACATCCGCCGATTCCTTAGCTTCTTTCGCCGTCATGTGAAATGCTCAGCCCGTTGGTCTTGGGGTATTAGGTTTCTTCTCTTAATTTCCACTATTCTTTAGTTGTGGGCAAGCCCTTCGGTAATGATCGGGCTTCTTACATTCAAAGCAGGTTGGTCCTTGAATGGGATAGACCTCAATTTGATGACCACTCTTTCCGCACTTGAAACATACACGGCACAAGCTACAATGTTTACTTCTGCAGTTCTGATACAATTTGGGTTATCGATGGGATTCAAAACGAGGATTCTTGGCAAAAGGTTTCGTATTCTGGGAAGATTCTGACCGATCCTCCCACTTTCTTTTCTCTCCCACTTGAGCCTTTTCAGCTTTATTTCTAGCATAAACTTCCTCCATTCTCCTATTAGCATTCATTACCGGACTCGTAGTTGGAATTACATTTTCAGCACCCGTATCTCGTCCCTGAAATTCAACATTCCTATCATCTAATAATTTCATAAACATTCATGACTCTCATCATGTTTTCCATCAAGCGTGACTCCAGAGTGGATTCCGTCATCGCCTGATTAGAAGTACCGACATCAGGTCAATGAATTTGACTTCCTCCTTCCCCTAGGATAAGTGACCTTGGTGGACTTGTGTTAGCCTCACCCCTTTCAGGTTGATTCACCACAGATTCATTTGCCACACGGTCCTCTGAAGAAGTAGGAGGTTGTGAGTTCCATATCAGTGCAACAATCAATAGAAATCAATAGATAATAATAAGAACGATATGATTTCCAATGGTCATCCAATTCACTTTCAATATGAGAGAGTTTACAATTAGTTTAAGAAAGTGTAAAAGACAACTAGCTTAATTTTCTAAGCTAAACAACATTATATACTATGGGCCCATGGCAACAAGCCCATGGCCCGTTTACACAATTAAGGCTTAAATTAGATAATTAACATTTAATTCCTTGAACTTCTATTCAACCTGATTTGACCCTAACAATCTCCCCCTTTGAATTGAAGTTCTAGTTCGTGCCAGTTCTCGACGTATCTCTTTCGGAGCGCAAAGTGGACCTCGAACATTCGAATGGCTCGGCGGTAGTCGATGCGGTCTTCTATCACTTCTAAGGCTTCTCGTGCGGTTGTCTCATTCGAGTTGGGAACATACGATACCTTTTGATTTTCGGATTCGTAAGTGATGATGTTTCAAAGAGCATCTTTGACTTTGAGGAGTGTGCCATCGCAGAATCTGTCGACCAGGCTGAAACGAAGAAACCTCTTTTCTTTCTGTTCGTTGAGGTATACTATCCCAAATCCTGGTTCTAGAAGCAGTACGTTCTTGGGATACATCTTCAGCTCGGGTGCTTTCAGATTCAGTTTCAACAGGTTTACCTTCTTCGCTCTGTTCTCGATTCCCATTTGGAATTCTGTAAGGTATGACATCATAATTGTGTGAATCAGGAATCGACGGACAACCTCGAGCGCCTTTGTCACTTGAAGCGGGTTGATGGTCTGGTTCGGAGGACTTTCAGTATGGCAAGGAAGTCGAACGATCTAAGGTTCTTAAAGTCAGCTTTGGATATTCTCCATTCATTACCGTCTTCTCGTCGGACAGTGAAAACTGGAAACATGACTCTAAGGATTCGGCCGGTTTGGATGTTTAGCACTTCAGTGATCTTGTGCTTGGTTCGGACTTGGCTAACTAGCAGACACCGCTTCGTGGCATTTATGTACTAACCTTGGTATTCCTTGTCGAAGTGGGAAATCCCAAGGCAGAAAGTTGGCTGGATAGGGCGTAACCTGTGAACATACAGCTTCTTCAGTGAGTCCTCCAGGTGAGGAATGAGGATCATGATCTTCTCCCATCGGATTTGTTGTTGTTGATGAGGAGGATGATCTGAAGCTGTCGGTTGTTGAGGAGATCTCGGATTTGCAGCTGTTGAAGTTTCGGGTCTTGTATAAGTTTCGTGATCCTGTGTGGACTGAACGAGTGTACCATATACGTTTTGCGTCAGAAACTGGTCGTAGTCAACATTGTCGTCTTCATTAGTAGGAAAGATCTGATTTACCTGGAGATTTATTGCACTGGCGGCTTTTTCGTACCATGCATTTTCGGTCTTAGGGTCAATCTCGGAGTCTGGATCTATCAGTTGTAGTGCGGTCCTATCTGATGCATCATATGTGACCAATACCTGTGTTGCTCACTCGGGCTTTCCAACCGTCGGGTCTTCGTCGTCAGAGATGTCCATGTCTATGACCATCTCGACTAAGCTCAACTGGGCTTCAGGTTGTTGTTCAGTTGTAGTTGCCGCAGTTGACGGTTCTGGTTGAACCACGGTTGTTGTAGTTTTAGTAAAGATCGGGGCGGTCTCGGCTAATCGTAGTCTTTTATTCTCCCCCTCACGGTGATCAAGATCATCCTGATCATCGTGTCTTTGCTTTAGATCGCCGGCTTGACTCTTGCAGGTTTCTTCCATAGAAGCGACTCTCTCGGTCAAGGTGGTTAGAGCTTGTTGAACATCCTTGAGAGTCGTGTCAAGCTGATCCATTCTTGTGGTGATGGACGACGAAGGAGCAGATACCTGGGATCGTAGAACAGATATCATGTCAGCTTCGGTAGAGGCGTCGGTGTCGGTGTGTTGGACCAGCTGACCGAGGAGCATAGTCTTTAAGGTTTCCACCGAGTAATTTGGCTGAACGGGAGCCGGTGGAGGTATTGATGTGGTTTCAGCTTTGAGTACTTTCTCTTTTCCTTTGATCAAGTTTTTCAGTTTATCGAGCTCGTTGGTGAATCGCTGCTCCATGTCCTCACGGACAGCCTTTAGGGCGCTGTCCAGATATCCCTGTGACACAAAGTCGGGTAAAATAACTCTGGGATCACTTAGATTACCCGTTGAGGCATCTACCTTAGAGGCAGAGCCACCTACGTTCACGGTTGGTGATGGTCTGGCCGTGGTAGGATTTCCTTCCGATCCTCGCGTTCCGCTTAAAGGCGGAGACACTTCAGAATTTCTGATCGAGTCACGAAGAGCATCGATTTGTAGAGTCTCATGTTGTGTCCTAGCCGAAGAATGTACTATGTCAAGTGGCTCTAGACTCGATTGTGCTCTAAAAGAAGGCGAGACCGGGGGTTGCTGGTTTCTTATTTCAATACCAATATTCTCTGATTGAGAGATCGGTAGAAGTTGTGCTAATTCCCCGTGCAAAAAAGAAACATCCGTCATTTGAGAGATGGATGAGTGGCTTGGGAGGTTGTGCACTTGCGCCGCTAGGTCCACGACGGCTTCTTCAATATCCCTTCCCAACGGATGAGACGAGATAGCAGATGTGGCAACTTGGATGACACTGGTTTGGGGTCGCTCAGAAGCCTCTGTATTTTTACGGCTTAATCTCTCTTGGTTCGCTTTCGACCTCAATTCCCTCTGTCTTGCATTTTCTAATTCTTCAACTAATACTCCCTCCTCTCTCCTTATATCTCCCATAATAGGCAAGGTAGTAGGGATTATGGGGGTTGTGGGTGAGTCGGATGTGGTTCCTATGATCAATGGTGGGTGCGTTCCGATACGGGGTGGTATTAAGGATACGCGTATAACACGGTCCATATCGGAATCGGTGGATTCGGATTCCACGTCTTCAACCTGTCGTGGTGGCGAAGGGTCAGAGATGTACGGGTACGGGTCACGGTGAAGCATTGGTCTAAACGACGTTCCTATTTTGGTCGAGGTTCGGGTGATGGGAATGGGAGGTTGTTGGCTTGTTCTGGCTTGGCTGGGTTGGGTAGTACTGGCTCGCGTATCCAATGCACTGCCCACGCCTGTTCCCCTCCCATGTGATCTCAACACACCCCGTCCGGGAGCCCCAGCTGCCCGGACTCTACCTCCCCTAGTCCTCAGACCCTCACGTCCCTCAGTTCTATGTCCCTGGGTAGGTCGCTCCGGCTCTGGCTGGACCATGGGAATCCCTAACTATCGCCTATATTCTATCACACTCGGTGCATTGGGGTCCGCGTGTGCCAGTAAATGTTCAGGTATAGGCATGGCTGGGGTATCTGGTGGGTTACGAATCACTAGATACTGTAAGTTGAACTGAGGACAAACCGGATGATTGATACGCCTAGGGATAAGTGGATCAGCCTCCGTGTGTTGTCGGATAGCCAGTGAAAAGAAGCGTGGAAATGGTAGGAACTTCTTCTTGGTACCTCCAGTCTGACGGATGGCTTGCACCAGTTCACGCCAAATGACTCTGGAGTAGTCTATGTGTTGATTGTAGCACACAGCATGAAATAAACGCAAGAAGTCAATGGTGCACTGGTTGATTCCCTTCCAACGGGAGGATAGGCATCTGTTCAGCTTGGTGAATAATGTGTACCATACGGGCGCGATGTATTTGCGGTTAAAGGCTGAGGGGCGGTCGAGCGCGTGTCGGTATCCAAGTGCACGGACCTCAGCACAAAGTGTGGCGTCATTGATGGTGAGTGAGTACGTGGCATAGCCTCCGTCGGTAGGTTTCAGAAGGGACAACAGTTGGCGGAAGGATTCTGGTGTGAGTGTGAAAGGATGATTGTCAATGCGAGTTGTGATGGTCTGAGTGTTGTTAGCAGTGCCAACCCTCGCCATGCGCCATACCTGGTAGACATAGAGTACGGGCACATCAGTTGTGGCGGTGAGTGCTCGGCGAAGATGGTGGCCGAGCATGATATCCACGACCACTCGGTGGGTCGGTCAGAATGCAGCAGCATCAAGATGGTGGTTGTTCGGCGAAATCTCAATTTCATGATCCTCGGGAACCAAAGCATTATCGGCTGCCTCGTCAATAAAGTCCTCAGGAGGAGGAATTTGCTGCTGTTGTTGGTCTTGTTGTTCGGCCATGTAGTATATCTGGAAAAAAAACGCGGAGTTAGAGGTTTAATGCGATAAACATGGAAATGAGCGTACCTTAGCATTGGAATGGCTCAATCAGCGGAGGATTGAGGACCGGCAGTTAAAGCATGACATTCGGACTGCCAATGTTGGAAAAGTGCAAAGGCATTTGACTCAAGCAGTTTCCGGATAAACAGGGTATCTGGACAGTTAGGACTTACCGGATGCACAGGGGTTACCGGGTATATGGACTTACCGGGGTCAAAGGATACCGGATAAACATGCTTACCGAGTGATGTCAAGTTACCGGACAAATAGGTACTTACCGGGGAGTCTAGGTTACCGGGAAATGATAAGAAACCGGATAAAGCTTACCGGATGAGATATGGTTTACCGGGTAAGAGGGGTTATCGGACACCAAACTCTCTGGATTGCCGAACTTACCGGATACGGAGTAGCCGGACGACATAGGTTACCGGGAGTCAAGGTGTCCGAGTGGGTTAGCAAATGATTATAAGGGTTACCGGGTAACTTGCAAGATATCGGGTAACATGAATGTTACCGGGTACAAACATGTTACCGGGTGAATCAATTTCAAAACGTAATCGGTCCTAAGAGCAACAAAACCACATAACTAATCTATTTCCCAAGTCTTATACATGTATGATGCTCGAGAATACGTAATATGGAGTCTAAACTGCCCAAATTGGGAACAAATAACACGAATGTGGGGCGACATGCTTTGGGGTTTTCGGAAAAACCCTGAATGGGTCTATGTCGCGGTGAAATCGTGTGCGAGTGATGGCGAAAAGTAGGAGAGTCGATAGAGGGAGTATACCTATGATGTGAAGTAAAATCGAGCAAGTGTGAGTGAAAATCGCGAGATAGCGAGTGCGAGAGAGAAACGAGGGGTTTTTCGAGGGTTTTGTGAAGAGAATCTGGGTGAAATGAATAGTGAGGGTTCCCGGATGCGTATATTTATATGTAAGCACTTACCGGTTAGGAGACCTGGTAACTTACCCTGTCCGGTAAGTGTACCCGGTAATCATAGTTACTCGGTAACTTACCGGGTAAGTGTCCGGAAAGCCGAAATTTGAGAATTTTTTAAAAAAATTCCCGCTCCCCCTCGTTCTTAGCATGGTATTTCCCTGCTTCCCCTCGAAACAGGAACGTGAGTGAGTTAGGAGACGTCAACCACACATAAAAAACTTTTACACGTTGAAGAAAAAATATGTGACGCTCCCCCTCAAAGGATGAGCAACTAAGGTGTTGCTCCCCCTCAGAATGTGCACGAAGTGTGATGTGAAGTGCACTTAGGAATGTCCACACACACAACAAACTTTATGACAGTTAAAAAATTGTGTGTGACACTCCCCCTCAACAAGAGAATTAACTTACCTCATACTTGGTCGTGCTCCCCCTGAACACATGAACGCTTGTGAAGGCACAAATATAAATAAATAAACTAGACGACAGTAAAAACAAAAGAAACACACGTGGAAAGAAAGTAAACAAGGGAAATCTACCTAATAAATACAGAGACTCAACCTAACTGTGTAACTGATATAAGTAGAATACAAATGCGAGAAAGTGTATGCTCAATCATCTGGAGTGTGAACAGCAGATGAAGAGTAGACAGTTTCTCGTAGATGTATAGAACTTGTAACGGGCACACAATCAGATCAAGTCTTCAGATTTAGCATACCTAACCTAGACACTAGATACTCAAAGCGTTTTTCGTCCAGGGGTTTTGTAAACAGGTCTGCTAACTGATGTTCTGTATTTTCAAAATAGAGTTCAATTGTACCTCTTTCTACGTGATCCTTGATAAAATGGTACCGAATGTCTATGTGCTTCGTTTTTGTATGTTGAACCGGATTGCAGGATATAGCAATTGCGCTCTTCGAGTCACAGTAAATAGGCACCTTGAAGTATGTGAAGCTGTAGTCCTTGAGTTGTGTGCGCTTCCAAATCACTTGTGAACAGCAGCTTGCGGCGGCCACGTATTCCGCCTCGGTAGTCGACGTAGAGACACACTGCTGCTTCTTGGATGCCCAACTCACCAAGCTATCGCCCAAGAACTACACATGACCCGATGTGCTCTTCCGATCCATCATGCTGCCTGCGTGGTCCGCATCAAAGTATGCAGAAAGCTCAAAACCTGTCTCTTTCGGGTACCACAAGCCAAGATCAGCAGTACCACGTAGATAACGAAAATTTCGTTTGACAGCTATTAAATGAGACTCTTTCGGTTTTGACTGAAACCGGGCACAAAGAAATGTTGAAAACATGATGTCCGGTCTACTAGCAGTTAAGTACATTAAAGAACCTATCATTCCCCGGTACGTTTTAGTGTCCACATCCTTTCTGTTAGGATCGGCGTGTAACTTTGTACCGGGTGCCATGGGAGTTTTCATCGGTGAGGACTGTTCCATCTGGAATTTCTTAAGAATATCCCGGATGTACTTTGCCTGATTTATGAATATCCCGGTCGACAGTTGCTTAACCTGAAGATCAAGGAAGAAATTCATCTCACACAGCATACTCATTTTAAAAAATTGACCCATTAATTTGGCAAAGTTCTTAGCAAACTGTGGATTAGTAGAACCGAAAATGATGTCATCGACATACACCTGAACTAACACTATATGACCTTTTTCCTTTTTAATAAAGAGGGTTGTATCAATTGTACCTCGTGAAAATTATGACTTTATTAAAAATTCTGATAGAGTATCATACCAGGCCCGTGGAGATTGCTTCAATCCATAGACCGCCTTGCCTAGAATGTAGACATGGTCATGCTTTTTTTCGTCCATGAACCCGTCCGGTTGCGATACGTACACTTCTTCCTTGAGGTCGCCGTTGAGAAATACGGTCTTCACATCCATTTGGAAGACCGTAAAGTTCTTGTGTGCGGCGTATGCAAGGAACATACGTATTGCTTCGATTCTTTCCACCGGAGCGTATGTCTTATCATAGTCAATCCCTTCTTGTTGACGGAACCCTTGCCCACGAGACGTGCCTTGTTGCGTACTATGATGCTGTCCTCATCCTTCTTGTTCTTGAAAATCCACTTAGTGTCAATCACCGTCTTGTGAGATGGACGTGGGACAAGTTGCCATACCTTGAGAGCCTCGAATTGGTTGAGCTTCTCTTGCATGGCCATGACCCAGTCCGGATCTTCGAGTGCTTCGCGGACGGTGGTAGGCTCGATCTTACTCAGGAATCCAGAGAAGAGGCAGAAATTGGCCGATGCGCCTCGTGTTTGGATTGGAGTGAAGGAATCACCGATAATTTGGTGTAGGGGGTGAGCTTTGGTCCATTTGATGGTGTGTGGAAGCGGCTGCTGAGTTGAGTGTGAAGTGTCCGGATCCACGTAACCACCAGATGGAAGGTCTTGAACGGCTTCAAGTGTCGCAGGTTGGTTTCTCGGAGGAGACGGTTGTGGATTCATCGAAGGTTGAGCAACTTCTGGTTCCGAAGAATGCAGAGGCTGAACCATGATTGTATTAGAGGACGAATCTTCAGGAGCGATCTCCGTGTTTTGTACTGGTTCCTCTGGGGGGATGGTAGTATCAGATGATGTTGTGGATGATGTCTGAGGTGTCTCCACAGTGATGGATGGAGTGCTAGTCGAGGGCTGCGGACCGGAGAGATTTGCCGAATCCTCGATTTGAGCAGCTTTCAATCTTGGTTGCGCTGAGACACGAGGGGTAGAAATGTTAAGCATATCATCATAAAAATATTGGAATAGTAAATCTAAATCTGAAATATCAGCATTCGACGTAGATGCATGATTCGGATGTACTGCCGTTTGTGCAGATCCCGAACGTGAAAGTTCGGAAGCTAGCACGCCAGTTAAACCGGGTTCTGAACTGATGTGTTTAGAAGCCAAATATGCGGCTTCGTCGAATGTGACGTTTACACTTCCAGTAACGGTTTTAGTCCGTTTGTTGTAAACGCGATATGCCTTAGCCTGTTTGGAGTATCCTATTAAACACTCCCTCATCCGCCTTTGGGCTGAATTTGCCGAGATCATCTTTGTCGTTGAGGACATAGCACGTGCATCCGAACGCATGGAAGTACTTGATGTTCGGAACACGGTTGTTCATGATCACATACGGCGTCTTGTTGAACCTCTTGTTGATAATGGAGCGGTTTTGTGTATAACATGCAGTAGACATCGCTTCGGCCCAGAGAAATAGCGGCAGTTTAGACTGAGAAAGCATCGTCCGAGCAGCTTCGACGAGGGTACGGTTGCGTCTTTCCGCCACTCTGTTTTGCTGAGGATTGCGTATGGCAGAAAAGGTTTGCGAAATACCGACTGAGGTCAGGTATTCGTTCACCGTTTGATTCTTGAACTTCGTCCCGTTGTCGGACCTAATAGTCTGAACTTGTCTTTGAAGGTTCAGTTGGATGGTCTTCAAATGGTTGATGATCAGCTCCGGGGATTCATCCTTCATGCGTAGAAACTTGACCCATGTGTAGTGTGAGAAATCATCCACCATCACCAGGACGTAATTGCGCTTGTTGATGCTCTGAACACGCATCGGTCCACACAAATCCATATGAATAAGTTTGAGGAACCGTGACGTGCTCGGAGCGGCCTTCGGCTTGTGCATAGTTCGCTTCATCTTTCCCATTTCACATGCCCTGCAGAGTCGATCCTTCACGAATTGAAGATCGTGCATGCCTTTCACGTGTCCGCCCAGCACCAGTTTGTTGATACTCTTGAAGTTCAGGTGCGGGAGACGTCGATGTCAAATCCACGCTTGCTGGGAATTAGCCTTTGACATCAGGCAGACAGAATTATCAGTCTTCAGGGCTGCGAGGTCGATGGTGTAGAGGTTGGTCTTTCGCTTTCCAACCAGTAGCTCCGTTCCGTCGTCGGTGAGAATGCTACACCTTTTGGCTTTGAATCTGACCTCGAGATCTTTGTCGCAGAATTGGCCGATACTGAACAGGTTGGGTCCCAATCCCGCGACGTATGAGACTTTCTTGATGGTGATCTTGTCTTGGACAATGTCGCCGTAGCCCAAAATCGGCTACTTGTCGTCATTCCCGAATCTCACGTCTCCGCCATATAATTCGTTGTAGTTCGTAAGAAGCTCCCTCCTTCCGGTCATGTGCTTGGAGCATCCAGAATCTAAGTACCACAAATGACCGTCCTACAAAACGAGATTAGCAGACTTTAGGTACCCATATTCGCATGGGTCCTGGAGGGTTAGGTTTTACACCTTTCGGAGGAACCTGTTTTAACGCAGGTTTCCCCTTGGGTGTAGGTTTAACCTCAGTAGAAGGAACCCGTTTTGGAATGGGTTTCCTCTCTTGGTTGGGTTTAACCTCTGATTGGGGACCCCGTGTAGATTTAGACTTCTATTTGTTCTTACGGGGTCGGCGTTTGGGTTTAGAATTATACATGTGATATGACCCAAACCAATCATTGTTATTAATGCCATCAAAGTCATTCCAACCACAACTAGAACAACACAAACAATCATGCGATAATTGAATCAATTGCGGAATGGAATAAAGCTTAATCGGAAATGTAATATCTTGTTTAACAAAATCATTCCTATGATTCCAAGCACAATCATTTTTGTTCATTCTATGATAAAAAACACTATTAAATGACTTTGACGCAGCATTCTGGATAGATTCCTTAGCTAGCCACTTTGGTTTGTCCTGTTTAGCGCGACCGGTTTTCTCTGAAACAACAGGGACTGCATGGTCAGTGACTTTTGAGGAAACATGAATTCTATCAGTTGATCGATCAGTCTTTTGCTTCGTCTGTGTTTGTTTTTGGGCATGTTATGCATTTTTTGAAATCTTAATCACAACCGGAGTCTTTGATTTAGAACAGTCGCCCTTTTGAAAATTGACAGATCGATTAACCACTGGCGAAAGAAAGTCAGTATGACTTGGAAGAGGTTTGTCGAAGGGGAACGATTCAAACTCTTCATCAGAATTGCCCTCGGAATTCATATATTCTGAAAAATCAATATCCGGGATAGTGGGACTTGGATTGGCCGAGGAAGGCAAGGAACACCTTGTGTCAGTGTGCTTCGGGGAATTTGGTGCGGAAGCTAGGAAAAAATCAGAGTTTAAATTCCTTAACACACTTTTATCTTAAGACTCATTGCCGTCTTGTGAAAAGATTTTTCCAATGAAAGCTTTACACGAGGATGTGTCCGAAGAATTGGAGGAAAGTTCGGGTGAAATCGGCTTTTCAGTTTGGAGGAGGTCAATCTTCTCTTGGAGTTGACCATGTCTCGTATGCTCGTACATCGCTTATGTTGCCAAGGCAGACAGTTGTGTTATGAGCTTATTGATTTCACACCTAAGAATTTCCTGTCCTTCTTCCGACACAACATCAGTTTTTACGGATTTGAGTTTCTCAAGTTCTTTAATAAGCGTTGACTTTTCCTTTTGAAAACTTGACCTTTCTTTCTCGAGTGACTCTTCTAACTCGACTATCTTTGCTTCTAAGACGAGAGGGGGAACATAGAGTTTGAACTCATCCGTCTCAGTCTTGGGTTCGGTTGCTTAGACCTCATCCTTTTTGGAGAAATCCTTGGGTGTCACAACCTTATAGCAGTCAAAATAGTTATTCGAGAGGTATTTCTTTTGATTTTTCTCATAATAATAATTCAAAGGCTCATAACAAAAAGGAATTTGCATTTTTGTAGTGTGCTTTCGCTTATATTCCTCAGTTTCCTCTTCCTTTTCAGGTTTAAGAGGACCAGTCCATTTAATCCCATATTCTGAATACTTTTTGTCTATTCCAAGACAACCAAAATCATACAGTGTAGGTCTTTTACATATACCCTTTTGCAAGTAGTGTGGGTTATCGTATCCGATTCCCCATTCCTTGTTAAAGTAAGTGAACTCCTTAGGTTTATTCATATGAATGGTTTGGTCAGTCTGGCCTCGTTTGTGGAGTTTGGTTTCCAGATCAGTAATTTTACTGACAAACTCCTTGTGTTGAATTTGAAGAGCAGAGCATTGATAAACAATTTCTCCTTTCTCTATCTCACACTGATCAAGCTGTGACTGTAGTTCAGATATTTTGGCCGTCAAGTCCTTAGGTGCTATTGAAAGATTTTTGCATTTTTCTTTTAAATTAGCATTTTTAGACTTGTATTTCTCAGTTATTCGCTTTTGAACATCTAGCTTTTCAGATAGTGAACTAATCTCATGCAGTTGTTCGTCAGCGGTTGCCTTGTAGGAATCTATCCATTCAGCAAGATATTGCATTTGATCAAAGAAATCTTGATGGATAGGTTCACATACCTGACTTGACTTTGCCTTTTCTTCATCAGCGGGAGAGTGGTAGCCCAAAAAAGCGTCAGCACCATCAGACTCGCTTTCATCATCAGAACGACCCAACCAGTAGTCGTCTTCAACAAATAAATCTTCTTCAACTTCCTTCTGTTCGGCCAATGCGAGCTTCGCCTTGTAATAGTGAACATTCTTTACAACAGGCTTCCGACAATCTTTCGCAAAGTGACAAAGCTTCCTGCAGTTATAACAAGTCACGGGTTCGTCTTTCTTCTTGCGATCAACTTTCTCTGTCTTCTCTTTCTTGTCAGACTGATCGGGCTCATCGACTTTCTTCTTTCCTTCATATTTGTCCTGATAATCATGGCGCTTGTTGGAGGAGGTGGAGTAGCGCTGATTATTGGATGTCGACTTCTTGTAGAACTTCTGTTGTTGGAAGGATTTGGAGAGCAGGGCCATTGCTTTCTTAATGGCAGATACTTCAGGATCAGAATCATTGTCTTATTTTTCCTCAGGTTCTGACTCAGATTCGCTTTGCTTTTGGGCAAGTTTGGAATGACGGCCAGAAGATTTCCCTCGTTTGGAAGACATAAGTGCTAGTGTATCAGCAGCTGTCTTGGATGCAGACTTTTTCTAGTTCAGAATCTCCATCACTTCATCTTCGTCCTGTAGTAATATCTCATAGAGCTCGTGGATGCCGACTTTCCCCATCAAGTCGTTGTGCTTGACGTGAGATGCGAATACTTTCCATTCAGGCAAGAGGTTGTTGAGAAACTTGAGCGCGTTCTTCGTGTTAGAACGAGTGATTTGGTTCTTGTGAAACTCGTTGAGAAGGAGACAGAAGCGTTCATAGGTCTGGGAGAGGGATTCGCCGGTGCGCTGCTTAAACCCATCAAACTTGGTTATGGAGCTATTGATCTTCAGTTGATTCCCGACTTCGCTCCCGCGCATCATTTTCTCCACTTGATCCCACATACCCTTAGCTGTCTTTTTGTAGTTGTCGATGGCTTTGTAGATCGTGTTGGGTAGAGCCTGAACAAGGTACCTCTTAGCATGCTTTTCTCCCTCAATCATGCCTCTTTCGTCGGCAGTCATATCGGAGAGTGTCTTTTTCTCGACACGAGGTTGACCACCTGCTTCAGTTGGTGGAATAGTCTTCATGGGTTCCGGAATTGGCCCGTCTTCTAGAGCTCGCCAGATAAACTCGAAGTTATCCTTTGACTCGATGAAGATTAGAAATCTGTCCCGCCATTGGCTGTATTCACCTTGGTAGAGACAAGGCGACTTGGAGTCGGTGCCGATAGCAAAGGCATCGCGCGAAGACATTTTGTGTTGCAGTAACGTGATCGTCAGACGATTGATTCGATTCAAAGTTATAACCTAACGCAAGGAACTAAGAGTGATATCCTAACGCAAGTTCTAAGAGTGGATTATGCTAAATCAGGTAAGAAATCGACTAAGCAGAACTTACCGGATAGGAATCCGGATGAAAAATATATGATCTGGTAGTGTCCGGATCAAATTATGAAAAGCAGGTAAATTTGCAGAAGGTTACCGGACAGGCTTGAGTTACCGGGTAACAGAGGGTTACCGGGTGAGACAAGTTACCGAATGAAAAACTAAGTAAAGATGAAACTTACCTGGTGGAACAGCTTACCGGATGAAAGGCTTACCGGGTGTGGAGGAGGTTACCGGACGTAGTTGTTTACCGGAAGAAACAACTAAATCAAGAGTTACCGATAACAAAATGAAACATATGATAAACTTAATGGATGAGACAGTAAGTTACCGGATGAACTTACCGGGAACTTGTCCGGTAAGTGAGAAATTTATCCGGTAAGATATGTATTACCCTGTAACTTGGAGTTACCCGGTAACAATCGAGGGAATAGGAAACTTACCCGGTAACACAATGAAGGACCCGGTAACCACGGCTGTGGTATCCGGTAACTGCGGTTGTGGTTTCTAAAAACGCAGGAATTCGACTAGGGTTCTTCAAAATCGTTCCTGAAAGGTTAGGAACTCGACCAAACACAATAATAACAATACCCAAATCGATTTTGAAGCAAAACAACACGGTTTTGATAGAAAAGATTGGATTTTTTCAAGAACACAAACCAAAAACTTGAAACTTTGATTTTGCTTAAAAACCAACTAAGATGATCGAATTAAGCTATGAAAACATGCAGATTCGTTTACTAATATGATACAAACAGAATGTGATAAACGAAAACAATCAATTTTCATCAAATCAAAATATGAATTTCCTAGCCAAGAACACAGTCGAAAATCTTGAAGAGAATTCTTACCAGAAATCAAGAATCACTTTGAATCGCTTCGTCCGTCTGCTCTGATACCAATTGTGAGTTCCAGATCAGTGCAACAATCAATAGATAATAATAAGAACGATATGATTTCCAATGGCCATCCAATTCACTTTCAATATGAGAGAGCTTACAATAAGTTTAAGAAAGTGTAAAAGACAACTAGCTTAATTTTCTAAGCTAAACAACATTATATACTATGGGCCCGTGGCAACAAGCCCATGGCCCGTTTACACATATAAGGCTCAAATTAGATAATTAACAATTAAGTCCTTGAACTTCTATTCAGCCTGATTTGACCCTAACAGAGGTCTATTTGGTGTATTAACCATCGTATTCTGTTAAACATATAGAGATAACCATAAGAAATGGCTATACGCAACCCAAGCACAAGGAAACGTACTTTAACGTTTGTTAATCGCCATAACAATTAGAAACAAGTACGCTTACGTAACAATATATTCATAATAATAGTAGCTAATTGAAATTATGAACATACTACACATAATAATTCTCGTTACCATCATCACAGTTCTTAATTCACGTATTTCCGTCGACTCTAAGACTACCCCGTCTTAGTATTTCTACCCAATCTCACAAATCATAACTTACTCATCTCAGCTTAAGTCTAGGTATCTTACAATCATACCTAGTTCACTTAAACTACAGCTCTGATACTAAACTGAAACACCCTAAAAATCACAATAAATTTAAACCTTAAATTTATCAGAGTTTACTACAACATCTTCCGAAACTTTCATTTACAAATGGAGAATTAGTGACAAGGTTCATAATTACAAGTGAACTATCATAAACAACCAACTAATCTAATCATAACATACATGATTAGATTATATGGGTTATGTATAATATCTCCAAAATATCTTCAATATAACTAATCTCTCCATTAAACCTTCAAAAGCTATGACTCAAAAGTCACTCTCCGCTCATCTCTTCATATCCCTTCCTGTGCTAGCACCTGATAAGAAAATTGTTGGGAACTGAAGATATGCTAAGTATGGTTAGTACTGCCAGAACAACATTACTACTGCCAGATCAAGTTAGTACTGCTAGTTCAATGTTAGTGCTGCCAGAACAAAGTTAGTACTGCCAGATCAATGTTAGTGCTGCCAGAACAAAGATACTACTGCTAGTTCAAGGTTAGTACTGCTGAGATATTAATACTGCTGGAACATTATTAATACTGCTTATGTGAGGTTAGTACTGCTAGACAAGTTACTACTGCTGGAATATCATTAATGCTGCTGAACAAAAGTTAGTACTGCTGGTGTCTTACGAAAACTGTTAGTACTGCTTGGGCATATCAAACATTACTACTGCTGAAAGATTATTAGTACTACTTGAGAAGAATGAAGTTACTACTGCTTGTGATCAGAACATGGAATGCGAGATTGAAGGAGATAAAGATGGATTGATTGAAGATATACTTAAAAGAATATTCTGAAGATCAATCTTATCTTGATAGTTATCTTGTAATTATTTTTGTATAAATAGACTTCAATAGATAGCTATTAGAATATACACGAGATACAAGAGAAAATAATACGTGTGAAAAAGAATTCGATATCGTTTTCAGAGAGAATTAACCTCAAGGTTTTAGAACCCTATTTCTAGAGAAGTAGAAGTCGTCTTGTTGAGCCTATTCAACAAGATTGAGGTTTGGTTGTAATCTTGTGAGTCAATTTAGTGAATATACAAAGTGGTGAATTTTCTGTTACATTGTTCTTGATTGTGAGAATTAAAGTTCTTTTCCGCAGATTCTTTAATTCTGAATTCTAAGTGTTAATTATCTTGTTAAGATTCGATCCTGACAAGTGGTATCAGAGCTTGTGTTTCTTAGAATTCTACAAACATTATGGAAAATTCTATTGAATCAAACAGTACTTTTGATTGGAGTGATCAAGCAGAAGAGGCAATCCAGAATCATGCACTCATGGCAGAAGTCTCAGATATTCCTACGGAGGTAAAATCTAATCTCTGTTCTCAATCTTGTATAGACACTGTTAAAAGGTATAGAGATCACAATCAGGGAATGTGTGATGACCTTAAGAGATTAGAAAAGGACATAAGAGATTATGTATTGATTGTTGAGAGGTTTGAAGAACAAATTAAGGCTTTTCAAGCCAATGAACTTCAACACTCATATGATACAAACTACTGGAAGTGGGAAAAGGGTGGTCTGGAGTTCCAACTGAAAGAGTCTAGGGAAGAGTGTGAGAAACTAAAAGGAGAGCTTGAGAAAGTTAAACTTGATGTAGAAAAGTTTACTTGTGCCTCCAAAGTCATGGACAACATAATCAACTCTCAAATCCATAGTAAGTTGAAACCAGAAATAGGGTACAATGCCACACCCCCACCCTATAACAACAACTACATCCCTCCTAAGTCAGACCTATTAGAAACCAAGGATAGGAAGTACTTACCTAAAGGAGCCACTGAAGTAGATCCATTAGATAAAGTAGTTGTTGAGGATGAGACTGACAAAGTAGGATCTGATGAGGAATGTGAAAGTCCATGTGTTAAGAACAATGAGATGAAAAGGACTGACAAGGGAAAGGGAGTTCATTTTACACAGACCACTGTTGTGAACTCTAAAACTTGTGAACATTGTTCTTGCAAGAAATCTCAAGAGAATAAGCCCCAAAAACATGATAAAAGGAGGGGAAATCAAAGAAATTGGAATAACCAGTGGGCACAAAAGCAAGGAGTTGATTTGCAAAGGATTAACAGACCAAAACCTTGTTTCATCTGTGGCAGATTGAATCATCTTGCCAAACACTGTTATTTCAATCCTATTAACCAAAGGATGAATTTTCAAAGACCTTTTTATAAATCCAATGGTTATAGGAAGCCTGCAAGGAACCATGTGGCTAAGAAACAAGCTAAATCCAAAAGCCACATGAGGAAAAAGACTGAAAAGGAATGTGTCAATATGTGGGTCTCCAAAAGCACTAATACCTCAGATAGTACTGCTGAAAAGGATAGTGCTGCTAGAAGCAATACTGCTAACAAGGTTAGTGCTGCTAGAAGCAATACTACTGCCAATACTGCTGCTAGCAGTGTTAGTGCTGCTAACTCAGTTAGTGCTGCTAACTCAGTTAGTGCTGCTAACTCAGTTAGTGCTGCTAACTCAGTTAGTGCTGCTAACTCTGTTAGTGCTGCTAACTCAGTTAGTGCTGCTAACTCTGTTAGTGCTGCTAACTCTGTTAGTACTGCTAACTCTGTTAGTGCTGCTAACTCTGTTAGTACTGCTAACTCTGTTAGTGCTGCTAACTCAGTTAGTGCTGCTAACTCTGTTAGTACTGCTAACTCTGTTAGTGCTGCTAACTCTGTTAGTACTTCCTCTAAGGTTAATACTGCCTCTAGTGTTTGTGCTGCTAGACCAATTATATTGACAAAGTACTCCAATACTGCAGTACCTAAGTTTGAAAATCTCATCAAAACCAAGTGCAAGTACTTTGATGAGCAAGGGAGACCCAAGACCACTTCGGCTTGGGTTCCCAATAAAAACTAACTGATTTATCAGATGTGCAGGGCAACCAACAGCTCAAGGGGAAGAGCATCTGGCATGTTGATAGTGGTTGCTCCAGGCACATGACAGGTAACATGGCCTGCCTCAAGAATTTCAAAAGAATTGATGGAGGACATGTTACTTTTGAAAATAATCCTGCAGGAGGTAAGATAAGTGGTAAAAGTAAAAGTGATGTCAGAAGGTAAGATGACATTTGAGGATTTGACTAGTGCTGCAAAGTGCAAGTAGAGTTACTACTGCCAGTGCAGAGTTACTACTGCTAGTGCAGAGTTACTACTGCCTGTGCAGAGTTACTACTGCTAGTGCAGAGTTACTACTGCCAGTGCAGAGTTACTACTGCTAGTGCAGAGTTACTACTGCCAGTGCAGAGTTACTACTGCTAGTGCAGAGTTACTACTGCCAGTGCGTAGTTAATACTGCTAGTGCATACAGCCAATGAGTAGTTAATACTGCTTAGCAGTTAATACTGCTTGTGTAGTTAATACTGCTCAGTCGTTAATACTGCTTATGTCGTTAATACTGCTTTTGAAAATCTAGGGCAAATACTGCTATAAATACCCTTGTTTGCCCGCCAAAGTTCATAACGACTCTTCGCATTAACTTCTTCTCTCTCTCGTTCTAACCTCTTCTCCCTAGAATCTCTGTGTTTTCTTTACAAATCCTCAGGAAGCACAACGATTATGGAGTTTGTCGACGAGCATAATGAGATTGCAATGCTTCAGAAGCCGAAGCAGGCCGAAGGATTTCATGAAATTGTGGATTTTCTCAAGTCCACTCATATTTCGTATGCCCTAACGGTGAATCCGACAATATACATCGAGCATCAGACGCAATTCTGGGCCAATGCCACCGTAGAATCCGAAGATGGGCATAAAGTCATTCAAACAAGGGTATGTGACAAACCCTTGAAAGTTTCAGAAGAACTCATTCGCATCACTCTTCGACTAGATGATGCCTCAGGTATATCTTCCACTCCCAATGAAGAACTATTCTCTACTTTACAAAGAATGGGGTATGAAGGTCCCATTGGAGTTTTTAAATTCTACAAGTCAAAGTTTTTTACTCAATGGAGATTCTTTGTTCATACCTTAATGCATTGTATTTCAAGGAAAACTACTGGATGGAGTGAGTTCAACAGTACTATTGCTTATGCTCTAGTCTACTTAGCCACTAACAGGAAGTTTAATTTTTCTCAAATGATTTTCAATGATCTTGTGGCAAACCTGGAATCCAAAAAGCGTTTCTATATGTATCCAAGGTTTGTTCAGGAAGTAATTACCAAGGAATTGACGGATATGCCTCAATTTGATGAGGTATATGTGCCAAAATCCCCTACAGGGAAGGTTTTTTCAAATATGAAAAGACTTCCTAGGGACTCGGAAGGAGTTGACACACCATTGTTCTCTACAATGATGGTTGTGTCCCACACATTTGAAGGTATGGCATCAGGGTCAAGGCCCTCATTAGACACACCCGCTGATGACCAATCCCAACCTTCCATCACAAAAGAAATCCCTCAGTCCATTCTTGAACGACCCACTCCCACAATAACCAAAAAGTTTGAAAGAAGAAAGGTACACAAGGTTCTTTCCCTTGCTGTATCTCCTAAGAGCCCGAAGCCTTTAAGCCCTCTGTTGGAGCATTCTCCAATGGAGAATATCGAAAGGGAAACCACAGGGGTGTCTCCCAACCCCAAGAAGGTGCTCACTAAGGAGAAGGTTGAGCATGTGAGTCGCAAGGCTGCCACTACTTCTGCTAGCAAAGAGAAGGCCAGTGGTAAAATAACTAAGCCCTTCCTCACGGCAACTCAGGGTGAGAAATCATCCAGAGGTCCCAGGTGCCAAGAAACCAAGGGGGTAGGTAGTGCTTTTGCTAGGCAAGAGACACCTGCTAAAACTTCCAATGATCCTTTAAGGGAGGTAAAAACTCCTAAACAGGGTGAGGATAGATATACGTACGAGGAATTAATGGAAACTATTGCAAATATCAACATTGAGGTCATGGATCAGAAAAACGAAATTGATGAACTCAAGAAAGTGGTCCTCTATCAAAACTCACAGCTTGAGAAGCAAAGGAAGATGATCACTAAGTTGATACACAGAAAGAAGAAAGCTCAGTTTGTCCTTAGGAGAAGAAACCCTACCAATGATGCTTCCAAAAAGGGGGAGTTAGACTCTGATCTAAACATGGAGGATGCAAACATTGAGGGGGAGTATGAGTATAAGGTTGAGGGGGAGACTGAGGAGGCTGCAGATATTACAAAGGAAGCAGAAACAGAACCAGCAGCAGAAACGGTTACTGCTGCTGAGGTTGCAAAAGAAGTAGAAACAGATAATGCTGCTGAAAAACAAAAGGCAGCAGAAACTGTTAGTGCTGCTAAAAGCCACAAAGAAGAAACAGCTGAAACCACTCCTGAAGCTGTTAAATCTTTCAAAAGAACAAAAAGGCCAAGAACAATGACAATAGCCTCAAAGAAGAAAGATGTAAAGAAGCCAAGGGTGGATCCAACTGTAGAAGAAGCCCAGGAGGAAGCAGTGAAAGAGAAATCTGATCCAAAAGTTGCTGAAGAAGAAGTGGCAACTTCATCAGGCCAACCAAGCAATGTACAATCACTGCCAAATGCTCAAAGTGATTTGTATATTACTGTGGTTAATACTAATCCAATCCAAGCTGAACCAATATCTTCTATGGCTCCTGAAATCATCTTCTGGGACACATTGAAAGATGGAAGAAAGGAGTTCATCAGAATCAAAAGGGCAGATGGAAAGTTTGAAGTTTGTCCTACTTGGGGAAAACTTATCAGAACATGCTCTAGATCTGACTTAGAAGAGATGTTCAAGGTGGGAATGAGGCTATATGGAAACATGCTGACAGAGCAAGGTATGTCTATCACCAAGATGGTTCTTGAATACTTGTGCTTAATGTTCAAACCAGAAGCAGTTCAGTATTTGATGGCAAGGAATTTTCAAGTCATTACCAACTGGATGCTCATTGAGAATTGTGGAGTGTATGTCATCTCTCTTGACAATACATTTCATGAATATTATTTGGTGGATGTTGTATACAAGCACAGCATGAAAAAATTGAATGGAATGTTGCATGCTAAGTTGGTGAGTGACAAAGACTCTAAGATGGCAAGATACCTTGTAAAAAGGATTCTCAATCAAAGTCTGGGATTGGATCCAAATTTATGCGTTGATGATTAGGTTTTGGAAGCATCATCTGAAGAACTTAACTTCTCATCCTGAAAAGTCAAGTTAGGGGGAGATTGTTGGGAACTGAAGATATGCTAAGTATGGTGGATGTTGTATACAAGCACAGCATGAAAAAATTGAATGGAATGTTGCATGCTAAGTTGGTGAGTGACAAAGACTCTAAGATGGCAAGATACCTTGTAAAAAGGATTCTCAATCAAAGTCTGGGATTGGATCCAAATTTATGCGTTGATGATTAGGTTTTGGAAGCATCATCTGAAGAACTTAACTTCTCATCCTGAAAAGTCAAGTTAGGGGGAGATTGTTGGGAACTGAAGATATGCTAAGTATGGTTAGTACTGCCAGAACAACATTACTACTGCCAGATCAAGTTAGTACTGCTAGTTCAATGTTAGTGCTGCCAGAACAAAGTTAGTACTGCCAGATCAATGTTAGTGCTGCCAGAACAAAGATACTACTGCTAGTTCAAGGTTAGTACTGCTGAGATATTAATACTGCTGGAACATTATTAATACTGCTTATGTGAGGTTAGTACTGCTAGACAAGTTACTACTGCTGGAATATCATTAATGCTGTTGAACAAAAGTTAGTACTGTTGGTGTCTTACGAAAACTGTTAGTACTGCTTGGGCATATCAAACATTACTACTGCTGAAAGATTATTAGTACTGCTTGAGAAGAATGAAGTTACTACTGCTTGTGATCAGAACATGGAATGCGAGATTGAAGGAGATAAAGATGGATTGATTGAAGATATACTTAAAAGAATATTCTGAAGATCAATCTTATCTTGATAGTTATCTTGTAATTATTTTTGTATAAATAGACTTCAATAGATAGCTATTAGAATATACACGAGATACAAGAGAAAATAATACGTGTGAAAAAGAATTCGATATCGTTTTCAGAGAGAATTAACCTCAAGGTTTTAGAACCCTATTTCTAGAGAAGTAGAAGTCGTCTTGTTGAGCCTGTTCAACAAGATTGAGGTTTGGTTGTAATCTTGTGAGTCGATTTAGTGAATATACAAAGTGGTGAATTTTCTGTTACATTGTTCTTGATTGTGAGAATTAAAGTTCTTTTCCGCAGATTCTTTAATTCTGAATTCTAAGTGTTAATTATCTTGTTAAGATTCGATCCTGACAAGTAGTTTTGAAAATATTAGGCTTACGCCCAGTGAGAACATCAATATTTAAAATCAAAACCTTTCTTTGGTACCGACTAATTCTCTTTTTCTTTCAATGTTCAAAGACTCCCACTTTTGGTCGCTGATATTTGGATTCTGCTTGCTGCTGCACTTCCTGGGTCTGTCCAAAATAAGCTGCAGGGTAAAAAGCATTGTAGGCTGCTTTTTCAATTACTTTTTTCATATCAAAAGTGAAGTTTATTTCAATGAACTCACCGAACCACGCAATGTATTATTTCTTAAAAGTTAATCAAAATCCTTATTCCATTTTTCTTTAAAAAATGCACCAATTATGCAAAAAAATTAAATGTTCTAAATCAAACATATATTCAGATCAAGTACTGTATTAACCCTGTTGAACCACTTGTATGTATCTAACAATAAAAGACATATTTTTTATTATACATTTTAAGTTCATATAACTTTTGTTAGATGAAATCATGAGGCCCATCATTTCTTTACGGTTTACATTTTAGATTGAAATCCGAAAGCTTTCACTGTTTGTTTATACAGTACTTAATGGAAAACCAACAAAAACAACCCCGAGATTTTGATTCATATATGTTAGAATTGTCACTATTGCACAATCCGAATTTCCTTCTCAATATGTTTATGGTTATAGAAAGCCTATTTGCAGAATCAAGCAAAAGGGTTTATACCCACTTATCAATGTTCTTAACTTAGTGTTTAGGGGTTAGAATTGTTACTTTTATTAAGCCCCCTTTCTAATCTTACATTTGGTTGGTTATAGAAGAAAGCTATTTCTGAATTCTGATTGTATGATATATGTTTGGTGAGAAGAAGAAGATTACATTGAGGGAAGTTGTCAACGTATGTTTGGTGGGATTTTTTGTAATCCCACTAATTATATCGTTTTTTTCCTATTACTGGATGCAAATATAAATACAAATTATTTGCAATTACACTTCACTCAAGATCTATCAACTGCAAACACTTTTTTCTGATATTAGCCTTTTGTTGTGATTTTCCTTTGTAATCGTTCATAGCAACAACACCATCCCGTTCGTTCTTGCATTGGGACATGAAGTAATTTATATGGATATTTTATATTAGATAACAAGTATTGTATATGCATATTAACTTACTTATAGTTATTTACATGTTGCCAATTGGATATTTAGTCAAAGCAACTATAACAACATCCAAAATTTTATTAGGTTAGTGCTGGACAAATATGAAGTAATATTAGAATTTATTAGATGCATATATTTTCAAACGAGTTATCTGGTTACCATTTTCAAGCCTAAAACATCCTATGCTTTCTGATTTGTACTTTTCTTGTCATGAAAGTAGTCTATGAGGTTGAATAGTTGGTTTTGAAGTGGGGTAGTATCATCTGACTGGATTGTTCTTTTCTAAAGTTGCCAAAATTTGTTATAATATAACAAAGCAAATGATTAAGATGCTCCTTTACTTGATTAATGATGTTTACCTTTTAATTTTGTAAAATTTAATGATAGTTGTGAGAGAAAGAAACATAGAGAAGTTGTAATGCTGAATGACGAAAAATATGGGCACTTGAGTAATTATTGCCTCATTGAATTGTATAGATTAGTTGTCTCTTTTCTTTACCTTTTTCAGTAACAGCTAATATTTGTTTCCTACTATTGCATTCCATTTCTTTTATCAATGTTCTTAACTTAGTGTATAGGGTTAGAATTTTTACTTTTATTAAGCCCCCTTTCTAATCTTACATTTGGTTGGTTATAGAAGAAAGCTATTTCTGAATTCTGATTTTATGATATATGTTTGGTGAGAAGAAGAAGATTACATTGAGGGAAGTTGTCAACGTATGTATGATATATGTATTTACTTAAGGGGTCGTTTACTAAATGCTTGCATAGTAAGTGTTTGCTGGAAATTTGGTTGTTACTTAATTGACCTAATTTAGTAAAATAGCAAACAGGAAAAAGGTCTAACATAAAACCAAATAGATTTTCCAATATCATAGTCTCAACTCTAGACCAATGCATAATTTTGAATAGTTATCAGATCATGTCCATGAAGTATATGGTTGGTTCTGGTTTCAACAGTTGTTGTCGTGTATCAGCTTCTGTATTGGAGTTGTTTTGATCATATAAGGTGGTTCAAGGGTCTCTTTTTTATTTCTGTCTGTGTTTGGTATAAAGCTGGTTCAGGTCTGAAGCATCTACTTTATGATGCTTCTAATCCTTTTTGGCTATTGGTCTTTGTTAAATCTTTAGAATTCATATCTGTGTGGTTTATCTTTGCCCTCATATTTTTTTGTATGTCATGATGGCTGATGTTTTGTTAAGAGGGTTGCAACATATAGTATTACTATTTTTGTTGAAGATTTTGGGGTATTGGGGTTGGAAACTTTTGGTCTGATCATAATCATAGGGATTGGGATTTTCTAGAAGGGGGATTGAGTCTATTTCTTCAAATTTCTATTGAAGATATGCACGTCTGCAATTTTTATGTTGAACTTAGTTATTCTAAAAGGTGTATGGAATAGTCTTTGATGTTGCCTTATGGTGGAAAAGTTTATATTAGAAACCTTATGTTGTGTCCGATTTATGTGAACGGTGTGGAATTGGGGAAAATATCAGAATTGTAGTGCCTATTGTTTGTTTTTGTTCGTATGAGATGTAAGTATGCAATGTAGGTATATTGCGAGGTTGTGTTTCCATAAGGTTCTTGTCCATGGTTGGGTTGCTAATAGTTTTGGATGGATGTTGGGCTATTGGTTTATTGGGGTTCTTCAAATTTGTTTTGGAGCTATTATTGATTTTTGGTGGAAAGTTCATGAGACAAAGTTGAGTGGATTTTGGTTGAAAATTGAGAGTTGTGGTTTCTGTTTTGTGCAGGTCTGAATGACTGTATCTACTATCTAAGTATGCGTAATGTGTCCAACAAAATTTGGATGAGTGTGATTGGGTGAAATTATTTTGTATTGGCATCTAGGCTGGTTTAGTTTCTTCTGATTTAAATAATTGTGCCTATGATTTATCGTGCCTTAGTATTCAATGAGATATAATTATTTGGTTGCGGGGCTTGAGTGATGATTTAGGTTGGGCTCATGATGAATTAATCAATATGGACTATTCCTTGATGGCTTTTGATAAAGATTTGGCCATATGACAATTATGTTTTTTGGGTTAAAGATTTCAAGATGGATTTCTTCAAGTTGGACTTTAATTTTATGAGTTTCTTTGGGACGCCTTAGGTAATCATTTATATGCATAAAGGTATGGTCTTCGTAAATTTTATGAGTTTCTTGTCTGTTTTTTTAAATTGTTTTCAGGTTAAGATTCCAATATGGGTTTATTTTATTTCCTAAGCATTTTTTAGGTAATCATTTATATGTATGAATGTATGGTCTTTCGTAAATTTGTAATTTTCCTTTATCTTTAATAATTTTTAATACTTTAAAGCAATGCTTGACTATTCCTATATACTTAGATTATATTGATGAAAAATGCAATTTCTTTTTTAACATGATGAAAGATGCCAAATACATGTATTCTTAAATGTTGATTGTTTTTAACTTATTTTCTTATGGTTGATGTTATGTCTTTTCCACATTGTATCATAAGGGCATATTATTTATTTTTATTTATAATAGTTGAAACTATATGTTTAACTATAAAATCTAAAAGGTTTTAAGATACTTGTGGTTGGCATTTTTTTTGTTCTTATGAAATAAAGAACCACATTGAATATTAAAACTAAAAATTAATTATTTGAAAAAAAATAAAATTGCATTTAAATATTTAGATTAAATAAATTAATTGACTTATACAAAAATGGTTATTTTATGTTCATTAAAAATGACATTATATCATTCAAAGTTTCAAATCGAAAATAAAAACAAATTTATGATTGACATAACTTTTGCCTGCTAATTTCAAATGCAATTGTTTATCCGTAAAAACAACATGTTTGTTTATATTTATTCAAATTCACATCCCAACCGCATTGCATGGACATCCAGAAGGAAGATATCATGTAAAAGCATGATTGCTTGAATACATGGTGTACACTAAAGAAGTCACCATCAAGTGCTTTCCTTGAATAATATCTAATCTGCTTGTAAATGGTATCATATATATGCTCATCACTTTTCTTTATGCTTATAAAAAACATGTATACTTGGCTCCGATTATTTCAATAATGGGCAATGTGAAGTCTTCAAGAGTTAAAGATCACTTTTCGGCTCTGTGAATATTTTCTTTGATTTCCGTTGTTTGGGTGTTTAGGTGGAGCTATAGAAGCATGTTATTTTCTTGAACTTGTGAGAGCTTAATTAAGAGAAAACCAATGCATTTGTCATGTGGGATGTTAACAGAAGAAAATTTGATATTAAAGTCTTAAGTATCATATAAGAAAATAGCATACTTAGATGATCGATTGATAATCGATGTAAATTTCATTGATCTTAAAGGTGCTAACCGATGTGAACGTTAAACAGTCCTACATACCCGTTAATCGCAGAGGTCAAAACTTTTGGAAAATTGGTTTTACGTACCATCTATTTTTTTAATGAATAGATTACCATAAAAGAGTAAACGAAAGATCTACAATGTTCAAAAAACGCAAAATGAGAAGTTGATACCAAAATGCACGTAGATTTTTATATTTTAATTTTTTGTATTGCATTTTCTATCGATCTAGCTATTGTGTTGAAACGAGCAAGTTAAAGACAGACCACTCAAATAACTGCATTTAGATTTAAATGATGTCGTATATTTGACCAACGGACGGGTATAATACTAGATTAAATAACTGATATGATAAAGATGGGTAAAGAAATATATAATACAATAAAGAAACATAACTTTTGAAATAGTAACATCAAATAAATGAATCTAAATTAAAATCATGTCGTAAACCCGACCAACGGACGGGTAAAATGCTAGTTAACATGGATTCAACAACCACGGAGAACATTTGTTTTCTATCTAAAGCCTCATCAGATGTCAACTAGTTATGGCATAAAAGGTTGTCTCATCTAAACTTCAAAACGTTGAACACTCTATCCTCAAAAAAACTAGTTACTAGCTTACCTCAGCACTCATACGCTAAGTAATCTCTCTGCTCAGCGTGTGAAAAATTAAAGCAAACAAAAGCTAGTTTCAAAACTAAACAAGTGTCATCAGTGAAAAATCCTCCTCAACTTCTCTATATGGATTTATTTGGCCCTGTCAACATACAATCCATCACTGGAAAGAAATATACTCTCGTCATAGTAGATCAATTCTCTCGCTATACTAAGTAATCTTTCCCCGATCTAAGAGTGACACACCAGATGAACTCATCTCATTTGTAAGGAAAATGGAAGTCCTGAATAATATGACGGTTCGCTCTATAAGGAGTGATCACGGAACTGAGTTCAAAAACAGTTCTCTTGATAATTTATTTGAGAGTAAGGGTATTTCTCACAATTTCTCAGCGGTGAGAACACCTCAGCAGAACGGAGTCGCTGAAAGAAGAAACATAACGATCATCGAAGTTGCTCGATCTATGCTCAGCGATTCTCATCTTCCTACTTAATTCTGGGCAGAAGCTGTCTACACTGCCTGTTTTACTCAAAATAGGTCGCTGATTGTTAAAAGATTCAACAAAACTACCTATGAACTATTCCACGGGAGAAAGCCATCTATCAGCTTTCTTCATATATTTGGTTGTTAGTGCTTTGTCTTAAACAACAGAGATACTGTTAGTTCCAGTTTGATCAGGGAACAACGATTCAATGAGAAATAACAAGAACGATTGATGATTTCAATTTGTCATCCCTCTCATATTCATAAATCAAGATAGTTACAAAGGTTTGAATGAAAAACACAACTATCTCTCTCTAACAATTAAGCTCTCAACTTATCTAATGAATCGCTCTAGGATCTCTAACCTAATTCTAAGGTTAAGACTAACCTTTTTTACCAATTCCTTTAAACAAACAAGGCCTAAGCCCATTAGACTATACTAAGCCCATTTAACATATTTTAGGCTTTTACAATAATAATAAATCTAATTAAGCACTATATAATTATTTATATATCTTTCTAATATGTAGGACATTTATGGTCCTAACAATCTCCCCCTAAAGATATATAAATAAAGATCGGTCTTGAAATCTTTAAGTCTTGATCTTCTCTTTCTTCTGAATCTTTGAAATGCATTGATGTTGCTTGTCTTCATGTCTTTTGAAGCTCCCCCTTGAATAAATCTCTTAGTCTTCAAATCTTCAACTTTAAGAACTTGTAGAACCAGTATGCTCGATGGAGGAAATAATTTGAAGGGAACACCACTTGATAAACGATGAGAAAAGATGATCACTTGTATGCACTTTGAGCTCTTTGGATCTCGTAACAGATCAATCATTCCATTAAAATTCGGTCTGTCAACAGTTACTCCCCCTCGGCTTTTGCATGGGGACTTCTTTACTCCCCCTCGGCTTTACTCCCCCTTGGATTTTGCTAACTCCCCCTCAACTTGATATTCGATGCATTTGAATCTGTACTCTTCCTCCCCCTCATAATGAGTAGGAGCATCCGGAGCATCATGCACGTTCAAAGACAATAGTGACGAGTAGCAAAAAAAAACAGATCAAAACATTAAGTAACCAGAACGGGGTAATCAACTAACACAGAAACACAAAAGTAACTGTTATCACAACAATTTAAAAACAATTGTGTGGCCTATGTTCAGAGTTGGCAATGGGGTATCTCTGATAGGACTTCCAGTTATCACTGAATTTTTTTTTAAAAATTACCTCTCAAACTATTCCGGCAATATCACGAAGATATGCAAATGGAATCACAAAGACTCGTGCATGTGTGAAAGAAATGAATTATAGCAGTTAGGCACAAATATTGACTTAACCTGGGACGCAAGTTAAAAATCCATAGACACAGTAAATAGAATGTGAAGTTCGGAGACCGGAGTTGATGTCTTCCTGTTTCAATATCTAAGACCTCCGAGTGAGGAATAGATAGAGTATGTGCTAATTCTACGTGAATATGTGAAACAAGCACCTGTTGTGAGATACTTGAGTGGCTAGGTGGGGTGACACGAGTTATCGACACTGGGTTCATGTCTGTTTCAATATTCATCTCCAAAGAACAAGAATGATTAGATTGTGTGGTTACCCGGATAACTGAATCGGTTTGGTAAGGACCAATTTATTCTTTTAATTCATGTCACATTCTCACCATATTCTTTTATCTCCAAACTCATCTATCAATCTAGACCCCTCACTGTAGTCTATAAGGGATGTGTTTCTTGGGTAGGTCCTTCCGGTTCTGGATAGACCATAGAAACGATAAAAATCCTAACACTCCTTTCATGCAATAAATAGAACAGTTGAGTAAAATAGTGAAGTACGAGTTCTAAACTGAAATGTTTAGAAGTCATAGCGTTTAAGAACGAGTCCTGATCTGAGTTGATCAGAAGTCATAGTTTGAAATGCCAGAGTTTCAAGAAACAAGATCAAGCGCAAAACAGATTGACTCAGTAAGCACATTATTTGCAATAATGAAACAATGATTAGAAAGTTTAATTGTGAAGAACAAGTCACAGTTAATATATCAGATAAAAATTGAATCATTGATGTGAAATGATGAACTATGAACCCAAAGTGGAATTCAAAAACCGAGTGTATTTCCATCGAAAAATCAACAAACATTTGAGACATGGAAATAACTAAATCAAGAGAGTTTTGAACATGGCAATCATGGAAGTTAAACTATAGATAATAACAAACGCAAGTAAGTTATTCAGAATGAATTGCCATGGTTTTTTGAATGCAGTTAGAGTTCACATACCTTGCATAAGATAGTACTCCCCCTCAAAATTGGCATAACCTTTGAATGCTCGTCATGTGATGTGAATAATAGAAATTAAAAACGCATATGACATTCCTGCAAAACAGATTAGACGGATTTTGGTATCCATCTTGTGATGGATCCTTGACGGTTAGATGCCCTATGAGGACCTGGGAAACTATAAGTACCATACCAATAGTTGGCACGATCTTTATTCACAAACTCACTTGTACCACAATGAGAGCAACACAGCTTCTGTGTAGATAAGCTGATCAGATTATTAACAGAGTAAACTCGATCAGTTTTCACAAAAGGTTTAGCGTGGAAAGCTGTGTTGTTCTTTTCACTCTTAACAGGGACAAATGGCTTTGGAGTAGGAGCGGATCCTTTAACTCTCCAAACCATGTTTACTTTTTTGAAAGATGGATTATCTTTATTGTTAACACGAGAATTATAGAAAAGACTAGAAGGTCGAATCTGATCTTTTGAAAAATCATTTGATTTGACAAAATTCTTTGAAGAACGAATTGTAGAAAATGAACTTGAAGCATAAGAAGGTTGAACACCTTTGAACTTGCTTTCTTCAAGTTTCTTGACCTTAACGGATAAATCATTTCGTTCTTTGAGAATTAAATCAAATTTCTTTTGTAAGTTAGATTTAACCATTCGTTCCTTCAATATCTCGGTTGCTAATCCAGATAATCTCTATGTAAGTTTAGAAATCTCAGACTGAAATTTTTTTCTCTCTTTTGCAAAATCATCTTTCAAACATTTAGATCTAAAACCTTCAACTTTCTTTTTCTCAGTTTCTTTGCTTAGAATGTCTAATTCTTTCTCCAAATCTGATATTTTCAAAGAAAGTTCTACATTCTTTTTAGCAAAAGATTTGGGTTCAGTTTCAAACTTCTCTCTTTCTAAAATTAAAACTTTTTCAAAGTCGGAGATTTGTGTTAAAAGTTTTAGACATCTAAGCTCAAGACTTTTCTTCTCTTCAAGAGATTTGGTTGAAAAACCAGATTGCTTTTGTATACGCAATTCTTTCTCTTTTTCAAAAACCTTTTCAACATTAGTTGGTTTCTTTTTAAGCTCAAGGTTTTCACAGTTCAGGAGTTTACCTTTCTCTTCTTCTTCAGCAAGCTTCTCAGAACTATTACAGATTTGAGATTTTAGTTCCTTCAGTTCTTTGACGTACTTGTTGATCAAATCATCAGTTTGCTTGACATTCTTTTCATATCATCTTTCTTGCTCTTTCTCAGTCTTCCTGATATCATCTGGTGATGATAGAACATATAGCTTCTTTTTCAGCTCATTATTTTCAGTTTCTAATAAACTCTCCTTCAAGTCAAACTCTTCTTTGTCTTTTGTCACTTGGTTTAGAAGCTCAGTGAATTTCTCTGACAATTCAGCATGGTTATTACTTAACCTAACGTTGGTAGCTTCAAAATCCTTCGACTTTCTATCAGCCTCTTGAAAGTTCTTGTGTAAATTGTTAATTTTGTCTTGTGTATAACAAGATAGATACAAAAGATCAAGCCTTTCTTTTGAATTAAAATAATCCATTGTTACCTGAAAAATTGATCGTTGATCGTTGATCGGTGTTACTTTGAAGAATAAACCTTGCGGAAGAAAAATAATAAATTAAAATTTGAAAAACAAATCTAAAAATAAAATCGTTTCCAAAAAATTAAGATGTGATTATTATTGAATTCGAACGAACGAAATCACTCTTCGAGAGTGAAATCTGCAAGATAAACAAACCAAATTAGATCAAACACGACGAAAAATAAGTCACAAAAATAATAATAGTCGCTAATAAATGCAAATCGTCGCAAATAATCTCAAGCGTAAAAAAAATTGCAAATCAATCGTTAAGAAAAATCGCAACTTTCGTTAAAAATTTTAATCACGTGACGTGCGGTAACTCGGGTACCGGCGAGAACTTACCAATCAAAACTTATTAAACACAACTTACCGGACAATTAAGTTGTGACTTACCGGACAAAGAGAATTGAGACTTACCGGATAAATATGGTTTACCGGGTGATTGAGGTTCTCGCAAAAATAGCACTTACCGGATGATGTGACCTTACCGGGTGAGATGTGTTTTCCGAATGAAAGTATGGATTACCGGATGGTATTGTTTCCGGAAGACGGTAATGACCGGGTGATACTTACCGGATGAAAAGCTTACCGGGGAATCGAGAACTTACCAGGTGAAGAGTGCTTTCCGGATGAACGTTGGTTACCAAACAAAAACTTATTCGGAAATTTAACAAATTAAACTAAACACCCAAAACACAAAAGAATTATTAAGGAACCGAAAGATGCCAAACAATTTAAGAAAATATGCACTGAATGAAACTTTGACATCAATTAAACAAAAAATTATGCAAAGTGGGGTGATGTCATGCGAACTGGATAAACAATAATGCATGCATGAGATGGTATGGTTATGTATGCTTTCCGTGTATGTGGAAAACGATAGCGAAGGATATATCGAAAGTAATTAAGTGTAAAAGCGGTGGTCAAACATTGATGAAAATCGGTCAACAATTGCATGCGAATATGTCCGGGAAGTATATTCTTCCGGAAAGCTAAAGATTTGACCGGAAAGTATATTCGTCCGGAAAGCTAAAGATTTGACCGGAAAGTATATTCGTCCGGGAAGTATATTTGACCGGAAAGTTGGTGAGAAATTGGAAAACTTACCCGGAAACAGCGGCCGGTTGAAAAATCGGTTCAGGGTTCGAGAGGGTTGCTTGATTTCTCTCCTGTAGGGTTAGATTTTGACCAAAAAAACAAAAACAAACACACCCAAATCGTTTTCTAAGCAAAATATATCCTGTTTTTCAAAAATCATCACAAAACTTAAGAACACCAAAAACTCAAGAATTGATTTTTAAAATTGAAAGATTAAAAACTTTGAGTATTGATGTAAACGCAGATAATCAGCAGATAAAAGCGAGTAAACAATCGAGATTTAACAAATGAATTATTAAATCAATGAAAGAACTTTGCAAACCCGATTGAAGAACGATTTTCTTCAATAAAAACTGCACTATTACGAGAATAATCTCGACGCCTTCTGAACCTCAAACAATTAATCCAACCGTTCAGAATGTAAAACGGAATGTCGTGAAGCTACTGTCCAAAAATCGTGACGATCCGACGGTTCAATCTCCGGGAATAGGCAAAACGGCTCGCTGCGTTTTTCCAGAAAATTTACTGCGATTTTTTTTCTCGCTTTCGTTCGATTTCTTCTATATCTTCAAATCACCGATTCTGCTCTGATACCAATTGTTAGTTCCAAGTTGATCAGGTAACAACGATTCAATGAGAAATAACAAGAACGATTTATGATTTCAATTTGTCATCCCTCTCGTATTCATAAATCAAGATAGTTACAAAGGTTTGAATGAAAAACACAACTATCTCTCTCTAACAATTAAGCTCTCAATTTGTCTAATGAATCGCTCTAGGATCTCTAACCTAATTCTAAGGTTAAGACTAACCTTTTATACCAAGGTCTTTAAACAAACAAGGCCTAAGCCCATTAGACTATACTAAGCCCATTTAACATATTTAAGGCTTTTACAATAATAATAAATCTAATTAAGCACTATATAATTATTTATATATCTTTCTAATATGTAGGACATTTATGGTCCTAACAATCTCCCCCTAAAGATATATAAATAAAGACCGGTCTTGAAATCTTCAAGTCTTGATCTTCTCTTTCTTCTGAATCTTTGAAACGCATTGATGTTGCTTGTCTTCATGTCTTTTGACGCTCCCCCTTGAATAAAGCTCTTAGTCTTCAAATATTCAACATTAAGAACTTGTAGAACCAGTATGCTCGATGGAGGAAATAATTTGAAGCGAACACTACTTGATAAACGATGAGAATAGATGATCACTTGTATGCACTTTGAGCTCTTTGGATCTCGGAACAGATCAATCATTCCATTAAATTCGGTCGGTCAACAGTTACTCCCCCGCGGCTTTTGCATGGGGACTTCTTTACTCCCCCTCGGCTTTTGCTAACTCCCCCTCAACTTGATATTCGGTGTCTTTGAATCTGTACTCTTTGAATTGTTAGTTCCAGTTTGATCATGTAACAACGATTAATTGAGAAATAACAAGAACGATTGATGATTTCAATTTTTCATCCCTCTCGTATTCATAAACAAGATAGTTACAAATGTTTGAATGAAAAACACAACTATCTCTCTCTAACAATTAAGCTCTCAACTTGTCTAATGAATCGCTCTAGGATCTCTAACCTAATTCTAAGGTTAAGACTAACCTTTTATACCAAGGCCTTTAAACAAACAAGGCCTAAGCCCATTAGACTATACTAAGCCCATTTAACATATTTAAGGCTTTTACAATAATAATAAATCTAATTAAGCACTATATAATTATTTATATATCTTTCTAATATGTAGGACATTTATGGTCCTAACAGATACCCTTGGAAATTTTGATCCCAGAGCTGACGAGGGAATATTTTATGGATACTCCTCAGTGTCCAAAGCCATCAGAGTCTTCAACAAGAGAAGACAAACTGTCAAAGAAACCATTCATGTCACCTTTGATGAGTCCCGTTCAGCAAATTCAAAATCTACTGCTGATAACGAATAATTGAATTAGTGGATGTTCTCTCATTATGGGGAACCAGAAACTAATTTCAATCCCGATCCTCATGCCAATAACCCTATCGCTGATGACGATCCTATCATCATTCCCAACATGCATACAAGTGAAGCTGAATTATCCTCTTGGGTATCAGTTGTTCCCTTAAACACTTTGCCTCCTTCTGAACCCTCAAATTCTGAAAACCCATTCACTTCTAATGAGCAATCAGTGAATGAAATACAATCTGAACCTCAGCAACTACTGCCTGAAATAGCTGACAATACTGGTATGCTAAAGCCTCTTCCTCAGCACCTCCAGAAGTCCATACTGAGCCAGAGTTTCATGCTCTAGCTCAAAGATGGACAGTGAATCACCCAATTGATCAAATTCTAGGTTATCTAAATGCAGGTATTCAGACACGACGAAGTTCGGGTAATATTTGTCTTTTTGGTAATTTTGATTCGCTTATTGAACCAAAAAGAACCGATGATGCCCCCAGAGATCCAAACTGGTTCAGTGCTATTCAAGAAGAACTGACTGAGTTTGAAATAAACAAAGTTTGGAATCTCGTAACTAGACCATCTGACAAAACTATAAATGGCACCAAATAGGTGTATCGAAATAAGTTAGACGAAGTTGGAACTGTAACTCTCAACAAAGCTAGGCTAGTTGCTCAGGGATACAGACAATAGGAAGGCATATACTATGATGAAACCTTTGCCCCAGTGGAATGACTCGAAGCAATTCAACTTTTCTTAGCCTATGCAGTTACACAAAGATTTCAAAGTTCACCAAATAGATGTTAAGTCAGCATTCCTAAACGAAAAGCTGAATGAAGAAGTCTATGTTGAACAGCCTCCAGGATTCGCTGATCCTAAACATCCAGAATATGTCTATATACTGGATAAGGCCCTCTATGGTTTAAAACAAGCACCTCGTGCATGGTATGACACTTTATCTTCCTTTTTTATTGCTGAAGTATTTGAATGTGGTAAAATCGATAACACTTTATTTTTCAGAAAAGTTAAAGGTCATATTATTCTTGTTCAAATATATGTCGATGATATTATATTTTGTTCTACTAACCCATCTCTGTGTACTCGATTCGCTGAAGGAGTGAAGAACGAATATAAGATGAGTATGATGGGTGAACTAACATACTTCCTTGGATTTCAGATCAAGCATAATGATAAGGGTAGTTTTATCCACCAAGGTAAGTACGTTAAAGATATGCTGAAGAAATTCGATCTTACATAAAGCTCATCTATGAAACTCCTATGGTACCTCCACTAACAGTTAACAAGGAACCCTTTGGAAAACCTGTTAATGTCAGTGCCTATAGAGGAATGATCGACTCTCTTCTATATCTTACAGCAAGTGGACCTGATATCATGTATTCCAGTTGTCTTTGTGTACGATATCAATTTGAACCCAAATAACCACATCTGATCGTTGTAAAGCGAATTTTCAGATATCTGAAGGGTACACCCAACCTAGGTCTTTGGTATCCCAAAGACTCAGGGTTCGATCTAACTGCCAATTCAGATAGTGATTTTGCAGGTTGCAAACTGGATAGAAAGAGCACCACAGGAGGCTGTCAGCTCCTGGGTGGAAAGCTGGTGAGTTGGACAAGTAAAAATTGAAACTCAGTGTCCAACTCCACTGCTGAAGCTGAGTATGTAGCTGCTGGTAGTTGTTGTGCTCAGGTCTTATGGATGAGAAATCAGCTCCTAGACTATGACCTTCAGCTATCAAAGCACTAGTGTCGTCGCTATAGCAAACAACCCAGTGCTACACTCAAAGACTAAACACATCGAAATCAGATATCATTTAATCAGAGATCATGTGATGAATGGAGACATAGAACTTCATTTTATTCCCACTGACTATCAGTTAGATGATCTTTTCACCAAACCTCTTGATGATACAACATTCAACTTTCTCATCAGCGAGCTTGGAATGTTGAACCTTGAAGAATAATTCTTCAACGGTCAATACATTATGTCAGCAATAACGTTCTATCTCTGATATTCATCTCCTAATCTCTGAGTAAATGACCTCTGATTCTCAGGTATGTTCTCTTTACTAACTCACTGAAGTTTTCTTTAGCGAGATGTTTTTCAAAATTAAAATCTATCACTGATAATTTTCTATCAGTGATCCTTTTGATAAACAAAAACTTATCACTGATATTTCCCATCAGTGATTCTTCGTAAAACAAAATCTAGTCCTGATAAGATTTCCTATCAGGGATAGTTTTGAAAAAAAAAACACTTTTTGGTGTGACGTCATTCTAGAGATAACCCTTGGCATACATTTTTGTCTGACACGTTTGCCCGTTACACTTCTAGTCCAATCATCTTTGTGGGACGTGTCCATGTCATGATGAGTGTTTTCCCGCTCATCCATTTTCTCTCTCATCTTTCCTTCCTATATAAACAACCCATGTTTATTTTTTTTCTTTTTGCGCGCACAAACTCTCTCTAAAGGCAAGAAGATTCATGGCATTTGTACTTTTAAGAACTTAAGACTTCCATCCTCAAAACATCAATACGACAGGTTCTTATCTCTTAAATCTAATGCACATTATGGACACAAACTTCTTTTTGATCTTAAATCTTTGCTAACAAACATCAAACATACGTTTTTCTTCTAAAAAAGCATTCTTCTTCATGATTTTCTTCAAAACCCCTAAAAAGTTTTTCAAATGTTTGGAACTGTTTTTAAACTTTCTCTTTCATATTAAATATGTTTTCCAGATTCTTTCCCAAAAAGGAAACTGGTAAAACATAGTTTTCTACCATTTTCAGTATTCTTAAAATTGGAAAACCCTTTTTACAAGTTTCCTTCCTTAACAGGAAACTAGTAAAACCCTAGTTTTCTTACTTTGGAATTTCTTTCCATACTAAGAAAATTTCTTCTTCTTTTTCTTTTATTCTTCGCATCTTTCTAGAAATGGCCTCCAAAGCAACCACATTCGTCAAGTCGAAAAATGTCAAGTTCGAACTCTCCCAACTCCAATTTGTAGGAAACAACCATTTGTCCTATTAACTTTCCCTGAGAAGAAACCATGTCTGCACCTGGCAGACGCTGTCACTTTGCTGAGAAACTATCCTCTTCTCTACGCGTTGACCGTAGCTCCTCCAGCCCATAAACACCTATTACATCAGTTCTGCTACACTGCAGAACGTGCTGAGGTCACCTTGAAATCAAAGAAGACGGTAACAGTGATATATTTCTAAACCAAGCTTGGAGTTGGTAGCATCACTGCAAATGGAATCCGCTCAGCACTCCGACTACCTGCCACTCGACCATTCGCTGAACCACCCACGGATGATGAACTGATCAAATTCCTTGACCTCATGGGCTATGAATGGGACACAAAGCCTAAAACTCAGGTCTTGGACAATAAGTTGACCAAGGTTCCGAAAACCAAGATGCCTTCAGAGCTTAATTTTCTCCTCACCCACATCATTCAGGCCATGAGTGGGAAAATTGGCTCTCATGACCAGGCCAACCGCTTCCAACTTCACATGGGCTACAGTTTGATCACTGGCCGAGACATAGATTACGCCATAATGATCTTCGACGACCTGATGGTAAAGGTCGAGAAACCAGATCACGAGGTGAAGGTCCTGTTAGGGAGAACTCAAAGAAACACAAACTTAATGACGCCTTAGCCATAGACACAGTACAAAATGAATCCATGGCCGAAGCTGCTACAGATGGTACAAACGCTGATAAACAAGCCGCCGATAATGATACATCTGAGAGAGTCTGTTAGCTGTTTGAATCAGGGGCTTATGGTGATGAAAGTGACAGATAGATAGTCCTATATGTTGATCCGAACGTTGATCCGACGGTTGAAAAGCCCGAGGTCAATGAAGAGGAGATTCAGATGATAATGGCAACGGAAGCAGAAATGATTGACATCCCCTCGGACAACGATGACGTGGATTTTGACAAGTTCTTTTGGGTCAAAGGTCAACCTATTCCCTTAATCACCGTGTGAGATTCAGAGGCAGACTTTCCTGAACCCGAGGATAACAAGGATGTCGTTGCTAGAGCTGCATGGTATAAAGAGCAGCAGGATATTTTTCTTGATGATGTATTGGACGGTGAAACTCCAGATGACATCCATATCAGCCCCATCACATCTCTGATATCTTCTCACGCACATCAAGCATCAAACGCTCCAGTTCCACCCACGTTCTCTCAGGCTCAACCATCTGCAACTCAATCAGCTCAACCAAATCCTGATCAAGCCGGTCCTTCAAATACTGATCAAGCTGGTCCTTCAAACGTGAATCAACAAGAGATCAGTGAAGCTGAAATAAAGCATCAGATAGTCAGACTTCGAACAGCTTTTCTTGAAGAAACCGAAAGATGGTTATTTGCTCACCGCATTCGCAGACTGGATCCGTATGCAGTTCTAGGTGTTGGTGGAGAAACCGAAGAGTTCAAGATGGAATACATGTTCTTGATAAAAGGAAAAGCGCAAAGGAAAGAGTACGTTCATTCAAGGAGCCAGATTGGTCAAGTTAGAGAAGTTGTCGCCAAACAGTTCTACAAGATCTGGTATCCAGAGTTTACCGTTTGGAAAACGAATGGGCAGACGTACAGGAGCTCTAAGGCAGATTTTCAGCATCTAAGGATTGATGACTTCGAATTCATGTACCATCATTTCCGAAACCTTCAGATTCGCAAGTTCAACATCTAGATAGCCCTGAGATCCATCAGACGCTTCATGTATCGTTTATACCTCTACTACAATGTCTTCGACTTTCAGCTTGCTCTTGAATTCCATAAACTGATAGTGATCGTCCGAAAACCAAACAACCAACTCTCCAAAATCGACAACTACCCACTTTACACCATCTTAAATGAACCAGAACTCAGAGTGATCTACAGAAACCAGTTGGGAGAGAAACGTTTTATGAGATTCTCCGAGATCGCCAAATACTCCTACGGTACCTAGAAGGCGATCCGACTACAACTCAAGCAGATTCATCAGTGAAACAAAAGCGAAGTTGTTGGTTTTCAAATGTCATTAACCCGAAGAAATCTGATGATGAGAGCCCTTGAAGACCTGGACGACCGAATAGAGTTCAGAAAAGAATTGACGAGAATCGAAACCTATATGGGATGTCGTCCGAGAAACCGGCCGTTCTTACCTTAACTGCTAAAGCTACCGTTTCCAAACTTTAAGCCAACGGGGGAGATTGTTAGGGTGAAAACTGTAATTGTCTTAAAGTTATGGGCTAATTGTGTAAATACCTCAAAAGGTATAAATAGTTTGTTTGTCTTCAAAATTAGGTTAATCATTCAATTGGCTTGGTTACAGTAGTGCTCTCAAATTGTAAAACCTTTGATTATTCAATATATGGATGACGAATGATTCTTCTCTGTTCTTGCACATTCTTGGATCCACATGTACCCTATGTACGCTTCATCTCAGCTCTCCTCCAGTTCTTTCTAAAGGATGTCTACCCGACCGAGGGTGATTATCAGCTCCCAAAGCTCGGGGTCCATATCCTCGATGTGGAGCGAGCTGATAACGAGGTAAGTCTTTCTACTATGCAACAATGCCTATCTTCTCATACTACTTCTTCGATTCCAGTAGCAATGACCACGACTGCACCCGCCGTGGCTACCCAAGCTGCCAAACCCTCCTCATCTACGTAGAGGAAACTATCTGACGCCCCTCTTGGTAAATCCAAGAAAACCAAAAGGATTTCACAGGAGAAAACCCCTCAACCCTCAACAACAATAACAACGTTAGGGGTCACCTGTTTACAGGCCACCCTGGAGAACTTTGTGGTTCGCTCCACCAGACCTGCCACCTCAACTACTTCTTCATTGATTCCAAGTGTCGTTGAATCTACAATGGATCCTACCCAATCGCTCTTAGTACCTCAAAGCACTGAGGAGTTAGTTTTTGGCACTGCCAGTGCCACTTCGCCACGCTGCACGACCATCTCTACACACTTTGCTCTTCCCAGCATCTCTTTTGTTAACACTTTTGCACCAGCGACTACACTCGCTGATACCAACCAATCGCTGCTCCAGGATCTCATCAACCGCAACAGTATAGGACCTGATGGTCTCGCTCTCGGGGGCTCTCAGCATATACTTGTGTCTTTGACTCTTCTCGAGCATGACATAGAGTTTTACGGAGGAAGTAGTCATTTTGACCAATTCTCCGCACCATCAGGTATTCCATCTTCCATACCTCTTTTTTCTCAAATAACTCAGCCTGAGCTTTCCTTTGCTAAAAATTATTTTTCTATTACATGTCCTAATTTGGGGACGATCAACACCTCCATTAAAGAGGTCAGTGATCGTGTGGACTCTCTCTCCAACAACACAACCGCCATGAACACTACCGACAAAGCCCTGAAAGAACTCTCCAACTTCTCTCCTCCAAGGCTGACAAGTCTTAGCTTTCAACACTTACTGAGGAGGTTTCAAGGTTGAAGACGAACGTTGCCACCAACTCTTCTTCACTGCAGTCACTGACTAGCACCGTCATCTCTTTTACTAATGTAGTTGGCTCCCTCCATACCAACGTCAATGACCTAAGCTCTAAGGTCGACAATACCAACACTCTCCTTGCTGATATCCTCAGCAAACTGAAGGAACTAGTGGCTGCTCCCGCCCTATCCTTCACAGCGGATGATCGTTTAAAGCTGAGGATGGCGGCTGGTTTTGTTCTTTCAGCCACTGAAGCGATCTATGTCCTCGAATCTAGAGTGTACAAACTAGAGGTTGTTCCTGCCTCTACATCAGCGATCCCTGGCCCAGAAGACAGGGTGAACGCTGATGTTTTTGTTGCCCTGAACTCCCCCCCATATTGATGATGACAAAGAGGGGGAGAATGAAAAAGAAAATGAAGAAGACCTCCCTCTAGCTGAGAGGGAGGAAAATAAAACCCAAGCTCGTCCTTCTTCCAACACTAAAACTATAACTGTCACTATACCCTCTGATGAGGAAGAGGAAGAAGAAGAGAAGGAAGAATATGAAGATTTAGAGATCAATATTTACTCGAAGACGGATGAGGACGCTGATGATGATGATGAAGATGATGATGAATCAGTCCTTTGGTTCAAACCTGCTACCATCAATGCTCCTCCCCTTAAAGAGATCTTATTCAAAGAAGCAGGGGAAAGGACTGGGAAGACCCCGACGAAGAAATCTACCACTGGCAAACAAAAGGGGATTGTTGCCAAGGGTAACCTAAAGATTTGCTTCGCATATAAAGGGGAGAAACCTTCTCATGTATGCCTCTCCTTAATCCCATTATCTGCTTCTATTCACTCTCACCTAAAACCTCTTCTATACACTTGACCTTTTTTCTATCTTTTCATCCCATAAACCTAACTCTTTTCACTTGTATCCAACTAGGTCTCTCCCCTACTTAAAGGACAAACTGAACTACAACAACAAATAATCCCAGCAACTATCGTTGAAGAAAAACCAATAATCTCAGCAACTATCGCTGAAGAACAACCAATAATCCCAGTCTCAGTAATAGAGACTGATGAACAAGAGGAGGAAGAAGAAACATTGTGGAGTCACCCCAACATACCCTCACGACCAATTCAAAGGTCTGAGGATGAATAATAAAGAAGAAGATTAGCAATGATTCAACAACTAGAGGACCAACGCCTCAAAGCGCGTTCTCAACAAGGCCTTGGATTTTTATCCACTAAAGAACTCAAGGAATCTATCAGAGCTGAGGAACTATAAGTTGCGTGCCTAAAGGATGCACAACTTGCCCTTAAGGTAGCGCAAAACTCAGTCTCTGATAGAATGCTGAAAAAGAATCCCATCAGAGTTCAGGAGCAACTGCTAAAGGAAGTTGATTAAGAAGCCCATAAAGAAAGGGATGATAATGACTGCCAACTAGATTGGTGCAGAGAAAAGATTGACCACATGTTCCATCCAAGTCGAATCACTGACGTATCTATAAAGGGTTCAAGCAAAAAGAAGGCAGTGCTGGTGACAGTCCAAATCTTCAGAGAAAACAATTCTCCGCAGATAATGTACATGTCTAAGCTAACTCTCTTTGGGTTTGATGAATGGCTAGAGATCAAAAACGCTATATAGAAGTCCAAATCCAAGTACAAATCCTACGTGGAGAAGTTATTGAATTCGCAAATCAACAAGTCCCGACGAGAATGGATTTGCCTCTACCTTTATCTCTTCTTCCGAATCAAATACCTGCACCAGCTAAGAGACAACAAAAACGAGAATCCACCTCTGAAGGACCCCCCCCCCCCCCGAAAGAAAACTGGTATTGAATTTTCAAGGGTAGTAGTACCCGGACCACCACCTGAACTTTCAGCTCTCAATTTATCACTACCACCAGGAGGTCCTTTCAAACCTGGTCAAGTGATAAGTGAACCCTACGTAATAATCCTCCCTGCCTGGAATGGAATCATGCACTTTCAACGACACTCAGAGATCCCTATCTTCCCAATCGAGCAAATCATAGATCTAGTCCACTGGTACAAAAAATCAAGACCATGTATCTTTCTCAAAGCCCAAGTTCTTAAGGAAGCCAAACTCAGAAAATAACAGGGTGAGAAGGTACCTGACTGGATGATCACTAAAGGAAGCTCATTAGATGAAATTCTCTTCAAGGATGAACCTCTATAGTTGATAGATTCCTCTCTTGTAATCTTTTGTAATTTATCAGTAATACTTTTAGTGGTTGTAATATTTCTTTCAATTATACTTATAACTTTCAATTTCCCTTATAATATTTTTACAAAATTAATGAAAGCTTCAGTGAAAGTACTTTACTCCATCAGTACTAGAAAAGATCCCTGAAAACGGTAAAACGGACACGCATCTATGAGTCCTTTTTATCCTTATGTTTTTATACTTAGCAGTTTTTTTATGTTGATTTGTCATCATCAAATAGGGGGAGATTTTTGATCCAAACTCTCTCGGTGATTTGATGACGACCCGTAGAATAACTTAGTAAAAATTGCAATTAGCGTCTTGTATTAATGTTTTGCCATCAGCGATAACATGTATCAGCGATAACTTGGGTCTGTTAACTATCGCTGATGATAATTGATGATTTCAAATGTAACAGTGTTAATTGAAATCCCTGAAGACAAACCTCACGACAAAGAGTTCATCGCTGACATCGAAGACAAAGCTGATAAACAAGTGACAAGTCTACTAATGATTTGATGCGAACATCAGTGAAACCAAGACAAGTCCACACATGCGACATATCAAGAAGAAGACTTCAACGATAGCTGGCTTACATCGACACTTGTTTGATGGAAGATTTTGTAGGTTCCCGTTTTGCTTAGACAAGATTAACAGATCTATTAGTTCGAGTTTATGTTTGATGCAGAAGCGTATTTAAAGAACTAACAGATATGTTTGATAGATTTAGAACACACAATATAAAGAAACAGTATTTTAAGAACAAAATGATATCTTGAAGATTACTGTCGTTCGATATATAATAAGAACACCAAGAACAGATTAAGAACTGTTTGGTGTGAGTGAGAGAGTGTAATGCTTAACAGGTTTGACGATATAGAGCATAAGCATGAAACTCAGATTCTTCGTTAAGTCCTTAAGATTGTTAAGGAACATCTCAACATGAGACTTCCTTTTATACAACTCTAGGGGACCATAAAGCATGAGCTACTATTGATCGGACGGCATGAATAGTTGTACGTGCTGTATTACATTTAATGCCGCAGACGTCTATATTGTACTAAGCCCTATTGAGTCCATTCAGAGCTTGACGCGTGTTGAGGTTTGACATGGCATGCTACCATGCAAGTTGATTAACGGATCCAGTAACAATAGCAAGATATAAAATATCTTCTAAGTCTTTATCGTAAACCACAGAGGCTCTGTAAAGGGTTATAGAGGTTCTGAGGTCTGGTCTTCTGTAGAGCAGTCTTCACCGGGTTCCGAGTCTTTGGTCTTCTTTGTGCGTAAGACAGAGGTTCTGTAGAACACCTCTGTAGCTTCTGTAGCTTCTTGACCTTGATCTTTCGGAAGTGGCAGAGCCTCTGTAAGAGGCTTTCTTCACTTAGCCTATTTTTCACTACTTCTAAATACTTCTATGATTAGGAAGATTGAAGCTAACAATCTCCCCCTAAGTAGTGAAAAATAAAAATTTGACATTGAAGTACTTTAGGCTATGTTAGATAAGACAGAGGTTAAACAATACCTCGAAAGTTCTTTCATTCAGAAATATGCCAGAGGCATTTTACATTTGAGTATTATGAAAGATAAACTTAAAATGGTTTGCAGAGATTTTGTTTGAGAATCAGATGTTGGCATCTTTAAAATCGTTGTAGCTTCTGTTGTCTCTTCCGACTTCTCTGATCTCGTTGTAGAAACTGACGCAGAGTTCTCTTAAGCGGATTGTAGCATCAACCTCTCTGATGAAAGCATCTGCAGCATCTCTATCCATTTGCTCGGTATCTCTGTATTTTACAAGGTTTGCTCTGAACATGTTCAGAGTACTGGTTGCGTACTTCTGACAGTCCATGGTCACAAAAAGTTTGACTTCGCCTTGTGGGTTTTGAAATACTAACCCGAACCTTGGTTCTGTAATGATTGAGTTGGGCACAACGTCAGGTGGGCAGCGATCCTCTGGTGGTCGAAGGTTCAGATGTTTGAGACCAAGATCCTTTCCTAGCTGAAAGTCTGTCAAACTGTAGATCAGAAGCCTTTCCCTCATTGCTTTTCTCAACACTTGATAGGCTCTGGTGTTTGGCTCTGTGTTGTAGTTGTCCTTCGTCCATTGCAGAAGGTCAGGTAGATCATAGGGATTCAGATTCATTAGGTCAGCATCATCGAAGGTGGTTTCTGAATTGTTTACCCTTCTGACTCTGTAAAGATTGTACCTGACCCTTGGATAGGTTCTTGTAAAGGAGTACCTACAGAAGATTACCTTTTTGATTTTGTGGATTGAGAAGACGTCTGCTCTGGTTCTTGGCTTTGTTCTGTTGAAGATGTTATCAAATTCTTCTCTGATCTTTGGATATGTGGCGTGATCTGTTGGATGATTGGTCTGAAAGGGTTGTTTGTAGAGGTATTTGTATACCACTTCTTCCATTTCTTCGTATGTTGGACCAGGTGGTGGTACTTGTCTTCTGAGACTCTCCATCTGTCGAACAACTTCTGCAGCTCTACCTGTTAGTGGAATGTCTGACAGAGGCTTCAATCCATATGCCAGTCCTCTTCTTCAGGCTTTGGAGTTTGGAAGGCATCAAAGGCGCTCTTCATCAATTTCTCCGTAGGCTTGGGCAATGATTTCCTTTTCTTGGGCTCTTCTGTCAGTTTCGCCTTTCCCTTGTCTTTGGCCTTTGGAGGTTCAGAACCTGTTGCCTCTGTAGGTTTGGCTGTTGGCGCTTCTGTTGGAATGATGGGTGTTGCCTCTGTAGGTTTTGACACTTGTGTTTGAGAGGACTTTTGTGGCGTTGGTTCTGTTGGCTTGATTGGCTCTGTAACCTCTATTGGAGGTTCTTTGGTGACTTCTTCTGTGAGCTCGGTTTCTGTGGGTTGAGGAATGTCGAATCTTCTTGCCATTCTGAAAGATGATGTAAACCTCTGTCTTTCTTCTGCTCTTTGCGCCATTCGTTCAGTCATTGTGTTGTGCATATTTCTTAGAACAGAAGAGGCAGAGGACTTTGCTCTTTTTGGTTTGTGGGCAATAGACTTTGTTCTTGGGATGGTTTGGGGTTTTTCTGTTGGTTTTGTAGTTGGGGAGGGAAGATCTTCTTCTGAAGAGGATGACAGATGTTGAGCATCTACTATAGATATTGTAGGGAATTCCACAGAGGTGGGTGTTTCCTTTGTGGTCTTTTGAGCTTCTGTTCCTCCGGGTTGTTGGTTTGTTGAAGGACTTTCTTCCAAGATGATTACCACAGGGGTGGTTGTTGCCTCTGTGGTCTGTTGAGCAGTTTCTGGTACATGGGTTTCTTCAGCAGTTGATTCCACAGAGATGGGTGTTGTCTCTGTGGTCTGTTGAGTTTGTTGTTGTTGGGTTTGTTTTGGAGGGGCTTGGTTGATGGGTTCTGCGGCTATCGGTTGAGCTGGAAGTCCTCTGCTCGTAGCTTTCTCCCTTGTATTCTGCCCCTCAGGATGATCTGATGGACCAGGGTGGTCATCATCAGAGTCATCCTGACCCTTATCAGAAGTACCCTCTGCTCTGCAAGAAGCTTTGGGTTTCTTTGGTAGTTCTGCTCTTGCGGCCATCAACTTTGTGCATACATCATCATAGAGGCCGAATAGAGTTGCAAGCTCTGCTTCTGTGTTGAAGCGCATTTTGCCGACACTTGCTCTGAACTCTTTAACGTAGTTGGCATTTGCAGTAGTGAAGGAGGCGATGACTTCTGTGACCTGGTTTATCACATTCTGCCCGAGTTCTGTTAGCTGTGCTCTGGTCATGTAGTCTTTAGGCTGCATCAGCACAGTGTTGCGCATTGCTTCTTCTTGTACGTGTTTCAGGACGTTCTGTAGATCTGCAGGTGTAATGCACTTTGCTTTGTTGGATTGCTTGTTCAGTTGTTCAAGGAAATGTTTGACTGATTCCTTGAACGCAGAAGTTGCGGCTACCCCGAATTCTTTGGCGGCAGAAGTGGTAGTTGTTTCAGCAGAAGACTTCATCTGGGTAATGGCGGATTTCACCTCTGTGGACAGATTGTCCATTTTGGTGTTCAGATTTAGAAAGGTCGTCGATGTTGTCTCTACAAAAGATTTGAAAGAGCTTTGCAACTCTTTCATGGTTTGGTTCACAGAGGTGACAAGGGTTTGGAACTCATCCCTTGATACTTGTGTTCCTGTGGTAACCTTTGGAGGAACACATTCGTCTCCAGAGTGAGTCCCTGCTCCTGGGACACCTTCGTTCACCCTTGTTTGTATGATGGGGGTGGAAGGATTTCCATCTGATCTTCGAGAAGAAATTTGAGTTTCAATATCTACAGAAGTTCTGCGAAGAACAGTGTACAAATCCACTCCAGAGGTGGGTATCGGAATGTTCTTCTTTTGACTTGGAGACTTGTCTAGAGTCTCTTTGTCTTTGTGCTCACTAATTCTCTCTGAAAGAAGTTTTGGACCTAAATTGTGCGTGGCAGAGGAAACGAATTCCTCTGTAGGGTGTTCTAGTGTGATCTGGGGCGATTGATCACGAACTATAGGTGAGTCTCTCTGAGGAGACTCCCTAGGAATGGATTCCCCGGTTTCTGTGGGCACAGAGGTTGAAAGAATAACCTCTGGCTGGATGGGTTAGGTTTGGATCGAGCTGTGCTGCTCTTGTTCAATAACACCTTCTGCAGCTAGACCTGCGGTGTTAGAAGTGTGGGTTGCACTGGGAGGGGTTTGACGATGTGTGCCTTCTACTTCTACGGCATATTTTTCTATCCCTTTTTCTTTTTCTCCCATTCTATCTAAAGCCTCTGTAACCTCATCTGTATTCCACTCAGCTTCTACTTGTAGCCTAATCCTTTCCCTAGTGGCATCATCTGACATATCGATTTCTTCTATACCTTCTTCTGAAGCTGGACTTGGACTCCTTCTGTGGACGTTCAATCCCTGTTGGATGAACGGGTTTTGTAGAATGTTTGGAGTTTCAGTCTGTTGACCTCTGGGGGTTTGGTCATCATCTTGCAGGTTTGTGTCAACGCCAGAGATAGAGAAGTCTTGTTCTTCTGTGGTGTGGTGGTCAAGTGGTGGTGCATTCCACCCAGCTGTATTTAGGGTGTTAGCAATGTCAGGGTGTTGAAGGAAATCGTTTAAGCTACCTTGATGAGCGAATCGATCTGGGGATTGATAAGGTGATTGATATCCCTCTTCTGCAACTTCTTTTTCTGCAGTCTCTTCCTCTGCAGTTTCTTCGACCCGGGTCTCTGCGACATCTTCTTCAACAACTTCTTCAGTTGCCTCTTCTGCGATGGTAACCATTTGTTCAAGTGGTTTCCCATGCTTCTTTTTGGTCTTCCTCCTCTTGGGTTTTGGTGCCCCTCCTTCTGTGGGTTTTGATTTCCTTTTCTTCTTTTGTTTTGGAGAAGAGGGAGGAGCAGAGGAGCCAACTTCTGTGGCATGAGGAGGTGAAGGTTGAGTTTCTGTAATGCTTGTAGAGGTGCCTTCTGCAGTTTTCCTATTCTTTGTTTGTGGGGTATAGGCAGAGGCTTTAGAAGAAGACTTCTTTCCCATGAGCTCGGCTCGTTTGGCTATAAAACTAAGTTGGATTGCCATGTGTTTTGCCAGTTTCTGCTCCTTCGCTTCTGTAGAGAGGGGTTCTGCAACTATTGTTCCTAGGGGGACACCTAAACGCGGGGTGTCACAGGGCTCGGTTTTGGAGTCCTATGATCGCGTATATACTCTAACTTAAGGGTTTTGTTCTTGGCATAGCTCATAAGCTTCTTTGACAGAGGTCTGCAGTGGGTGTAGCCATCTACATGATCGGTGGGGATGTTTTTGTTCATTGGGAACTGTTTGGGAGTTGGCCCTTCCATTGGCCAGTTCTGCATCATCAGCAGAGGTTCGAACAGGACTCCCAATATCCTTTGGAATTGCAGAGGCGGTAGATACTTAGGATCGTTCTCTCTTGCCTTTTTTGTGTTGTTCTTTCTGTCGATCGTATTGATGATCTCCTGCAACATGATGGTCGCGTATTCGAGTGGGAGATCGTAGTAGACCCCGTACATGATGGTTAAGATCTGGTGCGAGCTCTGGTCAATGCTACCTATCTTCCCTGTAAGGCATCTGTTGAGGATCGAAAACAAGGTGTTCCACAGAGGTGGTAGTCTGCCTCTGCGGAAGTCATTTCTCTTCCTTAGGTGGGTGTTGTACCCAACCATTTCTACAAAACGACAGAGCTCGTCGTCTGTTGGTTGTTCTGCATATGTTTTCAGTCCAAGAAGACCCCTTGTTGGTAGATTGAACTCAAGAGAAAACATCGTTCTATTGAACTTGAGTTCCAAATGTTCAGATTTGTCTAGCTTTGAGATGTACCCTTTGATAAGAGAATCATCTTTATCATATCGGCAACTTTGCCAAAATTAGTTCAAATACCTAACAGGTATTTTCTTTGGGGTTCTTGAGAGTAAAGGAAAGAGAATATGGTTTTCCATGATGTTTAGAAGAAGGGCATGGGCTTCGCCGAAATCAGTGAGTGAGGGGACCAAATAGCAGTTATTGGATTTGATGGGTAGTACCTTTTCAAAGTGCTCCTTTGCGATAGTTTTGGAGATGGGTGGTCGGAGCAAAGTCTGCTGAGTCGCCGGAATCTTCTTGTTTGGCATTTTTGGCGAGGTGGGGGTTTTCTGAATGTTCAGAATGAGCAGGGGAGTGTTCCGGTGAGTTCGCCGGAGAGTGTGCAGGGGAGATAGCTTGAGAAGATGAAGCCATTGGTAATGAGAATAAGATACTTGCAGGTTTTTGCAGGGTTTCGCCAGAGAAGAATGAGGGTTCGTAAAGATTTTATGAGAGGGTAATCTTGGGTTTTATAGGTGGGTAAAACGGTAGAATTCTAAAGGGTAAAAATATTTGGCAATGGATAAATATTTGGAATCCGTACTTGAGTTAGAACGGAGGGTTCAACTTTCCAAAAAAAACGTGCCATGTACGCCCAATGAAAATGAGACACGTAGGCCATGTCTGAGGAAGACAGGACGTCGTGCGCGGCCCATTAATGCTAGGCGCGTGGGGTTGTTCTTAGCCACATGATTTTCACTCTTAGTAAAAGTAACCGTTACTGTTTACAGAAATGCCCAAATACCAAATTCACAGAAGCTCTGTGGTTTACAGAAGATCTGTGATTTTGAAAATCTTGGATTTTCACCCTTTTCTCATATATCTCATTGTTACCATGACTCTGTAGGTTCTATTTTGACCAAACACATTTGTAAAAGCATTGGAGAGGATTAATAGGATTTTAGTGAAGAAATTTCGTTCACAGAGGTTTTGAGGCTCTGTAGGAACTTGCAGAAGCTCTGCTAGGGCCAGCAGAAGCTCTATGAGTGAAAATTTCTCATAACTAAAAATCTATTAACAATTTTGATCATCCAAGTTTTGATTTGCATAAGAATTGTTTTTCGGACATATTTGAAAGTTGGTGTCCGAGAAAACTGTTTTGGAAAAAGTTTTGTGCGAGAAGGTCATGGTGTGTGTATTTGTGCGTATTCGGTTTCCGAGTTAAATTTGCGATTACAGAGCAGTGTTCTGGCAGAACTTCTGTTGAGCTCAGCAGAAGCTCTATGACCTCAAATTTCTCATAACTCAAAAATTATTAAAAGTTTTAATAATTTTATTTTTGAAATGTTATTCCCATTATTTTTAGGACGTATTTGACAATTTTTGTCCCAGAAAACTGTTTTCAAAAACCTTTTGTACGAGACATACCTTTTGGTTCTTCTTTTCTCGGCAGTGATGTCTGACTTCTGACGATATAGATTCATCGACACTCTTCTCTGGCTCCCCTTGAAAGATTAACCTCTGTAGATCATTTCAAGGTTTCTTTTGCTTCCCCTTGATCTAACCATTTCTGTCGATCAAGTTACTTTCTTTTGCTCCCCCTTGATCTAACCATCTCTGTAGATCAAGTAATTTCCTTCTGCTCCCCCTTGACCTATGCTAGGATCAAAATAGGATAAGTTTTGCATAGTACATAGGTCATGTTTACCAGAGGTTCTGTAGGGGTCGTCAGAGGTTCTGAGCAGACCCACAGAAGCTCTGTGATTTCAAGAACTATTTATGATTGAGAATTTACATACAAAAAGAAATCAATCAAAGCAATAAATAAAGCAATATATTTATACACATATTTACAGAAGATAAGCTATACTTACAGAGGATTTTCACGTCATATTGATCATTCCTAACTTACCCACCAAGAAATTGAATCTTTTCTCGTCTAAAGCTTTGGTGAATAAGTCTGCGAGTTGGTATTCTGTGGGCACGAAATGCATCTCGATTGTACCGTATTCAACATGATGTTTCAAGAAGTGGTACCTTATATCGATATGCTTGGTTTTTGAATGTTGCACAGGATTGGCAGAGATGGCAATGGCACTTTTGGAATCACAGAAGATGGGTATCTTGAGTAGGATGTGGTCGTAGTCTTTTAGCTGAGTCTTCGTCTACAGAACCTGAGAACAACAGCTAGCAGCAGCAACGTATTCAGCTTCTACCGTAGATGTTGACACATAATTCTGCTTCTTGGAGGTCCAACTGACTAGCTTACCACCAGGAATTGACAACTCCCAGAGGTACTTTTTCTGTCAAGCATGCATCCTCCATAGTCTGAATCTGTATAAGCTTCAAGACAAAGGCCAGAGTTCTGTGGATACCAGAGACCAAGATTTTTGGTCCCCTTTAGGTATCTAAAGATTCTTTTAACAGCATCATAATGTGATCTCTTAGGATTAGCTTGATAACGTGCACAAAGACATGTGGCATGCATAATGTCAGGTCTGCTAGCAGTTAAGTATAACAGAGATCCAATCATGCCTCTGTAGAGAGTTCATTCTACAGAGATGCCATCTGGATCTAAGAATAACTTATTTCCAGTGGCCATTGGAGTTTTCATGGCAGAGGTATCAGAGAGGCTATACTTGGAAAGAATGTCAGAGACATATTTGGCCTGATTTATAAAAATTCCCTCTGATGATTGTTTGACTTGGAGTCCGAGGAAGAATGTAAATTCTCCCATCATACTCATTTCAAACTCACTTTGCATGAGTTTTTCAAAACTTTTGCACTCTTCTGTATTAGTAGACCAAAAATTTATGTCGTCCACATAGATTTGTACAAGCATTATTTCACTGTTTTTACGTTTATCGAATAAGGTAGTATCTGTTGTCCCTCTGTCGTAGCCATTGACTAGAAGAAAGGTAGAAAGTCGTTCGTACCATGCTCTTGGAGCCTGTTTCAGTCCGTACAGATCCTTTTCAAGGTAGTACACATGCCTTGGGAACTTTGAGCTTTCAAACCCTGGTGGCTGATTTACGTAAACCTCTTCTTGGATTTCACCGTTGAGAAAAGCTGATTTCACGTCCATCTGATAGACTTTGAAACCTCTGTGGGTTGCGAAGGCTAAGAATATTCTTATTGCTTCGAGCCGTGCGATAGGGGCAAAAGTCTCATCGTAGTCTATGCCTTCTTCTTTTCTATATCCCTTGGCCACTAATCGTGCTTTGTTTTTGATGACCACTCCATCTTCATCCTTCTTATTTCTGTAGACCCACTTAGTCCTAATGGCCTGTTTCCCCCGTGGCAGAGGTACTAGAGTCCAGGCTTTGTTGCGCTCAAACTGCAGAAACTCATCTTGCATGGCGTCTACCCAGTTTGGGTCGTCAAGGGCTTCAGAAATCTTCTTTGGCTCTGTCACACTAATAAAGTTCGTAAAGAAACAAAAATTAGCAGTGACAGACCTTGTTTTTACCGTGTCAGAGGGTTCACCAATTATTTGGCTTGGAGGATGGCTTTTTGTCCACTGAGTTGTGCGTGGATGATGGTCACCAATGTCGTCGAATTGTTCTTCAGAGGCTTCTTGTTGTTGTTGTTGTTCTTCTTCTTCTTCTGGTGTAGCCTCTATCGTAGTGCGTGCCTTTATAGTTGAACCTACAGTTTGTGGAATGATTGGTATGAGTGGTGGTGGAGTTTGTTCCTCTGAAGGAGTATAGACTTGGTCCTCTATAACCTCTGTTATTGGTTCCTCTGTGGATTGTGGAGTTTGTTCTTCAGCAGCTTCTGTGGTCGTTTTCCTTTGTGTTTCATCTTCTGTAGACTCTTCCTCAGCATTTGCATCTGTAGCATTTACAGAAGAAGATGAAGCATTATTTGGACCAGTTAGAGTCATACCTGTAGGATTTTGATCGACAAAAGATTGTTCTGCAGAAGCTCTGATTGTTCCAACAGAGGGATCAATGTCGTCGTGGAACATCTCTAGAAATAGAAGATTTAAGTCTTCTTTTGTTTGTGAGATGCCAGAGGATTCCCCTTTAAGTCCGAGTTCTGAACTGATTTGCTCAGAAGTCTTTTGGAATGAATCATCAAAAGAAACATTGATGCTTTCTACGATCTTGGGAGACTTTGTAAGGTATACTATGTAGGCTTTGGAAGTTGCAGAGTATCCAATGAATTTTCCTTCGTCAGCTTTTACCACAAATTTTCCTCTGGAATCTCTGTCGTTTAAAACAAAGCATTTACATCCAAACACATGGAAAAACTTGATGTTTGGCCGCCTTTTGTTGATCGGTTCGTAAGGAGTCTTGATGTGTCTTTTCATAATGGTTGAACGATTCTGTGTATAACAAGCGGTAGAAATCGCTTCTGCCCAAAAGTTCATCGGTAATCCGCATGCTGATAGCATAGTTCTTGCGGCCTCCACGAGCGTTCGATTCTTTCTTTCGACTACGTCGTTCTGCTGTGGAGTGCGTGCGGCAGAGAAGTTCTGTGATATTCCTTCTATAGAAAGATAGGCTTCAATGACAGAGTTTTTAAATTCTGTGCCATTGTCACTTCTTAACTTCTGTATTCTGCATTCAGAAAGAACTTGGATTCTTTTCATTAGATTAATCAAGATGATTGGAACATCTGATTTCTTTCGGACAAATTCAACCCATGTGAATCGCGAATACTCATCAATTAAGACAAGTATGTATTTCTTGCCACCTAGGCTCTGTATGGCAATGGGACCGCAGAGGTCGACATGAAGCATGTACAGAGGCCTAGTGCAAGACACATCTGTTTTGCCTCTATGGGAAGCTCTTCTAAGTTTTCCCATTTCACGGGCAGAACACAAATGATCCTTATTAAATTTAACATTAGGCAAACCTTTAACTAGATCAAGTTTGACCAGTTTATCCAAGGTGTGAAAGTTCAAGTGACAAAACCTGTTATGCCATAACCAGGCTTCCTCACTTTTGCAGTCTACAAGGAAAACTTTGTCCTTGTTCTTGGAACAGAAATTCATCAGATATAGATCACCTCTTCTTTCGGCTCGCAGAAGTTCCATTCCTGTTTCTTCACTTCTCAGAGAGCAGAAAGTTCTTTTGAATAAAACATTGAATCCTGTATCACAAAGTTGGCTTACACTTAGTAGGTTGTGTTTAAGGCCATCCACATATGCAACTTTGTATACATAAACGTTTTCCTTCTTTATGACTCCATAGCCTTTGATGTGTCCCTTTTTGTCGTCTCCAAAAGTTACAGATCCACCATCGAGTGTTTCTTTATACGTGGATAGTAAACTTCTGTCGCCAGTCATGTGCCTTGAGCATCCGGAGTCTAGATACCAGATTGGCACATACCGCTTCTGCAAGACAATCACAGAGACTTAGGTACCCATATCCACATGGGTCCTATATTGTTAGAATTTTTCAAGTTTGCCTTAGCATTCTTGAAATACATTTTATCTTTTGTAAAAGAATCAGATTGTTTCTTTGTAGGTTTTGACTTTTGAATTTGAGTAGAGAGTAAACAATCTTGACTGAAGAAGTGATTATTTAGTTTGAACATAAGATCAAAGCAATGACAATATTGAATATGAGACGTAATTTGCTTGAACTTTTCATTGAATTCATTGAACTGAGCCACATAGGCATTACATTCTTTCTTAACACTAGATTTCCTATTACAAGAAGATATATGAATACTAGAATGTTGTTTGCAAAAGCTTTGTTTAGTTCCTGCCTTCTGTGAGTCTCTTCTGTGGTGAACATCTTTCTTCACTGTCACAGAGGAAAAAGATTTGTTAACTTTAGGCCATTTTCCCTTTTGTTGCCAAGTGGGATTTTCGTTAATTTTCCTTAAAGGTTTTGAAAATTTTGAACTTTTAGGATCTACAGAGGTCTTCTTTTTAAGATTTAACATATCAAGCTCAGCAGAGGTTTTGACCTGTAAATACCAGTTTAGAAAATCTGGGCAGATAGGCATCTCTATGATTTTCTCTATTGGAGAAATAGTTCTGTTAAGAACTTCATAGGAGAATTTAACATCCTCTGGGTCATAGTGAACTATCCCTGATGTAACATCTGTCTCTGAGTCGTCAGAAGATGAATCGTCCTCATATACAGAGGTTGAGTCATCTCTTTCGACAGAGGCTGGATTTTCCGAGCGTGTATCGTACGAGCTTTCTTCCTCTGTAGAATAACTTTCATAGACGGTAGAGGTTTCTGATAAGATCTCTTCAGCGAGAATTTTATCTACAGAAGATGTACAGAAGTTTTCTAAAACGTTTGTTTTCCATACTTCCAAAATTTCCTTTTCAATTGTTTCTTTAAGTTTTTCTTCTGAAAAGGTGGGTTTAAACTCAGGAGCTTCTGCCGATAATTTCTTTTCGACATTTTTCATACAGACAAAAGCAACCTGCGTTTGAGTCTCTGGTTTACCAAACTTAAAGATACCAATCTGATCTTGTGTTTTCAAATATTTCTTTGGTTTGATTCCTCTATTGATAGAGGTTGAAGATGATGAATCTGTATTTTCAAACCACACATTGATCATCTTCGTATGTTTCCTCAAGTGAGGTTCCCCAGAGATTTTAGCCCTTTTACTTACAGAGAGTAAGTTTGGAAAATCTGGTTTGTTCGTTTTTCCTAACACAAACAGAGAAGACAGAGGTTAAATTCTTTTGCCTTCAACACCTAGGGTAATATCATCGTACCCTATACCTAGTCTTCCTATTTGTGAGTTTACTTTCTCATACACCTTCTGTGCATCTTTATAGTTTTTAAGTAAAACATCTCTTCTGAGTAGATCTTGCCAAAGTATCTCTCTCTCTCTCTTTGAAAGTATTCTTTGAGAGCTCTTATGTCTGTTGTTTCACTTCTAGAAACTGAAAGTTCTTTTGTTTTGACTTTTAGAGCAGAGGTTAATTCAGAAATTTGCCTTTTTAAAGGATCTAGATTTTTGTTCCAATTCTTTTCTACTCTTTCCTTTTCTTCAAAAATTTTGGCTTTTTCTTTAGTGAGAAGCCTTACTTCTCTCTCATTAAAGGTGGGTATTTTCTGAATGCTTTCATTTATCTCTTTTAGTTCAATCAGTTCAATGTTAAGTTTAAGTAAATTATCATCTACAGAATTAGTACAAGAGGTAGAGTTTGAAGTGGATACCTCAGTGTCAGTGCCGGAGTCGACTTCTACCATGCCACAGAATAGGGCATTGGTGGTGTATTCATCGTCAGAGGTAGAGTCTGACTCGAAGTCCTCCTTGTTCGCCTCAGAATGCCCTTTGTTTTCCATTAGGGATTTTTGCGCATAATATTCAGCCTTCTTTTTGTAAAAAGCTGAGTCCTTCTGTGGGCGATTTGGTCTACTTCTGCATTCATTTGCGAAATGGCCTGGCTTCCCGCAGTTGAAACAACCTTGGGAAGTGTTTCCAGCACGATCGTCGGACTTCTGTCGGTCTCCACCTTTCTCCGTTCGGTATTCGTTTGCGTAATGACCAGGCTTGCCACACTTGTAGCATTCTTGTTGTGTGTGGCTCACCTTGTCATCTGACCTCTTTCGGTCATTACCTCTGTAGTTTCTGTCGCTTGACCTCTGTCGGTCATTTCTATCATCTGACCTCTGTCGGTCACTTGATTTTTCTCTTCTTCCATCATCTCTTCTATCACCTCGGTTGTCTCTGCCATATCGATCAATTCCTGAACCCCTCTGGTTTCCTCTGAACTCTCTTGTCAACAGATCTAAGGATTTAGCTAATGACGCAAGAGTTATCTCTTCTTCTACCAGCTCGTCTTCTTCGCTATCAACTATCACTATCTTCTTCTTCTCCTTCTTCTTCTCCTCTGTTGCTCTCTCATTTCTCGGTCTCTCTGCAGCCTCTGTAGATTTACTAACCAATGCGTATGGTGCAATGGTTAGTGTTTTAGCTTGTGCTATTTGAGGCTCATGTGCGGCTAGTGTTCCATAGAGATCAGAGAGTGTCCAAGAGTCTAGATCTTGGTTTGTTTGTAAATACATAGACAACTGGAGCCACTCATCATTCAGGCTCTTTAGAAACATTACACTATTTTTCTTCCGAGGTTCTGTGAATGCCAGACTTTCTACATTTGTTTATGAGAGAGTTGAACCTGTCGTACGTCGTTTGCAGAGATTCTGTTGCAGAGGCTCTGAAGGCATGATATTCATTTATGTATTGTGCCCTTCGGTTCTTCTGCGTTTTAGCACCTCCTTCCAACTGTCTTTCTAATTCTTTCCAAAGATCGTGCGTTGTTTCGCATGCATCTAAGGATTGAAAAAGTTCGTTGGGGATAGCCATGATCAATATTCTTTTTGTTTTCTGTGCAACTTCATCTTCTGCCCTATCTTCATCTGACCATTCTCCTTTTGGCTTAGGTCTTTGACGTTCAGGGATTTCAAGAGATTCAGCAGTAGCTGGTACTCGTGGTACTATTATCATGGGAACTTGAGGAGGGTTGTAAAGATATTGTACGAGAGTTTTTTTCAGTACCCTCAAAGAAATGGATCATTCTTATCTTCCATTGAGGATACTCATCTCGAAGGAGAGTAGGAGGCTTGGTTAGTGAACCAGCAGTGAAAAAGTTATTTGTATTTGTCATTGTAAGAGTTTCGGAGGTTCTGAAAAGATAATATGACGAAAGAGTACGAGTCTGATGATCTGGAAGGTTTTCTGGGTTTTAACAGTTCCCAGAGTGCACTTTAATGGAGTTTTAACCTGGAAAAAATAGTTTCTTTTAAGAATACCACTTTCGAATAAATCGAAAAATGATAGGAAAACAGAAACTTTTCAACGAAATGAAGAACAGGTTAAAACAGAATGATGTCTATCACAATTCTTGTAACAAAGAGGATCACTTGATATTAAAAATCAAGGAAGGCTCTGATACCAATTGTAGGTTCCCGTTTTGCTTAGACAAGATTAACAGATCTATTAGTTCGAGTTTATGTTTGATGCGGAAGCGTATTTAAAGAACTAACATATATGTTTGATAGATTTAGAACACACAATATAAAGAAACAGTATTTTAAGAACAAAATGATATCTTGAAGATTACTGTCGTTCGATATATAATAAGAACACCAAGAACAGATTAAGAACTGTTTGGTGTGTGTGAGAGAGTGTAATGCTTAACAGGTTTGACGATATAAAGCATAAGCATGAAACTCATATTCTTCGTTAAGTCCTTAAGATTGATAAGGAATATCTCAACATGAGACTTCCTTTTATACAACTCTAGGGGACCATAAAGCATGAGCTACTGTTGATCGGACGACATGAATAGTTGTACGTGCTGTATTGCATTTAATGCCGTAGACGTCTATATTGTACTAAGCCCTATTGAGTCCATTCAGAGTTTGACGCGTGTTGAGGTTTGACAGGGCACGCTACCATGCAAGTTGATTAACGGATCCAGTAACAGTAGCAAGATATAAAATATCTTCTAAGTCTTTATCGTAAACCGCAGAGGCTCTGTAAAGGGTTACAGAGGTTCTGAGGTCTGGTCTTCTGTAGAGCAGTCTTCACCGGGTTCCGAGTCTTTGGTCTTCTTTGTGCGTAAGACAGAGGTTCTGTAGAACACCTCTGTAGCTTCTGTAGCTTTTTGACCCTGATCGTTCGGAAGTGGCAGAGCCTCTGTAAGAGGCTTTCTTCACTTAGCCTATTTTTCACTACTTCTAAATACTTCTATGATTAGGTAGATTGAAGATAACAGATTTATTCAGCGATCGCTGATCATGAAGCTTCTACTTCAAAATATGTTTGTCTTATCTCCTTGCACACATCGTACGGTTTGTCAGAAGATACATGCATTTGTCCAAGATCGTACAACCACTCTGCCACTACATTGTTCAACATTATGACCCAAAGCATGTTGCAAAAAGTCTGAAGCATGCGCCCAATCAAATGTTGACACGTGTAAAATCCTCATGCCATGCATTAAATGAAATGGGTATAAATAAGAGGAATGCCCCTTCAGTATGAAGGTGGTCTTCCTTGATCTACTTAGTGCATATAAAAAGTCTCTGATTTTTTCTATCTTTCTTTCTCTCTATATTCTTGTGCAAGAACACTTAGTGATTCTCAAGTTTGTTTAAATTAGGTTCTACTTAATCTTATTCCGCAACAAACTATATATTGTATTTTGATTTACAATAAATAATTTCGAAAAACAAAATTGGTGTTTGTATTCAACCCCCCTTCTACAAACCTTTGTACTTGTATAACCCCTTCGGGAACAACATTAAATATTACCAAAGGGCCATTGGCCCGTCGGTAAAAGTAACTTTTATCGGCGACTTACACGAAAACCTCTAGTAAAAGTCTAACTTTTACCGAAGAAAAATGTCCCCAACAAATATGCGTTTTTGCCGACAGATTTCTTATAAGCCGCCGGTAAAGTTACTTTTCCCGACGGATTTCTCAAATCGCCGGCAAAAGTACCTTTAAAAATTTTAAATAACATTTTTACCGGCGAACGTCACTAAGTCGTTGGCAAAAGCATTTTAATCTTATTAATTCTTTTCTTCACACACATTTTTGTCGACGAGCTTCCCTAAAACACCGACAAAACGTCGTATTCATTAATAGCTTTTTTGTTCTAAAACTTTCACCATTAAACTTTTCAAGCCCACCACCCAAATCAATTTACTTGGTTAATTATTATTTTAATGATAATCTTATCATCGACCTTCACTAATTTGCTGACAAAGTAACCTTCGTTTATTAATATTTCTTTTACTTACATTTTTGTGGACAAACGTCCCAAATTCCTCGACATATGCGCTTTGAAAATTATTAATACAACACAATAGGGTCCACTAAAACTCAACAACACAATATAACTCAATATGATCCATTATAACCCAATACGACCATTAGAACCAGATATAACCCATCATAACATAATATTTCACTATATAACCAATTACAACCAAACTAACCAAATATGACACAGTATCACCCAATAATAAATAAGGCCCATCGCAACTCAATAGAACTCAATACGACTAACATGACCCAATTCGACACATTATCACCGAATGTTAACCAATACCTCACTACACGAGTCTATACAAGCCAATGGAACCCAGTCCGGCCAACATGATCCAATACGACCCATTTTATCCTAATGTAACCCAATAAGAGCAACATGACTCAATACGACTTACTGAAATCCAATTCGTCATTATAGTTGTGTGAATTGAAATTTAGCTTTTTGCACCTCATGAACTCCTTGTTACTTTAGTCTTGAACAATTTTCGTTGAATGTGGATATTTATGTATTTTGCAAGTAATTTTGTAATTTTTAATATTAATTACTATTTTGAAATAATGAATTGCAATCCAACTTAATCATAGAGTATGCAAATATTTTTGAAAATAATTAAAATATGACTTTTGGCGGTACGTTTCTGTGTTCGCAAAAACTTGACCAAAAGAGTCAAACATAACTTTTGCCAACGAGTTAGTGTGTCGGTAGAAAGTTAAAAATTAAAAATAACTTTTGACAACGGATTTTTGGGCCGATAAATGTTTGACCAAAAAGTCAAGAAAAACTTTTCCCGGTGGAAAAATTACGCCGACAAAAATATTTAGTCGTCGGGAAAAGGATTTTATACGATTACTTGAAAGATGTTTTTGCCGACGACTTCAGTTTTTACCGACGACTCTCTCTCGCCGGCAAGTGTATGTTTACCGACGGCACATGTTATTCGTAGGAAAAAACCCTTATAGCGGTCAGCTTTTCACGGGAACTTTTGCCGACGGAAAAGTCTAACGGCAAAAGATTTTGAGCTTTTGCCGGGAACTTTCGAGACTTTTACCGACACCATTTTCCTCCAGCTGAGTTGTAGTTGGGTAAAAGAGAAGGTGGGAAGGGTCGGTCGGACCCACTCGTCAGTTTAGACCGTTTTCTAGGGGGAGAAATGTTGATCCCCGACGTGAAGTAAAGTGGTGTCATCGGTACAAGAGCAAGCATAGTGGCCCATGCAATTCTTGGCCGCACTCTAACCCCACTAAATGCGCCAAGTGTGGGAAGAAGGACCACGCGGTCCGAAATTCCCCTATCCGAGGGTCGGTCTACTTTGAATGCCGTGAACCGGGGCACACGAGGAGAGAATTCCCGAAGTTAATGGTAGGTAACTGGAATGCACCAAGCAGGGTGACGACGAAAAGAGAGAAACCACCAAGAGCACCGAGCCGAGCATTCCAGATGACCGTCGAGGAGGAGAGGGAGGCCGCCGACGTGATGACTGGTACGTTCCTCGTAAATTCCCTGCCTTCTCGTGTATTCTTTGATTCGGGTGTGAACCGTTATTTTGTGTCTAGTTCATTTTGCAAGCAATTTACTACTCCCATTAGTACTCTCCCAGATGCTCTAGTAGTAGAAGTGGCTAATGGGCAGCAAGTGTTAATTCGGGAGTGTTTTGACGATTGTACCTTCGAGATAGATGGATATTTCTTTAAGGCAAATCTATTACCTATGGAGATAGGATGCTTTGATGTAGTAATATGCACGGATTGGTTGATTGGGAATAAGGCCGATATTCTTTTCTCTAAAAAATGATCCGGAAGCCGTTGTCGAACGGGAGCATTGTTACCATATATGGAGAGAGAGGGAAAAGGACCACTTCGATAATCTCTTCACTGAAAGCTCGTTAGTTCTTAGCAAAGGGATACTCTTCATATTTGGCTTATATAGTGAGTGCAAAGTTGGAGAAGAAAAAGATAGAGGGCATTGAAGTGGTGCGTGAGTACCCGGACTTCTTCCCGGAAGCCCTACCCGGCATACCACTGGAACGTCAAGTGGAGTTCCATTTAGACCTTACTCCGGGAGTGGCTCCGATTACCCGTGCTCCATACCCTGTAGCTCCAACGAAAATGTAAGAGATGATGATAAAATATCAAGGATTATTAGAGAAGGGGTTGATAAGACTGAGTTTGTCGCCTTGGGGAGTTCCAGTATTGTTTGTAAAGAAGAAGGATGGGTCTATGCAGATGTGCATAGATTATCGAGAGTTAAGTAAACTTACGGTGAAGAACAAATACCCCCTTCCCCGGATTGACGATCTTTTCGACCAACTACAAGGAGAGGGATGTTTCTCTAAGATCGATTTAAGGTCCAGATATCATCAAGTAAGAGTGAAGGCGGACGACGTACCAAAGACGGATTTCCGAAACAGGAGCGAACATTACAAATTCTTGGTGATGTCGTGTAGTTTGACGAACGTGCCGACCGTGTTTATGGATTTGATGAATCGTGTATGCCGCCTTTTCTTGGACAAGTCGGTAATAGTCTTTATCGACAACACTCAAATATACTCAAAGGATAAGGTCGAGCATGGTCAACATTTGCAGGAGGTGTTAGAAGTCCTTCGAAAAGAGAAGTTGTTTGCTAAGTTCTCAAAGTGCGAGTTTTGTCTACTAGAGGTCCAATTCTTGGGTCATGTGGTATCTAAGGATGCAGTAAAAGTGGACCTGGCAAAGGTCGAGGCAATGATGAGTTGGGAACCACCCACGAGCCCGACATAAATTAGAAGCTTCTTGGGTTTTGCCGGTTATTATAGACGATTCATTCAAGACTTATCGAAAATTGTTTCGCCACTTACATCATTGACGAGGAAGAACGTTATGTTCGTTTGGACCGACGCTCAAAAGCAAGCCTTTAAGACCCTCAAGAAAAATTGTGCGAGGCCCCAATCTTATCTTTACCCGAAGGATCAGACGACTTTAAGGTTTATAGTGACGCTTCCAAGATAGGCCTTAGGTGCGTGTTGATGCAAAGAGGCAAGGTGATAGCTTATGCATCACGACAACTTAAGGATCATGAGAAGAACTATCCGACTCATGATTTGGAATTAGCAGTGGTGGTTTTCGCTTTGAAGTTGTGGCGACATTACTTATATGGGACTAAGTGTACCCTTTTCACCGATCATAAAAGTCTCAAGTACATATTTGACTAAAAAGAGCTTAACATGCGTCAACAGAGGTGGCTTAAACTACTAAAGGACTACGATTGTGAACTACTTTACCACCCCGAGAAAGCCAATGTAGTGACGGATGCCTTGACCCGAAAGAGTCATTAAAATGAAATTAAGGTAACCCTTAATAGAATCAATGTGGTTTCGAGTTTGGTAGCAAACATCAAGGTAAGTCAATCAGAAGCACTTCAAGAAGAAAATCTAAAGGCCGAGGTCATGGTAAAGTAAAGGTAATAATTAACGGAAGATGGATGAGGTCTCAAACTCTCCCAAGGCTGGATTTGGATGCCAAAATTATGTGGGAATCGTGATCTACTTCTCGAGGAAGCTCATAAATCTCGATATTCTATTCATCCCGGTAGCACGAAGATGTATAGAGATTGGAAGTTGCGTTATTGGTGGCCAATGATGAAGCTCGACATAGCTAAGTATGTAGAACAATGTGTAGCATGTATTCAAGTCAAGGCGGAACACCAAAAGACATATGGGAGTTTGCAATTCTTGACAGTTCCAGAGTGGAAATGGGACAACATCAGGATGGATTTCGTGACAAAGCTACCGAAGACCTGGCGGGGCCACGATAGGATTTGGGTGATAGTAGACCGGTTGACTAAGAGTGCACACTTTTTAGCGATGCGGGAAACTTTGCCAATGGACAAGTTGTCCAGACTCTACATCGATGAAGTAGTTTCCAGGCATGGAGTACCATTATCCATTGTGTTCGACGAGATAGTCTGTTTACTTCCAACTTTTCGGCGAGCCTACAAAATGAATTAGGCAACAAGGTTAAATTGAGCATGGCTTACCATCCCTAAACGGGCGGTCAAAGTGAAAGGACGATTCAAACTCTTGAAGATATGTTGAGGTCGTGTGTCATAGACTTTTGGGGAAGTTGGGACACGCACCTACCGCTAGTTGAATTCGCGTATAACAATAGCTACCACTCTAGCCTTAAGCCTCACCGTTTGAAGCCTTGTATGGCCGGAAATGTAGGACTCTGGTTTGTTGGCTTGAAGTGGGAGAGAAGCAAATTCTCGGACCGGAGATCGTACAAGAAACCGCGGATAAAGTGAAAGAGATTCAGGGGCGCTTGAAATCGGTGAGAGACCGACAAAAGAGTTATGCGGACATGTGGTGTCACACCCCGCTAAAGCGGAAACACGGAATATACAACTCAAGTTTCATAGCAAAAGTTACAAGATCACACCAACCATCAAAATACATTCAAAAGTTTACATCCTTGTCTTTTACAACCGTTTTACGAAAAAGGGAAATGAACGTATTCAAAAGATAACATAGAAAGCTTCAACACGTGTAGCCTTCCTAAGTTCCAACCTTACTTGGTATTTCCTGAAAAGAATGTAAATGAGAGGGTCAACTATTGAATAGTTGGTGAGATCACAGGTTTAATGAGTACAACAAAGTTTGTCATAGAAATCGTTTTAATCCGCACAATTGGATAAGTCAACCGGTTATAAAGACAGTTGCTCAAGGTAATCGTATGTATAATGTTTAAGTTATGAGCCCGTTACCCGACCTATAATGACAGGACGCCCCGACGCATGTTCTATCGCCAACAATGCGCAAATATAAACAATAATTATGCACTCAAACAAGCGCTACTTGTGAGTGGGGTGTCAACCAAATAACGTTATCCATAATTACCAACAGCTCAATCCATAAGTTAAACGGGTAACGTGAGAAATAAACGGGGACTTTTGCACGATAGCAAAAGAAAACTCAAACTTACAACATTCGCAAGACATAGATACCATAGTGCATAAACAAGTATAGCAAGTTCGTATTTCCAAGAAAACGAGACAAACGGTGCGTAAAATAATTATAGTAACAACATGCTTTTCACCCCAAATATGTAAAACATTGAAAAAGGGGCTGTGATAACTCACTTGATACGCGATAGAAATCCAGGAATCTCCCACAAGATACTTCGGTGTAATCCTACTCCAAACCTATGAACGTAAGGTCACTAGTGAGTTTTAATCTCAAAGGTTCGGTACTAACTATCCAAATCGTCATAAAATGCCTTTGTTGTGATTTAATTATTATAAATCATAAAGAGTTACTGAAATTAGTAATCGTAACATATATACTTTCATCTTGTTAGGTTAACGTTACCGCAATCTCGCCACAATAAGTAACGAAAAGGGTCTAAAGAAGTTATATGTCATATATATATATATACCGCAATTTTAACATAAGAATGATGAAAAGGGTTCAAAACGTAAAGTTAAAGTATAAAAGGTATAAACATATAATATATATATATATATATATATATATATACCACAATTTCATCATAAAAATGATGAAAAGGGTTCAAGAGTTAGTTTTTAACTATAGTAAGAAAATTGTCCTTTGCTGTCCAGATTTAGGTGTCACTTTCTGACCATTTTTGGATAACTTCCAGGCATATTTAGGTCCGGATATTTTATGTCCAAGTAGTTTAATGAGTTAGGAAACTTTTGACATAAGTTTCATAATTTTTAGAGGTGGTTAAGTACATGAAATAATTCTTGACGTAAAACACTGCAGAAAGTTTTGCTGTTTGCGCACTGTTTTGTGAAGACTGTTTGGTAGACGAAATCTTTGCGTTTTTGAGTGAAATTACTTGGGTTCGAAACCTAACTCATAAAAATAATTTACAAAAAAAGAATCACTTAATTTGGAGTATATTGAGATGAGATATGACATTTTTAAGAGAGGTGCAGAATCTGACGTCAAGCTGTCAAAACCAAACTTTATGCATGTGCATTTTTCTTTGTCTTTTTATTTTAAATTCTTATCCCTCTTGCATGCAGTCCAATTTGACTCATCCCCATACAAATAATTTCAGTTCTAAAACAGGTTTTTAAACCATTTAAACTACATGCATGCTATCCATCATCTCATCTTTTATAAAACTTTGAAAATGGTTCTTTTTGAAGAATGTTTGGTGTTTATGCCAAGAACTTCTTCATGCAACTTAAAAATTGTATATTTGTAGCTCATGCATGTTGATTTAAACATGTTTTTAGTGAAATCAAATAGCCTTTCATACAACTTTTGGGATCAAAATATAGATCTTTTAAGAAAACTATATGCATGCAAGTTAAGAGCCCATCTTTGATCTTAACATAGGTTTGATTATGGATTTACCACCTTTTTACTTACATGCAAGTGTTATGGTGGTAAATCTACAAACATTAAGATGTATGTAGATGGTTCTTAGCAAAAGTTGAAAGAAATTGTAGAAGAAGATGAGGAACATTCATAAAAAAAGTGCAAAAATGAAAACTAGACAAAAGGGAGTGTGTGGGTTTCATCCAACACACTTGTAGTTACCTTGAACACTTTGATCTCTTGAAGGAGATGTGTTTAGGGGCTGAAGTTTTATGGGTTTTACTTGGATGAAGATGGATGAAGATTGAGAGAAAGAAAGGAGAGAATTCTAGTGTGAGAATTTAGAGAGAGAGTGAGTAGTTGCAAGTGAATTGAAATGGTTTAAGAAAAATACATAAAAGGGTTGTGAGGGGGGGGGGGGGGGGTGTCCGGTCTCACCAAGGGGGGGGGGGGGGGGTGATGGTGTGTTGCTAAATTAAAAATGTCTAGTTTTGTCTTTTTGATTTATTTTAAAACATGAAGTATTTTCTTTTAAATTTTAAATAACACAATAATTATATAAAAGTAAAGTATTTATATAAAATTTAGTTGAAGTAATTTAGGTTACTAATTATATATATACTTGTGATGTAAATGTAGCTTAAGTGGCATTTTATGTGATTTATGGATAATTCCCTAAATTAAGGGGTTTCTAGGCAAAATTTCTCAAATTTTCCTACCGTACTGAGTTTACTGCTAAAATTGCACTGTGTGAACTATGACGTGAATAACTGAAATATGCAGTGCAGTTCTAACCTGAGGTGTAAATTTGACAGTTGTCACAGTCTCCCTCGGTTAAAAGAATTTCGTCCCGAAATTCAAGAGTTACTAGCTTTAACAGGTTTGCTAGCGAAAAGATGAGGATACTTATGCATCATGTAATCCTCTCGTTCCCAAGTGTACTCAGGCCCACGCCTTGTGTTCCAATGGACTTTTACTATCGGAATCTTGCTTCACTTCAGACGCTTGACCTCCCTATCAAGTATCTCAATTGGTTCCTCTATGATGTGCAACTTATCGTTGTTTTGGACTTCTTCCAAAGGCACGGTTACTGCTTCGTCGGCTAAACATTTCTTCAAGTTTGACACATGAAACGTGTTGTGAATAGCACTTAACTCTATTGGCAAATCCAGCTTATAAGCTACTGGTCCAATTCTTTCCGTGATCTTGAATGGTCCATCATACCGTGGACTCAACTTTCCTCTTTTCCCAAACCGGACTGTTCCCTTCCAAGGGGATACTTTTAAAAAGACTCTGTCTCCAATCTGAAATTCTAAAGGCTTCCTACGATTGTCCGCATAGCTCTTTTGACGATCTTGGGCTGCTTTAAGCCTATCCCTGATGAGTGCAATCTTGTCGGTAGTTTCTTGAACAATATCCGGACTAGATAGCTGTCTATCTCCAATCTCTAACCAACAAAGAGGTGATCGACACTTGCGTCCATACAGAGCTTCATATGGCGCACACTGAATACTAGTGTGATAGCTTTTGTTGTAGGAAAACTCTACTAACGGCAAGTGGTTATCCCACCTTCCTCCAAAGTGTATCACACATGCACGAAGCATGTCCTCCAACGTCTGAATGGTTCGCTCACTCTGACCGTTCGTTTGAGGATGATAGGTCGTGCTCAAATTCAACTGCGTACCCACCGCTTTTTGAAGTGGCTGCCAAAACCGAGATGTGAAGCGGCTATCTCTATCTGATATGATGGAAACTAGGAGCCCATGTCGCGTGACGATTTCCTTGATGTAGATCTGAGCAAGTTTCTCCATCTTATAGTCTTCTCGAATAGGCAATAAATGTGCAGACTTCGTAAATCGATCTACTATAACCCAAATTGAGTCGTGTCCTTTGGCAGTTCTCGGGAGTTTGGTTATAAAATCCATAGTAATTTTCTCCCATTTCCACTGGGGAATCTCCGGTTGTTGCAACAGTCCTGATGGCTTTTGACAAATAGCCTTGACCTTTGAGCAAGTTATGCATTTCCCTACATATATGGCAATATCCTTCTTCATTCCTGGCCACCAATAGTACCCCCTTAAATCCTTGTACATCTTATCTGCTCCTGGGTGATTTGAGTACCTAGATTTATGAGCCTCTTCCAAAATCATTTCCCGTAGGTTGTCAGCCTTTGGGATCCATACTCTGCCCTTAAAGTAACGTACTCCATCATTTTTAGTTTCAAATCTAGCCTCTAAACCATGAAGAGTCTCGTCCTTCAGGTTTTCATGCTTCATTGCTTCGATTGGAGCTTCGAAAATCCGGGTCTTCAAACTTGTTTGAACCAACGCTCCTAACGCTCGGACTCGTGAAGGTTTTACCCTTTCTTTCCTACTCAGGGCATCGACTACCACATAGGCCTTACCTGGGTGGTAACGTATCTCACAATCGTAGTCGCTGAGCAGTTCTACCCATCTTCTTTGCCTCATATTAAGCATCTTTTGATCAAAGATGTGCTGAAGACTCTTGTGATCAGTGAAAATAGTGCACTTGGTACCATATAGATAATGTCTCCATATCTTTAGGGCGAATACCACAGCTCCGAGCTCCAGATCGTGCGTGGTATAGTTCTTCTCATGAACTTTTAATTGTCTCGAGGCGTATGCTATCACCTTATCATTTTGCATCAATACGCAACCTAATCCTTGATGCGATGCGTCACAATACACCACAAAATTTTCCGTCCCTTCCGGTAAAGCTAGAATCGGTGCATCGCACAACTTTTTCATCAAAAGTTGGAACGCTTCTTCTTGGGAAACTCCCCAAACGAATTCCCTATCCTTTTGGGTTAACGCGGTGAGGGGTTTAGCAATCCTAGAGAAATTCTCGATGAAACGCCGATAATAACCTGCCAAACCTAGAAATTGGCGAATTTCCGTCGGAGTCCTTGGGGCTTCCCAGTTCCGAATGGCTTCCACTTTAGCTGGGTCCACGTGAATCCCTTCTCTCCGATCACGTGACCTAAGAAATGTACTTCTCGAATCCAAAATTCACACTTAGAGAATTTGGCATACAGTTTCTGCTCCTTGAGAAGTTCTAGAATCACTTTTAGATGCTGCTCGTGATCCTTCTTACTCCGAGAATAGATCAATATATCATGGATGAATACAATCACAAACTTATCAAGGTATGGTCTACATACTCTATTCATTAGGTCCATAAACACAGCTGGCGCGTTCGTCAATTCGAATGGCATAACTAAAAACTCATAGTGTCCATATCGAGTCCTAAAAGCTGTTTTAGGAATGTCTTCCTCTCGAACTCTCAACTGATGATATCCCGATCGAAGGTCAATCTTCGAGAAGTAAGTTGCACCCTGCAACTGGTCGAACAAATCGTCTATTCGAGGGAGAGGATATCGGTTCTTGATTGTCAACTTATTTAGCTCCCTATAATAGATACACATTCGAAACGATCCATCCTTCTTTTTGACGAAAAGAATCGGGGCTCCCCATGGTGATGAACTTGGTCGAATGAATCCCTTATCCAAAAGTTCTTGAAGTTGATTCGACAACTCTTGTATTTCGGCAGGTGCTAAGCGATATGGGGCCTTGGCTACAGGCGCCGCTCCGGGTATAAGGTCAATCTGAAATTCAACTTGTCTTGGCGGGGGAAGTCCAGGAAAATCGTCTGGGAACACTTCTGGGTGATCCTTCACCACTGGAATATCTTGGATTCGCCTCTCCTCGGACTTCTTCTCTACTACGTGTGCCATAAATGCAACACACTTCTTTCTCAAATACTTATGGACCTTCATGCACGATACTATCCTTAGTTCCTTTCCAGCAATATCTCCTTGCACAACAAGGGTTTCTCCACCTTGTAATGGTAACCTGACAGTCTTTTCAAAACAACTAACTTCTGCTCGGTTCTTGGATAACCAATCGATGCCTATCACTACGTCGAAACTCCCCAATTTAATTGGAATAAGATCAACGCTAAATAGCTTATCAGCTAAGTTCAAGGTACAGCCTAAGATTACATCCTTAGCCTCTAATTCATATCCATTAGCAACCTCAACAATATAAGCATTCGGCCTAAATTCTAACGAAACAAAGCTCTTATCGTCTCCAGTGTCAAATATTACTGATGCATAAAAACCGTTTAGGAGAAACGTACCTGTCACTACACTGGGGTCTCGGCTTGCTTCTTCTGCACCTAAAACAAACGCCCGTCCTCGAGCTTGTCCTCCTTGGTTTCCCTGATTGGCTTGCCTTGCCTGGTACCCAGCGTTGTTGTTGATCGGTCCCCTTTTCAACTTCGGGCACACATTCCGGAAGTGATCCAGACTTCTGCACTCATAGCATGCCCTTCCTTCCTCCTTTACATTCTTTCCCATCTTGCAGTACCGGGAGGAATGACCCTTTTGTTTACAAACGCCACAGATGGGGCAGGTTTCCTCATGATGCATATTGCATTGGTTGCACTTCGGATGTGGTCCATTGTAACGCCCTGCTTCCTTAGCATTCATCCCAAATTCCCTACTACTTTCTTATTCCTACTTGAATTACTACCAACCATCTTCCCTGACTGGCTCTCTGGCCTCCTCTTACTACCGACACCTTTCTGAGTCAAAGTTCCTGCCCTGACCGCATCGTTGGTCAAACTAGTTGCTAAAGCCACTGCATCTTGAATCGTGGTCGGACTTGCCGACGTAACCATCCCTCGGATCTCCGGGGCCAATCCATACAAGTATCGGTCAATCCTTTTGCTCTCCGGGGTAACGATGTGGGGTACTAACTTTGCGAGTTCATGAAAATGAGCGGTGTATCGATCTATCCCTGAACCAACCATGGTGAGATCCCAAAATTCAGCCTCCAACTTCTGAATTTCACTCTTGGGACAGTATTCTTCAGTGAGCAACTTCTTAAACTCCTCCCAAGAAAGTTTGTATGCATCCTCCCTTCCACGGGTTTGGACTTGAATATTCCACCAAGTCAAAGCTCGTCCTTGAAGCTGACATGCTGCATACTCCACCATACGTTCTTCTGAACATTTGCTAATATGGAGCACCGACTCCATACTATCAAACCACAAAAGCAATCCTACAGCACCTTCTTTTCCGTGAAATTCTTTGGGCTTGCAAGACATAAACGTCTTGTAACTGCATCCTCTTGTCATTAACATTATTGGGATTCCCTCCTCCCACATTAACATTCCTATGATGCTCATTGATGCCCGCGGTGACTTGGGTTACAATGTTGGGTATCGCTTCTTGTGAGATATGATCTGGGCAATATCGGGGTTTTGGCCTTCAGGATTTTCTCTCGTGCGACGTGCAGATCTCCTTGGTGGCATTTTTTCTAACACCTTCCACAATCCGCATCAATACCCTCCCCGATATACCTCGATCAAAATCCACAACACCAACATCGTTAGTAGCATCACCACTACTATGCACACTATCTCAGCCCGTAAAGCTATCCTCTGAGCTATTCTCGCTCCGTCCAGGGCTTCTGTCGACAAGTTAGTCAAGAGATGACTCAACTCACATAGCTCCATCACAACCTGACTTTGATGACTAACCCGCGCCTGACAGCTATGCAACTCCGCTGTTATAGCCCAAAAATGCTGCTCTTCCGCCCATGTCATGCTAGACGCACGACCAACGGGTACTCCCGTGATGACTCGCGGTGGTTCTGGCGCCTCCGGACGATCGGACCTTAATGACACTCGCCTAGGAATAGGAACACTCTTCCTAGCGGTCAGCCTAGTACGTGGCCCTCTAGAGTTTGGTGGTACTATTATAGGAGTGGGTTGCGGTAGAACCGTGGTCAGGGGTATCCTCGGTTCATCATACGGATCTCGTTCGCCTTCCGATGTTCGCTCGCTCGACGGCATGTAGGAGGGTTGAGAGTGTGATGATGATGATGACATAGTGGTACTGAAGTAAGAGTGCATAACATTACTATCGCGCAAATATAAAGGCTATGCGTACTATACTATTGCATGTTATAGGCAATAACTACACTCATACTATGCAGGCTACTTGAAGCACTTAAGTGAAAAAGAAAAACACACATATTCCTATTATAACCATTTCTGATCTCGCATCACTCATTCCTTAATTAAACATAGGTGATCAGGCTTTGTTTAATTAAAGACCGATGATGCAATACCCGAATTAGTTATACTAGCAATATGTTTAGTAATTTGAGTGTTATTTCCCGTTTTCGGCTATATTTGCAATTTTCCAAAGGAAAACCGGTATTCTCTATAACCTTTAGCTCTGATACCAAATCTGTCACACCCAGCTAAAGCGGAAACACGGAATGTACAGTTCAAGTTTCATTGCAAAAGTTACAAGATCACACCAACCATCAAAATACATTCAAAAGTTTACATCCTTGTCTTTTACAACCGTTTTACGAAAAAGGGAAATGAACGTATTCAAAAGATAACATAGAAAGCTTCAACACGTGTAGCCTTCCTAAGTTCCAACCTTACTTGGTATTTCCTGAAAAGCATGTAAATGAGAGGGTCAACTATTGAATAGTTGGTGAGATCACAGGTTTAATGAGTACAACAAAGTTTGTCATAGAAATAGTTTTAATCCGCACAATTGGATAAGTCAACCGGTTATAAAAACACTTGCTCAAGGTAATCGTATGTATAATGTTTAAGTTATGAGCCCGTTACCCTACCTATAATGACAGGACGCCCCGACGCATGTTCTATCGCCAACAATGCGCAAATACAAACAGTAATTATGCACTCAAACAAGCGCTACTTGTGAGTGGGGTGTCAACCAAATAACGTTATCCATAATTACCAACGGCTCAATCCATGAGTTAAACGGGTAACGTGAGAAATAAACGGTGACTTTTGAACGATAGCAAAAGAAAACTCAAACTTACAACATTCGCAAGACATAGATACCATAGAGCATAAACAAGTATAGCAAGTTCGTATTTCCAAGAAAACGAGACAACCGGTGGGTAAAATAATTGTAGTAATTACATGCTTTTCACCCCAAATATGTACAACGTTGAAAAAGGGGCTTTGATAACTCACTTGATACGCGATAGAAATCCGGGAATCTCCCACAAGATACTTCAGTGTGATCCTACTTCAAACATATGAACGTAAGGTCACTAGTGAGTTTTAATCTCAAAGGTTTGGTACTAACTATCCAAATCGTCATAAAATGCCTTTGTTGTGATTTAATTATTATAAATCATAAAGAGTTACTGAAATTAGTAATCGTAACATATATACTTTCATCTTGTTAGGTTAACGTTACCGCAATCTCGCCACAATAAGTAACGAAAAGGGTCTAAAGAAGTTATATGTCATATATATATATATATATATATACCGCAATTTTAACATAAGAATGATGAAAAGGGTTCAAAACGTAAAGTTAAAGTATAAAAGGTATAAACATATAATACATATATATATATATATATATATATATATATATATATATATATATATATATCTATACTACATATATAAGCATATAGGCCTAAAGTCTTAAAGACAAGTCTCTAAACATGATGTACAACAATATTATGCATAAAATTTAAAAAACTCTTAATTACTACTCTTAAAGCATAATGTACAAATTCTTGATGCAACAATTTGAAAACCCTTCTACCATTACTACAGCAGTGCAGACTATGCAGCCCATGCTTTCTGTCTTCAAGCACTACCTCCTGCCAGAGCCATGTTTTCTACCTCCAGCCATACCCTTCTACCTCAAGCCATACCCTTCTATCAAGACCCATGTTCTCTGCCTCAAGCCCATGCTTTACGTAGTATAAATATGTGTGTCTCTGTGTTTGTAGAAGCAGCAATGGCATAAATATCTTAGAAACACCCTCACCCCGTCATCTTCTTCTTCGTATCATCACAATACATCAGAACTAGGGCTTGAAGTAACAAATGCATCTGCAGAAAACGGGTTTGAAATAAGAAATGGAACCCGAGAAATGTGCTGATCTGTTTTATCGGTGCCGATGTCGGATGTCTTCGGTTGGAGGTTTGTGTGATCGATTATAACTATGGTGTGGGGAAGGAATAGGAACCACGATAGGGGTTGTGGTATAGAGAGATCTTCGAAGCGACAGATCTGGAAATGTGGTCTGGACTCTAGAGTTCGACGAAAGGGTTTGCATACAGAAACATAAATTAGCATATACCCTATGTTTTTAATAAGATTGAAAGATATATAAATGAGTAATATATAGCAAATAGTTATGTCAATGTTTAGCAGATAAAAAAAGCTCTTAGAGGTGTCAAAGTTGAAGTTACACATAGAGGGAATGTCCGAAGGAAGTATCGCATCTCAGGGGTGACATCACAACCAACAAGGGAGCTAATGTGAGTTGCTTCAATTTCTCCTTAATTTTCCTGTTATCATTCCCTTTTCTCATTTTGCTATATATATATATATATATACCCTGTTTTTCTCTTCTCCCAGGTTTCCAGTTGATGAGGAAAGGAACATGAAATCAGTGGTTGACTATTTTCGTGAGGTGTATGGATTTACGATACAGCATCCCCACCTGCCTTGCCTTCAAGTGGGAAATCAGAAAAAAGTGAATTACATGCCCATGGAGGTAAATCTTGAAGTTTCTCCCAATTTGATCCTTTTTTTTAAATGTTTGCTTTTTCATACTTTGAATATAATTTAATTAGGCTTGCAAGATTGTTGAGGGACAAAGGCGCACAAAGGGACTGAACAATAAACAGATTACTTCTTTGCTAAAATTTTCATGCCAGAGGCCCAAGGAACAAGAAAAAGAGATACTACAGGTTATCTCCCCCATTGGTTCATTCAATCCCTTGTTTTTGCCTTAAAATGGGAGAAAATTATGTTGTCTAAATTTGGTATTTATTCAGACAATGCATCAAAGTTGCTTTAAGGAAGATCCCTATGCAAAGGAATTTGGCATCAGTATTGATGACAGACTTACATCAGTTGAAGCACGCGTTCTTCCTGCCCCATGGGTACGTCTTTCTTGCATACTCTTCTTGGTTCAGCATTTGATTTAGTCATTTATATTTGATCTTGTAATCAACAGCTGAAGTACCATGATAGCGGAAAACAGAAAGAAGTTTTACCTAAACTTGGACAATGGAACATGAAAGATAAGGTAAATATCATTGTTTATATTAGTTGTCATCATGGAAATCCTATGCAATTGCTTATGATACTGTACTATTTATTTTTATGACACAGAAAGTGATAAATGGAAGCGTTGTTAACTACTGGGCTTGTATCAACTTCTCACGCACTGTCCCAGATAACGCAGCTCAAAGTTTTTGTCATCAGTTGGTCCAAATGTGCCAAGAATCTGGCATGGTAAGAACATCTCAACCGTTAGATTTCATAGATTAACTGTTAACCGAAACATTCAAAGGATAAGGTAATATAAAGTTTCGTTGGAATTTCAGGAATTCAAATGCGACAGCGTGGTTCCAGTCTACTCAGCAAGACCAGATCAGGTAAAGAAGGCCCTAAAGCATGTTTATACAGCCACTGTAAATAAATGCGGAGGAAAAGAGTTGGAATTGCTTATTGCAATCCTCCCTGACAACAATGGCAGTTTGTATGGTATGTAGCTTTTTTCATTTGCCTATTTCCGAACATGGTTTTGCTTTCAGTCATTTCTAAGTTGCTCCAATTTCAGGTGATGTGAAACGGATATGCGAAACGGATCTGGGGTTGATTTCACAATGCTGTCTTACAAAATATGTTCTAAAGATCAGTAAACAATATCTCTCAAATGTTTCACTCAAAATTAATGCCAAGGTCAGACATTTTATTAAAAAATCATATTATGAACATTCTATTATTCATTTTGGATTTTTGGTTTTCTTACTCCTTTTGTTCTACATTTACTTTCTTGTCCTACCCCAGATGGGAGGAAGGAATATTGTGCTATTAGATGCATTAAGATGGAAGGTCCCTCTGGTTAGTGATATCCCGACGATAATTTTTGGAGCCGACGTAACTCATCCAGAGTCCGGAGAGGATAGTAACCCATCAATCGCTATGGTAACAATGACAAAATTAACCTTGGCATACAGTTTAATTACTTGCTTTACATTTAAGCTTGTACTTACAACTCTTTTTAATAAAAAAGGTTGTTGCCTCTCAAGACTGTCCAGAAGTTACAAAGTATGCAGGGCTTGTTAGTGCTCAACCTCACAGGCAAGAACTTATTCAGGACTTGTATAAAACTTGGCAAGATCCCCAACGTGGAAAAGTTAACGGAGGCATGATCAGGTGCATATGCGAACTTCATGTGATCAATAATTGTTAGTGGAATAGTTGATCTAATAAATTGAGTTGTAAAACTGCAGAGAGCTGTTGTTATCTTTTGAGAAGGCGACCGGGAAAAAACCACTGAGGATCATTTTCTACAGGTACAAGAAGGAAGACCATTGGTTTACATAAAATAAAAGATATATAGTTAGGTATGCCAACTTTTGTTTTTGCATATTTTTATTTGCAGAGATGGTGTAAGTGATGGGCAGTTCTATCAGGTTCTACTCTATGAACTTGATGCGATTCGTAAGGTTGGTTAATGATTCTTTAAACATGGTATATGTTGCTTCAAACCATTAGCTTTCTGGTGCTTATTATATATTGTTGTGTTGGACATCTGTAGGCTTGTGCTTCTCTAGAACCTAATTACCAGCCTCCAGTGACATTCATCGTTGTCCAAAAGCGACATCACACACGGCTCTTTCCAAGCAACCACAATGATAGAAAAAGCACTGACAAGAGTGGCAATATATTACCCGGTATATTTCTTATTATCCTTCTTCACTTTCAAGCAATTGTTCTTGTGAAAATGCTTCAAAACAATAAACCTTTTGCATTAATAAACAATTTTGGACAAAAGTTCCAAGTATGAACCCAAGACTTTTTTACAAACTTGTTCTGCTAGGCTGAAAATGTTGGATTTGGTAAACTGTAGGTACGGTGGTGGACACTAAGATTTGTCATCCAGTCGAGTTCGACTTCTATATATCTTTGCAGTCATGCAGGAATTCAAGTATGAAACTGCACCATTTCATTCAATATGAAAACCAGATGGAACTTATTATCTTCTGTTGAGTTTGCAATGTTAAATCTGCTATATATATCTTTCAGGAACCAGCAGGCCGGCTCATTATCATGTTCTATGGGATGAGAACAATTTCACGGCTGATGAAATTCAATCTCTAACGAATAATCTCTGCTACACGTAAGACACTTGCTTCAGATTTATCATGCTAATTACATCTATGCCCTTGTAATATATTAACCAAGATACTTCCATTGCAGCTATGCCAGGTGCACACGATCCGTTTCAGTAGGTAAACCTTTTACTCTTGCCATCATTTTTTTTGCGACATCCCCTTATTTATTTGAGCAAAAGATAAATTAAGAAAAGTCACTTAGCAAATTTTAATGTGTTGCATGCAGTCCCACCTGCATATTACGCTCATTTGGCTGCATAACGAGCACGATTCTATATGGAACCTGAAGTCCAACATGAGAACGGGTCGGTGCACAGCATGTGCATGGTGAAAGGTGCAGGTGTTCGTCCCCTTCCGGCATTGAAAGAGAAGGTAAAGAAGGTGATGTTTTATTGTTAATTAGGTAGGGGAATTTTGAAAATGTTAGGGTAGCATCAATTAAATGAATATGTTGTACTGTTAGTTTTGTACAGAAATGAACATGCATCAAACGTTTAATAGGTTTTTGTTTCTTTAGTTCCTCATTTACGTTTTGATCTGTATTCTAGAAGATATTGAATACGGTCGTTATATGATGTCATATTTTGTTTATATGTTACAATATACCGACCGGATTTGATTAATTTGTTAAGTTGTATCATTCAATGTTTGTTTTTGGTTTTGTGTACTTCTTTTGGAGGATAATATTGTAGCGTCTAGCCGCCGTGAATCATTTTGCCATCCACCCAAGAGCAAAGTCGGTTTGGGCATACACTAACGTTATGTTGCAACATTGTGTCACACGATAGAGATGTGCATCCTTAAATTCGGTTAAGGAGGGTTTGGTTGTAACTGGGTCGTAACTTAATTAGGCCCAAGCGGTTATCCCAACCAAAATAGAAATCGGTCCTACACCGAGCTTTGAGCAGTTACAATGACCGTTTGAGGAACCAATTCTCTATTGATAATCAAATAGGAGCCGGTTCGGATAAGACCATCTCCAATGGGGTCACTAAATCTTACACTAAACATTATATATGGTGTAAATAACACTATTCATATCTCCAATAGGGTCTCTATTTTTAACACTAAATTTAGCGTAATGAATAGTATTACACTAGATTTGGTGTAACAACATTCATTTACACAACTTTTTACACTATTTTTAACTTTGATGTAAAAAATAGTGTTACCCATTGGAGAAGAAATACTATTAACACTAAAATTTACGCTACTTTTTACACTATTTTTTAAATTTGGTGTAAAATATAGTGACCCATTGGAGATGCCCTAAGAATGCTAAATATCATAAAAAGGTAAGAAGGGAGTGTTAAAGGGAAGTTTAGGGTATGTGAATCGTAGATAAATACTGAAAAAAATCTATTTGAAGATGCATGTACGTGTGAACCCATATGAATAATGTCGGTTCACGTATACATCTTCAAATAGATTTTTTTCAGTATTTTTTCAATGATTCACATATGAAACTTCCCTTGATAATCTTGACACATTCTAATATATATATATATATATAAATATATATATATATATATATATATATATATATATAGAGAGAGAGAGAGAGAGAGAGGTTCAAGGGAAAACTTCAAAAAAAACGGAAAACTGAAGAACACCCTAGAAGCCCTTCATCTGGACGGTATGCACTTGTGCATACAAGTTATTTGTAACATGCATTTGTGCATATATGCACAAGTGCATAAAACCAAAAAATCAACTATTTACCTGTATGCACAAGTGAATACCGTCCAGATGAAGGGCTCCTAAGGTGTTCTTCACTTTTCCGTTTTTTTGAGGTTTTCCCTTGAACCTGACCCTATATATATATATATATATATAGGGTTGGGTTCACGTGAGACTAACATGTTTTTGTGAGACCGTGAGACCACAAAATAACACTAAACCTTCACAACAATTCATTGTGAAGGTATGAAAAACAGCGAACCTTCACAACAAAAACATTGTGAAGGTTTACCTTCACAATACCTTCACAGTCTTTTGTTGTGAAGGAAATAGCTTGGTCTCACATGATCTCAAGTATATATATATATATATATATATATATATATATATACTACATATATAAGCATATAGGCCTAAAGTCTTAAAGACAAGTCTCTAAGCATGATGTACAACAATATTATGCATAAAATTTAAAAAACTCTTAATTACTACTCTTAAAGCATAATGTACAAATTCTTGATGCAACAATTTGAAAACCCTTCTACATGTGGGATTCTTGTAAGATGTAAAATAATAATTCTTTTGAGTTTTGACATCTTGTTTTTCTTGACTGTTTTTTTTATTTATGTATTGACAGACGGAGAAGGGTTTTTTTAAGCAACCCAAGGTGTTTTTATGGTGAGAAACATAGATTTTTTAGTTCAAGTTTATAACTTGTTCGAGCTTTTTCTTTATATGATGTTGGTGTTGTTGATTGAGTTTTAGCTCGAAGAAAAGTATGAAAAGGAAGAGGTACCATGGAAGAGTGTTGGTCTTGGCTTTAAGAAGAGAAGTTATTAAAAGTAATGCTTGCCAAATATTATCATTTTATAGTTTTTTTTTTGAATCGATGGTGATTCTTGTTTGATACAAATTTGTTTGGCAAGTAGTGATGCAAACTCTGTACATCTTGACTTGAGACCCATAAAACGAAATGTTAAATAACCAACAGAATAAGCCCCTTTTATTTCTTTGTTTAGTTTTCTAATTTAAGTTTTCATTTGCTTAACTTAATGCAACGCTTTATGGTGTATAAAAAGCAATCCACCCCATTTCTGAGTTTGTTTTTACACACTATTGGTGTATGATCGATAGGTTCTATTTGCTTCATGGTCACTATTGTGTGTTAAATATGGATGCTATGTCTTAATATATCATAAAAAATAGGAATACATTCATGTGAGCTTGGACCTTTTTAGTGTATTAATAGTTGGATAAAGACACAAAAGCATAACTTTGAATCGTGCTTTGTGTTTGTAGATATAGATATACATACATACTTTTTTACTCTATGAATGGTTGAATTACGTGAAGCACATCCAATAAATCTTGAATCAGACCTGAATATTAGTGAAACAATCTAATGCATATACTTGTTGATGCGCTTCCTAAATAGGGTAAAATTAAGGTTACAAATCAGATTGTTGGATCGGCACCTGGTTTTATTACAATAATCAGACTATATGCCTGTGAATTTGGACATATTACATTTAGTTAGTTCATTTTCTGGAGGTGATTTGGTTAACCTCAAACTTTGCAGTTTGTGATCAAGGAATGTGATTTTGCAAGAGTTTAAGAAAAGGCATGTCTATTGATTTGATGCTAAAGCCGACATGTGACGCACATTAGCCTTTGTGTGACTTTGTATACTTCATTCTTGCATGTTGGCTGGTCCGATTGTCAAATATACTGCTTAAGCACTTGGTTAAATATCATCTTATAATCTCCTCTAACAAAGCCACCAAAGCCTCAAAATCATTTACAATTACGGCTCCCGCCGCATTGCGCGAGTATACAACTAGTATATATATATATATATATATATACCACAATTTCATCATAAAAATGATGAAAAGGGTTCAAGAGTTAGTTTTTAACTATAGTAAGAAAATTGTCCTTTGCTGTCCAGATTTAGGTGTCACTTTCTGACCATTTTTGGATAACTTCCAGGCATATTTAGATCAAGATATTTTATGTCCAAGTAGTTTTAATGAGTTAGGAAACGTTTGACATAAGTTTCATAATTTTTAGATGTGGTTAAGTACATGAAATAATTCTTGACGTAAAACACTGCAGAAAGTTTTGCTGTTTGTGCACTGTTTTTGTGAAGACTGTTTGGTAGACAAAATCTTTGAGTTTTTTGATTGAAACCAGTTGGGTTCGAAACCTAACTCATAAAAATAATTTCCAGAAAAGGAATCACTTACTTTGGAGTATTATTAAGTGAGATATGATATTTTTAAGAGAGGTGCAGAATCTGGCAGCAAGCTGTCAAAACCAAACTTTATGCATGTGCATTTTTCTGTCTTTTTATTTGAAATTCTTATCCCTCTTGCATGCAATCTGATTTGACTCCTCCCCATACAAATAATTTCAGTTCTAAAACAGGTTTTTAAACCATTTAAACTACATGCATGCTATCCATCATCTCATCTTTTATAAAACTTTGAAAATGGTTCTTTTTGAAGAATGCTTGGTGTTTATGCCAAGAACTTCTTCATGCAACTTTAAAATTGTATATTTTTAGCTCATGCATGTTGATTTAAACATGTTTTTAGTGAAATCAAAGAGCTTTTCATACAACTTTTGGGATCAAAATATAGATCTTTTAAGAAAACTATATGCATGCAAGTTAAGAGCCCATCTTTGATCTTAACATAGGTTTGATTATGGATTTACCACCTTTTTACTAACATGCAAGTGTTATGGTGGTAAATCTACAAACATTAAGATGTATGTAAATGGTTCTTAGCAAAAGTTGAAAGAAATTGTAGAAGAAGATGAAGAACATTCATAAAAAAAGTGCAAAAATGAAAACTAGACAAAAGGGAGTGTGTGGGTTTCATCCAACACACTTGTAGTTACCTTGAACACTTTGATCTCTTTAAGGAGATGTGTTTAGGGGCTGAAGTTTTATGGGTTTTACTTGGATGAAGATGGATGAAGATTGAGAGAAAGAAATGAGAGAATTCTAGTGTGAGAATTTAGAGAGAGAGTGAGTAGTTGCAAGTGAATTGAAATGGTTTAAGAAAAATACATAAAAGGGGTAGTGAGGGGGGGGGGGGGGGGGGGGTGGCCGGCCTCACCAAGGGGGGGGGGGGGTGATGGTGTGTTGCTAAATAAAAAATGTCTAGTCTTGTCTTTTTGATTTATTTTAAAACATGAAGTATTTTCTTTTAAATATTAAATAACACAATAAATATATAAAAGTAAAGTATTTATACAAAAATTTGGTTGAAGTAATTTAGTTTACTAATTATATATATACTTGTGATGTAAATGTAGCTTAAGTTGGCATTTTGTGAGATTTATGGATAATTCCTTAAATTAAGGGGTTTCTAGGCAAAATTTCTCAAGTTTTCCTACCGTACTGAGTTTACTGCTAAAATTGCACTGTGTGAACTATGACGTGAATAACTGAAATATGCAGTGCAGTTCTAACCTGAGGTGTAAATTTGACAGTTATCACATGTGGATCCCATATTAGTGCAATAACATACAAATCAGTAATCAATAAGCAATAACAAAGATTGATTTCAACTTGTCATCCATCTTATATTCATTCAAAGTGTTTACACGTTCAGAGAGTATTTTAATTGAGTATAATGAACGATTAACCTAATTCTATAAGCTTAGCAATCTATTTATACCTTTTAGAGGTATTTACACTTTTCACCCTTGAACTTATACTCAACAAAGATGTATCCCTAACAATATTCCCCTTTGAATTGAAGTTCGATGTCGCGCCAGTTCGGAAGGTATCTCTTTCTGATGGCAAAAAGAATCTTAAAGCTTCAGAGAGATCTGCGGAACTCAAGATGGTCTTCAACAACCTCCATGGCTTCTCTGGCATTCAGCTCTTTAAGACTTACCAAAATGTCTACAGGACTAGTTCGTCCTTTGCAATAATTTCTTGGAGTACTTGTCTGACCTTCATCAACGTTCCATCGCAGTAACGATCTACTTGGCTGAATCTGAGAAACTTATTTTTATCTTGGGCGTTGAGGTAGATAATTTCGAACTCTGGTTCGAATAGCATAGTGTTGACCGGGTACATATTCAATTATGGAGCTCTTTGATCGGGTTTAAACAAGTTGATCTTCTTCGACCTGTGTTCGTTTCCCATCTAAAAATCCGTGATATATGACATGGTGATGGTGAATTTCAGTAAAATTTTTACTGCTTTCAGGGCTTTGGTTGCATGGAGTGGTCAGATAGTTCTGGCTTGCAAGTCTTTGACGATAGGTTGAAAGTCACTCAGTCGCAGGTTTTTGAAGCTGACTTTGGAGAATGTCCATTCTTTCCCATCTTCCCTTTTAACGGTAAAAAATGGGTACAGGATATTAAGAATTCGGCCTGACATAATGTTGGTGATTTCGGTTATCTTGTGCTTCGTCCTAACGTTATTGACTGGTTGTCACCTTTTCATGACTTCCAGGTATTGCTTTTTGTAGGTGTCGTCGAACTTTGATAATCCAAGGCACATTGCCGGGTCGAGAGGTCTTAGCCAGTGAACAAATTAATTCTTCAGGGAGTCTTCTAGATCAGGAATCAGAATTATGATTTTCTCCCATATCACTGGCTGTCTTAGTTGATCAAGAGCGAATTCGGTTTGAGGAGATGTCGGGTGAGCAGATGTAGAAGTCTCAGGCTGAAGGTGAACATTTGCAGGTGTACTCTAAACGGATTGCAGAAGAAACTGATCGTAGTCTATATCGTCATTAGCTTCGGTCGGAAAAATCGGATAAACCTCGGAGTTGATTGCATTTGAGGCTTTTTCATGCCACATATTCTCGGTTTCTGGGTCAATTTCTGATTCTGGATCTATCAATTCAAGTGCTGGCCGTTTTATAGCTGTGAATTCGATCAGGTTTTGTTTTTCTCCCTCGGGCATTTCAACTGTTGGGTCTTCTTCATCTTAAACTTCCATATCTACTACCATATCGACCAAGTTGAGTTGATTATGTGGCTGATCTTCGGTTGTTGCCATTGTAGACGCTTCTGGTAGAACCTCTGATATGGTGTCGACATTTAGCGGCTCGGACTCAGATAAGTGTGCGTGCGCTTGATTCCCCCAACTTGACTCTTACAAGTGTTCTCAAGAGATGTGACCCTATCAGATAAAGTTTCAAGTGCGGTTTGGACGTTCCGAAGGGTCGTGTCAAGCTGGTCGAGTCGGGATGTGATCTAAGCTGGTTGGGAAGGTACCTGATTGCGGAGCAGAGACAGCAAATCGACTTCTGACGATGTATCTATGTTGGATTGTTGAAGTAGTTGGGCGAGGAGCATGGTTTTGAGTTCGTCTACCGAGAATGATGCTTGGGTAGGTGTAAGCCGAGGTGGTGGAACGGTTGTACCAGGTTCAGCGTCTACCACTTTCTCCTTGCCTTTCAACAAATTTCGAAAACTGGCCATTCCTGTTCGAAATTCCATAGACAGATCGTCTCGGACAGCCATTTAGGCGCCGTCCATGTACTTCCTTGAAACAAATTCAGGTAAAATAACATCGGGATCACATAGATTACCCGTTAAGGTAACTACTGTTGAATCAGCAGTAGTACCACCTACGTTCACAGTTGGCGTTGGGATAGCTGTGGAAGGATTTACGTCCGATCCTCGTAATCCGCTTAAAAGCAGACTTACTACGACGTTCCGATCGGGTCACTTAAATCACCGATGTTAGCAGAAGCGATGTCTTGTGTCCTAGCCAACAAGATATTAAAGTATCAAAAGTCTCTAGACTCGATGGTGCACGGAAAGAAGTCGAGAACTGGGGAAACTGTTCTCTTGTTTCAATACCCGAAGTTCTCCGAGTGAGAGAACGGTGGATTTTGTGCTAAGTCCCCGTTAGAAATTGAAACAATCAACTGTTGAGATTCACTTGAGTGGCTAAAGGGAGCGTGCAATTGCGTCGCTAGGTCCACGACGGCTTATTCAATATCTCATCCCAACACATGAGACGAGATAACAGAAGTGGCTACCTGGCTAACATGGGCTCGGGCTAGCTCATTCGCTTGTCTATTTATTAAGCTACTTATCTCGTGATTCTTTTTCGATCCCCCTTCTCTCCTCCTCACTTGTTCTTGAACGACGACGATATCATCTTCATCCGTTTTGTTCTTGAATACCCACTTTGTCCTGATCACCTTCTTGTTCGTTGGTCGAGGAACAAGTCTCCATACCTGGAGGATCTCGAACTGGTTGAGTTCCTCTTGCATCACGATCACCCAGTCTGGATCACTGAGTGTTTTGGAAACGGTTGTGGGTTCGATTCGGCTGAGAAATCCGAAGAATAGGCAGAAGTTGGTAGAGGCTCCTCTTGTCTGAATTGGTGTAGAGGGGTCGCCAATGATTTGCTGTAGCGAATGCGCGCATGTCCATTTGGTGGTGTGTGGAAGCGGGTGATTAGTTGCGTGAGATGTGTCCGGGTCCATATACGTACCTGGGGGGAGATCTTGTATGGCTTCAAGTGAAGAGGGTCTGTTGCGTGTAGGAGTTGGTGCTGGATTCTTCTCTGGTGAAGAAGAAGGTTGATCCGTTCGAGTAGTTGAGGACGGATCTTCGGGAGGGATTGCCGGAACAGGCACAAGGTCCTCCGGTGGGATTGAAGTTTTGGTAGTAGTATCACTTGAACTTTTTGGATTCTCCGTAGAAATCGTTGGAGGCGAACCGGCTAGGGTCGTTGATTCTGGGTGTCGTACTGCTCCAATCATGTTGTTTACATTAATACACGGGTTAGGTTTTGAAAATAATTCATCGTCAAAGTGCTCAAAAAGTAAATCCAAACCAGAAAGATGTGATTTTTATGAAGAGGCATGATTTGGATTGATTGTGCTTTGTGTAGATCCCGAACAAGAATGTTCGGAAGCTAAGACGCCAGTTAAAGCGAGTTCTGAACTGAGTTGTTCATAAGCCAAATCAGTTGCTTCGTCTAACATCACGTTTATGCTTTCGATGACGGTTTTAGTCCGGTTGTTGTAAACACAGAACGCTTGAGCCTGCATCGAGTATCCGATGAATACTTCTTCATCTTCCTTGGGGCTGAACTTTCCGAGGTCATCCTTGTCATTCAAGATATAGCACGTATACCCGAACACGTGGAAGTACTTGATGTTTGGGATGCGGTTGTTGATGATCTCGTAGGGGGTCTTGTTGAACCGTTTGTTGATGATCGATCGATTCTGCGTGTAGCAAGCGGTTGCAACGACTTCACTCCAATGAAATAGAGGCAGCTTCGACTGGGATAATATCGTGCGAGCGGCTTCCACGAGGGTACAATTACGCCTTTCCACAACTCCATTCTGGTGAGGAGTTCGTGCGGTGGAGAACGTGTGGGTGATACCTACCGAAGTGAGGTAATAATCCAACGTGTGGTTTTTGAACTCCGTCCCGTTGTCCGTCCGAATGGTTTGTACTAGTTGTTGTAAATTCAGCTGAATAGTCTTCAAATGGGTGATGATCAGCTTCGGGGTCTCGTCCTTGGAATGTAGAAACTTCACCCATGTGTAGTGCGAGTAGTCGTCGACCATGACAAGAACGTACTTCTTGTGGTTGATGCTCTGAACGCGCTTTGGTCCACACAAATCCATGTGGATGAGCTCGAGGGACCGTGACATGCTGGGAGCAGACTTCGGCTTGTGATATGCTCGCTTCATCTTTCCCATTTCGCATGCTCCACGTAGTAGATCTTTCTCAAATTTGAGCTCGGGCAAGCTTTTGACATGTCCACCTAGCACCAGTTTGTTAATGTTCTTGAAGTTCAGGTGCAATAGCCATCGATGCCAAATCCAAGCTTGCTGATTGTTGGCCTTTAACATCGAGCATACGGACTCGTTGGTCTTCAGTGATGATAGGTCGATGGCTTAGAGGTTGGTTCTGCGCGTTCCAACCAACTCCTTTCCGTCTTCAGTATGGACGCTACACCTTTTGGCTTTGAAGTTGACCTCTACATCTTTGTCGCATAATTGACCTATACTAAAGAGATTGTGTCCCAATCCAGCGACATATGACACCTTCTTGATGGTGATTTTCTCTTGGACGATGTCGCCGTAACCCATGATTGGTGTTTTATCGTCGTTCCTAAATCTCACGTTGCCGCAGTATTTCACGGTGAAGTTCGTGAGAAGCTCCCTCCTTCCGGTCATGTGCTTGGAGCAACCTGAATCTAAGTACCACACATGACCGTTCTGCAAAAACGAGTTTACGCATTTTTAGGTGTTGGTTCCCGTTTTGCTTTAAACAAGATTATCAGATCTATTAGTTCGAGTTTATGTTTGATGCGGAAGCGTATTTGAAGAACTAACAGGTATGTTTGATAGATTTAGAACACAATATAAATAAACAGTGAACAGGAAATAATATCTCAAAGTTTACTAAATATATATATATCAAGAACAGATTTAAGAACAGTGAGTATGCAAAGCTTTAAACAGATATGACTCTAAATGTGCATAAGCTATGTGTTCTTGATGTTCGATTGAAGTGTTCTTGTTTTTCTGTTTTTGTGTGTTGTTCTATATCTTCTTAGGAAGAACTCAACATGAGTCTTCCTTTTATACTACTCTTAGAAGACTATGAAGTAGGTCACTGTTCCTTTTACGGCATGAATAGTAAACTGGATGGTGTGAGCAGTTGTTTGAGCCATGCGCATTTAATGGAGCAGATGTACTTTTGGTAAATGCATTAAATGGCGCAGACGTCTATTTTGTACCATGCCCTATTGAGTCCACTCAGAGCTTGACACGTGTTTTGACAGTACTTTTCCATGCAAGTTGATGAACAGGTCTTGGAACAGTAGCAAGATATTATAAATATCTTCCTAGTCTTTAGAGGACCACAGAGGCTCTGTAATGTGTTACAGAGGTTCTGCGGTCTGGTTCATCTGTAGAGTAGTCTTCACCGGATTCCGAGTCTTTGGTTGTTTACTTCTGCAGAGCTTCTGTCAAGGGTGGCAGAGATTCTGTGGCTCGGTCCTCTGTGGGAAGTCTTCTTGCTTCCTTGACTTCTGATGTTGTCCGCAGAGGCTCTGTTATTTGTAACAGAGGATCTGCGGTCTTGGTCTTCTGAAAGCGTCCTTCTGTAGTTTCCTCGGTCTTTGATCACTCTTGATCAAACTTCCTTTGATTCTTCTGAGATGCCTGGCAGAGCTTCTGTTGCACTCAGCAGAGCTTCTGTGGAAGTTCTTCTGTACTTGGCCATTTTTCAATACTTCTAATATTTCAGAATATTGGAGCTAACAATCTCCCCCTAAGTATTGAAAAATAAAAGGTTGAATTTATGCATTTTAACCTAAGTAAAGAAGAGGTTAAACAATACCTCAGAAGATTATTTCATTCATTTTGGAATTTATGCCAGAGGCATTTACATTTGAGTACACATAAATAAACGTTGACAGAGATTCTTTGAAGAGACTCAGATTTTTGCATTTGGGAAGTCGTTGAACTTTCTGTTGTCTTTTCCTACTTCCTTGAGTTCTTCATAGAATTTGAGGCAGAGATTTCGTAAGCCTAGAGTAGCATCAATATCTTTGATCATCATTTGAGCAGATTCTTCGTCCATAAGCTCTGTTGCTTTGTTATCCTCTAGTATCTTTCTGAATATGTTCAGAGTACGAGTTGTGTACTTCTGACAGTCCATTGTCACAAACAGTTTAAGTTGATCAGCAGGATTCTTGAATACTAACCCGTACCTTGGAGTTTTGATGATTGAATTTGGTATGGCATTGGGTGGGCAGAAATCCTCTGGTGGTCTGATACTTAGAGTAGTTACGCCTAGATCGATGGCTAATTGAATGTCGAGCATGCTGTAGATTTGGAGCTTTTCACGCATCGCTTTTCTGAGAACTCGATAAGACCTTTTGTGGCAGTCGTCATTGAAGTTGTCTTTAGTCCATTGCAGAAGGTCAGGTAAGTCATAGGGATTGAGGTTTTGGATATCAGCATCAGAGAATTGATTTTCTGATCTGTCAGACCTTTTGACTTTCCAGATTGTATACACCGTATGAGGATAGGTTCTCATTTTGGAGTATTTGCAATAGATTACCTTCTTTATTTTGTGAATGGAGTAAACTTGATTGACTGGTTTTGACTTTGTAGAGGTGAAGATTGCATCGAATTCCTCTCTTAGCTTCTGATCTCGGACATGAGCTGGCAGATCGCTCTGGAAGTGCTGTCTGTAGAGATAACTGTAGACTTGTTCTTCCATTTGTTCAATGGTTGAAGTAGATCTTGGAATTGGTCTCCTTAGCTCATCCATCTTTCGAGTGATGTCTGCTACTCTACCTTCTGTTACCTTAGCTGTGGGATTCAGGGATGGGTTTTCTGACAGAGGATTCAAGTTGAATGCCCAGTCTTCCTCTTCGGGTTTAGGAGTGACGAAGGCATTAAATGCACCTTTCATCAATTTCTCTGTAGCAACTGGCATCTTCTTCTTTGGCTCTTCTTCTGTCATTATTCCCTTGCCTTTATCTTTTGGCTTTGAGGTTTCAGATATTGGGTTTTGGATTTGTGTGGGTGGAACCTCTGTTGATTTGACAGTTGGAGGTTCTGTGGGTTTTGGGGTTGTATGCTCTGATGTTTTGGTTGTTGCCTCTGAAGGTTTTGATACTTCGGGTTGTGAGGTCTCTGTTGGTGAGGAGTCTTTGGGTCTTGGAGGTGGAATGTCAAAACGCTTTGCTGATTGAAAAGCAGATACAAATTCCATTCTGCGAAGAATGAACTCTGCAGAGCGTTTTGGTCTTTGGGGTTTTCGAGCTATGGATTTGACTCTAGTTCTGCTCGGGATTGGTTTTGAGGTTGGTGTTGGTTCTTTGGGTGAGGGTGGAGTTTGTTCTGAGGATGAGGATGCAAGATTGATTACCTTAGGTTCTGTGGTTGGTGCATCCTCTGGTGAGATATAGGTGTTTTGCCACAGTTGTTTTCCCTTCTGGGTTTCTGTTGTAGAGGGTTCTACTGATTTCTCTGTAGTTTTTGCAGAAGCAGCCTCTGTAGTTTCCTTTGTTTTCTCCCCCTCAGGATGACCAGATGCTCCATCATCAGGATCATCCTGCCTTCTTTTAGCAGTAACTTCTGTTCTGCAGGTGTCTTGAGCTGCTTGCCTTGCTGCATTTTTCTTCATAGTTTCAAAGTAGATTGCGATCGAAGTTTTGAAGGCTTTGGTCGCACTTTTCTCGAACTCTGCAGCGGTTGTTTTGGCATTGTTAGTGGCAGAGGCGATGGCAGCAGCAGCAGAAGTTTCTGTAGTTGACTTCATTTCTGCAAGGGCTGCTTTAACCTCTGTGGATAAGGTATCCACTTTGGTATTTAATCCTGTAAGCGCGCCTGAAGTTGACTCTGTAAAAGACGTGAATGAGCTTTGCAACTCATTCTGGGTTTGAGTTACAGAGGTTACAAAGGCTTGGAACTCATCCTTCGTAACATGTTCCTCTTGGGTAACCTCTGGAGGAACAACTCCTTCTCCAGAGTGAGTCCCTGTTCCTGGGACACCTTCGTTCACCCTTGTTTGTACGTTGGGGGTGGAAGGATTTCCATCTGATCCCCGAGAAGAAACCCGAGTTTCAGTCTCTACAGAAGTTCTGTGAAGAACATTGTCCAAATCCACTCCAGAGGTGGGTATCGGAATATTCTTCTGTTGACTCGGAGACTTGTCTAGAGTCTCTTCGTCATGGTGCTCTCTACTTCTCTCTGAAAGAAGTTTTGGCCCTATATTGTGCGTGTCAGAGGAAACGAATTCCTCTGTAGGGTGTTCTAGTGTGATCTGGGGCGATTGATCACGAACTATAGGTGAGTCCCTCTGAGGAGACTCCCTAGGAATGGATTCCCCGGCTTCTGTGGGCACAGAGGTTGAAAGAGTAACCTCTGGCTGGATGGGTTGGGTGAGGTTCGAGCTGTGCTGCTCTTTTTCAATGACACCTTCTGCAGCTAGACCTGCGGTGTAAGATGTGTGGGTTGCACTGGGAGGGGTTGAGGGATGTGTGCCTTCTGCAACTTCGGCATCTTTTCCTTTCTCATTTTCTTTTCCTCCAGACGTTTCTACCCTATCCTCTAAACCTATTTGCACCTCTTCTTCTGCAGTCTCTTGTCTTGGCAGAAGTGAATTAAGAACCTCTGTGAAGATTTGAGTTTGCAGAGGTGGTTCGATTCCTTCTGTTATTGTTTGCAGAGGAGAAGATGGTTTCTTCTTCTTTGATTTCGTCTTCTTTGGTTTTGGTGCTCCCTCCTCTGTAGATTTTGACTTTCTTTTTCTTTTGGAAGAGGGAGGGGCAGAGGGACCTTGGATTTGTGGTGGAGATGAGGGTTCTGTGGGATGTTCAGTGGGTGGAGAAGATGGTTCTGCAGGAGTTTGTTGGATAGCAGAAACAGAGGCAAGTTGTTCCTCTGGAGGGGTCTTGGTTTTCTTTCCCTTTTTCTTCTTCTTCTCTTTAGATCCCTCAGAAGACTTCCTCTTTGAAGAATAGAGGTCTTTCCTTATATCTCTGAAGTTCTTCTGGTTGGCCTTGTGTTTAGCCAACTTTATCTTCCATTCTTCTTCTGTAAGTCTCTCTACTACATTACCTCCTATGGATATTCCTATACGCGGGGGTGTTACAGAACTGGGTTCAGGAGTTCTGTAAACGCGTGTGTACTCACTAACTAGTTCTTCATCACTAGCATAACCTAACATTACCTTTGTTAGTGGCCTGATGTGTGGGTAGCCATCCTCATGTTCTGTAGGGGTGTTCTTGGACATAGGAAATTGCTTAGGTTTGGGACCGTCCATTGGCCATTTTTGGACAAGGAGTAGGGGTTCGAAAAGTACACTGAGGATTCGCTGGAACTGCAGAGGGGGTAACCAGTTGTGATCAGACATTTTGGCTTTCTGGGAGGCGATTTTGCGATCGATGGTGTTGATGATCTCTTGCATCATTATGGTGGCATAATCTAGGGGTAGATCATAGTATACACCATACATGATTGAGAGAATTTGAGGTGAGCTTTGATCGATGCTCCCGATTTTTCCCGTGAGGCAACGATTTAGGATGGAGAATAAGGTATTCCACAGAGGAGGTAGTCTTGCTCTGCAGAAATCGTTCCTCTTTTTCAACTGTTGGTTGTACCCTAACATGTGCAGAAAGTCGACAAGTTCTTCATTTGTTGGTTGGGGTGCATACTTTTTGATTCCCATGAGTCCTCTTGTTGGAAGGCCAAATTCTAATGAGAACATGGTGCGATTGAACATCAGTTCAAGGCTCTTACTTTGGTCAAGTTTAGAAATGTAGCCTCTGATCAAATCGGTGTCAGCGTCATAACGGCAAGATTGCCAAAACTGATGTAGGTAACGTACTGGTATTTGTTCAACGGTTTTGCTCAGAAGAGGGTAAAGAAAGTGGTTCTCTAGGATGTTTAGCAGGATGGCATGTTCTTTGCCAAATGTCGTAGGAGAAGGAACAAGATAACAGTTGTTCGATTTAATGGGAAGGGTTTGCTCGAAATGGTCATTTGAGAAAAATTGTTGCAGGTGGGTAGTGGGTACGAAGGATGCCTCGTCGCCGGAGTCGTGTCTGTCGGCATCGGTGGCGATGTGTGGGTTGTGGGAGTGCTCAGAATGCACTGGAGAGGATGTCGGAGAGTTCGTTGGTGAAACGTGAGCAGATTTGGAACTGGAAGCCATTTGTAGGTTTTGAAAGTTCTAGGTTTTCAGAAAGAAATAAGCAAGTTCGCCGGAGAAGATGAGAGAATAGTAAAGTTTTGAAAGTGATTTTAACTTGGGTTTTATACTGTGGTAACGGAAAGAATTCGGAACGGTGAAAATGTGAGAAAGTTAATAAAATTTGAGGTCCACACTCGAGTTCATTCGGTGTGGTGCAAGTTTCTAGGACGACGTGATATGTACGTCAATGAAAACTTGACACGTCATCAATGTCAGTGACGACGAGACGTCGTGGGCGGCCACATTAAATGAAAAACGCGTGGGTTTTAAATTTTCACCACAGAAAAGTTACCGTTACAGATACAGAAATTCCCAAGTGGAAATCTTTACAGAAGCTCTGTGGGTACAGAAGCTCTGTGATTTTTTTAAAAAAAAAAACGTTTTTCTCTGTAGATTGTATCTTTAATGAAAATCGTTTGAAAAACACGGAGAGGATCAATAAATTTTTAGTAGAGAGAAATTATCCTACAGAGGTTTTTGGACCTCTGCCAGAGCCAGCAGAGGCTCTGTGACAGGAAATTTCTAATAACTAATAATTTATAAACATTTTTAATCATCCAAGTTTTTGATCAGTTTTAACAATGTATTTAGGACTTATTTGAAAGTTGGTGTCCTAGAAAATTGTAAATCTCAAAGATTTTGTGCAGCAGAAGTCATTTGAATGTTTTGAGTGATCTACAGAGGTTCTTTGTTTGAAAGAACTCTGTGGCTTATGACTTCTGTGGCAAGATACCAACCTATTTCCTTTTGATCGGCGAATGTGATCTCTTCTGTCGCATTCTTTGCTCCACCTTGACTTATGAATCTCTTGTAGATTCAGCAAGGTCTCCTTTTCCGCTCCTCCTTGATCTAACAACCTCTGTAGGATTGATCTCTGTGGTTTGAAACCTGTCTTTTTATCTCTTGAAGCTTGTACTTTTACCAAAAACGTTTGAAAAACATTGGAGAGGATCGTTAAATCTTTAGTAGAGAGAAATTATTCTACAGAGGTTTTTGGACCTCTGCCAGAGCCAGCCTCTGGCTCTGTGATAGGAAATTTCTAATAACTAATAATTTATAAAACTTTTTGATCATCCAAAGTTTTTATGGTTTTAAACATTGTTTTTAGGACATATTTAGAAATTTTTGTCCTGGAAAATTGTTTTTGGAAAAAGATTTTGTGCGACACATACCTTTTAGAGTGTCTAGTTTGGACGACAGAAACTCTTGTTGATCATAATCCTCCTTTGGCTCCCCCTTGAATGATCAACCTCTGTAGATTAATTTGAGGTCTCCTTCTGCTCCCCCTTGACCTATGCTTGAATCAATAGAGATAAATAATGCACAGTACATAGGTCAACCTCATCAGAGGTTCTGTGGAGATTGTCATAGGTTTTGAGCAATTTCACAGAGGCTCTGTGAAGTATAGAATCTTTGAAGGATGAGTCTTAAACAAAGTGTTTAAGAGTCATAGTGTATTTTGAAGCCTGAGTCCTTAATAGAAGTATTAAGGAGTCCATTGTTTGCTGAAGAGTGAGTCCTGATCTGTAATGGTCAGAAGTCATTTTTCTGATGAAGCTCGAGTCTTAAACTGATTTGTTTAAGAGTCTTTTTCACTAAAGTGTGAGTCCTAAACTGATGTGTTTAGGAGTCCTTTTCTCTACTGAAGAGCGAGTCCTGATCTGTAATGATCAGAAGTCCTTTTACCTGCAAGACAGATCAAAGAACTTTTGGTACCCATATCCAAATGGGTCCTTTTTTGTTAGGATTTGGAGCTGTCTTTAGGTCCTCTGGTTTGCCAATCTTTGTTGGTTTGCCCACTTTCTTTCTATGACCTTTCTCATTTTGGGTCTTTGGATTTTTCTTTTGAAATGACCCATTTTGTACACAGAAAGATTTAGAGAAAAGGTTTCTTAATTGATGCAGAAGATCAAAGCATTTATATGAATGAAAAGATGAAGGCTTTGTAGAAACCAATGGCTTTGGAGCATTTTTGTCAGGAATAGAGTTTTTGACTTTCCAAACCATTTTCATCTTTTTGTAAACAGAATTATTTGAATTTTTTGCACAAGAGTTTGCTAAGACAAGGTTCTTAAGCCTTTTAGCTAAAACATCTTTTTCTTTAAGGTTTAAATCAAATTTTCTTAGAAGATCTGATTTATACCTCTTTTCCAACATAATCTTGTTTGACAAATCGGATAGTCTCTTTGTTAAATTTGACATTTCAGCTTTAAAGACCTTTCTATCCTTCTCAAACTTGTCTTTCAAACACTTTGTTTGAAATCCTTCTCTCTTCACCCTTTCAGACTCTTTTCTTTCAAAATCCTGCTCTTTCCTCTCTTTTTCAAGAGATTTCTGTAATTTTGAGATTTTGAAAGAAAGTTCCATATTCTTTGTCTCAAGAAGAGTTTTCTCTTTTCCAAACTTTTCATTTTCACTGATTATTAGTTTTTCAAAGTTGGAAATCAGTTTAGAAAAGTTTAGACACTTAAGCTCAAGGCTTTTCTTCTCTTCTTTAAAAACAGTTTTAACTTCCTCAAACTTCTCTTTCTCCTTTTTACCAAGCTCTTCTGACTCAGATAGTTTCCTTTTCAGTTCAAGATTTTCACAGTTTAGGAGTTTACCTGATTCTTCAAGCTTGGCAATGTTGTCTGAGTCAATAAGAATACTCTTGTTTCTTTCCTCTAATTCTTTCTCAAGAGTAGGAATTATTTTCTTAAAATTTGTGCTGAGTTTGAAATAATAATGAAAATCAGCATCAGCACTAAATTTTAGTCTTGACATATTGAATGAAGTTTTTAACGAAAGAAACAGTTTCTAGGATGTTACCAGATCGAATAAATCGAGAATGGCAGTAAAACAGAATCTGTTTGAAAGAATGAAGAATAGGTTAAGAACAGACAGTTTCTATCAAAAAAATCTTGTCTAAACGAGGATCACTTGATATTGAAAACCAAGTTTTGCTCTGATACCAATTGTTGGTTCCCGTTTTGCTTTAAACAAGATTATCAGATCTATTAGTTCGAGTTTATGTTTGATGCGGAAGTGTATTTGAAGAACTAACAGATATGTTTGATAGATTTAGAACACAATATAAATAAACAGTGAACAAGAAATAATATCTCAAAGTTTACTGAATATATATATATCAAGAACATATTTAAGAACAGTGAGTATGCAAAGCTTTAAACAGATATGACTCTAAATGTGCATAAGCTATGTGTTCTTGATGTTCGATTGAAGTGTTCTTGTTTTTCTGTTTTTGTGTGTTGTTCTATATCTTCTTAGGAAGAATTCAACATGAGTCTTCCTTTTATACTACTCTTAGAAGACTATGAAGTAGGTCACTGTTCCTTTTACGGCATGAATAGTAAACTGGATGGTGTGAGCAGTTGTTTGAGCCATGCGCATTTAATGGAGCAGATGTACTTTTGGTAAATGCATTAAATGGCGCAGACGTCTATTTTGTACCATGCCCTATTGAGTCCACTCAGAGCTTGACACGTGTTTTGACAGTACTTTTCCATGCAAGTTGATGAACAGGTCTTGGAACAGTAGCAAGATATTATAAATATCTTCCTAGTCTTTAGAGGACCACAGAGGCTTTGTAATGTGTTACAGAGGTTCTGCGGTCTGGTTCTTCTGTAGAGTAGTCTTCACCGGATTCCGAGTCTTTGGTTGTTTACTTCTGCAGAGCTTCTGTCAAGGGTGGCAGAGATTCTGTGGCTCGGTCCTCTGTGGGAAGTCTTCTTGGTTCCTTGACTTCTGATGTTGTCCGCAGAGGCTCTGTTATTTGTAACAGAGGATCTGCGGTCTTGGTCTTCTGAAAGCGTCCTTCTGTAGTTTCCTCGGTCTTTGATCACTCTTGATCAAACTTCCTTTGATTCTTCTGAGATGCCTGGCAGAGCTTCTGTTGCACTCAGCAGAGCTTCTGTGGAAGTTCTTCTGTACTTGGCCATTTTTCAATACTTCTAATATTTCAGAATATTGGAGCTAACATTAGGTACTGATAACTCTATTTTTAGAGTTATTATTTCCATTTATTTTCCACTTTATTTTGTCGATTTTAGCCATTTCACTTCTTAAAACCCCCATTCTTGGTATATTTCACGAAAACGAGCAAAAGGAGTGAACCATGGTCTTTAATAAATTATTTGGTAGAATTTGGGTGTTTTCACGTTTTATCCTGCAGTGACCACTGTTGTGCCCACTCCGGGTCCCACTCTTCGAGCAGATCAAAAAGAAGAAAAAAAGAAACTATTAGTTGGGATCTAATTTTCTGGAGGAGGAAGGTTCATATGGCAGAGAAATGGTTGGAGAAGTACAAAGTAGTTTTCATTGGAGATAGCATCAAGTACACCTCCTTGTACTTGGAGATTGACTTGGAAAAGGGACCATTGGGTAAAAGGATTACCCATAGAGCTGAATTCTGCCACAACACAGCAGTCTTTACCCATTGGAAGACCCACCTCTTTTGTGTAATACCCAACTCCTTCTCCTAGTATATAAAGGAGCACTTGGGTACCATTAAATGCATGCTTGGCTATCATCTTTGAATACTTGTTTAGTCTTAAATTCTCTCAACTACCACATTAGCTTTAGTCTTTTATTTACTACAGTAGCTAGTTTTAATATTCAGTAATTTACTTTCTTCGTTTAATTGTAATTCGAACTACACAGTGCAGGGACGACTTCTCGCTCTCCACTGTGAGCAGTTAATTCAAGTCACTTTCAGTTTTATTATGTGCAAACCTTCATCTTTTGTTTTCTTTACTTCGGAAATGCAAGGCTAAATAATCCTTTGGGATGTAGGAAAGAGAAGTACCTGGATTTTATTAAAAATGTTTGAGTAATCTTTGTACTTAGAATATTTGTTGTTTTGGTCATTCATTCTCGATATTTACCCAAGGATGCGAACAAGCCGATCACTTGCAAGGATCTAAAGTCTAGTTCTCAACTTAGAGATAAGTATAACGCAGTGACACGAGCTTGAATGATGCTAGGGGATTCGAAAGAATTCTTTTGACACTTACGAAAGTGAGGTCGGCACAGTGAGCTAATCTCAACCCACTGGAGTAGTAGGCAAGCTAATTTGTGTATTAAAAACACTTAGAGTATTTGTCTCTACACATTCCATCGAGACCTGAAAAGGTCCATTTTTTGAGATTACCATTGACAAAACAATAAATACGACAAGTATGAGATTTTTATCTAACGGTGTGAGTATTTTGTAACCGGGCTTTTCTAGCGAAAATGCCTACCTCGAATACAAGGATCATTATTAGGACCGAGTATTTGGTATAAAATCTAGGGAAAATCTAACCTACATTCCTCCTTTTAAATCTTAGTAAAATCGTTAAAGTAGCTATTTCACCAACCAAACCAAAGTATTATTTTCCTCTCTGATTGAAACTTGTAAAAGGAGCTCATGAGAACCGTATTGTCTTGATTGTCCAGTCCCTGTGGATTCGATTCTGGTATTTTACCAACTATTACTTGTTGTGACGATCATAGTGGACAGTGTACACTTGCACTTCCCGCTATGGACAGTTTGCAACCCACTGCGCTTAAAACATATATTTCGCACGTGACAAGTTTTTGGCGCCGTTGTCGGGGACTGGCGTGATTTTTAAATCTCAAGACATTAGTTTTTGTTCGAGCCCGAGTAACTCGTTTTTCTAAGCTGTTCGTGTTGTATGCCACGACGACAACTCGAACATTTGGTTCCAATCGATCTTTAAATAGAAAAGACTTTTAGAAGAAGGCGTAAAAACAAAAATCGACAACCCCCTGTGATCCCCACTGTAAACATGGCAGCAGTACCGCCACTCGTAGTGGAGACCACAATCACGATTGCCGATAACAAGGATCGAAAAATACGGGACTATGCTACTTCCGGAGTTGGTGATTTAAGCTCCGGGATTTTGAGACCCAATATTGTTGCAAATCACTTTGAACTCAAACCGGTGATGTTTCAAATGATCCAAGCCATGGGTCAGTTTGGAGGATCACCATCTGAGGATCCACACTCGCACTTAAAATCTTTTTTAGAGATGACTGATTCCTTTCAACTACAAGGTATGAGTGAGGAAGCATTAAGGTTAAGACTTTTTCCTTTTTCATTAAGGGATAAGGCAAAGACTTGGCTGAACTCACACGCACCTCATTCGATAACCACTTGGGATGAACTTGCTGATAAATTTTTGCAAAAATACTTTCCTCCCACGAGGAATGTAAGATTTCGAAATGATATTATTCTGTTTAGACAAGAAGAAGATGAGGCTGTTTCGGATGCATGGGAACGATTTAAAGATTTACTTCGAAAGTGCCCACATCATGGCATCCCACATTGCATCCAATTGGAGACCTTTTACAATGGTCTTGCCAATGCAGCCAAAATCATCTTAGATGCAACAGCCGGTGGAACATTCACGAGTAAAACCTACAATGAAGGATATCAAATCTTAGAAAAAGTGTCCAACAACAATACCGAGTGGTCCAATCCTAGAGCGGTAGTACCAAAGACCAACACCATCGATTCCGAAGCACTTAAAACCATGAATGCGCAGTTAGTGGCCTTGACCAAAATCGTTTTGAACCAAAATAGAGGCCAAGTTAATTCCGCAACCCATCTCGCCGAAAATTGCTCCCTCTGTGGAGAGGAGCATGTTTTTGATTTTTGTCCAGCAAATCCCGAATCTGTTAATGTCATAGGGACCAACCCGAGGAACAACCCTTATTCGCAGACTTATAATCCTGGTTGGAGAAATCCCCCGAATTTCTCTTGGTCTGGTAATCAAGGACTCCAACCCCAAGGGCCGAGTCATATCCAGCAAAGACCACACAACCCCCCTGGATTTCAATCACATCACAGTGGGCAATCCTCACATCACAGTGGGCAGCACCCACAGAACTTTCACCAAGGGCAGTCCTCACAACCATACCAACCACGATCCAGCCAACCAGCTGAGGTACAACAATCGATTGAATCAATTCTCAAAGGTTTTATGAACCAAACCCAGGCAGCCATTAGGAATATAGAGACCCAAGTAGGACAGTTAGCCGTTGAAGTTTAGAATAGACCACCAGGAACGTTACCTGGTGATACCGAGCAAGCTAGGGTGATAGGAAAAGGACCTGAACATGTCAAGTCCATAACACTGAGGAGTGGAAAGGATCTGAAAGATATCGTTTTTGAGTCTGATGATTCGCCTCAAATACCCACTGTGATCACCACAGTGGGCACTCCTCAAGTCAATGTGATCCCCACAGTGGGGACCGACATCCCTAACCTTCTTGGACCTGTCCCAAAGCCTACTATTCCAAAGCCAATACCACAGCAAGCTCAAATTGACCCACGCAATATTCCTTTTCCTGAAAGAATGAAGTCGAAAAATGTCGATGTTCAATTTAAAAAATTCTTAGACATTTTTAAACAACTTCACATTAACATACCTTTGGTAGAGGCTCTCGAGCAAATGCCAAGCTATGCTAAATTTTTAAAGGATATTTTGAACAAAAAGAAAAGATTGGGTGAGTTTGAAACTGTGGCTTTAACCGAGGAATGTAGTGCACTCCTTACTAGCAAGATTCCACCTAAGTTGAAAGACCCGGGTAGTTTCACCATTCCATGCACAATAGGAGGACAAGAAGTAGGTCAAGCACTCTGCGATCTAGGAGCTAGTGTCAACTTGATGCCCTTGTCCATTTTTAACAAGTTAGGTATTGGAGAGGCTAGACCCACAACCGTGACATTACAACTAGCCGACCGGTCCATTGCCTACCCAAAAGGAAAAATATAAGACGTTTTGGTCCAAGTGGATAAATTTATCTTCCCTGCCGATTTTCTAGTTCTAAATTATGAGGCTGATAAAGAAATCCCAATCATCTTAGGGCATCCGTTTCTTGCAACCGGACGTACTTTGATTGATGTGCACAAAGGAGAACTCACGATGAGAGTTAATGACCAATAGGTGACATTCAATGTTTTTAAGTCTCTTAAATATATAGATACAGAAGATTGCTTTGCCTTGAGTTCGATTTATGGAACCCACAGTCTTGACACACTGCCCACAGTGAGGAATACAGTTCCCACAGTGGGGAGTGATAGTGAGCACTCTGAATCTGAGAGTGATGATACTTTTGAGGATGAGTGTAACAGAATGGTTGCAGCTTTTGAACCTCTGGACTTTAAGGATAGAGATGTTCAACCCCCTTCAATAGAACAACCCCCCGAGTTAGAGCTTAAACCATTGCCTTCCCATTTGAAATATGCTTTTCTCGCTAAAGATAATAAACTTCCTGTTATTATCTCTTCCAAACTTAGTGAGAAACAAGAACAACTTCTGATCGATTTGTTGATGAAGCATAAGGGAGCAATTGGTTAGACCATAGCGGACATTAGAGGAATTAGCCCCTCTTTATGTCAACATAAGATTAATTTGGAGAGTGACCACCCGGGGAAAGTCCAACCTCAAAGAAGGTTGAAGCCCATCATGAAGGAGGTAGTTAAGAAAGAAGTCTTGAAGTGGTTAGATGCCGGTATTATCTATCCCATTGCTACTAGTAGTTGGGTGAGCCCCGTCCAATGTGTCCCTAAAAAGGGAGGGACGACTGTAGTAAAGAACGAAAAGAACGAGCTCATTCCCACTAGGACTGTCACGGGATGGAGGATATGCATGGACTATAGACAACTCAACTTGGCCACTAAGAAAGACCACTTTCCCTTACCTTTCATCGATCAAATGCTTGATAGGTTAGCGGGAAAGGAATTTTATTGTTTTCTAGATGGATACTCCGGATACAACCAAATCCACATTGCACCCGAGGACCAAGAAAAGACCACCTTTACTTGTCCCTACGGCACTTTTGCATTCCGGAGAATGCCATTTGGATTGTGTAATGCCCCCGCCACTTTTCAACGTTGTATGATGGCCATTTTTTCCGACATGATAGAAGATACCATAGAAGTTTTTATGGACGATTTTTCTGTGATAGGGACATCATTTGACAATTGTTTGGGAAATTTAGAGAAAAGCCTAGTGAGATGTGAGACCCACGACCTAGTCTTAAATTAGGAAAAATGCCATTTTATGGTCGAAGAGGGTATTGTTTTAGGACACCTTGTCTCAAAAAGAGGGTTGGAAGTTGACAAAGCCAAGCTTGAGGTAGTGGCACAACTTCCCGAACCTACAACGGTAAAAGGTATTCGAAGATTTTTGGGTCACGCAGGTTTTTATAGGAGGTTCATCAAAGATTTTTCAAAAATTACAAAACCCCTATGTAACCTGTTACAACATGAAAAATACTTCATTTTTTCCCAAGAATGCCGAGAAGCTTTTGAAAAAATCAAGGAAGCATTAGTCACAGCACCCATAATGACCACTCCTGACTGGTCACTCCCATTCGAAGTGATGTGTGATGCCAGTGATTTGGCTGTGGGGGCTGTTCTCGGCCAAAAAAAGAACAAAGTTTTTCACCCCATTTATTATGCAAGTAAAACACTGATTGAAGCTCAGATTAATTACACTGTTACTGAAAAAGAATTACTTGCGGTGGTGTTTGCTTTTGATCGTTTCGGGTCATACTTAATAGGGACGAAGGTCATAGTGCACACTGATCATGCAGCAATAAAATATTTAATTACCAAAGCTGATTCTAAGCCTCGGTTAATTAGTTGGGTTTTATTGCTACAAGAATTTGACCTTGAAATCGTCGACAGGAAAGGAACAAGCAATCAAGTAGCCGACCATTTGTCCAGGCTCGAGAAGATAGTGGGCACTGGTGATCCCACTCCGGTAAGAGAAAATTTTCCCGATGAGCAATTGCTATCTGTTCAACATCATAATATTCCTTGGTATGCTGATATTGCAAACTTTTTAGCAAGTGGACTTAAGCCCCACGGGATGAGTGGACAACCATTCAAAAAGTTTTTACACAACACACGACAATACGTTTGGGACGATCCTTTCTTGTACAAGATAGGGGCGGACCAAATATTGAGGCGTTGTGTCCATGGGAGTAAGCAACATCAAATACTCCATGGTTGTCACACATCCCACTACGGTGGCCACTTCGGTGGAAACCGTACCCGGCAAAAATCTTGCAAAGTGGATTCTTTTGGCCCACTGTTTTTAAAGACTCGTATGAATTTGTGAAAAGTTGTGAGCAATGCCAACGCACCGGGAACATTTCGCAAAGAAATGAGATGCCTCTTAATAACATTCTAGAGGTAGAACTTTTTGATGTTTAGGGGATCGATTTCATGGGACCCTTTCCAAATTCCAATAATAATTTTTATATCTTGGTTGCGGTAGACTATGTTTCGATATGGGTAGAAGCCTTCGCATGTCACTCTAATGATGCCAACACCGTGGTGAAATTTTTGCATAAAAATATTTTCACTCGGTTTGGAACACCATGGGCATTGATTAGTGACGAAGGCACCCATTTTATAAACAAAGTCATGGCCTCGGTTCTTGCTAAATATGACATACATCATAGAGTGGCCACCGCATACCACCCGCAAACCAACGGTTTGGCCGAGCTTTCAAACCGTGAGATCAAAGGAATTTTAGAAAAAGTTGTTAAACCGCACCGAAAAGATTGGTCAACCAAACTCGATGATGCTCTTTGGGCCTACCGAACGGCCTATAAAACTCCTTTGGGAATGTCTCCATTTAAATTAGTTTTTGGCAAAGCTTGCCATCTACCGATTGAATTGGAGCACAAGGCATTTTGGGCCCTTAAAGAGCTTAACATGAGTGAGGGTGCTGCGGGAATCAAAAGGACTCTACAGTTGCATGAGTTAGAAGAGTTGCGTTACCATTCTTATGAGAACGCAAAGTTGTATAAGGAGAAGACCAAGATGTGGCATGATCGTCGAATTAACCATAGGGAGTTCATGGAGGGACAACAAGTATTATTGTTCAATTCTCGTCTTAAACTCTTTCCAGGTAAGCTAAAATCTCGTTGGACGGGACCTTATACCATTGTCAAGGTAAGTCCCTTTGGAACAGTGGAGCTGAAGTACCCACAATCTGGTCAAACGTTCAAAGTCAATGGTCAAAGGGTGAAGCACTTTCTGAATGAAAGTGCCCATATTCCAGCCCACTCTCCACCCCACTTTGGTTAAGAAACATCGGGACCACTTGTAAATATTTTATTTCAACTCTTTGCTGTCTTTTTATTATTTTTGGTCTTTTTAATTCTGCATGGTAGTTTGTTTTAATGTGTGTAAAAGAAAGTGACACTTTTTGAAGAAAAAAACAAGGAAATTGCTTCGCAGTGGGGAAGGCTCAAGTCCCTGCGCTCCCCACTCCCCATCTGACGGATGAAAGGACAATTTTGGGTGGTCCAAGGCTGACACACATCACCTTTTTCTTACACAAAATGTCACCCTTGGCTGCCATTTGTCCCTTTTGCTTTGTTCCAAGGAAAACCATCATAGTCATTCTCTCTCTCTCTCTCCTAGAAACCAACGGTTCCATCCTAAACCTTTTTCCAAAATTCCAAAAACCACCTTAACCTCTCAAAAACCACTTTCACTTCCAAAATATTCAAAAACACTCTTTCTTCTCTTTTTCTCTCCAAGAAAACCCACCAAATCTGAAACCTTCCTAAAACCCTAAAATGGCAACAACCAAGAGGATGAACACCAACCCCGATGCAACCACACGTGTGGCCATCCGCCGCAGGACCGCCGAGGAACAACCGCCGGAAGCTGTCACCGGTGACCTGAACGAACCGCTGACGGTCTCCGGCGAAAACCCGATCATCTCCGGTACGGCCGAAGAGGGTTCTTCAAAGAACGAAAGCCCAAAGGCTACTTCATCCTCACGAGTCTCAGACACCAGTGTCACCCATTTCGAGACCGAGGCACTTCTAGCCGAAGAAGAAGAGAGGCGGTTAGCAGAGGAGTTCAAACAGAAAATGGAAGCCATTAGAAAAAGAAAGGAAGAGGTCGAGAGGAGGCGTCGAGAGGAAGAAGAAAGAATCAGAAAGGAAGAAAAGGAAAAGCGAATGGAAGAAGAAAGGTTGAAGGCTGAGAAGGAAAGGATTTTTGAGGAAGAAAGGAAAAGGGCTGAGGCAGAGATTTTTGCTGAAGATGTGGAGTTCCAGAAGAAGGTTGATGATGACTATCAGGAACAATACCACAAGCTTGGAAGTAGTGTTGAAAGAGAGACAGTGAGGAAGGATGCCCACAGTGGGGAGAACCCAATTATGCGGGCCACGAGAAAGAAAGGCGTGGTCACCCGGTCTGCGGTGACCAAATCTCTGAAAAAACCGACAAAAAGGCCGGCAAAACAACCGTCAAAGAAAGGTACAAATCTTCAGCCCTCTTTAAGTTCATCCTCTGTTGAGATTGATGTTGGGGATGACCAAGTTCAAACCCGAAACCCACATCAATCCACAGTGGGCACTGCGCATGCCCCCAGTGGGGTGCCCAGGCAGTTCACCACTCCGGAGGTGGCTGCCCACTATGAGTGCATTGCTACACAGAAACTGAAGTTAGAGAGGGGTTTCGACCCTGAGTTTGTTGAGGCCAACCCATTTGTTAAGAATAGGATTGTAGCGCAAGACTGGTCGATTTTGGCTGAAGCCAATCGACGCGTGAATGCCCCGTTAGTGCGTGAATTTTACGCCGAGGCCTCTCAAGCAAAGGATCCCACTGTGGTAGTTCGGGGTAAACAAGTAAGCTATACTCCAGGAGCGATTAACCGGGTATTAGGAAGAAGGAGCCCGGCTGTGTGTGAGTTTGCTCAGTTTTTAAAGAAAATGACCCCGGCGGACGAGGATCTCGTTTTCCGCGAAATAGCAGTCGAAGGGAAGCCGTGGAATAAAGACGGCCAGAGAAGGTGCCTTAATGCTAGCTCCCTCACTACTGAGGCCGCTGTTTGGTTCCAATTTCTCCGGGCCTCTTTATCCCCAACATCGCACGATACCACATTGTCTATGCATAAATATGCTTTGTTGTACTGCCTCCTCACTGGAAGAAATATCAACGTCGGGAATGTTATGCATGCGGCCATAGATCAAGCTCGGAACCGAAAGAAGGTAGTATTGCCCGTTCCTTGCCTCATTACATTACTAATGATAGACGCAGGTGTACCCTCGGCGGTGGAGGATCAGTGGTTTGACTCCACGAGCAACATTAGCGCACAAACCATCCGCAAGATGGGAAGATACGTCGCCACTCCTCCATCTGAACCAGAAGAAGATATCCCCATAGTGGGGACTGTTCACCCCACTGTGACCATTGCTGAGGAGCATGTTGTGAGAACGCCGCGTACACCACTCCATTCAACCGAGCCCGGATCGTCAAGCAACCAAATGGGAGAAATCTTGGCAGCTTTGAAGAAGCTCACATACAGGATCGAGTTGCTGGAAAGTGAGCAGCGATATCAGAACCGGGCCACGCATAAATTTTGGATGTATACAAGAGAACGGGATGAGGTGATGGGCCTGATGATGAAGGAGGCCAACCCGATGCTAGCTGCTCAGCTCCCAGATTTTCCTGAGGATATTTGCCCAACCAATGCCAGTGAGGACGACTTTGAAGAGGATGACGCCGCAAGTTCACCAACTGCCACCCCAACCTCCTGAATGGTTTGTTAAAACAATGGTTTATCTCGTTTGCTCCTAAAACAATCTTAATTTCTGTTTATTTTATATTTTGTGCCTATGGCTAGGCTTTGACAATGTTTGCTACATATTTCTTTTTGGCGTTTTAATGCATGAAAATCCTACCACTGGGTAGGTACTTTTGGGTACTAACGTATTTGTTGTTTGAATGCTTGTTTGATCTCGTTTCCATTTCAAGGTACAACTTTCGGGTTCCGACTTAAAAAGGTCCTTTTTGTAAGTACGAATCTCAACTTGATACCATGAGATAAAATAGGCCGTTTTTCGCATCCAAACACGATCCTTTTTGTACCCCAAACCACCACCTTTGTTCGTTAATTCAATGTCACAGTTGTGACACTGTGAGATTTAAGTTTGAGGTGGGAACTTCCAGAGTGACTTCCAGTTTGCCCACAGTGGGGACACTGTGAAGTTTAAGTTTGAGGTAGGTAAGCCATACCCACCTCCAAAAAAAAACACAAAAATACAAAAACAAAAGAAAATCGGAGTGTCACTAGCAAAATTGATGGTGTGCCTTTTCTGGACCATCAAAGTGCTCACTCCCAGAAAAAGATGGTGTGCCTATTCTGGACCATCAGAATACCCACTCTCACAAAAATATCCATACCCACAATAAAGCCTGAAAGTGTGCGTACATACCCATGAAAGATCCAAAATACCCACTTCTTGAAATAAAAATCTCCAAGCGAGATTTTCGGTCCATGTTTGGAAATACTTGCCAAAAACCCTTGGGAAAATATTCAAAGCCATAAATCCGTCGAACCCAAGAAAGCCCTATTGATTAATGGAAAACAAGGGAAAGATTTCGTCAAACACAAAAGTGAAATTTTCAAGTTTGGAACCGAAGGAAGTATCGAAGGAAGGAGATCAACGCCCATTCAAGTCAAGAAGTATGTAAGTCCCTAAAAGTTCTAGTGCATTTTGTTCATTTTATTTCTTTCTTTTTATTACTTGGGGACAAGTAATGGTTTAAGTTTGAGGTTGTGATAACTCTATTTTTAGAGTTATTATTTCCATTTATTTTCCACTTTATTTTGTCGATTTTAGCCATTTCACTTCTTAAAACCCCCATTCTTGGTATATTTCACGAAAACGAGCAAAAGGAGTGAACCATGGTCTTTAATAAATTATTTGGTAGAATTTGGGTGTTTTTCACGTTTTATCCTGCAGTGACCACTGTTGTGCCCACTCCGGGTCCCCACTCTTCGAGCAGATCAAAAAGAAGAAAAAAAGAAACTATTAGTTGGGATCTAATTTTCTGGAGGAGGAAGGTTCATATGGCAGAGAAATGGCTGGAGAAGTACAAAGTAGTTTTCATTGGAGATAGCATCAAGTACACCTCCTTGTACTTGGAGATTGACTTGGAAAAGGGACCATTGGGTAAAAGGATTACCCATAGAGCTGAATTCTGCCACAACACAGCAGTCTTTACCCATTGGAAGACCCACCTCTTTTGTGTAATACCCAACTCCTTCTCCTAGTATATAAAGGAGCACTTGGGTACCATTAAATGCATGCTTGGCTATCATCTTTGAATACTTGTTTAGTCTTAAATTCTCTCAACTACCACATTAGCTTTAGTCTTTTATTTACTGCAGTAACTAGTTTTAATTTTCAGTAATTTACTTTCTTAGTTTAATTGTAATTCGAACTACACAGTGCAGGGACGACTTCTCGCTCCCCACTGTGAGCAGTTAATTCAAGTCACTTTCAGTTTTATTATGTGCAAACCTTCATCTTTTGTTTTCTTTACTTCGGAAATGCAAGGCTAAATATCCTTTGGGATGTAGGAAAGAGAAGTACCTGGATTTTATTAAAAATGCTTGAGTAATCTTTGTACTTAGAATATTTGTTGTTTTGGTCATTCATTCTCGATATTTACCCAAGGATGCGAACAAGCCGATCACTTGCAAGGATCTAAAGTCTAGTTCTCAACTTAGAGATAAGTAGAACGCAGTGACACGAGCTTGAATGATGCTAGGGGATTCGAAAGAATTCTTTTGACACTTACGAAAGTGAGGTCGGCACAGTGAGCTAATCTCAACCCACTGGAGTAGTAGGCAAGATAATTTGTGTATTAAAAACACTTAGAGTATTTGTCTCTACACATTCCATCGAGACCTGAAAAGGTCCATTTTTGAGATTACCATTGACAAAACAATAAATACGACAAGTATGAGATTTTTATCTAACGGTGTGAGTATTTTGTAACCGGGCTTTTCTAGCGAAAATGCCTACCTCGAATACAAGGATCATTATTAGGACCGAGTATTTGGTATAAAATCTAGGGAAAATCTAACCTACATTCCTCCTTTTAAATCTTAGTAAAATCATTAAAGTAGCTATTTCACCAACCAAACCAAAGTATTATTTTCCTCTCTGATTGAAACTTGTAAAAGGAGCTCATGAGAACCGTATTGTCTTGATTATCCAGTCCCTGTGGATTCGATTCTGGTATTTTACCAACTATTACTTGCTGTGACGATCATAGTGGACAGTGTACACTTGCACTTCCTGCTGTGGACAGTTTCCAACCCACTGCGATTAAAACACATATTTCGCACGTGACAGGTACCCATTTGAAAATTGGTCCTGGGGGGGGGGGGGGGTAAGGTTTAGCACCTGTTTTGGGAACCCATTTTGAATTGGGCTTCCGTTTGGGTTTACGTGATTTACGTTTAGGACGAGAATTGAAAACATGATATGAGCCAAACCAATCAGATGCACACCGATTATCAACATAGTCATTCAATTTACAATTTTTAACAACACAAACAATCATGAGATAACTGAATCAATTGCTGAATTGAATAAAGTCTTAACGGAAAATTAATACATTGTTCAACAAAATTATTTGAATCATTCAAACCACGATTATTAATGTCTTTCCTAGAATTGAAAATAGAATTAAAAGACTTTGATTGCGACTTGTTCTCTTTCGATCCTTTAGCTACCCACTTTTGCTTGGTGTTTTTGGCCTGACCGGTTTTATTTGAAAAATCATTAAGTTCATGCTCAGTAGATCTTAAGTAGTAGGGATGTCTATCTTGGGTTCGACCGGTTTGTTTCAGTGTCTGTGAACGTCTTTTGGATTTAGATTTGTTTTAAGAAACATCGTTCACATATCGGGATTTAGATGCGGATGTTGAACATTCACCGTTTTGAAATTTTACCGGTCGATCAACCAATTTTGAAAGAAAATCGGTATGGCTTAGAAGAGGTTTATCGAATTCAAACTTCGAAAACTCCTCATCTGAACAGATGTTGGAATTCATAAACGCTGAAAATCGATTTCATTTTCGGATGGAACATCATTGGGTGAAGGAGGTGAGGAACCTTTTGGAACTGTTTTTGGCAAGGAATCGGTTGCGGAAGCTTTTTGAAATCAGAATTTAGATTCTGGTGCAAACTTATCACTTGAGGTTCTTTTCCTTTTCTTGGAGAAATTTTGCTTATAAAAGCCTTACAAGAAGATGTATCTGACGAGTTTGAGGAAGGTTCAGGCAGATTGACTTTCTCGTTTTAAAGTCGGTCAAACTTCTTTTGAAGATCGCCCTTACTCACTTGCTCTTGCATCACTTCTGTGAGCCGTTTAATTTCTGCCCGAAAGGCTTCCTTTTCCTCAAAAGATACAGATTCTGTTTTTGTGGAAGTGAGAGTCTCAAGTTGGGATAGAAGCTCTTGTTTTTCTTTTTGAAACTTAATCCTTTCCTGTTCAAATGACTGCTCCAACTCAACTATTTTCATTTCTAAAACAAGAGGTGGAACATAGCGTTTAAACTCGTCCGTCTCCGTTTTAGTTTCAGTTGTTGATTCTGAATCATTTTTCGAGGAATCCTTGGGCTTTGCAACTATGTAGCCATTAAAGTAGTCTTTTGATTGGTACTTGGATTTGTTTTTCTAATAAGATGTGTTAAGAACTTCATACGCAAAAGGTAATTGCATTTTCGATGTGTGTTTGCATTTATATTCTTCAGTTTCCTCTTCCTTCTCATTGAGAGGTTCAATTCATTTGATTTTATATTGGGGATATTTCTTATCAAGGCCTAGAAAATTAAACTCGTATAAAGTAGGCCTCATTGTTAAAACCTTTTTCAAATAATGTGGGTTGTCGTGCCCAATTCCCCATTCTTTGTTAAAGTAATTGAATTCCTAAGGTTTGTTCAGATAGATCGTTTGATCAGTTTGACCTCGTTTATAAAGTTTGAGCTCATGGTCTATTATTTTCGAAACATGTTCTTTGATTTGTATTTGAAGAGAAGAGCATTGATAAACAATCTCAGCTTTCTCATTCTCACACTGATCAAGCTTTGTATTTAAATAAAAAAAATTGGCTCGTAAGTCCTTTGGTGCTATCGAAAGATTTGCACACTTTTCTTTTAACTTAGAATTATCGGACTTAAGCTTTTCGGTGATCTTTCTTTAAACTTCTAGCTTTTCTTTTAGAGTATTTATTTCAAGCAGTTGTTCATTCGTGGTAGCTTTACCGGAATCTACTCGTTGAACAAGTAAATGCATCTGATCCATTAAGGCTTGATGGATAGGAATACATACCTGGCATGAGTCTCCGAGATTTGGAGGAGGAGTATGGTTGCCCATAAAGCATAGATGAGCATCAGCATCTTCAGAATCACTTTCATCGTCAAATCGGGTTAGCCAATGATCATCTTCAACCATCAGTTCTTTTCCAGCTTCTTTCTGTTGTGTTAAGAGCAACTTGGCCTTGTAGTATTCTGCATTCCGAACAACAGGCTTTCGGCAGTCTTTAGCAAAATGGACAAGCCTGCCACAGCTGTAGCAGTTGACTGGCTCGTCCTTGTTCTTTACATCTGAGTTGCGCTAATGCTTCTCCTTGTGGTCTGACTGCTTGCCCTCATCAGATCTTCTCTTTCCTTCATACTTTTCGTTGTAATCATGGCGCTTATTGGGAGTGGTTGAATAGCGCTGGTTGTTGGAGGATGGTTTCTTTAAAAAAGCTTTCTTCTGAAAGGTCTTAGAGATGAAGGCCGTTGCTTTCTTGATTTCTGTCAGCTCTGGGTCAGAATCACTTTCCTCAGATTCCTCCTCTTCCGGTTCAGACTCACTAGATACTAGGGTTCTTTTGGAACTTCAGCTAGATGACTTACCTCGTTTATCAGATACGAGGGAGAGGGGGTTATCTTGATACTTTAAGGTGGACTTCTGGTTGCCCATCAAATCCATAACTTCGTCCTCATCTTGCATGAGCATTTCGTACAGCTCATTGATGGGAACATTCTCTATAAGATTGTTGTGTCTGATATGAGAAGCGAAGGTCTTCCATTCGGGCAGAAGGTTTTTCAGAAACGTGAGACAGTTTTCGGTATTGCATCGCATGATCTTGTTCTTTTGAAGATCGTTCAGCAGTAGGCAGAAGAGTTCATATGTCTCGGTCAATGATTCACCCTTCCGCTGTTTGAAACCATCATAGCGATTGATACAGGTGTTAACTTTCAGGTGATTCCCAACTTTGCTGCCGCTCATCATCTTTGCAACTTGATCCCACATGCCTTTAGAAGTGTCTTTGTAGCAATCAATTGAAGTGTATATCTCATTCGACAGACTCTGAACCAGATATCTCTTGGCGTGCTTCTCCCCATTGTATATGTTCTTCTTATCTTCGTTCATTTGGGCATATGACTTAGGAGTTGGTTGTGCTTGGGTGCCATCGGTTTGAGCTAGAACAGTTTCCATCGGAGTCTCCTGTGGACCATCGGTAAGGGCTTGCCAGATGAACTCGTAGTTATCCTTGGACTCGATAAAAATCAGAAATCTGTCTCGCCATTGTGCATATTCGCCTCGATAGAGAATCGGAGGCTTGGAGTCGGTACCGATAGCAAGAGCATCGCGAGACATATTGACATGCACTAATATGATCTTCAGACAGTGTATGTTCGATTCAAGGTAAAGACTTAACGCAAGGAACTAAGAGTGAGTGTCCTAACGCAAGATTGACAGGTAACTTAACACTAAGATTGACTAAATCAGCAAAGTACCCGGATAGGAATCCGGATAGTAGTGTCCGGATCGGAAGTGTCCGGATCCGGGGTAGAGTGAAGTGTCCGAATACAAGCAAGTTACCGAATAACTTAAAGATACCGGATGAACAAAGTTACCGGATAAAACAGTTACCAGAAACAAAGAAACAAAAGACAAAGTATACGGGAAGAAGAAACATATTGGATGATGCAATATCCGGGTATGGATCCAGGAATTGTGAGTTACCGGATGAAGCGATGACCAGATAGTGTTCCGGGAAGTGAAGCTTACCAGATGAAGTGACCGGACAGATTAGTGTCCGGGAACCTTAAACTAACCCGATGGTATGGACTTACCGGAAGGATTCGTCCGGATACTAAGGGTGCGTTTGGTTTACGGGAATGGATTGGAATGGATTGGATTCCCGTAAACCAAACGCACCCTAAGAGTACTGGATTGACTGTTCGGACAAATACACGTTCGGATTGTGTCAAGAAAAAAAACACTTACCGGAAAGTTTGCAGACTTCCGGACACGACGGCTGTTTGAGTAATTCGGATCAGGGTTCGACTAGGGTTGCAAGGTTTTGATCCTGAAAAGTGATAAAACAACAAAAACACAAAAACACACTAACCCTAATCGATTTCTAAGCAGGTTAACTTGATTTTGATGCAAAAAAATTGAAACTTTCAAGAACAGAGAACAAAACTCAAGAACACTATTTTGCTTGAAAAATCACCCAAGAAACCTTAATGAGATTTGCATAAAACAATTTTGATGAGTAGAATCACACGATTTTTGCATAAACAAAGGAATGAGAATTCTAGAAAAATATGGAAGTCGAAAAAAAACTTACCAGGATACCATTGAATCACATTGAAACGATGTATGTTTGCTCGGATACCAATTGTGGATCCCAGATTAGTGCAATAACATACAAATCAGAAATCAATAAACAATAACAATGATTGATTTCAACTTGTCATCCATCTCATATTCATTCAAAGTGTGTACACGTTCAGAGAGTATTTCAATTGAGTATAATGAACGATTAACCTAATTCTATAGGCTTAGCAATCTATTCATACCTTTTAGAGGTATTTACACTTTTCACCCTTGAACTTATATTCAACAAAGATTTAGCCCTAACAGGACAAGAAATGTCGACCGATTGAATTTCAAGTGGGAGACCGAGTTATGTTGAAGGTTTCTCCTTGGAAGGGGATTATTCGATTTGGAAAGCGTGGGAAACTTAGCCCCCATTTTCTTGGACCCTTCCCCATTTTAGAGAAGATCGGACTCCAAGCCTATAAACTATAACTACCACCATAAATGGATGGAATACCTACCTTTCACGTGTGCTACCTCTGAAAATGCTTAGCCGAGGAAGAAAGCATAACTCCATTGAAGGAAATTCGATTGGACAACGAAATTCGTTGTGTGGAAGAACCAAAAGCCATCTTAGAGTCTGAAATAAAGAGACTACGACATAAGGAAGGGACAATGGTCAAGGTTCAATGGAAGCATCATTGATAACCCTCATTTCTTAATATTATTTTGTCTCTTTTTAAACCCGTTTTAACCCATTTTACCCCTCTAAATACCCATTTGAACCTTTTATTATTTCTTTGGTCTAAATCAGTTCAAAAGTTGAGAAATGTCTAAAAAGTCAAATTTTGCGCTGAAAGTCATTGTGGTGAGTCACCACAGTGGCTGGAAAATCATCTTGGGGATTTTAATGCCAAAATCATGAAGGGCTCTTACAGGTGAATAATGGGTCAAGGCTGGAACTTTTCATAGAAAAAAGAAGGAAGAAGACAATTTGCTTCATGACAAAAAGGAGATGAGGACAACTTGGTCAAGTCACTTTCACTTTCACACTCTCATGTCTCTTTCAACTCTTCAGATATTTAAAGGAGCCTTGGCCAAGCATTTGAAGCATCCAAGTTTCACCAAGTTTCTACAACCATTTCATTTTCAGTTGAGTTTAGTTTCTTTGTAATTTTAGTTTAGCACCTTTTAACTTTATGCACTTCTAATTTCCGTCACCACTGTGGTGAGACTTGTGACCACAGTGACCCATTTTCAGTTTAATGCAATTTATGTTTCGGTATTTATTCTACATCATTATGTCTCTTCTTATGATCAGTAGCTTAAACCCTCTTTGGGTGCGGGTGTAAGCCAAACCCGAGAGGGTAAAAATGTAACACTAGGGTGTTACCACATTTAATTAATTTTTTGGTTTAGTCATTTGAGTCGAAGTATAACTCAACGCGGACAAACTGATCACGTGTGCGTGTTTCTAGTAGATCTTAGACCTCGAGAGTGGCGGATCCGAAAAACGGCTTGAATGATGCAAGGAGGCTTGAGAAAATCTTCAATAATCACATAGAGATATGGGTTGTTGCATAACCGAACTAAGGTCAAAACGTCGGTCGAGTAGGTGTGATATAAAGATATGTGACTAAGATTTTTGAGATCTACTTAGTGAGGTTGGTAAACCGAAAGTTAGTTTTTGTGGAAACTTTATAATAAAATCGTTATTGCAACCTTTACGACGTAGCTTCGAGAGGTGGAAATCGTTTGGGACAAATTGTGACCGGTTTTATTGACCGTTTAAGTTACTAAATATGTACTCTCGGGAAAAACTTACACCCGTATCCACTTTTTAATTATCTTGTTAATTTTATAATTAATCGTTCACTTAAACCTAACTCGAACAAATTATTAAAACTTTCAACTTTGCACCGGAAGTTCTTAAAATCTCCGATTCTTGGTAGTCTAATCCCCGTGGATACGATATTGGTGCTTACCATTATATTACTTGTAAAGCGAACACAATACGTGGTGTATAGTTTCGCCATTATTGTGCCACATATTACGTGTGTATTTTTGCTACCAAGTTTGTGGCGCATTTGCCGGGGATTGGCATGATTTTTATCCCAATATATTGATTTCTACTCGAGCCCGAGTCGTGAGTTTCTTTAGTGTTTTTCCCGTGTTGTATGACACGGCTACAACACGGTAAACTGTTGCCTCTAGATCCCAAAATCGAAAGAACCGTTAGGAGACGTCGAAGGGGTAATAGAGGACGAGGTAATCGACAACCTCCCGTAAACAATACTATGGGTGACATTGGTGATGGAGTCGAAAATCCACCTCCACCACCGCCCCCGATGCAAACTATGGTTGGAATTGCTGATGATAAAGATAGAACAATACGGGACTACGCTATCCCCTAATTTGCTCAATTAAATTTGGAAATCCTTGTGCCCGAAATCGAAGCCTTGAACTTTGAACCTAAACCGTTGATGATCTCCATGATTCACACAATGGGTCAATATCGAGGGCTACCATCGGAAGATCCACACTTGCATTTAAAATCTTATTTAGAAATTGTGGATGCCTTTAAAATTCAAGGAGTCGAAAAAAATGCCTTAAGGCTCATGCTCTTCACTTTTTCACTAAGAGAAAGAGCTAAAGCTTGGCTAAACTCTCAACTGCCTCATTCCATAGCAACATGGACCAATTTGGCGGAATATTTCTGAAAAAATACTTTCCTCTTACGAGGAACGTTAAGCTCAGAAATAAAATTTTGTCGTTTCCCCAAGGGGACGACGAAGCAGTATCGGATGCTTGGGAGAGATTCAAGGACCTTCTTAGGAAGTTCCCCCACCATGGAATCCCTTGATGTATCCAATTGGAAACATTTTATAATGGGCTTTCCAATTCTGCAAAAATTGTTCTTGACGCAATGGCCGGTGGAGCATTTACCGGCAACACCGAATGGTCAAACCCACGTGCGACTACATCTCCCACCAATAGTACGTCGGGATTACATGAAGTCGATGCCATCACCGCTTTAAATGCTCAAATTGTTGCTTTAACAAACTTGGTAAAAAATAATTTGAACTTAGGAGATAAAAACCAAGTGCATGCCATAAACGCTAATGTGATGAATGAAATTTGTGCATTTTGTGGTGAGAACCATGTGTATGAAAACTGTCAAGGAAACCCCGCCGCCGTTAATTTTGTGGCTAACAATTCGCGAAATAGTCCATATTCGCAAACGTAGAACCCAAATTGGCGAAACCACCCCAATTTTTCGTGGGATAGAAATCAGGGACTACAACCACCAGGGGTAAATTCTGGATAGAACAGACCCTAAAATCCTCCGGGATTTCACCACAGTGGGCAGTCCCCACATTCTCACCACAATGAACAATCTTCAAACTCACACCACAATGGGCAATCCTCTAGGCAACTAGGCAAGACCGGCATTGGATCTTTGGAATCAGTGCTCAAGGGTTTCATAAATCAAACCCACGCCACTTTGAGAAGTTTTGAAACCCAACTCGGTCAATTTGCAAACAATTTTAGGGGAAGGCCGCTTGGGTCCTTACCAAGCGACACCGAATCCCCTAAGATGAATGGTAAAGAACGCGTCAAGGCTGTCACCTTAATAAGTAGCAAGGACCGTGTGGACATCCCGATTTTGCAAGAAGAAGAAGAGGTAACCCATGCTTTTGACCGATGTCATTTTCCCGGGTTATATCCTTCAACTTCAGAGGAACCACAAACTCACTCCACCCCTGTTGTAAGTGGTCCCGTGAATCCAGATCCACCAGCTGCAAAAGATACTACAATAGCCCTTGACCACAGTGGTGACATTGTGACCACAAATCGAGACAAGAGAACAATGGCCAAGAAAACCATGGAGACTGGCCTTAGAGACCTTCCTTTTCCCGGTAGGATGAAGCAAAAGAATGTGGATGCTCAAATTAAGAAGTTTTTGGACATCTTTAAACAACTCCACATAAACATACCTTTGGTAGAAGCTCTCCAGCAAATGCCAAACTATGTGAAATTTCTTAAGCACGTCCTAAGCAAAAAATGACGCTTAAGCGAGTTTGACACGGTAGCGTTGACTAAAGAATGTAGTACCCTCCTCACATGCCAAATCCCACCTAACTTAAGGACCTGAAAAGTTTCACCATCCCATGTTCAATCGGAGGTCAAGAAGTGGGCCACGCTTTGTGTGACTTGGGAGCAAGCATTACTCTCATGTCGTTGTCCATTTTCAACAAATTAGGAATATGATAAGTCTAACCCACCATCGTAAGTTTACAATTAGCGGATAGACCCATCGCTTACCCAAGAGGGAAGATTGAGGATACTTCGGTCAAGGTCGACAAGTTTATCTTTCCGGCCGATTTTCTAATCTTGGACTATGAAGCCAACAAGAATGTCCCCATCATTTTAGGACGACCTTTTCTCGCTACAGGGAGAACTTTGTGATCCCATAATGACAAGTAATAAGAGTAAATACACAATATATATGAATCAAAGAAGTACACCTCTATATATATGATTGAAGAACTTGCAGCTTACAACTTCACAGAAGGTTGAGAGGTTTACAAAGTGGAAGGAGGCTGCGAAGATAGAGGCGTGTGTATTTTGTATGTTGAATGTTCTATGTTGTGGTCTGACCTAAAAATACAGATAGTATACTATATATACTATTCAAAGTTTGACAACATGTCACATTTGGTCCCTCAACTATAATACTACATGGTACAAGATAATGTAACATTAACAAACTTTAATCGACGTCCAAAAAGGCGAACTCACTATGAGGGTTAACGACCAACAAGTGACGTTCAATGTTTTTAAGTCCCTTAGGTTCCATGGAGAGATAGAGGACTGTTCAGCACATAGTGAAGGCCTAAGCATGAATCTAGACCAGTGTGGTGACAACCTCACCACTGTGGTGACAGAAGAAGACCTGTACTTTAGTGAAGAGTTTTTGGAGGAGTTAGCAGCCTTTGAATAGTCAGATTTTAAGGATAAAACAACTCAACTCCCATCCATAGTTCAACCACTCGATTTGGAGTTAAAACCGTTGCCTAGTTGTCACACCCCGCTAAAGCGGAAACACGAGGTATGACAGCGTAGGGTTTCATTAACAAGGTAACAGACAACACCAACCACAAGTTTAATACAGTAGTACAAAATATTACATTACAACGTCTTTAACCCAAAAAGTTCCAAAAGGAAAGACGACAAATACAAAAAAATTAACAATATAAGTTTTAAGAGTCTTGATGTTGATGTCATCAAACAAAATGCACCCTACGTGCCTTCACTTACTTCTTATTCCCTGAAAAGCATGTTTAAAACGAAAAGGTCAACTACAAAGAGTTGGTGAGTTCACAGGTTTTTCATATCCAAACAGTTTTCAACCAAAGGTTATTTTCGTGAGTCTTTTGTCACGACAAGCTTTAAATTTAAATTCTTATGAGTACACCTTACAATAAATGACTTTCGCAAGATATATGATTGTTGAGCCACTACTAAGCCTCCGACAACTTACGCCCCGCGGACTACCTCAGAGGTGGTATGATGGCCACATGAGTAGAACATTATTATCAGATAAAGTGCACCCCTACTCGTCAGTTTAAGGTGGGTTTGTCAAACCAAATAGCGCTATCCACAAATATCACCGGCTCGTTATGAGTTAATAAGTAGTGTACCTATTGGGAACTTAACATTTTTATTATCACTCAACATATCTTGTCACTTATGTAAATTTGTACATTCATTTGTACTCATTTCTTAATTCATAAATATCCACAATTTTACTATCATGAATCATTTAGCATTTTAAAATCATAACATGCTTTTCACCCCAAACATTTAAACAAGTAAAACGGGGCTGTGAAAACTCACAATGTTTAGCAAGGATTCCCAAGGGTTGCCGCACGGATGCACAGTTTCTCGATTCTAGGTCCTTCCTAAGGAAGTGAAACACATTATCAGTTTCGGTCTAACTCTTATGGCTAAAGCATTGCTTAGCCCATCATGTCTTATAAAATGCCTTGGTATTAGTTACTAGGTTCAAGTATTATTTTGCATTGTCGTTTATATGTTATTTATTGGTTTTTAAAAAAAGATTTGTAGGATTTTATTGTTACATAATTAAATTTATATGTTATACATAGTATTTAATCCTTTGTACCATGTTTTATAGTTCCTTACTTACCTTGTGTTTTAATCCAAGTTAAAATTCTTATAAATTTCTTACTTATTAATGCATCATTTATACATTCATATACATGTATATGTTGTTTTAATTTGGTGTTTTTAACAAATTCTACAATTTATATGCTTTTTAATTTTTAATATTCCTAAAACCTCTTTTCCTTGAATTAGAGCTTTTACTTTTCTGCTGGCAGAAATTTTAGGTCCACAAATGGTCATAATTAAGTATTTTCTGGAATAGTTTACTTAACCAAGTTTTTATATATATTATTTTAATGTCTTAGGGAACTTTTGACATAGATATCATGAATTTTAGAGGTGGTTAGCTATTTTAATCATTACACTTAAGTTTAAGTGTCACAGTTACCAAAACAGTCTGCACCATCTTTTTGTCAAGTCCATTTGGAGGGTCAAATCTCAACATTTTTCAGTGATTCAAATTGGGTTTTAAACTTAACTCATAAAAGTATCTTCCAGAAAATGTTCATCATTTTTAGTTACATTTTGAGGGAGATGTGACGATTTTAAGTTAGGTCTTCCATTCTGCCAGATTTGATTTCTTGCACACCAGTCTTGGTTTGAGTGTTTGAGACCCCAAATCTTAATATTTTTGAGTGAAACCAATTTTGTTCGATTCATAACTCATTAAAGAAATTTCCAGAAGAAAAATCAAGAATTTTAAGTGGAATATAAAGAGACTTATAACTGATTAAAGTAGAGAATTTTCTCTGTCAGATTTTCTTTGCACACTTAATTTCATATGAGTAGTTGAAGGGTCAAATCTTCTAGTTTTTACATGAAACCACTTGGGTTTGAAACATAACACAATAAACAAAGTTCCAGAAAAAGATTCATATCATTTGGTTAAGTATTTTTCGAGATATGGTCGGATGAAATGCATGCAAGTAATCTGCCAGAAAACTAAAAATGCTATTTCATGAAAAATGAGTGTTTTTAGTTCTTTATTTTCACTCATATGATTTTTTTTGATTTGAAAACTTATTTACCATTACTTTATCATATATTTTTAGGTAAAAATCATCCTTTAACTTGTATGAACACATGCATGAACTCACACATCTCAGATTATAGCAAAATCCATATGCATGTAGTCAAAACTTCATGTTCTTGAGTTCTAGATGTATGGATTTTGGATGGTCACCATTTGTTCGACATATAATATGTCATTGGTGATTAACCTTCCATTAAAAAGGTCCCTTAGGGTCCTTTTTCCAGAAACTCAAGAGCAATGCAAATAAGTTAAGAAAAAAAAGATGAAGAAATTTACAAGAAAAGGAAGAAAATGAAGGAGAGTACAAGAGGGATGAGTTTTACTCATCCTAGGGATGATTTTACCTTCAAGGATCTTCAAGGATGGACTCTAGTGATGTTCTTGGGGCTGAATTCGGCCAAGACTAGGAGGGAAGGGAGAGAAGAGAGAGGATTTGAATATAGAGAGAGTGAGGTGTAGGAAGTGAAGGGTTTTCTTGAAAATCAAGAAAATTAATACTTTGGTATTATGGGCCATAAAGAGGGCCGAATTTTTGGGCAAAATCTGCATTTTTTATTTAGTTTTTTTTTAATGCTAATTAACATTGTGTAAGTATTTATGTTATGTAATTTTTATAAAAGCTTGATTTAAGTAGCTAAAACCTCTTTTATCTACTTAATTTTTTTGGTTTGGTTAAATAAAGTGTTAGGATTTAGAATTGGGTATATATATAAACTACATATTTACTCCTCTTATTATTAATATTGTTAAAATTAAATGTTACAGTTCCAATCGGCATTTTAAAGACAGCTTAAGCAGTTCCGTGCGGTAACAGGATTTTCTAAGCGTACTGTTGGAGTTCTTAGGATACTAAACCTTAGCCATCAAACTTAAGTCATAATAAGTTATTTCTACATGTTAAGACATGTATTAAGCTATTCAGTTGCTAACCTGAGTGGTTTGGTTGACGGGTGTCACAGTCTCCCCTTGTTAGAAGAATTTTGTCCGGAAATTCGTTGATTGTTATTCCCCGCCTGGCCCTTTGTAAATAGGTGAGGGTACTTACGTTTCTGGTAATCTTCTTGTTCCCATGTATACTCAGGTCCATGCCTCGAATTCCAACGAACTTTTAAGATCGGGATCTTACTACGCCTTGTTCGTTTGACTTCTTGATCGAGGATTTCAATTGGTTCTTCTATGAAGTGTAATTGCTCGTTGACCTGAATATCCTCTAGGGGTAGAACCAATGATTCGTCACTTAGGCATTTCTTAAGGTTTGACACATGGAACGTATCGTGGATGGCACTTAGCTTTTGCGGTAAATTGAGTTTATATGCTACAGGACCAATCCGTTCAATTATTTCAAACGGGCCAACATATCTCGGACTCAACTTGCCTCTTTTTCCGAAGCGTACTAATCCTTTCCAAGGCGATAATTTTAGAAGCACTTTATCACCCACTTGGAATTTTAATGGCTTCCTGCAGTTATCAGCATAACTCTTCTGACGATCTCTTGCGGCCTTAAGTCTATCCTTGATAACTGAGATCTTGTCAGTAGTCTCTTGAATGATTTCGGGCCTAGTCAACTGTCTGTCGCCAATTTCCAACCAACTAAGTGGGGATCTACACTTGCGTCCATATAAGGCTTCATACGGTGCACACTGAATGCTGGTATGATAGTTGTTGTTGTAGGAGAACTCCACTAATGGTAGGTGAGTATCCCAACTTCCACCAAAATCTATCACACATGCACGTAGCATATCCTCTAGCGTCTGTATAGTTCTTTCTGACTGACCGTCCGTTTGAGGATGGTAGGAAGTGCTCAAGTCTAAACGCGTATCCAACGATTTCTGGAGTGATCGCCAGAATCGTGACGTAAAACGACTATCTCTATCCGAGATGATGGAAATAGGAACTCCATGATGCATAACGATTTCATTGACGTAAATTTGTGCAAGCCTTTCCATCTTGTAGTCTTCCTGAATAGGAAGAAAATGCGCAGATTTCGTAAGTCGGTCCACTATAACCCAGATTGCGTCGTGCCCCTTCCTGGTCCTGGGTAGCTTAGTTACGAAATCCATAGCTATTTGCTCCCATTTCCATTGGGGAATCTTGGGTTTTTGTAATAGACCAGATGGTTTTTGATGTTCGGCCTTAACTTTTGCACAATTTAAGCACTTGTTTACGTACAAAGCAATGTCTCTCTTCATACCCGGCCACCAGTAGTATTCCTTTAGATCTTTGTACATCTTATCAGCTCCTGGGTGAATCGAATATCTTGATTTATGGGCTTCATCCATAATTGTTGATCGTAGGTTATTAACCTTTGGTATCCAAACTTTGTCTTCAAAGTAACGTACCCCATCCATCCTGATTTTAAATTTAAGTTCCCATTGATGTAGGGCCTCGTCCTTCAAGTTCTCTGCTTTCAACGCTTCTTCCTGAGCTTCAAGAATTTGTTTCTTTAGACTCATCTGAACGAACACACCCATTGCTCGCACTCTTGACTGCTTCACCCTTTCCTTCTTGCTTAGTGCGTCGGCTACCACATTAGCCTTGCCTGGGTGGTACTTTATTTCACAGTCATAGTCGCTAAGCAGTTTAACCCATCTTCTTTGCCTCATGTTAAGCATTTTCTGGTCAAAGATATGTTGAAGACTTTTATGATCGGTGTAGATGGTGCATTTCGTACCGTAAAGATAATGTCTCCAGATCATAAGTGCGAACACTACTGCTCCTAACTCAAGGTCGTGAGTGGTATAGTTTTTCTCATGAACCTTAAGTTGTCTTGAAGCATATGCAATGACCTTGTCCTGTTGCATCAACACGCACCCCAAACCTTGGTGTGATGCATCGCAGTAAACTACGAAATTCTCCGCGCCTTCTGGCAATGCCAGAATTGGTGCATTACATAACCTATGCTTCAGTGTTTGGAATGCTTCTTCTTGTTTCTCTCCCCAAATAAACTTCTTATCCTTTTGGGTTAATGTCGTTAGCGGTTGCGCAATTTTTGAGAAATTCGCAATGAATCGCCGGTGATAGCCTGCTAAACCGAGAAATTGACGGATTTCTGTCGGGGTCTTCGGGGCTTCCCATCTCTTGATGGCCTCAATTTTTACCGGATCTACATGAATTCCCTTCTCATTAATCACGTGGCCAAGAAATTGTACCTCTCGAATCCAAAATTCGAATTTGGAGAACTTTGCATACAATTTCTAGTCTCTAGGCAATTCTAGTATCAACTTTAGATGTCGCTCGTGATCCTCCTTGCTTTACGAGTAAATTAGTATATCATCTATGAACGCGATCACGAACTCGTCCAGGTACGGTCTACAGACCCTGTTCATTAAGTCCATGAAGACAGCTGGTGCATTGGTTAGCCCGAAAGGCATAACCAGGAATTCGTAATGGCCGTATCGAGTCCTAAACGCCATCTTGGGAACATCCTCTTCACGGACCCTCATTTGATGATATCCAGATCGAAGATCAATTTTTTTGAAAAGTAGGTAGCACCTTGAAGTTGGTCGAACAGGTCGTCGATTCGGGGAAGAGGGTATCGGTTCTTGATAGTCATCTTATTGAGTTCTCTATAATCGATGCACATCCGCAAGGATCCATCTTTCTTTTTAACGAAAAGAACTGGTGCACCCCATGGCGAAGAGCTAGGTCTTATAAGTCCTTTGTCGAGCAGCTCCTGGAGTTGTCCTGATAATTCCTGCATTTCCGATGGGGCCAAACGATAAGGTGATTTAGCCACAGGTGCAGCTCCAGGAACTAAGTCGATGTGGAATTCGACTTGTCTTGACGGGGGTAATCCCGGTAGCTCATCCGGAAACACCTCAGGGAAATCCCGAACCACAGGAAAATCCTGAATGCGTTTCTCTTTCATTTCCTTAACTATAACATGAGCCAAAAACGCGATGCATTCCTTTCTCAAGTACTTCCGCATTTTCATACACGTCACTAACTTAAAGTTCTTTCCGGACTTCTCTCCATGTACGACGAGTGTTTTGCCCTCGGGTAGTGGAATTCGAATGATCTTTTCAGAACAGCATATATCAACTCGGTTTTTGGACAGCCAATCCATGCCCACGACTATGTCAAAGCTTCCAAGCTCAATTGGAATAAGGTCTATACTAAAGCTCCTATTAGCTAAGTTTAAAGTACAGTCCGTAATTACGTCTCTGACCTTAACTACCTGCCCATTAGCAAATTCAATAACGTAGACCTCTTTCAACTTTTTGGGGTTTCAAGTTAATTTTCGGCCTAAACTCTAGTGATACAAAGCTCCTATCTGCTCCAGAATCAAGTAGTGCTGATGCATAGTCCTAAGGCATAGTTTCAAACAGGAATTTGGTCATATTTTTTACACAAGTTCTACTCAACTAGGTGATGAATATCATATGGTATGTCTACAACTAATCATTCGAGCATATAAATATAGTAACATACAGTAACTCTATATTCATGCATCTCAAAACACTTGGTTCTAACAAACACAGGTTCAACCATCACATAAGTTCAAATAACAACAAAATGTTTCCCCCAAAAGTTATCTAGTACTTAGAGTTTTAAATTGTCGGCTACATGCCACCAAAATAAGTTTCCAAGTTTAATCATCAAAAGTAGTCAAAAGTTCTTTCACTAACGCCACTTTCTTGGAACCATTTCTTCACAACTATCCATAATGCATCAATACCAAGCGTGCTATTGTAAGTGCCTAAGATATGCAATGTTCATGCATGCACACACAAAAATTAAGCTTATGTGATTAAGTAGAAAATTTATTTTAAGCATACTTCCATTATGACCAACCCGAGTCTCTCATTATATTTACCCGAATTAAACATAGGTGATCAGGCTTTGTTTAATTGAGGTATAATAATGTGACATTCGACTTGGTTATATTAGCAATATACTTCAGATTTTAGACAATCATTTCGAAAACCGTTTTGAAAATAGTTTGCGTTATGGTTGGGTTATAGTTTGTGGTTCCCATAAGAAAACCAGCATTCTCTATAACCTTAGGCTCTGATACCAAATCTGTCACACCCCGCTAAAGCGGAAACACGAGGTATGACAGCGTAGGGTTTCATTAACAAGGTAACAGACAACACCAACCACAACATTCAATACAATAGTTCAAAATATTACATTACAACGTCTTTAACCCAAAAAGTTCCAAAAGGAAAGACGACAAATACAAAAAAATTAACAATATAAGTTTTAAGAGTCTTGATGTTGATGTCATCAAACAAAATGCACCCTACGTGCCTTCACTTACTTCTTATTCCCTGAAAAGCATGTTTAAAACGAAAAGGTCAACTACAAAGAGTTGGTGAGTTCACAGGTTTTTCATATCCAAACAGTTTTCAACCAAAGGTTATTTTCGTGAGTCTTTTGTCACGACAAGCTTTAAATTTAAATTCTTATGAGTACACCTTACAATAAATGACTTTCGCAAGATATATGATTGTTGAGCCACTACTAAGCCTCCGACAACTTACGCCCCGCAGACTACCTCAGAGGTGGTATGATGGCCACATGAGTAGAACATTATTATTAGATAAAGTGCACCCCTACTCGTCAGTTTAAGGTGGGTTTGTCAAACCAAATAGCGCTATCCACAAATATCACCGGCTCGTTATGAGTTAATAAGTAGTGTACCTATTGGGGACTTAACATTTTTATTATCACTCAACATATCTTGTCACTTATGTAAATTTGTACATTCATTTGTACTCATTTCTTAATTCATAAATATCCACAATTTTACTATCATGAATCATTTAGCATTTTAAAATCATAACATGCTTTTCACCCCAAACATTTAAACAAGTAAAACGGGGCTGTGAAAACTCACAATGTTTATCAAGGATTCCCAAGGGTTGCCGCACGGATGCACAGTTTCTCGATTCTAGGTCCTTCCTAAGGAAGTGAAACACATTATCAGTTTCGGTCTAACTCTTATGGCTAAAGCATTGCTTAGCCCATCATGTCTTATAAAATGCCTTGGTATTAGTTACTAGGTTCAAGTATTATTTTGCATTGTCGTTTATATGTTATTTATTGGTTTTTAAAAAAAGATTTGTAGGATTTTATTGTTACATAATTAAATTTATATGTTATACATAGTATTTAATCCTTTGTACCATGTTTTATAGTTCCTTACTTACCTTGTGTTTTAATCCAAGTTAAAATTCTTATAAATTTCTTACTTATTAATGCATCATTTATACATTCATATACATGTATATGTTGTTTTAATTTGGTGTTTTTAACAAATTCTACAATTTATATGCTTTTTAATTTTTAATATTCCTAAAACCTCTTTTCCTTGAATTAGAGCTTTTACTTTTCTGCTGGCAGAAATTTTAGGTCCACAAATGGTCATAATTAAGTATTTTCTGGAATAGTTTACTTAACCAAGTTTTTATATATATTATTTTAATGTCTTAGGGAACTTTTGACATAGATATCATGAATTTTAGAGGTGGTTAGCTATTTTAATCATTACACTTAAGTTTAAGTGTCACAGTTACCAAAACAGTCTGCACCATCTTTTTGTCAAGTCCATTTGGAGGGTCAAATCTCAACATTTTTCAGTGATTCAAATTGGGTTTTAAACTTAACTCATAAAAGTATCTTCCAGAAAATGTTCATCATTTTTAGTTACATTTTGAGGGAGATGTGACGATTTTAAGTTAGGTCTTCCATTCTGCCAGATTTGATTTCTTGCACACCAGTCTTGGTTTGAGTGTTTGAGACCCCAAATCTTAATATTTTTGAGTGAAACCAATTTTGTTCGATTCATAACTCATTAAAGAAATTTCCAGAAGAAAAATCAAGAATTTTAAGTGGAATATAAAGAGACTTATAACTGATTAAAGTAGAGAATTTTCTCTGTCAGATTTTCTTTGCACACTTAATTTCATATGAGTAGTTGAAGGGTCAAATCTTCTAGTTTTTACATGAAACCACTTGGGTTTGAAACATAACACAATAAACAAAGTTCCAGAAAAAGATTCATATCATTTGGTTAAGTATTTTTCGAGATATGGTCGGATGAAATGCATGCAAGTAATCTGCCAGAAAACTAAAAATGCTATTTCATGAAAAATGAGTGTTTTTAGTTCTTTATTTTCACTCATATGATTTTTTTTGATTTGAAAACTTATTTACCATTACTTTATCATATATTTTTAGGTAAAAATCATCCTTTAACTTGTATGAACACATGCATGAACTCACACATCTCAGATTATAGCAAAATCCATATGCATGTAGTCAAAACTTCATGTTCTTGAGTTCTAGATGTATGGATTTTGGATGGTCACCATTTGTTCGACATATAATATGTCATTGGTGATTAACCTTCCATTAAAAAGGTCCCTTAGGGTCCTTTTTCCAGAAACTCAAGAGCAATGCAAATAAGTTAAGAAAAAAAAGATGAAGAAATTTACAAGAAAAGGAAGAAAATGAAGGAGAGTACAAGAGGGATGAGTTTTACTCATCCTAGGGATGATTTTACCTTCAAGGATCTTCAAGGATGGACTCTAGTGATGTTCTTGGGGCTGAATTCGGCCAAGACTAGGAGGGAAGGGAGAGAAGAGAGAGGATTTGAATATAGAGAGAGTGAGGTGTAGGAAGTGAAGGGTTTTCTTGAAAATCAAGAAAATTAATACTTTGGTATTATGGGCCATAAAGAGGGCCGAATTTTTGGGCAAAATCTGCATTTTTTATTTAGTTTTTTTTTAATGCTAATTAACATTGTGTAAGTATTTATGTTATGTAATTTTTATAAAAGCTTGATTTAAGTAGCTAAAACCTCTTTTATCTACTTAATTTTTTTGGTTTGGTTAAATAAAGTGTTAGGATTTAGAATTGGGTATATATATAAACTACATATTTACTCCTCTTATTATTAATATTGTTAAAATTAAATGTTACAGTTCCAATCGGCATTTTAAAGACAGCTTAAGCAGTTCCGTGCGGTAACAGGATTTTCTAAGCGTACTGTTGGAGTTCTTAGGATACTAAACCTTAGCCATCAAACTTAAGTCATAATAAGTTATTTCTACATGTTAAGACATGTATTAAGCTATTCAGTTGCTAACCTGAGTGGTTTGGTTGACGGGTGTCACAGTCTCCCCTTGTTAGAAGAATTTTGTCCGGAAATTCGTTGATTGTTATTCCCCGCCTGGCCCTTTGTAAATAGGTGAGGGTACTTACGTTTCTGGTAATCTTCTTGTTCCCATGTATACTCAGGTCCATGCCTCGAATTCCAACGAACTTTTAAGATCGGGATCTTACTACGCCTTGTTCGTTTGACTTCTTGATCGAGGATTTCAATTGGTTCTTCTATGAAGTGTAATTGCTCGTTGACCTGAATATCCTCTAGGGGTAGAACCAATGATTCGTCACTTAGGCATTTCTTAAGGTTTGACACATGGAACGTATCGTGGATGGCACTTAGCTTTTGCGGTAAATTGAGTTTATATGCTACAGGACCAATCCGTTCAATTATTTCAAACGGGCCAACATATCTCGGACTCAACTTGCCTCTTTTTCCGAAGCGTACTAATCCTTTCCAAGGCGATAATTTTAGAAGCACTTTATCACCCACTTGGAATTTTAATGGCTTCCTGCAGTTATCAGCATAACTCTTCTGACGATCTCTTGCGGCCTTAAGTCTATCCTTGATAACTGAGATCTTGTCAGTAGTCTCTTGAATGATTTCGGGCCTAGTCAACTGTCTGTCGCCAATTTCCAACCAACTAAGTGGGGATCTACACTTGCGTCCATATAAGGCTTCATACGGTGCACACTGAATGCTGGTATGATAGTTGTTGTTGTAGGAGAACTCCACTAATGGTAGGTGAGTATCCCAACTTCCACCAAAATCTATCACACATGCACGTAGCATATCCTCTAGCGTCTGTATAGTTCTTTCTGACTGACCGTCCGTTTGAGGATGGTAGGAAGTGCTCAAGTCTAAACGCGTATCCAACGATTTCTGGAGTGATCGCCAGAATCGTGACGTAAAACGACTATCTCTATCCGAGATGATGGAAATAGGAACTCCATGATGCATAACGATTTCATTGACGTAAATTTGTGCAAGCCTTTCCATCTTGTAGTCTTCCTGAATAGGAAGAAAATGCGCAGATTTCGTAAGTCGGTCCACTATAACCCAGATTGCGTCGTGCCCCTTCCTGGTCCTGGGTAGCTTAGTTACGAAATCCATAGCTATTTGCTCCCATTTCCATTGGGGAATCTTGGGTTTTTGTAATAGACCAGATGGTTTTTGATGTTCGGCCTTAACTTTTGCACAATTTAAGCACTTGTTTACGTACAAAGCAATGTCTCTCTTCATACCCGGCCACCAGTAGTATTCCTTTAGATCTTTGTACATCTTATCAGCTCCTGGGTGAATCGAATATCTTGATTTATGGGCTTCATCCATAATTGTTGATCGTAGGTTATTAACCTTTGGTATCCAAACTTTGTCTTCAAAGTAACGTACCCCATCCATCCTGATTTTAAATTTAAGTTCCCATTGATGTAGGGCCTCGTCCTTCAAGTTCTCTGCTTTCAACGCTTCTTCCTGAGCTTCAAGAATTTGTTTCTTTAGACTCATCTGAACGAACACACCCATTGCTCGCACTCTTGACTGCTTCACCCTTTCCTTCTTGCTTAGTGCGTCGGCTACCACATTAGCCTTGCCTGGGTGGTACTTTATTTCACAGTCATAGTCGCTAAGCAGTTTAACCCATCTTCTTTGCCTCATGTTAAGCATTTTCTGGTCAAAGATATGTTGAAGACTTTTATGATCGGTGTAGATGGTGCATTTCGTACCGTAAAGATAATGTCTCCAGATCATAAGTGCGAACACTACTGCTCCTAACTCAAGGTCGTGAGTGGTATAGTTTTTCTCATGAACCTTAAGTTGTCTTGAAGCATATGCAATGACCTTGTCCTGTTGCATCAACACGCACCCCAAACCTTGGTGTGATGCATCGCAGTAAACTACGAAATTCTCCGCGCCTTCTGGCAATGCCAGAATTGGTGCATTACATAACCTATGCTTCAGTGTTTGGAATGCTTCTTCTTGTTTCTCTCCCCAAATAAACTTCTTATCCTTTTGGGTTAATGTCGTTAGCGGTTGCGCAATTTTTGAGAAATTCGCAATGAATCGCCGGTGATAGCCTGCTAAACCGAGAAATTGACGGATTTCTGTCGGGGTCTTCGGGGCTTCCCATCTCTTGATGGCCTCAATTTTTACCGGATCTACATGAATTCCCTTCTCATTAATCACGTGGCCAAGAAATTGTACCTCTCGAATCCAAAATTCGAATTTGGAGAACTTTGCATACAATTTCTAGTCTCTAGGCAATTCTAGTATCAACTTTAGATGTCGCTCGTGATCCTCCTTGCTTTACGAGTAAATTAGTATATCATCTATGAACGCGATCACGAACTCGTCCAGGTACGGTCTACAGACCCTGTTCATTAAGTCCATGAAGACAGCTGGTGCATTGGTTAGCCCGAAAGGCATAACCAGGAATTCGTAATGGCCGTATCGAGTCCTAAACGCCATCTTGGGAACATCCTCTTCACGGACCCTCATTTGATGATATCCAGATCGAAGATCAATTTTTTTGAAAAGTAGGTAGCACCTTGAAGTTGGTCGAACAGGTCGTCGATTCGGGGAAGAGGGTATCGGTTCTTGATAGTCATCTTATTGAGTTCTCTATAATCGATGCACATCCGCAAGGATCCATCTTTCTTTTTAACGAAAAGAACTGGTGCACCCCATGGCGAAGAGCTAGGTCTTATAAGTCCTTTGTCGAGCAGCTCCTGGAGTTGTCCTGATAATTCCTGCATTTCCGATGGGGCCAAACGATAAGGTGATTTAGCCACAGGTGCAGCTCCAGGAACTAAGTCGATGTGGAATTCGACTTGTCTTGACGGGGGTAATCCCGGTAGCTCATCCGGAAACACCTCAGGGAAATCCCGAACCACAGGAAAATCCTGAATGCGTTTCTCTTTCATTTCCTTAACTATAACATGAGCCAAAAACGCGATGCATTCCTTTCTCAAGTACTTCCGCATTTTCATACACGTCACTAACTTAAAGTTCTTTCCGGACTTCTCTCCATGTACGACGAGTGTTTTGCCCTCGGGTAGTGGAATTCGAATGATCTTTTCAGAACAGCATATATCAACTCGGTTTTTGGACAGCCAATCCATGCCCACGACTATGTCAAAGCTTCCAAGCTCAATTGGAATAAGGTCTATACTAAAGCTCCTATTAGCTAAGTTTAAAGTACAGTCCGTAATTACGTCTCTGACCTTAACTACCTGCCCATTAGCAAATTCAATAACGTAGACCTCTTTCAACTTTTTGGGGTTTCAAGTTAATTTTCGGCCTAAACTCTAGTGATACAAAGCTCCTATCTGCTCCAGAATCAAGTAGTGCTGATGCATAGTCCTAAGGCATAGTTTCAAACAGGAATTTGGTCATATTTTTTACACAAGTTCTACTCAACTAGGTGATGAATATCATATGGTATGTCTACAACTAATCATTCGAGCATATAAATATAGTAACATACAGTAACTATATATTCATGCATCTCAAAACACTTGGTTCTAACAAACACAGGTTCAACCATCACATAAGTTCAAATAACAACAAAATGTTTCCCCCAAAAGTTATCTAGTACTTAGAGTTTTAAATTGTCGGCTACATGCCACCAAAATAAGTTTCCAAGTTTAATCATCAAAAGTAGTCAAAAGTTCTTTCACTAACGCCACTTTCTTGGAACCATTTCTTCACAACTATCCATAATGCATCAATACCAAGCGTGCTATTGTAAGTGCCTAAGATATGCAATGTTCATGCATGCACACACAAAAATTAAGCTTATGTGATTAAGTAGAAAATTTATTTTAAGCATACTTCCATTATGACCAACCCGAGTCTCTCATTATATTTACCCGAATTAAACATAGGTGATCAGGCTTTGTTTAATTGAGGTATAATAATGTGACATTCGACTTGGTTATATTAGCAATATACTTCAGATTTTAGACAATCATTTCGAAAACCGTTTTGAAAATAGTTTGCGTTATGGTTGGGTTATAGTTTGTGGTTCCCATAAGAAAACCAGCATTCTCTATAACCTTAGGCTCTGATACCAAATCTGTCACACCCCGCTAAAGCGGAAACACGAGGTATGACAGCGTAGGGTTTCATTAACAAGGTAACAGACAACACCAACCACAACATTCAATACAATAGTTCAAAATATTACATTACAACGTCTTTAACCCAAAAAGTTCCAAAAGGAAAGACGACAAATACAAAAAAATTAACAATATAAGTTTTAAGAGTCTTGATGTTGATGTCATCAAACAAAATGCACCCTACGTGCCTTCACTTACTTCTTATTCCCTGAAAAGCATGTTTAAAACGAAAAGGTCAACTACAAAGAGTTGGTGAGTTCACAGGTTTTTCATATCCAAACAGTTTTCAACCAAAGGTTATTTTCGTGAGTCTTTTGTCACGACAAGCTTTAAATTTAAATTCTTATGAGTACACCTTACAATAAATGACTTTCGCAAGATATATGATTGTTGAGCCACTACTAAGCCTCCGACAACTTACGCCCCGCAGACTACCTCAGAGGTGGTATGATGGCCACATGAGTAGAACATTATTATTAGATAAAGTGCACCCCTACTCGTCAGTTTAAGGTGGGTTTGTCAAACCAAATAGCGCTATCCACAAATATCACCGGCTCGTTATGAGTTAATAAGTAGTGTACCTATTGGGGACTTAACATTTTTATTATCACTCAACATATCTTGTCACTTATGTAAATTTGTACATTCATTTGTACTCATTTCTTAATTCATAAATATCCACAATTTTACTATCATGAATCATTTAGCATTTTAAAATCATAACATGCTTTTCACCCCAAACATTTAAACAAGTAAAACGGGGCTGTGAAAACTCACAATGTTTATCAAGGATTCCCAAGGGTTGCCGCACGGATGCACAGTTTCTCGATTCTAGGTCCTTCCTAAGGAAGTGAAACACATTATCAGTTTCGGTCTAACTCTTATGGCTAAAGCATTGCTTAGCCCATCATGTCTTATAAAATGCCTTGGTATTAGTTACTAGGTTCAAGTATTATTTTGCATTGTCGTTTATATGTTATTTATTGGTTTTTAAAAAAAGATTTGTAGGATTTTATTGTTACATAATTAAATTTATATGTTATACATAGTATTTAATCCTTTGTACCATGTTTTATAGTTCCTTACTTACCTTGTGTTTTAATCCAAGTTAAAATTCTTATAAATTTCTTACTTATTAATGCATCATTTATACATTCATATACATGTATATGTTGTTTTAATTTGGTGTTTTTAACAAATTCTACAATTTATATGCTTTTTAATTTTTAATATTCCTAAAACCTCTTTTCCTTGAATTAGAGCTTTTACTTTTCTGCTGGCAGAAATTTTAGGTCCACAAATGGTCATAATTAAGTATTTTCTGGAATAGTTTACTTAACCAAGTTTTTATATATATTATTTTAATGTCTTAGGGAACTTTTGACATAGATATCATGAATTTTAGAGGTGGTTAGCTATTTTAATCATTACACTTAAGTTTAAGTGTCACAGTTACCAAAACAGTCTGCACCATCTTTTTGTCAAGTCCATTTGGAGGGTCAAATCTCAACATTTTTCAGTGATTCAAATTGGGTTTTAAACTTAACTCATAAAAGTATCTTCCAGAAAATTTGCATCATTTTTAGTTACATTTTGAGGGAGATGTGACGATTTTAAGTTAGGTCTTCCATTCTGCCAGATTTGATTTCTTGCACACCAGTCTTGGTTTGAGTGTTTGAGACCCCAAATCTTAATATTTTTGAGTGAAACCAATTTTGTTCGATTCATAACTCATTAAAGAAATTTCCAGAAGAAAAATCAAGAATTTTAAGTGGAATATAAAGAGACTTATAACTGATTAAAGTAGAGAATTTTCTCTGTCAGATTTTCTTTGCACACTTAATTTCATATGAGTAGTTGAAGGGTCAAATCTTCTAGTTTTTACATGAAACCACTTGGGTTTGAAACATAACACAATAAACAAAGTTCCAGAAAAAGATTCATATCATTTGGTTAAGTATTTTTCGAGATATGGTCGGATGAAATGCATGCAAGTAATCTGCCAGAAAACTAAAAATGCTATTTCATGAAAAATGAGTGTTTTTAGTTCTTTATTTTCACTCATATGATTTTTTTTGATTTGAAAACTTATTTACCATTACTTTATCATATATTTTTAGGTAAAAATCATCCTTTAACTTGTATGAACACATGCATGAACTCACACATCTCAGATTATAGCAAAATCCATATGCATGTAGTCAAAACTTCATGTTCTTGAGTTCTAGATGTATGGATTTTGGATGGTCACCATTTGTTCGACATATAATATGTCATTGGTGATTAACCTTCCATTAAAAAGGTCCCTTAGGGTCCTTTTTCCAGAAACTCAAGAGCAATGCAAATAAGTTAAGAAAAAAAAGATGAAGAAATTTACAAGAAAAGGAAGAAAATGAAGGAGAGTACAAGAGGGATGAGTTTTACTCATCCTAGGGATGATTTTACCTTCAAGGATCTTCAAGGATGGACTCTAGTGATGTTCTTGGGGCTGAATTCGGCCAAGACTAGGAGGGAAGGGAGAGAAGAGAGAGGATTTGAATATAGAGAGAGTGAGGTGTAGGAAGTGAAGGGTTTTCTTGAAAATCAAGAAAATTAATACTTTGGTATTATGGGCCATAAAGAGGGCCGAATTTTTGGGCAAAATCTGCATTTTTTATTTAGTTTTTTTTTAAATGCTAATTAACATTGTGTAAGTATTTATGTTATGTAATTTTTATAAAAGCTTGATTTAAGTAGCTAAAACCTCTTTTATCTACTTAATTTTTTTGGTTTGGTTAAATAAAGTGTTAGGATTTAGAATTGGGTATATATACAAACTACATATTTACTCCTCTTATTATTAATATTGTTAAAATTAAATGTTACAGTTCCAATCGGCATTTTAAAGACAGCTTAAGCAGTTCCGTGCGGTAACAGGATTTTCTAAGCGTACTGTTGGAGTTCTTAGGATACTAAACCTTAGCCATCAAACTTAAGTCATAATAAGTTATTTCTACATGTTAAGACATGTATTAAGCTATTCAGTTGCTAACCTGAGTGGTTTGGTTGACGGGTGTCACACTAGTCATCTTAAGTATGCATATCTTCTGAAAGACGAAAAACTCCCCGTTATTATCTCATCTAAGTTGACTCATAAGCAAGAGGAGAAGTTGTTAGAACTTTTGATGAATCATAAGAAAGTGCTAGGTTGGACCATAGTCGACATTAAGGGAATAAGTCCTTAGATTTGCCAACATAAGATAATCTTGCAAGAAAATAGCATTGGCAAAGTGCAACCGCAAAGGAGACTTAATCCCATTATGAAGAAAGTGGTTAAGAAAGAGATTTTGAAGTGGCTTGATGCGGGTATAATATATCTGATATCTAGTAGTAGTTGGGTGAGCCCGATCCAATGTGTTCCAAAAAATGGTGGCACCACGGTAAGAGCCAATGAAAAAAATGAGCTCATCCCAACTAGGACCGTGACCGGTTGGCGTATTTGTAAGGACTATAGGCAATTGAATTTAGCAACGAAAATGGATCATTTTCCATTGCCATTTATAGGCCAAATGCTTGATAGGTTAGCGGGAAAAGAATGTTTTTGCTTCCTAGATGGGCATTCGGGGTATAATCAAATTCACATTGCACCCGAGGACCAAGAGAAAACCACTTTCACTTGTCTGTACGGTACATTTGCCTTTAGACGTATGCCCTTTGATCCATGTAATGCACCCGTCATTTTCCGACGGTGTATGATGTCTATATTTTCGGATATGATTGAAGACACCATGGAAGTGTTTATGGATGATTTTTCCGTGATTGGTACATCATTTGATAGTTGTCTTAATAATCTTAAAAAGAGTTTGGAACATTGTGAAAAACATCACTTGATTTTGAATTGGGAAAAATGCTATTTTATGGTCCAAGAAGGAATAGTCTTGGGACATTTGATTTCTCCACGTGGTTTAGAAGTGGATTGTTGATCCCACTTAAGACTCAACAATGATATTTTAAACCAATAGCGTATAAAACAGAGTGTAAGAATTGGAATGCGGAAGCGTATACTAGAAAGTTTGGCTTAAAACAGTTTGGTAGAAAACACACAAGTAAATAAAGAAGACAAGCTGAATAACTTTAAATGAGCTCAATGATTATTCTTCATTCATTCACTACAGATTACACCAATAACACCGTAAGGTGTGTGTTTTTCTCTCACTAAACGCTATCTGTCTAAGCGGTTGTGTGTTGTGCTTCGTTACCAGAAAAGGTCTGGTAGACACCTCTATTTATACAAGATAAGGGGACAGTAGTACAGGAGACAAGATCGTGGGACGCTTTATGGTACAACGTCGAGTTTATGCGCCGATGAATAGTACACTGAAAAGTCGTAGCCTTTTAGAGGTTGACACGTGGAAAGCAGAGGAGCGTGCCTTGTACTATTTGATCTTCAGAATTTTCGTACAACAGAGGCACGTGAGGTCCACACTTGTCTTGGTCTTCAAGAGCCTTGATCTTCATTTTTAACATCTTCAGTTTCACAGAGGCTCTATCATGTTTAACAGAGGCTCTGAGGTATTGGTCTTTGTCTTGGACTTGTTCCTCAAATGTTGTTCGGTAGAGGCTCTAAGGTCTCGATATATTTGGCAGAGGCTTCTGCCAGATTTGTCCTTAGCCTATTTTTCAATAATTCTAAGATTTATATCATTAGAGCTAACATGGATAAAGCAAAACTAGAAGTTATAATGCAATTGCCCGAACCCACTTCGGTCAAAGGCATTAGAAGCTTTTTAGGTCATGCCGGATTTTAGCGAAGGTTTATACAAGATTTTTCAATAATTGCAAAACCTTTGTGTAACTTGTTGTATAATGACCAAAGTTTTGACTTTAACTCGGAATGTATAGATAGTTTTGCAAAAATCAAAACCGCACTTGTCTCGGCCCCAATTGTCATAGCCTCGGATTGGCACCAAAGTTATTGTCCATACCGATCACTCCGCAATTAAATATCTCATCACCAAAGCCGACCCCAAGCCTCGGCTTATTCGTTGGGTCTTACTCCTACAAGAATTCGATATTTAGATTATTGATCGTAAAGGGATTGAACATCATGTGGCGGACCACCTCTCTCGTTTAGAGGGTGTGATTTCTAGTGGGGGAAACCATCAAATAAAAGAGTTTTTCCCGATGAACAAATCTTGGCAATCCAACACTTTCATGAAGAAGAATGTACATGGTTTGAGGACATAGCCAACTACCTTGCAAGTGGGCTACGACCGTATAACCTTAACTTACAACAATTCAAAAAAATTCTTCATGAAAGTAGGAAATACCTTTAGGACGATCCTCACCTTCTTAAATTAGGAGCCGATCAAGTTTTAAGACGTTGTGTCCCCGATGTTGAAATAGCACACATTTTGCAAGAATGCCATGCATCGCCATACGGAGGTCACTTTGGTGGCCAACGAACGGTGGCTAAAATTTTACAAAACAGATTTTTTTGGCCAACGATTTTTAAAGATTCGTGTGAGTTTGTGAAAATATGTGATCTGAGAGTTCCAGATTGATCAGGTAACAACGAATCAATAAACAATAACACGAACAATTGATGATTTCAACTTGTCATCCCTCTCGTATTCATGATTCAAGATAGTTACAAAGGTTTGAATGAAAAACTCAACTATCTCTCTCTAAACGATTAAGCTCTAATGAATCTCTAGGAATGCTAATCAATTGCTAACCTAATTCTAAGGTTAATGAAACCTTATATACCAAGGCTTTACACAAGCAAGGCTTAAGCCCATTAAGCCTAAACTAAGCCCAATTAATGTAATTAAGGCTTTTACAATAATTAATAAATCTAATTAAGCTCTATATAATTATTTATATATCTTTCTAATATGTAGGACATTTATGGTCCTAACAATCTCCCCCTAAAGATATATAAATAAAAATCGGTCTTAAAATCTTCAAGTCTTGATCTTCTCTTCCTTTGAATCTTTGGAACTCTATGGTGTAGCATGTCTTCATGTCTTCATGTCTTTCAACGCTCCCCCTTGAATAAAGCTCTTGAATTTGATTTCAACTTTAAAAGAACTTGTAGAACCAATATGCTTGATGGAGGAAATAATTTGAAGCTAACACCACTTGATAAGGAATGAGAAAAATTGATTACTTGTAAGCACTTTAAGCACTTGAATGCACTTTAAAAAACTTGGATCTCGGAACAGATCAAATAACAAAACTGTTACTCCCCCTTGGCTTTTGCATGGGGACTTCTTTACTCCCCCTCGGCTTTTGCTAACTCCCCTCAACCCCCTCAACTTGATAATCCGTGTCTTTGAAACTGTACCCTTTCACCCCCTCACGATGAGTAGGAGCATCCGGAGCATCATGTATGTTCAAAGACAATAGTGACGAGTAGCAAAAAAAAATTTATATCAAAACATTAAGTAACCAGAATAGGGTAAATACTAACACAGAAACACAAAAGTAACTGTTATCACAACAACTTAAAAAATTGTGTGGCCTATGTTCAGAGTTGGCATCGGGGTATCTCTGATAGGACTTCCAGTTATCACGGAAGTAAAATTTTAAAAATTACTTCTCAAGCTGTTCTGGCAATATCACAAAGACTCGTGCATGTGTGAAAGAAATCATTTATATCGATTTGGCTCAAAAATTGATTTAACTTGGGACTCAAGTTAAAAATCAATTGACACAGTGATTAGAATATGAAGTTCGGAGACCGGAGCTGGTGTCTTCCTGTTCCAATATCTAAGACCTCCGAGTGAGGAATAGATAGATTATGTGCTAAATCTTCGTGCATATATGAAACAAGCATCTGTTGTGAGATACTTGAGTGGCTGGGTGGGGTGACACGAGTTATCGACACTGGGTCCATGTCTGTTTCAATATTCAACTCCAAAGAAACGAGAATGAATAGATTGTGTGGTTACCCGGATAACTGACTCGGTTTGGTAAGGACTAATAATTCTTTTATGTCCTGTCAGAGCCTCACCAAAATTCTTTTCACTTCGAACTCATCTATCAATCTAGACCCCTCACTGTTGTCTATAAGGGATGTGTTTCTTGGGTAGGTCCTTCCGGTTCTGGATTGACCATAGAAACAATGCAATTCCTAACACACCTTTCATGAATCGAGTAGAACAGTTTAGTAAACAGTTGAAGTACGAGTTCTAAACTAAAATGTTTAGAAGTCAAAGCATCTAAGACCGAGTTCTGAACTGAATTATTCAGAAGTCATAAAAAATGAAGTTCGAGTTATGATCTGAGGTAATCAGAAGTCATTAAATCATTTGAAATATAGAATTTCAAGAAACAAAATCAAGCGCAAAACAGAATGACTCAGTACGCACATTATGTTCAATAAATGAAACAATGATTAGAAAGTTTAATTGTGAAGAACAAGTCACAATTAATATATCAGATAAGAATGGAATCATTTTCAAGAAATGGCGAACTTGGAAAACAACTAGGAATTCAAATGAGTGTATTTCCATCGAAAAGCAACAACCATTTGAGACATGGAAATAACTAAATCAACAAAAATTGACACGTGGCAATCATGGAATTTAAAATTGGAGAATAACAAAGACAAGTTAGTACTCCCCCTCAAAATCGGCATAACCTTTGAATGTTCGTCATGTGAAAAGAATCTTCTCATTTAAATGCCTATGACATTCCTGCAAAACAGATTAAAAGGATTTTGGTATCCACCTTTTGATGGATCCTTGATGATTAGATGCCCTATGATAGTGAGGACCGGGGATACTATAAGTACCATACCAATACTTAGCACGGTCTTTACTCACAAAATCACTTGTTCCACAATAAGAGCGACACAGCTTCTGTGTAGATAAGCTGATCAGTTTGTTAACAGAGTAAACTCGATCAGTTTTCACAAAAGGTTTAGCGTGGAAAGCTGTGTTGTTCTTGTCACTTTTAACCGAGACGAATGACTTTGGAGCAGGAGTGGTTCCTTTAACTCTCCACACCATGTTTACTTTCTTGAAAGATTTATTATCTGTTTTGTCAAAGATAGGGTTATAAAACAGATTAGAGGTATGAATTCGTTCTTTTGAAGAGCTATTTGATCTAATGCAGGTCTTTGAAGAAAAATTTCTGTGAATCGAACTTGAAGCAGTCTTAGAAAAGCAAACTGAATTAACTGAATCACCGTAAAGAGAATGTTTAACAGTGTCTGGACTAGCAAGATTGGGTGATTCAACATCAGGGTTTTTGGTTTCAAGTTCTTTGTCATTGTTAAACAATACATTTTTCTTTTCAAGCATTAGATCCATCTTCTTTTGAATATCAGATTTTAGCCTCTTCTCTATCATAATATCAGATGACAAAACAGATAATTGCTTATTAAGTTTGGAAATCTCAGTTTTAAATATCTTTCTTTCGTATGTAAAATCATCTTTCAAACTTTTTTCTTTAAAATCTTCAACCTTCTTTTTCTCAGTCTCTTTGCTTAGAATGTCTAATTCTTTCTCCAAATCGGATATTTTCAAAGAAAGTTCTCCATTCTTTTTAGAAAAGGATTTGCATTCAGTTTCAAACTTTTCTCTTTCTAAAATCAAAACCTTTTCAAAATCGGAGATTTGTGCTGAAAGTTTTAGACATCTAAGTTCAAGACTTTTCTTCTCATCAAGAGATTTGTTTGAAGAATCAGATTGCTTTATAAGCATTTGTTTTTCTTTTTCAAAACTTACTTTCTCCTTTTCAAAAATAGATAGTTTACTTTTAAGCTCAAGGTTTTCACTGTTCAAGAGCTTACCTTTCTCTTCAAGTGCCTTTATCTCTTCTTGTGATGGCAAATCGGAAATCTTTCTTTTCAGCTTAGTGTTCTCAGTTTCTAAGATCACTGCCTTTTCTTCAGACTTAGCCAGCTTCTCAGAACTATTCCAGATTTGAGATTTCAGTTCCTTCAGTTCTTTGACGTACTTGCTGATCAAATCATCTTTCTGCTTGATATTCTTTTCATTTAGTCTTTTTTGCTCTTTTTCAGTCTTCTCCTTCTTACCAGGCTCCTTGTGCTCATCTACCTTCTTCTTGCCTTCGTTTTTATCCGGATAATCATGGCAATGCTGCTGGTAGGATCTGGAGAGCTGAGCCAGTGCTTTCTTAAAGGTTGTGTATTCAGAATCAGATTTCTGACAAGATGCTTCATACTGAGAGGAATAAGACATTTGTTACCTGAAATTTTTTTGATCGTTGATCGGTGTTATTTTGAAGAATCAATAAATGCGGAAGAAGATCAAAAATTAAATTTGAAAAATAAATCTAAAAATAAATTCGTTTCCAAAAATTAAAATTTGATTATTATCGAATTGAAACGAACGAAATCACTCTTCGAGAGTGAAATCTGCAAGATAAACAAACTAAGTTAGTTCAAGCCGACAAAATAAATCACAAAAAAATAATAAGCGTCGCGAGTAAGATCAAATCGTCGCAAAAAGTCTCAAACGTCACAAAAAAATTGCAAATCGATCGTTAAGAAAAATTGCAACTTTCGTTAAAAATCTTGATCACGAGACGTGCGGTAACTCGGGTACCATCGAGAACTTACCAATCAACACTTACCAAAACACAACTTACCGGATGAATGCGTTTCCGGATTAAAGTTGGTTTACCGGATAAAGCACTTTCCAAACAAAGCTTACCGGGTGAAAAAGAACTTACCGGATAAAAAAGAACTTACCGGACGAAGGTTGTCGGATACTTGAGTCGCGTATGAGAAGCTTACCGGATGAAAAATTTAAGTGAACTTACCGGATAAAAACAGTTACCGGATAAAGTAAGTTACCGGTTGAACGTTGGTTGACTGGATAACGCACGTTTACCGGATGAATTTGTTTCCGGAAAGCACCAAAATTAAATCAACTCCATGATATGTATCTATATATAGTGAATGGAAATGTTTGGTAGCAGCGGCAAACCACTCGGTCAAACAACAAAACAAAAACAAAAGAAGAGGTCAAAGATGTTTGCAATTGTAATTAAGACAACAACAAACAAAATCAATCGAGATGTGTTTACGTGGAATGCATGCAAGTCTTGTGTGTGTGTGCTGCGTGGTCAATTAAATACACATGAAGGTCAACAATAGGGGCTTAGGTGAGGGAGTTGTGTGTCTGGAAGCTTAAAGTCCGGTAACTGAATTTCAACAAAAATGTCCGGAAACTTTGTTTCATCCGGAAAGTGGGTGTCAATCACAAAGTTATCCGGGAAGTAAATGGGTGTCCCGAAAAAATTGGTATCCGGGTAAAATTTTATTCGGGAACAATTGAAGTGTCCGAACAAACTTACCCGGTAACCAAAAACAATCCGGATGATTCGTCCGGATAGTAGTGGGAAATAGGAAACTTACCCGGAAACAATAGGAACGTCCGGACAGTGCGGCTGATTGAGAAATTATGATCGGGGTTCGATAGGGTTGCTTGATTCCACTCCTGTAGGGTTAGATTTTGTCCAAAAACTCAAAAACAAACACACCCAAATCGATTTCTAAGCAAAATATATCCTATTTTTCAACAATCACCACAAAACTTTAAGAACACTACCAAAACTCAAGAGCTGATTTTTAAATCAAAATTTGATACCTTTGAGAATTGATATGAACGCAGATAAACGGCAGAAAAATGCGATTAAACAATCGAGAATTAACAAACGAATTATTAATACAACGAAAAGCTTTGCAAACCCGATTGATGATTGTTTAAATTCAAGAAAAATCTGCAGTATGTCGAAATTAATCTGGATGCCTTCTGGACCTCAAACGATTAATCCAACCGTCCAGAATGTAAAACGGAATGTCGTGGAACTACTGTCCAAAAATCGTGAGGATCGGTCGGTTCAATCTCCGAGAATAGGCAAAACGGCTCGCTGCGTTTTTCCAGAAAATTCAATACGAATTTCTTGTTTTTTCTTGCTTTCGTTCGATTTCTTTTCTTTCTTCAAATCACCGATTCTGCTCTGATACCAATTGAGAGTTCCAGATTGATCAGGTAACAACGAATCAATAAACAATAACACGAACAATTGATGATTTCAACTTGTCATCCCTCTCGTATTCATTATTCAAGATAGTTACAAAGGTTTGAATGAAAAACTCAACTATCTCTCTCTAAACGATTAAGCTCTAATGAATCTCTAGGAATGCTAATCAATTGCTAACCTAATTCTAAGGTTAAGGAAACCTTATATACCAAGGCTTTACACAAGCAAGGCTTAAGCCCATTAAGCCTAAACTAAGCCCAATTAATGTAATTAAGGCTTTTACAATAATTAATAAATCTAATTAAGCTCTATATAATTATTTATATATCTTTCTATAATGTATGACATTTATGGTCCTAACATGATCGTTGTCAACGAACCGGAAACGTGTCTCAATGGAATGAAATGCCCCTCAGTAAGATTTTAGAAGTGGAACTTTTTGACGTATGGAGCATTGATTTTATGGGACCGTTCCCGATGTCGTTTAATAACCAATATATATTGGTTACGGTCGATTATGTTTTCAAATGGGTTGAGGCCTATGCATGTCCCCATAATGATGCCAAAACGGTAGTGAACTTTTTGCACAAAAACATCTTTCTCCGTTTTGGAACACCTCGAGCTTTAATTAGCGACGAGGGAATGCATTTTATCAATAAAGTGTTAAGTTCCGTTCTCAATAAGTACAACATCCAACATAGAGTGGCAACCGTGTATCACCGGCAAACGAATGGACTTTGGGCCTACCGCACCGCATTTAAAACCATTTTAGAAAAAGTCGTGAAGCCCCATCGTAAGGATTGGTCACTCAAGTTGGATGATGCACTTTGGGCCTACCGCACCGCATTTAAAACTATGTTGGGCATGTCACCCTATCGTTTGGTATTTGGAAAGGTTTGCCATCTTCCATTAGAGCTTGAATATAAAGTATTATGGGCCACCAAGGAATTAAATATGAGTGAGGATACCGCGTGAATCAAGCGTAAACTCCAACTTGCGGAGTTTGAAGAGTTGCGACATCATTCTTACGAAAACTGAAAAATTTATAAAGAAAAAGCAAAAATGTGGCATGATCGGAGAATTAACCAAAGAGTTTTCATGGAAGGACAAAAAGTGTTACTTTCAACTCTCGCTTAAAAGTATTCCTGGGTAAACTCAAATCTCGTTGGTCCGACCCTTTCACAATTGCCAAAGTAAGCTCTTTTGGAACGATCGACTTGATAAACTCCCAAGACGGAAGCACTTTCTGTGTAAACGGTCATAGGGTAAAACACTACCTCCCCGAGGGAGTGTCAACCCGAGCGGAAGAAGCTTAATAAGATGGATCTGGGGTTAGTAGTAACCCTTGTACATAGTAGGATTTAATTTTAGTTCATTTTCTGTTTTGCAGGTTTTTAGTTTTCGGTGGAATGGTGGGGTCGTCACCACTGTGGCAAGTGGTAATAGCAGGTTGCATGAAACTTTGAAAAAAAATCTGATGGATAAAGAGAGGTTTAGTCACAAGGGTGAACCCCACTTATAGAAACCTGATGTGTTGACCTTGGAACCTCCAAAAGCACAAGAGCCAATTTGATGTAAAGTTTTTTTTGGCATAAAAACAAAGATTTTTTTTTTCAGGCAAAAGTTAACTTTCATACTGTGACTCACCATCACTCCACTATTTTCCTTTTTCTTTTATCCCAAAAAAACAACAACAAAAATTAAAAAACCAAGAAAATTATCAAAAAAGTGACATTTTTTGTGGAAAATGACAAAACTTGTTTTTGTAAGAAAAATGAGTCACTTTCATCTTTTTGGTTTTCCAACCGTCCCTTACCCCTCTCCCTCCTATTTATTTTATTTCATTTTAAAAAAATATATCTTTTTCTTACCCTACCATTAAGCCTACAACCCTAACACTTCCCGTCACCTTACACTTTCATCCTTACACCTCTTTTCATCTCCCCCCACCACCCCACCACCACCACCGACGGCATCCTCCACCGGCGACGATGGCTCGGCCAAAGCAAACCTCCGCCGGCCCATTCTCTGGAATCCCCCTCGCACAACGACACACTCGCTCCGCCATCGCCGCCTTGAGCGGTGGCCGGGCCCCCGCCTCTTTCACGTCGAGGTCAACCACCGATGCCAACCACACCACCGCCACCGTTTCCACCACAATCGCCGCCGCTCCGCCAAACAACACCACAACCGCCGCCGCTCTGCCAAACACCACCACCACCACCGTTTCCATCACTACCGCCGCCTATACCCCCGCCGTTGCTGCGACCGCCACCGTCGACCGCACCTATCGACTCGACACCATCGAGTACCATGTGGTTCTTACTCCCATGCCACCACCAAAAATCACCACCGCACCATCTACTGTCGCCACTGACGCCGCCATGGGTGGTGGTCATGTTCACAGTTTCGACCTCAACCAAATGGGAGAGGGTGATCCCGAGGCCGCGGAGAACGAGGTAGAACAAGTACCTAACAACAACCTCTCTCCTGGTCCGACACCGCCGTCAAGTAAGGGTTTCAAGAAGCCACGAGCCGACACCTCGAGACCTCGGACCCGATCTGTAACCGCCTTATCGCGTGACCCTCGCGGTAGGGGTGTCGCACCAGTCTCATCCGATGAGGATTCAAGTTCGGATGACGAGCCATTCATGGTTTCTGAAGATAGTACCGATGAATACGAAGGTAGTTTCATCAAAAACCGCAGCACCCGGTGCATGGAGGCAAACAGAAACAAAACCCACCGGCATTTCCGCTCAAGCTCAAAAAGAAACTTTTGATCGAACGTAGTTGCTCCGAGGCATTGATTCGTGGATATCCGTGTGTGAGTTCCCACCTAGAAGCACATCGATAGGGTGCTTTGGTTCCTCATCCGTGCCGAATCAACCTCACTTTGATTTATGAACTATTTACCGCTATGTGGGTGGTACCCATGAGGATACTGTGGTTGTTCGGGATATGCCTGTTGTTTGTTCTAGTGAGTCCATCAATCAGGGCTTGGGACTCACGGACCCGACCGAGTGTTCATTCATCAAATATATCACCAAGGGCGTTCCGGTGGAGGATGAGCAGTTGATAGCTAGTACGCTCACTTTGCCTAACTTTGGTTGGGCGGTTGACAAGGGACGTAGTATGATACATTCTAGCCACTTGAATTTTGTGGCTTGCTTGTGGTTTCAATTTGCCTGTCACTACCTCATGCCGACCGCTCATGATAACACTTTATCACGCGAAAAGTGCATCCTGCTGTATTGCATTATGGCCGACTTACCTATTGATGTCGGTCCCATCATCCGCACTATGCTAAATGAGGCCACGACCTGGCCGAGAGCCCATTTGATTTGTCCGAGTACGCTCACCTGCTTGTTACTCATGTTCGAGGTGCCAGAACAAGCCTCAGACATCATCAGGTATGGCCAATCTCAGATTTATGTAGGTACCATCTCTCGGATACTCCGATTGGACATATTCACTGAAGATGATATTCCACAGTCCACTGTAGGTACTGTCTGCGCCAGAACTCGCCGCCAGCGGGCCCCAAAGCCACGACGCCACCCGACGCCACCTCGTGCACACCCTTAATCAGCAGCAGCGACCATTCCTACGTTCGAGCCATGGCAACACGCCCTCATCGGTCACATGGAGGAACAAACCCGTACGCTTAATACCATCAATGTACACCTTGCCAATTTGGACGGCCGTTTAGATCGATTGGAGGTCGATTGTCGAGCCTATTAGACGTATGCCCGTGCTCGTGACACTTTTTATGCTCGCCATGTGGATGCGCCCAGTTCCTCTACTGCTACCCGCCCGACATTCCCCGACACGCTCATTCTTGCTGCTGCCACTCACCACAGTGGTCAGCCCGACAAAGTTTGATTTTCTGGATATTTCTTTTACGTGAACTGGTTGTTTTGTTTCTAAACTCTATCTTTTGTAACTTTCTATTTGGGTATGATGTCTACTAACCCTCGCTACCTTGTGACCTTTTGACGTAACTTACTTTTGTGATCTCCTTTGTGTTTTAATTGGTTCTATGTTTTGGACTAACCCTACTGTAGGTATGTTTTAACATTTGATTCGCATGTTTCTGGGGTTTGAAAGGACGTAGGCCATCTTTCGATACACTAGGCCCATGCACTTCCTTTGCAACCCACCTTTTGCTGAGCCGGTCCTCTCCCATGCAATGTAGACATTGCACATTCTAAAGTTTCGGGGAGGATCTTATTTATTGTATCAAAAGCATTAAACCACCAAAAAATCCTTGAAAAAACGAGAAAAAAATAATAAATATATTTTCAAAGAAAAACCATCCAAATTAACCATTCGGCCAATTTGAAAATTTTGAAAACCCCAAAGTGCTTCGAAAAATAAGAGAGCTTCAAAAAGAAAAAAACGGGAAAAGAGCCAAAATATCATTTTTTTTCCCGCAAAAGCAAATAAGTTTGGGGGAGAAAAAGGAGAAACGAAAAGCCAAAACACTCAACCCACAAACACTTACCCAATTAAGACCTAACGATCAAACCAAGATTCACGCGGGAAAAGGAGAAGCATACATCATTGTAAGTCCAAATTCAATCGTTAAATTGTGTTTTTCATTACGTTCAAAATTCGGGTCAACTCTTTTTCTCATTTTCATTACTTGAGGACAAGTAATAGCATAGCTTTAGGGGTGTGATAACCCTCATTTCTTAACATTATTTTGACTCTTTTTAAACCCGTTTTTACCCCTCTAAATACCCATTTGAGCCGTTTATTATATCTTTGGTCTAAATCAGTTCAAAACTTGAGAAATGTCTAAAAAGTCGAATTTTGGCGCTGAAAGTCATTGTGAGTCACCACAATGGTAAGGCAGAGGCAGCTGAGTTTAGTTTCTTTGTAATTATAGTTTAGCAACTTTTAATTTTCTGCACTTCTAATTTCCGTCACCATTGTGGTGAGACTTGTGACCACAATGACCCATTTTCAGTTTAATGCAATTTATGTTTCGTTATTCTTCTACATCATTATGTCTCTTCTTATGATCAGTAGCTAAACCCCCCTTTGGGCGCGAATGTAATCCAAACCCGAGAGGGTAAAAATGTAACACTCGGGTGTCACCACATTTAATTAATTTTGCGGTTTAGTCATTTGAGTCAAAGCATAACTCAACGCGGACAAGCTGATCACGTGTGCATGTTAATATTAGAGGGGTGGATCCGAAATACAACTTGAATGATGCAAGGAGGTTTGAGAAAATCTTCATTATACACATAGAGATATGGGTTGTTGCATAACTGAACTAAGGTCAAAACGCCGGTCGAGTAGGTGTGACATAGAGATATGCGCATCTCTCTACATCCGGAAAGACTAAGATTTTCGAGATATACTGTTAGCTCCAATTCTATGAATAGAAGTATTGAAAAATAGGCTAAGTATAAATACATTGACAGAGCCTCTGCCAAGACACCGATAGAATATCCAGGCGAAGACTCGACTAAAGACTTTCACAAAAGACAAGGCCACAGAGCCTCTGTAGTATGAAGTCTGAAGACTTGGAAGAATTCTTGAAGATCAAGACAAAGACGATCGTGCTTCTCACGTTCTCTGCTGTACGAAGATCCCGAAGATCATTCGTACAAGGCGTGCCCTGCACATTCCACGTGTCAACCTCTGACGGGTTACAGCCTTTGCATAAAATGGCGCACTACATTAACGTTGTACCTGTAGCAGTCCCACGATCGTGTCTTGTACCCTTTAGTCCTTTTTGTCTAGAACTTGTCCCCTGGTGAATAGTATAAATAGAATTCTATGAATAGAAGTATTGAAAAATAGGCTAAGTATAAATACATTGACAGAGCCTCTGCCAAGACACCGATAGAAGATCCAAGCGAAGACTCGACTAAAGACTTTCACAGAAGAGAAAGCCACAGAGCCTCTGTCACACTTGACAGAGCCTCTGTGGTATGAAGACTGAAGACTTGGAAGAATTCTTGAAGATCAAGACAAAGACGATCGTGCTTCTCACGTTCTCTGTTGTACGAAGATCCCGAAGATCATTCGTACAAGGCGTGCCCTGCAAATTCCACGTGTCAACCTCTGATGGGTTACAGCCTTTGCAGAAAACAGTGCACTACATTAACGTTGTACCTGTAGCAGTCCCATGATCGTGTCTTGTACCCTTTAGTCCTTTTTGTCTAGAACTTGTCCCCTGGTGAATAGTATAAATAGAAGGCTCATGTTGAGCTCTTCTATTAAGCTTCGCACAACACACACACACCTTTAGAGCAGATTTCTGTTATATCTTCGGTGTTCTTGGTGTTCCTATTTTAATCATTACAATGTGAATCTTTGAGATAATCCAGTGTTTATTTAAACTTTGTTTACTTGATCTCGTGTGTTATTATACCTAAAATTATCTTTTAGTTCGTTTAAAACGCTTCCGCACTACTATTTGTTTGAACTAATAGATATATAAATCATTGTTGAGTAATAGAGGAACCAACAATTGGTATCAGAGCCATCCTTGATTTTCTATATCAAGAGATCCTCTCTTACAATGATTTCTGGTAGAAACTTGGTTTGTCTTTAACGTGTTCTTCATATTTTTCAAACAGACTCTGTTTTTCTACCACTCTCGACAAGTTCGACTTTGGTAAACTTACAGAACCTGCTTTCTCGGTTAAACTCTCCATTTTAGTGTATTGCTCAAGGTTTTTAACACTCATAAGATCTTTTCTAAAAATCTGACCCATCATCAAAAAGTTTAGTTTATACTCTGTTTTCTGGTATTTTCCAAAACCATTTAAAATGGCGAACACCAACAACTACTTTTCTGCCGGTTCCTTACAAAAACCACCCACTTTGCTCAGAGATGAGTACCCTCAGTGGAAGATACGAATGATCCACTTCTTCGAGGGCTCTGACAAAGAAGTTCTGAAATATGTTTACAATCCTCCCCTCGTTCCCATGATCACAGTACCACGTGTAGCTGCGACAGACGACACTCCAGAAATTCCTGAGCACGAGAAACCTAAGACAAAAGATAAATGGTCTACACCCGACTGGGAGCAATATGAACTTACTCAGAAGGCCAAGAGACTTCTGATAATGGCTATCCCCAATGTCTTCTTCCAATCCCTAGATACGTGTGAATCTGCATACGATCTATGGAAGGAATTGGAGAAACAATTGGAAGGAGGGGCTAAGACTCAGAAAAATCGCAGAGCCCAATGTATCAATGAATATTACTCTTTCAAATCACTGTCGACAGAGTCTCTGCAGGCAACTTATGACAGGTTTAACTCTCTGATAAACAAGTGCAGAAAGTTTGGGATCCACAGAACCTCTGAAGAAAACAATGTCATGTTCCTAAAAAGTCTCAACGAAGAATGGCTCCAGCTGTCTATGTCCCTTCAAACTAATCATGACTTAGACACCTGGAGTTTATCAGATCTTTATGGAACTTTGGCGGCCCAAGAACCCCAAATCGCCCAGGAAAAATCTCAAACTGCTGGGCCTCTAGCACTTGTTGGCAAGACTACAGAGGCAAAAGAGAAGCCTAAGAAGAAGAAAGCTATGGAAGAGAAGGAAAAGAAGAATAAAGTGGTGATGGTTGATAGTTCTGAGGAAGAATAAGTGGAAGAGGATGAGGCAACGATGGCCTCGATAGCTAAATCTTTAGATCTGCTGACGAAAGAGTTTGGAAGAGGAGGATACAGGAAGAAAGGTTATGAACGTGATGGAAGGGATGATAGAGTAGAAAAGTACGAGTCAAGAAACCAGGGAAGAGAAGGTTCGAACGACCAACAGAGGTCGAATGACAGGAATGACAGAGGTGGTGACCGACAGAGGTCAGACGACAAAGCTGGAAACGCTCCCCAGAACCAAGGATGTTACAATTGTGGCAAGCCAGGCCACTATGCTGCTGACTGCAGGAGCAAACCAAACCGCCCTCAGAGGGATTCTGCTTTCTACAAAAAGAAAGCGGAATATTATGCTCAGAAGTCGCTAATGGTGAATCAGGAGAACTGGCTGTCAGATGAATCATATGATGAGGGCAACAAGAACGCCTTGTTCTGTGGAATGGCAGAGGTCAGCTCATCCGACTCTGATAGTGAGGTATCCACTTCTGACTCTTACTCTAATCAAGCAGAAGCTGATTTGCTTAAACTGACCATTGAATACACTGAACTTAAAAAGACCTGCGAAAGTGTTCAGAAGAAGCTCACCTTCTTTGAGAGAGAAGCTAGACTTCTCACTCAAGAAAAGGCCAAATTTTTTCAAGAAAATGTAGAAATTGAAACAAATTGGAACAAACACCTAAATCCTTTGAAAGAAAAGATTTCTGAACTCAACTATGCCTTAAAAGAAAAATCTAAAGAACTTATGGACGTTGAGAGCGACAGAATGAATATCCTAGCTCTTAAACATTATTTTCAAAAAGAAAGAGAAGTCCTCTGTCAAGATCTACTCAGAAGAGATCTTTTAATAAAGAAATATCAAGATGCACAGAAGGTGTACGAGAAAATTAATACACAAATAGGGAGACGGGGAATTGGCTTCTGTGATATAGATCCATACACTGGAACCAAAAGAGACAAGTCTCTGTCCTCTCTATTTCATATTGGAAGTACAAGAAAACCTGGATTTCCAAACCTACACTCTGTAAGTAAAAGGCAAAAAGTCTCTAGGGAACCTCACGAGAGGAAACCTCTGAAGATGATAAATGTATGGTATCAAAACACAGATCTATCACCTTCAATCTCTGTCAAAAGAGAATCCAAACCTAAGAAATATCTAAAACTCAAGATAAGAAAGGAATCTTCAAGTTTGGTGACCCCGAGACTCAAACACAGGTTGCTTTTATCTGCATGATAAACTCTGAAAAGAAACTATCGGCAGAGGCACATGAGTTCATGCCTACCTCTTCAGAAGAAAAACTTAAAAATATCTCTGAAAAGTAGTTGATGGAAATCGGGAAAAATAACTTTTATGAAAACTTCTGTACATCCTCTGTCGATCAAAACCTCTCTAATGAAATCTTAATAGATACTTCTTTTGACTTGGAAGATAGTCCCATAGAAAAGGAAGAAAGCGAGTATGGCACATGCTCTGAAAGTCCAGCCTCTGTCGAAAGAGATCAAAGTGATTCGACCTTTGTATATGAGGACGACTCATCCTCTGACGAATTTGAGACTGACTCAAATGAGTCAGAGATAGTACCTTGTGATTCAGAAGATCTTAAGCTACCCTCTGGAGTTCTTAACAGAACTATTCCTCCCAAGGAGAAAATCACAAGTGTTCCTATCTGTCCAGACTTTTTGGACGTGTGTATACAAGCCAAAACCTCTCTTGAGCTTGAGAAATTCAAACAACAAAAGGAAATGTCTTCTCAAAAACCAACAAGTTGAAAGAATTTAAAACCCTTAAGGCCCATTAAAGAAAAACTAACATTGCAACAGAAGGGTAAGTGGGCTGAAAATAACAAATCTTTTTCTTCTGTGACAGTGAAACCTGCAGAAGTTCACCACAGAAGGGGTCCACAGAAGGCTACTCCCAACAGAGGATTTTCCAAACAACAATCTAGCCTACATAGGTCTTCTTGTAATAGGAAGTCAAATGTTAGGATAGAATGTAATGCCTATGTGCCCCCATTTAATGTTTTCAATGAAAAGTTCAAGCAAATCTCTTCGCACATTCATTATTGTCATTGTTTTGATCTCATGTATAAATTGAACCAATACTTCTCGAGCCCACACTGTTTCCTCTCTTTGCCCAAAAAGAATGCAAAATTCAAGGGAAAGAAGAAACAAAATGGTTCTTCAACAGAAGTTAAAACCAAACCCAAGGATGCTAAGGCAACCTTGAAGACCTCTGACAAAAAGGGACCCATTTGGATATGGGTGGCTAAAAATCTCTGATTGTTTTACAGAAGCAGTATGTGCTGATCTGGTATCTTGACTCCGGGTGCTTGCGGCACATGACTGGCGACAAAGGTCTATTATCCTCCTACAAAGAAAAACTCGATGGAGGATCAGTAACCTTTCGCGACAACAAGAAGGGATATATTAAAGGCTACGGAGTCATCAAAAAGAAGAACATATCAGTATGCAAAGTTGCATATGTGGATGGCCTAAAGCACAATCTTCTAAGTGTTAGCCAACTCTGCGATACTGGTTTCGACGTTATGTTCAAAAGAACCTTCTGCTCTCTGCAAGAAGAAGATACTGGAGTCGAACTTATGCGGGCTGAACGAAGAGGAGATCTATATCTTATGAACTTTAGTGTCAAGAGCAAAGAATACAAGCTCCGCTTTATTGCTTGTAAAAAAGAAGAAGCCTGGTTATGGCACAACAGGTTCTGCTATCTGAACTTCCATACTCTTGACAAGCTTGTGAAACTGGATCTTGTTAAAGGTATGCCGAATGTTAAATTCAGTTAGGATCATTTGTGCTCATCATGTGAGATGAGCAAGCTTAAGAGGGCTTCCCACAAAGGAAAGACTGATGTGTCTTGTCCTAGGCCTCAGTACATGCTTCATGTCGACCTCTGCGGTCCAATCGCTACGCAGAGCCTAGGAGGCAATAAATACATACTTGTGGTGATCGATGAATACTCAAGATATACATGGGTGGAGTTTGTCAGAAAGAAATCAGATGTTCCTAACATTCTGATAAACCTAATGAAGAGAATTCAGGTTTTGTACCAGTGCAAAATTCAGAAGTTGAGAAGCGACACTGGCACAAAATTCAAAAACTCTGTCATTGAAGCCTACCTCACAGAAGAAGGCATCTAACAGAACTTTTCTGCAGCACGCACTCCACAACAAAATGGCGTTGTTGAACGAAAGAACCGAACTCTTGTGAAGGCTGCAAGGACTATGCTAAGTGCATCTGGTTTCTTTCTGGGCAGAAGCTATATCAACAGCATGTTATACCCAAAATAGATCATCCATAGTCAAAAGGCACATCAAGACTCCTTATCAATTGATCAATTAGAAGCGACCCAACATCAAGTTCTTTCATGTCTTTGGATGCAAGTGCTTCGTCTTAAACGACAGAGAAGCTAGAGGGAAGTTCAATGTGAAAGCAGATGAAGGAAAGTTCATAGGATACTCTGCCACTTCAAAGGCTTACAGAGTATATCTTCTGCGGTCTCAATCGATTGTGGAAAGTATAAATGTCTCTTTTGTCGATTCTTTTCAAAAGACTTCTGAACAAATCAGTTCAGAACTCGGTCTAAAAAAGGAATCCTCTGGCATCTCAAAAACAAGAGAAGCAGACCTAAATCTGCTATTTGAAGAGATGTTCCATGATGATATTGATCCCTCTACTGGAGCTGCAAGGGCCTCTGGAGAAACGTCTTCTGCCAACCAGACTGAGTCAGGTATATCTCTAACTGGTCCATTAAATACTTCATCCTCTTCTGTGAATCATGCAGATGCACGTGTTGAGGGGGAGCCAACAGAAGATGAAACAACCAAAGATTCTACCACAGAGGCACTGGACATACCAACTCCAGCTACAACAGAGGAAGCAGTACCAGAGGAAAATAAGGATTCGGTCTCTATCGCATAAGAGGAATCTATTCCAACTCTAATCCCAATACCTACTCAAGTTGAAGAACCAAGTTCAAGCACAAAAGTACCATCCACAACAGAGGTTGCACCAGAACCACAGTGTGCAACCACAGAAGTTCAACTTGATGATGCTAACGACCATCTTCCAAAAACAACACAATAGACGAAGAGCCATCCTCCGAGCCTTATAATCGGCGATCCTTCTGAGAAAGTCAAGACAAGATCAGCCACTGCTAATTTTTGTTTCTTTACAAATTTTATCAGTGTGATCGAGCCAAAACGTTTTTCTGAAGCCCTAAATAATCCAAACTGGGTAGATGCTATGCAAGAAGAGCTTCTACAGTTTGAGAGAAACAAGGTATGGACCCTAGTTCCTCTGCCAAAGGGTAAATAAGCAATAGGGACTAAATGGGTGTTCAGAAATAAGTAGGATGAGGATGGGGTGGTCATTAAAAATAAAGCGAGATTGGTGGCCAAGGGATATCGCCAAGAAGAAGGCATTGATTACGATGAAACTTTTGCCCCTGTCGCACGGCTCGAAGCAATAAGAATTTTCTTAGCCTTCGCAGCCCATAGATGTTTCAAAGTCTTTCAAATGGATGTAAAATCTGCCTTTCTAAATGGTGAAATTCAAGAAGAAGTGTATGTCCAGCAGCCGCCAGGGTTTGAAAGTGCCAAGTACCCAAAGTACGTCTATTATCTTGACAAAGCTCTGTATGGACTGAAACAGGCTCCAAGAGCATAGTACGAACGTCTTTCAACCTTTCTTCTCGATAATGATTTTGACAGAGGTACAACTGATACTACATTGTTTTATAAAAGAAAAGGTGATGAGATTCTGCTTGTACAGATCTATGTGGATGACATTATTTTTGGTTCATCAAATGCACGACAGTGCAAAGATTTTGAAAAACTCATTCATAGTGAGTTTGAAATGAGTATAATGGGAGAATTAAACTTCTTCCTAGGAGTTCAAGTAAAACAATCATCAGAGGGAATTTTTATAAATCAAGCTAAATGTGTCTCTGACATTCTTTCAAAATTCAGTCTCTCTGATGCCTCTGTAATGAAGACCCCCATGGCCACTGGAAATAAGTTATACTCAGATCCAAATGGCAAATCTGTAGAGTGTAAGCTCTACAGAGGCATGATTGGGTCTCTTTTATACTTAATAGCAAGTAGACCTGATATAATGTATGCCACGTGCCTCTGTGGAAGATATCAAGCTAACCCAAAGGAATCCCACCTTATTGCTGTAAAGAGGATCTTCAGATACCTTAAAGGGACCAGAAATCTTGGGCTCTGGTATCCGAAGAACTCTGGCTTTGATCTTAAGGCATACACAGATTCAGATTATGGAGGATGCAAGCTTGATCGAAAAAGTACCTCTGGGAGTTGTCAGTTCCTGGGTGGTAAACTAGTCAGCTGGACTTCGAAGAAGTAGAACTGCGTGTCTACATCTACAACAGAAGCTGAATATGTTGTTGCTGCTAGCTGTTGCTCCCAAGTTCTGTGGATGAAGACTCAGCTAAAGGACTACGGTTACACCATATACAGAATACCCATCCTCTGTGATTCAAAAAGTGCCATAGCTATCTCTGCCAATCTAGTACAGCACTCAAAAACAAAGCATATCGATATTCGTTACCACTTTCTGAAGTATCATGTTGAACATGGCACAATCGAGATGTACTTTGTGTCCACTGAATACCAGCTTGCTGACTTATTCACCAAGGCACTTGATGAGAAAAGATTCCTTTTCTTGGTGAGTAAGTTGGGTATGATAAACATGAGTTGAAACCCTCTGTAAGTGATACTTGACCCTCTTGTATATATGTACATACTTATACTCTTCTGCGTGTAAATTCTTTATCACCAAAAGTTATGTACCCAACAGAGCTTCTGTGGGATTGCTCAGAGCCTCTGACGATCTCCACAGAACCTCTGGTGAGTTTGACCTATGTACTATGCATTGCTTATCTCTTTTGATCCAAGCATAGGTCAAGGGGGAGCAGAAGGAGACCTTGAATTTAACTACAGAAGTTGTTAATTCATGGGGGAGCCAAAGAAGAATAGTGGTTAGCCAAACCCACAGAAGTCAGGTCGTTCACCGAGCAAAGATAAGTCAAAAGGAGAATGTCTCGCACAAAACCTTTTTCCAAAACAGTTTTTCCAGACACTAATTTTCAAATATGTCCTAAACACGGTGTTTTAGACAATGAAAACTTTGGATGATCAAAAAGTTTCATAAATCTTTAGTTATTAGAAATTTCAACTCATAGAGCCCCTGCTGGCTTCAACAGAGCCCCAAAGCCTCTGTGAGTTCAAATTCTGTACTAAAGTTCTATCGATCCCCTCCAATGTATTTTCAAACATTTTTGGTAAAGGTGCAAGCAAAGAGGAGATGAAAAGCAGGTTTCAAATCACAGAGCTCATTCCACTACAGAGCCTCTGTTGATTCTGACACTTGGCTTTTTTTGGGAAATTCTGTAACATGCGGGTTATTTATGTAAGTGACAGTCATTCAGAAGTAGAAACACCCATGCGACAAGCATTAATGGGCCACGCACGACGTCTAATCGTGTTCTGACACTTCTGACGTGGCAACTTTTCATTGGATGTGCGTGCCACACGATCCTTCTGAAACGTTTCCCCAGCTAAAGAACTCAAGCGCGGACCCCAAATGTTTATTGAATTCACTTTTACCGTGGAATTCTATCCATTTTTCTACCCCACTATATAACCCCGTTTAACTCATTCCTCATTCTTTTACGAATTTTCTACTCCTCTTTTCTCCGGCGAACTTTGCAAAACCTGCAACTTCTACATTTCTACTACATTCTTCGAAGAAACCGGCAATGGCTTCCACTTCAAACACTCCGGTGAACTCCCCAGCACACTCAGAGCACTCACAGAACCCTAATATGGTCATAAACTTAGAACAAGACAACTCAGGTGAATCAGTAGCTTTCACTCCGACAACCCACCTCTAAAACTTCCTTGAACATGAACACTTTGAACATGTTCTTCCCTTAAAATCCAATAACCATTATCTTGTTCCCTCCAGAACAGGCTTCGGTGAAGCACATGCCATTCTTCTGAATTGTAATACCCCGGGTAAGTTCGTTAGTTAGAAACCCTTTTGTTAAGAATTGTTAACATTATAATAAGTATGTTTAGTGTAAAAGTTGGATTGCAAGTTTAGGGTGTTTTGGTCATTAATGAAGAGTTTAAGGTCCTAAGGGTACATATGGCTGATATTATCTCTTAAGCCATAAGATATTTTCTGTTCAGCAGAAAATTAGTGTGTGTAAGTGTGTGTGTGTTGAGAGCAAAAGGAGAAAAGAAGAAAACTTAGGTTGAGGATTCATTTGGTGTACTTGAAAGTGAAATCAGGTATGTTTTCTTTACAAAGTATGTTTATAATTGTTAATAGATAGTTTCCATCGGAGTAGAAGCACTGATTTCGTATCTGGGGTTAGTTCTGTCGATTTCTGGGCAAAAATGGGTGAACCGACAGTAGTTTCCGGATAGAATGAAGGTTTCCAGGTACTTTTGTTGGTGGTGTCCGGGTAAAGTTCTAAAGGTGTCCGGACGGTGTTTTATCCGGGTAAGTTCTCTTTTCTTGATTGTCCGGATGAAGTATAATACCGGATAGTGTCCGGATTACTTAGGTTTCCGGATGGTGTCCGGATTACTTATACTGTCCGGAAACGGCATGCTGTCCGGATTATTGGTGTTGTCCGGAAAACTCTGTTATGTCCGGATACTTTTGCTGTTTGGGCATTATTGATAGTTTAGATGCTGTCGAGTATCCAGTAACCTGTATTTTGTTAACCATTAGATAGGGAATGAATGAGGACTGGCTATTCTGTGGTCTTGACTTGAGTACGGGTTTGGGGGCAACATTTGAGGATTTGAGTTCTTTAGAGTTCTTAGCCTTAGTAAGACTTATGTGTTCTATGTGGTAAAAAGATATCTGTATCTATTTATTACAGATCCTGTGAATTCTGGGTAAAGGACTGAACCTGTTTAGAAGGCTTGGGAACGTGTTGATAAGCAATTAGGTGAGTTTTACTTCAAAACATTTTCAACTAGAATACATATACGTGTGTGTTGGATATGTGATAAATGGTGTGACTATGTTTATGTGTGAATTATAATATGTTGAGATATTGTAATTACGTGAGTATTATATTATGTTATAATACGTTGGTCGGGCATAGGACCGGTGTGTTGGTTGTAGTTGTTGTACATTGTTGATTGGCTGTAGTTGTTGTACATCGTTGTTTATTAGTTGGCTTGCAACCAACTAATATGGCCATGGGAAGGATTCAGAGAATTAAGCGATGAGTGAATTATGATTGATAATTGTGTTTGTATTATGTGAATGTTTGTGCGCAAAGGATTTTCAAAGAAACAGGGATTTTCTCACTTAGACCATTAGGTCTAACCCTCATTTTTGTTTTAAATATGCATTCCAGGTCGAGGATCAAGTAAGAGCAAATAAGAAGGATAGTCGTTGCTTAGCTTTTGGGAAGACTTGTGTTATGAAGATCATGAAGTGTTTTTTTACTTATGGTTTTGTTGTTAGTCATAATGTAAATTATGTAGTCAAAAAGTTTGTATTGAATTACTTATTATGTTTAGTAAGACTTTGGGACCGAATATGAAATATGATGTATCTTTTGATGAAATTATGTTGTGGAATGTATGTTATTTGTGTACATGGAAAAAGTGGGACGTTACAGATGGTATCAGAGCCCTAGTTTAAGGGATTTAGGTATTAGTATCTGTACCTAGACTGAAACTGCATGTGAAGTAGGATGTCCCTATTATTGTAGAACCTTGGGATGTTAAATATAAAAAGGTAGAAGAAACATCATGTAAGGTAATTTCATCATTACATCTGGCCAGTGTAATTGTGATCTTACAGTGTAACATCCTGAATTTTCGTTATTATATTTTATTAAGAATTGGGAGGTATTTGTAATTAATGTAACTAGTGAGTATGTTATGTTATTTTGGAAATATAAGTATAGATAAGAGAAAGAAACCTGATTATCTCAGATTTAGTCTTGAGTCGGCAAAAAGATTTCAGAGAAAGAAAACAAAGAGAAAGAAGAGAAACAAGCTTAGTTCATTGATTTGGTAAGTGAATTAATCCAGGCTTGTTAATAGATTTATTGTTGATGTTAGATTGTAATGAAATTGTGTTTTGGATAGATTTGCTGCATCATAATCAAAGTTAGAACAAAAGATTGAAGTTCTTACATTGTGCAGAAGTCGGTTTCGCAAAACATAAGGTGAGTTCATTCGATTCGTTGTACAAATCAATGTTTTTAAGTTATACTAACCTTAATATAGATGTATAAATTGATTGAGGAATGAATGGAATACATAGATTGAACTGATTTCACAAGTTAAGTCGATTTGTGGACTTGTTGAAATAAACTGTACGTAGTCCCGGTACATGATGAAAGCCTGGTACTTATGAGTCCCGGTAGTGCAAGTCCTGGTAGTGCAAGTCCCGGTAGTGCAAGTCCCGGTAGTGGTAAGTCCCGGTAGTTGGAAGTCCCGGTACTTACGAGTTCCGGTGAAGTCCGATACTGTGGGGATACCGGGAGATGGGGATACCGGGAGTGGGAATACCGGGAGTTAGATAAAAGGGTTAGTTTGCAGACTTTGTAATAGATCATGGATATGAACTTAAGAATGTAATAGTTAAGGTATCTAGAGACTTTGTATTACCTGTACCATTCTAGAAATTGAAAATGTTAGGTTTTGATGTTTGGAAGCAGATTCTAGATGTTTTGTCTAGTTAAGTTTCTAAAAATTTTCTAGCAGAACCCCTGTGCTAAGTCGCCGAAGGGGGGCATTTGAGGATGAGGATACGATAGGTTATCTGGCATTCTTAGATTTGATAATATCATATGAACTGTAATATGTTGTTATGTATATACGCTAGTGTTGATCCCATTTTTGAGCAACAATAGAAGAAATATAAAGTCCATATTTAAATATAGAGATAAGATATACATGAAGAACAATCATAAAGAAACTTATCTCATATTCATTGATGATTAAATATGGAGAGGAGAAATGTTGAAGAACACCACACTAAACATGAAACGACTCTCATAAGAAACTAGTCTATGTGTGTTTTTGTGTGCTTTCCATATTTCTCACTACTTGAAATAAGACTATGGACACCTCTTATATAGGGCCATTTACACATTAGATATTTAAGATATCTAAAATCTAGACAATATCTAAAATATCTATATAAAATATCTAAGTAAATATCTATAAGAAAAAATCTAAAACATTAAAATATCTTTATAAAACATTCATTTAATTAGGAGCTAATTAAAGCTAACAGCTAGTAAAGTGTAATGGATCCATAGGCACTAAAGTTCGGTAATCACATGGAATAGGCGTGTGGTATTACTCATTTAATCGTTATTCCAGTGTGTGTGGGAAATCATGGAATAGGCGTGTGGTATTAATCGTTATTCCTGATTTCTAAGGAAGAGAGTGAGGTTGACATAAGTACTTGTAATCTCTGCTTCCTTACTGATAAATGGGCGTGTGTAATCGCGATTTATTGGTAGAGAGCATTGATCTAGAATCTTTGAAGATTCGTAGTGTGGCTCTAGGGTATGATATGCTGATGGATTTGTTGTCAGTCATAGTCATGGGAATGGATAAAATTGTGTAATGGAATAGAGTTATACGTGTGGTAAGAAAAGGAGTAACCAGGTTGGTTATAACTTGTTTACATTGATTTTGCAAATGTCATTATTGAAATGAATGTTCTCACTAGGCGTTGGCCTAATCGTTTCATATAATGTTTTCTTACCAGGTTCAGGCTCGGGAAAATAAAGGGTTGTGGGACGAGTGTTTTTGGAATAGCAGAAGTGGCATTTACCAAAGAGGAGATTTTTGAAGGATAGCATAGATAACTCAATTAATCTGATTGTAGTGACATGATTAGATTGATAGGTTGTTCGAAAGTATCCTGTTTTGTAAATACACTCTCGATGCTTAATTCCTTGCTATCTATATAAGATGTAGTTTTATTTTCATAACCTGTTGTAACTTGAGGTTTAAATTGGCCCGGATTTTGGGGCGTTACATACAGGTACATGTTTGAACTGAAATATCTTGTTATATGGGGTATGTGCTTATGTGTATATTAACCTTGTCTGGATCAACAGAATGGCAAGTTGTACGAGACACTCAAATAGGGAAGGAGGAGGAAACCCGAATAGAACCAATCCAACAGCCGGAGGAAGGGGAAGAGGGGGAGAAAGAGGCAGAGGCAGAACTGGGGGCAGAGTTCAGGGGCGAGGTACGGAGTTTGTTACGAGAGACGACTTAGCGGCTGAAATGGAAAGATTACAAGCCAATATCCAAGCTATGTTCAACCAAACTCATAATACTGAAACAGATAGACCAGATCCTTCACATGAAGAAGAGATGCCTATTAGTCCTACTGTCGAACCAGTAATGAGAAAGTGTGATTATAAAATGTTTCTCAGTTGTAAGCCTCCTACTTACTCAGGAGACCGGGACCCAGTGAAAGCGATGAGATGGCTGAAGTAAATAGAAGCTATCTTAAAAACTAGTAAGTGTGCTGAGGAAGACATAGTACTTTATGGAGCCGCAATGTTGAAAGGTGACGCTTTATACTGGTGGGAAGCTCATATTTCTTCGGGAGGTTCTGACATATATTCTACCTTCTCGTGGGAAGAATTTGTTATAGCTTTCAGGAAGCAGTTCTGTCCTCATGCAGCGGTTAAACAACTAGAGGGGGAGTTTATGAACTTGCAGCAAGGAAATTTATCTGTTCGGGACTACACTGCTCGTTTTCTAGAAAAATCTCGTTTTGCAGAATATTATGTGGCCACGGAGGCCATGAAGATTGAAAGGTTTATCTTCTGGTTGAATGCAGAAGTCAGGAGTTTGGTAATTGCTAAAGGACCCGAGACTTTCTCCGCTGCAGTTGATGCCACGGAAACCGTGGAACAGGATAAAGGAAGAAATATTAGCGACAAAGGTACAGGAAAAAGGAAGTGGGAAGGACCACAACACGATCCAAAGAAGTTCAGGTTTCAGAGATACGATAACCGTCCACCTTTCCGACCAACGGAAAGACCTTGTCTAAAATGCAACCGTGTCCACCAAGGGAATTGTCAGGTTGAATCGCGGGTTTGTTATAGGTGTGGGAAGACGGGGCATGTTGTTAAGGATTGTCGTGTAACGCGGTTCTGTTTTTCATGTAATTCTCCTGATCACATACAGTCCGATTGTCCGAAGGGAAGAATACAACAAGGGGGTACTTCAGGGAAACCAGCGGTTGTCAGACCGGTAGTACCAAGACTAGAGCCACCAAGAACAAGAGGCCGTGCATTCCAAATGACAGAGCAAGAGGCAGATGAGAATCCCGATGTGGTTACAGGTACATTCTTAATAAATTCTACACGTGCTAAAGTGTTATTTGATTCCGGTGCAAACCGATCATTTGTGTCGCCTTCTTTTACTGCCTGTATGCATTTAAAGCCTAAAGTGTTAGATCATGTGTTAATGGTAGATACGGCTAATGATAATCAAGTACCGGTTAGTGAGGTATTTGATAGTTGTGTGATAAACATAGATGGATGTGGAGTGCCTATTCAGTTATTCCTTATAGCCTTGATCGAGTTTGATGTGGTGGTGGGAATGGATTGGTTAGCCGAGAATTAGGCCAGTATAGTTTGCGATGAGAAGTTGATAAATGTTGTTTTACCTAAGAAAGGACCAGTAGTGATTTATGGTGACCGTAGAAGTCATCAGTCTTGCCTTATCACTTTGTTGAAAGCTCGTAAGTGTATCAATAAAGGCTGCTCAAGTTACTTAGCTTATGTGATAGATATTAAGCTAGAAAAGAGTGAGCTGAGAGATATTGTTGGTTCCCGTTTTGCTTTAAACAAGATTATCAGATCTATTAGTTCAAGTTAACGTTGGGGATAGCCATGATCAATATTCTTTTTGTTTTCTGTGCCACTTCATCTTCTGCCTTATCTTCATTTGACCATTCTTCTTTTGGCTTAGGTTTTTGATGTTCAGGTATTTCAGGAGATTCAGCAGTAGCTGGTACACGTGGCATAGTTATCATAGGAACCGGAGGAAGATTGTATAGATATTGTTTGAGAGTTTTTTCAGTACCCTCAAAAAAATGAATCATTCTTATTTTCCATTGAGGATACTCATCTCTAAGAAGAGTAGGAGGTTTGGTTAATGAGCCAGCAGTGAAAAAGTTATTTGTATTTGTCATTTTGAGGAAAGGATAATCTGATGGAGGATTTATGAGTATGAAGATCTGGAAGGTTTTCTGGGTACAACTAATAACCAGAAATATGGTGATGAAGAGAAAGAAAGTAATCTATCAAATAAAAGTTGTAAAACGAGGATCACTTGATATTGAAAATCGAGCTTTGCTCTGATACCAATTGTTGGTTCCCGTTTTGCTTTAACCAAGATTATCAGATCTATTAGTTCAAGTTAATGTTTGATGCGGAAGCGTATTTGAAGAACTAACAGATAAGTTTGATAGATTTAGACCAAAATATAAATAAACAATGAACAGGAAATGATATTTCAAAGTTTACTGAATATATATTAAGAACAAATTTAAGAACAATGAGTAAGAAAAGCTTCAAAATAGATATGACTCTTAAGGTGAATAAGCTTTTTGTGTTCTTAAGATGGTCGATTTTATGTGATTGATTGATGATCTGATAAGGAAGAACTCAACATGAGTCTTCCTTATATACTACTCTAAAGGGGACCATAAAGCATATGCTACTATTCAGACGGTACTGATGAATAGTTGAACGGATGTCGTGAACAGTTGCAAGGACGGCATGAACAGTAAGACGTGTTGTATTGCATTTAATGCAGCAGACGTCTATTTTGTACTAAGCCCTATTGAGTCCAATCAGAGTTTGACACGTCGAAGTTGGACAGGGCATGCTAACATGCAAGTTGATGAACGTGTCCTGTAACAGTAGCAAGATATTATAAATATCTTCATGTCTTTCAGTGAGGACCACAGAGGCTCTGTAATGAGTTACAGAGGTTCTGCGGTCTGGTCCTCTGTGGAGCAGTCTTCACCGGATTCCGAGTCTTTGGTCTTCTTTGCGCGTATGACAGAGCTTCTGTAGCGCGCCTCTTTAGCTTCTGTAGACTCTTGATCTTGATCCCTCGGTAATTCCGGCAGAGCCTCTGTAAGAGGCTTTTTTCACTTAGCCTATTTTTCACTACTTCTAAATACTTTTATGATTAGGAAGATTGAAGCTAACAATCTCCCCCTAAGTAGTGAAAAATAAAAAATTTAACTTCGAGTTTAGTTAGGCTAAGTTAGATAAGACAGAGGTTAAACAATACCTCGAAAGTTCTTTCATTTAGAAATATGCCAGAGGCATTTTACATTTGAGTACAATAAAAGATAAACTTTTACTTGGTTTGCAGGGATTGGAGGTCTGAGAATCAGATTTTGGCATTTTTGAAGTCGTCGTAGCTTCTGTTGTCTCTTCCGACTCTTCTGATCTCTTTGTAGAACCTGATGCAGAGTTCTCTTAGGCGGATTGTGGCACCAATCTCTCTGATGAAAGTATCTGCAGCATCTCTATCCATTTTCTCTGTACCTTTGTATTTCACAAGGCTTGCTCTGAACTTGTTCAGAGTACTAGTTGCGTACTTCTAACAGTCCATGCATACAAACAGTTTAATTTCGCCTTGTGGGTTTTGAAATACTAACCCAAATCGTGGTTCTGTGATGATTGAGTTAGGTACGGCGTCCGGTGGGCAGCGATCCTCTGGTGGTCGTAAATCCAGATGCTTGAGACCAAGATCCTTTCCCAGCTGGAAATCTATCATGCTATAGAGCAGAAGCTTTTCCCTCATCGCTTTTCTCAACACTTGATAGGCTCTGGTGTTTGGCTCTGTGTTGTAGTTGTCCTTTGTCCATTGCAGAAGGTCAGGTAGATCATAAGGATTGATATTTCTTAGGTCAGCATCAGCGAAGGTGGTCTCTGAATTGTTTTCTCTTCTGACTCTGTAAAGATTGTACCTGACCCTTGGATAGGTTCTTGTGAAGGAGAATCTGCAGAAGATTACCTTTTTGATTTTGTGGATTGAGAAGACATCTGCTTTGGTTCTTGGCTTTGTCCTTGTGAAGATGTTCTCAAATTCTTCTCTGATCCTTGGATCTGTCACATGATCTGTTGGATGATTGGTCTGAAAGGATTGTTTATAGAGGTATTTGTATACCACTTCTTCCATCTCTTCATGTGTTGGACCAGGTTGTGGTACTTGTCTTCTGAGACTCTCCATTTCTTGAACAACTTCTGCTGCTCTACCAGTTAGAGGAATGTCTGACAGAGGCTTCAATCCATATGCCCAGTCAACTTCTTCAGGCTTTGGAGTTTGAAAGGCATCAAACGCACTCTTCATTAGTTTCTATGTAGGCTTTGGTAATGATTTCTTCTTCTTAGGCTCTTCTGTCAGTATTCCTTTGCCCTTGTCTTTTCCTTTTGGCGGGGCAGAGGCTCTGAAGGCATGATACTCGTTTATGTATTGTGCCCTTCGGTTCTTCTGTGTTTTAGCACCCCCTTCCAACTGTCTTTCTAATTCTTTCCAGAGATCGTGCGCTGTTTCGCATGCATCTAAGGATTGAAAAATTTCGTTGGGGATAGCCATGATCAGTATTCTTTTTGTTTTCTGTGCCACTTCATCTTCTGCCTTATCTTCATTTGACCATTCTTCTTTTGGCTTAGGTTTTTGATGTTCAGGTATTTCAGGAGATTCAGCAGTAGCTGGTACACGTGGCATAGTTATCATAGGAACCGGAGGAAGATTGTATAGATATTGTTTGAGAGTTTTTTCAGTACCCTCAAAAAAATGAATCATTCTTATTTTCCATTGAGGATACTCATCTCTAAGAAGAGTAGGAGGTTTGGTTAATGAGCCAGCAGTGAAAAAGTTATTTGTATTTGTCATTTTGAGGAAAGGATAATCTGATGGAGGATTTATGAGTATGAAGATCTGGAAGGTTTTCTGGGTACAACTAATAACCAGAAATATGGTGATGAAGAGAAAGAAAGTAATCTATCAAATAAAAGTTGTAAAACGAGGATCACTTGATATTGAAAATCGAGCTTTGCTCTGATACCAATTGTTGGTTCCCGTTTTGCTTTAAACAAGATTATCAGATCTATTAGTTCAAGTTAATGTTTGATGCGGAAGCGTATTTGAAGAACTAACAGATAAGTTTGATAGATTTAGACCAAAATATAAATAAACAATGAACAGGAAATGATATTTCAAAGTTTACTGAATATATATTAAGAACAAATTTAAGAACAATGAGTAAGAAAAGCTTCAAAATAGATATGACTCTTAAGGTGAATAAGCTTTTTGTGTTCTTAAGATGGTCGATTTTATGTGATTGATTGATGATCTGATAAGGAAGAACTCAACATGAGTCTTCCTTATATACTACTCTAAAGGGGACCATAAAGCATATGCTACTATTCAGACGGTACTGATGAATAGTTGAACGGATGTCGTGAACAGTTGCAAGGACGGCATGAACAGTAAGACGTGTTGTATTTCATTTAATGCAGCAGACGTCTATTTTGTACTAAGCCCTATTGAGTCCAATCAGAGTTTGACACGTCGAAGTTGGACAGGGCATGCTACCATGCAAGTTGATGAACGGGTCCTGTAACAGTAGCAAGATATTATAAATATCTTCATGTCTTTCAGTGAGGACCACAGAGGCTCTGTAATGAGTTACAGAGGTTCTGCGGTCTGGTCCTCTGTGGAGCAGTCTTTACCGGATTCCGAGTCTTTGGTCTTCTTTGCGCGTATGACAGAGCTTCTGTAGCACGCCTCTTTAGCATCTATAGACTCTTGATCTTGATCCCTCGGTAAGTCCGGCAGAGCCTCTGTAAGAGGCTTTCTTCACTTAGCCTATTTTTCTCTACTTCTAAATACTTCTATGATTAGGAAGATTGAAGCTAACAATCTCCCCCTAAGTAGTGAAAAATAAAAAACTTAACTTCGAGTTTAGTTAGGCTAAGTTAGATAAGACAGAGGTTAAACAATACCTCGAAAGTTCTTTCATTTAGAAATATGCCAGAGGCATTTTACATTTGAGTACAATGAAAGATAAACTTTTACTTGGTTTGCAGGGATTGGAGGTCTGAGAATCAGATTTTGGCATTTTTGAAGTCGTCGTAGCTTCTGTTGTCTCTTCCGACTCTTCTGATCTCTTTGTAGAACCTGATGCAGAGTTCTCTTAGGCGGATTGTGGCATCAATCTCTCTGATGAAAGTATCTGCAGCATCTCTATCCATTTTCTCTGTACCTCTGTATTTCACAAGGCTTGCTCTGAACTTGTTCAGAGTACTAGTTGCGTACTTCTGACAGTCCATGCATACAAACAGTTTAATTTCGCCTTGTGGGTTTTGAAATAATAACCCAAATCGTGGTTCTGTGATGATTGAGTTAGGTACGGCGTCCGGTGGGCAGCGATCCTCTGGTGGTCGTAAATCCAGATGCTTGAGACCAAGATCCTTTCCCAGCTGGAAATCTATCATGCTGTAGAGCAGAAGCTTTTCCCTCATCGCTTTTCTCAACACTTGACAGGCTCTGGTGTTTGGCTCTGTGTTGTAGTTGTCCTTTGTCCATTGCAGAAGGTCAGGTAGATCATAAGGATTGATATTTCTTAGGTCAGCATCAGCGAAGGTGGTCTCTGAATTGTTTTCTCTTCTGACTCTGTAAAGATTGTACCTGACCCTTGGATAGGTTCTTGTGAAGGAGAATCTGCAGAAGATTACCTTTTTTATTTTGTGGATTGAGAAGACATCAGCTTTGGTTCTTGGCTTTGTCCTTGTGAAGATGTTCTCAAATTCTTCTCTGATCCTTGGATCTGTCACATGATCTGTTGGATGATTGGTCTGAAAGGATTGTTTATAGAGGTATTTGTATACCACTTCTTCCATCTCTTCATGTGTTGGACCAGGTTGTGGTACTTGTCTTCTGAGACTCTCCATTTCTTGAACAACTTCTGCTGCTCTACCAGTTAGAGGAATGTCTGACAGAGGCTTCAATCCATATGCCCAGTCAACTTCTTCAGGCTTTGGAGTTTGAAAGGCATCAAACGCACTCTTCATTATTTTCTCTGTAGGCTTTGGTAATGATTTCTTCTTCTTAGGCTCTTCTGTCAGTATTCCTTTGCCCTTGTCTTTTTCTTTTGGCGGGGCAGAAGCTCTGAAGGCATGATACTCGTTTATGTATTGTGCCCTTCGGTTCTTCTGTGTTTTAGCACCCCCTTCCAACTGTCTTTCTAATTCTTTCCAGAGATCGTGCGCTGTTTCGCATGCATCTAAGGATTGAAAAATTTCGTTGGGGATAGCCATGATCAGTATTCTTTTTGTTTTCTGTGCCACTTCATCTTCTGCCTTATCTTCATTTGACCATTCTTCTTTTGGCTTAGGTTTTTGATGTTCAGGTATTTCAGGAGATTCAGCAGTAGCTGGTACACATGGCATAGTTATCATAGGAACCGGAGGAAGATTGTATAGATATTGTTTGAGAGTTTTTTCAGTACCCTCAAAAAAATGAATCATTCTTATTTTCCATTGAGGATACTCATCTCTAAGAAGAGTAGGAGGTTTGGTTAATGAGCCAGCAGTGAAAAAGTTATTTGTATTTGTCATTTTGAGGAAAGGATAATCTGATGGAGGATTTATGAGTATGAAGATCTGGAAGGTTTTCTGGGTACAACTAATAACCAGAAATATGGTGATGAAGAGAAAGAAAGTAATCTATCAAATAAAAGTTGTAAAACGAGGATCACTTGATATTGAAAATAAAGCTTTGCTCTGATACCAATTGTTGGTTCCCGTTTTGCTTTAAACAAGATTATCAGATCTATTAGTTCAAGTTAATGTTTGATGCGAAAGCGTATTTGAAAAACTAACAGATAAGTTTGATAGATTTAGACCAAAAATAAATAAACAATGAACAGGAAATGATATTTCAAAGTTTACTGAATATATATTTAGAACAGATTTAAGAACAATGAGTAAGAAAAGCTTCAAAATAGATATGACTCTTAAGGTGAATAAGCTTTTTGTGTTCTTAAGATGGTCGATTTTATGTGATTGATTGATGATCTGATAAGGAAGAACTCAACATGAGTCTTCCTTATATACTACTCTAAAGGGGACCATAAAGCATATGCTACTATTCAGACGGTACTGATGAATAGTTGAACGGATGTCGTGAACAGTTGCAAGGACGGCATGAACAATAAGACGTGTTGTATTGCATTTAATGCAGCAGACGTCTATTTTGTACTAAGCCCTATTGAGTCCAATCAGAGTTTGACACGTCGAAGTTGGACAGGGCATGCTACCATGCAAGTTGATGAACGGGTCCTGTAACAGTAGCAAGATATTATAAATATCTTCATGTCTTTCAGTGAGGACCACAGAGGCTCTGTAATGAGTTACAGAGGTTCTGCGGTCTGGTCCTCTGTGGAGCAGTCTTCACCGGATTCCGAGTCTTTGGTTTTCTTTGCGCGTATGACAGAGCTTCTGTAGCGCGCCTCTTTAGCTTCTGTAGACTCTTGATCTTGATCCCTCGGTAAGTCCGGCAGAGCCTCTGTAAAAGAGGCTTTCTTCACTTAGCCTATTTTTCACTACTTCTAAATACTTCTATGATTAGGAAGATTGAAGCTAACAGATATTCCGGTTGTTCGTGAATTTCCGGAAGTTTTTCCAGAAGATCTGACTAGCCTTCCGCCCGTTAGACAAGTAGAGTTTGGAATAGATCTGATTCCTGGAGCCGCTCCTATAGCCCGTGCACCGTATCGATTAGCGCCACCAGAGATGAAAGAAATGATGACGCAACTACAAGATCTTTCCGATAAAGGATTCATCAGACCCAGTTCTTCGCCGTGGGGTGCACCAGTTTTGTTTGTGAAAAAGAAGGATGGCTCGATGAGAATGTGTATTGACTACCAGGAACTGAATAAGCGTACGATCAAGAACAAGTATCCGCTTCCTAGAATTGATGACCTCTTTGATCAACTAGTTGGAGCTTGCTATTTCTCCAAGATTGATCTAAGATCTGGTTATCATCAGCTAAAGGTTAAAGAAGAAGACGTACTGAAAACTGCTTTTCGCACGCGGTATGGTCACTACGAATTCCTTGTAATGCCGTTTGGATTAACGAATGCTCCAGCTGCTTTAATGGATCTAATGAACCGAGTATGTAAGCCATATCTCGATAAATTTGTTATTGTGTTTATCGATGATATCCTTATCTACTCCCGATCCAAGGAAGAGCACGCGCAACATCTTCGTTTGATTCTGGAATTGCTGAAGAAAGAAAAGTTGTATGCTAAATTTTCAAAATGTGAATTCTGGCTATGAGAAGTTCAGTTTTTGGGGCATGTAGTTTCCGAGAGAGGCATTCAAGTTGATCCAATGAAAGTAACAGCAGTCGAAAAGTGGGAACCGCCGAGAACGCCAACCTAGGTACGAAGTTTTCTGGGTTTGGCCGACTACTATCGAAAGTTTATAAAAGACTTCTCTCGTATCGCGACGCCTTCGACTAAGCTGACCCGAAAGAATTTAAAGTTTGAATGGAAAGCATAACATGATGAAGAATTCATAATTTTGAAAGAGAAACTTTGCAGTGCGCCGATTTTATCACTACCAGAAGGTTCCGAAGACTTTGTTGTTTATAGTGATGCTTCCAAACTAGGATTGGGATGTGTACTTATGCAGCGTGGAAAGGTTATTGCTTATGCTTCTCGTCAGTTAAAAGATCATGAAAGACAGTATCCTACGCACGACATGGAGCTTGCAGCAGTTGTCTTTGCATTGAAGATTTGGAGACATTATCTTTATGGTTCTAAATGTCAAATTTATACCGATCATAAGAGTCTCCAACACCTCTTCGATCAGAAGGAACTAAACATGAGGCAGAGAAGATGGCTAGAAATGGTGAACGATTACGACTGTGATATTCTTTATCATCCGGGAAAGGCAAACGTGGTAGCTGATGCTCTGAGTCGTCGAGAAAGAAGCGGAACAATAAAAGCCATTTCACTACGAGCTGAACTCCTACCCAACATCTTTGACGAATTGCTGAAGTGTCAATTAGAAGCCTATCAGGAAGAACATTTGAAACCAGAACGGTTAGTGGGATTATCAGCATTGTTAGTAAAAGATGACCGTGGGTTGTTGTGTCTGGGGAACATAATTTGGGTGCCTCGTTTGGGTGGTTTACGTGATCGTGTACTACAAGAAGCTCACCAATCTCGATTTTCTATTCATCCAGGTACGAATAAGATGTATAAAGATCTAAAACAATTTTATTGGTGGTCGGGAATAAAAAGAAGCATTGCTCAGTATGTAGAAGGTTGTACAACTTGCAAGAAGGTGAAGATTGAACATCAGAAGCCGTTTGGACAATTACAACGTTTAGAAATACCGATGTGGAAGTGGGATCAAATTACTACAGATTTTATCACGAAGTTACCAAGGACTCCAAAAGGATTTGATGCTATTTGGGTGATCGTTGACAGGTTGACCAAGTCTGCTCACTTCCTACCAATAAAGGAAACCTATTCATTGGAAAGACTAGCCAAACTGTATATCAACGAAATAGTAACACGACATGGAGTTCCAATCTCAATCATTTCTGATCGTGATAGTCGTTTTACTTCAAGATTCTGGAGAAGTTTTCAGAAAGAGATGGGGACACAAATAAAGTTGAGTACAGCGTATCATCCTCAAACTGATGGTCAGAGTGAACGGACGATTCAGACCTTAGAAGATATGCTCCGGGCTTGTATTGTTGACTTTGGGAGATCGTGGGATAAGCACTTGCCACTGATAGAATTTGCCTACAACAACAGTTACCATTCCAGCATACAAGCGACACCGTTTGAAGTTCTGTATGGTAGAAAATGCCGAACGCCTTTGTGTTGGAACGAAGTGGGAGAGAAACAGTTAGCAAGGCCAGATATAGTTCAGTTGACCGCGGATAAGGTTACTCAAATTCGAGAAAGATTAAAAGTGGCTCAAGACAGACAGAAAAGCTACGCAGATCGACGCCGGAAGCCGCTAGAGTTTCAAGTTGGGGATTTTGTGATGTTAAAAGTCTCACCTTGGAAAGGAGTCATTCGATTTGGAAAGCAAGGTAAACTTAGTCCAAGGTACATTGGGCCGTTTGCAATAACAGAAAGAATTGGTGAAGTAGCCTACCGGTTAGATCTTCCGCAAGAGTTAAGCAGAATTCATAACGCGTTTCATGTTTCAAATTTTCGGAAGTGTTTGGTTACGCCAGATTAGGCCGTCTCTCTACCAGATATACATGTGGATGAAAAGCTGAATTATGTGGAGGAACCGGAAGCCGTAGTTGATCACAAAGTTAAAGTGTTGCAGAATAAAGAGATCAGACAAGTGAAAGTTCAGTGGAGACATCATAGAGGGCAGGATGCTACTTGGGAATCGGAATCCGAAATGAGAACCAAATACCCTCACCTTTTTAACTAACCGAATTCCGGGACGAAATTATTTTGAGGGGGAGATGATGTAATACCCTGGGTAAGTTCGTTAGTAAGAAACCCTTTTGTTAAGAATTGTTAACTTTATAATAAGTATGTTTAGGGTAAAAGTTGGTTAAATTGCAAGTTTAGGGTGTTTTGGTCATTAATGAAGAGTTTAAGGTCCTAAGGGTACATATGGCTGATATTATCTCTTAAGCCATAAGATATTTTCAGTTCAACAGAAAATTAGTGTGTGTAAGTGTGTGTGTTGAGAGCAAAAGGAGAAAAGAAGAAAACTTAGGTTGAGGATTCATTTGGTGTACTTGAAAGTGAAATCAGATATGTTTTCTTTACAAAGTATGTTTATAATTGTTAATAGATAGTTTCCATCGGAGTAGAAACACTGATTTCGTATCTGGGGTTAGTTCTGTCGATTTCTGGGCAAAAATGGGTGAACCGACAGTAGTTTCCGGATAGAATGAAGGTTTCTGGGTACTTTTGTTGGTGGTGTTCGGGTAAAGTTCTAAAGGTGTCCGGACGGTGTTTTATCCGGGTAAGTTCTCTTTTCTTGATTGTCCGGATGAAGTATGATACCGGATAGTGTCCGGATTACTTAGGTTTCCGGATGGTGTCCGGATTACTTATACTATCCGGAAACGGCATGCTGTCCGGATTATTGGTGTTGTCCGGAAAACTCTGTTGTGTCCGGATACTTTTGCTGTTTGGCCATTATTGAGAGTTTAGATGTTGTCGAGTATCCAGTAACCTGTATTTTGTTAACCATTAGATAGGGAATGAATGAGGACTGACTATTCTGTGGTCTTGACTTGAGTATGGGTTTGAGGGCAACATTTGAGGATTTGAGTTCTTTAGAGTTCTTAGCCTTAGTAATACTTATGTGTTCTATGTGGTAAAACGATATCTGTATCTATTTATTACAGATCCTGTGAATTCTGGGTAAAGGACTGAACCTGTTTAGAAGGCTTGGGAACGTGTTGATAAGCAATCAGGTGAGTTTTACTTCAAAACATTTTCAACTGGAATACATATACGTGTGTGTTGGATATGTGATAAATGGTGTGACTATGTTTATGTGTGAATTATAATATGTTGAGATATTGTAATTACGTGAGTATTATATTATGTTATAATACGTTGGCCGGGCATAGGACCGGTGTGTTGGCTGTAGTTGTTGTACAATGTTGATTGGCTGTAGTTGTTGTACATCGTTGTTTATTAGTTGGCTTGCAACCAACTAATATGGCTATGGGAAGGAGACAGAGAATTACGCGATGAGTGAATTATGATTGATAACTGTGTTTGTATTATGTGAATGTTTGTGCGCAAAGGATTTTCAAAGAAACAGGGATTTTCTCACTTAGACCATTAGGTCTAACCCTCATTTTTGTTTTAAATATGTATTCCAGGTCGAGTATCAAGTAAGAGCAGGATAGTCGTTGCTTAGCTTTTGGGAAGACTTGTGTTATGAATATCATGAAGTGTTTTTGTACTTATGATTTTGTTGTTAGTCATAATGTAAATTATGTAGTCAAAAAGTTTGTACTGAATTACTTATTATGTTTAGTAAGACTTTGGGACCAAATATGAAATATGATGTATCTTTTGATGAAATTATGTTGTGGAATGTATGTTATTTGTGTACATGGAAAAAGTGGGACGTTACATGAATGTTCTAGAAAACCACTATTTGTTCCCTCTATTAACCAAGAATGTGAAGAAGATCCCTGCCAGATATCTAAATCAAGGGATACATATCCAAACCTGACCAATCAGAATACCTAGAAATTAAGTTCAACAGAACTATGTTCTCCCTTGAATTTGGCTTACCAACCAGGGGACTTCTAGGGATAAAGAAGTACGCAGAGGAGCCATCAGATTCAGACCTCTACAGATTCGCAGAAATGTTGGGCTACAACACCCAATTAAAGAAGAGGAACGATTTCAGGAGGAACAGATTCCCTCCTCTGTGGAATACACTCTTCTCTATCCTTAACAGATTCCTAACTGGCAAAGTTGGAAGTCCTGACCAAACATCTCACCAAATCATGGCCATAATGTTTGGGATATACTATGACTTGCCCTTGGATTACGGTACCCTTATGCTACAAGAGATTGTCAACACAATAGACCACAGAATGTCCACTCAGAGGGCAAAAGGACCCACAACCAAAGATCTACCCCCTCTGCAATATCATAGGATTCTTGGGGTACTTCTAGAACCTCTGCTACTATTGGAAAAATGGCCAATAGAGGGACCAACTGTGTAAACCTACCCTATGGCGAGGAACACCCCAACAGAGCATTTAGAAGGATACAATTTCTGCAGACCTCTGCCAACAAAACTTCTGGCATATGCAAGTGATGAGGAGCTTAAGTTAGCATATATACGCGATCACCGGACTCCTGAACCGAGTCCAGAGACACCCCCCGCGTCTAGGAGCCTCTATAGGAAACCAGGTAGTTGAGCGAATGACTGATGAGGAGTGGGCAGCGGCCTTAGCTAGACACCTACAAGTTCAGGAAAACTTCCAGCTTCAGAGAAGCCAGCTAGAGACCTCTGCAACCAAGAGCAAACCCTCTGCCACCACTCCCAAAAAGAAGAAAGCAAACAAGGAAAAGAAAACTACAGAGGGCACCTCTACCAGTGCTGCACAAACCCAACAGTCTCCACCAGCAGAAACTGTGGTAGGATCCTCTGCTCTTCCCCCTCCTCCTAAAGACAAAAAAAAGAAAAGAAAACATAAGTCTTCTGAGGAGGGTGCCCCCAAACCCAAAAGAAAGAAAACCAAGAAGCCGCATACTCCTCTGCAAACAATTGCCGAGGAAGAAGAACTGGCAGAAGAAACCCGTGAACAACCTCTGCAATCCCCAATTCCTATCCACTATGCAGATCAGGGTGACTTCTCTGCCTTCCTCCAACGCTCTGATACAGCCGACTCGTTAGACACTTCTGGCTGGAACGCATAATCCCTCTCCAATCAATCATTAGAAGAATCAGACTTCAGAATCTCTTCTGACTTGGATGAAGATGACCAAACTCCTAAGGATATTCAGGTTGCGACACCAGAAGTTCTACAGAACCCTTTTCTCTATCCGGGATATGATGTCCTAAGAAAGAGTCCAGAGGAGGCAGTAGCCACAGAGGATATGGTAGATTCTGATACAGAGGAGGGTGACCAAATTCCAGTCGGGCCTCTGCACCCAGATCTCTGACACATGCCCTCTTTCCATCCCATGTACGCCTCACTCTTACAAGACGCAATACAAGCCGAAGGCACTAGGGTAGAAGTAGCATCAGAGGTAGATGATGAGGGCACTGAGGGTGAAGTAGTGTTAGGGTGTTTGACAGAGGGTGAAGCCCAAAAAGATTCCGTAGATGGAATAGGCACACAACCCCAACCAACTCCCAGTGCAACTCACATTCTTATTACCGCCAGTCTAGTGGCAGAAGGTAATATTGAACACGAGCAACACGGCTCGACCCCAACCCAAACTGATCGGGCAGAGGAAACTCTTTCTACCTCTGTACCATTAGAAACCGGGGAAACCATTCCAAGGGAGTCCTCTCCAAAGGACTCACCTTTAGTTCGTGATCCGTCGCCCCGGATCACATCTGACATCCTTGCAGAGGAATCTGTTTCCTCTGCCACACGCACAAACGTAAGTCCAACCGCTCTTCAGAGGAGCCTAGAGTGCACAAAGACGAAGGGACTCTAGACAAGTCCCCAAGTCAACCTAAGGATATTCCTGTACCCATCTCTGGAGTGGATCAGGACAATGTTCTTACCAGAACTTCTGTAGAGCATGAGGCCTCAATAACATCTGCTCAAGGATCTGAAGGAAATCCTTCCACCATCAACGTCAATACAGGGGTGAAAGAAGGTGTCCAAGGAACAGGGACAAACTCTGGGGACGAATGTGTTCCCCCAGAGGTTACACTAGGTACACATGTCTCAGGGGATGAGTTCCAAATCCTTGTCACCTCTGTGACCACCTCGTTAAGAGAGTTGAAAATCTCTCTTGACTCTTTTGCAGATTCAACAAAGTGGGCCATTACTGATCTAAACACCAAAGTGGATAACCTATCCACAGAGGTAAATCAGGCCTGTGCTCAAATGAAAGAAACTGCACCAACCTCTGCTACCACTACTGCCGCCGAATTCAAGAAGGCCACAACCTCTGCCTTCCAAAGCTCTGTAAAAGACCTACTTGAAAAGATAAAGATAGAGCAATCCCCAACCTCTACGGGCCTTACCCCCTGAAGATTTAAAGAAGGCCCTAGAGCATGTCCAGGAACAATCTACAAGGGAAACTCTGGCCATGAAGACCTCCGACTACATGACTAGAGCTCAGATCACAGAACTTGGACAAGGGGTACTCGACCAGGTCACAGAGTTCATTAAAGCCTTCACTGCTGCCAACGCCAACTATGTTAAAGATTTCCGAGCAAGCGTGGGCAAAATGCGCTTCAACACAGAGGCTGAGGTCCAATATCTATTAGGCATCTGTGATGACCTGTGTGCTAAGATGATAGCCGCATGTGCCTCACAAACCAAAAAGCCTAAAGCATCGTGCAGAACAGAGGGTACCAAAGATAAGGGTCAGGATGACTCTGATGATGATTCTGATGGATCATCAGGTCACCCTGAGGGGGAGAAGACAAGGGAGAAAGCTGCTTCCAGAGGTCTATCTGCACCACCGATATCCGCAGAACCCCTAAACCAAGTACCTCAAACTGAAAACCAAGGAGAAACCCACCATAAGGCCACAGAGGAAATACCTACCTCTGTGGAAACAACCCACGTAACCATCAAAGACCTACCATCTCCAACCCCCAAGCCAACGGAACAAGTTCAAATCCTGACATCCTCAGAAGAAGACCAACCAACAACACCTAAACCAACAGAAGACAAACTACCTTCCCCAACACCAAAAACACCAGAAGAACCCAAGCTACCATCCCCTATACCAGAAGCTGCAACGTCAAAATCTCCATCTCCACAACCTAAACCAATAGAACCCAAAACCACAGAAGAATCCAAAACTATAACCAAGACTCTAGCTCACAAAAGAAAATATTTGAGCAAGCCTACAGAAGCCTCACCAACCAAACCTTAAACCAAACCCACATCACCAATCAAGTCCTCAGAAGCACAAATGCCAAAACCAACAGAAGCAACCCCTACAAAACCTACAGAAGCACCACCACATACCTCGGAAATACTAAAGACAAAACCTACAGAGGCCACCCAATCTCAACAAGCATAAAAGCCAATGGCCAAGGACAAGGGAAAGTCTATCATGACAGAGGAACCGAAGAAGAAAAGGCCAAAGCATCAACCTACAGAGAAACTGATGAAGAGCGCTTTTGACGCTTTTGTTACTCCTAATCCCGAAGAAGAAGACTGGGCTTATGAACTTACTACTATGTCAACAAAAGATCGAGTGGCCAAACTGAAAAGCGACTTGGATGCTCTAGGGAAACCAATGCCACCACCTCATGTTCAGCAAAGAAAAATGGAAGAGGTGGTGCACAAGTATCTATATAGCAGAGCAGTCAACGATCCTCTGCCACCATCTAAAGTGCATCTTGACCTTCTCAAAGAGCTACGAGATCAATTCTATAAAAAGAAAGCCAAATCCGTCAAAGAAGTTTTTTCAAACTCCAAGATAGACAAGGTCATCTACTGCAAATTGTCCCATACCCACGGAGGAGAGGGTCACTACAACCTCTACAGAGTCAAGAAGGTAGACAGATCAGAAACCACTTTCTCATATGCAGATCTGAGAAATCTAAACCTCTATGATCTACCGGATCTTTTGCAATGGGCAAGGAAAAACTACGGCCGAAGACTAGAAGTCCAAATAGCTTATCAAGAAATCAGGGTGGCCATGCGTGAAAGACTACTGATGTACAGCATGGCTAACTTTAAACTGGGACTCGACCTTGGGGTAAGAGGTTTGAGAATCCCCCCACCAGAAGATGACTGCCCACCTTCTGCCAGACCAAACTCCATCATTACTTTTCCAAGGATTGGGTATGTCTTTCAAGATCCAGCTGGAAAGTCAAAATTGTTCCTAGAGGTTGACTGTCAGAAATATGCTACACAGACTCTGATCGGATTCAGAAGCAACCTCATGGAGCACAGAGGAACGGAGTTCATGAATGCAGTACTAGCCGACAGATTGATAGAGGTCATCGATTTTTTCATCAACTTCAGAAACCTCTGCATCAGAATCTACCGTGAGCTAAAAGAAGGAGGACTCAGAGGACACAAAGTTGATGACTTCCCAAATGCCAGAATCTGACATCCATAACTCGCCTCTGCTTACTTTTCATATCATGCACTGTAATCATATGTAAATGCCTCAGGCATAACTTTATATGAAAGTAATTTTTCAACAGAGGTCAAATACCTCTTGTCGTACTTAGCATAGAAAACCATGCATTTTTCAATTTTTTATTTTTCAATACTTAGGGGGAGATTGTTAGCTCTAATTCTATGAATAGAAGTATTGAAAAATAGGCTAAGTATAAATACATTGACAGAGCCTCTGCCAAGACACCGATAGAAGATCCAAGCGAAGACTCGACTAAAGACTTTCACAGAAGACAAGGCCACAGAGCCTCTGTCACACTTGACAGAGCCTCTGTGGCATGAAGACTGAAGACTTGGAATAATTCTTGAAGATCTAGACAAAGACGATCGTGCTTCTCACGTTCTCTGCTGTACGAAGATCCCGAAGATCATTCGTACAAGGCGTGCCCTGCACATTCCACGTGTCAACCTCTGATGGGTTACAACCGTTGCAGAAAATGGCGCACTACATTAACGTTGTACCTATAGCAGTCACACGATCGTGTCTTGTACCCTTTAGTCCTTTTTGTCTATAACTTGTCCCCTGGTGAATGGTATAAATAGAAGGCTCATGTTTGAGATAATCCAGTGTTTATTTAAACTTTGTTTACTTGATCTCGTGTGTTATTCTACCTAAAATTATCTTTTAGTTCGTTTAAAACGCTTCCGCACTACTATTTGTTTGAACTAATAGATATATAAATCATTGTTGAGTAAAAGAGGAACCAACATCTACTTAGTGAGGTTGGTAAACCGAAAGTTAGTTTGTGTAACAACCCACACCGAACAAACATACCAGGAGGTACTACTTTAATTAAAAACGCCAAAATGGCCCGACATTATCACACTATCAAATTTCAAAACCGGGTTCGCGGAAATAACCCTAACTACAGCTAAGAAATATAAATAGACAATAAAAGGGAAGTCTTCTAGATCCTCTATACGCAAGCTCCAACTCACAACTTGCCCTTGCCGTTAAACAATCCTCAACTATCTTCTTACCTGAAAAGGTTTTAGTTTTTGAAAGCTAGGGTTAGACCACGAGGTCTAGTGAGTTCCCTCCATTTTACATTCATGCCACAGGATAAATACAATTTATGAAACAGTTTATAAAACAGTTTATAAACGATTTGTATAACACACTTTTATCATAATATACACACAAACGACACATGTTGATGGGCTACGCTATGGTGATACACACCCGTGACAGCGTGTTAGGGAACACACTCACCCTTTATAATTTATATGAAACAAATTCATATATACACATATTCTTTATGGGACACCCCCCTATACACACCATAAGCCATCGCATGCCCGTACTCAAGTAATCACACCATTATGCATGTTTAACAGCATTAAGTAGAATATGCAGTTTAAACAAGTATTTGCGTACATAAACACACTTGGTAAAAAAAACGTTGGTTAAAAGTACTCACCTGGCGTCCAGCAAATTCCTTCTCACTTGGTTAGTACTCCTCTTAACCGCACACCTAAAACACATCACACGCACTAGAGTGATAAGTCACTTAATTCCCTTCTAAAAGACTACTCCCAAAACTACAGAGGCACACATAACGACTTTCAATGAAAACACCCAAAAATCCCAACTAAATAAGACTGTCCGGATCACAAAGCGTCTGGAGCCTGCCTTTCCGGATCCCCAATCCGGACATGACTGGATACTACTGCCCGGACATAAACGTACGGATACCAGACGTTTCCAGACAAGTCCGATTCCCGTCGCTTTCCGGTAAATGAGTTTCCGGACTCTCTCCCAATCCGGAAGTATCCGGTAACCACTTAACGGGTACCTCTTCCGGTATCCCCTTTGTCCGGTAACCCTTATCCGGACTCTAGTCCCGGTTAGACATAATAGGATTTCGGAAACGGGTACGGTGATTTTCGGTAACTACGGTGTCCCAAAGAAGCAAGATACCGATTCTCTCCAAATCCAACTACTTATTCATAAAAAAATCAATGGGCTTGTAGTCTCATCCTTTCTTAGCATAATTATAACATTTAATTCACCCAAAGTCTCGTTTCTTTGGGAAGAAATCGATTTCACCAAGTTACAAGTATAGAACTCAGTACAATAGTTTTTTTTTTTCAAGCAATTAACTCATGGATTTTAGGGATTAAGTTGAGATTACCTTTTTGGAGAATGCAGATTACACACTAATGTCCTTGATTCCAATCTCGTAGCAAAAGCCTCCGATTCTTTGCACACACCAATCGCACACTTAGCCGCACACAATAATAATAATAAGGGATTTGTGAGAGTTTTCAGGGTTTTTACTTCTATTTATAGTTCTCACATAAAAACACTACACTTTCTATTTTCTTACTTCCACCACCAAACTTTTATTAAACTAGCAATTTGGCCACTAAACTTCATTTTATTTCATACACCCTAAACTTGGTTACTACAACATCATCCCCTCAAAAGAATTTCGTCCCCGGGATTTTATTTTCGAACAAATAAGGGTACTGAGACCTCATATCCGTCTCCAACTCCCAGGTTGCCTCCTGACCTTTGTAGTAGTGCCATTGGACCTTTACTAGAGAAATCTCTTTGGTCCTCAATTTTCTAACCCTGCGATCCACAATCGCCACAGGTTCCTCAACATAGGTCAACTTCTCGTCCACACGCATTCTGTGCAAGGTATCGTCGTACCAACTTCCGAAAAACACTCTCTAAAGTGTAGATATGTAACACATCATGGAATCTCCATAATCTCACCAAGTACATCTAATTTAAACACTATCCTTCCAACTCTTTCAATAATCACTACTGGCCAAATAGATCATGGCCCCAACTTCACTTTTCCCCCGAAACGCACTACCCCACACAATGGGGATGTATTCCACATCAACGGTCCCCCAACTTGAGGTCTAAAAGACCCAAGCTTTTTGATGTAACTCATAAACACACGGTCATTCCTTAAACCGTCATTCGATCAACCACATCTTTCTTAACACAACTAGATCGTAAAATATACTTACCATCTGTAACATCCCAGGCCAACCGTACCAAATATTGTCCGCTTTGTCCGCACACCTGGACTCACGGTTTTAAAACGCGTCTAAAATGAAGGGTTTCACACACAACTTGACTTCTTAAAGAAAGGATTTTACCGAAGTCAACACCACAACAAAATGAATCCCCTACCAAAATAATAACCGCTTAATTCGCCAACTTAACACAAGGTCATCCTTGAATCATCACAACTAAACTCACCATTAGGAGTTTCTCCACCAAACAACACGAAATTCTACATTCACATCTCTCAGCACGACATACGTCTAGTACGAAAAGCACATTGCTCCCTAGAAACCACACTGATCACATTTGCTCAACGTTAGTCAAATCATATGCATTATACAGACACCACTCACCATATCCTCACCCTTTATATTCACATAGCTACCGGGAGAAAGCTTCTACAATCCAGCCTCTGAATAACCCATCTATTCAAGTCAAACCAATCCCATAGCACACTTAAATTCCTCGCCGCATCGATCGATAGTCCAAACATTTGCAATCAATTCAAACTTCACTTGCTCCACCAGAGGAAGAGGCCATGCTCACACAAAACTGTTCCCAATAATTAAACAATGAGTATCAAGCTCACTCGGAGCATTTCAACAATCATACTAAGTCTAATCCAATGATTTTTTCATTCCGAGCGCTACATTCAACTGCCTTTTTCACTTCCTTCTCGAAAAAGATAAACATGCTTCCAAAGAACGACTCGCTAGAAGGTGCACGCTTTCGACCAACCTCATGAGTTAGTTTTCCTCAACCCTTGAACCATAACATACATACAAATTCTCTTTTTCATACTCTCACCAGGAGTACATGTACCCACCAATGAAAATCTGTAAACATTGTGTTAGGGTCAAAATCAGGTTGAATAGAAGTTCAAGGGTTAAATTGTTATTTATCATTTTGAGCGTATAATGTGTAACGGGCCATGGGCTTGAATGTCATGGGCCCATGGTATATAATGTTTTGTAAACCTTAGTTTTTAGGCTAGTTGTCAATTTACACTTTCAAAATCGTATTGTAATTCTCTCTATTGAATGAAAGTGAATTGGATGACCAATTGAAATCATTCTGATTGCATTCTACTTATTGATTTCTACTGTTCGTTGCACTAATCTGGAACTCACAATTGGTATCAGAGCATACGGACGATTCGATTCAAAGTGACAAAAGGTTTCTGGTAATATTTCTGTTCAAAGTTTTCGACTATGTTCTTAGCATTCAAACTCAGTTTTTGATTCAGTGAAAATTGCTTAGTTTCGTTTATTGCATTCCGTTAGCATCATCATTATAAACGATTCTGCAAATTTTCGTAGCCTAATTCGATCATCTGATTAGCGTTTAAGCAAAATCAAGTTCATAAGTTTTTGGTCTCTGTTCTTGCAAAAATCCAATTTTTTCTATCAAAAACTTGTTATTTGGCTTCAAATTCGATTCGGGGTGTTGTTATTATTGTGTTTTGTCGAGTTCCTAACCTTTCAGGAATGATTCTAAGCAACCCTACTCGATTTCCAATCGTCTTGGAAACCACAGCCGCACTTACCGGACACCACAGCCGTGGTTACCGAATCCATCATATTGTTACCGGGTAAGTTTCCATTCCTTCACTTGTTACCGGGTAACTCCAAGTTACCGGGTAATATATTACTTACCGGTAATTTCCATACTTTCCGGATAAGTTCCCGGTAAGTGTATACGGTGACCACATCCGGTAACTGATATTTCATCCGGTAAGTCCTCTCACCCAGTAAGCTAGTTACTTGTTTTAATTTTATCGGTAAGTTCTTGCTTTATTTGATTCATCCATCCAGTTATCCGGTAAGCTCTTCATCCGGTAAGCACTTCCACCCGGTAAGTTTGTTACTTGTTTTATTCACATTCGGTAAGTGTTTGTTTTTGTTGACTCATCCGGTAAACCTGTTTCATCCGGTAACACTCAGTTATCCGGTAACCTGTGTTTACCCGGATTCCTCTGATGATTGAACACTCTCACACACAATCTAATCCGGACACTTCCAGATCAGACATCTTATATCCGGATTCCTATCCGGTAAGTTCAGTCTAGTTTATTTCTTACCTGCTTTAGCATAAAACACTCTTAGAACCTGCGTTAGGACATCACTCTTAGTGCCTTGCGTTAGGATCTCACGTTGAATCGAACCCATCATCTGACGATCACTTTAGTGCAACTTTAAGATGACTTCGCGTGACGCTCTTGCTATTGGAACCGACTCCAAGCCACCTTTCATCTACCAAGGTGAATACAGCCAGTGGCGAGATAGATTCTTGATCTTCATCGAGTCTAAGGACAACTTTGAGTTCATCTGGCGAGCTCTAAGTAATGGGTCAATTCCTACACACATGAAGACTGTTCAAGCTACTGTAGCAGGAGGTCAAGCTCACACTGAGGACAAGACACTTGCAGAAATGTGTGAGGACGAAAGAGGCATGATTAAGGGAGAAAAGCATGCCAAGAGGTACCTTTATCAGGCTCTACCTAACACGATCTACACAGCCATAGACAGCTACAAAGATACAGCAAAAGGCATGTGGGATCAGGTGGAGAAAATGATGGGCGGGAGCAAAGTCGGGAATCAACTGAAAATCAACAGCTGCATAACCAAGTTTGATGGGTTTAAGAAGCGCACCGGCGAATCCCTCTCCCAGACATATGAATGTTTTTGTCTACTTCTCAACGAGCTTCACAAAAACCACATCACTCGATCAAACACGGAAAATGCGCTCAAGTTCCTCAACAACCTCTTGCCTGAATGGAAAGTATTTGCATCTCACGTCAAGCACAACCACCTGATGGAGAACGTTGGCATCCACGAGCTTTACGAGATGCTTCTCCAGGACGAAGATGAAGTGACAGAGATTCTGAGCGAGAAGAAGTCTGCGTCCAAGCCACCTGCTGACCCACTAGCTCTTATGTCTTCAAAACAAGGCAAATCTTTTGGCCGTCGTTCCAAACGTGTTCAAGAGCAAAGTGAATCTGAACCAGAATCTGAGGAAAAGGGGGACAGTGATTCTGATCCTGAATTAACAGCCATTAAGAAGGCAATGGCTCTGCTCTCCAAATCCTTTCAACAACAGAAGTTCTACAAGAAGCCCACATCCAATAATCAGCGTTATTCCACCTCCTCCAATAAGCGCCATGATTATCAGGATAAATACAAAGGCAAGAAGAAGTCCGATGAGCACAACCATTCTGATAAGAAGGAGAAGACTGAGAAAGATGACCGTAAGCCAGAAAAGAAGAAAGACGAACCCGTGACTAGGGGTGAGCATCGGTCGGGTCGGGCCAAAAAACCCCCAACCCGATGGACAAAACAGGCCCCGAAACCCGTCCTAAGTAAAGTTCGGGTTTCGGACTTCGGGTCTAATCGGGGTTCGGGTTCATCGGGTCGAGTTCATCGTGTTTCGGACTTAGATCTAAGCATAAAGTTATGTTTGTTGAAAAATCCGTATAAAATCATTCATTGGTCTGATTGAGGTGTATAATATATCTATGGAAAGCTCTTTGTGTCTATAACAACTTTCTAGTTTACAACGAGATCTAATTGTGACTTTAAGGGGCTAGAAATAGTGTATTTCCAAAACTGGTCCTGTTAAAACGGGTTTTGCGCACTGTTTTTTGTAAAATCCATATAAAATTGGTCATTGATCCAAATAAGGTGCATTTTATGCGATTAGATTCCTAAGAGATAGTAGTACGTTTTTAATTTAGATGTCAAATCTTAGTTTGTTCTCTAAGTATCAGTAAATCGTCAAAACGGGTTCGGGTTTGGAAAACCCAAACCCAAACCGAACCGTAAGTGAAGTTCGGGTTGATCGGGTTCGGATAATTCGGGTGTCGGGTTGTCGGGTTTAGTGTTTTTGGGTTAGTTCGGGTTTCGGGTCGGTCGGGTTTTGCTCACCCCTACCCGTGACATGCTACAACTGCGGGAAGTTGGGTCATTTTGCCAAAGACTGTAGAAAGCATGTTGTGAAGAATGCACATTATTACAAGGCAAAGCTCGCATTGGCATAACAAAAGGAAGCAGGAGAGGCTCTATTTGTTGAAGATGACTACTGGATGGGTCGATCTGATAGTGAAAGCGACTCAGAAGGTGTTGATGCTTTTATAGGCTACCACTCTCCTGTTGATGAAGAATAGGCAAAGCTGTGTCAGGTATGTGAACCTATCCATCAAGATCTTTTTAATCAAATGCAATCACTTGCTTAACGGATAGATTCCTACAAGGCCACCACTGATGAACAAATGCTTGAAATTAAGTCTTTAACTGAAAAGCTAGATGTTCAAAAGCGGATAACTGAAAAGTACAAATCCAAAAATGCCAATTTAAAAGAAAAATGCATAAATCTTTCAATAGCACCCAAGGACTTCAGGGCCAAGATATTTGAACTACATTCACAGCTAGATCAGTGTGCTAATGAGAAAGCATAGATTGTTTATCAATGCTCTGCTCTCCAAATTCAGCACAAGGAGTTTGTCAATAAAATAATTGATCTCGAAACCAAACTCCACAAAAGAGGCCAAACAGAGCAGACTATTCATATGAATAAACCCAAGGAATTCACATATTTTAAGAAGGAATGGGGAATCGGATACGATAACCCACATTACTTGAAAAAAGGTATACACCTCACACCTACTCTCTATGATTTTGGGTGTCTGGGTATGGACAAAAAGTATAAAGAGTTTAAAATACGATGGACTGGTCCTCTCGAACCTGAAAAGGAAGAGGAAACTGATGAATATAAGCGCAAACACACGACCAAAATGCAACTTCCTTTTTGTTATGAGCATTTGAACTATTATTATGAGAAAAATCCAAAGAAATACCTCTCGAATGACTACTTTGACTGCTATAAGGTTGTAACGCCCAAGGATTCCTCCAAAAAGGATGAGGTCCAAGCAACCGAACCCAAAACTGAGACGGGTGAGTTCAAACTCTATGTTCCCCCTCTCGTTTTGGAAGCAAAAATAGTTGACTTAGAGGAGTCACTCGAGAAGGAAAGATCTTGTTTTCAAAAGGAAAAGCAAGCGCTTATCACAGAACTTGAGAAACTCAAATCCGAGAAAACCGAAGTTGTGTCGGATGAAGGACAAGAAATCCTTCGGTGTGAAATCAATAAGCTCACATCAAAACTGCCTGCCTTGGAAATAGAAGCGATGAACGAGCATACGAGAAATGGTCAACTCAAAGAGCAGATTGACCTACTCCAAAATGAAAAGCAAATTTCACCCAAACTTTTCTCCAACTCATCTAATACATCCTCGTGTAAAGCTTTCGTTGGAAAAATCTCTTCACAAGACGGTAAAGAATCTCAAGATAAGTGTGTTTTAAGGAATTTAAACTCTGACTTTTTTCTAGCTTCTGCACCGAATTCCCCTAAACACACAGACACAAATTGTTCATCACCTTCCTCGACCAATCCACGGCCACCTATTCCAGATATAGATTTTTTAGAATTTATGAATTCCGAGGGCAATTCTGAGGAAGAGTTTGAATCGTTTCCCTTCGACAAACCTCTTCCAAGTCATATTGACTTTCTTTCGCCAATAATTAATCGACCGGTCAACTTTCAAAAAGAAGAATGTTCCAAACCAAAGACCCAGCTGTGATTAAGGTTTCTAAAACTGAGTCACATTCTCAAAAATAATCACAGCCGAGGCAAAAGACAGGTCAATCAACTGATAGAAATCTTGTTTCCTCAAAATCCACTGACCATGTCGTCAATGTTGTTTCAGATATAATCGGTCGAGCTAAACAGGACAAACAAAAGTGGCTAGCTAAGGAATCTATCGAGAAAGAGGCATCGAAGTCATTTAATATTGTTTTCTATCCTAGAATGAACATCCATGATTGTGCTTTGAACCATAAGAATGATTTTGTTGAACAAGATGTTAATTTTCCAATTAAACTTTATTTTATTTAGCAATTAATCCAGTTATCGCATGATTGCCTGTTTTGTTCTAGTTGTGGTTGGAATGACTTCGATGACATTAGAAATTCACCAGATTGGTTTGGGTCCTACCATGTCTATAATTCTGCACCCAAACGCAAACCCCGTAAAAACAAAAGGAAACCAAATACAAAACGGGGTTTCCAATCAGAGGTTAAGTCTAAGCAAGAAAGGAAACCCATTTCAAAACGGGTTCCTCTGTAACGCCCCAAAACAGGGGTTAACAAAAATTTCCATAAAACGGAAGAGTGGTACACATTACTAAAGTAAAAGTATACCTAATTAACATTTCATAATCATTAATACAAAGATTTAGTTAATTATAACTACTATTGGACCACTAGCTTATCTGATCACTACTATGGCAATCAAATTACAAAAAGGATGTCGGAAAGTTTTATCATAAATCTTCCAATCTTTCACTCTCCAACAATGATCCCATGCTCACAACCCCGTTTTAGACCTTCTTGTGTTCGGAACCACTATTATCTGTAACACATAAAACACATAACAAGTGTTAGGCTTTTAAAGCCTAAGTGAGGTTTACACAAAGCACATAGAGCATAATCATAGCATGTAGGAATAACGATTCGATACATTCACAAATTGGATTCCATGGAGAAGGTCCATATCGCTACCCAGTTACATCATAATTGAAGATATACCTTGATCGGTACCCCACGGTATTGTCACAAGGCATAACACAACGGAAAAACCCCACGGTATCTGAAGGTATGAATCAATTCTTATTATTATCTATTGATTTCTATTAGTTGTTGCACTGATCTGGAACTCACAATTGGTATCAGAGCAAACGGACGAATCGATTCAAAGCTTCTAAAAGATTTCTGGTAAGAATTCTCATCTATTAGTCGACTGCTGTGTTCTTGATCACTTTGATCAGATTTTTATTCTGTGCAAATTGACTGTTATCGATTATTGCATTCTGTTCATATCATCATCATAATCAATTCTGCAAATTTTCACCATCTAATTTGATCATCTTAATCGATTTTTAGCAAAATCAAAGTTTCAAGTTTTTGGTTTGTGTTCTTGCAAAAATCCAATCTTTTCAATAAAAAACGTGTTATTTTACTTCAAAATCGATTTGGGTATTGTTATTATCGTGTTTGGTCGAGTTCCTAACCTTTCAGGAACGATTTTGAGCAACCCTAATCGATTTCCAATCGACTTGGAAACCACACACGCAGTTACTTGATACCACAGCTGTGGTTACCGGGTTCATCAAATTGTTACCGGGTAAGTTTCCAATCCCTTTTCTTGTTACCGGGTAACTCCAAGTTACCGGGTAATACATATCTTATCGGATAAATTTCTCACTTTCCGGACAAGTTCCCGGTAAGCTCATCCGGTAACTTACTGTCTCATCCGGTAAGTTATCTCATCCGGTAAGTTTATCATATGTTTCATTTTGTTATCGGTAACTCTTGATTTAGTTGTTTCATTCGGTAAACCCTTTATCCGGTAACTTCTGAATTTTGTTATCATCATCCGGTAACCTCAAGTCTCCCGGTAAGCCTTTCATCCGGTAAGTTGTTCCACCAGGTAAGTTTCATCTTTACATAGTTTTCTTCCGGTAACCCTCTGTTACCCGGTAACTCAAGATCATCCGGTAACTTCTGCAAATTTACGTGTTTCTCACAATCTAATCCAGACACTTCCAGATCATATATTGTTCATCCGGATTCCTATCCGGTAAGTACAGTCTAGTCGACTTCTTACCTGCTTTAGCTTAATTCACTCTTAGAACCTGCGTTAGGATATCACTCTTAGTGCCTTGCGTTAGGTTATCACTTTGAATCGAATCAATCGTCTGACGATGACGTTAGTGCAACACAAAATGTCTTAGCGCGACGCTCTTGCTATCGGCACCGACTCCAAGCCGCCTTGCCTCTACCAAGGTGAATACAGCCAATGGCGGGACCGATTTCTAAACTTCATTGAGTCATAGGATAACTTCGAGTTTATCTAGCGAGCTCTAGAAGACGGGCCAATTCCTACACCCATGAAGACAGTACCAACAACTAAAGCAAATGGTCAAGCTCGTACCGAGTCTAAGACACTCTCCGATATGACTGTCGATGAAAGAGGCATGCTTGAGGGAGAAAAGCATGCTAAGAGGTACCTGGTTCAGGATCTACCCAACACGATCTACACAGCCATCGACAGCTACAAAAAGACAGCTAAGGGTATGTGGGATCAAGTGGAGAAACTGATGCGCGGGAGCGAAGTCGGGAATCAACTGAAGATCAACAGCTCCATAACCAAGTTTGATGGGTTTAAGCAGCGCACCGGCGAATCCCTCTCCCAGACCTATGAACGCTTCTGTCTCCTTCTCAACGAGCTTCACAAGAACCAAATCACTCGTTCTAACACGAAGAACGCGCTCAAGTTTCTCAATAACCTCTTGCCTGAATGGAAAGTATTCGCATCTCACGTCAAGCACAACCACTTGATGGAGAAAATCGGCATCCACGAGCTCTATGAGATGCTACTGCAGGACGAAGATGAAGTGATGGAGATTCTGAACGAGAAAAAGTCTGCATCCAAGCCAGCTGCTGATCCACTGGCACTTATGTCTTCCAAACGACGGAAATCTTCTGGCTGTCATTTCAAACGTGCCCAAAAGCAAAGCAAATCTGAGTCAGAACCTGAGGAAAAAGAAGACAGTGATTATGATCCTGAAGTATCTGCCATTAAGAAAGCAATGGCCCTGCTCTCCAAATACTTCCAACAACAGAAGTTTTATAAGAAGCCGACGTCTAATAATCAGCGCTACTCCACCTCCTCCAACAAGCGCCATGATTATCAAGACAAATATGAAGGAAAGAAGAAAGCCGATGAGCCCGACCAGTCTGACAAGAAAGAGAAGACAGAGAAACTTGATCGCAAGAAGAAAGACGAACCTGTGACTTGTTAAAACCGCGGGAAGCTTGGTCACTTTGCGAAAGATTGTCGGAAGCCTGTTGTAAAGAATGTTCACTATTACAAGGCGAAGCTCGCATTGGCAGAACAGAAGGAAGCTGGAGAAGCTTTATTTGTTGAAGACGACTACTGGTTGGGTCGTTCTGATGATGAAAACGAGTTTGATGGTGCTGATGCTTTTATGGGCTACCACTCTCCCGCTGATGAAGAAAAGGCAAAGTCAAGTCAGGTATGTGAACCTATCCATCAAGATTTCTTTGATCAAATGCAATCTCTTGCTGAACGGATAGATTCCTACAAGGTCAACGCTGACGAACAACTGCTTGAGATTAGATCACTATCTGAAAAGCTGGATGTTCAAAAGCAAATAACTGAGAAATACTAGTCCGAAAATGCAAATTTAAAAGAAAAATGCAAAAATCTTTCAATAGCACCTAAGGACTTAAGGGCCAAAATATCTGAACTATAGTCACAGCTTGATCAATGTGAGAATGAGAAAGCAGAAATTGTTTATCAATGCTTTGCCCTTCAAATTCAACACAAGGAGTTTGTCAGTAAAATTAATGATCTTGTAATCAAACTCCACAAACGAGGCCAGACTGACCAAACCATTCATATGAATAAACCCAAGGAGTTCACTTACTTTAACAAGGAATGGGGAATCAAATACAATAACCCACAGTACTTGCAAAAGGGTATATTCAAAAGACCTGCACTGTATGATTTTGGCTATCTTGGAATAGACAGAAAGTATCCAGAATATGGGATTAAATGGATTGGTCCTCTTGAACCTGAAAAGGAAGAGGAAACTAAAGAATATAAGCGAAAGCACACTACAAAAATGCAACTTCCTTTTTGTTATGAGCCTTTGAATTATTATTATGAGAAAAATCAAAAGAAATACCTCTAGAATGACTATTTTGACTGCTATAAGGTTGTGACGCCCAAGGATTCCTCCAAATAGGATGAGGTCCAAGCAACCAAACCCAAGACTGAGACGGATGAGTTCAAACTCTATGTTCCCCCTCTCGTCTTGGAAGAAAAGATAGTCGAGTTAGAAGAGTCACTCAAGAAGGAAAGGTCAAGTTTTCAAAAGGAAAAGTCAACGCTTATTAAAGAACTTGAGAAACTCAAATCCGTGAAAACCAAAGTTGTGTCGGAAGAAGGACAGGAAATCCTTCGGTGTGAAATCAATAAGCTCACATCACAACTGTCTGCCTTGGCAACAGAAGCGATGTACGAGCATACGAGAAATGGTTAACTCCAAGAGAATATTGACCTCCTCCAAACTGAAAAGTCGATTTCACTCGAACTTTCCTCCAATTCTTCGGACACATCCTCGTGTAAAGCTTTCATTGGAAAAATCTTTTCACAAGACGGAAATCAGTCTCAAGATAAAAGTGTGTTAAGGAATTTAAACTCAGATTTTTTCTAGCTTCCGCACCAAATTCCCCGAAGCACACTGATACAAAGTGTTCCTCGCCTTCCTCGGCCAATCTAAGTCCCACTATCCCGGATATTGATTTTTCAGAATATATGAATTCTGAGGGCAATTCGGATGAAGAGTTTGAATCGTTCCCCTTCGACAAACCTCTTCCAAGTCATACTGACTTTCTTTCGCCAGTAGTTAATCGACCGGTCAATTTTCAAAAGGGCGATTGTTCTAAATCAAAGACTCCGGTTGTGATTAAGATTTCTAAAAATGCATCACATTCTCAAAAACAACTACAGCCGAAGCAAAAGACCGATCGACCGACTGATAAGACTCATGTTTCCTCAAAATCCACTAACCATACTGTCAACGTTGTTTCATATAAAAATGGTCAGGCAAAACAAGGAAAACCAAAGTGGCTAGCTAAGCAGTCTATCGAGAAAGAGGCATCAAAGTCATTTAATACGCTCTTTTATCATAGAATGAATAAAAACGATTGTGCTTGGAATCATAGGAATGATTTTGTTAAACAAGATGTTAAATTTCCGATTAAACTTTATTCCATTCAGCAATTGATTCAATTATCACATGATTGTTTGTGTTGTTCTAGTTGTGGTTGGAATGACTTTGATGATATTAATAATAATGATTGGTTTGGGTCATATCATATGTATAATTCTACACCCAAATGCAGACCCCGTAAGAACAAAAAGAAGTCTAAATCTAATCGGGGTCCCCAATCAGAGGTTAAACCTAAGCAAGAGAGGAGACCCATTTCAAAACGGGTTCCTCCTACTGAGGTTAAACCTACACCCAAGAGGCAACCTGCTTCAAACAGGTTCCTTCGAAAGGTGTAAAACCTAACCCTCCAGGAGCTATGCAAATATGGGTACCTAAAGTCCGCTAATCTCGTTTTACAGGACGGTCATGTGTGGTACTTAGATTCTGGATGCTCCAAGCACATGACCGGAAGGAGGGAGCTTCTCACGAACTACAAAGAACAATATGGCGGAGACGTGAGATTCGGGAACGATGATAAGGCGCCGATTTTGGGCTACGGCGACATTGTCCAAGACAAGATCACCATCAATAAAGTTTCACATGTCGCGAGATTGGAACACAACCTGTTTAGTATCGGCCAATTCTGCGACAAAGATCTCTAGGTCAGATTCAAAGCCAAAAGATGTAGCATTCTCCCCGATGACGGAACGGAGCTACTGGTTGGAAAGCGACAGACCAACCTCTACACCATCAACCTCGCAGTCCTGAAGACCGATAACTATGTTTGCTTGATGTCTAAGGCCAATTCTCAACAAGCATGGATTTGGCATCGACGTCTCTCGCACCTGACTTTCAAGAGTATCAACAAACTGGTGCTGGGCGGACACGTGAAAGGCATGCCCGACCTTCAATTCGTGAAGGACCGACTTTGCGGGGCATGCGAAATGGGAAATATGAAGCGAGCAACGCATAAGCCGAAGGCAACTCCGAGCACGTCACGGTCCCTCAAACTTATCCATATGGATTTATGTAGACCGATACGTGTTCAGAGCATCAACAAGCGTAAGTATTGAATAAGACAATCTCAACTGATGATTACAAAACAACTAAAGAGAACAATATATAGGGGAACAAGTTACAAATACACCCCTTAAATAATAAAGAATGACTAACAACATTAATTATATTAGTCTAATATCCCCCCTCAAGCGAAACGGTGGTGGACCAAGGCGCAACATGTATCGAAAATGCTCAAATTGTTGGCGAGGAAGACTCTTAGTGAAGATGTCCGCAACTTGAAGCTTGGTTGGAACAAACATGGTGAGAAGTTTGCCAGACGCAACAAGCTCACGAACGAAGTGATAATCAAGGTCAATGTGCTTGGCTCGCTTGTGAGATACAGGATTCTGTGTGAGAAAAAGAGCACTTTGATTGTCACAAAGGAGAGTCGGGCGACCGGATGGTAAGGCATGAAGCTCTCGTAAGAGATGCGTGATCCAGATAATCTCAGCAGCCGTGTTAGCCATGGCTCGATATTCAGATTCACAACTAGAGCGAGAAACAGTCGGTTGCTTTTTGGCGCTCCAAGATACAAGATTACCCCCCAGGAATATCGAGTATCCATAAGTGGAGCGGCGTGTGTCAAGACACCGAGCCCAATCAGCATCAGAATACCCAACAATGGTGGTGGTTTTGGGCCTGGAAAACGTGAGTCCAAAGGAGATGGTACCCTTGACATATCGAATAAGGCGCTTCACGGCCTGAAAGTGCGCTACAGTTGGGGTTGATAAAAACTGACTAACTTGGTTCACAGCATACGCGATATCTGGTCGAGTGATGGTCAAGTACTGAAGAGCACCCACTAGCGAGTGATAACGAGTGGGATCCTTGTAAGGAGTACCACTAGTAACAAGCGAGACATTAGCGGAAAGGGGGGTGGCGACTGGTTTAGCCTCAAGGAGTCCCGCACGGGAGATGATGTCATGAGCGTACTTGGCCTGACTGATAAACAGACCGGAGGGCAGATGTGTCACCTCAAGCCCAAGAAAGTAATTCAAACGGCCGAGATCTTTAATTTTACACTCAGCATGTAGTTTAGCAATAAAGGAGCGAATGACGGATTCATCAGAGCCCGTGAGGATCAAGTCATCCACATAAACTAATAAGTAAAGGATGCACGCATCACGGCGAAAGACAAATAGTGAGGGATCAGCCCGACTGCATGAGAAACCACTGGAGACTAAAAAGGTACTGAGACGATGGAACCACGCCCTAGGGGCTTGCTTCAAGCCATAGATAGCTTTGCGAAGTTTGCAAACGTGATTCGGGTACCGGGAGTCCAAAAAACCAGGCGGTTGCTGCATATAGACGGTGTCACTCAATGTGCCATGAAGAAAGGCATTATTCACATCAAGTTGATGTAAATGCCACCCATTAATAACCGCAAGTGTGAGAACCACCCGAATCGTTGCCGCCTTTACAACGGGGATAAAAGTGTGAGAAAAATCAAGGCCTGGAACTTGACTGAAGCCTTGAGCAACGAGGCGAGCCTTATGCCGTTCAACCGAGCCATCAGCCCGGTATTTGCTGCGAAACAACCATTTGCACCCCACCACATTTGTACCGGGAGGACGAGGAACCAATGACCAAGTGCGGTTATGATGGAGAGCATTCATTTCGGAGCGCATGGCATCATACCATTTGGAATCATGCATGGCATCGGAGTAGGAGGTGGGATCCCGAGTAGTTAAAAGTGCCGAAAAGAGACTATGGTCTTGAAAATGAGATAAATCAGCCCGATAGCGTGGTTTAAATATGCCCGCCCTGGCCCGAGTAACCATGGGGTGCCGGTTTTGAGATGGTGTCGAATCCGGTGGTGGTGTGGCATTGGGTTCATCAACCGGGGAATCCGGTGGTGGTGTGGCATCGGTTTCATTAACCGGGGAATCCGGTGGTGGGATGGCATCGGTTTCACTAACCGGGGAATCTGGTGGTGGCGTGTCATCGCAAAAACCACAAGCGGGTGGTGATGATGGCGTTGATGAAGGAACGGGTGACGGGGAAGCGACCGGTGGAAGTGGAATGTCCGCCAAAAAAGAGTGCAAAGGTAAGGTGGTGAGGGGTGCATCCTTGGTAGAAGCGCTAAACGGAAAACACGACTCATCAAACCGGGCATGGCGAGTGATAAAGATTCGAGATGACACCGGATCAAGGCATTGATAGCCTTTGTATTGGGAGTTGTACCCGATAAAAACACACGGAATGCTCCGTGGAGATAACTTATGCTCCGAGTAATTACGTAAATATGGGTATACTCGACACCCAAAAGGTCGAAAATTGTCATAGGATGGCACCCGTGCAAACATAACCTCAAATGGGGACTTCATGGAGAGTACTTTTGTGGGAAGGCGATTAATGATGTGAACCGCGGAGCTGAAAGCATGAACCCAATAAGAGGCAGGAATGTGTCCATGAAACATCATGGCAAGCCTGGTTTCAACAATATGTCGATGCTTGCGCTCAACCCGCCCATTTTGTTGCGGGGTATATGGGCAAGAAATTTGATGAAAAATGCCATGCTTGATTAATAATGTTTTGACATTGTGATTTAAAAATTCCGTACCCCCATCACTTTGAAAAACCTTAATTTTGGAGGAAAATTGATTCTGCACAAACGTAATAAACATGGAAAAAATAACATGGAAATCGGACTTGGACTTGAGCGGGTATAGCCATGTGAATCGAGAAAAATCATCCACAAATGTCACATAATATCGATAGGAGTCAACCGACGAGACCGGTGACGGTCCCCAAAGGTCACAATGGACCAAATCCAACACATGTAAGGCACGTTTGTTATTATCATCAAATGGCAACCGGTGTGATTTAGCAAGTTGACAAGGTGAGCAAGCAACCGGTTTTGGTAAAATAGAAGAAACCAACAAATGTCCAAGTTTATTCAAAACAGAAATAGTGTCAAACGACACATGCCCCAATCTAGAGTGCCAAAGTTCAAACGACGCCTTGGATTTGGTCCTAGCAAAAAACGCATAAGCCTTCGGTGAGGAGGATAGCACATAGAGTCCACGATCACATTTTCGTTGAGCTAGAACTCGCTTCGTTAGACGATCCTGAATAGAACAATAAGATTTGGAGAATAGCACATCCACATCATTATCATATGTTAGTTTGCTAATAGACAACAAATTTTTGGTAAGGTGCGGGACCACCAAAACATCACGCAGGCGGATACCATTTGCAAGTGTGGAAGTCCCAATAGAAGAAATAGGGAGAGTATTACCATTTCCAAATTGAACCGAGCCATCACCAACAAATGGCTCGGGTTGAGAAACCGAACCTGCGGAAGAGGCCATATGATCGGAGGCACCAGAATCAACATACCAATCCGGACCGGAAGTATTCACGTGACACTTTGCAAGAAACGCCTTGGCAAGATCAGTTTCATATGCGGGAGATGGTGACGTGAAAGTGGTAAGTTGAGGACACACATTCGCATAATGGCCATTTTGACGACACAGTTGGCAATAGGGAGGGCGACGGCCACGACCACGACCACCGCGAAAGCTCCGACCACCACCACCGCCCCGACCACGACCACCGAGAGATGGCTGCGTCGAGGCAATTTCAGCCGAGAAAGCTACGGTGTTGGTGGCTGTTCCATGGATTGAGCGAAGAAACAATTCATGCCCCTCGGCTTGTGCAAGTAAATCACGGAATGCATGAGGGGTACGGGAGGCACGAATGGCCGTCGAAAAAGTTTCAAACGAACCCCCAATACCACATAGGAACCAATGAGTTTTGTCGGATTCAACAACCGCGTGACCAATGGCCGCAAGTTGGTCACAAATTTCCTTAAATTTATGACCAAACTCCGAAACACTTGAGGTACCTTTAGAGAGAAGACGAAGTTGGTCACGACCAAACTCCGAAACACTTGAGGTACCTTTAGCGGTAGAGAGACCCACAATCTCCGAGAAGGCCTCCTCGGTTAACGAAGCTTGGAGGAGGATGACATCACGTTGATCAGCGGCGAGCCACACCGCATGAGCCAGATTCACGGTCGGCTTGGCATCAACCAAAAGTTGGGATGACGGGGCTTGAGAGGAACCGTCAACATGATCAAGAAGAAGTTGATAATGGAGAAGTGGCATCATTTGGTTCTTCCACTTCAGGTAATTTGTGGAGGAGAGGCAAATGGTGATAAGATGAAGGATGGTGTTCATGGGAAGAGTGTTGTCTTGGTAGGAGGAGGAGGAGGAGGAGGCAGCCATGGAGGTGGCCGGTGATCAAGAGAAGACGAGAGGGGAGGGAGAGGAAGGGATGATACAGATCGGTTATTGAGGGAGAGGAAGGGAAAGGGTCAAGGCTCTTGATACCATATTGAATAAGATAATCTCAACTGATGATTACAAAACAACTAAAGAGAACAATATATAGGGGAACAAGTTACAAATACACCCCTTAAATAATAAAGAATGACTAACAACATTAATTATATTAGTCTAATAGTAAGTACGTTTTGGTGATGGTGGATGATTTCTCACGGTACACATGGGTCAAGTTTCTACGCACGAAGGACGAAACCCCGGAGCTGATAATCAACCATTTGAAGACCATCCAACTGAACCTACAACAACAAGTTCAGACCATCAGGACCGACTACGGGACGGAGTTCAAGAATCAAACGGTGAACGAATACCTGACCTCAGTCGGTATCTCGCAAACCTTCTCGGCCGCACGCACTCCTCAACAAAATGGAGTGGTGGAAAGACGCAACCGTACCCTCATTGAAGCTGCTCGCACGATGCTTTCTCAATCCAAACTGCCTTTATTTCTCTGGGCCGAAGCGGTGTCTACTGCATGTTACACGCAAAACCGCTTCATTATCTACAAGGGGTTCAACAAGGCGCCGTACGAGAACATGAACAAACGCGTTACGAACATCAAGTACTTCTCGACGTTCGGATGCACGTGCTACGTCCTCAACGACAAAGATGATCTCAGCAAGTTCAGCCCGAAGGCGGACGAAGGAGTTTTCATTGGATACTTCATGCAGGCTAAGGCGTATCGCGTTTACAACAAACGGACTAAAACCATTATTGAGAGTGTAAACGTGACATTCGACGAAGCCGCAGATTTGGCTTCTGAACAACTCAGTTCAGAACCCAGTTTAACTGGTGTGCTTGCTTCTGAACTTTCACGTTCGGGATCTGCACAAACAGCAGTAAATCCGAATCACGCATCTTCATCGAATGCTAATCTTTCTGATTTAGATCTACTGTTTCTATACTTCTATGATGATTTGTTTAATGTTTCTACCCCTCTTGTCTCATCTCAACCAAGAATCGAAGCTGCTCAAATTGAGGTCTCGGCGAATCTCTCCGGTCCGCCGCCTTCGACCAGCAGTCTAACACTTACTGTGTAGACACCTCAACCTTCATCATCAACATCTTATACAACCATTCCCCCAGAAGAACCAGTACAAAACACGGAGATCGCTCCTGACGATTCGTCATCCACTATAATAATTGATCAGCATCTGCATTCCTCGGAACCCGAAGTTGCTCAACCTTCGACGAATCCAACAACGTCTCCTCCGAGAAACCAACTTGCAACACTTGAAGCTGTTCAAGACCTTCCTACTGGTGCATACGTGGATCCGGACACCTCACACTCAACTCAGCAGCCGCTTCCATGCACCATCAAATGGACCAAAGCTCATCCCCTGAACCAAATTATCGGTGATCCGAGTACTCCAGTAGAAACACGAAGCGCATCGGCCAACTTTTGCCTATTCTCTGGATTCCTGAGTAAGATCGAGCCAACCACCATACGCGAAGCACTCGAAGATCCGGACTAGATCATAGCCATGCAAGAGGAGCTTAACCAATTCAAGGCGCTCAAAGTATGGTGACTTGTTCCACGTCCATCTCACAAAAAGGTGATCGACACTAAATAGATCTTCAAGAACAAGAAAGACGAGGACAACATCATCGTACGCAACAAGGCACGTCTCGTAGCCAAGGGATACCGACAGCAAGAAGGGATCGACTATGATGAGACATACACTCCGATGGCGAGAATCGAAGCAATACGTACGTTCCTTGCATACGCCGCACACAAAAACTTCACGATCTTCCAAATGGATGTGAAGACCGCATTCCTCTACGGCGATATCAAGGAAGAAGTGTACGTATCGCAATCGGACGGATTCGTGGACGATACGAAGCCTGAGCATGTCTACAATCTAGACAAGGCGCTTTATGGTCTAAAGCAACCTCCACGAGCCTGGTATGATACTTGTGATCCCAGATTCAATCAGGTAAGAATCATTAAACTCAAGAACACCATAAGATCTTCATTAGAATAGAGAAAGAATACAAAGATTGGAATGAGATCCCCTTTTTTCTCTCTAAACTCTCTCTAGGTTGTCATCCATCTCACTTTACAATCTCACGTATACAATGACAACTACTTACAATTCCCTTACAAACAAGTATTTATACCTCTTGACTATCTCACTAAAGTATGTTGACTTTGACTTTTTAAAGCATCTACTTTGACTTTTTACAATTACATTTGACTCTTTACATTTATACAAATATACATTAAATCTTGAATACATTTTATGCACTAACAATCTCCCCCTATGGATTCAAGATTTAAAAATTGATGACGATAGTCTTCAGCTCTTTGTGATCTTCAGATCTTCAACACTTTAGTACTTTGAACAATCTCCCTCTTCGCTTTGAAGGAAGATCAATCTTCGAAAGATAATTTTGAAGATTCTTCAAATAAGCGTTGTCTTCAGAAATTCAATCTGACTGCTTTAAACTTCATCTGGATCTTAAAAAAAAAACAAATAGTCATCAAAGTCGTGAAACATAAACTTCACATCTTTGCAGTGTTGGTCAAAATCTTCATCTTCTTGAATCTTCGTATCACTGATCTTTGAATCATTGTAGCACGGATCTTTGCATCTTTGACAAAGATCTTAAGTCTTTGAATATGAACAGGTTTTAAGATTTGATGGGGTTTGGGCTTTAACGAACTTTGAATATCTTGAACTGTGTATCTTCACTTCTTGAACAATGAACATCTTTGAACTTTGAATCTCTGTCGAATCATCTCGAAACATCTTGAACTTTTTATCTCGATCTTATTGACTTTAACAAAACTTCACTTTATCTTGAAATTGAAACTTTCATATCTTCTCCCCCTTTTTGATGATTGTGAGCATCATGATCATCAAAACATCAACATCAATTTCAACAACCTTTGAATACACCAATAACAATCTCCTCCTTTCGATCTGAAGATCCGTCAATCATAAATGTTTATCCGAATCTTTTCAAATTCAGATAAAATGAAAGTGGTAACCCTGAAACAACTAACGAATCAGTTAAAATGCCAGTAAGTTGCACGGAGCCACTTAGTACAACGAATGCACTTTGGAAAGGAGCTTTTTGATGTTCACTCTTCCAGGGCTTCCATTCAATCATCGAAAAACCACAAAGGAAATTCTATGAATGTTATGACAAGAAAACATATTCCTTGTGTGTAAGTGCAAGTGTAGAAAGAATAAAGCAACTTATGCTTGAAAATTATAGGCTCAAAATGTGTAAACTGTTGAGACAGCAACAAGTTTTCCACGGACTCAATGTGCATGAATTAAGAGAGAAGGTGGGGCAAACTTTCTTCTTTTTCAATATCCAAACCTTCTGAGTGAAGATTAGATAGATAATATGTTGCGTCCCCAAGAAAAATTGAAATGAGTGGCTGGTGGGGTTAAAGCAAGAGTTGGCATGGGCTAACTGCCTGTTTCAATGATGGTCACCAAAGAATGTGAACCAATCAGTAATGTGGCTGCCCGACTCAGAAAGTGGATGGGGCAGAGTTCTCTTATTCTTTTAACTTTGTTCTCACACCATCTTTCTGTTTTTAATTCCTTCATTTCTACCCAAACTCTCATTTACATTTTACCTAAGCACAATGAGATACTCAACCGGATGAGTTATCTCCCCCACTCTTTGATTTCGACCCCTCACCCCTCAATCACTTAAGGATAACTTCTTGGGTAGGAAACACTGGTTCCCATGAAATAATCATTAAACTCAAGAACACCATAAGATCTTCATTAGAATAGAGAAAGAATACAAAGATTGGAATGAGATCCCCTTTCTCTCTCTAAACTCTCTCTCTAGGTTGTCATCCCTCTCACTTTAAAATCTCACGTATACAATGACAACTACTTACAATTCCCTTACAAATACCTATTTATACATCTAGACTATCTCACTAAAGTATGTTGACTTTGACTCTTTAAAGCCCCTACTTTGACTTTTTACAATTACATTTGACTCTTTACATTTATACAAATATACATTAAATCTTGAATACATTTTATGCACTAACAATACTCTATCAGAATTTTTAATAAAGTCAGAATTTTCACGAGGTACAATCGATACAACTCTCTTTATTAAAAAGGAAAAAGGTAATATAGTGTTAGTTCAGGTGTATGTCGACGACATAATTTTCGGCTCTTCTAATCCACAGTTTGCTAAGAACTTTGCCAAATTAATGGGAAGATTTTTTAAAATGAGTATGCTATGTGAGATGAATTTCTTCCTTGGTCTTCAAGTTAAACAACTGTCGAGCGGGATATTCATAAATCAGGCCAAGTACATCCGGGATATTCTTAATAAATTCCAGATGGAACAGACCTCACCGATGAAAACTCCCATGGCACCCGGTACCAAGTTACACGTCGATCCTAACGGAAAGGATGTGGATACCAAAACGTACCGGGGAATGATTGGTTTTTTGATGTACCTAACTGCTAGTAGACCGGACATCATGTTTTCGACGTTTCTTTGCGCCCGGTTTCAGTCAAAACCGAAAGAGTCTCATTAAATAGATGTCAAATGAATTTTTTGTTATTTACGTGGTACTGCTGATCTTGGCTTGTGGTACCCGAAAGAGACATGTTTTGAGCTGTCTGCATACTCTGATGTGAACCACGCGGGCAACATGATGGATCGGAAGAGCACATCGGGTCATGTGCAGTTCTTGGGCGATAGCTTGGTGAGTTGGGCATCCAAGAAGCAGCAGTGCGTCTCAACATCGACTGCCGAGGCAGAATACGTGGCCGCCGCAAGCTGATGTTCTCAAGTGATATGGATGTGCACGCAACTCAAGGACTACGGTTTCACGTATGTCAAGGTGCCCATCTACTACGACTCGAAGAGTGCTATTGCAATATCCAGCAATCCGGTCCAGCATATGAAGACAAAGCACATAGACGTTCGGTACCATTTTATCAAGGATCACGTTGAAAGAGGTACAGTTGAACTCTATTTTGTAAGTACAGAACATCAGTTAGCAGACCTGTTTACCAAACCCCTGGACGAAAAATGCTTTAACTATCTAGTGTCCAGGTTAGGTATGCTAAATCTGAAGACTTGATCTGATTGTATGCCCGTTACAAGTTCCATACATCTACGAGAAACTGTCTACTCATCATCCGTTGTTCACACTTCTGATGATTGAGCATACACTTTCTCGCATTTGTATTCTACTTGTATCAGTTACAAGGTTAGGTTGAGTCTCTGTATTTATTAGGTAGATTTCGTTTGTTTACTTTCTTTCCACGTGTGTTTCTTTTGTTTAATACTGTTTTCAAGTTTATTTGATTATATATGTGCTTTCACAAGTGTTAATGTGTTCAGGGGGAGCACGACCAGCTATCAGGTATGTTATTCTATTGTTGAGGGGGAGTGTCACACACATTTTTTTAAACTGCCAGTTTTTTTTGTGTGTGTCGACATTGCCGAGTGCACTTCACATCACACTCCGTGCACATTTTGAGGGGGAGCACAACCTTTGGTGTTCATCATTTGAGCTGGAGCGTCACATATTTTTCTTAAACGCGTAAAAGTTTTGTTGTGCTGACGACTCCATACTCACTCACATTCCTGTTCCGTGGGGGAGCAGGGAAATACACGTGCTAAGGACGAGGGGGAGCGGGAAATGTTTTTCAAATTTCTCAAATTTCAGCTTTCCGGATACTTACCCGGTAAGTTACCGGGTAACCATGTTACCGGGTACCCTTACCGGACCGGGTAAGTTACCGGGAATTTTAACCGGCAAGTCCTTCAGTACATATATATCTATACGCACCCGTGAACCCTCACTATTCATTTCACCCGGTTTCTCTTCACAAAACCCTCGAAAAACCCATCGTCTCTCTCTCTCTCTCGCACTCGGTAACTCACATCACTCACTCAAGCGTGTTCTCATCTAATCTAACTTACAGGTAAATGTTTCTGATCTCTAACCGTTCACCCATATCTACTTTATTCGCGTTTTTCTCCGTCGATTCGAGCATAACTCGATCGACCGCGGGTTTTCAAAACCCCTTTTTGGGTCACCTACGATTATGGTTACTATATGTGTGTTTTTCTTCGTTCAATGCATAGTTTGTAACATATCTCTGCACTTAGAATCCTTTAAACCAAGTAGACTTCATTTTGGTTGATGTTTTGAGTCGATTTGGGCACTGCGGTAACTCGCCCGGTAACCCTAGTTTACCCGGTAACATTCATGTTACCCGGTAACTAGCATGTTACCCGGACACCATCATCATACCCGGTAAGTACTAATTTTCAAATCATTCCGAACACTTTGATCCCCGGTAACCCAAGTCGTCCGGATACCTGGTATCCGGTAAGTTCGACTATCCGGTAAGATCGGTGTCCGGTAACCATTACGTATCCGGTAAGTGAATACCATTCGGTAACCTACTTCACCCGGTAAGCTTACCTCACCCGGTAAGACCATTTTTTCCGGTAACTCTCCATCACCCGGTAACCTATGTGTCATCCGGTAACCCCTATCTATCCGGTAAGTTATACTTGTCCGGATACCCTGTTTATCCGGACACTGCTCGAGCCTAATACCTCTGCATTTTTCAAACGTTGTCAGTCTCATTGTCATGCTTTAACTGCCAGTCCTCAATCATCCGCTGATTGGGCCATTCCAATGCTAAGGTACGTCCATTTCCAAGTTTGTCGCGTTATAGCTCTAACTTCGCGTTTCTTTTCAGAAATACTACATGGCGGAACAACAAGACTAACAACAACAGCAAATTCCTCCTCCTGAGGAATTTATTGAGATCTCGAAATTGAGATCTGGCCGAACAACCACCATCTTGATGCTGCTGCATTCCGACCGACCCACCGAGTGGTAGTGGATATCATGCTCGGCCACCATCTTCGCCGAGCACTCACCGCCATAACTGATGTACCCGTACTCTATGTCTACCATGTATGGCGCATGGCGAGGGTTGTCACTGCTAACAACACTCAGACCATCACCGCTCGCATTGACAATTATCCTTTCACGCTCACACCGGAGTCCTTCCGCCAACTGCTGTCCCTTCCAGAACCTACTGCCGGAGGCCATGCAGCATACACACCCACCATCGATGAAGCCACACTCTGTGCTGAGGTCCGTGCACTTGGATACCGACACGCGCTCGACCGCCCCTCAGCCTTCAACCGCAAATACATCGCACCCGTATGGTATACATTATTCACCATCTTGAATAGATGCATGTCCTCTCGATGGAAGGGGATCGACCAGTACACCATAGACTTCTTGCGCCTATTTCATGTTGTGTGCTACAATCGGCACATAGACTTCTCCAGAGTCATTTGGCGTGAACTGGTGCAAGCCATCCGACAAACTGGTGGAACCAAAAAGAAGTTCCTCCCATTTCCGCGCTTTTTCTCACTGGCCATCCGACAACACATGGAAGCGAATCCACGGATCCCGAGGCATATCAACCATCCGGTAAGTCCTCAGTTCAACTTACAGAATTTAGTGATTCGTAATCCACCTGATACCCCAGCCATGCCTATACCTGAACATCTACTGGCACACGCGGACCCCAATGCACCGAGTGTGATAGAATATAGGCAAGAGTTAGGGAATCCCATGGTCAAACCAGAGCCGGAGGGACCTCCCCAGGGATATAGAACTGATGGACGTGAGGGTCCAAGGACTAGGGGAGGTAGAGTCCGGGCAGCTGGGGCTCCCGGGCGAGGTGTGTTGAGATCACATGGGAGGGGAACAGGCGTGGGCGGTGCATTGGATACGCAAGCCAGTATTACCCAATCCAGCCAAGCCGAAACAAGCCAACAACCCCCCATTCCCATCACCCGCACGAAGACCGAAGCTGGAACGTCATCTACACCTATGCTTCACCGCGACCCAAAGCCATACATATCTGACCCTTCACCACCCAGACAGGTGGAGAATGTAGAATCCGATACGGACCGTTCAATACGCGCGTCCTTAATACCTACCCGTATCGGACCAAACCCACAATTGTCCGAAGGCACCCCATTTGACTCACCCACAACCCCTCTAATCCCTACAACCCAGCCTGATACGAGAGACATTTGGAGAGCGGAGGGAGTATTAGTTGAAGATTTGGAAAATGTGAGACGGAGGTTATTGAGATCGAAAACAAACCAAGAGAGAATAAGCTGTAAAAATAATGAGGCTTCTGAGCGACCCCAAACCAGTATCGACCAGGTAGCTACATCTGCTATCCCGTCTCATCCGTTGGGACGGGATATTGAAGAAGCCGCAGTGGACCTAGCGGCTCAAGTGCACAACCTCCCAAGCCACTCATCCGTCTCTTAAAAGACGGATGTTTCACTTTTGCACGGGGATATAGCACAACTTCTACTGGTCTCTAACTCGGAGAGTACTGGTATTGAAACAAGAGACCAGCAGCCCCCGGTCTCGACTTATTTGGATGCACTTTTGAGTCTAGAGCCATTTGCAAATGTAATTTCTTCGGCTAGGACACAAGATGAGGTAACGAACATCGATGCTCTTCGTGACTCGATCGGAACTTCCGTAGTGTCTCCGCCTTTAAGCGGAGCGTGAGGATCGGAAGGAAATCCTACCACGGACACACCATCGCCAACCGTGAACGTAGGTGGCTCTGCCTCTAAGGTAGATGCCTCAACGGGTAATCTAAGTGATCCCGGAGATATTTTACCCGACTTTGTGTCACAGGGATATCTGGACAGCACCCTAAAGGCTGTCCGTGAGGCCATGGAGCAGCGGTTCACCAACGAACTCGATAAACTGAAAAGCTTGATCAAAGGAAAGGAGAAAGTAGTCAAAGTTGAAACTGCACCAACACCTCCACCGGCTCCCGTTCAGCCAAATTACTCGGTGAACACCTTAAAGACTATGCTCCTAGCTCAGCTGCTCCAACACACCGACACCGACACCAATGCCTCCACCGAAGCAGACCTGATCTCTGTTCTACGATCCCAGATATCTGCTCCCTCGTCATCCATCACCACAAGAATGGATCAGCTTGACACGACTCTCAAGGATGTTCAGCCAGCCCTAACCACCTTGACCGAGAGAGTCGCCTCTATGGAAGAAACCTGCAGGAGTCAAGCCGGCGGTCTAAACCGAAGACATGATAATCAGGATGATCCTGATCATCTTGAGGGGGAGAATAAAAGAGAACGACTAACCGAGACCGCCCTGATCCTTACTGAAACTACCGTAGTTCAACCGAAACCATCAACTGTGGCAACTACAACTGAAGAAGAACCGAAAGCCCAGTTGAGCTTAGTCGAGATGGTTATAGATATGGACATCTATGACGACGAAGACCCGACGGTTGAAAAGCCCTAGGGAGCAACACAGGAATTGGTCACATATGACGCATCAGATAGGACCGAACTACAACTGATAGATCCAGATTCCCAGATCGACCCGGAGACCGAAAATGCATGGTACGAAAAAGCCGCCAGTGCTATAAATCTCCAGGTAAACCTGATCTTTTTGACTGATGAAGACGATAATGTTGACTACAACCATATTCTGCTGCAAAACCTATATGGTACACCCGTTAACACTGCTCAGGCCACCGAAACTTCTACAAGACTTGAAATTTCAACTGCTACAAATCCGACATATCCTCAACAACCGACAACTTCAGATCATCCTCCTCCTCAACAGCAGCAAATCCGATGGGAGAAAATCATGATCTTTATTCCTCACCTGGAGGAATCTCTGAAGAAGCTGTATGTTCACAGGTTACGCCCTATTGAGACGACTTTTTGCCTTGGGATTTCTCACTTCGACAAAGAATACCAAGGTCAGTACATAAATGCCATGAAGCGGTGTCTGCCAGTTAGTCAAGTCCAAACCAAGCACAAGATCACTGAAGTGCTTAACATCCAAACCGGCCGAATCCTTAGAGTCATGTTTCCAGTTTTCACTGTCTAACGCGAAGACGGTAATGAATGGAAAATTTCTGAAGCTGACTTTAAAAATCTTAGACCGTTCGACTTACTTGCTATACTGAAAGACCTCCGAACCAGAACCATCCAACCGCTTCAAGTGACAAAGGCCCTCGAGGCTGTTCGTCGATTCTTGATTCACTCAATCATGATGTCATATCTCACAGACTTTCAAATGGGAATCGAGAACAGAGCATAGAAGGTAAACCTGCTGAAACCGAATCTGAAAGCGCCCGAACTGAAGATGTATCCTGAGAATGCACTACTTCTAGCACCAGAATTTGGGATAGTATATCTCAAGGACCAGAAAGAAAAGAGGTTTCTCTGCTTCAGCCAGGTAGACAGATTCTGCGATGGCACGCTCTTCAAAGTCCAAGATGCTCTTCGAAACATCATCACTTTCGAATCCGAAAATCGAAAGCACTCGTTTGTTCCCAACCCCAACGAGATAACTGCTCAAAAAGCCTTAGAAGTGATTGAAGAACGCATCGACTACCGCCGAGCCATCAGAACGTTCGAGATACACTTTGCACTGATCTGGAACTCACAGTTGTTCATCGTTAACTAATGTTAACCAATGTGTTAACATCAAATGAACTCATTAAATGTTGATCCAATCTCTCTCGATGATTTGATGACGACCCGTAGAATAACTTAGTAAAAGTTGCAATTAGCATCTGTATGTATTAATGTTTTGTCATCAGTGATAACATGTATCGGCGATAACTTGAGTCTGTTCATTATCGCTGATGATCGCTGATGATTTCAAATGTAATAGTGTTAATTGTAATCCCTGAAGACAAGCCTCGCGATAAAGAGTTCATCGTTGACATCGAAGACAAAACTGATGAACAAGTGACAAGTCTACTAATGATCTGATACGGACAACAGTGAAACCAAGACAAGTTCACATACGCGACATATCAAGAAGAAGACTCCAGTGATAACTGACTTACATCAGCACTTCTCTGATGGAAGATTTACTATGTGTTCGCTGATCATGAAGCTTCTACTTCAAGATATGTTTGTCTTATCTCCTTGCACACATCTGAAACACCCTAAAAATCACAATAAATTTAAACCTTAAATTTATCAGAGTTTACTACAACATCTTCCGAAACTTTCATTTACAAATGGAGAATTAGTGACAAGGTTCATAATTACAAGTGAACTATCATAAACAACCAACTAATCTAATCCATTACATACATGATTAGATTATAAGGGTTGTCTATAATATCTCCAAAATATCTTCAATATAACTAATCTCTCCATTAAATCTTCAAAAGCTATGACTCAAAAGTCACTCTCCGCTCATCTCTTCATATCCCTTCCCGTGCTAGCACCTGATAAGAAAATTAGTTTTGGAAATATTAGGCTTTCGCCCAGTGAGAACATCAAATTTTAAAATCAAAACCTTTATAAGCTTTGAAAACCAAATTTGTAAACAAAGTATATAAAATAACCTTTTCGTAAACTTTCATAACGTGCACATAACATCCTTCGATGACGGGAATCATACCTGATTCCATGAGTATGACAAACACTAAGTAAGTCATAGTATCTTGTTTAAAAGCGCCACTACGAATCACTGAGGATTATAGATTTCAGCTCATGTCCAAAAAATTACACTTAAGCCACGCCTATTTCTTGGTATGGAAGTATGGATTACAATTAAGTTATGCCTATCCCTTATCTTCCACTAGAAAATGGGAATAGCAATTTACCTTGCTTATTCTATGTTTTCACGTCACAATAAATGGAAATTTCAATTTACCTTGCCTATTCCACGTTTATCCTTATCTCTCAATAGAAAACGGGAATACCAATTTACCTTGCCTACTCCACGTTTTCACGTCATAATAAACGGGAATTCCAATTTACCTTGTCTATTCCACGTTTATCAAATAATGCCAGTGCCTATGGATATGTTACACTTACTAGCATACGTACAAACACATGTTTAAATATCATTTTCTCATATCGTTAATGTATTTAAACAAACAACGAAATTTAACGTAACATCAAATAACGAATTATCCTCTATAAGATTTTTCATTAACTCATTTCGATATGGAAAGATCCTATTTAGTCATTTTAACTTACAATATTTTCAAAACCAAATAATACTTCCTGTTTGAGTTCTGATCACATCTTTGGACAATACTTTCATCAGGATTTTAATTAGAAATAAGGCAGTCCAGATAATATCCGATAATCACAAAGAATCCGGGTGACATCCAGAAAACTTAATAATCCGGTATCCAATATGTCCGGATACTATCGGAAATTAAATCATCCGGGGTGTTACCGGAAAGTATAGTGTTCGGATAAATCCGAAATTTCAGTATCCGAATGTTATCGGAAAACTGTGTCTGGAGATCACTTGTCCAGACTTGTCCGAAAACTCATTACCCAGATTCAATCCGTAAACCACTTGTTCGGATTCGTCCGGAAACTAACTTGGTTCTCGATTTACGTATGTTTTCCAACTATCTGTATCACCCAACCTTTTTCAAGTACAAGTCTATCTATGAAATCCTTTCAAATTCAAATAACAATTTGCAGAGATATACAACACACACAATTTTTATCAAAGAGATGACCTCACCTGAAAACAAAGCTCAAGCCACAATCTGTTAAATTCGAACTCAAATCCTTTCCACCAACAGATTTCAATAACCGTATGAAACTTAGGACTCGACCTTTCTTATTCTATTGTGTAGGTTCCCAGATTCACTTTGTCTCATATAAACAGCAATATCAAAGGTAGCGGAAGCATTATAAAGCTGTTTATGTATGAGTGATTGTGCATAACAGGAAATAACGAGAGAATAACAATAACAATATATAGAACATTAAATGATAACACAATCGTTAAATAAGTTGCTCGTATATTGATATTTTGAATAACACCAAGAAGACTTTCTTGTGTGTGTATTCTGAAATCTCTCCGGTGACCATTCGTACAATGGAAGTGGAACGGAATGTGCAGTGTTTGCTCTCACAATTCTAGTAATAATTTTAACCAAAAGCTTACAATTGTGCGTTCCACTACCCTTCTATTTATAGCTTGATAAAGTGAAAGACATTGTACTATCTAACCTTGGAATGACACGTGGAAAGTGTGTCTCTGTCCTTTTAGGGCTTACGTGGAAAGTACGGACACGTGTCTAACACTTAGAGATTTCTACAAGACTTAACCATCACAGAGGTCTTCATTCACCAAAGGTCTTCTACCAGAGCTCTGGAGGTCTTTTGGCAATGTAGTTCTCTTATGTGCTATCAGAGGTCTTCGGCCAGAGCTCTGACGATCTCTGATGGTCTTCTGATTTATTTTCTGCTAAGTCTTTGCTTGATCTCTGATGTCCTTCTGACTTGTGATATTTTCAATACTTTTACATTAAGTATACTTGGGGCTTACAATCCCCCCCTAAGTATTAAAAATTCAAACTATGCTATTACAGAGATAAGTAAGCAAAAACAAAGAGGAGAAAGTCATCCTCTGTCAAGCTGTTACTATTCTTCAAAAGATTTACATTATATTATATGAAAGAGATAGTAAACTAATCTTAAAAATCTCCTCTAAGAATTCTATCAAATCTTCTGATTAAGTCCCTGAATTCTAGCATGAGATTTATATGATTGACAAAGCTGGTTATCACTTCTTGTGGGCATTTTTCATTTGGAGGTCTCTCCTGAATGATCCTTCTAAGATACCGTAGAGACTCTGATGAGTACTTGTGGGCTTCCTCTGCTCTGATGGGTTTCTTGACGCCCTTATGTCGGCATATGAATATTATTGGATTGCCTATAAGAGTTCTTGTTGAGTGATGCTCGAGTCCCACAAGGTTTTCATTTAGAGGACCAATGCCCAATTTCTCTATTTCAAATTTAATGCCCAGTTGAAAGTCTGTCGGTGTTCGGTAGTTGACATGTTCTTTTATTGCATACAAGACTTCAACTCTGACAGTTCTTGCAGCTTTGTACCTGTCAGAATTGTTGAGACAGTAACCATGCAGAGTTATTAGATCATATGGATTGAGCAGCACCAAGTCGTTGTCGTTGAAAGTTTCTATCTTCAGGTTTTCTTGTTCGATTGTGTAGAGATGGTAGATAACACTGTCATGGGAAAAATTCTTCTGTTCTATTTTCAAAATTCTTTGAAAGGTGAAGGAAGGATTTATGGCCCCATGAATGTTTGTTTTGGTCCTAATAAATCTCCTTCTGTCTTCTGTTAGCAAGTTTGCTCTGATTGGGTTTAGGTATGGGTTTGTGGGTGTAGAGTTGATGGGTATAATATCTCTGTCGGCATAGAGATAAGAAAAGGTTTCTTCCAGAGAGGGTAGTGAATGCTTTGTTGTTGGTTTTGAACTTCAGCATTCTGTTCAGGTTGATTTTCTTCTTCTGGGTTTTCTGCCATTCGGTTCTCTGGTTCTGCTTCTTGGACTTGGATGGTAGAGATTTGGTTGGGTTGGTTTGATAAGTCATCAACAGAGGATGGGACTGTCCTCTCTGGTTCAGTTCTTGGAGATTGGGGAGGGGTATCCAAAATGATTGTCTCTGGAGGCTCTGCTGCAGAAGTTGAAGTTTCTGCTGGGGTTTTGATTGACTTATCCTTAAATATGTATTCGAACGGTGTCTCCCCCTTTTGTTGGTCTGAGGGCTCTCCTTCATCCACTTTTGCGTCGTCATCATCAGAGAATGTGTTAGGACACTATTGTTGTCCTTAATATTAGAAAGTTTTGTAAAGCAATAGCTTTGTATGTGGGCTTATGCTTAACTGTTGTAACAAGAGATGTAGACTATAAATAGGACTTTACATGCTATATTGTAAAGTGTGAAATCATAATACAAGATGTAGCCTTCTAATAACTTTGTGTTCTCTCTAGATTAGATTTCATTTATCTAATAATGTTGTAGTCATCTTCTACATCTTCTTGTTACTAGTTCTTGGATTGTATGAAGATCCTGACCTAACAGAATGCCACATTGGTCTTGGGATAGTCCGGGCCAACAAACTTCCCCTTCTTGGATGGTGCAGCCTCAGAGGGATCTTCAGCAGATCTCTTCTTTGATATTGTGCCCAAGATAACATCGATGAACATAGCAGCAGATTTCTTCAGTACATCTTCTACCTCTGCTGCAGCTGCTGATCTCATCGACTTGATTCTCAAAGTTGAACTTGTGGGAGTCCAGATTATATTTTACACGTTTTTCTGAGACATTGGCTTTTCCCAAAAATTTGGAGCTGATAGTCATCATTTTGCTCAGCACATTCTTTCTGAAAGTCCCCATATATGCTTTGTCAATTGGCTGTCTGTCACGGAAGGGAATGTCTGCATCTGGTGCCATGGCTTCTTTGATTGCAGATTTGACAAAGTTGTTGATTATCTCTGCCAGAGTTCTGATGTTGGCCTCTGACAGAATAATAGAGGGTATTGGCAGAGCTCTGTTGAGTGTTTCCTTGTGATTTTTTTGCCATTGTTACTTTTAGATCAGAGATGTCTTTTTGCAACCTTTCTTCCTCTTCTGCCCTTTTATTTTCCCAATCATCTACTTTTTGGGAAGTGTCTGCCAATTTAGTTTGGACCTCCTTTAGTTCCTCTTTTAGAGAAGCATTCTTCTTTTGAATCAGCTCCTCATTTGCGGCATTGATAAGTTTATACTCATTTAAGGAGTCTCTGATATTGTCACAGAAGCCTTTGAACAATGCTTTAGTGACAGTGTCAGAAGGGGTAACATTGGCTCCAACACATGGATCCAATTCAGTCTCGAGTCCAGAGGCGCCTCCTGTCATAACTGTATTGACGTTGATTATGGGAGGACTTTCACCCTGTCCTTGATGTTCTCTCTGGGGAGAATCATCTCGGGGTGTTCTGGTCAGAATTTCCTCTTCCTGCTCGGGTTCGGAAGAAGGGAATGTGATGTGATGGGTAGTCCTACGATCAAGGCAGGTTTTCCTTTATGCCAATTGGTCTAACCAATGTCCCTGAGTTGGACATAGACTACGTGAGATCTTAAAGATCTCAGAACTATTTTGGGTGTCATCTATGTGAGCCACATAGGCTCCAACTTGTGGATTTGACTTGTCGATATCCTGGGGCGATGGGACATCATTACCAGAAAGGGATTCCCTGTTTCGAGCACACCAGAGGCATGAGGAGCTGCCTCTGATAGGTTTGGCTGGTTAGGGTTCGAGGTGTGCACCTCTATTTTAATATCCATTTAGGCATGATCACAATGGATAGGTTGTGTGGTAGCACTGGGAAGTGGGGTAGGAAATCGGACATGTGTGTTCGAATGAACATCTTTTTCTTGGCTCGCATTTCCCTCGGCTCCTATGGCGTTAGAAGACTCAGATTCACTCTCAGACTTCTCTTTCTCACCACTACCAGAGGAGGATGAACTCTCTGCTCCTCCCTCTGTAGTATCCCTAACTCCCTCTTGGACAACTTCCTCTGCGGATACTCCGTCACTTGCTACTGCCTCATACTTTTCTATCTCTGAAGAAGACCCTTCTGTAGGTACTCTTACCTCTGGTCTGACATCTACTACTTCCTCACTGCTAGACTCTAATGAAGGCTCAGAACCTAAGTAAACTAGGGATCCCACCTCAGGCTCTTGAGGTTGGGCAGCTTGTCTATAGTTTTGCAGAGAGATGTGTTGTGGGTGGTTAAGATCAAGCCATTTCCTAGGGACTCTACGAGTATGAGGATACGTACCAGAGATAGTTGGTCTGAACTATGACTCACCCATCCAGGAGTTGGGGCTCCTTGTTGTGTTAATTGCAGAGCTTTGAACGCTTCTCTGATGACAAGGCTGATTAACCTAGGAAATCTGATGTCCTTCAGATTTCTGTCGTGACCTACCCTCTTTCCCTTTGCTATATGGTTTGTCTTCAGATTCACCACGTTTAGCAGCTCTTTATATAGGATGGTGGCGTAGTCAAAGTGTCTGTTGAAGTACACACCATACATGATCTGCAGTATCTCTGTGCTCGCTTGGTCTTGGCTTTCACTTTTGCACGTCAAGGTTCTATTGAGTGTGGAGAACATAAAGTTCCACACTGGTGGTAGTTTTCCCCTCTTGAAATCACCTATCTTGGTCAATTCGTCGTTATATCCCAAGACCTTGATGAATTCCAGTAGAACAGGAACTTTTGGAGGTTTCTCATAAGCAGGAACTCCTAATTCCACAATAGTGTGCATTCTAAAGGCTCTCCTGAGGGTTTTGGGGCGAATACGAATGGTCCCTGCTCCCCCAACGTGGACCTTTCCCATGATGCCTTTGTTTTCTTCGATAAACTGACAAGTTGTACACCATTGTTGGACATAGAGTTGGGGTACATCGTCATCAAACTTGGTAAGGGCTAAGAACAGCTCGGAACGTCGAAAGAACTCGACAAAGATATGATAGAGGGGTTCAAAATTTGCAGGGTTTGCATAGAATAGATAGTTGTTATCGACGAACTCATAGGGTTGGATAATGATTTGATCCACTGGAACGATTTTGCTAGACTCAGCAGAGTTTGCTTGGTTTGCCATTGTTGCAGGTTTGAAGGTTGAAGAACACAAGAAGATATTTTGCTCAAAGGTGGGAAGATTGCAGGTTTGAATATTCAGAAAGCGTAAGGAATGAAGTGGGTAAATCAAGCGGGAATTTATACTCAAAAGAATGTGGCTGGGATAACCATCGTAGGTACTGTAGGCACATGAGCGTCAGATAGTGGAACGTTTTCTACAGTAGAACGTGGGAATAACTAGTGGTTAGTTGCCCAAACAAAAATTGCCACGTAGTTTTTGGATCTGACAACTTTTTTGATATGAAACCGTCACGGTTAGAGATATGTGAGTGACATGTAGGTGAGGCTCAGAAATAACCCACACTTCTGATGACCATTATCAGAGAAAGTATAAGGCAGAGAAGTGGCAGAACTCTGTTGAGTGACCTCTTCCATTCTTTCAAGTAACCCAGATTCTCAAGATGTTTCACCCTTACCCTAAAATCATTTTCAAATCCTAATTCGGATGATGAAAATAATCAGAGAACCAATACGCAAGAGGTTTCTCAGAGGAATTACAGAGGTCTGATGTTTATGTCAGAGGCTCTGGTGAATTACTCCAGAAATCTGATTCTGGGTATAAGTTCAGAGATATAGTCAAAAAGGTTTTCATCAGAGTAGGTTTTCCCTTCTTTTAAAAAGATTTTCCTTTTGTTCAACAAGCCAAGTCATGAAGATTTGAAAATATTTGACTTGCCCCCCTTAAATAATGCTTATTTGCTTCTTAAGCCCCCCTAAAACGATGAGCTTATTCAATGATTTTTCTTTTCATCTCCCCCTTGATTTGAGCAACATTTAAAAGATTTGATGAAGTTTATTTACAAAAGAGGTTTCAAAGAAACAAAGTTGAGACCCCAAAACAAACAAGAAAATATTGAAAAACTATGTTGGTAGAGCTCTGAGGTTGACATTAGAGACTCTGTTGACATGACCTACCTACCTACTCTGTCAGAGTTCTGTGATGAAAGACAGAGACTCTGATGATGTTACCAGAGTTTACGAGGACATGTTCAGCATACCCATCTTGCTGATCAAGAAATTAAATCTCCTTTCATCAAGGGCTTTTGTAAACAGATCAGCAAGATGGAAGTCAGTTGAAACAAAATACATTTCAATTGTCCCTTTTTCAACATGATCTTTGATAAAGTGGTACCTTATGTCGATATGCTTTGTCTTTGAGTGCTGAACTGGATTTGCTGTAATTCCTATTGCACTCTTAGAGTCACAGAGAATTGGAACTTTGTTGTACTCCAGGCCGTAGTCTCTAAGCTGTGTTTTCATCCAAATTACTTGTGAACAACAACTAGTAGAAGCAACATATTCTGATTCTGCTGTAGAGGTTGACACACAGTTTTGCTTCTTGGATGTTCGGCTGTCTAGCTTATCCCCTAGCAATTGACAGCTACCAGAAGTACTCTTTTTGGCATTCCTGCATCCTCCATAGTCTGACTCTGTGTATGCTACAAGCTCAAAACCAGAGTTAAGAGGATACCAGAGACTCAAAAATTGAGTCCCTTTGATATATGTAAAAATACGTTTGACAGCAGACAAATGGGATTCCTTAAAATTAGCTTGGAATCTAGCACAGAGACAGGTTGCAATTACCCCACGGTGTGTAAGAATATATCCTTCAATGTCTACTAGGTGCTCCTCCAATTATGTGAATACCAAATATGTTAATCCAAATAATATTCCAAGCATAATTAACACTTAACAATGGTCCAACCATTTAACAATATTAATACTACTTCCATGTAGTTCATATACATCCATATGTATCAAATCACATTCTATATAATATCAATAATAAACATCCATGTTTACAATTCAATAATAGGTCCATATTGACCATTAAGCCATCCTTACTTCATTAAGACATAAATTAAGCCATCAACATAATCACATACCAATGATGTATAATCAAACCCAAATCTTTAACACTAACATTTACCATGGTATTCCAAGTAATAGAACACAATTAATCCACCATAACTTACTTGGACTCTTCTTGTTTCCCTCTTCACCATTAAGAGCTTATTAATCAAGATTTCTCATTAACAATACCAAAATCAAGATAAAGAATGGTAGTAAAGTATAATACAATCAATTAGATACAAGTTACTCACCTTAATTCTTCAATTGGTAAAACCCTAACTTGAATACTTGAACCCAATCACTCCAACAAGATGAAATGAAGATGAAATGCCCTAATTCAAGTTTAAATGGGTAAGATTCATCTACTAATTGTTTGAATTGGATTATGATTGAGAAATATGAATTTACCTTAGGTTTAGATGGAGAAATCGTCTGAGAAGTATAGAGCAGGAGCAAAGTCTGATTTGAGAATTCTAAGAGGAAAGGGTAAATGACTAAGGACCAAGAGGTGGGTTTAATCCCCTTTTAGCACGTCAGGTGCTCGGCGCCGATCACCCGCGCCGATGCATCGGCGCCACCATCGGCGCCAGCTTCTGTTTGCTTGTTTCTCATTTTCCACTAATTTGGCCGTAACTTCTTCGTTATAACTCGGTTTTTACCCCGGAAAGTACCGTTGGACTCGTATTCAAATTACCCATCCACCTAATCCATAAAATCTAATATTTCACTTTATGATATATTTTTCATTAATTTCCTTAAGGAATAAACTTACTGATTTCTATCGGAAGTTATCAAATAACAAGTAACAATCACGGAAATTACATAGGAAATCAATATTAATCTAAAAAGTCAAAATATAAAGAAATATTAGGACTATTATTACTTACAAGGATTTTCCGGGTGTTACATCCTCCTACTGAGGTTAAACCTACACCCAAGAGGAAACCTGCCTCAAAACAGGCTCCCCCGACAGGTGTAAAACCTAACCCTCCAGGACCCATTTTTAAATGGGTACCTAAAGTCCGCTAAACTTGTTTTTGCAGGACGGTCATGTGTGGTACTTAGACTCTGGATGCTCCAAGCACATGATCGGAAGGAGGGAGCTGCTCATGAACTACAAGGAACAATATTGCGGAGACGTGAGATTCGCAAACGATGACAAGGCGCCGATTTTGGGCTACGGCGACATTGTCCAAGACAAGATCACCATAAAGAAAGTTTCATACGTTGCGGGATTGGGACACAACTTGTTCAGTATCGGCCAATTCTGCGATAAAGATCTAGAGGTCAGATTCAAACCAAAAAGGTGTAGCATACTCACTGACGCCGGAAAGGAGCTACTAGTTGGAACGCGAAAGACCAACCTCTACACCATCGACCTTACAGCCCTGAAGACCGATAATTCTGTCTGCCTGATGTCAAAGGCCAATTCCCAGAAAGCGTGGAATTGGCATCGATGTCTCTTGCACCTGAACTTCAAGAGTATCAACAAACTGGTGCTTGGCGGACAAGTGAAAGGCATGCCCGACCTTCAATTCGTGAAGGACCGACTCTGTGGGGCATGCGAAATGGGAAAGATGAAGTGAGCTACGCACAAGCCAAAGGAAGCTCCGAGCACGTCCCGGTCCCTCGAACTTATCCATATGGATCTGTGTGGACCAATGCGTGTTCAGAGCATCAACAAACGCAAGTACGTCCTGGTGATGGTGGATGATTTCTCATGCTAAACTTGGGTGAAGTTCCTACGCTCGAAGGACGAAACCCCGAAGCTGATTATCAATCACTTGAAGACTATACAACTGAACCTTCGACAGCAAGTTCAGACCATCAGGACCGACAATGGGACGGAGTTCAAAAATCAAACGGTGAACGAATACCTGACTTCAGTCGGTATCTCACAAACCTTCTGGGCTGCACGCACTCCTCAACAAAACGGAGTGGTGGAAAGACGCAACCGTACCCTCGTCGAAGCTGCTCGCACGATGTTCTCACAATCAAAGCTGCCTTTATTTCTCTGGGCCGAAGCGGTGTCAACTGCATGCTACACGCAAACCGCTCCATCATCAATAAGCGGTTCAACAAGACACCGTACGAGATCATGAACAACCGTATTCCGAACATCAAGTATTTCCATGCGTTCGAATGCACGTGCTACGTCCTGAATGACAAAGATGACCTCGGCAAATTCAGCCTGAAGGCAGACGAAGGAGTTTTCATATGATACTCCATGCAGGCTAAGGCGTATCGCGTTTACAACAAACGGACCAAAACCGTTACTGAGAATGTAAACGTGACATTCGATGAAGCCGCGGATTTGGCTTCTTAACAAATCAGTTCAGAACCCGATTTAACTGGCGTGCTAGCTTCCGAACTTTCACGTTCGTGCTCATTTCATCACTTTCAGACTCGACACTCACAGGTACGAGTTATTATCACTTTCTTATGATCTTTCGATCATTCTCACGCACACACATCATCGAATCAGTGACTGAATCGATCGACTCAAAGACCGAAAGGGTTTCCGGAACCCCTTACTTGGTTCGACTCATATTCAGCAACATTCATGCCCATATAGCCACTTTGGTTGTTCTCTTGTAATGATTAGCTATGATGTTCATGAGTAGATCTTGTTTATGTGGCTTAATGTGGTCAATTTTGGTTGATTCTCGAGAAACCCCATCGTCCGGATAGCCTCATCGCGACCGGTAACTATCGAGTTACCCGGTAACATTCAAATTACCCTGTAACATTCTAATTATCCGGTAACCTCATTCGTCCCGGTAACATTGACCATCTGGTAACCCAATGTCGTCCGAATACTTTTGTATCCGGTAAGTTCGACAATCCGGATGGGAAGTTATCCGGAATACATGTTTCATCCGGTAACCTGCACTTGATCGGTAACCCAATCTTATCCGGTAACCATCTTGTTTCCGGTAACTCTAATTTACCCGGTAAGCCCCATGTCCGGTAACCTTGTGTTATCCGGACACTTTAATCTTATCCGGTAACCTCCCCTATTAATCCGGTAAGTCCTATTTGTCCGGATACCCTGTTTATCCGGACACTGCTTAAGTCCTGTGCCTTTGCAATTTTTTCAAACATTGGGAGTCCCAATGTCCTGCACCTACTGCCAGTCCTCACTCAACCACTGAGTGAGTCATTCAAATGCTAAGGTACGCATCAAAGTTAGTTTTATCTCGTCCAAGATCTAACTCTGTGTTTTATAGGTATACTAAATTGCGGATCAACAAGATCAACTACAGCTGAACATTCCTCCTCAGGAGGAAATTATTGACGACGCGGCTGATAATGCTTTGGTTTCCGAGGACCATGGCATTGAGATCTCACCGAACAATCATCATCTCGACGCCGCTGAATTCTGACCTACACACCGAGTGGTCATTGACATCATCCTCGGCCACCCGCTTAGCCGATCTCTCACCGCCACAACTGACGTACCCGTACTATACGTCTACCAAGTGTGGTGCACGACCGGAGTTGTCACTGCCAACAACTCTCAGACCACAACGGCATGCATCGACAATCACCCTTTCACGCTCACGCCGGAATCACTCCGACGACTCCTATCACTTCTGGAACCTACTGTCGGAGGAAATGCCACCTACGCCCCCCACTGTCGATGACGCAACTCTTTGCGCTCAAATCCGCGCCCTTGTATATCGTCACGAGCTCAACCGCCCCTTAGCCTTCAACCGCAAATACATCGCGCCCGTCTGGTCCACGATGTTTACCATCTTGAACAGATGTCTGTCATCCCGATGGAAGAGGATTGACCAATGCACCGTCGACTTCCTACGCTTGTTTCACGCCGTGTGTTACAAACGCCATATCGACTTCGCCGCCATCATCTGGAGGGAACTCGTGCAAGCCATTAGACAAGTCGAAGGATCTAAAGAAAAGAAGTTTCTTCCATTCCCTCGTTTCTTTTCTCTGGCCGTCCGACAACACATGGAGGCGAATCCACTTATTCCGAGACGTATCAATCATCTGGTATGCCCCCAGTTTAATTTGCAGTACTTAGTGATTCGCAATCCACCGACTACCCCAGCCATGCCTATCCCATAACACCTACTGGCACACGCGAACCCCAATGCACCGAGTATGGTAGAATACAGGTGAGAGTTAGGGAATCCCATGGTCCGGCCAGAGCCAGAGGGACCTCCTCAGGGACATAGACCTGAGCGACGTGAGGGTCCAATGATGAGCTGAGGTAGAGTCCGGGTAGCTGGGGCTCCCGAACGGGGTGTGTTGAGAGTGCATGGGAGAGGAACAGACGTGGGCGGTGCATTGGATACGCATGCTAGTACTACCCATTCCAGCCAAGACGGAACTAGCCAACAACCTCGCCCTCACACCACCAGAACTACTGATGAGGCCGGACCGTCGACTCGACTACACGAGGTTCCCGTAGTCACTGAAACCGAGAGACCTATGCTTCATCGCGACCCCGGAATGGACACCACTGAGCCCTTATCCCCGTTCGTCCCAACTGAATTGATGGACTCTGACTCCACTGACTCCGATACGGAACGCGTTATTCGTCTTTCGCTAATACCTACACGTATCGGAGGTCATCCACCACTGACCGAAGAATCCCCATCTGACTCATCCACACCCCCACTCATCCCTACTACCCAGCCTATTACGGGAGATACAAGGAGAACGGATGGAGAATTAGTTGAAAACCCAGAAGTGGTGAGACAGAGTGAAGTTAGATCGAAATAAAATCATGAGAGAGAAAGCCATAAAAATAAGGAGGCTTCAGGGCGAACCCAAAGCAGCGTCATCCAGGTAGCCACATCCACTATCGTGTCTCATCCATTGGGACATGGTATTGAAGAAGCCGCTATGGACCTAGCGGCGCAAGTGCACGACCTCCATAGCCACTCATCCGTCTCTCAAAAGACGGATGTTTCATTTTTGCACGGGGACTTAGCACAACGTCTACCGATCTCTCACTTGGAGAGTATTGGTATTGAAACAAGAGACCAGCATCCCCCGGTCTCGCCTTCTTTGGATGCACTATTGAGTCTAGAGCCACTTGATAGAATACATTCTTCGGCTAGGACACAGGACGAGACTATACAAATCGGTGTTCTTCGTGACCCGATCGGAACTTCCGTAGTGTCTCCGCCTTTAAGCGGAACGCAAGGATCGGAAGGAAATCCTACCACGGCCACCTCTTTGCCATCCGTGAACGTAGGTGGCTCTACCTCTAAGGTAGATGCCTCAACGGGTAATCTGAGTGATCCCGGAGTTAAGTCACCCGACCTTCTGTCAAGGGAATATCTGGACGGCGCCCTAAAGGTTGTCCGCAATGCAATGGAGCAGCAGTTCACCACCGAGCTCGACAAACTCAAGAGCCTGATCAAAGGTAAAGAGAAGGTAGTCGAATATGAATCCGCACCAACACATCCACTGGCTCCCGTTCAGCCATGTTATTTGGTGGATACGCTCAAGACTATGCTTCTAGCTCAGATGCTCCAGCACACCGACACCGATGCCTCTACTGAAGCAGACCTGATCACAAGTAAATGCTCCTTCGTCATCCATAACCACTAGATTGGACCAACTTGACACCACTCTCAAGGACGTTCAACAGGCACTTAAAACACTGTCCGAAAGAGTCGGCTCACTCGAAGACACCTGCAAGGGTCAAGCTGGTGGACTCAAGAGACGAAACGACGACTAGGATGATCCTGATCACCGTGAGGGGGAGAACAAGAAACAACGATTGTCTGAGTCCGCTCCAATCATCACTGAAACAACTGTGGTTCAACCGGAACCATCAACTGTGGCAACTGCAACTGAAGACGAACTTGAAGCCCAGTTGAGCTTAGCCGAGATGGTAATAGACATGGACATCTCAGATAACGAAGACCCAACGATTGAAAAGCCCGGGGGAGAATCACAAGAATTGGTCACATATTCTGCATCAGATAGGCCTGCACTTGATCTGATTGATCCAAGTTCCGAGATCGACCCCGAGACTGAAAATGCATGGTATGAAAAAGCGCCAGTGCAATAAATCTATAGGTAAATTTGATCTTTCCTACTGATGAAGACGACAACGTTGATTATGACCAGGTTTTGCTACAAAATCTGTATGGTACACCTGCCTACACTACACAGGCTCCCGAGACTTCTACGATACCCGAGACTTCAACTGCTACAAATCCGACATCCCCTCAACAACCAACAGCTTCAGATCATCCTCCTCCTCCACAACAACAAATCCGATGGAAGAAGATCATGATCCTAATTCCTCACCTAGAGGAATCACTGAAGAAGTTATATGTCCACAGGTTACGCCCGATCGAGCCAACATTCTGCCTTGGAATTTCCCACTTCGACAAGGAATACCAAAGCCAGTACATTCTGCCTTGGTGTCTGCCAGTTAGCCAAGTCCGAACGAAGTACAAAATCTCTTAAATGCTCAACATCCAAACAGGCCGAATACTTAGAGTCGTGTTTCCAGTTTTCACTGTCCGCCATGAAGACGGAAATGAATGGAGAATTTCCGAAGATGACTTTAAGAACCTCAGACCGTTCGACTTCCTCGCTCTACTGAAAGACCTCCGAACCAGAACCATCCGACCACTTCAAGTAACAAAAGCGCTCGAGGCTGTTTGTCGATTCCTAATTCACATGATCATAATGTTCTACCTCACAGACTTCCAAAGGGGAATCGAGAACAGAGCGAAGAAGGTAAACCTGCAGAAACCGAATCTGAAAGCGCCCGAGCTGAAGATGTATCCCGAGAACGCACTGCTTCTAGAACCAGAATTTAGGATTGTATACCTCAATGATCAGAAAGAAAAGAGGTTTCTCCACTTCAGTCAGGTCGACAGATTCTGCGATGGCACACTCCTCAAAGTCAAAGATGCTCTTTGTAAAATCATCACTTTTGAATCCGAAAATCGAAAGTCCTCGTTTGTTCCAAATTCAAACGAGATAACTGCCCAGAAAGCCTTAGAAGTGATTGAAGATCGCATCGACTACCGCCGAGCCATCCGAATGTTCGAGATCCACTTTGCGCTTGGAAAGAGATATGTCGAGAATTGGCGCGAACTCGAACTTCAATTCAAAGGGGGAGATTGTTAGGTTCAAAATCAGGTTCAATAGAAGTTCAAGGGTTAAATTGTTATTTATCATTTTGAGCCTATAATGTGTAACGGGACATGGGCTTGAATGTCATGGGCCCATGGTATATAATGTTTTGTAATCCTTAGTTTTTAGGCTAGTTGTCAATTTACACTTTCAAATCGTATTTTAATTCTCTATGTTGAATGAAAGTGAATTGGATGACCAACTGAAATCATTCTGATTGCATTCTACTTATTGATTTCTACTGTTCGTTGCACTAATCTGGAACTCACACATTGCCCCACATTTCCGATGTCATTTGCCATATTTCCTACTTCCAGTTTACCCACTTATTTCAACATACCATCACTACCTCCTCCGGCTAGTATGAAACATTTCCCGTCCAACATTGTCCACTCAATTTTCTTTCCGACCATTCCAAATGTGTTGATGACAAATTTACATTACTATGCCTAACTAACGGTTTCACCACATCTCACTCGAGTAATTCAACCAAATCATTCCAAAATAACATTCAAATCTTGAAGTCACCACACACTTCTCGTTTCCCAAACGGGATTAACCCACTCTTTGAATTCCTTTACACACAGGGAATAGTTCAACATTCCCAAAGATTTCATATCTACTACGAACCATCATGAATTAACCAATCCCACATCTTCATAAATATTACGATGGCACAGGATAGATTCGCCCATCACTTATCGTGACCAAAGTGCACACGATTTTCTCATTTAGGTAGCCACCAACCACTACTCCACTCTTTTTTTCTAAAACTAGCAATACAATAACACCAACCAAACATCCATGCATCTCATCACACACACACACACACATATATATATATATATATATATATATATATATGCCACCCTTGAATAACGTACATCAATCTCCGAACAAAGATTCCCACTTATGCTTATCCCATATCAACAACGCTAGCCCATCACTTAACCTCACAACAATTTATTACTACCAAGAACATGCACGTCCACTTGTATAAGTTACCACTAACTTATCCACACCACAACATTACACTAGAGGCATATCCTCACGATCAATTGTACACACAATAGGCCTTGCCTTCTCCATCCCAACCATAACATATATTTGAAATAAAGCTATCTCGCGACCTGGTCTTTTCTTAAACCTAGATGAACCACAACTTATGATCGTCTACTTCACTCAATCAAGTCTTTGTCCCCAGTCGGCTCTTCGGAATCCACACAAAACACGCTCAAATAAACCAAACGATAAGACACTCCCTTGCAAACCACATAATCCACGTGTCCCACCTGAGTTGTGCTAACCACTTCATTCATAAACGAAACATCAGTCACATAGAAAAATCACATATCCAACTTACGATCCTCCACTTTCATAACACCCTCATAAGGCGGTCCAACATATTGTCAGATACACATCTTTCCCAACTGATCCCTTATATCCGAGTATAAATTCGACAAAATAATCACACCATAGTTACCTTTTCCATTCCCAGCCTCCCGACAACACCATCAACAACAGTCGTTGACTTCGACATACACGGCTGACATGATGATGATGTTTCAATGGTGTCTCTGACAAACGAGGACTCCCAACACAATCTACTTCTTCCCGCACAACGTAAATAACTTTGTGCCCCCCAATCCTCACATGATTAAGGCACAAGACTTACTTGAAAATCAGCCTAAATACAAGACCACCTCAACTCCTGCTTCACGCCGATACCATTCGTCATCATACTACAACGCTACTTATTAACTAGCTACTTATAGAAGTATCTTGCCCGCTTCGAATTTCACCAGGATCACACCCCCCCTCCCGCCGCCAACCACGCCTCAAATTACCGAACAAGAGCATAAGCTAACATAATACCAACATCGCTAAAGTCAAAGACTGAGATTTCAATTATTCACCGCCCTTTCTTAAAGGGAACACCAAGGTCACAAATCGACCATCGACGGCTCGACTACACATTTCCACTCTCGAAACCTCTCCTCATCCTTAATTGCAATATCTCCCACGACCTAGCGAGTTCATAACCTTCATGCATGACGACACAATGATTTAATTTTTTTTTGTACATTTGAAAATTCAACAAGTACCACACCGTGAAACAAGGTTAGGTATGCATGACACGACACCGCCATAAAGGATAGTCACACATACATCGATCTCGAGGGTCGCTCACACACAACCCCTGATACCTCACTACCATGTCCGAACAAAATGATGTCGATGCAAACGCAATGTACACACTGAAACTCTTTTCATGCGATTATAAAAATACGGCAAAATTTCTCACACTGAGCGAATCAGTCGACTCTCACACTCATTGGTATGACAACAACGTGTCCATACTGATTTCGCTTATAAAACTATGCTATCAAATGTTGTCATGATTTCTACAACACAGGTTAACTTATTCGTAAAATAGGTGAAATGCTTCACTATTTCTCCAAGTTCAAAATTTATCACACAACGTAAATGTTAGGGCAATATTTGGTTGAATAGAAGTTCAAGGGCTGAATTGCAATTCTTTATTTTGAGCCTTATTTGTGAACGGGCCGTGGGCTTGTTGCCATGGGCCCATAGTATTTAAATGCTTTGTTTAGCTTAAGAACTAAGCTAGTTGTCATTTTAACTTTCCGGAACTTATTGTAATTCTCTCTACAATTGAAAGTGAATTGGATGACCAGTTGAAATCATACCGAATTGTTATTCATCTATTGATTTCTATATTGTTCGTTGCACGATTTTGGAACTCACAATTGGTATCATAGCAGACGGATGAAACGATTCAAAGTGATTCTTGAATTCTTGTAAGTTTACTATTCAAAAAATTTAGTCGACTGTGTTCTTGATACTTGAAACTCATATTTTGATTTACTCAAAATTGATCGTTCTCGTTTATTGCATACTGTTAGCATCATTCTTATTAGTGATTCTGCATTTTTCGCACTCTAATTCGATCATCTTAGTGGTTTTTTAAGCAAAATTAAGTTCATAAGTTTTGGTTGTGTTCTTGTGAAAAATCGAATTTTTACCATCAAAACTTGTGTTTTTGCTTCAAAATCGATTTGGCTGTGGTTATTTTTGTGTTTGGTCGAGTTCCTAATCTTTCAGGAACGTTTTTTAGCAACCCTAGTCAATTTCCAGTCGAATTGGAAACCACAGCCGCAGTATCCGGATACATCAGCCGTAGTTTCCGGATACATCTCAACTTTCCGGTAAATCGCTTCAACTATCCGGGTAAGTCCTTATTTCCAACATTTCCGGATACAATTGATCCGGAAACCCAAAGTTTCCGGTAAAATAATTTATCCGGACAACTCAAAGTTTCCGGTAAACTATTTTATCCGGACAACTCAAAGTTTCCGGTAAAATTGATACTTTCCGGACACTATAATCCGGTAAGCATTTTCATCTGGAAAGCATACCATCCGGAAACCAAATTCATCCGGTAAGTTTTGTGTCTGATCTTTTATTCGGAAACTTTTGTCATCCGGTAACATCTTGTTATCCGGAAACCCTAGATAATCCGGACACTCTTATTTATCCGGACTCCTCTGCTAAACTGAACACTTACATACACATCTGATCTGGACACTTCCAGATCAGACATCACATCCGGATTCTTATCCGGTAAGTTCAGTTCTGTTGATTTCTTACCGGTTTCTAGTATAATCCACTCTTAGAACCTGCGCTAGGATATCACTCTTAGTGCCTTACGTTAGGTTATCACTTTGAATCAAACAAATCGTCCGACGATCACTCTAGTGCAACTGAAGATGACTTCACGCGATGCTCTTGCTATCGGCACCGATTCCAAACCACCTTGCCTCTACCAAGGTGAATACAGCCAGTGGCGGGACAGATTTATAATCTTCATAGAGTCCAAGGACAACTACGAGTATATCTGGCGAGCTCTTCGAGATGGGCCAATTCCTGAGCCAATGAAGACCGTTACACAAGCTGCAGAAGGTGGTGATCCTCGCATCGTGAGAAAGACACTCACGTATATGACTGACGATGAGAGAGGCATGCTCGAAAGGGAAAAGCATGCTAAGAGGTATCTTGTTCAAGCCCTACCCAACACGATCTACACTGCCATCGACAACTACAAAGGGACAGCAAAAGGTATGTGGGATCAAGTGGCGAAAATGATGCACGGGAGGGATGTCGGGAATCAACTGAAGATCAACAACGCCATAACCAAGTTCGATGCGTTTAAGCAGCGCACCGGCGAATCTCTCACCCAGACCTATGAACGCTTTTGTCTCCTTCTTAACAAGCTTAACAAGAATCAAATCACTCACTCCAACACGGAAAACTCGCTCAAGTTTCTCAACAACCTGTTGCCTGAATGGAAGATATTTGCATCTCATGTCAAGAACAACCACTTAATAGAGAAAGTTAGCATCCATAAACTCTATGAGACGCTTCTTCAAGATGAAGATGAAGTGAATGAAATTCTGAGCGAGAAGAAGACTGCATCAAAGCCACCTGCTGATCCTACTGGCACTTATGTCTTCCAAACGAGGCAAATCTTCTGGCCGACACTCCAAACGTACTCAAAAGCAAAGCGAATCTGAGTCAGAACCTGAGGAAAAGACAGTGATTCTGATTCTGAAATAGCTGCCATCAAGAAAGCAATGGCCCTGCTCTCCAAATCCTTCCAACAGAAGTTCTACAACCAACCGACGTCTAATAATCAGCGCTACTCCACCTCCTCCAACAAGCGCCATGATTATAAGGACATATATGAAGGAAAGAAGAAAGCTGATGAGCCCGACCAGTCTGACAAGAAAGAGAGGACAGAGAAAGATGACCGCAAGAAGAAAGACGAACCCATGACTTGTTATAACTGCGGGAAGCTTGGTCATTTTGCGAAAGATTGTCGGAGGCCTGTTGTAAAGAATTCCCACTATTACAAGGCGAAGCTTGCATTGATAGAACAGAAGGAAGCTGGAGAAGCTTTACTTGTTGAAGACGACTACTGGTTGGGTCGTTCCGATGATGAAAACGAGTCTGATGGTGCTGATGCTTTCATAGGCTACCACTCTCCCGCTGATGAAGAAAAGGCAAAGTCAAATCAGGTATGTGAATCTACTGCTCAAGATTTCTTTGATCAAATACAATCTCTTGCTGAACGGTTAGATTCCCATAAGGCCACCTCTAACAAACAACTGCTGGAAATCAGATCACTATCTGAAAAGCTAGATGTTCAGACGCGAATAACTGAGAAATATAAGTCCGAAAATGCTAACTTAAAAGACAAATGCAAAAATCTTTCAATCGCACCTAAGGACTTAAGGGCCAAATTATCTGAACTTCAGTCACAGTTTGATCAGTGTGTGAATGAGAAAGCAGAAATTGTTTACCAATGTTCTGCTCTTCAAATTCAGCACAAGGTGTTTGTCGCTAAAATACTTGATCTTGAAACAAAAGTCCACAAAAGAGGTCAAACTGATCAGACCATCCATATGAATAAACCCAAGGAGTTCACGTATTTTAACAAGGAATGGGGAATCGGATATCATAACCCACATTATTTGAAAAAGGGTATATCTAAAAGACCTACACTGTATAATTTTGGTTGTTTTGTGAAAGTGCAGGATCTATTCTTACAATCAATATAGAAAGAAGTAATTGAGAAATTGTATGATCAAGCCCAATTGTATTCAATGATGCACAGAATTACAGATCTAAGAGAGAGATCACCTCAAAGATTACAAGGAATGAATACAAGTAATATGGGAAAATCAATCAGTTAGCAACGTAGTGCTAACCACTCTATTTATACTGCAACAAACATCTTAAAGCTACAGTACAAATAAGAAAGACTAATAAGAACATAACACGTGTCCTAATTAGTTTACACATTACTAAATAACGAAACTCGTCATAAGTTCTGAACAGGTAGTTCAGAACTTCTGAACATTCTTCTGATCACGCTTCTCAGAACTTCTGACTTCTCTTTCTCAGATCTCTGACTCTTCTTCTCAGAACTTCTGACTCTTCTTCTCAGAACTTCTGAACCTTCTTATCAGATCTTCAACACTTGGTTTATTGACAAAACTTCAGATCTAACAATCTCCCCCTTTTTGTCAAATAAACTTAAACTTTGCATCATCTAATTCTTTCAGAGCAGGAACAATTTTCTGAAGTAGCACATTCCTCAGATTAAGCCTCTTATCAATCTTGTCAATAATTTCTTGAATAATCTCAACTTGCTGATTAATTACTTCTTGAATCATGTTTGCTTCCTTCACTTTCAGCATCTTTTTCTCCAAATTGTGCTTTATGATCCTTAAAGTTCCAGAACAATATTTTGCAGTTTCCTTTGCTCTGAAGAAGATCTTTCCACTTTTGTTCTTCAAAAATACTCCCAACTCTGGATATCTGTGAACACTTCCAGTCTTTAACACCTTTTTCTGCTCATGATCTGTATTGGGATTTGCCAGATAAACACATGACTTTTGCAAATACAGAGCTATTTGGAAATCTGTATAGCAATGCCACCTTAAGATATAGAACATGGCCTCAATCACCACACTTCTTGCCTTCCTTTCATTTCTGTCTTTACTTGACTCTTTAAAACATAGAAAGCTGTGTAATCTGTAGAAGTCAACCACTGACAGTTTCTCAAAATCTGCATCAGTGAAATAATAAACCTTGCCATCTTCTCTCAAAACTTCAAAGGATAAGTACTCCATCTTTCTGAATTTCTTAACCTTCAATTCTCTGATTCCAGTGATTAGAAAATCTGAGTAAACGGCTTGCTTTGTTTTGCCAAGACATCTTGATTTTTCAGCCAACCAGATCTGAGTCTCCTTAGACCTATCATAATACACATCCAAGAATTGTACCTCTTTTGGTTTGAAGAACTCAGGCAGATCAAATTCAAGAAAGTATCCATTCAGATCAATGAATATTTCATCTTCTTTGGGTTCAGACTGTTCAGCTTGATCAATATTAGTTATCTGCACATTCTGAGGTGTTGTGTCCTGAACTTCTTCAACCTCATCTGACAAAATTTCATTCACTTCATACTCAGCTGGGAACACAAAATCATTATGTAGAATCTTTTTGGGATTCACCTCAGATAGCAACCATTCACTACTGTTTCTGATTTTTCTTCTAAAATCCAACCTCCTCTTCACACAGTTTATGCATCTCTTCTTTAAACTCTCTTTTTCAGTATCCATACTTACTTCCATTCTAATCAACAACCAATTCAGAGTTGCATCACTGTACTTCACCAACTCTTTTAATCTGAACAATTCAAGTCTTTCGTGAACCATATATGTGAACCCTTCTGTCTCCATTCCTTCATTCACAAAACCCTTCACATGCAGATCAACTTCTGTTTTCTTTGTGGGAGAACTCAGATTGCACTTTTCTTTTCTTTCTTCTATAGCCAACTGGAAATCATACAAGTATGTATTTCTGACATAAATACCCAGAAGTCTTCTGCATTCAATTTCTATCAAGGCTTCTTCAGTGCTAGCAAAGAACTTGACTAGAAAGATCTGATCATCAAGAGTCAATCTGTGAAAATCAAATGTAGACATGGAAACCTTTGTATTTCTTTCTTTCAGTGTTTCCATTCTAACGAACATTAAACCATTGAATTCATCTTGTTGAAACATCAGAACTTTCTCGATTCTTTTCTGAATATGCAGTTTTGAGTCAGGAACTCTGAACATATTAGAAGCTTCTGAGTAGACCATCTGAGCTCTGTCATCCATAAAACCATCAATGTTACTTTCCAAAAGCTCATACTCTCCTTCTGTGTAGTAGAGATTATCATATATTTCCTCAGGAAAAATATCATCATGAAATTGTCTGGCTAAAGGTACATCACTTAACTCTAGAATGAAGTCACACACAGGTTCTTCTAGTCTTTGCAATTTAATCTTTGGAATCTCGATTGGTTTTCTGAATACATATTCAGAAGGCATAAAGAAGTCTTTCACTTTCACATACTCTTCTTCTGTATTTAACTCATCACAAAAGTTAAACCTAAAATCATCTTTAAAATCCTGAGTGTAATCCACAGTTCTGTCTTCTTCTCCCATTAGATCAATGGGTCTTATCACTTTTATTCCTTTATGAATTTTCTGAACACTCAAAGCTCTGACTACTTCATTATGCATTCTTCTGATCAATTCTTCATTCAACCTCCTTTCTTCTGATTCAGACTCCATTGCCCTTTCACTGTTATAAACCACAATATCTGTACACCTGTTTACCACTGTACTTTCCACTATTTCTTCTATTCTCAAATCAGATTCCTCAATAGCTACAGTTTCATCTGAGTTTCCTTCCATCTCAGTATCCAAGTTCAATTCCTCTGTTTTATCTGATTCATTACTATCAATACTTCCCAACTCCATTTCTTCTGTATCTGAACTGTCAAGCTGTACTATCTGAATCATCTCCTTTAAATTTTCCTGTGTCTGATCTTCTGTACTTTTTGTATTGGCTAAGTGCATGTCTGCTATCTCAAAATCTTCTATGCCAATATCATCATCAGAACTTAACCTTTGTCTTTTCTCCCCCTTTTGATGATTATGAGGATCATTATCATCAAACTTCCTTTTCAAGTTCTGATTAAAAGCAACTTCAGGTTCAGCTTCTGCAATAGGAACAGGATCAAGAGGCTTTGAAGTAGAAGCCAAAGATACACTCAGTGCTTTCAATATAGATTCCTGCATACCCTGCATCTGTTTTAACATATCTTTTTGAAAACCAGACATTATATCCATGATCTCCTTTTTGTGAGAATCCAAGGATTTCTTTACATCATCTACCTTGGTTTCAACAGAAATTAACTTTTTCTCCAACACAACTTTCAAATCTGATACCTCATCATTCAGATCCTCCATCCTCTTCTCCAAATTTTCTACTTTTTCCCCCATCTCCTTGTTTTGTTTCTGAATCTTTTCAAATTCAGAAGTTTCTAACAGTGAACCTGAACCAACAGATGGTCCAGTTTTCATGTGCCCAGAGAGCTCATGGCCTGTAGATAACACACAGTCATCTTGTACAACAGATGCACGTTTGAATGAGGCTTTTGTAATGTTCACCTCACCAGGACTTCCATCCAATCCTCGACACCCAACATTAGGCATGTCTATGAATGTTGTTTCAGGAGTACGAAATTCCTGATCTGTGCAAGTGTCAAAAGGAATTTCAGGCTCAATATGAATAGGACTGTGATATTCAGACTCAATGTGTTGAAAAATAAGTTGGGATTTATCACCTCCCTCCAAATGAGTTTGGGATGGTTCCCCGGATTTGTGTGAAACAGTAGCATGTTGAAATGCTTCTGAGTGGGTATGGATGGGTTGTTCAAGATCCACCACTAGGTCCATGGTGTTTGTTTCAATATTGGACACCAAGAGATGTGAACCAATAGCATGTGTGGTTACCTGGTCAAGATTAGCTGGTTCAGAGGCATCTCTTTCTGTTTGAACCTCTGTTAACAATCTCTCATCCTCACCACTCTCATTCTGTTTTTCCTCACTGAGTCTAACCAAGCTCTCAGAATTTTCCCCCTCAAGTCTCTCAGAATGTTCACCCATCTGAACATCCTCCCCCTCTCTAATTCGACTAGACCCCTCACCTCTCTTCTCAGGTTGGTCCTCTTGGGTAGGGATTTGAGGTAATTCAATTCCCATAGAGGTGCAATAAGCTTTTAAAATCTCACTCTCCCTTGGAATATAGTTCCTAAGTGATTTTGGCAACAGTTTATGATTGGGATAATTTTCAAGTCTTGTTACTGAGGTCATCTTACCCAAATAAAATGTAGGACCATGCTCTTCATTTGTTCTTCTTGAGATTGTTCTGTTTTCCTGCATGGCATACCAAATAACAATTTGCCAGTACCTTATGTAGGGAATGTATGTCAATGGAGCATCCTTTGTCTTCTTCTGAATTGCTTTCTGATTCTTCTCAAATGTATTCTTCATATCTTCCCAAAGTATTAAAGTATAGTCATAATGCCTATTCTTCACTAAACCTTGAAATATCTGAAGAATTTGTTTAGAACCTTGATCAGCAGAACTATTTTTCCCTGACAAACATTTATTTACCACATGAAAGAAGCAAGCCCAAATAGGTGGTAATTTGTTTCTTCTGAACAAACTGAGAGTCCTCAATCCTTCATTGTATCCCAACTTCATAAACTCTGCTATTAATTCCTCTGTTAGGGGTAAATCCTCAAAATCTGTTCTTCTTTGTACATCATCTTTCTCTGGTAGATTCAGCATTTCTCTTAGTGCAGAGATAGATAAGACAAATGTCACTCCTCCAATTTCAGACACAAACTTATTATCTTCTAACCTAAGATATTTCCACCATTGTTGTATGTACTGAACAGGCACATTTTTACTTCTTGTAAACCATTTTCTGTACGGATGATGTTTGAATAACTCCATGATAATTCTGTGTTCAGGCTTAAAACGACTTTCCTCAAACAATATAACACAGTTATTTTCAGATAATTTCAACCATTCACTCTCAGGAACAACTCTTTCCACTAGAATAGATCTATCTGACATAATAGAACCTGCAGCACTCTGATCATGTTCAATATTAACATTTACCTCATCCGCATTTCCTTCAGATTCATCCATTTGTTCATTTTCTTCATCATTTCTTATTGCCCCTTCCTCTGCAACTCTATTTTGTACTTCATCATTTTCCGAATCAGATGAATCCATTATCGATTTTGTAGAATGTAGAGAAATTGGACCACTTCTTCGTATTTCAGACATGATTTAAGAAGAAAACAGATTCAAAGAACTCTGGATTTGATTCGTATCTCACGTTTCGCTCTGGAATTTGAAAGAACTTTGAAATAGGGATTTTAAGACCTATTTAAAATCCGCGAAGTTGAAAGGTTTAACGGAAAAGCGAAATCAATGTTATAACGGAGTCAACACACGTGAGATACCACAAAGGATTTAAATGAAATACGTGGCATTGTCAAACAAATATGAAGCTGACACGTGTTAGTGGATAGAATTTTGACTCAAGTCAAAGATCTGAATAACACGCGCAAATGTTCTGATTCCATGACTCAGAAGAATTTTGCCTTGTAACCAAAATGTCTTTTAAAATCAACTTCTGACCAATATAAAACATTTTGATTATTCAGAAGAGGTTTGAACAGATAAGAAATGAAAACAAATCTTTTAAGCATCACAAAATGATTTCCAAAAGAATTTTGATGCTCCCCCTTGACTTGAGCATGCATTTGAGTATTAATGATACATAAAGATGAGATAACAAGATAATCGAAGAAGCATAATCCATACAATTGAAGTTATTTGTATTTCTCAAAAATAAATTTTTGAAAGTTAGATTGCTGAAGTATTGACTCAGAATTTCTGACCTTAAGATTCAGAGGTTCTGATCTCAAGACTCAGAAGTTCTGAACTCAAGACTCAGAAGTTCTGAACTCAAGATTCAGAATTTCCGAACTCAAGACTCAGAAGTTCTGAACTCAAGACTCAGAAGTTCTGAACTCAAGACTCAGAAGTTCTGAATACACTACTCAGACAACTTCACTTAGAAAAATTTAGCATTTTTAAGAAAAAAATATTTTCAACTAGGCAGATTAAGCATTCCTATTTTACATATGAGAAAAGAAAACCTTTTGTGATCAAGAGGCTTTGTGAACAAGTCAGCCAATTGATACTTTGTATGCACAAAGTGCATCTCTATAGTTCCTTTTTCCACATAGTCCTTTATAAAATGATACCTCACGTCTATATGCTTAGTCTTCGAATGTTGAACAGGGTTCTGAGTAATAGCAATTGCACTTTCTGAGTCACAATAGATGGGAATCTTATTAAGCTGATATCCATAGTCCATGAGTTGTGTTCTCATCCACAATGTTTGAGAGCATGAAGCAGCAGCAGCAACATACTCTGCTTCAGCAGTTGAAGTGGATACACAATTCTGTTTTTTTGATGCCCAACTCACTATTTTATCTCCCAAAAAGTGACAAGCACCAGATGTACTCTTTCTGTCCAACCTACTTCCTGCATGATCAGCATCAGTGAAAGCAGTCAATTTGAAGTCAGTTTCTTTTGGATACCATAAACCTAGATCAGGTGTTCCTTTGAGATATCTTAAAATCCTTTTGACAGCCAACATATGTGATTCTTTCGGGTTAGATTGAAATCTAGCACAGAAACAGGTAGAAAACATGATATCTGGTCTACTTGCAGTCAAATAAAGTAATGATCCAATCATGCCTCTATAAAGTTTGATATCTGCTGAAACACCTTTGAGATCAGCATCTAACTTTATGTTAGTTGCCATAGGTGTTCTCATAGAAGCACAATCAGACATTTTGAACTTTTTCAGAATATCTCTGACATATTTTCCTTGATTTATGAAAATACCTTTTGGTAGTTGTTTGACTTGAAGACCAAGGAAAAAATTCAGTTCACCCATCATGCTCATTTCAAATTCAGATGACATGACTTTTGAAAAATTATCACATAATTCTGGACTGGTAGAACCAAATATTATGTCATCAACATAAATCTGAATCAGAATCAAATCATTACCCTGTTTCTTTAAAAACAAAGTTGTGTCAATCTTACCTTTCTTGAATCCTGAACCTAACAGGTGTTTAGTAAGAGTGTCATACCAGGCTCGTGGTGCTTGTTTTAGACCATATAAAGCTTTGTCTAAAATATAAACATGATCAGGGAATTCTGGATCAACAAAACCTTCAGGTTGATGGACATACACCTCTTCATTAAGTTTGCCATTTAGAAAGGCTGATTTGACATCCATTTGATACACCTTGAAGTTTTTATGTGCAGCATAGGCTAAAAATATTCTGATTGCCTCTATTCTTGCCACTGGTGCAAATGTCTCATCATAATCAATTCCCTCTTGTTGACAGTATCCCTTAGCAACCAATCTTGCCTTGTTTCTGATGACAACACCTGATTCATCCTTTTTGTTTCTGAACACCCATTTAGTTCCAATTATAGATTTACCTTCAGGCTTTGGAATGAGTCTCCAAACTTTATTTCTTTCAAATTGAAGCAATTCCTCTTGCATTGCTGAAATCCAGTCTGGATCCTCTAGGGCTTCATTAGCTTTCTTTGGTTCAATTACACTTAAGAAACCAGCAAACATTACTTCATTTGCTGTAGCTGATCTTGTCTTTACTCCTGCTGATGGATCACCTATTACTTGATGAATAGGGTGATTTTTAGTCCATTTGTTAGCACTAGGGAGTACATCAATCTCTGAATAATTGTTGTTTGCATCATTCTCATCAATGATTGCTTGTAATTCTGAACTGTCACCTTGTTCTGACGTATGAGTAGGAGTTGCATCCAAGTTTGAGTTCTGATTAATGAAGTCAGAGTTCTGATTGACTTGTTCAGAGTTCTGAGTACAAGAATCAGAATTCTGATTACAAGGTTCAGAGTTTTCACCACTTGTATTTATTAGATTTGGGCACTCCTCTGATGGACCTTTGTCAGAAATTACAGTTGATTGAACTATTTCTGGAGTCTTATTTTTCATCTCTTTGACCATCTTTGGGTTTTCATATTCTGCATAAGAATCAGAAATTAGTTCACTAAAAGCATCCTTAAACAGTAAATTGAGTTCTGAACAAATAGGATTAGAATTTGTATCAGAAGTCATTTTTGTCTTGTTCAGCATGAGTTCTGAACTGTCTTGTTCAGAAGTCCGCATTCTGGCTTCATCAAAAGTTACATTTATGCTCTCCATTATCCTCTTGGTTCTTCTATTGTAGATTCTGAATGCTTTGGAAGTTAAAGAATAACCCACAAAGTATCCTTCATCTGCCTTTTTATCGAATTTGGCAAGATTTTCTCTGTCTCTGAGAACGTAGCATCTGCAACCAAAAATATGAAAGAATTTGATTAATGGTTTTCTTTTATTTATCAGTTCATAAGCAGTCTTATTTAATCTCTTATTGATTAAAGTTCTATTTTGTGTAAAACAAGCAGTTGCAATTGCTTCAGCCCATAGGAAAGTAGGAAGATTTGCATAAGCCAACATTGTTCTCGCAGCCTCAACTAGAGTTCTATTCTTCCTTTCAACAACACCATTTTGTTGAGGAGTTCTGACAGCAGAAAAATTGTGAGAAATCCCAGAACTTTCTAGAAAATTCTGAAGAGTCTCATTTCTGAACTCCGTTCCATTATCACTTCTGATTTTCTGAACTTGAAGTTGTAAGAGAACTTGAATCCTTTTGATAAAATTTATCAATGTAGTAGCAGCTTTTGACTTAGCTCTTAGGAACTCAACCCACGTGTATCTGGATAATTCATCAACAATCACAAGCATATATTTCTTTCCTCCCATCGACTGAACTGAAATTGGACCACAAAGATCAGTATGAATCATTTCTAATGGTGCTTTGCAAGATGAGTCCATTTTTAATTTGTGAGAACTCTTTTTCATCTTGCCCATTTCACAAGCTGAGCATAATGATTCTTTTTCAAATTTAAGCTTTGGTAAGCCTTTAACCAAATGTTTTGCAACAAGATTATTAAGATCTTTGAAATTCAGATGAGAACATCTTCTGTGCCAAAGCCAGCATTCATTTGCAGTTGATTTTGATAAAAGACAAACTGTATTTAATGTTTTCAATTTTGAAAAATTAACTACAAATAAGTCCATATGTCTTTTGGCCCAGAAGACTTTGACATCATTTTCAGTTAGAATCATGCAACCTGTTATTTGAAACTTAATTTGACAAAGACTGTCTAAAAACTGACTTATGCTGAAAAGATTGTGTTGTAATCCTTCAACATAGAAAACCTTTTGGATAGTTAGATCCCCTTTAGTTAAATCCCCATAACCTTTGACTTGACCTTTGCTATTGTTTCCAAAGTTTACTGCTCCTCCAGCCTTTTCTGTGAAGTTTGATAGAAAAGACTTCTGACCTGTCATGTGTCTTGAAGCTCCTGAATCTAAAAACCACACATGACAGCCCTGCAAAAAGATCAGTTAGGTTTAGGTACCCATTTTGGAATGGGTCCATCTTTGTTAGCTTTGTCATTGAATTTAACATCAGTACCTTTTACTCTCCACTCAAAATCTTTCTTCAAACACCACTTTCCTTGAACTTTTATGAAGTCAGAACATTTTCTGCTTACAAGTTTGTTCAAATTCTTTTTGAGAGTTGTAACTTTTGGTTTTGCTATGTTTTCAACTTTCTTTTCTTTTATCTTTTCTTTCTTCTGAGTCTGAGGAGCAAAAATTTTCTTCTTTTCTGTATTTTGAGAAACAGAAACTTTCTGAATATCTTTTCTTATGTATGAAACAGAAGTTATTTTGACTTGACATTTGTGAGAATATTGGAATGAATCATTTTTACATCTAACACAAACAATATTTTTCTTTGCAAGTGACAATAAATCTGAAACATAGATCATTTCATTTTTATTTATACTGTTCAGAGTACAATTGCCCTTATTACAAGAATTTCTAGCGTTTAGTTCAGAAGTAGATTTCATTCTAAGCTTCTCAAGTTCCCTTTTCAGATCGTTCAACTTTGCAAGATCATCTTTCCTTTTGCTTTCTTCTTTTTCTGAAAAATTCAAGTTCTTTTTGTTAGAAGAATTAGATGATTCACCTTTTTCATATGTACTTGATTCATTAAAGAATTTATCATTTTCTCTTGAAGCATTAATTTTAAAAAGATCATACTCAGTCTTCAGTTTTTCAAGCTCTGTTATTTTCTGAATAAAAATATTCTTTTCTTTCAAAGCTTCTTCAAGTTTAATATCCACTTCACAGAAATCATTTTCAAGTTCATCATAAGTTTTCCTTAAATCCTCAAGTTCTTGACTCACAAGATTAAATCTCTTTTCAAGTTGCAAAAATTCATCTGATTTTGTTTCAGAAAATCCAGTTGAATCAGACTTCTGACTACCTGAGTCAGAGTTCTGATTTACAGACTCAGATGTCTGATCTTTAGACTCAGAATTCTGACTACAAAGTTCAGAATCCTGACTAGAAGTTTCAGACTTCTGATTGACTGTTTCAGAATTTTTACTTGTATCAAATATGCTCTCAATGTCATGATATGAAAAACTTGGTTGTTTATTTTTGTAGCTGACATTTAAGGAATCATACTTGAATTTAGTATCATTGTATCTTGGCTTTTCATCTGTTGGTTTAGAAACTTCTTTCTTAACCTTTTCTTCTGAACCAACTGACTTTTCTGTTTTAGACTCAGAAATTGTCTCATCTGACTTTTTAGAGTTTGGTCTTTGCAAATTGTCAGAACTTGTTATAGAACTAGCAGGTCTTATGAAAACTTCAACAATTTCTGGGATTTTTGGCTTAGAAACTTGAAGTATTGGAGCTCTTTTTAAAATGACATTTTCTTCCAATCCCAATCCCTTCTTTGGATTGTAAAATCTTGTATCTTTAACATTGCTTAATAAAAGATTTAATGTTTGCTGAGTTTGACCTCTTTTCAAATTCAAATCTTCCAATTCTTTGATTTTGGAGTATAAATTCTTTCTTTCTTCAAATAACATATCAAATTTTATTTGTAAATCACCTTTTTCATCCTTTATTTTTGAAAACTCAACTTTTAGTTCAGAAAGCCTTTTCATCAATTCAGAATTTTCATCTTTAACTTTCTGTTTCTCAGCCTCAGATTCTTCATATTGTTCGTTTATTACTTCTTTTTCAATTCTGAATTTGTTAACCAAAGTTCTTTCTCCTTTTATCTGTTTTCTTAGGTTAGCAAATTCAGTTTTCATTTCACCAATCTGTGTCATTAACTCTAATTCAAGTGAAGAATGTACCTCAGCGGATGACTCAGAATCGGCATCTTCAAAATCAGAATCATCCTCATTCCTCATTTTTGCCATATAGCTTCGCATCTGTGGAAAGTTGATATGATCATCTTCATCAGAAGTGTAGTATAGCCAATTCTCCTGTTCAGCCAATAGCGCACTCTCGTCATCTCTCTTCTTTGCAAGCTGAGCCTTCTTCGTGTAGTATTCATAATCTTTCACAACTTTAACTCTGCAATCCTTGGCATAATGGCCAGATTTTCCACACTTGAAACACAGATTCTTTTCTTTTCTCTCTTCCTTCTCTTCCTTGTTTTCTTCACTTCTCTCTATTCTCTTTTCAATCTTATTTTCTTCTCTGTCATCTTTCTTCTTATAATCTGAACTTCCAGCTCTCTTATAATTTCCTTGAAATCTGCCCTTCCCATACCTTTTGTTGAAAGTGTTTGTCAGCAAAGCTAGCTTTTCAGCCATTATCTTGATATCTTCATCATCTTCTGATCCTTCTTCTTTGTCAGATTCCTCCAGACTCGGTATTTCTGATAGATATGCAGTCTTTTTGGGTGCTTTGATTGCTTTGGACTTTGATAAGAACGCTAACTGATCAGCAACATTTTTCTTTTCTTCCACAACTAACTTGACAGAGTCTTCATGTTGATTAAGAACACAGAACAAATCATTTAAGTCTTCTTCACACATATCCTTGTTCATTTGCAGACTTATGGCAAATGATGACCATTCTGAATTTAGACTGTTCAGAAATTTGTAATTTATTTCTGATTTTGTTTTCTTCAGTCCATTTCTTCTCAAGTCATTTAGAATAGTGCAAAATTTACTGTATGTCTGTGTCAAACTTTCTGACTCTTTTGCTTTGAACCTTTCATAAGCATTTATGCTTTGATTTAACTTTGCCTGAATAGATCTCACAGTTCCTAACATTTGCCTTTCCAATTCGTCCCACATTTCTTTAGCTGATGATCCACTGTCAATCCTGTTAAGAACCTCATTCGGGACAGCCAAAGTCATCAAAGTAATTGCTCTTTTGTCAATAGCATGCCTAATTTTCTGTTCAGCAGTGTATTGGGAATAATTCTTCTTTACTCTGGTCGCTGGAATTTCTGGAGTTGTCTCTGTAGCAGGGGTTGCGGCGACATCGATATATACTTCGATTGGACCTTCTCGTATAGAAATCATAAGATTTTATGTTGTCAAGGAATTGGATCATACGAGTTTTCCATTGCTGATACTCTTCTGGTATAAGAACAGGCGGTTTGGTTTCAGATCCCATGGCTAGATATTCTTTAGAAGACATGATTGTAAGAAAATTCAACAGAAAGACAAATTCGATTTTCTTGATCGAAAAGTAGCAGGTAATTCAAGAATTGCTAAGAATTCAAGAACTAGCCCTAGCAGCGGAATCGAATTTTGAATGAATCAAGAAATCTTCAAGAAATTGATCAATCGATCTTCGCAATCACAATCTTGAACGAATTTGTTTGTTGATTGGCTCTGATACCAATTGAAAGTGCAGGATCTATTCTTACAATCAATATAGAAAGAAGTAATTGAGAAATTGTATGATCAAGCCCAATTGTATTCAATGATGCACAGAATTACAGATCTAAGAGAGAGATCACCTCAAAGATTACAAGGAATGAATACAAGTAATATGGGAAAATCAATCAGTTAGCAACGTAGTGCTAACCACTCTATTTATACTGCAACAAACATCTTAAAGCTACAGTACAAATAAGAAAGACTAATAAGAACATAACACGTGTCCTAATTAGTTTACACATTACTAAATAACGAAACTCGTCATAAGTTCTGAACAGGTAGTTCAGAACTTCTGAACATTCTTCTGATCACGCTTCTCAGAACTTCTGACTTCTCTTTCTCAGATCTCTGACTCTTCTTCTCAGAACTTCTGACTCTTCTTCTCAGAACTTCTGAACCTTCTTATCAGATCTTCAACACTTGGTTTATTGACAAAACTTCAGATCTAACATTTTGGAATAGAGAAAATATATCCGGAATATGCTATAAAATGGACTGGTCCTCTTGAACCTGAAAAGCAAGAGGAAACTGAGGAATACAAGCGCGCACACACATCTAAAATGCAACTTCCTTTTTGTTATGAGCTTTTGAATTATTACTATGAGAAAAATCAAAAGAAGTACCTCTCGAATTACTACTTCGATTGCTATAAGGTTGTAACGCCCAAGGATTCCTCCAAAAAGGATGAGGTCCAAGCAACCGCAACCAAGACTGAGACGGATGAGTTCAAACTCTATGTCCCCCCTCTCATCTTGGAAGCAAAGATAGTCGAGTAGGAGGAGTCACTCGAGGAAGAAAGGTCGAATTTTCAAAAGGAAAAGCAAGAACTAATCAAGGAACTTGAGAATCTAGAATCGGTCAAAACCGAAACTGTGTCGGATGAAGGACAGGAAATCCTTCGGTGTGAAATCAATATGCTCACATCAAAACTGGCTGCTTTGGCAACAGATGCGATGAAGGAGTATACGAGAAATGGTCAACTCCAAGAGCAGATTGACCAACTCCAATCTGAAAAGAAAATTTCACCCGAACTTTCCTCAAGCTCATCTGATACGTCTTCGTGTAAGGCTTTCATAGGAAAAATCTCTTCTACACAAGACGGTAAAGATTCTCAAGACGAGAGTGTTTTAAGGAATTTGAACTCTGATTTTTTCCTAGCTTCCGCACCAAATTCCCTAAAGCACACTGACACTAAGTGTTCCTCGCCTTCCTCGCCCGATCCAAGTCCTGTAATTCCGGATGTCGATTTTTCTGAATACATGAACTCCGAAGGCAAATCTGATGAAGAGTTTGAGTCGTTCCCCTTCGACAAACCTCTTTCGAGTCATACTGATTTTTTATCACCTGTAGTCAATCGACCGGTCAATTTTATAAAGGGTGATTGTTTTAAAACAAAGGCCCCAGCTGTGATTAAGATTTCAAAAACGAAGCCGGTTTCTCAAAAACAATCACAGCCGAGGCAAAAGACCGAGCAATTGACTGCCAAAAATATTGCTTCCTCAAAAGCCACTGACCATGTTGTCCATGTTGTTTCAGATAAAACCGGTTGCGCTAAACAAGAAAAACCAAAGTGGCTAGCTAAGGAATCTGTCGAGGATGCTGCATCAAAGTCTTTCAGTACTGTTTTTTCCCTAGAATGAACAAAAACGATTGTGCTTAGAATCATAGGAATGATTTTGTTAAACGCGATGTTAATTTTCCAATCAAACTTTATTCCATTTAGCAATTGATTCAGTTATCGCATGATTGTTTGTGTTGTTCTAGTTGTGGTTGGAATGACTTTGATGATATTATAATAATGATTGGTTTGGGTCATATCATATATATAATCATACACCCAAAAGCAAACCCCGTAATAACAAAAAGAAACATCATAAACAACGGGGTTTCCAATAAGAGGTTAAACCACAACAGGAGAGAAAACCCATTCCAAAACGGGTTTCTCCTACTGAGGTTAAACCGGCACCCAAGAGGCAACCTGCTACAACCCCAGTTCCTCCAAAAGGTGTAAAACCTACACCTAAAAGGCAGGCAACATGTGTCAAAGAAAGCTCCTCCGAGAGGTGTCAAACCTAACCCTCCAGGACCCATGCAAATATGGGTACCTAAAGTTCGCTAAACTTGTTTTTGCAGGACGGTCATGTGTGGTACTTAGACTCTAGATGCTCCAAGCATATGACCGGAAGGAGGAAGCTTCTCACGAACTACAAAGAAGTATATGGCGGAGATGTGAGATTTGGGAATAATGACAAGGCGCCGATTTTGGGCTACGGCGACATTGTACAAGACAAGATCACCATCAAAAAGGTTTCACACGTCGCAGGATTGGGACACAATCTGTTCAGTATCGGCCAATTCTGCGACAAAGATCTCGAGGTCAGATTCAAAGCCAAAAGGTGTAGAATCCTCGACGACGCCGGAAAGGAGCTACTGGTTGGAACGCGACAGACCAACCTCTACACCATTGACCTCGCAGCCCTGAAGACCGATACGTCTATATGCCTGATGTCAAAGGCCAATTCCCAACAAGCGTGGATTTGGCATCGACGTCTCTCGCACCTGAACTTCAAGAGTATCAACAAACTGGTGCTGGGCGGACACGTGAAAGGCATGCCCGGTCTTCAATTCGTGAAGGATCAACTCTGCGGGCCATGCGAAATGGGAAAGATGAAGCGAGCGACGCATAAGCCGAAGGCCGCTCCGAGCACGTCCCGGTCCCTCGAACTCATCCATATGGATTTGTGTGGACCGATGCGTGTTCAGAGCATCAACAAGCGCAAGTACGTCCTGGTGATGGTGGATGACTTCTCACGCTACACTTGGGTCAAGTTTCTCCGCTCGAAGGATGAAATTATCAACCATCTGAAGACTATCCAACTGAACCTTCGACAGCAGGTTCAGACCATCAGGACCGACAACGGGACGGAGTTTAAGAATCAGACTGTAGATGATTACCTCACTTCAGTAGGTATCTCGCACAACTTCTCTGCTGCATGCACTCCTTAACAAAACAGAGTGGTGGAAAGACGCAACCGTACTCTCGTCGAAGCGGCTCGCACAATGCTTTCCCAGTCCAGACTGCCGTTATTTCTCTGGGCCGAAGAGGTGTCTACAGCTTGTTACACGCAAAACCGTTCCATTCTCAACAAGAGGTTCAACAAGACGCCGTACGAGATCATGAACAACCGCGTTCCGAACATCAAGTATTTCCATGCGTTCGGATGCACGTGCTACATCCTAAATGACAAAGACGATCTCGGCAAATTCAGCCCGAAGGCGGATGAGGGAGTTTTCATAGGATACTCCATGCAGGCTAAGGCGTATCACGTTTACAACAAACGGACTAAAACCGTTACCGAGAGTGTAAACGTGACATTCGACGAAGCTGCATAATTGGCTTATGAACACATCAGTTCAGAACCAGGTTTAACTGGTGTGCTAGCTTCCGAACTTCCACATTCGGGATCTGCACAAGCGACAGTAAATCCGAATCATGCATCTTCATCGACTGCTGATCTTTCAGATTTAGATTTATTGTTTAAATATTTTTATTATGACATATTTAACACTTCTACCCCTCATGTCTTAGCACAACCACGGCTTGAAGCTGCTCGTATTGAGGATTCGGCGAATCTTTCTGGTCCGCCGTCTTCGACAAGCACGCCTTCCATCACTGTGGAGACATCTCAACCGTCATCATCAACTTCACCTGATACTACTACCCCCTGGAGGAACCAGTGATAAACCCGGAGATCGCTCCTAATGATTTGTCATCTTCTACAATAAATGATCAGCCTCTGCATTCCTTGGAACCAGAAGTTGCTCAACCTTCGACGAATCCTCCCCCGTCTCCTCCGAGAAACCAACCTGCAACTCTTGAAGAAGTACAAGACCTTCCATCGGGTAACTACGTGGATCCGGACGCATCACATTTAACTCAACAGCCTCTTCCAAACACAACCAAATAGATGAAAGCTCATCCCCTGCACCAAATCATCGGTGATCCCTCCACACCAGTCCAAACGCGAGGCGCATCGGCCAATTTCTGCCTCTTCTCCGGATTCTTAAGCAAGATCGAGCCTACCAACGTACGTGAAGCACTCAAAGATCCGGACTATATCATAGCCATGCAAGAGGAGCTCAACCAATTCGAGGCTCTCAAAGTATGGCGGCTTGTTCTACGTCCATCTCACAAGACGGTGATCGGCACTAAATGGATCTTCAAGAACAAGAAGGACGAAGATGGCATCGTCGTACGCAACAAGGCGCGTCTCGTGGCTAAGGGATACTGTCAGTAAGAAGGGATTGACTACGACGAGACATATGCTCCGGAGGCAAGGATAGAGGATATACGTATGTTCCTTGCATACGTCGCACACAAGAACTTCACGGTCTTCCAAATGGATGTGAAGACCGCATTCCTCTACGGCGACATCAAGGACGAAGTGTACGTCTCGCAACCGGAAGGATTCGTGGACGATTCGAAGCCTGACCATGTCTACGTTCTAGACAAGGCGCTTTATGGTCTAAAGCAAGCTCCACGAGCCTGGTACAACACTCTGTCCGAGTTCTTGCTAAAATCAGAATTCACACGAGGTAAGATAGATTCAACTCTGTTTATCAAGAACGAAAAAGGTCATATTGTCTTAGTTCAAGTGTATGTCGATGACATAATCTTCGGTTCTACTAATCCTCAGTATGCAAAGAACTTTGCCAAACTTATGGGACAATTTTTTAAAATGAGTATGCTTTGTGAGATGAATTTCTTCCTTGGTCTTCAAGTTAAACAACTGTCGACCGGGATATTCATAAACCAGGCTAAGTACATACGGGATATTCTTAGGAAATACCAGATGGAACAGTCCTCACCAATGAAAACTCCCATGGCACCCGGTACAAAGCTTCACACCGATCCTAACGGAAAGGATGTGAACACTAAACTGTATCGGGGAATGATTGGTTCTTTGATGTACTTAACCGTAAGTAGACCGGACATCATGTTTTCAACGTTTCTATGCGCCCGGTTTCAGTCAAAACTGAAAGAGTCTCATTTAATAGCTGTAAAACGAAGTTTTCGTTATCTACGCGGTACTATTGATCTTGGCTTGTGGTACCCAAAAAGACAGGTTTTGAGCTGTCAGCATATTCTGATGCGGACCACGCGGGCAGCATGATGGACCGGAAGAGCACCTCGGGGCATGTGCAGTTCTTGGGCGATAGCTTGGTGAGTTGGGCATCCAAGAAGCAGTAGTGCGTCTCTACGTCGACTGCCGAGGCAGAATATGTGGCCGCCGCGAGCTGCTGTTCTCAAGTTATATGGATGCGGACGCAACTCAAGGACTACGGATTTACTTACGTAAAGGTGCCCATCTACTGCGACTCGAAGAGCGCAATTGCCATATCCAGCAATCCGGTCCAGAATACGAAGACAAATCACATAGACGTTCGGTATCATTTCATCAAGGATCATGTAGAAAGAGGTACAGTCGAACTCTATTTTGTAAATATTGAGCATCAGTTAGCAGACCTTTTTACAAAACCCTTGGACGAAAAGCGCTTTAATACTCTAGTGTCCAAGTTAGGTATGCTAAATCTAAAGACTTGATCTGTTTGTGTGCCCGATACACGTTCCATACATATACGAGAAACTGTCTTCTTACCATCCGTTGTTACAACTCCTGATGATTAAGCATACACTTTCTCGCACTTGTATTCTACTTGTATCAGTTACACAATTAGATTGAGTCTCTGTATTTATTAGGTAGACTTTGTTTGTTTCCTTTATTTCCATGTGTGTTTCTTTATTTTCATATTGTCGTCTAATTTATCTGCTTATATCTGTGCTTTCACGAGTGTTCATGTGTTCAGGGGGAGCACGAATCGGTATCGGGTACATTTACTCTTTGTTGAGGGGGAGTGTCACACACAATTTTTTCTAAACTGCCATAAAGTTTTTTTGTGTGTGTGGATACACCCGTGTGCATTTCACTCTATGCGCACATTTTGAGGGGGAGCATATCACTTTATGTTCATCATTTGAGGGGGAGCGACACCATTTTTTTTCTTTCTTTCAATGTGTAAAAGTTTTTTTGTGTCGGACTCCCCGTTGCACATAATTGCACAATCCGAGGGGGAGCAAAGACTTCCCAATCCTTAGTTTGAGGGGGAGCGAGAGAAAGTTCTTTCAAAAACCTAAGGGTACCATTTTTCTTGACATTTGAGAGGACAAGGGACATTTTACCTGAAATCTCCATCTGTCCGGATACGTTTCCGGATACCGTCTGTCTGGATAGGATTCCGGACCAGACCCTTTCCAGACCGGATAGGTATCCGGGGTTGTCCATCTGGATAGGTTGACTCTATAAAGACCATCCGGACACTCATATTGCTCTTATTGTCCGGAAACCACAAAACCCTCTTTCAAAAACCTCTCGAGTTCTCTCCTTCGGAAACCCCCACGGATTACTCATACTCATCGCGTTCGACTTCCAATCCACGGTATGTGTTCCTTCACCACTATCGATTAATATTGTGCATGTTGTATCGAGTTTTCACCGCCTGATGATTCAATCTGAAGATCCACAGGGTTTACAAAACCAAATGTTAATGTCGTATCACACTCGGGCTCAATCCACGCACATAAGCCCGAATTTTTGCTCCACAATGCTTCTCACACGTCTTAGATTCGATATAAATGCTTAGATTAGTGATTTGCTTGCGATTTTGGTCTGATTTAGAGAAGCCGTAGGTCATCCGAATACTCCCATAGTATCCGGACACAGTCAAACGCATCCGGACACCTTCATGATATAGATATTTTATCCGGACACCCTCAACGTCCGGTAACCCTAGTTGTCCGGAAACCTAAGGGTTTCTGGTAAGTTCAACTATTCGGAAAGTTGAGGTGTCCGGTAACCAATGCCATCCGGAAACCATCTTTGTCCGGATTGTCTACTTTGTCCGGAAACTCTCTTCACATCCGGAAACCTTTGATGTTCGAACACATTTTGTCCGGATACCATGGTTTGTCCGGAAACCTTTGTTTCAAATGAGTTTGTCCGGACACCCCTGTGTTTATCAGTCCAGTACCTAGTTATCTCACTGCCAGTCCTCAATCTATCTCAGATTGAGCCCATTACTACAAAGGTACGCGTCTGTACTTGATCATTCGCCTTACTTACTAACTTTGGGTCACTTTTTCAGATATTCCATGGCAGATCAAGAACAACAACAACATCCCGAAGAACAAATTCCTCCTCAAGAGGAATTCATCGACGAAGCAGCTGATAGTGCTTTGGTCAATCCTGACCATGGCATGGAGTTGGAAGCCAACAATCACCAGTTGGACGCCGCTAAGTTCCGGCCACAAGAGCAACACCGTGTGGTCGTGGACATACTACTAGGTCACCCTCTCCGTGAGGCCCTCACTGCAACGGCCGATGCCCCTACTCTTTATGTTTATCAAGTATGGCTTACCGCACAAGTCGTCACAGCTGCTAATTCTCAAACAATCATGGCACGGATCGACAACCACCCCTTCACGCTCACACCTGAGTCCTTTCACTGTCTACTGTCACTACCCGAAGCCACCGCCGGCGGACATCAAGGCTACGACCCCACGATCAATGACACAACCTTGTATGCTCAAGTACGCGCTCTAAGCTACAACCGCGCCCTCGATCGACCTTCGGCATTCAACCGCAAATATCTGGTGCCCATCTGGTACACGCTGTTCACCATACTGAACGGCTGTCTCTCATCCAGATGGAAGGGAATAGACCAGTGCACAGGTGACTTCCTGCGTCTATTCCATGCTGTGTGCTACAACAGACATGTCTACATCGCGATGATTATCTGGCGTGAGTTGGTTTAAGCTATTCGGAATATCGGAGGTACGAAGCAAAAGAAATTCCTACCTTATCCTCGATTCCTCTCTCTGGCCATCAGAAACCATATGGAGGCGATTCCCGGGATACCACGACGCATAAACCATCCGATATGTCCTCCTTTCCATCTACAATATATGGTGATTCGGAACCCATCCAACGCCATAGCCATGCCTATACCTGAAGCCCTACTGGCACACGCGGACCCCAATGCACCGAGTATGGTAGAATATAAGAGAGAGTTAGCTGCTCCCATGGTCCAGCCAGCACCGGAGGGACCTCCCTAGGGAGATAGACCCGAGCGACGTGAGGGTCCTACGACAAGAGGAGGAAGGGCCCGGGCAGCAGGGGCTCCCGGGCGGGGTGTGTTGAGATATCATGGGAGGGGAACAGGAGCAGGCGGTGCATTCGATACGCGGCCCAGTACTACCCAAGCCGGACCAAGCCATCAAACCATTCCCACCACCCGAACCGCGACCGAAGCAGGAACGTCGACTAGACTACACGAGGTCCAGGTCATCACTGAAACCGAACGCCCCATGCTTTACCGTGACACCGACACATACGTCTCTGACCCCCCTTCGCCTACCAGGAAAGTGGAAGATGTGGAATCTGACTCCACTGAATCCGATACGGATCGTACCATACGGGAAACACTAATCCCTACCCGTATCGAACCCAACCCAGATTTTACCGAAGGAATCCCATCTGACACACCGACACCCCCACTCATTCCTACTACCCAGCCGGATACGGGAGATACAATGAGAAAGGAGGGAGTATTAGGTCAACAATTAGAACATGTGAGACGGAGGGAACTGAGGTCGAAAGCGAACCAGGAAAGATTAAGTCGTAAAGATACCAACTTGTAACACCCTCAAAATTTGGAACGAGCAGCTAACTTTAATTTCAACGAAATACCTAAAAGAGAATAAAATCATTTCTACAGATCATCCCTGAAAGTACCTCGGAATTTAAACATCATAACTTCACAATAAATAACTTAAAACGGGCGTTACTTAACACAGCACAAGTTGTTAATCCCAAATAGGTGCGGAAGACTTCACTAATCAAAATCACCTCTCATGCACTCTACTAGCACTCGCCACTTCACAGTGTAGCTAAAGCTACTCCCAACCTGAGTCTGTTGCACATGCCGACAAATAAAGAGGGTTAGGCTAACGCCTAGTGAGTTCAATAGTTTTATCATGACCATATAAATTCATAAATCGAAAGAGATGTAGTATAAGTCATGAGTTCAAAAGAATTTACTTTGGATGCAAATCGCCCATTTTCCAACTCACACAAATCCTGTGCTGAAAACCTTAATATAACATGATTCCCAAAATGATTTGCATTAAATATGAAGACAATCTGATTTCCAAGAATACGTATTTTAGGCGATGGCAATGCCACGTAAAACATTTTTTTGCGATGTAAGCTCAAACTCAAAACTCACCTAAAATGTGAATAAACATTAAATTCCCACATGGTATAAACGTGAATAAAACTCCATTATTCAAAACATCCCAACCAGGATTAAACATAATACATTGCCCATAAATCATGGAAAACAATCCATTTAGATATATACTTACGTCACCGAAAACATGGACAAAAGTAGATACCCAAAACAACACCATTCGACGACGGGGGAGACCCGCTTACCAACGCAAGTGACGGAACACAAAAGTAAGCCACTTGACAAGTTGGTAAAGCCAAACACTTAGTAAGACATATAACGGATGCCGAGTATGGCCACTTAAAATCACACCCAATTTGGGGTAACATCCTTTACGTATTCGCATGTAGGACTTATACCATACCGTCGATGCCTAACCGTGCCGCGATGTGGAAAACTATCGTCCCATCATCGGCATAATGACTATAACGTATTCGCACGTAGGAATTATACCATACCATCGATGCCTAACCGTGCCGCGATATGGAAAACTAGTGTTCCAACATTGGCATAAAGACTATAGTGCTTATGGATCCATAGCTAATAGGGTCTAAAACATTACACGACCCCAAATGAATAAACAGGTGCATTCAAAACATGCAATTCCACAATAACATAAATCATGATCAAAACTCGACTTTGAGCTATCAAAACTGGACAATTGTCCTCAAGACTTAACAAAATCCGATACCGAGCCATAAGCTCAACCGACTCGAAAGATAATTCATGAAAAGTCATAACATGAGATTAAACGTAGCAACACACACTTTTGCCCATAGTATTTCAAATCCATGAAAACCCGAAATTGAACATTGGGTTGGGACAACCCTCTTTTCCAAAGGACTCAGACCGTACATTTCCAAATCGTCCCATAATGTATTAAATGCATGTTTCCAAAATATACACAAAATGAATTTTCATAACAAGTAGACCCCATTTATAACATAAATCAATAACCCATTTTCATGTATGATTTATCTATCACATTTTCCCAAAAATTCCAAATGTAAGTGTTTTTCATTAGTTGCAACCATAAATACTCTGTAAGGGGTTAAAATCCACCAAATAATTCATCCATTGATAATTTTCATGTAAAAACACATAAGTACTTGGAAAAATAACACTTTGGCATGTAAAAAGTTTTCACAAAGCAACTTGAACTCACCTTTCTAGATTAGGCTAAATCTAGATTTTCCTAAACGTAAGCTCCTTTGAAGAAATACGAATCTTCAAGTCCAAATCTTCCAAAACCTAGATCCATAAGTTTCCAACCATAAATATCCAGATCTAACCATGTAGAATCATTCCCTAAACATAATACATCAAAACCCAACTTATACCAAAACCCTAGTTCTTATAGATGAAGAAAAATAAGGTTTCCTTAACCAATCACCACCAAAATCACACCAATAAAGCTCACAATGGAGGAGAAGATGAAAACCACAAAACCCTAGCTTTTGGGTAGAGAGCTATTACCTTTATCACTTGAATCTCCAAGAAAGAGTTCCTAATCACCCACAAAAGCTTCAAGCTTCCATATCTTCAACAATGGTGGAAAGTGGTTTTAGTTTGGGTGAAGAAGATGAAGGAAAGAATAAGGGTTTGTGTTTTCTTAGGGAAAATCAGCCAAGAGAGGGAGACAGAGGTTGAGTTAGGGTTTGGAAAATGAAGTGAGGAAAGAGAGAGAAAAAGGGCTTAAAAATACCCAAGATATTTCATCAGACAGGTCGCGGACGTCCGCATGGTCCTTCGCGGACGTCCGGCCTAGGCCGAACTGTCTCCATCCCCTAAACCTCTGTTGCTTCCGCGGATGACATGCAGAAGTCCGCCCTTCGCGGACGTCCGGCATTCACCCTTGCGGACGTCCGTAGGTCCCAAAAATGTTTTTCCCAATTTTTTTGGGGTGTTACAATCCTCCCAACCTTAGAATGATTTCGTCCTCGAAATCTAGATCCTTTTCAACCAAAGGCTAACCAACTCAATACCGACCATGTTCCAATAGCTTCCAATTGGAATCTACTTTCCCCCACGCCGACTAATATGACAAACCTCAAGCAACCCTTACCAACAATGTCCTTTCGGGCACATTGTACTTATGTCCGGGTGAACGCTTCATCTACTGGATCAACTCCCAACCAAACTACCTCGGTTGTCTTCCAACCTTAGGTGTTCCATACTTCCCCGCCGACGGATCCCTACTTCAAATCAATCCGTGTCCACGCACTCTTAAATTTCTCTAGTTCGTCCAAGGTTTGATTACATCTAAAACCAACGAAGCTCCAAATCTAAGGTTCCCGCTGTTAAACTGGCGCTTACCCCTAACGAGTCCCATTAGACTCCAACACTGACGTTCGTCACTGACCCATCAATTACACCACTTCCAAAACATGTCTAAATACCAATCATCTAATCGACAGATTCTTTTGCCACATGAGAGGGGTCATCCCACTAAAACTATATATCCCAATCGAACCTCTTAGGAACATCACAACCGATCCCACAATTATTAAAACTACACCTTCCAATCACAATAGTGGTTCTTGGCCTCAAAATCCAACAGTTGACACCTAGTCATACCACCCAAAACTCGACCCATCACAGAGCTCCACACACGAGCTTCATTCCGCAAACATCCCCACCAATCCATGGTCATCCCCACGGTCTAAAGGGTCCTACATGTCCTTCATGCAGAACCGATAACCCGCAACGAGGTTGCCGACGTGAACGGCTACCAAAAGCACTAACAGGAGACACCGCAAGTCCCACCTTTAATTACCTACAAGAATTAATTCGACCCCGCAAACGACACCATGCAGCTCACGGTAATAACACGCGTCAGAAACCCAATTTTTCACTGAAAGGTTCTACACGCCATCACCCCTAACTGGGTTGGTCAACCTCACCAAGCCTAAAGAGTTCAAGGTTTTCAAGTGACAGACTCAATAAATATGCCAATGAAGTTTTCACTGGATTTTTCAACACTAGGGTTTTTATACTGACATCACATACGTACAAAAACATACCGCTACCTAGCTGGTAGATGCACAAACATGGACACACTCGTCCCACGTATGAAAAATCATTTTTGAAAACTATTTCATTGCAAGTCAGATTACTAATGAAACGTAAAAACGTACTCGATAACTTTTAAAATGAACCGGTAGGGTCCCATCACGGATTTACTTATGCCAAACACGCAAAGTAATTTTTCGACATTAAAATAGTGTTCGACAGCCTGTTTATACGCACTCCAAAAGAAGGATTTACACGACATCAGTTTTCAAAATTCTCTTTTTAACCCTCAAACGACATGAATCGTAATTCCTTAGCAACTTCACATGTGTCAGTTTGTTCATAGAGAAACAATTCATATACACCTTGGTTAAAACACGACATGGTCTGGGCCATCCCCCAGCTTTAAATCGAATAACAAGATACTTTCATCATTTGGGAATATCGTTTTAAACATCGAAAAGAAATCTAAAATCAAAATTTTGCATGCCAATCTGTAACACTTTCTTAGTAGTCACTCTGAAATGGTATAGCACATACCGGATAGTCAATACTATATTTTCAAAGTAGAAATTCATTAACTCAAATTTCAAAACTTCTCATTCAGTCGTATAATGACAAGTAAATAAAATCCTTTGACCAGGCTCGCACACCTCAATGTGTTTTTCTCAAAACTTCAGAAAACCATACGTGCACATAGTTTGATTGACACATAAAATAATTCAAGTCAACTTCAAACCTTAAACCGCACAAGCGTTGCACACTAACGTCCCAAAATAGTGGCTACAAAACTATTCATGTCAATGAATCAATACAGTGCATGTGCGAGAAAGAACATCAACAATGCCAACAAATGTGGGTGCATAAAACAGCACATTAGAGATGTACTGTCATGATGCTCCTATATGCATTACTCACGCCACGTATAAATCAATTTGCACACCTAGCAAGTTGCAACAAATATGCTACCACAATTCTCAAAGGAGAAGCCATGCGGCATTAAAGCTCCAAAACTACTTTTTTGGTGTAATACGACATAAAACACTTTTCTCAACAAAATTTGCATGAGGTGCAATACTCACTCAAACCCATGTATTAACGCACACAAGCATTCAAGTTATGCACACGACAAAGTGTCACCTATGCACCGCAAAACGTCGTAAAACGAAACTCCGTCATACTTCACAGAACTTCCATAAAACTCAATGGAACTCAACCGCATCCAACCAATTAACTGGTGTCAAAGTTTTCGTTTTCAATAAACAACTCGCATAAAACAACACTATGATCAAATCAGTCAAATCATAAAACCTCCCTTTTTGTTGCAACACAAAATAAAACGACACCCTTCGTCAAGGCTCGCAAAATCGAAATTCCCATTAAAGATCAACATTGAAACAAGGGAAGGTAACTCTTCGTCCGACCTTAACATATGTGGAGGAGATGCAATGTTAAAGTCACAAGTTGCGGTTACTTATCCAAAAACATAAACGACATTAAAACAGGGATATCACAGTATCCGAAAGTAGTAGTGGACAGCCACAAGGAACAAAGTAAGTCCCGACCAGGCTCACAACTGCCTGTCGTAAAATAACTTCATGCATGTTCCAAAATCATGGTTTAAAATCTCGTGTGTGTCAAACGTTTTCCAAACTTTCGCAATGCCATCCATACAACGATTTGAAACACAAGAAACAATTGATGCAATTTATTTTTAAAAGCAACATAATTTTCGTGCATGCATTTTGTCGGCACTCAACGTCCAGGTCACATTCCTCCAATTACTCCAATCACACTATTGTCATCCGGATACTCACACATCTTAACGCAAAATGGAAAGTCACATCGACTAACCCCACGTTACTCCTCGAATCAAGGTCAATTCAATAAGCCTATGGCTCCAATCCGGCCATCAATTTCGACCAAAACGGTCCACTTGATGCAATCACCATGCTTACCGCCACTCCAAATGGCAAATGCTAAAATCGCCAACCCCTTCTAACGACTACTCGCTTAGAACTCCTTCACTACCCCAACGGTCATCATGCTAGAATCGTTCAAGTACTCTCATGTAACTCGTAGGTTCACCATCACACTGGCCAGGTACAATTCTGAGCGTACCGTACAAGATCATCCTTGCTACTATTGACGTGACTTCTCATTTCTAGTGACCCCAACAACTTCCGAATATCCTATCTTAGAGTGCCTAATGGTGCAATCTCGCTCTCATTTACTTAACAACGCTAGTTTGAGTCTAGGTATCCAACAATCAACACCTAATTCTCTCAAACTTATGCTCTGATACCAACTTGTAACACCCTCAAATTTTGGAACAAGCAACTAACTTTAATTTCAACGAAATACCCAAAAGAGAATAAAATCATTTCTACAGATCATCCCTGAAAGTACCTCGGAATTTAAACATCATAATCTTCACAATAAATAACTTAAAACGGGCGTTACTTAACACAGCCCAAGTTGCTATTCCCAAATAGGTGCGGAAGACTTCCCTAATCAAAATCACCTCTCATGCACTCTACTAGCACTCGCCACTTCACAGTGTAGCTAAAGCTACTCCCAACCTGAGCCTGTTGCACATGCCGACAAATAAAAAGGGTTAGGCTAACGCCTAGTGAGTTCAATAGTTTTATCATGACCATATAAATTCATAAATCGAAAGAGATGTAGTATAAGTCATGAGTTCAAAAGAATTTACTTTAGATGCAAATCGCCCATTTTCCAACTCACACAAATCCTGTGCTGATAACCTTAATATAACATGATTCCCAAAATGATTTGCATTAAATATGAAGACAATCTAATTTCCAAGAATACGTATTTTAGGCGATGGCAATGCCATGTAAAACATTTTTTTGCGATGTAAGCTCAAACTCAAAACTCACCCAAAATGTGAATAAACATTAAATTCCCACATGGTATAAACGTGAATAAAACTCCATTATTCAAAACATCCCAACCAGGATTAAACATAATACATTGCCCATAAATCATGGAAAACAATCCATTTAGATATATACTTACGTCACCGAAAACATGGATAAAAGTAGATACCCAAAACAACACCTTTCGACGACGGGGGAGACCCACTTACCAACGCAAGTGATGGAACACAAAAGTAAGCCACTTGACAAGTTGGTAAAGCCAAACACTTAGTAAGACATATAACGGATGCCGAGTGTGGCCACTTAAAACCACACCCAGTTTGGGGTAACATCCTTTACGTATTCGCACGTAGGACTTATACCATACCGTCGATGCCTAACCGTGCCGCGATGTGGAAAACTATCGTCCCATCATCGGCATAATGACTATAACGTATTCGCACATAGGAATTGTACCATACTATCGATGCCTAACCGTGCCGCGATATGGAAAACTAGTGTCCCAACATCGGCATAAAGACTATAATGCTTATGGATCCATAGCTAATAGGGTCTAAAACATTACACGACCCCAAATGAATAAACAAGTGCATTCAAAACATGGAATTCCCCAATAACATAAATCATGATCAAAACTCGACTTTGAGCTATCAAAACTGGACAATTGTCCTCAAGACTTAACAAAATCCGATACCGAGCCATAAGCTCAACCGACTCGAAAGATAATTCATGAAAAGTCATAACATGAGATTAAACGTAGCAACACACACTTTTGCCCATAATATTTCAAATCCATGAAAACCCGAAATTGAACCTTGGGTTGGGAAAACCCTCTTTTCCAAAGGACTCAGACCGTACATTTCCAAATCGTCCCATAATGTACTAAATGCATGTTTCCAAAATATACACAAAATGCATTTTCATAACAAGTAGACCCCATTTATAACATAAATCAATAACCCATTTTCATGTATGATTTATCTATCACATTTTCCCAAAAATTCCAAATGTAAGTGTTTTTCATTAGTTGCAACCATAAATACTTCAAAGGGGTTAAAATCCACCAAATAATTCATCCATTGATAATTTTCATGTAAAAACACATAAGTACTTGGAAAAATAACACTTTGGCATGTAAAAAGTTTTCACAAAACAACTTGAACTCACCTTGCTAGATTAGGCTAAATCTAGATTTTCCTAAACGTAAGCTCCTTTGAAGAAATACGAATCTTCAAGTCCAAATCTTCCAAAACCTAGATCCATAAGTTTCCAACCATAAATATCTAGATCTAACCATGTAGAATCATTCCCTAAACATAATACATCAAAACCCAACTTATACCAAAACCCTAGTTCTTATAGATGAAGAAAAATAAGGTTTCCTTAACCAATCACCACCAAAATCACACCAATAAAGCTCACAATAGAAGAGAAGATGAAAACCACAAAACCCTAGCTTTTGGGTAGAGAGCTATTACCTTTATCACTTGAATCTCCAAGCAAGAGCTCCTAATCACCCACAAAAGCTTCAAGCTTCCATATCTTCAACAATGGTGGAAAGTGGTTTTAGTTTGGGTGAAGAAGATGAAGGGAAGAAGAAGGGTTTGTGTTTTCTTGGGGAAAATCAGCTAAGAGAGGGAGAGAGAGGTTGAGTTAGGGTTTGGAAAATGAAGTGAGGAAAGAGAGAGAAAAAGGGCTTAAAAATACCCAAGATATTTCATCAGATAGGTCGCGGACGTCCGCATGGTCCTTCGCGGACGTTCGGCCTCGGTCGAACTGTCTCCATCCCCAAAACCTCTGTTGCTTCCGCGGATGACATGCAGAAGTCCGCCCTTCGCGGACGTCCGGTATTCACCCTTGCGGACGTCCGTAGGTCCCAAAAATGTTTTTCCCAATTTTTTTGGGGTGTTACATAATATTACTTCTTCGGCTAGGACACAGGATGAGGAAACAAACATCGATGCCCTTCGTGACTCGATCGGAACTTCCGTAGTGCCTCAGCCTTTCAGCAGACCACGAGGATCGGAAGGAAATCCTACCACGGACACATCATCGCCAACCGTGAACGTAGGTGGCTCTACCTCAAAGGTAGATGCCTCAACGGGTAATCTAAGTGATCCCGAAGTTACTTTACCCGACTTTGTGTCAAAGTGATATCTGGACGGCGCCCTAAAGCTGTCCGTGAGGCCATGGAGCAGCGATTCACCAATGAGCTCGACAAACTGAAGACTCTGATCAAAGGCAAAGAGAAGATGGTCGAACGTGAAACTGCACCGACACCACCACCGGCTCCCGTTCAGCCTATCTATTCGGTGGATACTTTGAAGACCATGCTCCTAGGCCAGTTACTCCAACACCAAGATACCGATGCCTCTACCGAAGCAGACCTGATTTCAGTGCTACAATCCCAGGTCAATGCTCCTTCATCATCCGTTACATCACGATTGGACCAGCTTGACACGACTCTTAAGGACGTACAACAAGCGCTCAAAACGCTGTTCGAGAGAGTCGCCTCACTCGAAGACACTTGCAAGAGTCAAGCTGGTGGACTCAAGCGACGGCATGATGACCAGGATGATCCTGATCACCTTGAGGGGGAGAACAAGAGACTACGCTTGTCCGAGTCCGATCCAATCATCCCTGAAACTACTGTGGTTCAACCGGAACCCTCAACTGCGGCAACTGCAACCGAAACCGAACCCGAAGTTGAGTTGAGTTTAGCCGAGATGGAAATTGATATGGACATCTCCGATGACGAAGACCCGGCGGTTGAAAAGCCTAAGGGAACAACACAGGAATTGGTCACCTTTGATACATCAGATAGGCCTGTTCTCAATATGATAGATCCAGACACCCAGATCGACCCGGTGACCGAAAATGCATGGTACGAAAAAGCCGTCAGTGCTATAAATCTCCAGGTAAACCTGATCTTCCCTATTGATGAAGACGATAATGTTGATTACGACCAGTTTATGCTGCAAAACTTTATGGTACACCCGTTCACTCTGCTCAAGCCACTGAGACTTCTACAAGACCCGAAACTTCAACCGCAACAAATCCGACTTCTCCTCAACTACCGACAGCTTCTGATCTTCCTCCTCCTCACCTGGAGGAATCTCTGAAAAAGCTGTTCGTTCACAGGTTACGCAATATCGAGCCTTCCTTTTGCCTTGGTATTTACAGTTCCGACCAGGAATACCAAAGTCAGTACATAAACGCAATGATGCGGTGTCTGCCAGTTAGCCAAGTTCGAACAAAGTACAAGATCACCGAAGTGCTCAACGTCCAAACAGGTAGAATTCTTAAAGTTATGTTTCCCGTTTTCACCGTCCGATGAGAAGACGGAAATCAATGGCCATTTTCCGAAGTTGTCTTCAAGAACCTCTGACTGTTCGACTTCTATGCTATACTGAAAGACCTCCAAACCAGAACCATTCGACCGCTTCAAGTAACCAAAGCACTCGAAGCTGTTCGTCGATTCGTAGTCCGTATAATTATGATGTCCTATCTTACAGACTTCCAAATGGCAATCGAGAACAGAGAAAAGAAGGTAAACCTGATAAAGCCGAATCTGAAAGCGCCCGAACTGAAGATGTATCCCGAGAACGCACTGCTTTTGGAACCAGAATTTGGGATAGTCTACATCAACAATCAGAACGAAAAGAGGTTTCTCCGCTTCAGCCAGGTCGACATATTCTATGATGGCACGCACTTCAAAGTTCAAGATGCTCTTCGAAAATTCATCACTCACAAGTCCGAAAACAAAAGGTATTAGTATGTTCCCAATCCGAATGAAACAACTGCTCGGGAAGCATTAGAAGTGATAGAAGACCGCATCGACTACCGCCGAGCCATCCGAATGTTCGAGGTACACTTTGCGCTCCGAAAGAGATATGTCGATAACTGGTGCGAACTCGAACTTCGATTCAAAGGGGGAGATTGTTAGGGCAATATTTGGTTGAATAGAAGTTCAAGGGCTGAATTGCAATTCTTTATTTTGAGCCTTATTTGTGAACGGGCCGTGGACTTGTTGCTACGGGCCCATAGTATTTAAATGCTTTGTTTAGCTTATGAACTAAGCTAGTTTTCATTTTAACTTTCATGAACTTATTGTAATTCTCTCTACAATTGAAAGTGAATTGGATGACCAGTTGAAATCATACCGAATTGTTATTCATCTATTGATTTCTATATTGTTCGTTGCACGATTTTGGAACTCACAGTAAATAAAATTTGTCTTTTCCTTCAAACACACGCTTGCACGCGCCAATTCATTTTCAAAACCAGAAACTTACAAGGCACACACACCCACATATATATTTGACACGAAGGGCTCATGTAATTTGTTTGAAAATACAATGCATGAAACTCAACTTTGCAATTGAAGGCTATTCGCTCTAGTAAGGTCAACCGTTGGCATTCACAATACTCTAGTACTGACGTCCTACTTCCGACTAAACAATCAAGTTCCTCACATTTGCAACAACCTTTGGTACCGGTGCTTCCCCACATACTTGTATGTCCCAACTACACAGTTACCACTTTGACTACTAATTTGCAAAAAAAATATGCAGCTTCACTACAACCCAAATTGGCTAACCAACAATTGCCCCTTATTCATCCTATCCTCGCTCCATAATACTAATCAACACGGCTATCATTTCTCAACCACCCTTGCCGCCCTTTCACTAACTAGAGGGTCAAAAGGCTCATCTCCACTACTCAATTCTTGAGTTGAAACTCTCAAGATCCCAATTTATCGACATCGAAAACCCCCAGAATGAAGAATCATTAGAAATTAGGAGCTCACCTCCCAACAATTATTCTTCCCTAATGAACCCAATAGGTTCTACTTCATTTCGGACCACGAACACTCAAACAATACTCCTTCGAGAAGGTGTCATCGTTTACACCATGAACGATCTCACACAACACACTAAACCATTTCTATCATTGCAAGATTAGAACTCACTACATAATACCACATCCATCGATCATCTAAACAACAGTAATCGAGCATACCCATGCACCTGTAAATTCATAATGACATTGGCCAAATGTGATATGGATTTACCTTACATGAGAGTCCTCACTACCATCGTCCTGATTTCTCAATGACCAAGGTCTCCCTTAAAGGCTTCCTATATCTTAGCTATATCTCCCTACTCCACAGTTTAAGTTTAGGCCCATTCGGTCACCTAAATCTCTTAAACTATGGCTCTGATACCAACTGTAACAACCCACACCGAACAAACATACCAGGAGGTACTACTTTAATTAAAAACGCCAAAATGGCCCAACATTATCACACTATCAAACTACAAAACCGGGTTCGCGGAAATAACCCTAACTACAACTGAGAAATGTAAATAGACAATAAAAGGGAAGTCTTCTAGATCCTCTATACGCAAGCTCCAACTCACAACTTGCCATTGCCCTTAAACGAGCCTCGACTATCTGCTTACCTGAAAAGGTTTTAGTTTTTGAAAGCGAGGGTTAGACCACGAGGTCTAGTGAGTTCCCTCAATCTTACATTCATGCCACATGATAAATACAATTTATGAAGCAGTTTAAAAAACAGTTTATAAACGATTTGCACAACACACTTTTATCATAATATACACACAAACGACACATGTTGATGGCCCACGTTATGGTCACACACACCCGTGATAGCGTGTTAGGGAACACACTCGCCCTTTATAATTTATATGAAACAAATTCATATATACACATATTCTTTATGGGACACCCCCCCCCCATATACACACCATAAGCCATCGCATGCTCGTACTCAAGTAATCACATCTTTAGAATCACACCATTGCATGGTTAACAACATTAAGTAAAATATGCAATTTAAACAAGTATTTACGTACATAAACACACTTGGTAACAAATATTGGTTAAAAGTACTCACCTGGCGTCCAACAAATTCCTTCTCACTTGGTTAGTACTCCTCTTAACCGCACACCTAAAACACATCACACGCACTAGAGTGATAAGTCACTCAATTCCCTTCTAAAAGACTAGTCCCAAAACTACAGAGGCACACATAACGACTTTCAATGAAAACACCCAAAAATCCCAACTAAATAAGACTATCCGGATCATAAAGTGTCCGGACCCTGCCTTTCCGGATCCCCAATCCTGACATGACCGGATACTATTGTTCGGACATAAATGTCCAGATACCAGACATTTCCGGACAAGTCCGATTCCCGTCGCTTTCCGGTAAATGAGTTTCCGGACTCTCCCCCAATCCGGAAGTATCCGGTAACCACTTCCCGGGTACCTCTTCCGGTATCCCCTTTGTCCGGTAACCCTTATCCGGACTCTAGTCCCGGTTAGACATAATAGGTTTTCGGAAACCTGCCCTGTCCGGGTACGGTGATTTCCGGTAACTATGGTGTCCCAAAGGAGCAAGTCACCGATTCTATACAAATTCCACTACTTATTCATAAAAAATCAATCGGGTTGTAGTCTCATCCTTTCTTAGCATAATTATAACATTTAATTCACCCAAAGTCTCGTTTCTTTGGGAGGAAATCGATTTCACCAGGTTACAAGTATAGAACTCAGTACAATAGTTTTTTTCAAGCAATTAACTCATGGATTTTAGGGATTAAGTTGAGATTACCTTCTTGGAGAATGCATATTACACACTAATGTCTTTGATTCCAATATCGTATCGAAAGCCTACGATTCTTTGCACACACCAATCGCACCCTTAGCCGCACACACTAATAATAAGGGATTTAGAGAGTTTTTAGGGTTTTTACTTCTATTTATAGTTCTCACATAAAAACACTACACTTTCTATTTTCTTACTTCCACCACCAAACTTGTATTAAATTTGCAATTTGGCCACTAAACTTCATTTTATTTCATACACCCTAAACTGGGTTATTACAATTTGTGTGGAAACCTTATAATAAAATCGTTATTGCAACCTTTGCGACGTAGCTTCGAGAGGAGGAAATCGTGTGGGACAAATTGTGACCTGTTTTATTGACCGTTTAAGTTACTAAATATGTACTCTTGGGGAAAACTTACACCCGTACCCACTTTTTAATTATCTTGTTAATTTTATAATTAATCGTTCACTTAAACCCGACTCGAACAAATTATTAAAACTTTCAACTTTGCACCAGAAGTTCGTAGAAATCTCTGATTCTTGGTAGTCCAATTCCCGTGGATACGATATGGGTCCTTACCTTTATATTACTTGTAAAGATAACACAATACGTGGTGTATACTTGCGCCATTATTGTGCCACATATTACGTGTGTATTTTTGCTACCAACCATCGTAGTGCTAATGTAACATGGAGTCAGAAGAAGATACGAAGAAGCGATATCCCAACTTACTTGGTTAGGATACGATTTCGAGGACGAAGTCCTTTTCAAGGTAGGAAGGATTATAACACCCGTAAATTTAGGTCCTTTATGTGTGTCCCTTTAGGAAGCAATATGATTATTGTTTTACCATCTCTAGTTCCTAATATAATTCCTTAAGTTCCTTGTAAACTATATATCCATGCATGCATCTCGTTCGGACCATTTCGTGTAGTTTTCGGGGTGTTGGGAGAGGACCGCGACAGTGACGGCGAGACTGCCCTCGGGCACAATCGTGTGCCATAATCGCTCGGGGGAGTGAGGAAATGGTACCACCGTGATGACAATCCCAGCGAAGTGCCATTTTATCGCAATCGCCGGGCAAAGTTTCCCGACTAGTACTAGCAGTATAAAAGCGACCTTTAGGACACTTTCTCTCAATTTTACTTCAAGATCAGTTTGGCTCCCGTTTTTTAGGGTTTTGGGCGATTTTTACCCCAACCCACTTCATTCCTCTATTAAATGCTAGTTTGAGTTGTTGGATTCTTTTGTGGTGCATTAAAGGCTACACTTGAGTCATCTAGTGGAAAGCTTCGAGAGATTTAAAGTTTCAAGTCACACTCTCTTAACTTCTAGGGTTTCAAAGTTTCTAAGGTTTTCTATAAAAACCTAGATAGTGAATTTCTAAACCCTTTTGTTAAAATAGATACATGTTATTGAATGTTTATTTGTTGGTTTCTTCATCCATTGGTAGAAAACCTTACTTTCGGCTAAATGCTTCATATTTTCATAAAAAGTGGATTTATGGGTATTGTGTGGAAGAAAAGTGTAATACTTGGTTTATTTAAGATTTGAATGTTTTTACTCGTGATAAAAAGTGGTGTCTAAATCATTCTATGGAAATGCCTAAATATTAGGGTTTTGACCTAACTCATGGTTTTGGTCAAATACTTGGTTTATTGACAAATATACGTTTATATCCTTGATATTGAACTTTAATGCATATGGAGTTGTAGTTGTATGACTTGGAATTCTTTGTAGTAATATCTATGCTCTTTTGGCTAATTTAGACATGGAATATTATGCAAAAATCCTAATATGATGTATGTGGTATGTAAACCACAAGTGGCTTATGATGGCATTAGAAGTATGTCCCATGGATTCATGTGTTGTATGGCCTAATTAGACTAACTGAATGAATCAAGTTGAGTGTTCACGAGGAGGAGTTATTCTTGGGCGCCATCGTGTGGGTATGTGCCTAGATTGTACCCCCGCCATGTGGGGTGTTAGGGTAGAATTTATGTTGATTTTAAGTTCAAGGGTTTATTTTGTAATTGTTTAAACTTAGTCCATAGTGAACGGATCGTGGGCTTGTTACCACGGGCCCAGCGTATTTAAAGTGCAATTAGCTTAGAAAATTAGCTAGTTGTCTCATTTAGCTTTTCTGCTTTACACTGTAATTCTCTCTAAATCAATAGCTAAGTGGGCAGCCTTTGTGAATCATATCAACTGTTCTTATTTGCTTATTGACAAACATAATCGTTGCACGGATCTGGATTCAACAATTGGTATCAGAGCAGACAGACGGATTCGATTCAAAGGTTCATTCATCAATTTCTGGTTAGTTTGACTTTTACTCGTCTGACTATTCTTGAATTCTTGACTTTTTGATTCAGTCGAAATTGGTTGTTTTTTATTATTGGGTTGTGTTAGCATTATAGTTATAAGTGTTTCTGCAAATTTTCACATCCTAATTCATTCGTTTGATTGGTCAATTTAGCAATTTAAGATCAAAAGTTTTGGTAGTGTTCTTGACAAAGATTCGATTTTTAACCATCAAAACTTGTTGTTTTTGCATTGAAATCGATTGGATTAGTGTTATTTTTGTGTTTTCCATTGTTACTAATCTTCCAGGATCGATTTTGGGCAACCCTAATCGAAAATTCGATCGATTTAAGCAAACAGCCGTAGAGTCCGGATAAACCAGCCGCGGTTTCCGGACAAGTTGAGAGTGTCCGGACATTTGTGTGAAATCCATCCGGACAACTCCAATTCCATCCGGACTCCTCATTTTTCCGGGTAAGTTCTGCAATCCGGGTAAGTCACTATTCCTTATACTATCCGGATAACAATTGTATCCGGAAACCCAGAGTTTCCGGACATATCTTATCCGGACAATCCATTGTACCCGGAAACTTCATTGTTATCCGGAAACTTAGTACATCCGGATTCCTTCACCTATCCGGACTATATCATCCGGATTCCTTGTTTTTCCGGATTCCTTATCCAGGAGGGGGACATTTAAGTATTCGTGAATCTGTGCCATCCGGATTCTTTGTTTTACCCGGACACTTTGTCATTTATTGAACTGTTCTTAATTGATCTGATTCGGACACTTCCTGATCAGACCCTTACTTGGATTCCTATCCAGTAAGATCACTCTTAGTTCATACCAGTCATAGAACTTGCGTTAGGATTCCACTCTTAGTGCCTTGCGTTAGGTTTATACTTTGAATCAATCTACACGTCTGACGATCACTCCAGTGCAACTGAAGATGTCTCCTGCTGAAGAAGACATGAAAAGGCCGTGTCAGGTATGTGAACCTATCTTTTCAGAACTTTATGACCGAGTGAAACCTCTTGCTGAACGGGTAGGTTCCTTTAAGGCCACTTCTAAAGAACAACTGCTTGAGATTAGGTCTCTAACCGAAAAGCTAGATGTTCAAAAGAAAATAACTGAAAAATATAAGTCTGAAAATGCTATTTTAAAGGAGAAATGCAAAAATCTTTCTATAGCACCTAAAGACTTACGGGCCAAATTATCTGAACTTCAGTCACAGTTTGATCAGTGCTTGAATGAAAAAGCAGAAATTGTTTATCAATGCTCTGCTCTTCAAATTCAGCACAAGGAGTTTGTAAATAAAATCACTGATCTTGAAACAAAACTCCACAAAAGGGGTCAAACTGATCAAACCATCTTTCTAAATAAACCTAAAGAGTTCACGTACTTTAACAAAGAGTGGGGAATCGGTTATGATAACCCACATTATTTGAAAAAAGGAAGATGGCATACACCCACTCTGTATGATTTTGCTTGTTTTGGGTTAGATAAGAAGTATCCAGAGTACGCAATTCAATGGACTGGTCCTCTTGAACCAGAAAAAGAGGAGGAAACCGAGGAACATAAACGCACACACAAACGAGGAATTCAACTTCCATTTTGTTATGAACCATTAAACTACTCGTATCAAAAGAACAAAAAGTACCTTTCCAATGACTACTTCGACCCTTACAAGGTAGCTACACCCAAGGATTCCTCCAAGAAGGATGAGGAAGTAGCACCTGCAACCAAGACTGAGACGGATGAGTTTAAACTCTATGTTCCCCCTCTCATCTTGGAAGCAAAGATAGTCGAGTTGGAAGAGTCACTCGAAAAGGAAAGGTCTGTTTTTCAAAATGAGAAGAAAGAGTTAATTAAGAATCTTGATAAACTCAAATCTGAGAAAACCGACGGTGTGTCAAGTGAGGAAAAGGAAAAATTTCAGTGGGAAATCAATACACTCTCGTCAAAATTGTCTGAAATGACAAGAGAAACGATGAAAGAGCACCTGAGAAATGGTCAACTTCAAGAACAGATTGACATTCTCCAAGCTCAAAAGCAGAATTCCCCTGATCTTTCCTCCAACTCATCTGACACATCCTCGTGTAAAGCTTTCATAGGAAATATCTCGTCTCAAGAAAGTCAAGTTTCTCAAGATGAATGTGTTACAAGGAATTTAAACTCTGATTTTTCAAACGCTTCCGCACCAAATTCCTAAAAGCACACTACAGAAAGCACAAAGTGTTCCTCGCCTTCCTCGACCGATCCAAGTCCAGTAATTCCGGATGTCGATTTTTCAGAATACATGAACTCCGAAGGTAATTCTGATAGAGAGTTTGAGTCGTTCCCTTTCGACAAACCTCTTCCAAGTCATTCTGACTTTTTGTCTCCAGTGGTTAATCGTCCGGTCAATTTTCTAAAGGGCGACTGTTCACAATCAAAGACTCCGGCTGTGATCAAGATTCTTAAAAATGCTTCAAATGTTCAAAAACGATCACAGCCGAAGCAAAAGACCGAACAACCGACCACTAAGATTCCTGTTTCCTCAAAGGTCACTGACCGCTCTGTCCCTGTTGTTTCGGATAAAACCGGTCTAGCTAAACAAACAAAACCAAAGTGGACAGCCAAGGAATCTGTCAAGGATGATGCATCAAAGTCGTTCAATGCTGTCTTTCATCCTAGGATGAACAAAAACGATTGTGCCTGGAATCATAGGAATAATTTTGTTAATAGAGATGTTAATTTTCCGATGAAAATTTATTCCATTCAGCAATTGATTCAATTATCACACGATCGTTTGTGTTGTTCTAGTTGTGGTTGGAATGACTTTGATGATATCCATAACAATGATTGGTTTGGGTCATATCAAAGGTTTAATCATACAGCCAAACGCAAACCCCGTCATAACCAGCAAAGACACTATCAAAAATGGGGTTACCAATCAGCTGTTAAACCTCAGCGGGAGACCAAACATGCTCCTAGATGGGTTGCTCCTACTGAGGTTAAACCGGAACCAAAGAGGAAACCTGCTGCCAAACCTGTTCCTCCAAACGGTGTAAAATCTACACCTAGGAGGCAACATGTGCCTAAATCAGTTCCCACAAACGGTGTAAAACCTACACCTAAGGGGAAAGCTGCGTCAAAGCAAGTTCCTCAAAGAGGTGCCAAACCTAACCCTCCCGGACCCAGGCAAATCTGGGAACCGAAGGTCCGCTAAATTTGTTTTGCAGGACGGTCATGTGTGGTCCTTAAACACTGGATGCTCCACACACATTACCTCAAGGAGGGAGCTGCTCACGATCTACAAGGAACAATATTAAGAAGACGTGAGGTTTGTCTATACCTGTGCTTTAACAAGCTGCTCACGTGTTTAGGGGGAGCATGATCAGCTATCAGGTATGTAACTCTACTGTTGAGGGGGAGCGTCACACACACTTTTTCCTTAAATATGTTAAAAAGTTTTTGTGTGTGGGAATACTCCCGTGTGCATTTCACACTACGCGCACATTCTGAGGGGGAGCATCCAACTGGATGTTCATCAGTTGAGGGGGAGCGACACAAATTTTTCTTTAAATGTCTAAACGTTCTTGTGTGTCGGACTCTCCATTGCACAACTCTGTATCATCCAAGGGGGAGCAAGTTTCTTCCCAAGCTCAATTCGAGGGGGAGCGACACAAATTTTTCTTTAAATGTCTAAAGTTTTTGTGTGTCAGTCTCTCCATTGCACATCCATATACACTATCCAAGGGGGAGCAAGTTTTTCCCCATTCTCAGTTTGAGGGGGAGCGAGAGATCCATTTTTTCCAAAATTCTACAGGTTTTATCTCTTTGAAAAATGGAATTATTCTTTAAAGTGTAAAAGTGTCCGGACACCCATCAGTCCGGATGACTTTCCGGACCGGATGGGTATCCAGGTAGAACTATCAGGAATCCCTACTCTGTCCGGGACACCCTTTGTCCAGATACTTTGTTTTGACCGGAAAGGTTTGCCATTCCTTCCTCTTTCATCCGGATACCTACTATCCGGAAAGTATGATTTGTCCGGATACCATGGCATGTCCGGAAAGTATTGCATTGTTGCATATTGTTGTCCGAACACCTTTGTGTTTGTCAGTTCAGTACCTGTTTCATCACTACATGTCCTCAATCTGTATCAGATTGAGCCCCTTAATGCAAAGGTACGCACCAGAACTTGTTTATCCGTCATTTTTACTAACTTTGGGTCTTTTTACAGATATTCCATGGCGGATCAACAACCTCAATCCGAGGGGAAGAGTCACACTGTTTTTCTTACAAAGTCTAAATATTTTTTCTTGTGTTGATATCACTCTCACTCCGAGGGGGAGCAAGTCAATCCCCATGTATGTTTTGAGGGGGAGCAAGATAATATCCGTGCTATGCATATGCCTGAAACCCTACATATGATAGCATATGGACGAGAGTTAGGGAATCCCATGGTCCAGCCAGAGCCGGAGGGACCTTCCCCGAGACATAGCACATGTGAAAAGGATGGTGTTAAGGTCGAACTCGAACCAAGAAAGATTGAGCCGTAAAGATAACGAGGCTCCTGAGCGAAACCAGCCACGTCATATCCGGGTAGCCACATCTGCTATCTCGTCTCATTTGTTGGAACGAGGTATTGAAGAAGCCTCCGTGGACCCAGCGGAGCAATTGCACGACCCCCTCATCCACTCATCCGTCTCACAACAGACGGATGTTTCAATATTACACGGGGATTCAACACAACTTCCACCGGACCCTCATTCAGAGGGTCAAGGTGTTGAAATAAGAGACCAGCAGCCCCCGGTCTCGACTTCTTTGCGTGCACCATCGAGTCTAGAGCCACTTGAAATAGATCAATCTTTGGCTAGGACACTTGAAGAGGTACAACACCAAGTCGAGGCTCTTAGTGACCCGACCGGAACGTCTATAGTGTCTCCGACTAACGGAACACGAGGATTGGACGGAAATCCTACCACAGTCAATATCACGGCAGCTGTGAACGTAGGTGGCTCTGCCTCTAAGGTAGATGCCTCAACGGGTACTCTAAGTGAGCCCGGCGTTAATTTACCCGACTGTGTGTCAAAAGGATCTCTGGACAGCACCCTTGAGGCTGTCCGACAGGTATGGAGCAACAAATGCAGGAACATGTAGCCACTGAACTTGCCAAAGCGATGCGTGCTATCAAAGGAAAGGGCCACCTCGTCGACACTGAAACCGCCTCTATGCCTCCACCGACTCCACCACAACCTACTTATTCGGTGGACACCCTGAAGACGATGCTCTTAGCCCAACTGCTCCAGGAATCCGACTCCACCGCATCTACCGAAGCAGACATGATCTCTGTTCTCCGATCACAGGTCACTGCTCCATCTTCGTCCATCACCTCACGCCTTGACGCCATTGACTCGACCCTCAACGACTACAACAAAGTGCTCGCCACGCTATCTGAGAGGGTCCGCTCACTAGAAGACACTTGTAAGAGTCAAGCCGGCGGTCTCAAATGCAAGCACGATGACCAGGATGATCCTGATCACCGTGAGGGGGAGAAGCGTCTACGCCAAACCGAGACCGTCCAGATCGTGACTGCTGAAACTACAACAGTGGTTCAACAGGAACCCCCAACTGCGGCAACTTCAACAGCAACACCCGAAGCCGAGTTGCCATTAGCACAGATGGTCATCGACATGGATATTTCAGATGACGAAGCCCCAACGGTTGAAAATCCCAAGGGTACAACACAGGAATTGGTCGCACAAGAACCATCAGACATGCCAATGCTCACCATGATTGATCCAGCATGTGAAACCAACCCGGAAACCGAAGACGCATGGTACGAAAAAGCTGCCAGAGCAGTAAACTTCGAGGTAAACTTGGTGTTTCCCACTGATGAAGACGACAACGTTGATTACGACCAGTTTCTGCTTCAGAATTTCTATGGTACGCCTCCCGTTCACTCGACTCAACCCGCTACGACTTCAGATCAACCCGAAAGCTCAAATGCAGAAATCCCGACATCTCCTCAGCAAACGACAGCTCCTGATCTTTCTCCCCCTCCTCGGCAACAAAACCGTTGGGAGAAGATCAAGGTCCTCATTCCTCATCTGGAAGAATCTCTGAAGAAGCTGTTTGTTCACCGAATTCGCCAGATCGAGCCGACCTTCTGTCTTGGCATCTACAGTCCTGATCCAGCACGCCAACTCCGATACGTAAAAGCCATGAAGCGGTGTCTCCCGAGAGACCAGGTTCGAACCAAACATAAAATTTCAGAGGTGCTAAAGATTCAGTCAAACCGAATTATGAAGATCGTCTTTTCCGTGTTCACTGTTCGACGTGAAGACGGAAAAGAATGGATTTTTTCTGAAGCTGACTTTAAGCATCTCCATCCGTTCGACCTCCTGGTTATTCTGAGAGACCTTCGCACCAGAACCATCCGACCGCTTGCTGTAACAAAGGCGCTCGAAGCGGTTCGTCGATTCCTCGTCCGTTCTATTATGATCTCTTATCTTACAGACTTTCAAATGGCAATCGAGAACCGAGCGAAGAAGGTAAATCTGCTCAAACCGAATCTGAAAGCTCTTGAACTGTCAATGTATCCCGAGAATGCAATGCTGCTTCAACCGGAATTTGGGATCGTCTTCCTCAACGCTCAGAAAGAAAAGAAGTTTATGAGGTTCAGTCAGGTAGATCGATTTTGCGACGGCACACTGCTCAAAGTTCAAGACGCTCTTCGGAAGATCATCAAGCACGAATCCGAAAATCCAAAGGTATCCTATGTACCTAATCTGAATGAAAGAATTTCTCAGACTGCTTTGGATATGGTTGAAGAACGTCTCGACTACCGCCGCGCCATCAGATTCTTTGAGGTTCACTTCGCGTTGCGCAAACGATACGTATTCAACTGGCAAGAGATAGAGCGCGAACTCGAACTTCAAATCAAAGGGGGAGATTGTTAGGGTAGAATTTATGTTGATTTTAAGTTCAAGGGTTTATTTTGTAATTGTTTAAGCTTAGTCCATATTGAACGGGCCGTGGACTTGTTACCACGGGCCCAGCGTATTTAAAGTGCAATTAGCTTAGAAAATTAGCTAGTTGTCTCATTTAGCTTTTCTGCTTTACACTGTAATTCTCTCTAAATCAATAGCTAAGTGGGCAGCCTTTGTGAATCATATCAACTGTTCTTATTTGCTTATTCACAAACATAATCGTTGCACGGATCTGGATTCAACATGGGGCAATGCCTCTGTTGCACCCCGAGTGTGTCGGGCCTTTTGGTGTCACTCATGGTAGTTGACACTAAGGTATCTCAACTCTTTAGGTGGAACTTGCTTGGTGATTTGGGTCTCCCCCATTGACTTCAAGTGTAATTTCGAAGTTTGGATAAATCGAACTTTATGTATTATTATTATTGCATGTTATTAAATGTTCAAACTCACTTGCCTTTTTGGCCTAACACTTGTTTGGTGTCAACATGTATCTTAGGTTCTAGTGGCGTCGTATCTAAGGAAGCTTAGGTGGGTTTCAGAGTGAGCTTGGGGGGAATGTTTTTGATGCGCCATTGTTGAGAAGACTTACTTGGTTTAGAGACAACACCCTTTTTGTAATCTTATTTATACTTTAGAAACTTGATTAGTTAGTTGTCATTTATTTCCGTTAAATTACTCTTGTAATTAAACAGGTGTATGTTAATTTCCATTTTTTGGAGGCTCATGCTTTGGCATTTATATACCATTCCATCCGTTTTATGGAAGTTTTTGTTTACTCCAATTTTTGGGGTGTTACACCGGGGCTTCATCTTTGGTACGCAAGAACTTGACCCAAGTGTACCTCTAATAGTCATCAACCATTATGAGCACATACTTTTTGTTGTTGATGCTCTAGACTCTCATCGGTCTGTATAAGTCCATATGAATCATTTGTAGAGGCCTCTTGGATCCTTGTTCAACCTTTGACTTATTATCTCTTCATCTTTCTCATCTCACAAGTTGCACCAAGATGTTCCTTTTCAAATTTCAGCTCCAGTATGGCTTTTACCAACTCTACCGACACTAACTTATTCATGTTCTTGAAGTTCTAGTGCGAGAGTCGTCTATGCCACAACTAGTTATGTTGTATAGAGGCTTTGGACAAAATACACATTGTGTTTTTAGGCTTCAGATTGGACAAGTCAATGATGTAGAGGTTAGAGCGTCGAGTCTCGACTAAAAGTTATTTATCGTCTTCAATTCGAACACTACACCTTCTAGCCTTGAAGTTTACCTTTAGATTCTTATCACAAAACTGTCTAATGCTGAACAAATTGGGTCCCAGTCATTCTATGTAAGACACTTTCTTGATTGTGGTGTTGTCCTGAACTACATCACCATAACCCATAATATAATACCCCGGGTAAGTTCGTTAGTTAAAGTCTTGTTCCGTTAAAATTATTTAACTCTATAATTAAATGATTAGGGTAAGTTTAGATTATTTTATAAGTTAGAGGTGCTTTGGTTATTAGTGAGTAGTACAAGGTCTAAATGGTACTTATGGTTATATTATCCTCTTAGTATTCAGATATTATCACAAAACTAGAAATCTCAGTGTGTGTGTGTGTGTGTGTTTTGAGACCAAAAGAAGAAAGGAAGAAAAGAAGGGAGCATCATTTGGTGTACTTGGAAGGGATTTAAGGTATGTTTTCTTTGTGTTTTATGTCTATAATTGCTAGTAGATGGGTTCTATCGGAGTAGAATCATAGATATCATATATGGGGTTGATTCAGCCGATTTCTGGGTTAAAATATGGGAAACCGACAGAGGTTTCCGGATAAGTTGAAGGTGTCCGGGTGGTTTTGTTGATAGTGTCTGGATAATGTTCTAAAGGTGTCCGGACGGGGTTTTATCCGGGTAAGTACCATTTTCTTTAAGTTTCCGGTTAAATTGAGATACCGGATAGTGTCCGGATTGCTTTGGTGTCCGGATTGTTTAGGTAGTCCGGAAAGGTTTTGCTGTCCGGATTGGTCATGCTGTCCGGAAAGATCTGCTGTCCGGATTGTTTTTGTGTTGTCCGGATACTTGAGCTGTTTGGTCATTTTTGAGAATTCAGATACTTTTGAGTATCCAGTAGCCTGTGTTTTGTTGACTCTTGGATAGGGAAAGACTGAGGATTGAATATACTGTGGACTAGACTTAAGTTCGGGTTTGGGGTAACATTTGAGGATAGAGTTATCTGGATTTCTTAGCTTTAGTAAGTCTTATGTGTTTTATTTGGTAAAAAGATACTTGTATCTATTTGTTTCAGATTCTGTGGATTTGGGGTGAAAGCTGAACTGTTTTTGAGAAAGGATTGGAAGCATTTTGATAAGCAAACAGGTGAGTTTTACTTTAAAACGTTTTTAAACTGGAATACATATGTGTGTGGATTGGGAATGTGATAGATGGTGTAATTATGTGTTTATGTTTGAAATATAATATATTGAGATATTGTATTTACATGAGCATCATACTATACGAGAATACGTTGGCCGGGCTTAGGACCGGTGGTGTTGGCTATAATAGTCGTACAGCGGTGTTGGCTGTAATTGTCGTACAGCGGAGTTAATTTATTAGTTGGCTTGCAACCAACTAATATGGCCAAGAGAATGAGATAGGAAGGTATATGATGCATGAGTCATAACTGGTATTTGTATTTGTGTTATGTATATGATGGTTATGCAAATGGTTTTAAAACTAACAGGGATTTTCTCACTTAGACCGCTAGGTCTAACCCTCATTTTGTTTTAAAAATATGTATTCCAGGTCGTGGATCGGGTAAGAGCAAATGAGAAGAGTACTATGTGTTTAGCTTTTGGAAGAAGGATGTTATGAAGACTAAGACGTGTTTTGCTGTTCTAATTTCATAACTAGATATCATGTATGTAATTAGCAAAAAGTTTGTAACGAAATACCTTATTCTGGATGTAAAGACTAAGGGACCTTACTTGTTATATTATGAATCTTTTGGTTATGTAACGATGTTATGAAATATATGTTATTTGTTGTATGTTTGGGAACCGGGTTGTTACAGATGGTATCATAGCCCTAGTTTAAGAGATTTAGGTATTCGTATTTGTACCTAGACTTAAACTGCATGTGAAGCCCTATTATTTTTAGAACCTTGGGATGTTAAGTATAAAAGGTAGAAGGAACATCATGTAAGGTAATTTCATATTACACCTGGCCAGTGTAATTGTGATCTTACAGGTACATGTTTGAACTGGAATACCTTGTTATATGGGGTATGTGCTTATGTGTATATTAACCTTGTTTGAATCTACAGAATGGCAAGTGGTACTAGACAAACGAATCGGGAGGGAGGAGGAAATCCTAATAGAACGAATCCAACAGTTGGGACAGGGGAAGAGGGGGGAAAGAGGTAGAGGCAGAGCAGGCGGCAGAGTTCAGCCGCGAGGTGCAGAATTTGTTACAAGAGACGACTTAGCAGCTGAAATGGGAAGATTGCAAGCCAATATACAAGCTATGTTCAACCGAACTTGTAATACCGAAACTGAAATACCAGATCCTGGTCTAGAAGACGAGATGCCCATTACACCGACTGTTATACTGGTACCAAGAAAGTGTGATTACAAAATGTTCTTAAGTTGTAAGCCTCCAACTTACTCAGGAGATAGAGACCCAGTGAAAGCTATGAGGTGGCTGAAGGAGATAGAAGTTATCTTCAAGACCAGTAAGTGTGCTGACGAAGATAGAGTGCTATACGGAACAGCAATGTTGAAGGCAGATGCTCTATACTGGTGGGAAGCTCTTATTTCTTCTGGAGAATCTGACATATATTCTACTTTCTCTTGGGAGGAATTCGTTATAGCTTTCAGGAAACAGTTTTGTCCCCAAGCAGCAGTTAAACAATTGGAAGGGGAGTTTATGAACTTGCAGCAAGGGAATTTATCAGTTCGGGACTATACCGCTCGTTTTCTGGAAAAGTCTCGTTTCGCGGAATACTTCGTTGCTACGTAGGCAATGAAGATTGAAAGGTTTATCTTTGGGTTGAATGCAGAAGTCAGAAGTTTTGTGATTGCTAAAGGACCAAAAACCTTCTCTGTCGCAGTAGACGCAGCGGAAACCGTGGAACAGGATAAAGGGAGAAGTACTAGTGATAAAGGTGCGGGAAAAAGAAAGTGGGAAGGACCACAATATGATCCAAAGAAGTTCAGTTTTCAAAGGTTTGATAACCATCCGCCTTTCCGACCAGCAGAAAGACCTTGTCAGAAATGCAATCGTATCCACCAAGGAAACTGTCAAGTTGATACTCGGGTTTGTTATAGGTGTGGGAAGACCGGACATGTTGCTAAAGACTGTCGGGTAACGCGGTTTTGTTTCTTATGTAATTCTCCGAATCACATCCAGTCTGATTGTCCGAGGGGAAGTGTACAACAAGGGGGTACGTCAGGGAAACCAGCGGGTGTTAGACCGGTAGTTCCAAGACTAGAACCACTAAGAACAAGGGGTAGTACGTTTCAAATGACAGCAAAAGAAGCGGAGGAAACTCCGGATGTGGTTACAGGTACATTTTTCATAAACTCTACACGTGCTAAAGTGTTATTTGACTCCAGTGCAAACCGATCGTTCGTATCTCCTGCATTTGCTGCTTATCTGCATTTAAAACCTAAAGTGTTAGATCATGCTTTAATGGTAGATACTGCAAATGATAATCAAGTATCGGTTAAAGAAGTTTTTGATAGTTGTGTGATAAATATAGAGGGGTGTGGAGTACCTATTCAACTATTTCCTATAGCTTTGATCGAGTTCGATGTGGTAGTGGGGTTGGATTGGTTAGCCGAGAATAAAGCTAACATAGTTTGTGATAAGAAGTTAATAAATGTTGTATTACCAGAGAGGGGACCGGTAGTGATTTATGGTGATCGTAGAAATCATCAGTCTTGCCTTATATCTATGATAAAAGCCCGTAAGTGTGTTAAAAAAGGTTGCCCGAGTTACTTAGCTTATGTGATAGATATTAAGTCAGAAAAGAATAAGTTGGAAGATATTTCTATTGTCAGTGAATTCCCAGAAGTTTTCCCCGAAGACTTGAATAGTCTTCCGCCCGTTAGACAAGTAGAGTTTGGTATAGATCTGATTCCTGGAGCCGCTCCTGTAGCCCGTGCACCGTATCGTTTGGCACCTCCAGAAATGAGAGAAATGATGACGCAACTACAAGACCTTTCAGATAAAGGTTTCATCAAACCCAGTTCTTCGCCGTGGGGTGCACCAGTGTTGTTTGTGAAAAAGAAGGATGGTTCGATGAGAATGTGTATCGAATACCAGGAACTGAATAAGCGCACGATCAAGAATAAGTATCCGCTTCCCAGAATTGATAACCTCTTCGATCAATTAGTTGGAGCTTGTTATTTCTCCAAGATTGATCTAAGATTTGGTTATCATTAGCTGAAGGTTAAGGAAGAAGACGTTCTGAAAACTGCTTTTCGCACCAGATATGGTCACTATGAATTCTTAGTGATGCCGTTTGGACTGACGAACGCTCCAGCTGCTTTTATGGATTTAATGAATCGGGTATGTAAGCCGTATCTCGATAGATTTGTTATTGTATTTATCGATGATATATTTATCTATTCCCGATCCAAAGAGGAGCACGCACAACATCTTCGTTTAATTCTGGAATTGTTGAAGAAGGAACAGTTGTATGCTAAATTTTCTAAATGTGAATTCTGGCTACGAGAAGTTCAGTTTCTGGGGCATGTAGTTTCTGAGAAAGGCATTCAAGTTGATCCGATGAAAGTGGAAGTGATTGAGAAGTAGGAACCGCCGAAAACACCAACCGAAGTACGAAGTTTTCTGGGTTTAGCCGGCTACTATCGAAAGTTTATAAAAGACTTCTCTCGTATCGCGACGCTTTTGACTAAGATAACCCGAAAGAATCTAAAGTTTGAATGGAAAGCAGAACAGGATGAAGCATTCCGGATATTGAAAGAGAAACTTTGCAGCGCGTCGATTTTGTCACTACATGAAGGTTCCGAAGACTTTGTTGTTTACAGTGATGCTTCCAAACTAGGATTGGGTTGTGTACTAATGCAGCGTGGGAAAGTTATTGCTTATGCTTCTCGTCAACTAAAGGACCATGAACGGCAGTATCCTACACACGACATGGAACTTGCAGCAGTTGTGTTCTCGCTAAAGATTTGGAGACACTATCTCTATGGTTCTAAATGTCAAATTTTTACCGATCATAAGAGTCTCCAACATCTTTTCGATCAGCGGGAATTGAATATGAGACAAAGAAGATGGCTAGAGCTGGTGAATGATTACGACTGTGAAATTCTTTATCATCCGGGAAAGGCGAATGTGGTAGCTGATGCACTGAGTCATCAAGAAAGGAGTGGAACAATAAAAGCCATTGCACTAAGAGCTGAACTTCTACCTAACATCTTTGACGAATTGAAGAAGTGTCAAGTAGAAGCATATCAGGAAGAACATTGGAAATCAGAACGGTTAGTGGGGATATCAGCATTGCTTGTAAAAGATGATCGGGGGTTATTGTGTCTGGAAAACAGGATTTGGGTGCCTCGTTTGGGTGGTTTACGTGATCGTGTACTACAAGAAGCTCATCAATCTCGTTTCTCTATTCATCCAGGTACGAATAAGATGTATAAAGATCTAAAACAATTATATTGGTGGCCGGGAATAAAAAGAAGCATTGCTCAACATGTGGAAGGTTGTACTACTTGTAAGAAGGTAAAGATTGAACATCAAAAGTTGTTTGGTCAGTTACAACAGTTAGAAATACCTATGTGGAAACGGGATCAGATTACTACATATTTCATCACAAAGCTACCAAGGACTCCGAAGGGATTTGATGCCATTTGGGTGATCGTTGATAGATTGACGAAGTCTGCTCACTTCTTGCCGATAAAAGAAACGGATTCGTTGGAACGACTAGCCAAGTTGTACATCGACGAAATAGTAACTCGACATGGAGTTCCAATCTCGATTATTTCTGATCGTGATAGTCGTTTTACTTCAAGGTTCTGGAGGAGTTTTCAAAAAGAAATGGGTACACAGATAAAGTTAAGTACAGTGTATCATCCTCAAACCGATGGTCAGAGTGAACGGACAATTCAGACATTAGAAGATATGCTACGGGCCTGCATTGTTGATTTTGGGGGATCGTGGGATAAGCATTTACCGTTAATTGAATTTGCCTACAACAACAGTTATCATTCCAGCATACAAGCGGCACCGTTTGAAGTACTGTATGGTAGAAAATGCCGAACGCCTCTATGTTGGAACGAAGTGGGAGAGAAGCAGTTAGCGGGGCCAGATATAGTTCAGTTAAACGTGGATAAGATTACTCAGATTCGGGAACGCTTGAAAGTGGCTCAAGGCAGGCAGAAAAGTTACTCGGACCGACACCGGAAACCATTAGAGTTTCAAGTTGGAGATTTTGTAATGCTAAAAGTCTCACCTTGGAAAGGAGTCATTCGATTTGGAAAGCAAGGTAAACTTAGTCCGATGTACATTGGACAATCTTCAATTACAGAAAGGATTGGTGAAGTAGCCTACAAGTTGGATCTTCCGCCAGAGTTAAGCAGGATTCACAACGCATTTCATGTATCGAATTTCCGAAAGTGTTTAGTTACGCCAGATCAGGCTGTTTCTCTACCAGATATACAAGTTGATGAAAAGCTGAATTATGTGGAAGAACCTGAAGCAATAGTTGACCACAAAGTTAAAGTGTTGCGGAACAAAGTAATCAAGCAAGTAAAAGTACAGTGGAGACACCATAGGGGTCAAAATGCTACTTGGGAATCAGAATCCGAAATGAGAACTAAGTACCCGTACCTTTTTACCTAACCGAATTTCGGGACGGAATTCTTTTAAGGGGGAGATGATGTAATACCCCGGGTAAGTTCGTTAGTTAAAGTCTCGTTCCGTTAAAATTATTTAACTCTATAATTAAATGATTAGGGTAAGATTAGATTATTTTATAAGTTAGAGGTGTTTTGGTTATTAGTGAGTAGTACAAGGTCTAAATGGTACTTATGGTGATATTATCCTCTTAGTATTCAGATATTATCACAAAACCAGAAATCTCAGTGTGTGTGTGTGTGTGTGTGTGTGTGTGTGTGTGTGTTTTGAGACCAAAAGAAGAAAGGAAGAAAAGAAGGTTTAGGGCATCATTTGGTTTACTTGGAAGAGATTTAAGGTATGTTTTCTTTGTGTTTTATGTCTATAATTGCTAGTAGATGGGTTCTATCGGAGTAGAATCATAGATATCATATCTGGGGTTGATTCAGCCGAATTCTGGGTTAAAATATGGTAAACCGACAGAGGTTTCCGGATAAGTTGAAGGTGTCCAGGTGGTTTTGTTGATAGTGTCCGGATAATGTTCTAAAGGTGTCCGGATGGGGTTTTATCCGGGTAAGTACCTTTTTCATTAAGTTTCCGGTTAAATTGAGATACCGGATAATGTCCGGATTGCTTTGGTGTCCGGATGTTTTCCGGATTGTTTAGGTAGTCCGGAAAGGTTATGCTGTCCGGATTGGTCATGCTGTCCGGAAAGATCTGCTGTCCGGATTGTTTTTGTGTTGTCCGGATACTTGAGATGTTTGGTCATTTTTGAGAATTCAGATACTTTTGAGTATCCAGTAGCCTGTGTTTTGTTGACTCTTGGATAGGGAAAGACTGAGGATTGAATATACTGTGGACTCGACTTAAGTTCGGGTTTGGGGGTAACATTTGAGGATAGAGTTATCTGGAGTTCTTAGCTTTAGTAAGTCTTATGTGTTCTATTTGGTAAAAAGATACTTGTATCTATTTGTTTCAGATTCTGTGGATGTGGGGTGAAAGCTGAACTGTTTTTGAGAAAGGATTGGAAGCATTTTGATAAGCAAACAGGTGAGTTTTTCTTTAAAACGTTTTTAAACTGGAATACATATGTGTGTGGACTGGGAATGTGATAGATGGTGTAATTATGTGTTTATGTTTGAAATATAATATATTGAGATATTGTATTTACATGAGCATCATACTATACGAGAATACGTTGGCCTGGCTTAGGACCGGTGGTGTTGGCTGTAATAGTCGTACAACGGTGTTGGCTGTAATTGTCTTACAGCGGAGTTAATTTATTAGTTGGCTTGCAACCAACTAATATGGCCAAGAGAATGAGATAGGAAGGTATATGATGCATGAGTCATAACTGGTATTTTTATTTGTGTTATGTATATGATGGTTGTGCAAATGGTTTTAAAACTAACAGGGATTTTCTCACTTAGACTGCTAGGTCTAACCCTCATTTTGTTTTAAAAATATGTATTCCAGGTCGTGGATCGGGTAAGAGCAAATGAGAAGAGTACTATGTGTTTAGCTTTTGGAAGAAGGATGTTATGAAGACTAAGACGTGTTTTGCTGTTCTAATTTCATAACTAGATATCATGTATGTAATTAGCAAAAAGTTTGTAACGAAATACCTTATTCTGGATGTAAAGACTAAGGGACCTTACTTGTTATATTATGAATCTTTTGGTTATGTAACGATGTTATGAAATATATGTTATTTGTTGTATGTTTGGGAACCGGGTTGTTACACATAATAGGGGAAAATGGTCATTGCCAAAACGCACATTCCCACCGAATTTGTCCTTGGAGTTGGTGAGAAGCTCATTTCTTCCGCCATGTGTTTGAAGCAACCAGAATTTAAATACCACACATGACCGATATGCTAAACAAATTAAGCAGATTTAGGAACCCATCTTAATGTGGGTTCTATTATGTTAGGAGAAACAACATATTTTGACACCCACTTAAAAAATGGTCCTTTTGATTTGGGTTTGGTAAAGCTCTTTTCTTTATGATTAGAAACATTATAAGTGACAAACCAATCATGAGAAACATTTCTATCATTCATCTCACATGTAGAACAACATATTTTATCATGAGACATTTTAATTAAGTACTTTATGGAATAAACATTACAAGGAAAGTCAATCACATGTCCAAAAGTACCAACATTATTAAACACGCCATGAAAAATTTTATTTTCCTAACATTCGAAATAAAAATAAGTGACTCTGTCTTGTCTATATCTCTCATAGACTTCTTTTCTATCCAAACATGCTTAACTCCTTTTCTTTTCAATTGATTGTCTGAAAAATCAGTAAACTCACAATAAGAAAAGTTGAATGATGATTATGCTGCTTTTTTAGAGTTACCAGTCTTTCTTTGTTTCTATGAATACCTTTTAGATTTACTCTTAAAATAATATGTTGGTGCAAGTGTACCACATCTCTATATATTTATATATATTTATTTTGATGATTACAAACACACCGTATTATTGTTTATCTAACAATTTAATCCAAGTGTGCAGTTGTTGAAGAACACGAAGATTTAAACTGAAGGGTTCAAGACGGAAGTGTTTACGTCGTCATCATTGTTTATAACTAATAATGATAAACACCCTAAAATAATATACCACTTGGATATTTCTAAAAACCCTAATTGATTTTAATTAAAAGGGTTTATTGAGAAGATTCAGCAAGATTGGTTGCGTCCTGGAAAGTGTCCTTTTCTGACGCCGGTATACCGCGGCGATAGAGCCGGTATACCGCGGGTACATACAGCCGGTATACCGCGGGTGTTCAGCCGGTATACCGCGGCAGGTTCCGTGTGCATCTCTGGTTGGTTGAAAGTTGCTTTTTCTGACGGCGGTATACCGCGAGTCCTAGCCGGTATACCGCGGGTACGTTTTTCCAGAAGTCAACTTTGCATGTAGCCGTTGGTGTGTCAGTGTCCTTTTTACTGCACGGTATACCGCGTGCATTTGGCGGTATACCGCGGTACTGTTCATGCGCAGGTTTCAGCTCATAGATCCGTTGGAAGTGGGTTGCTATATAAATGATGCTTGCTGGTGATGAAGAAAAGTAGACCAGACCACATAACAGTAACAACAAGCAGCAACCACACTCTCAGCTCTCTCATTTATAATATATATATTTTATAAATCTTTTTTTATAAAATATCCAAGTGTGAGATATTATACAAGAGTGATTACCCATTGTGAGTTATACTCCTCTTGTAAGTATTTGAATAACGGGTGTGTGATCCTGTACATCTCAATAAGCTGAGGCTTAGAGAACCGTTTACTTTGCTCTGTATTTGGTTTGTATTCTACCGTAAAGAATACATTTATTGGATCGTGTCGGGAAGTGTCTCGGCTGCTGGTTTATCACAGTTGGTGGTAAATCAGTAAATCTCTGTGTCAAGTATCTCTATCCCTTATCTCTTTATTTATTCCGCTGTGCTTTATTATATTTGTTTATATAAACTGCTTTGCATTTATATTTATTTATATAATCTCTGTGTATTTGTTTATATTTACACTCTTCTTTATTATTTGTATACTCTGATTTATTTATACTGTTTCTGTACTGTATTTATTTATAAAAGAATTTTTGAAAGTAAAAGATTTTAAATACAACCTTACCCCCCCCTAGGTTGTCCAACATTTGGTATCAGAGCGGGGCTTTCAAAAATTATCTGTTTAATTTTTTAAAGTTATATCTTTTATTTAATGGCTCAACAAAATGCTTGGTTTTCTAAATCTCTTCTTATTGATTTCGAAAATTTTGATCTTTGGGCAAATTCTTTTGAACGTTATGTTCGTGGGATAAATCAAAAAATTTGGGATATTATTATTAAAGGAAATTTCAAACCCACAAAATTTCAAAACAACAAAGTTGTTGAAAAACCTAGCTCGGAATGGTCCGACGAAGATGAGGCTAATTATTGTTTAAATTATGAAGCCAAAAATTTTCTCTTTTCGGTTCTTACTAACGATGATATTGAGCGTGTTTATCTCTTTGAAACTGCTCGTGATATTTGGGAGAACTTGAACATCACCTATGGTGGAAACTCAAAAGAAAAGAGAGACGAAACCCGAGATCAAAGAAATGAAGAAACGTGTCTCATCGTCGACTGCAAGAAAGAGGTATGTACTTCATACTCAAGTTATTCTAGTTGTAGTGATAACGATGATGATATTGATATGTTAAATGTCTCTTTTCAAAAATTGATTGTTCTCGTAAATAGTTATAAAAATGAGAATGCTAAATTAAAAGAAGAATTATTATTATGTCAGAATGAGTTGAATAATTGTAAACAAACCATTGCATGTGATAATAAAATCAAAAATGAGTTAAATGATAAAGTTATCACTTTAGAAAAGAAAGCATGCGAAAATATTGTTTGCAAATCTTGCATTGTCTTAAATGATAAAATTGCATGTTTAGAGAAAATAACATGTGAAAAAGTTGTATGTGGTAAATGCAATATTCTTGAAGATGAAATTGCTTGTTTAAATGCTAAATGTAAATCGCATGAGAAAAATGACTTATTAGCAAATGCTTTTAATAGTAGCAATGATAAAGTGCTTAAAATGCTTAATATATCAAATCGTATAAATTGCCGAAAAGGCATTGGTTCAAATACGCGTATTGAAAAATGTGATTGTATGCCAATTAAAAAGGTTCTTGAAAAACCTAAATTTGTTGTTAAAAATAAAACGCAAAAACCTCCGTATATTCCTAAAATGAATTATGTGAATTATATGTCGAGAAAATCACATGCGTTTATGTATAATAATAAGTTTGCGAATCCTAAGAAAAATGTTAATCCGCATACTTCTTTTTACGTCTATGATGAATACGATCGTAAAATTAAAATGGTTAGAAAATGGATTCCGAAAGGAATGTTTAATGTTGATAATCCCGGTGGGATGCGTTTGTGGTTTTAAACCATTTATATGGCTTTGTATGTTTGTCGTGTTTGTTTTATGTCGACAACATATTTTTTGCAGTTTATGTTTTATACTAACTGTTAAAAGGACCCATAAGAAAAGGGTACCACGAAAAATTTTCTTTGCCTTTTGTAGGTGCTTCCTGGCGAGGATATAATACGTGTTTCCTGGCGAGGATATAATACGTGTTTCCTGGCGAGGATATAATACGTGGTTTCCTGACGAGGTTATAATACGTGGTTACCTGCCGAGGTTATAATACGTGGTTACCTGCCGAGGTTATAATACGTGGTTACCTGCCGAGGTTATAATACGTGGTTACCTGCCGAGGTTATAATACGTGGTTACCTGCCGAGGTTATAATACGTGGTTACCTGCCGAGGTTATAATACGTGGTTACCTGACGAGGTCATAATACGTGGTGGTTTTTTTTTATCACATAAAATTAACCGAAAATTGAAGCCTTAAGATCCGTTTTGGTGCAAGTGTTTCGTATTGGTTTGTATATCTTTGTCTCTATTGCTTTTTGCATTTTATTTTATCTCTCAAATTTTATAAAATCAAATTGATATCGTTATTAATTTGAGGGGGAGCGTTTTATTATATTTACCCATGAGTTTATGCTACCTCAATTATATGCATATTTTGAGGGGGAGCATCTCTCGAGGGGAAGCATACCGTCTTTCTTGACCCTTTTTGTTTCGACAAACGGGGGAGAGAAACCGCATATGCTCTTGCTTAGCGGTTGTGTTTGTCATCATCAAAAAGGGGGAGATTGTTGGTGCAAGTGTACCACATCTCTATATATTTATATATATTTATTTTGATGATTACAAACACACCGTATTATTGTTTATCTAACAATTTAATCCAAGTGTGCAGTTGTTGAAGAACACGAAGATTTAAACTGAAGGGTTCAAGACGGAAGTGTTTACGTCGTCATCATTGTTTATAACTAATAATGATAAACACCCTAAAATAATATACCACTTGGATATTTCTAAAAACCCTAATTGATTTTAATTAAAAGGGTTTATTGAGAAGATTCAGCAAGATTGGTTGCGTCCTGGAAAGTGTCCTTTTCTGACGCCGGTATACCGCGGCGATAGAGCCGGTATACCGCGGGTACATACAGCCGGTATACCGCGGGTGTTCAGCCGGTATACCGCGGCAGGTTCCGTGTGCATCTCTGGTTGGTTGAAAGTTGCTTTTTCTGACGGCGGTATACCGCGAGTCCTAGCCGGTATACCGCGGGTACGTTTTTCCAGAAGTCAACTTTGCATGTAGCCGTTGGTGTGTCAGTGTCCTTTTTACTGCACGGTATACCGCGTGCATTTGGCGGTATACCGCGGTACTGTTCATGCGCAGGTTTCAGCTCATAGATCCGTTGGAAGTGGGTTGCTATATAAATGATGCTTGCTGGTGATGAAGAAAAGTAGACCAGACCACATAACAGTAACAACAAGCAGCAACCACACTCTCAGCTCTCTCATTTATAATATATATATTTTATAAATCTTTTTTTATAAAATATCCAAGTGTGAGATATTATACAAGAGTGATTACCCATTGTGAGTTATACTCCTCTTGTAAGTATTTGAATAACGGGTGTGTGATCCTGTACATCTCAATAAGCTGAGGCTTAGAGAACCGTTTACTTTGCTCTGTATTTGGTTTGTATTCTACCGTAAAGAATACATTTATTGGATCGTGTCGGGAAGTGTCTCGGCTGCTGGTTTATCACAGTTGGTGGTAAATCAGTAAATCTCTGTGTCAAGTATCTCTATCCCTTATCTCTTTATTTATTCCGCTGTGCTTTATTATATTTGTTTATATAAACTGCTTTGCATTTATATTTATTTATATAATCTCTGTGTATTTGTTTATATTTACACTCTTCTTTATTATTTGTATACTCTGATTTATTTATACTGTTTCTGTACTGTATTTATTTATAAAAGAATTTTTGAAAGTAAAAGATTTTAAATACAACCTTACCCCCCCCTAGGTTGTCTAACATAATAGGTATTTACAGGAACGCTTTAGGAGGCATATGATGAACATCCACCTTTGTAAAATATGACTAGTGTTTCTTTCTCCTTACCTTAATGTAGAAACTGAACATGATAGGTGTCTTCCTTGTATCTTATACTTATCATTTTGTAATTCTTTCAGTCATGTATTATCATTGTACTTGTACTTTCATTTTGTAACATCCTGATTTTTATCCCAATTGAAGAAAATGGTTGAACTAGGTGAATCGGTAAAGAAAGAACCAAATATGGAGTATGGCTAGAGTGTCATGTGGTTGTGACTCTTGTCACAATAGCACCATTGTACTTATAGTATGGTCGTCTCGACTATAGTGCCATGTGGTTGTGACATCTGTCACAATAGCATCAATGGTACTGAAAGTGTGGTAGTCCCGACCAGTGTGCCATGCAGTTGTGACATGTGTCACAATAGCACCGAAAGGTGTTATTTTGGGTATTTAGTATTATCCATGTTTTCGATGACGTTTTGAGTACAGATTGATATTCATGATTTGTGGTTTTGTATTATCGAGTTTCATACATCTTTTTTGATAATTTGGATGATAGAGCTTTATGTTCGTTTTCAGGATTTGGTTATTTAACTCCATTGTGTTTTGGAGCGCGTGTTGGGGTTTGAATTTATATTAACTAGGTATTCTGATTTAGTGTTTTTTTATCAACAAAATAATGGGTTTGGAAAGGTGTTGTTTTTACGATAAATGTGTTTCATAATGAGTTATGTTTTAAATAAGCAGTCTTTCAGTTTTACTATTTATAATTGTGATAAAAATTGATTTAACTCACTAGGCATTAAGCCTAACCTTTTTTTATTTTTCGGCATGTGCATCAGATCCTTGTTGGGGAAAAGGTATTAGCGACATGAAGATTTGAGTTCTAGTTATATTGCACGAGAAGAAATAGTATTGGATGAAATCTTCCGTATATTTGTGATCACAATTGTTAATGGGATTAGTAACATTCGACCTTTAATTATATTATATGTAAGATTTAGTTTATTATTGTTGGCGATGAATCTAGAATTCCATTTGGGTATTCCATGTATTGATTTGTAGAAAGAGGTTTTATCCTTTATTTGATGTAATATCGAAAATTTTAAATTAGTTGTTATTTCCAAATTTGAGGGTGTTACACATTTTTTGTAATCCTATTCAATTTAATGAAATTTCATTGAAGTACTTTACTCCACTAAGTTGTGAAAAGATCTCTCAAAACAGTAAATGATACAAGTATCTATAAGTCTCATTTCCTTATTGTTTATTTAAAACTTCTAAAACAATAAAATTTTATATAAATATGAAGCTAAAATATAGACGAATAAATATAAAATATACTTTTTAGAGAATGAATTGATTTTTAAAAAGTATAACTATAGATAACTTTTAGAGAAGTTTTTGAAAATTGTCACTAAAATCAATATCTTTAGAGAAGTTTTTCCATTACCTTCTCTCAAAATATCTTTTAGTAACTCTTAGGCCATCAGTACTCATCCCTCTATCTTTCAAAGATTCCAGCTCCACATCAGTGCCACATCAGTTTTTCTCAATCCCTCACTCAATCCCTAAACACCTTTACCCCATTCCCTCAAACCCTTTTGCCACCTCATTTATTTTAATTCTTTTATTTATACATTTAATTATTTAACAAAATAAAAATATTTATATATTTTTTAATAAATAAAAATAAGATAAATAATAAAAATAAAAATTCATACCATTCATTAAAAATAAAAATTACAAAATACAAAACACTACCAATTATGAAATTTTTGAATTTGCTCTTTTCTCGCTAAAGTAACCCTCAAAGCGTTTCCCGTAAGGTGATCATGCGGGGTCATGAAAAACTCGAAGTCTTTCTCAAATCGGTTTGAGCGTTCGATTTCGAGTTCTTGTTCCAACCTATGTCGTTCGAGTTTTGAGCGTTCGATTTCGAGATCGAGTTTTTTCATTTTGTATTCCATTGTATCATCAATCTTGTCGTTGAACGCCGTCAACAACTGAGTAACACTTTCGTCCGTATTCGTCCCGGACGTATTACTCGTTGATGTTTTTTTGCCTTGTTTCTCCCGATGGGTCGTTGAATTTGCTCGTCATCGTCATCATCGGAAGGTTGGGTACGTTTTGAACCCCGCGATGAAGTTGTCGTCATCGTTGGAACGGCTCCCCATTTTGGACATTTTTTTAGGACGTCCCAAGCTTGTTCGTGAGTGAAAGCAACTTTATGGCGTGCTAGATACCGTTCGTGTGCCGTTCGGGATATATCGGCCTCACTCATCCCGCTTGATCTATTATTGAGCAAGTTGTTGTAGATGCCGCCAAACCAATTAATTCTTTTATTGAGGTCGTTGAACTTTCTATTGAGTTGATGGGTTGATCTATAACCTGGTTCACGACCCAAGCGAGTAAAGAACACATGCCCGATTCGGGCCCAAAAACTTCCTACATTTATGTAAAATTAAGTATAATAATAATAATAATAATAATAATAATAATAATAATAATAGTAATAATAATAATTACCACCGCTTTGTGCGTTACCGATAACGGGGTCCTCCGAAACGTCAACCCACGCCGACACTAACGCGAGTTCCTCGGCTTTACTCCACGTTTGTTTGGCGGCTTTCGTTGGTCTCGGATTTGATGGTTCCGGGTTAGATTGTTGTGTCGGGATAGATTGTGGTGTGTTCGGGGTAGAAGGTTGGGTTTCCGGAACAATGTCGTCGTCGAGATTGATTGCGGGTGAAGGAAGATTGTAGTTGGCCGGAGTAAAACCTTGTTCAATCAAACCGGGACGTGTAAATTGGTAAGGAAATTGTTGGTGAAATTGTTGGGAAAATTGTTGCGGATTTTGTGGCGGATTTTGTTGCGACCATTGTGGCGGAATTTGTTGCGACCATTGCGGACGATAACCTTGTTGTGTAAACGATTGGAAACCAAGCTCTTGATCTTCTTGCGATTGTGGTGTATTCGGTCGGTTACGACGGGATGTAGGTGTTCTGTTTGGATTCATGATGAGAGAGGTGTGAAAAATAAGAGATTGAGAGAATTTGAGAGAGTTTGAGAGGTATGAAAAATAAGAGGTTGAGAGAATTTGAGAGAGTTTGAGAGGTTGAGAGAATTTTAGAGAGTTTGAGAGGTGTGAGAAATAAGAGGTTGAGGGTTAAATATATAGTGGGATTAAATTGAGAAAAAAATTTATTTATTTTTGTTTAAAAAGAGCCGTTCAACGGCATTATTTTTAAAAATTAAAAAAAAAAATTTAATAAACCTTCGGGATGAATCGGGATCCCATCCCCGGAATCCATCCCGCCCCGCTGAGCCCGCAAGGCCCGTAGCCCACCCCCGCTGAGCCCGAAGGCATCCCGTAGGCATCCCGAGCCCGGGTACGGATGGCCTTACAAAACGTCATATTTGAAAAGCATCACTAATAAATACTTTTAGAGAAGTTTTTTGAAAAAAAGTTGGGTAACCTTTAGAGAAGCTTCGAAATTGTATCTAAAGCCATACAAAGGCGTCTCTAAAGGCTACCACAAAACGCACCATTCGAATTTTCTCCTCCTAAAAGCTTTACCTACCCTTATATAGAGAAGCTCTTTGACATAAATGAAAAAGTTTTCTAAAAACTTTTAAGACTTTTAAGCACTGTTCTAAAAGGCTCGCCGCAACAGCCGTCATGGCTCGCCGTGGCTTAAGGCTTGTGTCTCACGCCACGTTATGCATGTGGCACGCCATGGCCTAACGTGCGGTCTTCCGTGACGCGATATTTGATTTTTCTTGACGTTTTTAATGTTTTATTTCCTAGTTTCTAATATATAACCTAATTTAACTTGTTAATTATCATTGAATCCTCGATAGTACAAAACTTATGTTTTTATATATAATATTATATATGATAGACATTTGCCACCATAAGGCACACCTTGATAAACGCAGTGGTCTCGCTGTGGCTCCTAAGACTTGAGGCTTGATCTCGCCACCACGCCACGCCTTACACTATTTAGAATCTTGTTTTTAAGTATATAAAACAAAACCTACCGTAAAAATAATTTCTCTTGTATTGTATGTTAAAAGGTCGCAAAACTTTGAGTCTGGGTTATTGAGGCTGAGCCCAACTCAAGAAAACTTACCGTTAAGTACTTAGCCCATTTATAAGCCCAATGAAAATGGGCATTAATCTTCATTGAAAATTATTAAATGCCACATGTGTAATGTGTTCATGATTCGTCATTATGTTTGAAAAAATACATCTTTTTGATCAGATACATAATTCAATGGGAAAACATAGAAATACCCAAACAGTTTTTTCTATTTTAAATGATTAGTTCTTGAACTTTTCTCTTTTTAATAAGTAAGGCCTTTAATTTTTATTTTTTTGGAATGATTAAGTTCTTTGATATGTTTTGAATAAATAAATCACTCTACTAAAAAAAATTAGTTATCTACTTCCTTTTAAACCAATAACTTACATGTAATCAACTAAAACTGTTATAGTATACAAAAACATAAATTAATTTTATTGTTCCCACGCCTTATGTCAGTCAAACCCCTCGCACCTAACGCCATTGTTGATCTATTTGATCTGTTTTATGTGTTTTCGATTCTCCCTCTTTTTTGACTTGTCTTTATGTACTCCATTAAAAATTAATGGAAAAGACGGGAGGCGAAAGACAAAAAGACAGATCAATCAGAGCAAGATCGAAGGTAGGGGGCAACGACGATGATGGGCGGTGATAGAAACATGAAATGATGGAGTGGTGAGGGTGGCAAGGCTGCAAGGGGGAGCAATGCCGTTGGGTAGGAAGGGTTTGAATGATGTATGGTTTGGAAACACTAAAACTTATTTATATATTTTTTCACTTAAAAAAACTAGCCAATTACAGGTAATTTTTTTGTTAAAAGAGATAGGTAACACGAATTTAATCATTCAAAATGGAAGTAATCAACTTTTCCCCAATTCAGATGAATAATTTAATATCTAAAAATAGAAACATAATACATAACTCTTTCGCGTAACAACATACAATTTAATTTTGTAGCAATTTAATAAGTAATATTAGAATCAATGACGAATCTAGAAATTCTAATGATTGAGGAACTCTTACGGGTGTCAATTTTTTGAAATCGCATAACTCATCCTAACCAAGACGGTTTTAGGTTATTAGGTTCAGTTGATTGCATAATTATAACTTTTTTAGTTCGGTTTTCCATTTTTTTTTACTATTTCAGTTAAACGAAACATTATAAAATTAAAAGAAAGTTGGAAAAAGAACAACAAAAAGAGTTGTTGATCAAATCAATTGTATTATAGCAACAAAATAAGAGAAATAAGAAAACTTTCAATAAGTTGGGACTTGAGAGTTGGGGAATCAGAGTTTAATTGATATGTGAATTGATCATCATACCTAAGTAATTATTATAAATAGCTATATTGGGTTAACAATTTTGTAATTTAGCTATCAATTTTTTTTTTGAAATCCCTGAAATCCTACGAGTCTGACATCGCAGTCCACCTTTTTTTAGCGATGTCAAAAAATTTCTGACAATATCAACGTTTTTATGACGAAAATAGCGATTTTTAGACAAACCGCAAGATGCAGGTTTGCAAGCCTGGGCTGCAAGTTCCTGTTTTGACTTGGGGGTTGCGTAAAAGGTTTTTTCTCGTAGTTTGTCAGGAATTTTTTTACGTATCCCCCAAGTCAAAACCGCAACTTACGGACCGCAACTTGCAGCCCAGGCTTGCAAACCGCAGCTTGCGATTTTCCTAAAAATCGCTATTTTCGTCATAAAAACGTTGATTTTCTCAGAAAAAGTAAAACATCGTAAGGAAAAGGTGGGTTGCGGTGTCAGACTCGTGGGATTTCAGACATTAAAAAAAATTGATAGCTAAAGTTTTAAAAACTTAACCCAATATAAATATTGAGGAAGGTTCAACGAAAAACCTCAAAAAAAATGAAAAACTGAATAACACCCCAATAACCCTTCATCTATACGGTATGCACTTGTGCATACAAGTAAGTTAAGTTGTTTTGTTGGTTTTATACACAAGTGCTACCAAAGTGTTCCTTAGTTTTCTGTTTTTTTGAGGTTTTCCCCTTAACCTAACCCTATAAATATTTAGGTTAATTATACTTCCTAAAGGACGCAAATGAGAATATGATATGAGAGGAACTAGGGCGGAACACTTACTTTTAATTGTTATAAGTTCAATTAGCACACCCACATTCACTCCTCCTTAAATCTCTCATTAATTCAATTTTTTTAATTTATACGTTACATTTACTACCCTTATAATTAGGTATGTAGTTACTTTTAATCCCTTACTTTTTTATTTTTCATTTTAGACTCTTGTCATATAAACATAAATAATGTATATGAACTAAAATGCATTAAAAACATTTTTATTTTTTATAAATTATATCATTGTAATCGCTTCGTCAATACCTTCGAAATGAGCCCAATATTGAATATTTTTTGATTTAATTATATTATTAAATATCATAAATATATACGAATTAATGTGTCGTGATTAGTATGTGATTTGTTGAAATTAGTATGGGATTTAATACAAATAATCACTAAATTATCGTGATTTTCTTTTTGCAATTTCATATCAATTTTTACTTCAAAGTCATCTTCCTTCGACGAATTACAATTCTATCAAATTTCATTCTGTCAACGAAACACCCTTAGAATTATCATAAGAGATTTAATTACTTGGAAAAAAAGATATCACTTATCAACTGACTTTTGGATTATGAGTTCGAACCTTTTTCAAAAATATAAATATGCAAATATTTTAGTATAGTATATTTAATTATTTATACTTTCTTAATCATGATTATATTATTTTCTCTAATTTTAATTGAACTACATAATATCCAGGGGCGGAACACAAGCTTTCCAACCGCAGGGGCCGGACCTGAGATGGCCAAAAATCGGTTTCGGACCAGGCCCAAATAGGTCCCGGTCACAAATAGTGATTCCGTAACTATTGGCCGGACCTAGAGATGGCCTAAATCGGTCCCGATCCAAATAGTGATTCCGTAACCGATTATTTTCCATTTGAATTTTTTTCCAAGGGTTTTCGGTAGTCGAAACCTCAAATCTTCTATGTTCTATCAAAATTCAAACCTAGCTAATCAAACAATTTCAAATCGAGTAAAAGTAATCAAACAATTTCATTATTTCAAATAAATTAAAACCTAGCTAATGTTCTATAAAAAAAACAAACTCACCTCTAAATTCTAATCTTCTATCAATGAAACATGTAACATTCATTGCAAAAAGTAAATTCTTCTATCAATGAAACAAGTAACATTCATTGCAAAAAGTAAATTGCATTGCAAAAAACACCTACCTCTAAATTCTAATCTATAATCAATGTTCTAGCAAAAATTCAATCACAAATTCACACAATCACAAATTCACAAATCTCTAAATCACACAATCAAACTCAAACTCACAAATTCACAATTCTCAATTTCAAACAAATTTAAACCTTAGCTAATCAGGAAAAAAACTTATGAACTGCAACACATATACAAAGCATTTAGCTGTACTTGTGATGTGTTTAATATACTGGTATTTTGTGGTTGTTCTATCTCCCACCAAGCCTTTCTTCCATTTTATCAAAACTTATGAATTTCTTATGACTTGCACTAAAACTTACGACTTTCTTCCATTTTATCAAACAAGACTTTGCAGTTGGCACAACACAGATGAGTTTCCTTTGCAAAAATGAGGTCAAAGATTATTACCTGTGGTCTGTGGAAGACCGAGAGCAGGCCGTTAGCCGTGAGCTGACTTTTGACTGACTGTTTTTTATAAAAACATTCACACTAATTCAGTTTGCTGCATATAATAACATATTCACTCAATTAATCAATTTTAGAACACTAATTCAGCAAATAAAGAAGAAAAATTAGGGCAAATCTGTAGTAAAAAGACAAAGTACCGTTTGTTGTCTTCTTTCTTGAGCGAGCGCTGAGGGGCGAGTGGCGAGTGGCGAGGGCTGAGTGCCTGTGTCAGAGTCGATTTATTGTCTTCTACAGTTCTTCTTGAGCTCTCCGTTTCCTGAGCCTCGTTTCGTTTGATCGTTTCACAAATTCCAGATCGACAGAGTCATGAGAGGGTGAGAGGGCCCAAGGGATTTTTTTAACTATAGCCTACAAAGCCTTCTTTTCTACTAAAGTTTTCAAAAAGCCCACAGGCCATGGCCTGTAATAGCCATATGGGCCATCCGCCACTGATAATATCAGTTATCAATAGATGGTTAGTTAATGATATTTTCAAAGTCAAATTGTGTAACACCCGTAATTTTCGGATAAGCATAATTTCGAATAAGTGTGGAACCGATCTTTAAGAAAAATATGAAAAATAGGATTTTGGATAACATCCTAGATTTTATGGTCTTATTTTATGGGGAATTCAAATACGAGTCCAACGGTTCTTTCCGGAGCGAAAACGGAGCTATAACGAATAAGTTATGGCCAAAACAGTGTTTAAGAAGAAACCGAACAAACAGTGGCCCGCGCCGATGAATCCGCGCGGAGCACCTGATCAGCTTAAAACGCGAATTTCACCCCCCAAACTTCATTTCTTCATATCTCTCTCATTTCAACTCCGATTTTGGTGATTCAAGTTGATATGGTTTCGTTTTTTAGAGCTCTTCAAGGATATAGAAAGAGTTTTGAAGTATGATGAATGATCTAAGAGTATTTGGTGGTGATTGAGGTAAACTTCTCACTTTTCTTCATCTAAGAAGTTAGGGTTTTGGTATTTTGGTGGTTTTGGATGATTTATGTTGGGGGAAATGTATGTAAGTGTTTGAGGATGATTACTTATGGTTGGAAACTTATTAATCTAGTTTTTGGAAGATTTGGAGCTTGAGGATTCGTGTTTCTTCAAAGGAGCTTACGTTTGGGAAAAATCTAGATTTAGCCTAAATCTAGCAAGGTAAGTTCAAGTTGATTTGTGAAAACTTTGAACATGCCAAAAATGTTATTTTCCAAATGTTTGTGTGTTTTACTTGAAAATATCAATTGTTGAGTTATTTGATGAGTCTAACTCTTTTGAAGTTGTTATCTTCCCAAATATTGTAAAACACCCATATTTGGGATTTTTGGATATTTGATGTGTAGAAATCATAAATATATCCTTAAAAGATTAATTGCTCAAAATGATGTTTATTTGGTGGTTTAAGCATATTAGTGTAATTGATTTCATAAACCATTTGGGAAATACACGATTTAGTGTCAAGAGTTATTTTGAGAATTATAAAGGTATTAGTCCTTTGGGAAAACCCTTTTGTGTAAGCATGTCGGGTTTTGGGTTGATAACGGTTTTGTAGTACTTGTTTACCTAACTGATGTTTAAATGCATTTTATGCGATGATGACCGTTATTCATGGGTCTAGCGAGCTTTGAGCATTTTGCTCGGTTTGACTTTGAGAAAGTTTTGGGGACATTTTCCGGTTTAAATGGCTCGGAGTGGAGTCTTACTTATGGGTTGCTTTTATTGCACCGTATTGCATTTTATTGCACATTATTGATATTTACATGCTTGGGTGTTTTAATCATTCCGGGTTGAGCATGTTTGGTAGACTGTGTTGCATTGGATCCATAGGCATGTAACTCAGTCTTTATTTGGATGGTCTATTTTCTTGTGCACGGAGAGTGGACTATTGGAACGCATGGTTATATGCGTTAGGCCGTGGGGCCACTAGCGAGTAGGCAATGGGGGACACTGGAGTCCTTGAGGTGTAACTCGTCTAGACTGGATATGCAATGTGGTCCCTGTAAGTCCTTGAGGTGTAACTCTACGGGGTAGGCAATAACGGCAATATGTTTATGGTTTGAGGTTGTGATGTCTTTATGGCATGGGAACTAGGACCGGGACTTGAGGTGTAATCCAGTAACATCATAAGTGACCTAACTTTGTGTGCCCGTCACTTTCGATGGAATCGGGTCTCCCCCGTCACAGAAAGGTGTGGTTTTTGGGTATAAGATTTTATCCATATTTTCGGTGACGCAATTTATTTATATGAAATGTTTTCATTGTTTGTTGGCGGAGTTCTACGCCTCGTCCTTATTGGATGTTTTGAATATTAGAGTTTTATTTGCGTTTTAATTACTTGGGATATTTAACGTCAAAGCACGTTTTGAGTGAGTTGGGATTGGAATTCATTTTAGGAAACGCTTTATACATTTTGGGAACTTTTCCCATAAATTTTGAGTGAGTTGGAAAATGGGTGATTTGCATTTAAAGTAAACTCTTTTGAAATCATGACTAAAACTACACCCCTCTCGATTTATGAATTTATATAGTCATGATAAAATGTTTGAACTCACTAGGCGTTAGCCTAACCCTTTTTATTTGTCGGCATGTGCAACAGGTTCAGGTTGGGAGTAGTTCTAGTGACACTGCGAGAGGTTGTGTGCTAGAAATGTGCTTGAGGGGTGAATTGGTTAAGTGATGTCTTCCGCATTCATCTTTGGGATTAGCAACTTATACTTGGATTAAGTAACACCCGATGTGGTTTTAGTCTTTGTAATAAATTTGGGGTCATCATTTGTTGAGGTCAATCGTAGACTTTAAATTGAGGTATTTCCCTTGTTAGTTTATTGGGATAAATTCTGTTATTGTGGATGTATTATCAAAAATTTTAATTAGTTGCTCTTTCCAAATTCGAGGGTGTTACAAGTTGGTATCAGAGCATAAGTTTGAGAGAATTAGGTGTTGATTTTGGATACCAAGACTCAAACTAACGTTCCTTTAAGTAAGTGAGAGTGAAATTCACCATTAGGCACTTTAAGATAGGATGTTTTGAGGTCAATGGAGGTTGTTAGAAACGAGATTCACGTCGAGAGTAGCATGAGTAATCATGTACGGTGCGTTCATAGTGACACCTGACCAGTGTTATGGTGAACCTACTAGCACATGAGCATACTTGAATTGCTTTAATGTGATGATCGTTGGGGTAGTGAAGAAGTTTCTAAACTCGTAGTCGTGGGAATAGATGAACGATTCTAGCATTAGTCACTTAGAGTGACGATACGCATGATAGTTGCTTTAAGTGGACCGTTTCGGGTCGAGATTGATGGTTGGATTAGAACCACAGACTTATTGAATTGACTTTGATTCGAGGAAAACCATAAGGTTAATCGATGTAATTCCCAACTTTTCCTTAAGAGGTTTAAACATCCGGATGACAATAGTGGACCCGAGGGATTTGGAGGAGTATGGGTTGAGACGTTGAGTGCCGACTAGGTTATGCACAAAATTTATTTTGAAAATAAATTGCATCAATTATTTCTTGTGTTTCAAATCCTTATATGGATTGTGTTACAAATTTTGGAAATGTTTAGCACACACACAAGATTTTAAATCATGGGTTTTTGAACCTACATGAAATTATTTTATTGCGGGAGTTGCAAACTCCGCCGGGATTTGCTTCGCTTTATTTCATTATTGTTCAACATTACTTTCGGATATAGTAACATCCATATTTTTATGAGGTTTAAGATGTTGGGCAAGTAACTACGGCTTACGACTTTAACATTGGATCTCCTCCACATATGTTAGAGTTTGAACGGGAAGTTATCTTCCAGGATGTCTACGTAAAGCTATTTTGGGGACTTTGTTTTATACAAGTTGTGATCAATATTGTTTGTATAAGATTTCAACAAGAATGGAATTTTGGCGTTTTAGTCATGGTTTTGCTTATTGCAATTTGACTTTTGGAAGCACAATGTTTGGTGCCATTTTTATTAACTCGAGGTCATTGAGCCCATTGAATTTCATGGAGTTTTATTTTCTGACATGTTGAGTCGTGTGAGTGTAATTTCACAATGTGCAAACTCCATTTACTAATGTGAAACTTTTGTGGCACACCATTTAAAGTGGGCCGTTACTTTACGTGCATGTCATGAGTCAATCCATACTAGAACCGTGGCGGTTCATTTTAAATAAGTTGTTTATTACACTTTTACGTTTTGTTGATAATTTGAACAACAATGAAATAATCTTCAATATGATTTTCATATGTGGGACGAGCGTGTCAATTTTTGCGTAACTACCGAAGTGATAATAGTAGTTTTTACACGTACGATTAATTTGATATGAAAATCTTTGTGTTGAAAATTTCAGTGAAAAGTTTTGTTGATTGGCATATTTGTTAAATAATTCACTTGAAGACCTTGAACTCGTTAGGATCTCGGAAAGACTAAGTAACCCCGGTTAAGAGTAAGTTGTATAGAACCTTGACTATGAAAAGTTGGGCGTTAGACACGTGATGTGACTATAGGCCGGATGATATCGGTAGCAAAGTCGATGTGCATGTGGTAATTGGAGGGCTAGACTTGTGATAAGTATTTTGAGGTTGATATAACCGTTTTTTCGGCAACCCTATTTTGGGTCTTGGACAATTTTCGCATGAAAAACCCTTTAGACACCGCATTGTTAACCCTAGTTGGTGGAAATACTCGGTAAGCAGAACTCGTGTGTGGAGTTCGGTTAGGATTCAAACTTGGTGGTATGACTAGGTGTCAACCTTTTTGAATGTAAGGTCGGAAACCGTTAGCGTATTCGGAGGGTGTAGTCCGATTTTAAAATAAAGAATGGTAATGGTTGTAGTAACCTTAAGATGCTCAATTGTGATGAGTGGTTTTGGTGGAATAACCTTCGGGTGTGGTTAAGGAACCTGTCGGTTTGATGATTAATGATGGGATGGATTCTTGGAGTCTATTAGAACTCGTTAGACTTAAACGACAATTAATGGTAGTAGCAAGTGGAATTGGAAATTCTATTGGATTCGTTAGTAAACAAACCTTGGATTGACTTAGAGTCTGAAATCGAAATCGAGATGTATGGAACATCTAAGGTTGGGAGACAACCGAAGTCGTCTGACTAGGAATTATTCCAGTTGTCGGAGTGTTCTCCCGGACATAAGTACAGTGTACTTGAAGGGGCTTTGTTGATAAGCAATTGTTCGAGGTTTTGTCTTTATAGACTGCATGGGGGGAATTTAGATTCCAGTTAGGAACTGATAAATTATAGTCGGCGTTGAATTTGATAGCCTTTGGTTGTAAGGGATCTAGATTTCGAGGACGAAATCATCCTAAGGTTGGGAGGATTGTAACACCCGTAATTTTCGGATAAGCATAATTTCGAATAAGTGTGGAACCGATCTTTAAGAAAAATATGAAAAATAGGATTTTGGATTAAATCCTAGATTTTATGGTCTTGTTTGATGGGGAATTCAAATACGAGTCCAACGGTTCTTTTCGGAGCGAAAACGGAGCTATAACGAAGAAGTTATGGCCAAAACAGTGTTTAAGAAGAAACCGAACAAACAGTGGCCCGCGCCGATGAATCCGCGCGGAGCACCTGATCAGCTTAAAACGCGAATTTCACCCCCCCCAAACTTCATTTCTTCATATCTCTCTCATTTCAACTCCGATTTTGGTGATTCAAGTTGCTATGGTTTCGTTTTTAGGATCTCTTCAAGGATATAGAAAGAGTTTTGAAGTATGATGAATGATCTAAGAGTATTTGGTGGTGGTTGAGGTAAACTTCTCACTTTTCTTCATCTAAGAAGTTAGGGTTTTGGTATTTTGGTGGTTTTGGATGATTTATGTTGGGGGGAAATGTATGTAAGTGTTTGAGGATGATTACTTATGGTTGGAAACTTATGAATCTAGTTTTTGGAAGATTTGGAGCTTGAGGATTCGTGTTTCTTCAAAGGAGCTTACGTTTGGGAAAAATCTAGATTTAGCCTAAATCTAGCAAGGTGAGTTCAAGTTGATTTGTGAAAACTTTGTAATGAAAAAAATGTTATTTTCCAAATGTTTGTGTGTTTTTCTTGAAAATATCAATTGTTGAGTTATTTGATGAGTCTAACTCTTTTGAAGTGGTTATCTTCACAAATATTGTAAAACACCCATATTTGGGATTTTTGGATATTTAATGTGTAGAAATCATAAATATATCCTTAAAAGATTAATTGCTCAAAATGATGTCTATTTGGTGGTTTAAGCATATTAGTGTAATTGATTTCATAAACCATTTGGGAAATACACGATTTACTGTCAAGAGTTATTTTGAGAATTATAAAGGTATTAGTCCTTTGGGAAAACCCTTTTGTGTAACCATGTCGGGTTTTGGGTTGATAACGGTTTTGTGGTACTTGTTTACCTAACTGATGTTTAAATGCATTTTATGCGATGATGACCGTTATTCATGGGTCTAGCGAGCTTTGAGCATTTTGCTCGGTTTGACTTTGAGAAAGTTTTGGGGACATTGTCCGGTTTAAATGGCTTGGTGTGGAGTCTTACTTATGGGTTGCTTTTATTGCACCGTATTGCATTTTATTGCACATTATTGATATTTACATGCTTGGGTGTTTTAATCATTCCGGGTTTGGCATGTTTGGTAGACTGTGTTGCATTGGATCCATAGGCATGTAACCCAGTCTTTATTTGAGGTTGTGATGTCTTTATGGGATGGGAACTAGGACCGTGACTTGAGGTGTAATCCAGTAACATCATAAGTGACCTAACTTTGTGTGCCCGTCACTTTCGATGGAATCGGGTCTCCCCCGTCACCGAAAGGTGTGGTTTTTGGGTATAAGATTTGTATCCATATTTTCGGTGGCGCACTTTATTTATATGAAATGTTTTCATGGTTTATTGGCGGAGTTCTACGCCTCGTCCTTATTGGATGTTTTGAATATTAGAGTTTTATTCACGTTATAATTACTTGGGATATTTAACGTCAAAGCACGTTTTGAGTGAGTTGGGATTGGAATTCATTTTAGGAAACGCTTTATACATTTTGGGAACTTTTATCATAAATTTTGAGTGAGTTGGAAAATGGGTGATTTGCATTTAAAGTAAACTCTTTTGAAATCATGACTAAAACTACACCCCTCTCGATTTATGAATTTATATAGTCATGATAAAATGCTTGAACTCACTAGGCGTTAGCCTAACCCTTTTTATTTGTCGGCATGTGCAACAGGTTCAGGTTGGGAGTAGTTCTAGTGACACTGCGAGAGGTTGTGTGCTAGAAATATGCTCGAGAGGTGAATTGGTTAAGTGATGTCTTCGGCATTCATCTTTGGGATTAGCATCTTATACTTGGATTAAGTAACACCCGATGTGGTTTTAGTCATTGTAATAAATTTGGGGTCATCGTTTGTTGAGGTCAATCGTAGACTTTAAATTGAGGTGTTTCCCTTGTTAGTTTATTGGGATAAATTCTGTTATTGTGGATGTATTATCGAAATTTTTAATTAGTTGCTCTTTCCAAATTTTAGGGTGTTACAAATTATTATGCTTCCCGTCAATTCACTTTAAATTAATCTTTCATAATAGTTGATTTGGTTATAATTATATAAAAAAATTGATTGATATTATTATAAAATATAAGTATACGATTGATATAGATATTTAAGGCGTCACGCTTATCAAGTCACATCATCTTACTGGATGAATATAAAAGGACCAAGAATCTTACCACTGTTAGCGTTTACCGGGTAAATTGTACATACAATGCCGTTTTGGTGGACTAAAATCTTACCCGTTAAAGTTTTTATCCGGTTAACGTTTACCGGCTTAAAGACGTTTACCAACAATTAATTTGAATGACTGAGAATGTAATCCATCAAGGTGAATGAATGTTGTGTACTGGTAAGTGTTTAGTAAACAAGCATTAAATGTTTTTTACATAGAGAAATATGTATTTTATAGGTATGCCATTAATTTTTTTTCTCTTATTGTACTCACATTCTAGCATGCATTCATTTGAGCTTTACATCCCGTCGCATCGTGCGGGCATGCATCTAGTATATTTAATATGTTCATACAGATTGTTATGTATATTTTTTAATTTCCAACAAAAGAAATCATATAAGAAAGTGCTATTTTCTAATACAAATCGGTTTTATGAATTGTTAAATGGAATTCTTATTTTATAGGGTTCGTTTGATTTATAAGAATGAAATGGATTAGATTGGATTTCATGTAGGGATCTGGATTTAGAAGGATTTGGATTGGGGAGGATTTGTAATCCTTTTGTGTGATTGGTTCATAGGACTTGGAATGGATTTGATTTGAATTCCATTAGTTGTAAAAAAACATTAAATAAATATAAAAAACATAAAAATAATTAAATTACTTTTTATTTAATTGATTATTAAAAAACAAATGTTTGTAACAAAATTTTATATATTATTATATACAAATCATACGAAATTCCTTAAAAACCTAGCTATTTCCGTGAGATTTTAAAATTCTATGTTTGAGGAACTCTAAAAAATCCTAGGATGTCAAATTCAGACAATCTTACAAACCAAACGCGAGATTGAAATGGATTTAAAATCCAAATCCCCCAAATCCATTTTTTTTTCTACAAACCAAACCAACCCTTAAAAGAATCAAATGAAATAACCATATCAATTATATGCATAAATTTCCCAATTATTTTAATTAATTGAATGAAGATAGAATACAACTCGTAATCAATAATTCATATCTCATACTTCAATTCATACATTAAAAAATGGTATTCTTTTTATTTATTATTTTATGAATCTCTTGGTTTGATATTAATTTTTGAACTTAGAATAACAATAAATAAGATCATTATATTAAGGGAATTTAATTAAAATACCCAAAGATTGATTTTGATTTATCAAAATACCCAAATTCTCTCTGATTTTAACAAAATACCTAAAACTTCCGCGGTGGGCTTCGCGATCGCGGGCTAGGGCCTACGTGGCACCCCCTGTTGGGCCAAAGTGTTTGTTTTTCAGTATCGCACCCAAAGTCCTTTTGGTGGCTTGTTTGTGGTTGGGATTCAGTTGCGTCCTCGAACAAGTGTGTACGTCGTCCAATTTTCTAATAAGTAACACCCCTCCTTTCTCTCCCGCGGGAATCGCGTACATCCTCCACTTACAGTTTTCTCTCGCACATTCAACTTCGTATCGGATTTTGTCGGATCTCGGCATGTGACTTTCGAAACCCTCTTCCATGAACTTAAGTCCGACCTGACTTGCCAAGTGATCCTTCGAATCAAATATCTGACCTACTTCTAACCTTAAACTGCGATTATAAGGTGTAGGTTCGTAGGTTTGTGTATGGGTATTCTGGTCTGGAAGAATAGGGGCATATCAAAATAGTCATTTAACTGACTAAATGATTTATTACTAGGGGTATATTCTTCGTGATCATCACTATCGGTATCTGATCTGTCTATATCAGCATTACCCGTTTTGAAAACATAGGTTTCGTCATCAGCAACTCCAGCACAACGTCCTTCTTGTGGTTGTTGTTGTTGCGTCTTCGGAACATAATCAGGAATACAGTCGTTAAGACCATATGCATGATCCAAATGAACTGTTGGGCCGTAGGACGGCTGAAATTGAGAATCAGGCTGCTCCATATGGAGGTCTTCGTCATCAGCGTCGTCATCACCTTCGTCGTCACCGTCGTCATCGTCTTCATTGCACACCGAGGATTCGGCATACACAAAAAGTAATGGCGGTCTTTCTGATTCGGCTGCAAACTGCAGAAAACCAGAGATATCCCCATCGTTGGATAACTCCACAAATGACCCATCACCATTCTTAAACACTAACTTGCAAACAGCAAAAGGGTTGATTCCACATTTTTGCATGGCGTATGCAACAAACATCTGATAAGTATAGTTTACTGACAATTTTACACCATGCTTAGATTTATAAGGAAAATTCCACTCATTGTTCTCTTGCACCCATTCACCATCGAAACAGAAAAATAGTTTAGCTTTTGCAACAAATGAACTCATTTTTTCAGTAGTATCTCAAAAACAAAATACTGAAGAATAAAAGCAAGAAAGAAGTATGGAATGGGTGTGAATTATGGATTGCATTTTACTGATATTTATGGATGAAACAACCAACATTGATGAAACAACCAACATAAATTGCAACCACAAATTGGTATTCCAAGTACAATGATTCAACATTGATGAAACAAGCCAGTGAATTTCAAACACAAATTGGTCTTCAAAGTACAATAATTGTGGAAAAAAACAGTAAAAGCATGCAAAGATTCGTGCAAAAAAGGACCAAAAATGTAATTTTTTGCAAAAAAAGGACCAAAAATGAAATTTTTTTCCCACCGCGGGGAGGGACCAAAAGTGTCACCGCGGACATAGTTGGGGGGCTCCGCGGGGCATTTTGGCCCAACAGGGGGTGCCACGTAGGCCCTAGCCCGTGATCGCGGGGCCTACCGCGGAAGTTTTGGGTATTTTGGTAAAATCAGAGAGAATTTGGGTATTTTGGTAAGTCAAAGTCAAACTTTGGGTATTTTTATTAAATTTCCTTATATTAAATATAACTTAGAAGAATATAATAAGTATAGTCAAATCTCCCTCTCATCATAAGCTCATCGAAATTGCAAATAATATAATGATGGAACCATAAAGAAAAACCTCAGTGAAGAAAGAGTTGAGACCAAGCAACACTTTAATAGGTTATGGTCATATCTCCCTCTCATCATACCTTTTGAAAATGACCCTTATCTCTCAAGCTCCTTCATACATACATTTAAGATATTCATTAATATATATACTAGTAGTGTGCACCGCGCATTGCGCGGTGACGATAAACATAACTTACATATATGATGTTAACTTAAATAATAAGTTTCGAATTATAAGCTTTGTTAGCCTAATAAGAAAAAAGACTTTGATTATTAAGCATTTTGTTAGATTGTTAGCCTAATAAGAAAAAAGACTTTGATTATTAATCATTGTAATAACCGGGTACATTGTGGGTTTAGTTTTATGGAGTTAGAAGTTAAGGGGTAAGTTGTAATTTTAATTTAGAGATTGGAGGGTTAAAATTGCCATTAGATGAAAGTTTGGGGTTTGTTTGGATTAAACAAACACCACCACCGCCCTATTCTTTTTCATTAGGAGGAGGTGCCTCTCTTTTGTACACAAAATATCTCAAGTGTATGTGTGTGTGTGTGTGTGATTTTCGGCAAGAGAGAGAGAGAAAGAAAAAGAGAGAAAGCTAAGAAGAAGAAGAAGGAAGTTGATGATTTTCTGCTGGAATTACTGGAAACAATTCAGGAAACAAAAAGGTAACAACACTATACAAATCCTTCCTTTTATGTTTATTAGTTTATTAAAGGGTTTAGAAATGGGTTTTGAGGAGTTGTGGATGTTTTGGGAAACCTGGGTTTAGAATAGTGTTCTAAAAGTGGTCTTAAACATATCTGCAAAGTTATAGAATCGTTCATGGGTTAAATCGATTTCTGGGTAGAATTTTGATGAACAGACAGAGGTTTCCGGACGATTTATGGTGGTGTCCGGTAGTCTTGTTGATAGTGTCCGGTAGTTCTTTTAAAGGTGTCCGGTAATCTCTCCTTGCTGTTGTCCGGACAGATAAGTACCCGGTAAGTATCCCTTTTTCTATAGTTTCTGGATGAATCAAGATACCGGGTGGTATCCGGGTTACTTTGGTTTCTGGATGTCGTCCGGATTATTGATGTTGTCCGGGAAGTTGGGTTGTCCGGGTTGGTCTTGTTGTCCGGAAAGTTCATGTTGTTCGGATAGTTCTTGGTATCCGGAAACATTGGCTGTTTGGTCACTTTTGAGGATAAGAGTTAGATAGATTTATCTAGAGTTATTAGCCTGTTAGTAAGTCTTACGAGTTCATTTGGTGAAGAGATATTTGTATGTAAATTGTTTCAGATTCTGAGAATTTTGCGTAAAAGATCGGGTAGCTCGGAGAAAAGCTTGGAAGGGTCTTTGATAAGCAATCAGGTGAGTTTTACTTTAAAACGTTTTCAAACTGGAATACATATATAATATATATATGAGATGGATATGTGATAGATGGTGTGATTATGTGTTTACGTTTGAGATTAGTTGGAATGTGATGACGTATTTATAAATGAAAATATGATATATTGAGATATATATTTTATTTATATGAAAATTACATTACACGCGAGCACATTAGCCGGGTTTAGGACCGACAGAGTATTGGCTGTAATTGTCGTACGGTGGAGTAATTGATTAGTTGGCTTGCAACCAACTAATATGGCCAAGGGAAATGAGGAAAGGTACACGGTGCACGAATCTTGCTTGGTATTTAAATACGTGTTAATTATATGTGATATATGTGTGTTTTTACAAAAGGGTTTACTAAACTGACAGGGATTATCTCACTAGACCGTTTGGTCTAACCCTCATTTTGTTTTCAAAAATATGTATTCCAGGTCGAGGATCTTTTATTAGCAAAGGGAAGGATAAAGTGTAGGATGCGGTTGATAGCTGACGAAGATTAGGAAATGCTTATGTTTTGTATTGTATGATTTTGAGACTATGGGACCGTACGTGATTTGTTATGTATTTTTGTTATGAATGTAACGATGTTATGCAATATATGTTATTTGTTGTATATTTGGGAAACCGGGTCGTTACAGATGGTATCAGAGCCCTAGTTTAAGGGATTTAGGTATTAGTATTTGTACCTAGACTTAAACTGCATGTGAAGTAGGATGTCCCTATTATTTTAGAACCTTGGGATGTTAAGTATAAAAAGGTAGAAGGAACATCATGTAAGGTAATTTCAAATTACATCTGGCCAGTGTAATTGTGAACTTACAGGTACATGTTTGGACTGGAATACCTTATTATATGGGGTATGTGCTTACGTGTATATTAACCTTGTTGAAATCTACAGAATGGCAAGTCGGTCTCGACGTATGGATAGAGATGAAGACAGGTATATTTCTATAAACTCTACACGTGATAAAGTGCTATTTGACTTCGGTGCAAACCAATGAACTGTGTCTTCTTCTTTTTGTTGCTTATATGCATTAGAAAATATTTGATAATTGTGTTAGAGATATTGATGGGCGTGGGGGTGTCCATTCAGTTAGTTTCTATGGTTTTGATTGAGTTCGAAGTAGTAGTGATAAGTATTCATACCTTTTCGCTTAACCGAATTCCGGGACGGAATTCTTTTAAGGGGGAGATGTTGTAATAACCGGGTACATTGTGGGTTTAGTTTTATGGAGTTAGAAGTTAAGGGGTAAGTTGTAATTTTAATTTAGAGATTGGAGGGTTAAAATTGTCATTGGATGAAAGTTTGGGGTTTGTTTGGATTAAACAAACACCACCACCGCCCTATTCTTTTTCATTAGGAGGAGGTGCCTCTCTTTTGTACACAAAATTTCTCAAGTGTATGTGTGTGTGTGATTTTCGGCAAGAGAGAGAGAGAAAGAAAAAGAGAGAAAGCTAAGAAGAAGAAGAAGGAAGTTGATGATTTTCTCCTGGAATTACTGGAAACAATTCAGGAAACAAAAAGGTAACAACACTATACAAATCCTTCCTTTTATGTTTATTAGTTTCTTAAAGGGTTTAGAAATGGGTTTTGAGGAGTTGTGGATGTTTTGGGAAACCTGGGTTTAGAATAGTGTTCTAAAAGTGGTCTTAAACATATCTGCAAAGTTATAGAATCGTTCATGGGTTAAATCGATTTCTGGGAAGAATTTTGATGAACAGACATAGGTTTCCGGACGATTTATGGTGGTGTCCGGTAGTCTTGTTGATAGTGTCCGGTAGTTCTTTTGAAGGTGTCCGGTAATCTCTCCTTGCTGTTGTCCAGACAGATAAGTACCCGGTAAGTATCCCTTTTTCTATAGTTTCCGGATGAATCAAGATACCGGGTGGTATTCGGGTTACTTTGGTTTCCGGATGTCGTCCGGATTATTGATGCTGTCCGGGAAGTTGGGTTGTCCGGGTTGGTCTTGTTGTCCGGAAAGTTCATGTTGTCCGGATAGTTCTTGGTATCTGGAAACATTGGTTGAAACACCCTAAAAACAGAGTCAATTTAAACCTTGAAATTTCCACAAGTTATGATCAAAAGTTTCAAACTTATATAATCTGAGGATCAAATATAAGGTTTCTATATACACTTGACATTACTTAAATAACTTATTAATCAAATCACCTCATAACAATCAGATTAATCAAGTTATCTAAACAACCGTCTCAAAAGCATCAAAGAATATCTAGATCCTCCGGTATCTCTAAATCTGAATCTTTCCAAAAGTTCTTTTCTCTCATTCCCGCTACTTCCCGGAGCTTGTACCTGGTAAGAAGATTCAACTTGAAACATTAGGCTTTCGCCTAGTGAGAATACTCAAATCAATATAAAATTTAATAATTAAATCATGAACAGATAACTCAAACCTGTTCTCACCCATCTTACCGTACGACAACTCCTTTCCGAATCGGGAAATCTACCCCACTTCCAATTTCCTACGATTAACTCATTTAATCGTAACAACAAATAAGAGTTAACTATGAATCATCCCAGATTCACAGTCAATATTCATACACAAGAAATTACAAGTCAAAACTTGCCTATTTCTTAATCAGGAAGTAGAGATTACAAATTACTTTATGCCTATCTCTAATCTTCCTCTCATCACTGGGGAAATCTCCGATCTTCCCTATAACAATGGAAATCTCCGATCTTCCATAAATCGAAATGGGAATTACAAATCAAAATCTGCCTATTCCACATTCCACCTCAGAATCAATGGTCCCCATGGGATTATAATATCGCGATACTCAATCGAGACTCATGATTCAAGGTACACCCAATTACTAAAATTACATCCCTTTGGTCAATGGCAAGTATTCGGTTCCCATTAGACTGTACCCAGGTGCCCCCGATGACCGGATGCCTATTTTAGTAAAAGCACATAGCACATAATATAATATATGTAATAATCGATACTACTATATGCGCCCGGCATACAATGTATCATTTCTCCGAACATATTCTATATATAAAATAAAGAATATTATTATCTCCTCATCTCAATCTCTTTACTATTCCTTCTCTGTAATCTGGTACGGGATCATCATCTCAATTGTTATCTACATTTTCGGACTCATAGATAGGCCTTTATAATTTCTCTCCATAAAGCTTCAAATCGTATTCCGAGTTCATAATCATATCATAGATTGCATATAGCAGATAATCATACTTAGCATACAAGAATAATGATAAATACTAGTTCATCATATTTCAATCTCTTAACTATCCCCTCATTGCAACTTAGCTCGGGAGTTAATATATATATATCGTTTGTTAATCTACATTTTTGGACTCATAGTTGGATCTTTATGATTTATCTCGATAAAGCTTCAATTCATATTTAGAGTTAATAATCATATAACATATTGCATATAGCAAATAATCATACTCATTATAAGGAATATTAATAATTCCGATTCATTAACTTCTTAGATAACTCATCTTAGAAATTTTAGCACGAAAATCAACATAGCACAACTTTTAATCGCCCCCTTGACTTATCTCTGACGAAATCAAGTCTATATAAAACATATTCATGCATACATATAAAACATCTAATTCAATATGGATTACTGAATTTTAAAGAGAGTTGAATAAACTCACCTGATGCGTTATCACTCCTTTTAATCCCTTTTTAAAACGCAAGGCTCCTTTCTTCACTACCACAGCTTACTGTATTATTCAATTTACATATACTGATATTAATTTTCCAAAACAGAACCCTCTACAACTGAGAATCCTTAATTACTAAAAATTACATCTCAAGTCGCAGTGAACTGAAGTCGCAACCACCCATTGCGATTCCAATTTCAAATCGCAACCAACTGTTGCGATTTCAACTCCAAATCGCAACTCACCATTGCGATTCCATCCTAAGTCGCAGTCCACTGTTGCGACTCCAAAGTCAAGTCGCAGTCCACTATTGCGACTTCAACTCCAAGTCGCAACTGTCTATCGCGACAATCATGAATGTCGCAACTCAAGGTTGCGACTTCGATGATATTCATCCAAGTCTCAGTCCACTAAAACATTCTTAAACCCAGAATTTTGCAGTTTTACTCTATGTTTGTTTATGCAAACTTGCAGATATGTTTGATATACTTATCTTAACATATTCTAAAATTCAGATTCTCATAAACATCTAGATTTACTAAAACCCAACTAAAACTCCATAGCAAACTTTTTAACTAAAAGATGAAGAATTAAAGAAAGTTTACCTTTTATGATTCTTCAAGATTAAACACTATAATCAGTTGTTTGCAATTGTTCTTCTTTCCTTTCTCTTTTCTCGATCTCTCTATCACAAAACTCTCGGTTCTCTTTCTCAAACCGTAACACACACACAAAGTCACATACTCACACACTTAGTCACACCTTTAGTCTATATTGACTAACATTAGGACACCTCACTTAAAATTAACATGAGTCATATGCAGGTTACCAAACAAACCTCCAACTTTTAGAGAATGGTACTACAACCCTCAACTTTAAAGGAATCACATAATACACCTTATACTTAAATAAAATCATAATAACCCTTAAAGTTTATTTATTTATTCTCAAAAGAAATCTTTCAACTTTCATCATTTGCATTTTAACCCTATTTGAATTATAATACTCTATATAATTCAAGGTTACTCCAAGTATCAAAACATTCTATTATTAAAATAAAATAGCAAAATTTAGGATGTTACATTGGTTGTTTGGTCACTTTTGAGGATAATAGTTAGATAGATTTATCTAGAGTTCTTAGCCTGTTAGTAAGTCTTATGAGTTCATTTGGTGAAGAGATATTTGTATGTAAATTGTTTCAGATTCTGAGAATTTTGGGTAAAATATCGGGTAGCTCGGAGAAAAGCTTGGAAGGGTCTTTGATACGCAATCAGGTGAGTTTTACTTTAAAACGTTTTCAAACTGGAATACATATATAATATATATATGAGATGGATATGTGATAGATGGTGTGATTATGTGTTTACGTTTGAGATGGATACGTAGTTGGAATGTGATGACGTATTTATAAATGAAAATATGATATATTGAGATATATATTTTATTTATATGAAAATTACATTACACGAGAGCACATTAGCCGGGTTTAGGACCGGCGGAGTATTGGTTGTAATTGTCGTACGGTGGTGTTGGCTGTAATTGTCGTACGGTGGAGTAATTGATTAGTTGGCTTGCAACCAACTAATATGGCCAAGGGAAATGAGGAAAGGTACACGGTGCACGAGTCTTGTTTGGTATTTAAATACGTGTTAATTATATGTTATATATGTGTGTTTTTACAAAAGGGTTTACTAAACTGACAGGGATTATCTCACTAGACCGTTTGGTCTAACCCTCATTTTGTTTTCAAAAATATGTATTCCAGATCGAAGATCTTTTATTAGCAGATGGAAGGATAAAGTGTAGGATGGAAGATCTGAAGATTAGGAAATGCTTATGTTTTGTATTGTATGATTTTGAGACTATGAGAACGTACGTGATTTATTATGTATTTTTGTTATGAATGTAACGATGTTATGCAATATATGTTATTTGTTGTATGTTTGGGAAACCGTGTCGTTACAAGCATTTTGTTAGATTTACAAAATATACACATTTTATTGATTTATAAGCATTGTTAGGTTAAACAAAAAAATAATAAAACAAAGTATACAAAATATACACATTTTATTGATTTATAAGCATTGTTAGCTTAAACAAAAAAATAATTAAACAAAGTATACCAAAATAATACACATTTTATTGATTTATAAGCATTGTTAGCTTAAACAAAAATAAAATAAAACAAAGTATACCAAAATAATACACATTTTATTGATTTATAAGCATTGTTAGCTTAAACAAAAAATAATAAAACAAAGTATATATCAATATAATACAAAACCAAAGTATACAAAATAATACAAAAGATAATGAAAGGTTCTACTCAATTAATGCAACAATTTTTTTTTTTAAAAAAACCAAAAATCTAAAAAAAATTCTAAAGCCTCATTGGAGGCTTCTCCTTAATCCTCTCTTTTACATTTTGCTTTATATATATATATATATATATATATATATATTGATATATTGATTGTTAGGTTACACAAAAAAATAATAAAACAAAGTATACAAAATATACACATTTTATTGATTTATAAGCATTGTTAGCTTAAACAAAAAAATAATAAAACAAAGTATACCAAAATAATACACATTTTATTGATTTATAAGCATTGTTAGCTTAAACAAAAATAAAATAAAACAAAGTATACAAAATATACACATTTTATTGATTTATAAGCATTGTTAGCTTAAACAAAAAAATAATTAAACAAAGTATACCAAAATAATACACATTTTATTGATTTATAAGCATTGTTAGCTTAAACAAAAATAAAATAAAACAAAGTATACCAAAATAATACACATTTTATTGATTTATAAGCATTGTTAGCTTAAACAAAAAATAATAAAACAAAGTATATATCAATATAATACAAAACCAAAGTATACAAAATAATACAAAAGATAATGAAAGGTTCTACTCAATTAATGCAACAATTTTTTTTTAAAAAAAACCAAAAATCTAAAAAAAATTCTAAAGCCTCATTGGAGGCTTCTCCTTAATCCTCTCTTTTACATTTTGCTTTATATATATATATATATATATATATATATATATATATATATATATATATATATATATATATTGATATATTGATTGTTAGGTTACACAAAAAAATAATAAAACAAAGTATACAAAATATACACATTTTATTGATTTATAAGCATTGTTAGCTTAAACAAAAAAATAATAAAACAAAGTATACCAAAATAATACAAAACCAAAGTATACAAAATAATACAAAAGATAATGAAAGGTTCTATTCAATTAATGCAACAATTTTTTTTAAAAAAAACAAAAAATCTAAGAAAATTCTAAAGCCTCATTGGAGGCTTCTCCTTAATCCTCTCTTTTACATTTTGCTTTATATATATATATATTGATTGATGTTAGCTTAAACAAAAAAATAATAAAACAAAGTATACCAAAATAATATACATTTTATTGATTTATAAGCATTGTTAGCTTAAACAAAAAAAATAATAAAACAAAGTATACCAAAATAATACAAAACCAAAGTATACAAAATAATACAAAAGATAATGAAAGGTTCTACTCAATTAATGCAACAATTTTTTAAAAAAAACCAAAAATCTAAGAAAATTCTAAAGCCTCATTGGAGGCTTCTCCTTAATCATCTCTTTTACATTTTGCTTTATATATATATATATTGATTTAAAAACTTATAAAATTATGATAAGCTTGATAACTTATGCATCATGTGTTATTTTATATAATTATTTTTCATCTAAGACTACATCTAGAATATTAATTAATATATATTTATTTTATAATGTGTTTTGTTTACATGTATTTGCTTCACAGTTTCAACCTTTTTAAAATTTGTGAAACAAAAGTTACACATAATAAGATTTTACATTGTGAATCGAAAATATATGAAGCAAACACATTGTGAAACAAATATATGTTCATCAATACATTATCGCTCGCTTTAGATGGGAACAAATCATGTGACACAATACCTTAAGATAAAAGTTTTCACGAATCTCACAAATTTTCGGAGTTATATATATAAAGAGATGTTCATTTGAGAAGTGCTAAATTTTCGGAGTTCTATATATATATATATATATATATATATATATATAAACGAAAAACTGAGGAACACCATGATAGCCCTTCATCTGGACGGTATTACTTGTGCATACAAGTAATTTGTAACATGCACAAATGCATAATGCACACATACATAAAAAAACTTAAAATTACTTGTATGCACAAGTGCATTTCCAGATGAAAGGTTAATAGGGTGTTCCTCGGTTTTCAATTTTTTGAGGTTTTCCCATGAACCACCCTCTATCTCTCGAAAACTAAGGAACACACTGGTAGCCTTCATCTGGACGATATGCATGTGTGCATGTTACAAATTACTTGTATGCACAAATGCATATTGTCCAGGTGAAGGGCTACTAGGGTGTTCCTCACCTTTTTTTTTGAGATTTTTCCCTGAACCTGACCCTATATATATATAGGCTCCTTCTTTTGTTAACCGAGTAAATAGTGTTAACTTTGCAAACCCATCTAAGTCGTTTATTTTTTTTATCAACGGTTATGATTAAATGAAATGCTATAAAATAATAGAAAATTAAATAAATTAAATTGCGTTAAAGGGAGGACAATTTTGGAATAAATTATTTATAACTATGGAATTTAATCGTCTTTTATATTTGGACTCATAAATGCACAACAAAACAAAGTTCATATATGCACATTAATCACAATTTCATATATGCACAACAAAACCAAATTCATATATGAACATACATCCAATTTTCATATGTGTACATCCAAGACAAAGTGCATATATGCACAATTCAAAATAAATCAATAAGTTAACATACTACAAGTATTTTACTTTCACTATTTACTCATAATACAAATCATATATGTACAAATCATATTAAATCAATAAATGAATATACTTGTCGTTCATAGTGAAGAAAAATCGTGAATATCATGTTATGGATTAGGAAGAAGAGATTATGATTAGTCTTTTTTATAAAAATTAAAAAAAATAACTTCCATATTAATAGAGATAGTTAAGGAAGTTTATATATATTAAATGAGATAATTAAGAAACATGCTAAATAAGTAAATGAAATATAACCTCACTTTTTGTGCTAACTTTGTTAACTCCAATCAACCAATAGAAAACCATTTTACATGGTGGTTACAAATGTGTAACCAACCATTAAATAGGGGTATGAGTGAAAATCCAAGTATTTGTATTATGACATTCAAAAATTGAGGGAGTTACAAACATCAAATCTTCATTGGTTCTAGCTATATTATTAATTCTTAAATATTTTATAACTTTTTAGTATCAAATTAGTGTATGAATCCATATTGTTGCATCATGAACATAGATAATAACATTATGAATCACGATGTTTTTAACTATGTTGAGGAGTGTGTTCATATGTGTTCATGTGTGAGTTTATAGTTCATGTAATCTGATCGTATAGGTTAATAGTGCATGTGTGTTCATGTGTGGATAAATTGTTCATGTGAGTTCATTTGTTACATGAATGCTAACCAAAAGGACTGTTGTATGTGTGTATATGATCAACGTGATTATGAACTTGAATTTGAACATTTATGAACAATTTGATTATGAACATGTGTTGAACAAATTTATCAGATCTTCATCTCATCGGGTCGTATAAGTTTATAGTTCATGTGTGTTCATGCGTGGGTTTATAGTTCATATAAACAAATTTATCAGATCTTCATGTAATCTGGTCGTATGGGTTAATAGTTCATGTGTGTTCATGTGTGGATAAATTGAACATATGAACATGTGTTGTTCATCGTTAACCCATGATAACCAATGTGTTAACATCAAATGAAATCATTAAATATTAAACATGGCCCAATTTCCACAAATACCCCTAACACTGATGTTCATTTCATTAAATATTACACATGGCCCAATTATAATTAATATGCTGATTACTTTTGATCTCATTCGTGAGTTTTAACTTCAATGGCTAAGATTTTGGTTAACAAAATTAACATGAAATATAAGGTTAACAAATGAACTCAACCCTATGTATATAAAGATATATATATACACACAATCACATAATCAAATAAAAACTATAAAAAGGATGAGAATCATAAGAACCAACTAACCATTTGTTGCTTCATATTGTGAATAATGTAGTGTTGTTTCATCATGTGAACAAAATAAAAAACTCATATTAAAATAATCACATTATGAAACAAAACAAATACATTGGAAAACAAATATATGTGAAACAAGATCACAACGTTAGATGAAAAAGAATCATGCAAAAAACAAAATTGATCAGGTCTAACCACTACAGTTCTGAAGGTTATCACTGATGGACGTATCCGTTGGGCAAAACCATGGGTTACCGGCGGTAATTCTAATAATCACCGAACAGAATCATTGTGCTCCATTTAATAAAAGACATTTTCATGTATAGAATACGAAACTTGTTTACAATTAATTATAAAAACTAAATATTTCCATACAATTATCATAAAAATACTATAATTAAAATTTAAAATGTAATCTAGCTAGGATGGGGATGGGGAGAGGATGGGGAAGGGATAGGGGCGAGTCTACCCGAGAACTGCTGAATTAAGGCTCGAAACTGGTCGATAACAAGGCTTACTAGGCAACATGAATGGCTTATTTTGCTTCCAAGTCTACCCTCAACTTCCATTCCACCACCAGCTCGGTCCGTTACTCCTGCTGTAACACCCATATTTTACCAATAAGAATGTTACGTAATCTGAAATAATTCCTCTAAAGATACTCCAAAATCTCGGCTAAATTAAAACTTTAGATCGTTTACAGCGGAAGACTTTAAAACAATAAATATGTAACTTAATGCTAACCCGTCCCATATCGGATTGCGTTACAAATTTATCTATCATAGATGCTTGAAGATAAATATCAAATTTAAGTGGACTAGACAAGTCTCTATGTGTTCCCTTTTCGCTTGTCCAACCTGAAACCTTCTGTCCCTGAGATGCATATTATAGTCAGCTTATAAAGCTCAGTGAGTTCATGGTTTGCGTGAATAAAATCATCTCACATCATACATGTCAATCTGTAAACTCTATACCAAATAGTATGTATTTTCTGAAAACATGCAACGCTGAAATAAAAGAGATCTCATAAACTTACTCATCATGTATGGGTCATTTTGTCACTGACACGCCCTGGGTTGAACTTTCTGTTCTGTTCGATCACCCATTTATGTTATGTTCGATCACCCACTTGTCCGGGTCGTGCCACTTGTCCGGGTCGTGCCACTTGTCCGTGACTTACTGGTTAAATGCACACCCTTTAAAAACCGATCATAAAGCTTTCATACGAAATATCATGCTAGAGTTATTTGAAAACAAAATAAACACATAGCATGCAACTGAACATAAATAACATACATGTAAAATATATTGTATCATGTATGTAAACTGAAACATCATGAATACGTACACATCACCATATAAATCATATAATTCTCAAAATAAATTTGTACATATGTATGCATCCCAGTGTAAGTCTCATGAAGACTCACCTGATTGCGTGCATATCGGCTACTGATTCCTGACTGAATACCTACACATTTCATACCACCATATGTAATTAATGGCTTAATTTCTCCAAAAAAGTTACCAACAATAAACCCGATTCGACCTAAAGTCAAACTCCAAAATCGGGTCTCATAATATCTCAAGTATCTCTATTTGATCTCATCGACAAAATACTTGTAGGTCAAAAGAGGTAAAAGTCAACCATTGGTCAACTTGGTCAACCTCGACTAACTTTAATTAACCCCAAGTCTAAAACTCAATAATGTCCTAAAACGTCAAAATAATTGTTTTATGATCTTATAAACCCATCTCTTTAAAAATAATATATTAATTAAATAATAATTTAAGTTAATATATCAACTGATTTAGAAACTAATTTAAGCAATTAATATAATTTAGATAATCAATACTCAATCTATTTTAAGGCTAAAAATATTATGCCTTAATAAACTAAATACCAAGTTCAAAAACCTACGACCTAAAAGAAGAATCATTAAAACCCATGACTAAACAATAATATTGTCAAAATAAAACTTGTAGGCTTAACAATAATATTCAGAAGTAGAGGGTCTGAAACTGCAAAAACTCCAAACCTTTGTAAAACAGCACATCGGAACAGGTCTTCAAAGTTGGTCCCCAACGTATTTTGACGGTAACTTACCGGAAGGTTTAAAAACGACTGTACGATCTCATTTCTTAACCGTTTTCTTTTATTCTTTTTGCAAAACTCTAGAAAATCAATTTCCCCAACCATAGAAACAAGAATCAACAAAAACCATCAAGATTTGAGTCCCATTTTCTCATTTAAATTATCGTTTTTTATATAACTCAAAAATCTTAAAAATCTTGCAATTGAGTCATCATTTCTTTCATTTCTCAGGGTGCCAGACGATACGGTGCACGGGCAACAGAAGCGGCTTCAGAAGTCAAATCGATACTAAACTCTACTTGTCTAACGGGAGGAAGACTAGTCAAGTATTTTGGAAAAACTTCCGGGAACTCACGGACTACTGGAATATCTTCAAGCTTACTCTTCTCTAGCTTAGTATCTAATACATAAGCTAAATAACACGGACAACCTTTGCTAACAAACTTACGAGCTTTCAACATTGAAATTAGGCAGGACTGACGAGTTCTAATATCACCATAAATTACCACCGGTCCTCTCTCAGGTAAGACAACATTGATCAGCTTCTTATTGCAAACAATACTAGCCTAATTCTCAGCTAACCAATCCATTCCCACTACTACATCAAACTCATTCAAGGCCATTGAAAATAACTGAATAGGTACCAACACCCTTCTATATCTATAAAAAACAATCAAATACCTCTCTAACCGGTACTTCATTATCATTTGCATTCTCTACCATTAAAGCATGATCTAACACTTTAGGCTTTAAATTCAGATAAGCAACAAAAGAAGGAGACACAAATGATCGGTTTGTACTAGAATCAAATAACACTTTAGCACGTATAGAGTTTATTAGAAATGTACCTGTAACAACATCAGGAGTTTCCTCCGCCACTCGTGTTGTCATCTGAAAAGCACGACCACATGCTCTCGGTAGTTCCGTCTTTGTATCCCTCTTGGCCTAATACCCTGAGGTCTCCCTGGCATACTGCCACATTGGGCTTTCCATTGTGGACAATCAGACTGAACATGATCTGGTGAATTACAATAGAAACAAAATCAAGTCACCCAGCAATCCTTAGCAATATGACCCTACTTCCACACTTAAAACAAATTCTGGGATCAACATAACAATCTCCTTGATGAATGCGATTGCATTTGGGACATGGCCTTTCAGTTGGTCTGAAAGGTGGACGGATATCAAACCTCGAGGATTTGGACTTCTTCGGAACATAATATGGTCCTTCCCATTTTCTTTTCCCAAAGCTTTTCTCACTAATATCTCTCCCCCTATCTCTTTCAACAGTTTTCGTAACATCCATTGCAGTAGAGAAAGTATTTGGTCCTTTTGCAAACTAGTCCCCTTATTTCAGAATTCAGTCCGAAAATAAACCTTTCCATCTTAAGTGCTTTCATGGCTACATAATATTCGGCAAAACGGGACTTCTCTAGAAATCGAGCAGTATAGTCTCGAACAGAAAAATTTCCTTGCTGCAGATTCATAAGTTCTTCTTGAAGTTGTCTAACTGCCGCTTGAGGATAAAATTTTCTTTTGAAAGCTCTGATAAAATCTTCCCATGAAAAAGTAGTATAAACGTTTGGCCCTTCAGAAGAAATAAAAGCATCCCACCAGTACAAAGCATCCGATTTCAGCATATCGGTTCCATATAACACCCGATCTTCATCAGCACATTTACTAGTTTTGAAAATGGCTTCACTCTTTTAATGTAACACCCTCAAAATTGGAAATAGCAACTACTATAAACTTCGATAAAAAAACCAAATGAGGATAAAAATCCTTTCTACAAACCATCCTTGGAAACACCTCAAAATTTAAAACTTAACAACTCCCACAATTAATAACTCAAGTCATACAACATGACTAAATAAAGTTGGGTGTTACTTAACCCAAATACAAATTGCTATTCCCAAAATAAATGCGGAAGAATTCACTAAGCAATTCATCTCTCGAGCACACTACCAGCACTCATTTCTTCACAGTGTCACTAGAACTATTCTCAACCTGAACCTGTTGCACATACCAACAAATAAAAAGGTTAGGCTAACGCCTAGTGAGTTCAGGAGTTTACATCATGATTAAATAATTCGTTAGACGAAAAAGAAACAACTTAAAACATGATTTCCAAAAAGGGGATTTGTATTAAATATACCAACAACCCATTTTCCAAACGCACCCAAATTTCGTAATGGAAACTCCAATGAAAATCATTTCCCAACAATGGACTCAATTCCAAAACTCACTCAAGATGTGAATAAATATTAAATTTCCAAATAACATCAACACGAATAAAACTCCAATAATCGAAACATCCAAAAAAGGATGAGGCATAATATACCGCCCATAAGGCATGAAAAACAATCCATATAAATATAATACGTCATCGACAACATGGATAAAAGAAATACCGGAAACAGTACCTTTCGGTGACGGGGGAGACCCGATTTCATCGAATGTGGCGGATACAAAAGTTAAACCACAATTATAAGTTACAAGCATGTTTCATGTATGGAAAAGCCTATGACATCAACCCTATCCAGGTCTTTAGTCAATCTTGGACATCAAACCAAACCTTTAGTCTATGGAGACATCAACTCAAACCGAGTCTTTAGTCTAAGGAGACATCAATCCACACCGGATCTTTAGTCTATTGTGACATCAACCTAAACCGGATCTTTAATCAAGTGAGGCATCAACCCAAACCGGATCTCTAGCCTAGTGAGACATCAGCCCAAACTGGTTCTTTAGTCCACGGAGACATCAACCCAACCCGGATCTTTAGTCTATTGAGGCATCAACCCAAACCAGATCTTTAGCATAAAACCACCAAGTTCAACCCAGACCGGATCTTTACCTTGGGACCTCACCATCCAAAACAAGCTTGTTTAATTTAGAAATTTACACATGACTCCAAAAGAATAACCAACACATTCAAATCATGTAATTCCCAAATAAGATGCAATACATGCAAATCATAACCAAAGCTCTACATCGAGCTATCAAAATCGGACAAATGTCCTCAAGGCCCAACATGGTCCAAAACCGAGCCATAAGCTCAAAAGATCAAATGACAATTTGTTAAAAGTCAACATATGCAAATGAAGTGTATCTAACCCACATTATGCAAATACATGCTCTAAGGCATGACTAACTTTAAACCCCTTCATTGCCACTTTCCAAATGAAGTCAAACAATATATACATATAATCAAATACTTTATAACTTGATAATGTATATAACTCGCAATGGTTTATTAAACCCATAAAGTACCAAGAGTGCATAAATGTCAAATGGTATTCACTTATGAGGCAAAACACTCAAAATGGCATATTCTCAAATAAAACGCAGTTAAGTGCATAACACATCCAAAGCTCCATCTCGAGCTACTAAAACTGGCAAAATAAACATTTGGTTAATCACGTGATGCCAACACCGTTACATAAACCAAAATACATCGTTACCCAAAATCTTTGTCTCTTAACTCTCAACTGGCCTTTGGCCCAAAATCAAAAGGTTTACAATTCCCAATATGTTCATAAGGTCGAGAATGACCAAAATCCACTACTCACACGTTCACATTTTTAAAACCTACCATATCATAAACTTTGCATAATCTCACCAAACACTAAAAGTGTATTTTGACCAAACAAACTCCACTTATGTAATAAATTAACAAAACACTTTCATTTGTGATTTATTTGTCAATTACCCAAAATTCCCAATTGTGGGTGTTTTACAAGATTTGTAAAGCTCAACACTTCAAATAATCAAATTCCACTAAATAACTCAATAACTGATAATGTTATGTAAAACACATAAACACTTTAAAATAAACATTTTGGCATGTACAACGTTTTCACAAATCAAGTTGAACTCACATTGCTAGATTTAGGCTAAATCTAGATTTTCCCCATTTTGAGCTCCTTTGAAGAAACTTGAATCCTCAAGACAAATCTTCCAAAAACCTAAATCCATAAGTTTCCAACCATCAATAATCATATTCAACCATATAAAATTGTTCCACAAGCATATTCATCAATAAGATCAACTTATACCCAAAACCCTAATTTCCATAGATGAAGAAAAGAGATGATTACCTCAATCACAACAAGAATCCACCAACAAAACACCTCTAGATCACCAATAAAACAACACAAGCTCCAACTCTTCAAAATGGACAAAAAGGTTGGATGAGACCCTAGAAAGCTTTGGGTGAAAAAGATGAAGTGAAAGGGTTTCAATATTTGTTTCCTAAAACCATGGTAAATGAAGAAATCACTTGCAAATCTCGAATCTTGTGGTGGCTCTAAATCGACTTAGGGGGTTTAGGGTTTCGGTTTGGGAGAGAAAGGGATGAAGGGAAGAAGTGGGGAGATTAAAATGGGGTTGAAATGGGTGAAAATCGCATTTTTATACACCAGGTTCCCGTCCGCTAAAGTGACGCGCGAGAGTGACAATTGTCACTTTCGCTGGGCACTCTCGTCGTGGTCCCATGACTCTCGGTACAAAACCGGCGAGAGTGACATGTGATTGTGAGACATGTCACTTTCGCTGGTCACTTTAGCCGAAGTTGTACTGAAGGTTTCTTTGGCCATAACTTCTTCGTTTTAGCTCAGTTTTCGCTCCAGAAAGGCCTGTTGGATTCGTATTTGAATTCCCCATCCAACAAGACTATAAAATCTAGGATTCAATCCAAAATCATTTTTCTTCTATTTCTCTTGAAAGATCGATTTCTACACTGACTTGAAGTTATACTTACCCGGTTATTACGGGCGTTACAATCCTCCCAACCTTAAAAGAGATTTTGTCCTCGAAATCTGGCTTCCCATTTAACGCTGCCATCGTAATTGACTTTCTCTGTTTGCAAGGAGTTGTCTCTGATCCACTTGACAGAACTGTCACAATAAACATCATGCTAATACTCACAACAAATGTCCCCTTAGTCACATTACACTTATATCCGAGTGAACGCTTAACTTACTAGAGTAGCTTCTAACCACAAGACTTCGGTTGCCTCCCAAACTTAGGTGATCCATATTTCTCCAACGGCAAATCCCGACTCCCAATCAGTCCAGATCTACACGCCTTTAAACTCTTTCTCTAACCAAATCTAAGGTTCAATCGCTACCGAAGCCAACAAAAATCCTAATTTCAATTGTTCCCGCTACTGAACTGTCCTTACACTTTAACGATTGTCCTTAGACTCCAAAACGGACGGTAATTCTTGTCCCAAAGATTATACAACTCCCAAAATACGTCCAATTACCAATCATCCAATTGACAGATTCTGTTACCACACAAAGAAAAGCCATCCCACTAAATCCATTTATCAGAATTTGAACACTCCAAATACACTAATGGTTCTTGGCCTCACAATCCAAAAGTTGACACCTAGCTATTTCACCAAGATTCGAACCACTGTAGAGATCCATACACGAATTTCATTCGTCGAGCATACCCACAAAACCAAGGTTATCAGCACGGTGTCTAAAGGGTCCTACACCTTCTTTATGAAAAAACTATACAAACCCCAAAACAAGGTTACTGAAATGAACGGTTATCATAATCATTAACAGGAGATACCGCGAGCCCCATCCTTCAGCTACCAACAGAAAATATGTCGACCTTGTAAACGACACTATTTGGCTTACGGTAATAAGACGCGTCTGAAAACCCAATATTTCACCGAAAGATTCTACACGCCCTCCCCCTTAACCGGGGTTGCTTAACCTTCCCAATACTAATGAGTTCAAGGTGGTCAAGTGACAGACTCAGCAATTATGCCAATCAAGATTGTTTTTTCATTAGATTTTTCAACACGAAGGTTTTTATAACAATAAATCGTACGCGTAAAAACTACTACCACTTATCTAGTAGTTGTGCAAAATGGACACACTCGTCCCACATTTGAAAAATCATTTTGAAAATTACTTGATCACAACTCGAGTTACTAACGAAACACGAAAGTATACCCAAAATTTTAAAATGAACTGCCATGGTCCTAGCATGTATTTACTTATGCCACCCATGCATAAAAGTTTTCTGCAATAACATAGTATACAACAAACGGTCTATATGAAATTTCAAAAGAGAGAATTCATCAAAACAAATTCCAAAGTTTTCTCGTTTAGCCATATAATGACATAGAAGTAAAATCTTCTGACAAGACTCACACACATTAATGTGTCCTCTTAGAACATGGGAAATGATAACTACGTGTAAATTGGTTGACACATAAAAGGATTTAAATCGCCTTCAAATTTCAAGTCGGACAAACGATGCGCATTAACGCTCCAAAAATAGTGACTACAATACTATGCATACCAATAAATCACTATAATGCATTTGCGAGAAATAACATCAAAAGTACCAACAACCGAAAGTGAACAAAGCAAAACATTAGAGATGGACTATGATGATGCTCTTATATGCAATATTCACACCACGTATAAATCAATTTGTACACTAAACAAGGTGTAACGAATTATGCTAGCACCAATCTCAAAAGAGAAAACCATGCCACATCAAAGTTCCGAAAACTACTTTTTGGTTGCAATACGACATAAAGTAATATTTCTCAACAAAACTCGCGTGGGACAAAATACTCAATAAAACCCATAGATTAACGCACACAATAATTGTAAAGCCCGTGTCCCGATATACATTTTATTTAATTATTTATAATGTTTATTCAGCGAATTTATTTTAGCGGGGTTAGTCGAATCGGACCAAAAAGTTAAATGAGTCAACCTTTTTGGGTTTTTGCAAGGAAAGGAAAGTTGAGGGGCTAATTGGGGCATTTCACCAAAGTTTGGCAAGGGATCGGCCAAGAGACACCCCCTCCCCTTCCCCTTCGGTTTCACCTTAGCAATACCACCAAAAACCCTTAGTCACCCTCCCCATCCCTTTTCTTGTGTTGCCATCGCCGAGAGAGAAAGAAAGAGAGAGAGAGGGGCGGTCGAGTGAGAGAGAGAGAGAGGTTGTCGAGAGGAAGAAGGAGCAGCCGGGAGAGAGACCGTCGCCGCCGCCGTTTTCGCCGTTTCTGCCGGAAAAAGGAGGGAGGAGAAGTCGCGTCGAGGTAGTCCCGTTCTCCTTTTTCTTTTCGTTATCGTTTTGTTGTCGGAACGCCATGAACCACCGCCGCCGCCGCCGCAGCCATGGCTGCCGGCGGTGTGTCCGCCGCCGTGCGCCGCCGCATGGCAGCAGCGGGTGTGCATGTGTGTGGGTGTGTGTGTGTTCGTTTGTGCGTAGGTGTGTGAGGCGGGGTGGGTGGTTTCGAGTGGTTTCGCCGGAAAATATTAACCCGTAACCGCCGCCGCCGCCAACGACCACCATTGCCGGAGGTGGCAGTGGGTGGTGCTCGGTTTGCACAGCCCTATTAGCTTTATTCAATAAGTCACAGCTGAGTTTGGGTCTGTTGGTGTTAAGTCACGGCTTAACGAAAGTGTAGGCTAAAATTATCATTTCATGTGGAAAGTGTCGTTTCTGCCCCTGTTTTGTAAAACCCGTATCTCTTTCTAGGAGTATCGGATCGGGGTGAAACCAGTGCCAAAATCTCCCATTTTGAGTCTATTAAGTTTTGTATGTTTTGCGGAAAAGTCAGTTCGGTCTCTAGCTAGGGTCAAATCATCGTTTTGTACTGACAGGTCCTGTTTTTCACTGTTCTGCGAGTCGGTTTTGTAAAATTCATATAGGATGGTAGGAACATCTTTAGAACGCGTGCGATATGTCCCTGGAACCCTAAGACATGGAACTTTCTGGTTATGGAAAATTAATTCTGGGTTGATGAGTTTAAGAGGGGCCAAACAGGTCCCGAACAGACCGGTAATTTTTAGAGTAAAAGCTGGAATTTTCACGTTTAAGCTTGTAGTTGCGACCTTGGGCTAGGACTTCACTTTGACGTTTGATATCACTTATTTAGGTGGGAAAAGGTGAGTTGGAGTTGGCCGACTCGTGTTGCTGATGAGGATATCTACTTTGCTTTTGAGGTGAATTCTCTCACTGTGTAGATAGGAATTGTATGCATGTTATGGTAGTTTGTATGTACTACTGTACTTGTGATGTGAACTAGTTGTTTGTGATGCGTAATATGTGTTTGGGTTAAATGCTTAGTATAAACGTGTGTTGCATTACATCTCGGTGGGAACGAGGACTCGGTGGGACCGAGGAAGTGGATGGAAATGTTGTGTGAACTCGGTGGGACCGGGAACTCGGTGGGACCGGGAACTCGGTGGGACCGAGGAGTTGGGTAAATAATTACTTGTATGTGTTTACTTACATTATGTAACTGTGGTGTTGTTGCTCATGTGCGAATAGGAGTGATGTGTATATAATTTCTACCTGCGCATGTGATGGAATTCACTAAGCCTTGTGCTTACCCTTTCCTATAAATGTGGTTTCAGGTGTTAGTGGCTCCAAGGCGTGACGGGTACACACTGGCGTGCGTGAAGAGTTATTATGATTATGAGATTAGAATTATTATTTAAACGATTTAATTTCCGCTGTTTATTATTACCGAGGATATTTATTATTAAGTTTGCAAACGAAACGGTGTTGGATGTTTAATGAGGTTTTATTTATTAAAATGCTTATTTTTAAAAGTCAAAATTTATTGAAATTTTTGGGACGTTACAACTTGGTATCAGAGCACAACTTGAGTGAATCAAACGCATCTCGGTGTGTTTGATCTCAAGTTGCGGCTATGAAATTCTTTTCTTAAAATTTTTGGAAAATAAAAGAAAGGAAAACCCGTTTGGGAAACGGTGATCGAGGGCGCAGTGTGTACAGTCAGCCGGAGCAAAAGGGAAAGGTACAGTACTTAGTGTATTTATCGCTTTCTAGATCATAGGGTATGCATGCTAGATTGCCTATGTTGTTTACACTGTACTGTATGATGATTGCTTGCTATTGGGAATTAATGCTAGTTATAATAGGTTGTTAAGCGAAGGCCCTATAGGTTGTATGCAGTAAGAATCACATAGCCTTAGAATATTTGATTTAGTTCTATTGCGCAGCTCTTGTTTGAGTCCAACCGTTCTAGGATAGAATCTTGTATTCGAATGTCTATTTGATTCACGCTGCATGCGACTGGGTATTCGCGAGGCAACTCGTTATGGCTAATAGGGATTCCGTTGTAGCAAGGGTAGTGGGATGAGATGAAATTCCTAGTGAGCTGGGAAGAGTGTATACATATGAGTATGTATGCGAGGTTGCTTTATAGAACATAGGAGTATGTATGCTAGATTGCTTGGTGCTTATTACACTGTACTGCATGTTTGTTGCTTGCTAATAGGAGTTTATGCTAGCCTTGATAGGTTGTTAAGTGAATGCACTATAGGTTGTATGCGGTAGGAACCGAATAGCCTTAGAATGTCGGATTTAGTTCTATTGCACATCTCTTGTTTGAGTCCAACCGTTGTAGGATAGAATCTTATACTCGAATGTCTATCTGGTTTTACACTGTGTGCGACTGTTCATTCGCGAGGCGACTCGTCATGACTAGTGGGGATTTCGTCATAGCAAGGGTAGTGGAGTTGGGTGGAATTCCTAGGGAGCTAGGAAGAGTGTGTACATATGCCGGTGCGGGCATATGTGTATAGTTTTTGGCAAGGAACTACTTGGGCACTTCGGGACGGGACTCGAAACGAGTGAGGATAGGTGTGGAAGGTAGTAGTAGAGCTCCTACTATCTGAAGCACAAGATCCGTGCTCGAGTCGGGGAAAGTCACGAGGAATCCAAGGAGTTGAGAGTGAGCGTTGTTAGTGTGAGTTATTATGTGCTAATAACTCGTTGTAATATCTACCCAGAATAGCCATCACAAGGAGGAACAACAATAGTGAACCTACTAGTACAGGTGTGTACTTGATTTTCTTGAGGAGATGATCGTTGGGGTAGTGATGAAGGTTCTAAACTAGTAGTCGTTGGAATAGAAGGACGATTCTAGTATTAATCCCTTGGAGTGACGATAAGGATGAGGTTTGTTTTAAGTAGGCCATTTCGGGTCAAGATTGATGATTGTGCTAGAATCATGGGCTTATGGAGCCGACTTTGAATTGAGGAAAAACCGTAAGGATTATTGGACGTAATTTCCGAACTTGCCTAAGAGGTGTAAATGTCCGGATGACGATAGTGGACCGGAGAGATTTGGAGGGGTACGAGTCGAGACGTCGAATGCCGACTGAGTCATGCACAAAGTTTGTTTTGAAAATAAATTGCTTTAACTAATTCTTGTGTATCCAATCCTTTTATGGATTGTGTTTTTGAATTTTGGGAAATATTCAGCACACACGAAATCTCGAATTACGGTTTTGAATGTAGATGAAATCGTTTTATCACGGGAGTTGCAAACTTTGTTAGAATTTGTTTCATTTCGTAATTTTCCAACGGTTCTTTCGGGTAAGATGATATCCGTGTTTTGTGGTGTTTAAAATGTTGGGCAAGTGACTACGGCTTGTGACTTTAACATTGGAACTCCTCCACATATGTTAGAGTTGAGACGGAAAGTAACATTCCACGATGTCTGTATAAAACTATTTGAGTGATTTGGGTAAAATGAGTTTTGTTTTACGGCATGTTGAGTCGTGTGGGTTTAATTTCACGAGGTGCATATTTTATTTGTTTATGTGACCATTTGGGAAATTTTGAAAATCAATTTAAAGAACCCCACCTTTTGAGATTTGGTGTGAGTTAATTGGAGCATGTGTGTCATTGCAAGAAAATTTTGAGAAAGTGTTACAAGCTTGCATGCCTACCCCAGTTAGAGATTTTATGAGGTTTTAGTCGATATTCTCAAATGATAGAAGCGGATTGGTTTCTATCTTTAAGTTTGAAACTTACACGAGACAGTTGTGTTTTAACAAAAACATATTTGTAAACCGTTTCATCGTTTGTATGACTACCTGACGCGCGTAAAAATTTGTTGGTGAACCCTGTGCCATGACATTTTATGATTTAAAAAGAGAAATTTTGGGGTCAAACGTCGTGGAACTGATTTTGAAATTATGTGCACACTTTTGTCGCACCCTGTGTAAGGTCGAGTGGTTATTTTAAGTACAGGTCATGAGTCAATCCATACTAGAACCGTGACGGTTCATTTTTAAAGAAATTATTTATTTCGCTTTGCGTTTTGTGAGTAAACTGAGCTGCAATGGGATGATTTTCAACATGATTTTCATATGTGGGACAAGCGTGTCCATTTTTGCGTAACTACCGACCTGGTAATAGTAGTTTTATTGCATACGATCTTTTTGAGATGAAAAATCTTGACGTTGAAAATATTTTGTAAATGATTTTGTAAACCATTTGGGAAATGCGCTTTTAAGTGTTATGTGTCATTTTGAGAATTTTAAGGATGTGAGTCCTTTTGGAAAACTCTTTTGTTTAACCCGTGTTGAGTTGGGACTAATGTTGATTTTAGAGTATTGCTTGCTTAAACTTTATTTAAACGCGTTTTTGACCGACTTATGGGTCTAGCAAGCGTGGAGCATTTTGCTCGGTTTTGACTTTGAGATAGTCATGAGTCAATTGCACGGTTTTAATGGCTCGATGTGGAGTCTTGTTGATGGGTTGTTTTTGTTGCACAGTTTTGCATTTATTGCACGTTGAGTATTTACATGTTTGGGTGAGTAAGTCATTCCGGGATAGACATGTTGTTGGTAGACTGTTTTGCATTGGATCCTTGGTCACGTTAGTCAGTCGTTGGTAATGGTCGGTTGGGTATCTCGGGGTGGGACCCCGGTATGCATGTGTTATGACCTTGACTTTCCAGTAGGCACTAGGAGGATATAGTCTTGAGCACTTACCTGGGAGGTAGTTCCGATGTGCCGGGCCTTGAGACGTACCTGGGAGGTAGACGTTAAGGTGTATCCTTGATACGGTGTAACTAGGCTTAGTAGAGCGAGTGTGGAGGATACGTCGACAGTGGAAGGTAAGGTATTCCACGCGTGTGGTAATGTAGGTCGAATGGTTACGGTTAAGGGAATGATGCCCTTTATAATAAAGAGAATAAATGCATAGAACCTTTTGAGGTAAGTGGTAGATTTAGGTGTCGACTTTTGGGCTTGAGGCCAAACATCTTTAGTGTAATCGGAGATTTGTAGCCGATTTTAAAATAACTATGGTGATAGTAGTAGTAACCTGCAATGCTCACTTGTGATGAATGGCTATGGTGGAATGACCTTCGTGGGTGATTATAAACTTACTGGTTTGATGATTCGCGTGAAATAAATTTTGGGAGTCTATTAGAACTCGTGAAAGTTAATCGACAGTTAATGGTAGGAATGATCGGAATCGAGTATCCTGTAGGGTATATTGGTGAGCAACTTTAGAATGGTTAGAGCTTGAAATTTGAATAGAGAGGTATGGAATATCTAAGGCTGGGAGACAACCGAAGTCGTTTAACTAGGAATGATTCCAGTTGTTGGAGTGTTCTTCCTATCATAATTTCAGTGTTCTTGAAGGAGTTTTGTGGTAAGAAAAGTATTCGAGAAATTTTTAGGCGGTGTGAGAAATTTAGATTCCAGTTAGTGAAGGTCCAGTGGAAGCACCGAAAGGGTTCCGAGTGGACTTGGGAACCTGAGATTGAGATGAGGGAGAACTATCTAGAGCTATTCACGGGCATAGACTTCGAGGACGAAGTCTAATTCAAGTGGGAGAGAGTTGTAAAGCCCGTGTCCCTATATACATTTTATTTAATTATTTATAATGTTTATTTAGCGAATTTATTTTAGCGGGGTTAGTCGAATCGGACCAAAAAGTTAAATGAGTCAACCTTTTTGGGTTTTTGCAAGGAAAGGAAAGTTGAGGGGCTAATTGGGGCATTTCACCAAAGTTTGGCAAGGGATCGGCCAAGAGACACCCCCCTCCCCTTCCCCTTCGGTTTCACCTTAGCAATACCACCAAAAACCCTTAGTCACCCTCTCCATCCCTTTTCTTGTGTTGCCATCGCCGAGAGAGAAAGAAAGAGAGAGAAAGAGGGGCGGTCAAGTGAGAGAGAGAGAGGCTGTCGAGAGGAAGAAGGAGCAGCCGGGAGAGAGACCTCCGTCGCCGCCATTTTCGCCGTTTCTGCCGGAAAAAGGAAGGAGGAGAAGTCGCGTCGAGGTAGTCCCGTTCTCCTTTTTCTTTTCGTTATCGTTTTGTTGTCGGAACGCCATGAACCACCACCGCCGCCGCCGCAGCCATGGCTGCCGGCGGTGTGTCCGCCGCCGTGCGCCGCCGCATGGCAGCAGCGGGTGTGTGTGGGTGTGTGTGTGTTCGTTTGTGCGTAGGTGTGTGAGGCGGGGTGGGTGGCTTCGAGTGGTTTCGCCGGAAAATATTAACCCGTAACCGCCGCCGCCGCCAACGACCACCATTGCCGGAGGTGGCAGTGGGTGGTGCTCGGTTTGCACAGCCCTATTAGCTTTATTCAATAAGTCACAGCTGAGTTCGGGTCTGTTGGTGTTAAGTCACGGCTTAACGAAAGTGTAGGCTAAAATTATCATTTCATGTGGAAAGTGTCGTTTCTGCCCCTGTTTTGTAAAACCCGTATCTCTTTCTAGGAGTATCGGATCGGGGTGAAACCAATGCCAAAATCTCCCATTTTGAGTCTATTAAGTTTTGTATGTTTTGCGGAATAGTCAGTTCGGTCTCTAGCTAGGGTCAAATCATCGTTTTGTACTGACAGGTCCTGTTTTTCACTGTTCTGCGAGTCGGTTTTGTAAAATTCATATAGGATGGTAGGAACATCTTTAGAACGCGTGCCATATGTCCCTGGAACCCTAAGACATGGAACTTTCTGGTTATGGAAAATTAATTCTGGGTTGATGAGTTTAAGAGGGACCAAACAGGTCCCGAACAGACCGGTAATTTTTAGAGTAAAAGCTGGAATTTTCACGTTTAAGCTTGTAGTTGCGACCTTGGGCTAGGACTTCACTTTGACGTTTGATATCACTTATTTAGGTGGGAAAAGGTGAGTTGGAGTTGGCCGACTCGTGTTGCTGATGAGGATATCTACTTTGCTTTTGAGGTGAGTTCTCTCACTATGTAGATAGGAATTGTATGCATGTTATGGTAGTTTGTATGTACTACTGTACTTGTGGTGTGAACTAGTTGTTTTTGGTGCGTAATATGTGCTTGGGTTAAATGCTTAGTATAAACGTGTGTTGCATTACATCTCGGTGGGACCGAGGACTCGGTGGGACCGAGGAAGTGGATGGAAATGTTGTGTGAACTCGGTGGGACCGGGAACTCGGTGGGACCGAGGAGTTGGGTACATAATTACTTGTATGTGTTTACTTACATTATGTAACTGTGGTGTTGTTGCTCATGTGCGAATAGGAGTGATGTGTATATAATTTCTACCTGCGCATGTGATGGAATTCACTAAGCCTTGTGCTTACCCTTTCCTATAAATGTGGTTTCAGGTGCTAGTGGCTCCAAGGCGTGACGGGTACACACTGGCGTGCGTGAAGAGTTATTATGATTATGAGATTAGAATTATTATTTAAACGATTTAATTTCCGTTGTTTATTATTACCGAGGATATATATTATTAAGTTTGCAAACGAAACGGTGTTGGATGTTTAATGAGGTTTTATTTATTAAAATGCTTATTTTTTAAAGTCAAAATTTATTGAAATTTTTGGGACGTTACAATAATTCAAGTATGCACATCACAAAGTGTCACCCACGCGCCGCAAAACGTCGTAAAGCAAAACTCTATAATACCCAACAAAACTTCAATAAAACCCAATGAAACTCAATGACATCCAATAAGTCAAATGGTGCCAAAGTTTTTTTTTTTTTTGAGAAGGGTATCCCAGACCATATTGGGCCCAGACTAATCCCTAGGCAAATCGGGCCTTTGGCCCAGCTGCTAAAGCATGCAGCCCTGAGATTATCCTCAGTGGCCACAAGTGCTGCGTGTGGGGCTCGAACCCGGGCAAGCGCTATTAACTCCTCAGGCCTTACCACCACGCCACAACCCTTGTGGTTGTGCCAAAGTTTTCATCTCCAACAATCAAATCGCATAAAACAAAGTTATGACCACAATGTCTTAATTCCAAAATTTTCCTTTTTGTTGCAATACAATATAAAACAACACTTTTCGGCAAGACTTGCAAGATTTTTTTTTTCCAATAACGTTCAACACCAAAATGATGGAAGGTAACTTTTCGTCCAAACCTTAACATATGTGGAGGAGATCCAATGTTAAAGTCATAAGTCGCAGTTACTTATCCAAGACCTTAAACAACATTAAAATATTGATATCACCGTATCTGAATTTAACTTTGGACAACAACAAAAATAGAGAAAGTCTCGACAAAGTTTGCAATCGTCTGCAATAAAATTATTATTTCATGCATGTTTAAAATCACAGTTTATAAGCTTGTGTGTGCTAAACGTCTTTGCAAGATTTCGTAATGCAACCCTCATGACAATTTGAAACACAAGAAACAATTGATGCAATTTATTTTAAAAATAAATTTCGTGCATGAATTTAGTCGGCACTCAACATCTCAAAACCACACTCCTCGAATTCCTCCGGTCACACTTTCGTCATCCGGATGCTCAAACATTTTAAGGTAACACTTGAAAGTTTCATCGGTTAATCTGATAATATCTCCTCGAAGAACGTTGATTCCATAAGCTTATGGTTCTAATCCAACCAACCATTACGACCCGAAACGGTTCACTTAATGTAATCATCCTGCTTACTGTCACTCTAAGTGGCAAATGTTAAAACCACCAATCTCTTTTAACGGCTACCCGCTTAGAAACTTCTTTACTACCCCAACGATCATCACATCAAGGTAGTCCAAGTATACACATGTAACTTGTAGGTTCACCATAACACTGGCCAGGTGCAATTATGAACGTACCATACATGATCATCCTTGTTACCCTAGACATGATCCCCATTCCAAAAAGGGGATTTCATTTTTCAAACGCACAAAAATTTCGTAATGGAAACTCCAATGAAAATCATTTCCCAACAATGGACTCAATTCCAAAACTCACTCAAGATGTGAATAAATATTAAATTTCCAAATAATATCAACGCGAATAAAACTCCAATAATCGAAACATCCAAACAAGGATGAGGCATAATATACCACCCATAAGGCATGGAAAACAATCCATATAAATATAATACGTCATCGACAACATGGATAAAAGAAATACCGGAAACAGTACATTTCGGTGACGGGGGAGACCCGATTTCATCGAATGTGACGGATACAAATGTTAAACCACAATTATAAGTTAAAAGCATGTTTCATGGATGGAAAATCCTAGGACGTCAACCCTATCCAAGTCTTTAGTCAATCTTGGACATCAACTCAAACCGGATCTTTAGTCCATGGAGACATCAACTCAAACCGAGTCTTTAGTCTAACGACACATCAATCCAAACCGGATCTTTAGTCTATTGTGACATCAACCCAAACCGGATATTTAGTCAAACGAGGCATCAACCCAAACCGGATCTCTAGCCTAGTGAGACATCAACCCAAACCGGATCTTTAGTCCATGGAGACATCAACCCAAAATGGATCTTTAGTCTATTGAGGCATCAACCCAAACCGGATCTTTAGCCTAAAACCACCAAGTTCAGCCCAAACCAGATCTTTACATTGGGATCTCACCATCCAAAACAGGCTTGTTTAATTTAAAAAATTACACATGACTCCAAAAGAATAACCAACACATTAAAATCATGTAATTCCCAAATAAGATGCAATACATGCAAATCATAACCAATGCTCTACATCGAGCTATCAAAATCGGACAAATGTCCTCAAGACCCGACAGGGTCAAAAACCGAGCCATAACTCTAAAGATCAAATGACCATTTCTTAAAAATCAACATATGCAAATGAAGTGTATCTAACCCACATTATGCAAATACACGCTCCAAGGCATAACTAACTAGAAACCCCTTCATTGCCACATTCCAAATGAAGTTACACCATATATACATATAGTCAAATACTTTATAACTTAATAATGTATATAACTCGCAATGGTTTATAAAACCCAAAAAGTACCAAGACTGCATAAATGTCAAATGGTATTCACTTATGAGGTAAAACACTTAAAACGGCATATCCTAAAATAAACGCAGCTAATTGCATAACACATCCAAAGCTCCATCTCGAGCTACTAAAACTGGCAAAATAAACATTTGGCTAATCACGTGATGCCAACACCGTTACATAAACCAAAATACATCGTTACCCAAAATCTTTGTCTCTTACCTCTCAATTGGCCTTCGGCCCAAAATTAAAAGATTTACAATTCCCAATATGTTCATAAGGTCGAGAATGACCAAAATCCACAACTCACACGTTCACATTTTCAAAGCGTACCATATCATAAACTTTGCATAATCTCACCAAATACTAAAAGTGTATTTTGACCAAACAAACTCCGCTTATGCAATAAATTAACAAAACACTTTCATTCATGATTTATTTGTCAATTACCCAAATTTCCCAATTGTGGGTGTTTTACAAGATTTGTAAAGCTCAACACTTCAAATAATCAAAATCCACTAATTAACTCAACAATTGATAATTTTATGTAAAACACATAAAACACTTTAAAATAAACATTTTGGCATGTACAACGTTTTCACAAATCAACTTGAACTCACCTTGCTAGATTTAGGCTAAATCTAGATTTTCCCCAATTTAAGCCCCTTTGAAGAAACTTGAATCCTCAAGCCAAATCTTCCAAAAACCTACATCCATAAGTTTCCAACCATCAATAATCATATTCAACCTTATAACAATCACAACAAGAATCCACCAACAAAACACCTCTAGATCACCAACAAAACACCACAAGCTCCAACTCTTCAAAATGGACAAAAAGGTTGGATGAGACCCTAGAAAGCTTTGGGTGAAAAAGATGAAGTGAAAGGGTTTCAATATTTGTTTCATAAAACCATGGTACATGAAAAATCACTTGCAAATCTCGAATCTTGTGGCTAAATGGCTCAAAATCGACTTTGGCAGTTTAGGGTTTCGGTTTGGGAGAGAAAGGGATGAAGGGAAGTAGTGGGGAAATGAAAATGGGGTTGAAATGGGTGAAAATCGCGTTTTTATACACAAGGTGCCCGTCGGTTAAAGTGACGCGCGAGAGTGACAATTGTCACTTTCGCTGGGCACTCTCGACGTGGTCCCATGACTCTCGGTACAAAACCGGAGAGAGTGACATGCGATTGTGACACGTGTCACTTTCGCTGGTCACTTTAGCAGAAGTTGTACCGAAAGTTGCTTTGGCCATAACTTCTTCGTTTTAGCTCGGTTTTCGCTCCGGAAAGGCCCGTTGGATTCGTATTTGAATTATAAATCCAACAAGACTATAAAATCAAGGATTCAATCCAAAATCATTTTTCTTCTATTTCTCTTGAAAGATCGATTTCTACACTGACTTGAAATTATACTTACCCGGATATTACTGTAACACCCTAAAAGTGGGGTAAATTTTAAACCGGAAATTTCACAAAATGAACTATCAAATATTAACATTAATTTCCCAAGAGTTTGTGAGTAAAGCTTTTACAACAAAAATAATGAGATGTACTAACAACAATTTATTAATCTAATTTAATAAGGTTTAGATTAAGATCGGGTGTCGCTATCTCATTCACAAAAACGCTCGGCTAAGGCCATCAAACGCCGCTGTCTCAATCATACAAAAATATTATCTCTCTTCACCACACTTCCCTCAACCCCGGGAAGTCCCATCGCTAGGGCGTCTTGCTAAACACAACATATAATAAGAAGAAGTGTTAGCCTAAAGCCGGGCAAGAATAGAAATTGCATAATAAGAATAAAATACATGATAAATAAGGTGACGTTCTATCCGTTACCAATTCGCCGTACATTACATCATTGCATGTATTCAAGACAGCAACCCAACTAGGTCTCTAGTCCCATTCGAACATCAACCTAAACCGGGTATTTAGCCGGCAAAGACATCAACCCAAAATGGGTCTTTAGTCTTGTGACATCAGTCCACACCGGATCTCTAGTCAATGAAGACGTAAATCCAAACCGGATCTTTAGTCCAAACGACATCAATCAAAACCGGATCTTTAGTCGGTGGCGTCAATCCAAAGTAGATCTTTAGCCCATCTTTCCCCAAAGAGTAGAGAGTCCATCATTCCATTTAACCATCAATAATGACTTGTACATAATTTGACTCAATCACAATGTGCCCACAATTATCGGGACTAAACACTCTCTAACCATAGATTTTGCGGAGTTAGTAACACATAAATAAACTAACAATCATCAACACTTCCAAAATTACCATTTACATCAAACCCTAGTTTTGACTTAAACTTACCAACTTCATAAAACTTAGAAACTATTGATCATATCCAGGAATGTAACAATCATAACCACTAAATGAAGGTTCACCCCTTGTCCTCATCCTTGACAAGTTCCAAAACCCTAAAATTTCCATAAATGGAAAGTTAGGTCATTTATACCATAAGCAAGGGATTAACAAGTAAACACAAGTAAATATCAAAATAAACATAAATATACAAACATATGTAAGTTTGGTGGGTTAGGATGACTCACCTTGTTGGTTTTTATGTAAAACCAAACCCTAGGAGGAAGGAGGAGAAGTGCTTGAAGCTTATAACCACTTGAGATCTTCCTACAAACCACTACCAAGAGGTAGATGTACAAACATTAATGGTTTTTGATACCATCATAAATGAAGTGAGAGATTTAGAGAGGAACTCACCAAAAATCGCCAAAGAGAGAAACCTGAAGCCGCTCCAAAATTAGATCCAAGTGCTAAAATCCCGAAATGGGTGTTTTTATACAAACAGCTCCCGGTCGCGACCTTGACGTGCGACTACGCCACTGGGCATAATCACGGGGCATTGTCGTTCGCGTTCCCTGAGCTACGGTACGTTACCCACGACATTGCCACGACGAGAGTGACACGGTAACAGTCGCGAGGCATAGTAGTTGTGGCCATACCACCTACGGTACATAGCCTGTGACATTGCCAAGCGATAGTGACACATGTCACAGTCGCTGGCATTGTCGCCAACTGTGTACCGGCCACCCAAAAATCCCATTTTCCTTCCGATCAGCTCGTCCCGACGCTACGTGACCTCGTAAGACTATATGATTTTAATTTATGAGTCTAATATATAAGATTTCCAATGAAAGAGAAAACACACGCTTAAATAAAATTTGGGGTGTTAAAATCCTCCCCAACTTGTGAATGATTTCGTCCTCGAAATCCTAGCTAGGTAAAAAATTGAGGATATCGTCGCTTCATGTCTTCCTCCAATTCCCAAGTCACATTGGCACCTCGGTGATGTCTCCATTGTACCTTGACCATCACGACTTCTTTGCGTCGTAGCCTCTTGACTTCTCTTTCTATAATGGCATTGGGCTCTTCAATGCAGAGGTTGTTGTCCACTTGGATTTTGGATAGCGGTATCACGTTCTCTTCTTTCGCTAAACACTTCCGTAAATAGCATACGTGAAATACGGTGAATCCCATCCATTTCCGGTGGCAAATCCAATTTGTAGGCTTGTAATCCAATACGCTCCAAGATAGTGAACGGTCCAAGAAAACGGGTACTTAGCTTTCCACGTTTCCCGAAAAGGATTAAACCTTTCCAAGGCGATACCTTTAACATTACGCGTTCTCCCACTTGGAACTCCACCGGTCTCCTCTTCTTATCGGCATAGCTTTTCTGCCGGTCTTGGGCCGCTTTCAACCATTCTCTAATGACTTTGACCTTATCGGTCGTCTCTTGCACAATTTATGGTCCGGAGAACTGCTTCTCTCACGCTTCTAGCAAACACGTGGGTGTCCTATACTTTCTCCCATACAACGCCTCAAACGGTGCCGCCTTCAAGATAGAATGGTAACTATTGTTGTATGCAAATTCCACTAAAGGTAGATGAGTAATTACCGCCAAAATCAATCTTACATGACCGAAGCATATCTTCAAGCGTTTGAATTGTCCTCTCACTTTGTCCATCCGTTTGAGGATGATATGTCGTGCTCAAATTCACCCTTGTACTCAATTCCTCTTGCAAGGCTTGCCAAAATCTTGAAGTGAACCAGCTTTCACGATCCGAGACTATAGACACAGGCAATCCGTGTCTAGACACCACTTCGTCGATGTATAGTTTAGCTAACTTGTCCATCGGCAAGGTTTCCCACATCGCCAAGAAGTGGGAACTTTTGGTCAAGCGATCCACAATCACCCAAATGGTATCATGCCCCTTTAAGGTCTTCAGCAATTTGGTCACGAAGTCCATAGTGATTTTCTCCCACTTCCACTCAGGTATTTCTAAAGGTTGCAAACTACCATAAGTTCTTTGGTGTTCGGCCTTCACTAGAGACCAAGTCACACATTGTTCCACATAACGTGCTACATCCATTTTCATTATCGGCCACCGATAATGTAACTTTCAAGTCCCTATACATCTCGGTGCTTCTGGGATGTATGGAGTACTTCGACTTGTGAGCCTCATCCATGAGTAACTCTCGATTTCCCCCGATCTTGGGTACCCATACTCACCCGTTGAATAGCTTCACTCCACGACTATCCTCGGTTAAGAGTTGTCTTTGTTTCACCATCACTTCTTCCTTGAGGTTCTCTTCCAATAGAGCTTCTCCTTGTGTCGCTTTAATCCGCTCGATCAAACTCGATGCTAGCTTAATTCTTGAAAGGTTGGCATGAAGACACTCACTATACTCCTTCCGAGTTAAGGCATCGGCCACATTGTTTTCCTTACGCGGATGGTAGAGCAATTCACAGTCGTAATCCTTGAGTAATTCTAACCACCTCCTTTGTCTCATATTTAGCTCGGTTGATCGAAAACGTATTTCAAGCGCTTATGGTTCGTAGACAACGTACACTTCGTGCCATAGAGATAATGTCGCCACAACTTTAACGTGAACACCACCGCCGCTAACTCCATGTCATGAGTAGGGTAGTTCTTCTCGTGCAACTTAAGTTGTCTTGACGCGTAGGCGATGACCTTTCCCCTTTGCATTAGAACGCATCCCAATCATGACTTTGAAGCATCGCTATGGACCACGAAGTCCTCCGACCCTTCGGGTAAAGACAAGACTGGAGCCTCACATAACTTTCTTCTCAACGTCCGAAATGCTTTCTCTTGCTTCTCAGTCCAAACGAACTCCACATCTTTCTGCGGCAAAGCCGTCAATGAGGAAGCAATCTTAGAGAAATCTTGAATGAATATCCGATTGTAACCCGCCAAACGCAAGAAACGTCGAGTTTCCGATGGGCTCTTGGGAGGTTCCCAGTTCATCATAGCTTCTATTTTGGAAGGGTCAACTTTCACACCGTCCCGAGTGACCATGTTACCTAAGAACTGGACTTCTTCTAACCAAAATTCACACTTGAAGACCTTCGCGTATAATTTCCCCTTTCTTAAGACTTTCAACACTTCTCGTAGATGTCGCTCATGCTCCGCACCATCCTTGGAGTATACCAATATATCATCTATGAAGACAGCGGCCGACTTATCGAGGAACGGTGGGCATACCCGGTTCATCAAATCCATGACTACCGCCGGTGCATTGGTCAAACCGAATGGCATCACCAAGAATTCGTAATGTCAATATCGCGTCCTAAATGTCATCTTTGGAATGTCGTCCTCTTTCACCTTGACTTGGTGATAGTACGACCGTTAGTCAATTTTTGAGAAGCAACTCGCTCCTTGGAGTTGGTCGAACAAATCGTCTATCCTTAGGAGGGGGTACTTGTTCTTCACGGTCACCTTGTTCAACTCTCGGTAATAATACACATTCTCATCGTGCCATCCTTCTTTTTCACAAATAAGACCAGTGCTCCCCACGGTGATGAGCTCGGTCTCACGAACCCCTTATCCAAAAGTTCTTGAAGTTGTGTCATCATCTCTTGCATCTCAGAGGGAGCTAAACGGTAAGGGCCTTTGGCGATTTGTGCCGCCCCTGGAACCAACTCTATGTTGAACTCCACTTGACGATCGAGTGATAAACCGGGCAAGTCTTCCGGGAATACATTGGGAAACTCACATACTACTCGCACGTCCTCTAGTTTCTTCTTTTCGAGCTTGGCATCTATCACATATTCTAGGTAAGAGATAGACACCTTGGTTAGGCATTTACGTGCTTTAAGCATGGAGATGATCGCTACCTCTCCCTTCCTTTTTTCCAAGAACACAGTCACTACACCACCATTCACGGTAGGGATACAGATTAATTTCTTGGCGCATAAGATCTCGCATTGATTGGTCGCTAGCCAATCCATCCCAACCACCACATCGAACCCCCCAATTACCATGGGCATCAAATCAATTGGGAATTTCGTCCCTTCAATTTCCAACACACAAACCCTCAAAACGTCGCGAACCACAACCTGAACTCCGTCCGCTATCTCTACCACTATAGCGTCGTATAAACTACTAGTGGGCAGGGACAATTTCTGAGTAAAGGAAATTGATACAAACGAAAACTGGCACCTGAATCAAACAACACACGCGTAGGTACAGAGTTTAGAAGAAATGTACCCGATACCACATCTGTCGAGGCTTTCGCCTCATCACCCGTCATCTGGAACGCCCTTCCCGCCGTCCTCAGGGGGTCCACTTTCTTCCCTCCGCTTCCTCCAGTCTTCGCCTCCGGACATTCACTTCTCACATGTCCCGGATCCTTGCACTCAAAACATATGATCCCATTAGCCAGGCAATCATCGCGAACATGCCCCGGCTTCCCACACTTGAAACAAGTCACCTCACTTGGCATTCATGGGCCATGATGTTTGATTCGGCACTTGGAACACCACCTAGCTTCACATCTAGGATCGGTTCCCCGGTAGTTGTTACTAAACGATCGCGGTTTCTTAGAGGGTATTGAACTTCCTTCCCATTTCCTATTTTTCGGAACCCGGCTACTCTCTTCCTTATCTCAGCTGTAAGCGTCTTCAACTAACTACGCTTCCTCAATTTCCTTAAGGAGGGTAGAGGCTTTGGACACTCTAACCATCGTCATCATGTCTGACGGAAGGCCTATGATGTAAGCCTTGATCTTCTCCTTCTCATTCGGGACCAGATGTCCCACCAACCCCAACTTGTCCATGATTTGTCGGTTGTACTCCTTCACCGACAAGTTACCCTTCTTTTAGTTCCATAAACTTTGTTCAATTCGGTCCATTGCTCTTTCGTTGCAATATTCTTCTAACACTTTCTTTTTGAACATCGACCAACTTAGTTTGGCCAACATGGAAGTATCTAGAGAAGTGGAATAAACATTCCACCATGAGAGGGCCGCCCCTCTCAGCATTTGTGAACCAAATTTAGCCTTTTGGTTCTCCCCGCATTCACTAGTTTGGAAGGCCTGCTCCATTTCCCTTATCCAGTTCATGCAAACAACCGGATCGTTGGTGCCCTTGAACTCAGGCGGTCGGCAACTAAGGAAGGTCTTGAAAGAACACACCTTCCCTTCTTGCCTCGTGTCATTGGTGCCCAAACCATCAGTAGGGATCTCGTTTCTGGTACCCCCGGATCCAGCCACTATCATATTTTCAGCAACCGTTTCGTGCCTACGACTGTTGGTGTCTCGATCTTCCAACCATTTTAGAAATTGTTCTTGTTGTTGTGCCATGGCTCGATTCATGGCTGCCATCATCTGGTCCATCATTCTAGTCTCTGCCGTTACCTCTTCTATAACAGGGTTGGATGTTTCCATGTTTCGTCGAGGTATATGCTTAGGCCCGCCACCCAGCAAGTTAGTGTTAAGTGGGGGTCCCTCTGTCGTCTTCACCCTTGGTTGGTCGGCCGTGGATATCGTAGCATCAAGGCCATCCGGCCTACTACGAGTGTTAACCATTAGCTTGTCTGCCACACATTCGAAAATGAAGGTAAGTAACATGGTAAAAGATTCATATAACCGAGCGTACCAACACACTCATCAATCATCGCAACTCTAGCAATCTAAACATGTTCAGGTAACAACAAATTCATAATAGCAGTAGCTAATTGAAATTATGAACGTGTTACACATAAGGATCCTCGTTACTACAATCACAATTCTCAATTAGTGCATTACCATCAACCCTAAGACCGTCTTATCTTAAGGGTTCTACCCATCTCACCGCTCACCGCTTAAATCGATCTAGTTTAAGTCTAGGCATCTCACGTTAATACCTAGTTTGCTTAAACCATTACTCTGATACCAACTTGTAACACCCTAAAAATGGGGTAAGTTTTAAACTGGAAATTTCACAAAATGAACTATCAAATATCAACATTAATTTCCCAAGAGTTTGCGAGTATAGCGTTTACAACAAAAATAATGAGACATACTAACAACAACCTATTAATCTAATTTAATATTGTTTAGATTAAGATCGGGTGTCGCTATCTCATTTACAAAAAAACGCTCGCCTAAGGCCATCAAACGCCGCTATCTCAATCATTCAAAAATGCTATCCCTCTTCACCACACTTCCCTCAACCTCGGGAAGTCCCACCGCTAGTAAGGCTTGCTAAGCACAACATACAATAAGAAGAAGTGTTAGCCTAAAGCCTAGCAAGAATAGCAATTGCATAATAAGAATAAAATACAAGATAAATAAGGTGACGTTCTATCCGTTACCAATTCATCGTCCATTGCATCATTGCATTAAGACATCAACCCAAACTAGGTCTCTAGTCTCATTCGGACATCAACCCAAACCGGGTCTTTAGTCCATTCAGGCATTAACCCAAACTGGGTCTTTAGCCCGCAAAGACATCAACCCAAAATGGGTCTTTAGTCTTGTGACATCAATCCACAACGGATCTCTAGTCAATGAAGACGTCAATCCAAACCGGATCTTTAGTCTAAACGACATCAATCCAAATCGGATATTTAGTCGTTGGCGTCAATCCAAACTATATCTTTAGCCCATCTTTCCTTGTTTATCCAAACCCTCAGTGATTTGATAATGACTCTGAGAAACACTTAGTGAAAATTGTAAGTAGACAATATGTATTAATGTTTTGCCATCAAAGAAAATATACTAAGTCTGTTTAGTATAGCTGATGGAAAACATGCTTTAATTTATACTTCAGCGAACACTGTACATCAGTGAGCCTTGAGCATGTTCAAGTCTCACTGATGATCGCTGAATGTTCATCATGTAATTTTTTGCTTTTGATCCCTGAAGACAAGATTCGCGTCAACCAAGTTCGAAGCTGAAATCGAAGACCAAGCTGAAGAACAAGTGACTAAGTCTACTAGTGACCTGATGTGGATATCAGCGAAGACAAGACTTGTCCATTCCACATGAAGTTTTAAGTAGAAGAGTTCAGCTAACACTGAACTTTATCATTCACTGATAAAGATTCATTCAACGAACGTTGATCATGAAGCCTGCTCTACAAGCAACTTTTGTCTTATCCCCTTGCACGCCTCCGTATGATTTTGTCAGAACGGACATCCCTTTTGTCCATAATCATACAACCAACTCTGCAACTACACTGTTCATCATGCGGCCACTAGGATGTCTACTGAAGTCAAATCATGCAACCAACCAAAGGTTGCCACGTGTAAAGGTGTATTGCTGTCGTATAAATAGAGAACCCTACTTCATTCTTGAAGTGCTCGGCCATCTCCTTCTCGCTGAACTACTGTGTGATTAGAAAACTCTCCTTAGTTTTCTTATTTCTTTTCTCTCTATTTTCTAGTGCAAGAAATCTGTGTGTTCTCATAGTTTGTTTAGATTAGGTTTTTAACTTGATCTTATTCCGCAACAAACTGTAAATTGTTTGATTATATCAATAAACAATTTAGAAAGATCAAAATTTGTGTTTGTATTCAACCCCCCCCCCCCCTCTACAAACTTGTATAACCCTTCGGGACCAACAAGTGGTATCAGAGCAGACTGTTTAATCTCATAAACAAGATCTTGCTTATACATTCTTTATTTCTCTTCCTTGCTAATTTTCTAAAATGGCAAATCATCAGAATACAAAGTACATAGATAATGGCTCTCTTGCCAAACCTCCTCGATTCAGCAAAGATAATTTCAACCTCTGGAAAAATCGAATGATGCTCTTCTTAGAAGGTGTAGATCCTACTATACCATACTATGTGGAAAATGGACCTTATGTTCCACATGTGGTCCATGGTCTTGTTGTTGCCACTGCTACTACCCCTGCCATTCCTAAGAGAACTCTCATCAGAGAAGTTTCTCAGTAGACTGAAGCAGATAAGAAGAAGGTGGCCATTGATACAAAGACCAGATCTATCATCTCTATGGCTCTTCCTGACGAAGTCTACCACTCCATCATGAACCTGAAAAGTTCAAAAGCCATGTGGGACACTATATGTGTTCAATATGAAGGTACTGCTGAAGTTCAGGACTCTAGAAGAATAAACCTGGTAAGGCAATATGAAAGTTTCATTTGTGGTAAGACTGAAACTCTTTCTGAAGTTCACCAACGCTTTAACTGTTTAATTATTGATTTAAAAATTGTTGGTAAAACCTACTCAAACTTCGAGATCCTGACAAAATTCTTGGAATGTCTTCCTGAAAGCTGGGACAATTATACCATGTGTCTTAAGCTCTCTAAGGATCTAAAATTTATGACCTTTGCTACCTTATTTGGCACTATGCTCAATCATGAGCAGTCGTGTCAACTTAAGAAGAATCTTGTAAAAGATTCCAAAAGCACACATGTTGCTTTACTCTCCTCAGAGATAGTACCGGCTCAGCGATCAATTGTTACGATCACTGAAATAGAATCTAACTCTGATGATTCATCAGACGCTGATCCTTCAGAACTTGATGAGTCACTGGCACTCCTGACAAATTCTTTTAGGAGATTTGCTAGAAAGAGTAACTTCAGAAGAAGTAAACCTCTCACTATCACTAACAAGCCTAAAACTACTCCTGTTGATAAGGCTACTGCTACCTGCTTTAACTGTGAAAAAGTAGGACACTTTACAAGTGAATGCATGTCAAAGAAAGTCTTTAAACCTTCATCTTCCTCCTTCAAGAAATCCTCTAACCCCAGGGCTAGAGATGACAAATACAAAAAGCTGAAAGAAAAATATGAAAAGCTGAAAGGCTACAAAAAGAAAGGTAAAGGTCTGATCGCTGAAGATCATGACTGGGATGAATCTGATGAAGAATCATCCGACTCTGAAGAGGATGAGGCAAATTTCTACCTCATGGCCCAAATACAAGAAGAGGAAGAAAAGGCTGAAATTCCCTCTACCTCCACTTCTACCTCTCAGGTATCAAACTCTTTTACTGCTACTTCTGCCTTCCCTGAAGCTGATAGTCTTCGGGCTATCGATATATTAACTATCGATTTATATGATGCCATGAATGGCAAGACCAAAGCTGAACAACTGAATCTTGATTTAGCTGAACAGCTCAAACAATGTCATTTAAAAATTCAAGTGCTTTCGAACACTGAAAATAATTTTAAAGATCAGGTCTATGTAAATCAAGTTATCAGTATCGAGCGAGAACAAGCTATCGCTGAACTGAAAGAAGAAAAAGATATTGTTAAAGGATGGTATAAATCCTCAGCAAAGATCACTGAGATAATAGGTGCTCAAATCCCTCTTAGTGACAAACGTGGTCTTGGTTACAAAGCTGACAATGAAGAACCAACCACTGATCGTTCCATGCTTAAGTTTGGAATGTTCGTGTCATCTATACCTGACACCTTTTCATCTCAATGCTAGTCTTCTAAAACTCCCATCCCTGAGGACAAACCTACCTTGATTTCTAAAGGTAAGGAAAAAGAAATTCAAAAACCTCAGAAGGGTACCAAAGTACCTAAGCCGAAAGTTTCTAAAACTTCAGCGAGCCATCCCTCTACTTCTAAAAATAAGATCTCTGAATTCATTCAGCGATCTACTCCTAAACTAAGAGTGGATGTAATTGGTAAAAAATCCGAAGAACTGATAGTTCCTCCAATTTCCAATGCCAAAGGTATTCTTGGTGCTGGCCTGTCCATTTAAAAATCTCTGCTAAGCACGCAAATGGTCCTAGAGCTACTTTTAGCTATAGGAAATGTTATCACTGTGGACTTACCGATCATATTGCTAGTAAGTGCCCCACAGCTACCAAGGCTGAGAAATTAGCCAAGGTAAAGAAGACTGCCCCCAAGGCAAAGAAGACCATCCCTGATAAAAATTAGACCAAGGTGAAAAACACCACTAAGGTTAAGAAATTAACCAAAGTGAAGAATGTCACTGAAGCTGAATCTTCAAATGCTGCGAAGATTGCTGAACCTTCTACTTCCTCTACCACCACTGACAAATGTGGTCCCATAGTTAAGTGGGTAACCATTCAAAACTAATCTTCCTTTGTTTGCAGGTCTCGAAGGGTATCTGGTATCTTGATAGTAGATGCTCTCGACATATGACTGGAAAGAAAAACCTGCTCACTGAATATAAAGAAGAGAAAGGTTCCTCTGTGACCTTTGGTGGAAATGGAAAAGGCTATACCCGAGGGTTTGGTGTACTCTCTAATGGTACAACAACCTTCAGAAGAGTCGCATACGGCGAAGGGCTGAAGCTCAATCTTCTTAGCATCAGTCAACTATGTGACAAGGACTTCAAAGTTTGCTTCACTAAGGAAGCATGTTTCGTCACTAACAAGAAAAAGAAAGTTGCTCTTAGTGGATATCGTTTGGAATATGTTTATGTAATAAACATGGACTCAACAACCACTGAAAATTCTTGTTTCTTCTCCAAAGCCTCTCCTGATGTCAACTGGCTATGGCATAAAAGGCTCCCTCATCTCAACTTCAAGACACTGAATAGTCTTTCTTCAAAAGAGTTAGTCACTGGTCTTCCTCAACATTCATACGCTAAGGAATCTCTCCGTTCAGCGTGTGAAAAAGGAAAACAAACCAAAGCTAGCTTCAAATCAAAGCAAGTTTCCTCAGTGTCATCTCCACTTCAATTTCTCCACATGGATCTGTTTGGCCCTGTCAACGTTCAATCCATCGTTGGAAAGAAATACATGCTGGTTATTGTGGACGAATTATCTCGCTACACCTGGGTTATGTTTCTCCGTGCTAAGAGCGACACCTCAGAAGAACTGATGTCTTTTGTCAAAAAATGGAAGTCCTGAATAATCTCACTGTTCGCTCAATAAGGAGTGATCATGGAACTGAATTCAAAAACAGTTCCCTTGATAGCTTCTTTGAAAGTAAGGGTATTTCTCACAACTCTTCCTCAGTGAGAACACCTCAACAAAATGGAGTCGCTGAAAGAAGAAATCGAACGATCATAGAAGTTGCTCGTTCAATGCTCAGTGATTCTCATCTACCTACTCAGTTCTGGGCTGAAGCTGTCAACACTGTTTGCTTTACGCAGAATAGATCGCTGATCGTTAAAAGATTCAACAAAACTGCCTATGAACTTTTCCATGGAAGAAAACCATCTATCAGTTTTCTTCACATCTTTGGTTGTCAATGCTTTATCTTAAACAAAAGAGATGCTCTTGGAAAATTCGATCCCAAAGCTGACGATGGAATATTTCTTGGATACTCTTCTATATCCAAAGCCTTCAGGGTCTTCAATAAAAGAAGATAGACTGTAGAAGAAACCATTCATGTCACCTTTGATGAATCCCGTTCAACGAACTCAAGACCATCTGCTGATAACGAAGAACTCAATCAGTGGATGTTTTCTCATTTTGGGGATTCAGAAACTGTTCCTAATCTTGACCCTCAGGTCAACACTCCAACCGCTGATGATGATCCTATCATCATTCATAGCGTGCAGACAAGTGAAGCTGAATCATCTTGGGTTTCAGCTGTTCCCATCAACACTATGCATGTTTCTGAACCATCATCTGATATTCCATCAACCTCTTAGCAGTCAGTGAATGAAATTTCATCTGTGCCGCCAATCGTGCCTCTACTACCTGATGTCGCTGAAGCTTCCTCCTCAGTGATTCCAGAGTTCCATTCTAAGTCAGTGACTCATGCTCCTACTCAGCGATGGACCATAAATCACCCTATTGATCAAGTTCTTGGTGATCCAAACGCAGGTGTTCAGACTCGACGCAGTGCATGTAACATTTGTCTTTATGTAAATTTTATTTCACTAACTGAACCAAAGAAAGTTGATGATGCCCTCAAAGATCCAAACTGGATCAGCGCTATGCAAGAAGAGCTTACTAAATTCGAAAGAAACAAGGTTTGGAATCTCGTTCCAAGACCATCTAACAAATCAGTGATAGGCACCAAATGGGTCTATCGAAACAAGTTGAATGAAAATGGAACTATAACCCGCAACAAAGCTCACTTAGTTGCTCAGGGATACAGACAAGAGGAAGGTATAGATTATAATGAAACCTTTGCCCCAGTGGGAAGACTCGAAGCTATTCGTCTATTTCTTGCTTACGCTATTCATAGAGACTTCAAGGTATATCAAATGGATGTGAAATCAGCGTTCCTCAATGGAAGGCTGAATGAAGAAGTCTACGTTGAACAACCTCCAGGATTCACTGATCCTAAACATCCAAGTTATGTTTATAAGCTGGATAAGGCACTTTATGGACTGAAACAAGCTCCACGTGCATGGTATGACACTCTATCAACTTATCTCCATATTGAAAATTTTGAGCGTGGTAAAATCGATAACACTCTATTTTCAGGAAAGTAAAAGGTCATATCATTCTTGTTCAAATATATGTCGATGATATTATACTTGGTTCTACTAACCCTGAATTGTGTACTCGTTTCGCTGAAAGAATGAAAGCTGAATATAAAATGAGTATGATGGGTGAACTGACCTACTTCCTTGGACTCCAAATCAAGTAAAATGATAAGGATATGTTTATCCACCAAGGTAAGTATGTCAAAGATATGTTGAAGAAGTTTGATCTTACTCAAAGCTCAACTATGAAAACCCATATGGCACCGCCGCTGACACTTAACAAAGATCCTTCAGGGAAAACTGTTAATGTCACTGCGTACCGTGGGATGATTGGCTCTCTCCTTTATCTTACAGCTAGTCATGCTGATATTATGTATGCTACTTGTTTGTGTGCACGATATCAATCTGAACCCAAAGAATCACATCTGATCGATGTAAAGAGAATTTTCAGATATCTGAAGGGTACTCCCAACCTAGGTCTTTGGTATCCCAAAGACTCAGGGTTCGATCTAACTGCCTATTCAGATAGTGATTTTACAGGTTGCAAGCTGGATAGGAAAAGCACCACAGGAGGATGTTAGCTCCTGGGTGGAAAGCTGGTGAGTTGGAAATGAAAAAAGCAAAGTCCAGTGTCCACCTCTACAGCTGAAGCTGAGTATGTAGCTGCTGGAAGTTGTTGTGCTCAAGTCTTATGGATGAGAACTCAACTATTGGACTATGATCTTCAGCTATCCAAAATTCCAATCTATTGCGACAGCACTAGTGCCATCAATATAGCCAATAATCTAGTGTTACACTCAAAGACCAAACACATCGAGATCAGGTATCACATTATCAGAGATCATGTGATGAATGGTGACAAAGAACTTCACTTTATCCCAACTGAATTTCAGTTAGCTGATCTTTTCACCAAACCTCTTGACGAGACAAGATTCAACTTTCTCATCAACGAGCTTGGAATGCTGAACCTTGAAGAGTAAATCTTCAGCGGTAAGGAATTGGATCAGTGATAAAGAAAATTTTATTCACTCATTCCTCATCTAATCTCTGAACAAATATGATTCGCTGATATCATGGTATGATCTCTCTCTTTAAATGCTGAAGTTTACTTCAGTATGCAGAATTTCAAAATAATTTGTATCGCTGAATATCTCTTCCTTCAGTAAATCTTTTTGAAATAACTATGCTCACTGATATTTCTCATCAGTGATTTCTTCTAAATTATCCCTGAGTTTTTCAAAAACCCTACTTCATTCTTGAAGTGCTCGGCCATCTCCTTCTCGCTGAACTACTGTGTGATTAGAAAATTCTCCTTAGTTTTCTTATTTCTTTTCTCTCTATTTTCTAGTGCAAGAAATCTATGTGTTCTCATAGTTTGTTTAGATTAGGTTTTTAACTTGATCTTATTCCGCAACAAACTGTAAATTGTTTGATTATATCAATAAACAATTTAGAAAGATAAAAATCCCCGCTTCTACAAACTTGTATAACCCTTCGGGACCAACATTTGCCCAAATAGTAGAGAGTCCATCATTCCCTTTAACCATCAATAATGACTTGTACATAATTTGACTCAATCACAATGTGCCCACAATTATCGGGACTCCACACTCTCTAACCATAGATTTTGCGGAGTTAGTAACACATAAATAAACTAACAATCATTACCACTTCCAAAATTACCATTTACATCAAACCCTAGTTTTGACTTAAACTTACCAACTTCATAAAACTTAGAAACTATTGATAGTATCCAGGAATGCAACAATCATAACCACAAAATGAAGGTTCACCCCTTGTCCTCATCCTTGACAAGATCCAAAACCCTAAACTGTCCATAAATAGAAAGTTAGGTCATTTATACCATAAGCAAGGGATTAACAAGTAAACACAAGTAAATATCAAAATAAACTTAAATATACAAACATATGTAAGTTTGGGGGGTTAGGATGACTCGCCTTGTTGGTTTTTATGTAAAACCAAACCCTAGGAGGAAGGAGGAGAAATGATTGAAGCTTATAACTACTTGAGATCTTCCTACAAACCACTACCAAGAGGTAGATGAACCAACATTAATGGTTTTTGATACCATCATAAATGAAGTGAGAGATTTAGAGAGGAACTCACCAAAAATCGCCCAAGAGAAAAACCCTAAGCTACTCCAAAATCAGATCCAAGTGCTAAAACCCCGAAATGGGTGATGTTATACAAACAGCTCCCGGTCGCGACCTTGACGTGCGACTACACCACTGGGCATAGTCGCAGGGCATTGTCGCCCACGTTCCCCGAGCTATGGTACACTACCCGCGACATTGCCACGGCGAGAGTGACACAAGTCACAGTCGCTGGCATTGTCGCCAACTGTGTATCGGCCACCCAAAAATCCCATTTTCATTCCGATCAGCTCGTCCCGACGCTACGTGACCTCGTAAGACTATATGATTTTATATTAGGAGTCTAATATATATAATTTCCAATGAAAGAGAACACACACGCTTAAATAAAATTTGGGGTGTTACAATCCTCCCCAACTTGGGAATGATTTCTTCCTCGAAATCCTAGCTACGTGAACAATTAAGGATATCGTCGCTTCATGTCTTCTTCCGATTCCCAAGTCAAATTGGCACCTCGGTGATGTCTCCATTGTACCTTAACCATCGCGACTTCTTTGCACCGTAGCCTCTTGACTTCTCTTTCTAGAATGACCATCACGACTTCTTTGTGTCTCCCACTTGGAACTCCAGCGGTCGCCTCTTCTTATCGGCATAGCTTTTCTGCCGGTCTTGGGCCGCTTTCAACCATTCTCTAATGACTTTGACCTTATCGGCCGTCTCCTGCACAAATTCCGGTCCGGCGAACTGCTTCTCTCCCGCATCTAACCAACACGCGGGTGTCCTACACTTTCTCCCATACAACGCCTCAAACGGTGTCGCCTTCAAGCTAGAATGGTAACTATTGTTGTATGCGAATTCCACTAAAGGTAGATGAGTATCCCAATGACCGCCAAAATCAAGCACACATAACCGAAGCATATCTTCAAGCGTTTGAATTGTCTTCTCACTTTGTCCATCCGCTTGAGGATGATATGAAGTGCTCAAGTTCACCCTTGTACCCAATTCCTCTTGCAAGGCTTTCCAAAATCTTGAAGTGAACCGGCTATCACGATCCGAGACTATAGACACGGGCACTCCGTGTCTAGACACCACTTCGTCGATGTATAGTTTAGCTAACTTTTCCATCGACAAGGTTTCCCGCATCGCCAAGAAGTGGGAACTTTTGGTCAAGCGATCCACAATCACCCAAATGGTATCATGCCCCTTTTAGGTCTTCGGCAATTTGGTCACGAAGTCCATAGTGATTTTCTCCCACTTCCACTCGGGTATTTCTAAAGGTTGCAAACTAGCATTAGGTGTTTGGTGTTCAGCCTTCACTAGTGATCAAGTCACACATTGTTCCACATAACGTGCTACATCCATTTTCATTACCGACCACCAATAATGTAACTTCAAGTCCCTATACATCTCGGTGCTTCCGGGATGTATGGAGTACTTCGACTTGTGAGCCTCATCCATGAGTAACTCTCGATTTCCCCCGATCTTGGGTACCCACACTCACCCGTTGAATAGCTTCACTCCACGACTATCCTCTGTTAAGAGTTGTCTTTGTTTCACCATCACTTCTTCCTTGAGGTTCTCTTCCAATAGAGCTTCGCCTTGTGCCGCTTTAATCCGCTCGATCAAACTCGATGCTAGCTCAATTATTGAAAGGTTGGCACGAAGACTCCCACTATACTCCTTCCGACTTAAGGCATCGGCCAAAACGTTTGCCATACCCGGATGGTAGAGCAATTCACAGTCGTAATCCGTGAGTAATTCTAACCACCTCCTTCGTCTCATATTTAGCTCGTTTGATCGAAAACGTATTTCAAGCTCTTATGGTCCGTATACAACGTACACTTCGTGCCATAGAGATAATGTCGCCACAACTTTAACGCGAACACCACCGCTGCTAACTCCAAGTCATGAGTAGGGTAGTTCTTCTCGTGCACCTTAAGTTGTCTTAACGCGTAGGCGATGACCTTTCCCCTTTGCATTAGAACGCATCCCAATCCCGACTTTGAAGCATCGCTATAGACCACAAAGTCCTCCGACCCTTCGTGTAAAGACAAGATTGGAGCCTCACATAACTTTCTTTGCAACGTCCGAAATGCTTTCTCTTGCTTCTCGGTCCAAACGAACTTCACGTCTTTCCGCGTAAAATCCGTCAATGAGGAGGCAATCTTAGAGAAATCTTGAACGAATCTCCCTAGTAACCCACCAAACCCAAGAAACTTCGAATTTCCGATGGGCTCTTGGGAGGTTCCCAGTTCATCATAGCTTCTATTTTGGAAGGGTCCACTTTCACTCCATCCCGAGTGACTACTTGTCCTAATTAGAACTGGACTTCTTCTAACCAAAATTCACACTTGGAGAACTTCGCGTATAATTTTTCCTTCCTTGTGACTTTCAACACTTTCCGTAGATGTCGCTCGTGCTCCGCACCATTCTTGGAGTATACCAAGATATCATCAAGACAATGACCGACTTATCGACGAACGGTCGGCATACCCGGTTCATCAAATCCATGAACACCGCCGGTGCATTGGTCAAACCGAATGGCATCATCAAGAAGTCGTAATGTCCATATCGCGTCCTAAATGTCGTCTTTGGAATGTCGTCCTCTTTCACCTTGACTTGGTGATAGCCCGAGCGTTAGTCAATTTTTGAGAAGCAACTCGCTCCTTGGAGTTGGTCGAACAAATCGTCTATCCTTGGGAGGGGGTACTTGTTCTTCACGGTCACCTTCTTCAACTCTCGGTAATCATCGTGTCGTCCTTCTTTTTCACAAATAAGACCGGTGCTCCCCACGGTGACGAGCTCGGTCTCACGAACCCCTTATCTAGTTGAGTGTGTGTTTTGGAGCCGAGAGATAAGTGAGAAGATTCGATCGATTGAGTTCACGAATTCGATTTCCAGGTTTATTTCTTTTTAATTTGTGTTTTTTAGACTTCTATCAGTTTAGATTTGTCAATTTCATGACTTTTAGTAGTTTTGATCGAGTCTGGGGTTTCGATCAGTTGTCCGGATTTCTAAGTGTCCGGATTCGAGTGTTTTCCGGATAAAGGTTTTTCCGGAAGGAGTATTACCCGGATTCTAGTGTTTTTCGGGTAGGATATTTCCCGAATAAGTTTGTCTGGGTCAGTTTCCGGATAAGGTTTTTCGGATAGAGTTCTCCGGACCAGTTTCTGGATGAAATGTATCCGGATTTCTATTCATCCTGATGCTAGTGTTTTCCGGGTAGATTAATTCCCGGATGGTACCGGATTTGGTTACCGGATTGTAGTTGTTCGGACCGGGAGGATCCGGTGTAAACACCAGATCTATTAGGTAAACATGAAATCATCCATTGATATTCAAGAATCTAGAGTATTTGTTAGCTTCAATCTTCCTAATCGTAGAAGTATTTAGAAGTAGTGAAAAATAGGCCAAGTAAAGAAAGCCTCTTACAGAGGCTCTGCCGAACTTACCGAGAGATCAAGGTCAAGAAGCTACAGAAGCTACAGAGACGTCTCAGAAGCTCTGTCATACGCGCAAAGAAGACCAAAGACTCGGAATCCGGTAAAGACTGATCTACAAAGGACCATACCGTAGAACCTCTGTAACACTTTACAGAGCCTCTGCGGTCCTCACTAAAGACTTGGAAGATATTTATAATATCTTGCTACTGTTCCTGGACCTGTTCATCAACTTGCATGGCAACGTACCCTGTCCAACTTCAACGTGTCAAACTCTGAGTGGACTCAATAGGGCATAGTACGTAATAGACGTCTGCGGCATTAAATGCAATACAACACGTTCAACTATTCATGTCGTCCGATCAACAGTAACTCATGCTTTATGGTCCCCTTGTAGTTGTATATAAGGAAGACTCATGTTGAGTTCTTCCTAATCGAGAATTAAGAGATAAAAACATCACAAGAACACATAGCTTATACACTTTGAGAGTCATATCTGTTTTAAAGCTTTGCTTACTCACTGTTCTTAAATCTGTTCTTGATATATATATATTCAGTAAACTTTGAGATATTATTTCTTGTTCATTGTTTATTTATATAGTGTTCTAAAATCTATCAAACATATCTGTTAGTTCTTCAAATACGGTTCCGCATCAAACATAAACTTGAACTAATAGATCTGATAATCTTGTTTAAACAAAACGGGAACCAACAGTATTACATATGAATTATGAACTTTCTCTCTCTAGATTCTCTCTCTAACACTCTCTCTAAGATATTACAATTAAGATCATTATCTAATCACTTCTAATGACTTGCTTATTGCTTTGCTTAACAACTAAGTTAAAGTAATTTATACCTAGGATTACAAAGCATTAAATCTAAACTAGTTTGACTTTACATGACTTTGACTTTTACTTTGACTTTACAATCTTTGACTAATACGTTGACTTTTACAATAAATATTGAATACAATAATGCTCTAACATTCTCCCCTTTAGATTCAAGATTTAAAAAAAATAGCAACAGTCTTCAGTTCTTGATCTTCAAAACTTTAACTCTGACTGTTTTAAACATTGAAGCTCTGACAATCTTCAAACAGCTTTATAATCTTCAAACTTTTAACTTTGAACCGTCTTCAGTCATTGAAAGACAAATTAACTAACTAACGTAACAGTACTAACGATTCTGACGGGGTTAACAGAAAAAGGACCAAAAATGTTAAGGATTTAACGGAGAACAAACGGGATTCTGTTAAGGACTGTTACTGTTCATCGTCAACAGCAACTTCGATCTGAGTTTTCCAGATTCGTTTTTCTCATTCAATTCTCGATCAAACACGATGATTTTTGTTTCTATGAACTCCTAAATCGAAAATGAATCGATTATAATCAAAGTTCGCCGATCATGCAGTGATAAAACGACGATGGAAAAGCTTGAATAAACCCCGGCGTGAAGACGTTTTTCGACGAGAGTTGATCTCAGGCGATGAAAACACTACTTTTCGGATCAAGAGGATCCGAGAAACTCACTTTTCGGATGTAAGAGGATCCGAATTCCTCACTTCTCGGATTCTTCTTGATTCGAGTTCCTCACTTCTCAGAATAAACGTGATCCGAAAACCTCTTAAGAATGAACCGAGAAGTATTCTGAAAGGGGCTGATCCGAGAAGTAGAGCTAGAAGGATCCGAAAAGTATTTGAAGAAGGATCCGAAAACGTTTTAAACCGATCCGAAAAGTTCCAAAATACAAACTCCGACGAGATTCCGGCAAACCCGTTTTTCCGGCGATGACCTGCACAAACTCAAAAACTTTGTGTTTTCTGCTTCTTTTTCGATTATGAAACTTGTAGAGTGATCGAAATTAAAAATCAAACAGATCTGAAAAAAAATCTTAACAAAGCATGATCCGAAAACTATAACTTCTCGGATGAAACACACACAGATAGTTCACACACACAGTAAATTTGATCCGAGAACTTTTCAGTTAAAGGATCCAAAAAGTTATGAAAGCATGTGATCCAAGAAGTTTTTTCTCATGCCTGATCCGAAAAGTTTATGGAAGAAGGATCCGAAAACTTTTCCAATGCCTGATCCGAATTCTTTTTGGCAAGCACACACACAGCTCACACATTTTCTTCTTTCTTCTTTTCTTCACTGTTGACAACCTGAAATTTACAAACACTCAAAAACAATTGTCAATCTTTAGTTTTTAAGATCAAAATAAATCACAAACACATTTTTAAAACAACACAACTAAAAATATGGATCGAAATTCAAGATCTAAATTTTTTTAACATGAATATCTCAAGAACACATTCAAACCAAAAATTTCAAAAATGAAATTTATGCATTAAGACTTGAAATTTTTGATGAATTCATGTCTAAAACATGTTTTTAAGAATGATTTTGCACAAAAATGAATCAAATTAACATCGAATTGTAAAATCAATCTCTAAAAAATTTCACAGAACATTTTTTCTCAAGAACACCAAATTTTTCAAAATCATCAAATTCTTCAAATCTTGTTGTGTTTTTGTAAATCTTTTGATGCAAAACTGATTTATATCAATGGAGAAACATTTTGCAATCAAAATCAAAACAAACAAGAAACGCATAACCCATTTGTGTTCTTGAAAACTTCAAAAATGGTGAAATTCTTCAAATCTCTTCAAATCTTCATCAAATCGGACGAATTTTGGATGAATTGTGCACAAAATTGATCTCCCAAAGCTGTGATACCAATTGTTAACACCAGATCTATTAGGTAAACATGAAATCATCCATTGATATTCAAGAATCTAGAGTATTACATATGAATTATGAACTTTCTCTCTCTAGATTCTCTCTCTAACACTCTCTCTAAGATATTACAATTAAGATCATTAACTAATCACTTCTAATGGCTTGCTTATTACTTTGCTTAACAACTAAGCTAAAGCTATTTATACCTAGGATTACAAATCATTAAATCTAAACTAGTTTGACTTTTACTTTGACTTTACAATCTTTGACTTTTACAATAAATCTTGAATACAATAATGCTCTAACATCTGGATTGTGTACCGGATTAATTCTTTCTGACTTCTCTCAGTTTTAAAATTTTGAGATTTCCTGATAAATGTCTGGGTGGTTTATCCGGATAATTATATCCAGATTGTGTACCAGATTCTTTAGGTTTTCCGAATAGATTTCCGGCGGAGTTACCCGGGACCCCTGTGCTAAGTCGCCGAAGAGGGAAATTTGTGAGTGTTTCCTGGGTAAGGGTATGATAGGCTTATTTAGGATTCCCAACCTGTCGAGTAGTTTTATGTGGTAAATGGTTATATGTATTTTCTGTAATTCAGATTCGATGGAGTTTGTTGAAAAGTAAAATCCCCGTGATTTTCAAAAGACGGTGATAATTGCGTTATTTCGTCTGGTGAGTTTTACTTTAACCATTTTCAAACTGAAATACATATATACTGGATAAATATGTGGTAGGTAGTGTGATGATGTGCTTATGATTGAAATATGATATATTGAGATGTATGTTGTATTTATATAAGCATTACACTACACGATTGCACGTTGGCCGGACTTAGGGCCGGTGGAGTTTGGTTGTACGGAGGGACAGCGGAGTTGACTGTATTTTAGTGCAGCGGAGTAAATTGATTAGTTGGTTTAGCGCAACCAACTAATATGACCATGTGAAATATTTGTACAAAATGCATAAGAGTCATGATTGGTATTGTGATACTTGTTATATAGCATTGTTTTTATAAAATGATTACTAATTAAACTGACAGGGATTTTCTCACTTAGACCAATTGGTCTAACCCTCATTTTGTTTTCAAAAATATGTATTCCAGGTCAATGAACGTTTAAAGGCAAAGGCAAGGATAAGGTGTAATGTGCTTACGAAGTCTGCGTATCTTTGATAGTTTCTAAAGATCATTTTGTATGGATAGTTTTTGTGTATCGTATTGTAATTTATTAGCGAAAAGTTTACACTATATGTAATGTATAGTTTTGAGACCAAGGGACGATATGTGATAAAATATGTATCTTTTGTTGTGTATGTCTGGCATGTAATTTGTGTTATATGGTGCATGTTTGGGGCGGGGTTGTTACACCTTTTTCATCTCTATCCATGCGTCGAGAACCACTAGCCATTCTATTGATTTTAACAATGTTAATATACACATAAGCACATACCCAATATAATAAGGTATTCTAGTTCAAAAATGTACCTGTAAGCTAATAATTACACCGGCCAGATGTAATTTGAAATTACCTTACATGATGTTCTTTCGACCTATTATATTTTATATCCCAAAGGTTCTAGAATATTAGAGCCATCCTGCATCACATGCAGTTTAAGTCTAGCTATGGATCTGGATACCTAAATCCCTTAAACTAGGGCTCTGATACCAATTGTAACAACCCACCCTAAACATACACCATATAACACAAAATACATCTCATCATGTTAAAACAAAAGATACATATTATATCACATAAGGTCTTTTGGTCCCAAAACTATACATTTCATAATTCATTATAAACCTTTTGCTACAACATTACATTACAAACTAATACAACCATTAATACAAAACGTTTCAGGAAAAACTTCATAACTGCACAGTCTTCAGAAGCGCACTACAATTTATCCTTTCCTTTGCCCTTAGTTGTTTCTTGACTTGGAATACATATTTTTTAAAACAAAATGAGGGTTAGACCAATTTGTCTAAGTGAGAAAATCCCTATCAGTTTAATAAATATTTTGTAAAAACATCGATACAAAACAAGTATCAGAATACCAATCATGATTCGTATGCACTGTGTACAATTATTTCACATAGACATAATATTAGTTGGCTGTGCTAAATCAACTTACTCCGTTGTACCTTACCAACTACGCTGACCTTCAAGTACAACCACACTCCACCAGCCCTAAGTCCAGCCAACATGCAATCGTGTAGTGTAATGGTTATATAAATACAGTGTATATATACATATATATATATATATATATATCAATATATCACATTCCAATCATATTCACATCATCACACTACGTACCACATACTTATCCAATATATGAGTATTCCAGTTTGAAAATAGTTAAAGTAAAACTCACATGATTGCTAACACGATACTTCCACGCTTTCCTCAATTAAACTGATGATTCGACCTTCCACAAAACGTCACAGAATCTGAAATAATTCTAATACAATTACTCATTTACCATTTAAACACATAAAACTCCTTAGCAGGCTAAGAATTCTAAATAAGCCTAAAATACCCCCTTTTAGACTTAAATATAAACCTCTACTTCAACTTGGAACTAATATTCTACAATCTGAACCACCTAATAAATCTTATCCGGAATTACTAAACAAATCAGGAAATACTCAAAATTTTGAATAACAAACCCATTTGGAAATGGCCAGAAATCATAATAACACTCCTACCTGGAAAACACCCACAATCCGGATACAACTACCATCCGGAAAAGACAAAGAATTCGGAAAATAACTATCTGGATAAGCCCTTTCGAAACTTACAGATAATCCGGATACACATCTCACATCCGGAAACCCAGAAGAATCTGGATCAATCGAATCTGGAAACTTAAAGAATTTGGATGACATTCGCACCAAACTCAATCTCAACGAACACAAATCAAGAATATGACAAATATAAACCGATAGAAATCATCTACTACTTGATACGAACATAAATTGAAAATAGATTACCTAAAAAAATGACTCCAATTGAAACTCCTTTGAGCCCTAATCGATCGACAAACTCTCGGGTCTCTTTCTCTTGGCTTCATAACACACACACATATATAACACGAAACCGCCTCCAATAATATCAAAAGGAGGTGCTACACCTTATATATATAAATGCTAAACTGCGATTAAGGGTTCAAACTATATGAAAATGACGAACATACCCTTGAACTTGCAAACCAACACAATATTTCCCTAAACATATAAACATAAACTAAATAAATACGAAACTCTAAATCTTAACTTAACTTAAAATAAAACAGAAAATAAATAATAACTAACGAAACTTACCCGAGCCATTACAATTACTATTTTTGTTTGTTCCAAAATAAATGTCCACTTTCAAAATTAAAATATCTACTTTCCCATTCTACCCTTAATTATGTGATTGGAGAAAATTTTTCTCTGGTAAAACTGTACTTTGGTTAAATAAAAAGTGTAATAATTATGTACTCCTAAAACTGTGTGCATTTTTTATTGTGGACATTTATTGTGGGATGGGGGGAGTAATATTTATTGGATTTGAATTATAATCACTTTGTGTGTGTGTGTGTGTGTGAAAAATGTCATTTTTGTTGAGAAGTGTGAAAAGTACTTTTAAACCGTTGATCACTTTTAATCAAATACCCTCCCATGAATTACGACTTAAAAATGGAATTGATCTGATGCATCTCGGTGCATCTTGTATCGATGCATCTCATCCTAATGTTCGTCCCTTTCTCATCCAACGGTTGATAACCACTTCTCACGCTTCTCACCAAATTTGGCACTTCTCATTGAAACCCAACCCTATATATATAGGGGTGAGTTCAAATGAAAACTCATTTTCAATTGTGCACATGAGGACAAAGTCATAACCATTGATCAAGATTTGGAAAACTAATCAATGGTTAAAACAAAATATGATTAATTAAGAAGTGATTAGAGACAAAATTGGAAATTTGAATATGCGCCTACCTTATTTGACTTTTTATTTTCTTTTTAATTAAAAACTTTTACCCCCTTAAATTTTAAAATAAAATATCTTAAAAATTACTAATATTTTAATTAAACAAATTACATTAAAAAACCGAGAATTTCGTGCTCTTCGATATGACATCCATCTTGATATGGTTTTTTTTTATTTTAACCGTTTTTACGTGAAATGTCATATATGTTATATTCATTATGAATATGTATGCACGTCCCTGAGTGTCCACATTTAGTATGAATAACAAATGTGAACGCTCATTCACTATTCATAGTGAATAATACAACATTCAGGATGATTAATACACGAATTCATGATTCATGTATTATTCATCATGAATCGTGTATTATTCATCATGAATCGTGTATTATTCACCATGAATGCTGTATTATTCATCCTAAATGATACATTATTCATGATGAACAATAAATGAATGACAGTGAAGGTGTGGGCACATCGCGCGCTCTTTTTGTTTCCCGATTCATAGCCGAATTTTGGTTTTATTCATTATGAATATGTATGCACATCCCCGGGTGTCCACATTCCGTATGAATAACAAAGGTGAACGTTCATTCACTATTCATGATGAATAATACAACACTCGGGATGAATAAAACATGAATTCATGAATCGTGTATTATTCACCTTGAATGTTGTACTATTCATCCTGAATGATACATAAATGATGAATAATATATGAATGACCCGTGAAAGTGTAGACATGTAACACGCCCTCTTTTGTTTCCCCGGTTCACAACCGAAACTCAATGGGTGTTGGGTTACGGTGATAAATAATGTCTTACAACGTTGAAGAAAGTGTTGAAAAATGTGATGTCGAGTTACGGACTCATGATGTCGAGGTGGGGTACACATTTGAACTTACATTAATATTTATAATGAATATAGAACATATATAACACTTAATGTAAAACACGGTTAAAACAAAAAAAATTATATAGAGATGAATGTCATATCGAAGAGCACAAAATTCTCGTTTTTTGATGTAATTTGTTTGATTAAAATATTATTAATTTTTAAGATAATTTATTTTAAAATTTAAGGGGTTAAATTTTTAATTAAAAAAGAAAATAAAAAGTCAAATATGTTTAGCGTGAGAGTGAAATTATCTTCCTTTTTTACCCTAGTCACCTTAATTAATAATTTCAATTAAAACTCTATTTAATATGAATCATTGGATCAATAGAGATGGAAGGGCCAAGATCCGTCCTCATGTGCACAATTGAAAATGATTTTTCATTTGAAATTTCATCTCTCTCTCTCTCTCTCTCTATATATATATATATATATATATATATACTAGGTTCGAACCGTGTATTATATGGGGTAATTTAAAAAAATTAAATCATGCCAGAAAACTTATCAACTATTATGAAAGTTTAATTCAAAGTGAATTGACGGGAAGCATAACAATTTGACTTTGAAAATATCATTAACTAACCAATCTGTTGATAACTGAAATTATGTAATTCAATTAAAATTAGAGGAAATAATATAATCATGATTAAGAAATTATAAATAATTAAATATACTATAGTAAAATAGTTGCATATTTATATTTTTGAAAAATGTTCGAATTCATAATCTAAAACTCAATTGATAAGTGATGTTTTTTTTCAAGTAATTAAATCTCTTATGATAATTCTAAGGGTGTTTCGTTGACAGAATGGAATTTGATAGAATTGTAATTCGTCGAAAGAATTCGACTTTGAAGTAAAAATTGATATGAAATTGCAATAAGAAAATCACGACAATTTAGTGATTATTTGTATCAAATCTCATACTAATTTCAACAAATCCCATACTAATTTCAATAAATCCCATACTAATCACGACACATTAATTCGTATATATTTATGATATTTAATAATATAATTAAATTCAAAAATATTCAATATTGGGCTCATTTCGAAGGTATTGACGAAGCGATTACAATGGTATAATTTGTAAAAAAATAGAAATATTTTTTAATGCATTTTAGTTCATATACATTATTTATGTTAATATGATAAGAGTCTAAGATGAAAAATAAAAAAGTAAGGGATTAAAAGTAAACTACATACCTAATTATAAGAGTAGTAAATGTAACGTATAAATTAAAAAAATTGAATTTAGGAGAGATTTAAGGAGGAGTGAATGTGGGTGTGTTAATTGAACTTATAATGTAAATTGCGTCCAGATACATATTTAGGCGGGATAATACTGAAGTCGGCTCACCAGACGACGACACGTGGCATGCTAGTTACTTATTTATTATATATATATATATATATATATATATATATATATATAGAGAGAGAGAGAGAGAGAGGGGAATGATCATGCAAGAAGTTAAACATTATGCGAGAAGGTAAGAAGTGTGATATAATATATGATTACACGGCATGTGGGTGTATTTAATCATATATGATTAAACGTCTATGTATTGTCAATGTATCATGTATTTAATTATATATGATTAAGCTTGTGTATCATATATGATAACACTTCTCGTTTTCTCGCATAAGGTTTTAGTTTTTCTCGTTTGAACCTGTCGCTATATATATATATATATATATTCTCGAGATAGTATGAACTTTTATTTCATAAGAACTGTAGGACCCCTTTGATCGCGCATGGATAATATCACGTGCTCGATTAATTAGACAATTTGGATATGCGCGATGGCATTTTCATAATATGCTGAACATTGATGGCAATTATTTGGGCTAGACACGGAGCTTAGCATATGTTAACCCCCATGAAATACATTAACATATACGTGTCTTAACATCATGAAATATTCAACCTTAATATACATTAATAAACCATAACAACCCTAAATATTCATGAATATATATTAGCATATCTCTACAATCTTAATAAAAAATTAACATGAAAATCTTAACACACATTAACCCTAAAAACTTTAATTTAATAATCGAAAATTTTAACTTACCATTTAGTATCTACTGATCAAGGTTTTAAACTATTTCAAGTCATAGATAATGAATAAAAATGTCATTAGAATTTTAAATCAATGCTTACTGATTGTTATAGAAAAATTTATATCATGATTGAAATAATACAAAATAAAGAATGTACTTTTTTATGACAAAAGAAAATGATGTTGCAATTTGAGATCAAAAAAATATTATTTATAGAAACTTTTAGATATTGATTTAACAAAAACAAAAACATGAGTACGTGAAAAAATTATTAATTAATATCACTTGTATAAATCTAAATATCAAATATCTTATATACATTTGTAAAATTTTGATACAAAGATAGAGAGAGATTTTCCGGAGTGGTATATATATCCTTAATTAACGAGTAGAAGAATATCAAACTAATCGTAAACACGCATCATATAAGAATCTATGAGGAAACATGTCATGATACCAAAACTACATGAGTATATATAATAATGGGACTCCATATAAAAACCCATCATGTGTTGTTCAGAGTTGGGTGATAAACTGTCCCACACTTGCCCAGCATTAATCAGCATCCCAGGATGGAGAAAGTGAATTAAAGGGGTAAATATGCATGATGATGATGGCTGCAATGATGCTAATAATCATGATTAGACATAATGAAAGAAGAAAGCATGGCAATATCTACTCATTCTGTCTCTCAAGACAAACAATCCTTCTACTGTTAGGGTTTGCATGAGATGTCCTTTTAATACACCATCTTCAATTCTTGTAATCACAAAACAATCCTGTTTAGCCCTTTCTTGATTAACTTAAATTGCGAATATTCTAAAGCAACCAACTTTACTGTGGTATATACCACTTTTTATATGAGTTGACGTTCATATATGCATCTTAATTTAATTAGTAGAAATATAGAGATATATTTAGGGACTAACATTAACAATATAATATTGGTACCACTTTTTTTAATTATTTTCCTAAAACGTAAGTAGTAAATTTCTTAGAGATTCATCTAAAATATTTTAAAATTTATAATCTAGCACATTAAAAAACCTATCTTTACCTCTTTTAAAGTTTATTTCTATGTTATGCAAAAAGGATAAGACCTATACCATCATTTGGAATGTTTTTATTATGCTGGTATCACAGCCATTATGAAATATAAATCATGTACATGTCATTTGTGTGATTAAATTTTGAAGTGGATCCTCAAACCTTCCACATATTCTTGGAGAATAACTACATTCTTTTCCCTTTTTTCTTCATAATCATACCTAAATCCCAATCAAGACCCAATATTATGGGGATGACCTCTCAAATCTGTCCAATCTCCCCCCTTTTCATCACTTTTCCTGGTCAGACTACCCTTTTCTCTTTCTGCTTCTGCTTTTTTGTACACATTTCTTTTCTTTCCACTTTGAGTGAACTTAACAGCCTCAGAAGCCAAGTTTTCTCGTACATATTCTTGTTTTCTTCCATATGTTTCTGTCTTCTTCCACATCCCTCTGCATATATATATATATATATATATATGTCTTTTGATGCCATCTTTTTTATTATTATTTCCGTTTTATTTTGTCTAGTCTTTTGTGCATGCAGTAACTTGTTACCTTCCTCTGCCTTTCCAGCCACCTGACATTCACAAATTGGATTGGGTAAATACTTACCTATTTCTCTTGTGTATCCATTTAAACTTCTTTTCATTAGGTGTAAATCTATTTACTATTTTTCAGAAAAAATTAATCATTCTCGATAGGGGTGTTCCTTGCACTGCATATGCGGTTTGAACATTTTCCTAAACCGCACCGCATACACCTCAAATGCAAAATTTGGAATGGTTTGGAACCTAGTCAAGCTAGGCGGCTCATACTCACGCCGATTATTATTAAAGAAAAAAGTTACAACGCGGGGGACATAAACAAAAACCCTGAACAACAAAACAAATGCAATATCACCTAAAATGTTGTCTCTATGCATTTCGTGAAGCAACAATCATCAATTAATCTATCATAGTCAACATTTGCTAAAAACTTACTGTGATCCCACACTGACAAGTAATAAGAGTAAATACACAAGATATATGAATCAAAGAAGTACACCTCTATATATGAAAGATGAACTTGCAGCTTACAACTTCACAGAAGGTTGAGAGGTTTACAAAGTGGAAGGAGGCTGCGAAGATAGAGGCGTGTGTATTTCGTGTATCTCTGACCTAAAAAATACAGATAGTATACTATATATACTATTCAAACTTTGACAACATGTCACATTAGGTCCCTCAACTATAATACTACATGGTACAAGATAATGTAACATTAACAATCTCCCCCTTTGTACCAATGTAGAGCCATAAGCTTTAGACATTCATTGGAACCACTTGTGTCTTCTGAAGCCCGAAAATCAACTCGAATCTTCTTAGTGCGTTCCGGTAGTCTACTCGATATTTGACGGCATCCATTACTTCCTTTATCAACGCCTTTTGTTTCTTTGACAGCTTCTCTTCTCCTTTAGCATCCAATCGTAATCTGCTCACTAGATGAATCTGAATCATCCTGAAAGTTTCGTCGCTGAATTTATTTGCATCAGTGACTCTCATGAATTTCTTTTCTGAGGCTGAGTCAATGAACACAACTCCAAGATCTGGTTTGCTCAGCACGGTGTAAGCTTGAACACTCTGAATATCTGCCAGATCTAGATTCGGAGGTCTGATGTTGACTCGTTCTTGACGCGCTTCCAAGGCCATTTGAAAATCCTTAAGATATGAAAACTTCAGGATGTTCTTCATGTACCTCTTCAGACTTTGATAAGCATCTGACCATTCTCCCTTCTTTTTAGGATCTTGAGACAGGATTTCATACAAGTTGCAAACGTCATTGAGCTGTAGTTTCTGAAAATCTGCCTCATTAAAGACTAGTTCTGAATCATCTGATCTCTGAACGGTAAACACTGGGTACCAAACCTTTGAAAGCTTTCGCGATTCTATCTTCAGTACTCTTCTGATCGGTTTGTCAGACTTTATTGCATTGGCGTTCAGAGATTCATATCTCATGAAATAGAGATATTCAGTTCTGTGCTTTTCTGGCCAGTCTTCAATCCCGTAGACTTTTTCCCAAGTGATTGGCTGCATGACCCTTACAAACATATTGCTTCGTAAGATTTCCTGAAAGGGAGTCATAATTCTGACTCGTAGGCCAGTCGCCACAAATCCTGGTTCATTCTGGATAATGTCTTGGAGAAGTCTGATTTCTGCTTGAAGCGTTGGATCTCTGAGATGTTCAGCAGGTTGTAGGTTGATAACGATCGGAGCTTGCGGTTGAATTACTTGAGTTTGAGCTGGAGTTTCTGAAGTATCTGCTTGTTGAATAGAAGATCCTGGAGCTTCAGTCTCTGAATCTAGAGCAGCCATCATAGTATCAGAAGAATCAAACACATTTGCAATTTCTTGTTTGATCTGCACCGTTGTTCGTTCGGGCTCTTCATCTGAATCTATGATTATAAAGTCTGTCGTCCATTCATCTTCTGTTCTATTGTCACTAGCCGAAGGCTTTTCAACCCCAGCTATGACATCAGCTAGAATATCGAGATTCTCTGAGTCAGTGGCTCCTTTACTTGTATCCTCGGACGCTTTACCGGATGTTGTCTCAGTTTCTTTCTCTACTGCAGTGCTCTCAGAAGCAGCAACTGTACTTGTTCCAACACCTGTACCTGTACTCTCCTCCTCATGGTGATCTGGATCATCCTGATCATCATGTCTTCTTTTCTGAGCGGTTTCAGCTTGAACACCACAAGCCAGTTCGACTACTTCGACCCTTTTGACAATCGAATGAAAGCCAGCCAAAAAGGAATCTGCCATGTTGGAGATTGAGTTATTTAGCTGCTCAAATTGGGGAACAAGCAGTGGATTGGTGGTTGATGAAGCTTGAGGCGGTGGTGGAGGTGGAGGTGCGGTTTGTTGACGAAGCAAGCTAATAAGATCGACATCCTCGCCTGGTCTTGGATCGTTTTTGGCAAGAAGTCGTGCAAGCAGCTCTGACTTGAGTAGATCTTCAGGAGCAAGATTTAACGGGATCGATGTTGGATCTTGTTCAACGGGTTCTGCTCTAGTCGGTTGAGGTTCAGATGTAGATGATTCAGCCGGTCCTTTACCTTTCACCGCTCTGATTACATCATCACGTAATTTCTGAAACTCTGCTTTCATTTTATCAGTATGAGCCTGATATGTGTTGTCGATTGATCTGACGAAATGCTTTAGTAGAGTAAGTGGCACGAATCTATTCGGAGGAGGGCCAACCAAACTAAACGCTCGTTCTAGATCAGCATTTATGGGACTATCACCAGACCACTTAGGTTACTGGTTGAAGTAGCGGTTGAAGCAACCGTACTGCCTGTGTTCAAAGCTGGCATAGTGTTAGCAATGACAGGACTTCCACCCGATCCTCGTGACGCACCAACAAAGGGTGGCACTCTGGGTGTTCCGGTTGGGGCACGAAAGCTCCCAACATGGTGTTGTTCAAATAGCGGTGACCTAGGAAAAGAAGTTGTTCCAAAAGGCGTTAGACTCGATGTGCTCTGAAATGAAGTCGGTGGCCGGGGCAAGGGCCTACCTGTTTCAATACCAGCGAACACCGAATGTGTTGCCGATAGACTTTGTGCATATTCCCCTGTGCTGAATGAAACACCGACCTGTTGAGAGACCAATGAGTGGCTTGGTGGGGGTGTGCACTGCATGGTTGGGCGGACCATGGCTGTTTCAATGCTCAACGGCGACGAACGCACGTTGGCAGAAGATGTGGTTGCCCGGCTTGGATCGGTTTGGGAAGAGTCGGTAGTTATAACTTTTTCCGACTCTTTCACAATTTCGCTCATTTCTTTTCTCCCTCTTACCTCACTACTAAACACGTTTTCTTCATCTACGTCTACTTCTTCTTGTATAAGTGTATTACCAACAGCAACAACTGTATAAGTAACCATAGGTTCTGGTTGACTAGATGAACCTGCACCAGGTGTTTCAACGCGAGGCCTTTTTCTTGTTTGCCTTGGTAACAAGTTTGCTTCTTGATCTGAGTCATATTCATAATCACCAAAAGCAACAAGAGGACTGAATGGTTCTGTTCTTTGGCTTGAAGAAGATGTTGCTTGACCGCCAGAGCGTGAAGATGTAGCACGACCAGTACTTCGAGTCCTACCCCCCACTCTCTTTCTTGTTGTTCTTCTCACCACTCGTTGTTCAGGAACCTCTTGTTCCTGAACCCCCTCGACAATAGGACCCTCACCACCTACTGGGTTTGCATCTTGGGCAGGTCCAGCCGGATTTGGCTGGTCCATTAATGCGTTTTGCTCCCTATACTGAATCACTACCCAACTATCCTGGTCGGCATAATTTAGTACCTCTGGTCGAATAACGGCGGTATCCACGAATGGTTCATGTGCTGGCGGTACAAGGAGGTGCATCCATCTTGCTGGTCCTCGCTCAGCTTCCTCTCTTCTTGGGATTTCCGGTCGGTCTTGCATAGCCTGATGAATCAGGATTTGGAAGAACCGTTGAAATGGCACAAAGTTGCGTCTCATTTTGGGTTTGAGCTGATCTGCAACAATTTCCACCATTTCATTCCAGATAAGGACAGCATAGTCTATATTGCGGTTGAAGGCGAATGCATGAAACATCTTTAGGATCGCTAGATTCGTCTTATCTAGGCCAGTATGCTTAGATGTCATGCAGCGATTGAGGATTGAGCATAGGGTGTACCACACCGGCGGTAGATGTTGTCTTCTGAATTGTGATGAACCGGTGAGTACGGGGACTCTTGGATCTTGATATCCAAGGCTGCGGATATCAGTGAATAATTCTTCAGAAACAGCTGGATCTTCGAAGTTGTCGCGTCTTGGAAGTTCGAGAGCACGACGTAAGCCTTGTAGAAAGCTGATGATTATTTTCACGGATTGCTAGAAAGCTGGCCTTTGGCATGATTTCTTCATCCGGGTCAACGGCATTGACGGACGGATGTGAAGAGCGTTGCGAGGCGATGATGGTGTTGTCATCGGATGCATATTCAGCAGGTTGTTCAGCCATCTGTAAGGTATTTTAACATGTTAGAACAGATTTAAGCAATTCAAACAGAAAGGTATTTTTCTTGAAAAAAAAATCCCAAAAACAAAAAAAATTTCACAAGGCCTTGAAACCTCGCAATACAAGATTGCGAGGCTCGCAGTCAATAGATATAGAAGATTGCGAGGCTCGCAGGACCTGGAAGGTTGCGAGGATCGCAGTCTTGAAGAGTATGTGTTGCGAGGGGTTTGAATGTCAGAGGATTGCGAGGTTTATGAACCTCAACAGTAAAACTCATGTGGTTTTCCAGATTTTTTTAATTAGCATGTATAGATGTTAAAATTGATACTAGCATGCTCGGTTTTGGTTCGTGAGTAAACCTTAATCATCTAAAACATCTAACAAGCACCAATCGATTGAATTTTAGCATGTAACAGTGACCGACCCTAAAACCCCTTAAACCCTAGATGCAAAATCGATTAAATCAGGAGTTTTAACGGATGAAATGTAATAAGAATCGAGAATACATACCTCTTAATCGAATGTAGTCGATTACACGGAATAGAATCAACAAATAAAACACCTTTGGTCGAATCGCAATGATCAGAATGAGAGAAAAACGAGGGTTTCAAATGGAGAGGTTTTTGAAATAATGACCAAGTCAAAGTTCGCAATGTATAAACCAATTTGAAATCCGTGACACGTGTCACTTCCTGATTTTCCCAAAATTAAAAAAAATGGATCGCAATACAAAATCCAAAACCTCGCAATATAAGGTTGCGAGGGAATCTTTGGATCGCAATTAACTAATGCGAGGGAATCTTTGGATCGCAATAGGAGACTGCGATAGAAAGATTCCATCGCAATGAACTATTGCGAGGAAATTGCGAGGAATTTTGACACTTTGACATTTTTTTTTTTTTTGATCTTTTTCCAAATTTTAGCCCACTGGAAGATGTCCAACTTCCAATTGTTTATTTAAACTAGGTAATATCCAAGACTATTTTTCACTCCCCCTTAAGTGATGCATAAGGGTTTGTAAAAAATACAAGTTAGAAACACTTACCTTGTTATCTTCAAGCAGTAAGTATTTGGAAATACCTTTTACTTACTCTGTCATGTATGCACACTCCCCCTCTTTTTGTGCATACTCCAATTCCTGTACTCTCCCTGAGACTATGAACAAGTCTTTTGCACACATAGATATCATCACAATTGTATCGTTACGATAAAATAAACTTTGAAACACAACAAATACATGAAATTGAAATATCTTATGTTGATAATAGAATGTGATGAAAATATGAGTGTATCAATTTAGATAGATTTATCTAGATTGAAAGATACATATTTCCATCCATTAAATGATCAAATTAGATATTACACTTTCATGTTCAACATGCCAAGCTTGGATATTAAGAAATTAAAGCGTTTTTCATCCAAGGCTTTTGTAAACAAATCGGCAAGTTGATGCTCTGTTGGAACAAAATATAATTCAACCGTACCTTTTTCCACATAGTCTTTTATGAAGTGATACCTGACATCTATGTGTTTGGTCTTTGTGTGCTGAACCGGATTTGCTGTAATGGCAATTGCACTTTTGTTGTCACAGTTGATAGGGATCTTCTCGTATCTGAAGCCGTAGTCCTGCAGTTGAGTCCTCATCCACAGAACTTGTGAACAACAACTGGCCGCAGCAACATACTCTGCCTCCGCAGTTGATGTAGAAACACAGTTCTGTTTCCTCGATGACCAACTGACCAACTTTTCCCCTAAAAACTGAACATGACCAGAAGTGCTCTTCCGGTCTAGCAAACTACCTCCATGATCTGCATCTGAGTATGCAGTGAGCTCGAATCCTGATCCCTTTGGGTACCAAAGTCCAAGGTACGGTGTCCCTTTCAAATATCGAAAGATCCTTGTAACAGCACTTCGATGTGATTGTTTTGGTTGTGCCTGAAATCTTGCACATAAACATGTAGAGAACATTATATCTGGACGACTCGCAGTGAGGTACATTAATGAACCTATCATCCCTCGGTAGTTCTTGACATCGACATCTACACCGTTTGGATCAGGACCAACTTTTGATTGGTGAGCCATAGGTGTACCAATCGCAGTACAGTTTTCCATTTTGTATTTCTTCAAAATGTCAAACACGTATTTTGATTGGTTGATGAAGATACCTGTCGAGAACTGCTTGACTTGTAATCCGAGAAAGAAATTAATCTCTCCCATCATACTCATCTGGAATCTGGTCATCATTAAACCCGAAAACCACGTGCATAATCCAGGGTTAGTTGAACCAAAAATAATGTCATCGACGTAAATTTGTACCAAAAGAATATCACCTTCTTGTTCCAGAGTAAAGAGAGTTGTGTCAATTTTACCTTTTCGAAAGCCAGCACCAAGTAAGTAGGTAGATAGGATTTCATACCAGGCGCGAGGGGCTTGCTTCAGACCATAGAGAGCTTTGTCAAGTATGTAGACATGATCTGGATAATCTGTGTCCACAAAACCCTCTGGTTGAGAAACGTATACTTCTTCTTTCAAAACGCCGTTCAAGAATGCTGTCTTCACGTCCATTTGATAAACAGTGAAGTTTCTGTAGGCAGCGTATGAAAGAAATATCCGTATTGCTTCTAAGCGAGCAACCGGTGCGTATGTCTCATCATAGTCTATTCCCTCCTGTTGCCTGTACCCTTTCGCTACAAGGCGTGCTTTGTTCCTTATCACAATCCCTTCACTGTCTTTCTTGTTCTTCAGGATCCATTTTGTACCAATGACCGTTTTACCCTTTGGTCTAGGAACAAGTCTCCATACTTTTAGAGCTTCAAATGAGTTCAGCTCATCTTGCATGGCAATTATCCAATCTGGATCTTCTAAGGCATGTTGAACAGATGTAGGTTCAACTTGACTAAGAAAGAGCGCAAATAGGACCTCGTTTGCCGTTGCCGATCTTGTTTTGACTGGTTCGTTGACTTGACCAATAACCTGAGTAATGGGGTGACTCTGCGTCCATTTCGTTGAGTGTGGGAGAGATGCATCACCTACATTTGGATCCACCAAGGTAGGGTCTTTATCGAAGTTCAACTGTATTGTCAAGATAGGTTCCGGTGTTTTGACAGGTTCATTGACAGATGTGTCAACAGGAACTGCCTCCGGTTCTGCTTCAGAAGATGACTCTGGTATGTTTGCAGACCCATCATCATTGACATTTGAAGTTGTACCCGACGAAGAAGCACCATGTGTGGATTCACGTTGTCGTCTACTTCTCATGATGATTTCTTGTGTAGAAACCAAATGCCTGTCACTCGAAGATGTTGTCTGAGTCGTTGCATCTGTTGAGGGTGCTGATGAAGGACCCGACAACGAAGCCTGAGCTGGTGTTGCAACCTGACTCCTGTTATTTAAAGATGACGAAGAGTTATCATTATTAAAGTAGTCATCATAAAAGTATTCAAACAATAAATCAAGATCACTGGGCTTTGAGTTAGAAGTGGAAGCTTGATTCTTGTTTGATGTCCTAGTCACCATCGGACGTATTTGTCCGGATGCTAGGATCCCTGATATTGCGGGTTCTGTATTGTTATGGACAGAAGCCATTTCTTCAGATTCGTCGAATTTGACATTGACACTTTCTTTCACATTCTTTGAAGACTTGAGATAGATCCTGTAAGCCTTTGATGTGAGCGAGTATCCGATAAAGAAGCCCTCCAGACCTTTAGGACTGAATTTGTTCAATTTGTCCTTATCGTTCAGCACAACGCACCTGCAACCAAACACACGAAAGTAGTGTATTACAGGTTTTCTATTATTCATTAATTCATATGGTGTTTTGCCAAACCGTCGATGTATAATGGAACGGTTTTGTGTGTAGCATGCCGTTGCAACAGCTTCAGCCCACAGATATAGAGGTAGATCAGAATAAGACAGCATCGTTCTTGCCGCTTCAACGAGTGTTCGGTTTCGTCTTTCAACTACACCATTCTGCTGAGGTGTTCTGGCCGCAGAATGTTGATGTGAAATTCCTAATGACTGAAAGAAGTCATCAAGAGTTCTGTTTTTGAATTCTGTCCCGTTGTCTGATCTGATATTCTGAACTGATAGTTGTAGATTCACTTGAATCTGTTTGATTAACGATATGATCAAGTCTGGAGTTTCGTCTTTTGAACGAAGAAACTTGACCCATGTATATCTTGAGAAATCATCAACAACAACTAACACATATCGTTTGGCATTGATACTCTGAGTCTTCATCGGACCACAGAGATCCATATGAAGAATTTCTAGTGCTTTGCTTGTGCTGGGTTCCGGCTTTGGTGGGTGAGGAGCATGTTTTATCTTCCCTGTTTCACATGCAGTACAGAAGTTGTCTTTCTCAAACTTCAGTTCTGGTAGACCAGTAACTAAATCACCTGTCTGCAGCTTTTGAATGTATCGAAAGTTGAGGTGAGATAGTCTTCGGTGCCATAACCAGCTTTTGTCAAACGACGCCTTTGACATCAGACACACATTCATCTTGGGGTTTAGCTTGGATAGGTCAATGGTGTAAAGATTTGAATTGCGCGACCCAACTAGAAGTTCATTTCCGTCATCGGTTAGAACTGCACACCGAGTCTTCTTGAAATGTACTTCTAGGTCTTTGTCACAGAATTGACCTATACTAAACAGGTTGTGTCCCAATCCTTCAACATAGTTAACCTTGGTTATTTTGACCTTGTCTGTTACTATGTCTCCATAACCTAAGATAGGAGAGTACTGATCATTTCCAAATTTGACTCTCCCTCCATCTCTTTCTACAAAGTTGCTCAAGAGTTCCTTTCTTCCAGTCATGTGCTTTGAGCAACCAGAATCCAAGTACCACACATGACGGAGCTGCAAAAAGGAATTTAAACAGTTTTAGGTACCCATTGCCAATTGGGTCCTTTTGGGTTAGGAGTCTTTGTAGATCTAGGTAGCCATTTCAAATTGGCAATGCTCTTTCTATTACCATTGTTAGAGTAATTAGGTGTATACAACCAACAGTTATAGTCAGATTTGCCAATAAAATCATCCACACCACATGAAGCACAACAGATTTTATCATGAGACAAGTTAATCAGTTGTTGCATTGTATAAATCTTGCAAGGTGTTACAAGTTTTCTATAGTCAACAGCATGATTAATTACATTCAAAACCAACTTGTCCTTCTTGAAATTTAAAACATTTAAAGGAACTTTGGATGATTTGATCTTTGTCACTTCTTGTGTGGATGCTTTTATCTTCCACTCAAGTTTCTTGTTTGTTCTTAAATTACGATCTGAAACATCAGACAAAGAAGAGTTGTGAGATTTTGAATATAGAGTTTGAGTAGATTTAGCATGCTTCTTCTGTTTTGGTTTTCTTTTCTTTTTCTGAAATGATTGTTTTGATTTAGATTTAGAATAGTAATCATTGACAGAAATTTTCTCTGAAGACTTGGAAGATTCCCCTTCCAAAATGATCTTTTTAGGTTCCTCTTCTTTTATCAAAAAATCAGTGTGATCTGGAAGTTTTGCACTGAAGTCAAATAGAACAGGCAATTCATTTTCAACTTTGCCTTTGCCTTTACCAACATCCATACTATCAATATCAGAATCACTTTCTGATGAAGCATAAAAGAAACCATAAGACTTAGGATAATGAAATTCATTAAATTCTGATGAAGCATGTTTAACAGATTTTTCCTTTAAATTCCAAAAATCATAACCATGAGATGTTGGTTTACTTAGAAAATCATCTATTTCTTTTTCTTGGTCATCTATTTTACAACCCTTCAAAACAGTTGTTCCCATGAAAGCTTTGCATGAAGAAAGATCTGAATCAGAAGAATGTGTTACGTTTGAAACCTTTTCATCAGATATTTCCTCAATTTTTCTTTTCATATCAATTAGGTTTTCTAAAAGAACTGTGATCACAACTTCCTTTTCAATCTCAAAAACAAGTCTGTCGACATCTCAAATGTCTTCAATCTTGCTTTCGGATATTCTTTGTGTGAAAACGGTATTTTTAGATACAAGAGGTTCTTTTTCGAACTTAAGTTTCTCTCTTTCTTTCCCTATTAGTTGTCTTTCAAGAAAAAGCGTTTTCTGAAAAGTAAATAGTTGATCTGAAAGATCCAAACATCTAAGTTCTAGAGATTTCTTTTCTTCAAAGCTTTCAGGTTCATCATTTATGCTATATGACAAAACAGTAAAGATAACTTCTTTTTCAATATAAAATAGAAGTTGATCTTCGTTTCTGATTTCTTCAACATTAAAAATTATATTCCTTTCGAGCTCCATGAGTTTTTGTTCAAGAACCATTGGTGGAAAATACCTTTTTCCTTCCAAAACAGATTTTTCAGGATTATCCTTTTGAGTATTTTCTTTTTCCTCTGGTTCTTTAACAATATAACTCTCAAAATAATCATTTGGTAAGGTTTTTTCATTATCTAATGCCTTGGCATTCTCTGGACCATACCAAAAAGGAAGTTGCATTCTAACAGTGATTTTTCTTTTTGTTTCTTCCTCAGCCTTTTGTTCTTCCTCATGAAGTTGTTTGATTTGATAGCAAGGATGTGTAACAGGCATAAACCATTCAAATTCATACTGAGTGGGAGTTTTAGTTATGGCATTCCTTAGGTACTGAGGATTGTCATATCCAATACCCCACTTTGCGTTATAGTATCTGAATTTGTTTGGCTTATTCATTTGAATTGTTTGTTCTGTTTGACCTGCTTTGTACAGTTTATTTTCCAGATCTTTGATATTTTCACTCAGCTCTTCATTTCTTTCTTTATAAGCATGTAAAAGACTTTCAAACTCGCTATTCTTTATTTCTGAACTCATTAATTTTTCCGATAGTTCAGATACTCTATCTTGAAAGTACGCATGACCAATATCGAATTCAGTCTTTTTCTTTTTCAATTCAGTAATTTGACTGTCTTGTTCTATTAGTCTTTCCTTTTGAGTTGAAATTATTTCATTAGCAATGTTCTCATCAGCTTTTAATTCTTCTAACCTTTGTGTTAAGCATGCTTGTTTAGAAATAAATTGATTATAGAAATCGAAATATACATGTTCTGAAGTAGACTCTGCTCCTTCATCATCGGCTTCTTTGGTCATGAAGCACATCTTTGTTTGAGCAGTAGTCTCATTATTAGCTTCATCATCAGAATGATCAAGCCAGTAATCCTCTTCTACCTTTAGTGCAATACCCGATTGCTTCTTTTCAGCAAGCAACAACTTGTTTTTGTAGTAATTGGTATCTTTCACTATCTGCTTCCAGCACTCCTTCGCGAAATGACCAGGTTTCCCTCAGTTGTAACAAGTCTGTGGTTCTTCCTTTTTCTCAAAAATCTTTTTCTCCTCTGGCCTCTTGTAATCATTTGGCCGTCTATACTCAGTAGGACTTTTGTACTCTTTCGGCCTCCTGTATTCTGCTCTTTTGCTTGATTCAACATGCGCCATATGCTCAAAATTCTTTGAGCCCGACGCATACCTCTGATTATTAGAACCAGGACTTTTCCCAAATTTTCTCTGAAAAGAACTGGTAAGCAGAGCCAGAGAATCCTTCATTCTCTCTATTTCTTCTATCCCACTTGCTTCCTCCATTTCTCCTTCAGACTGGTTCTCCTCATCCTGGGAGTATCCTCTGCTTGAAATCAACGCAAGTGGATCTTGCTCTTCATCCTTCATCCCTCTTTTATCTTCATTCTTCACTTTCCTATTCTTCTTCACTTTCTTCGCTTCAGCATCATCTTCATCCTGCTTCAACGTTTCAAACATCTGTTGTAGAGGTAATTCTGATAGCTTAGCATTCTGCTTCATTCGGTGAGCGTACTTCTTCCATTCTGGTTGAAGAACGGTCAGGAATTTTACGTTGTGCTCAATAACCTTCCTCTCTATTTTGAATCTGCTTAGCTCATTCAATATTGTGGTGAAACGTACATAAGCAGAGTCAAGAGTCTCTCCTTCTTTCTGTTTGAAGCATTCGTATGAGTTGATGATGGTTGAGATTTTCATTTGATTCTCTACTTCAGATCCTTGAAATAACTTTATCAGTTCATCAAACATGGCTTTACCAGATTGATTTTTGTTGTCTACCCTCCGATAGACATTATCGGTCAAGGCCTGAATAATTAGAGATTTCGCCATTTTATCTCCTTGGTACAATTTCTTCTGTTCAACAGAGTAGTGAATCGGTAGAACAGTAACAATATCTGGAATTGGATCACCATCAATAGCAATCCCTCTTCTTGTTATAGGCTTCATTGGTCCATTATCTAGAGAATTGATAATGAATTCTCCGTTCTCTTGTCTATCTACCCAGTCTAGGAATCTGTCTTTCCAAATTTTGAATTCTGATGTAAAGAGAACCGAAGGTTTGTCTTTGGAACCAATGGATAGCACATCTCTTGTAGTCATTTAATTACTTGTCTGATCGTTTTATCTCTTGTTCAGTAGCTTTCTTTTTCAACAATCTCTTTCTGTCTCTGCCTTTGTATGGGTTGCGAGGCTACTGTTTGCGATGCAACAAAAAGTCTCAACAATCTGTTGCGAGGCAAACAAAGTATCGCAATGAAATAGGATCGTAGTGAACAATTGCGATGGAAACTAAGTCTCGCAGTCAACAATTGCGAGGCAAACACCAAACCAACAAATCGCAATAAAAGATTGCGAGGCAAGAAACAGATCGCAATTGAAAATTGCGAGGATCGCAGTCCGAAGATCCTGAAAGTTGCGAAGCTCGCAGTCCAGAATTTTAGAAAGTTGCGAGGGATTTGAATCTTGCGAGGGATATGATGATTTTTAAGCAGATGTTCAAATGAACTCAAAAATGCTTGAAATTTTGAACGAGTGTTCCTGGGTAATTTCTGGGCACTTTTATAACCTTGTGTTTTGTCTAAAAACCAACCTAACCTTGATTTGATGAGCAAAACAGTGAGTTTTACTCTAAACAGAGACTTCGAAAAGATGCACGTATTGATTTAATTTCCTGGTGATATGCGGAATTAAATACACAGGAAATTTCTATTTTCACTTCTTGATCGATTCCAACCACTAGAAGAACTCCAGAGACCAAAATCAACCAAAAAAATTGAACTTTAAGAATACAGTTACGTACAACTTTTAAGAACAAATCTGAACAAAATGATATTAAGCTCTGATACCAATTGTGATCCCACACTGACAAGTAATAAGAGTAAATACACAAGATATATGAATCAAAGAAGTACACCTCTATATATGAAAGATGAACTTGCAGCTTACAACTTCACAGAAGGTTGAGAGGTTTACAAAGTGGAAGGAGGCTGCGAAGATAGAGGCGTGTGTATTTCGTGTATCTCTGACCTAAAAAATACAGATAGTATACTATATATACTATTCAAAGTTTGACAACATGTCACATTAGGTCCCTCAACTATAATACTACATGGTACAAGATAATGTAACATTAACACTTACTTTCGATGCTCAAAATTGCTAACCCGTTAAGCCTCTCTTGACTCATGGTAGTCCGCAAATATGATTTCAATAGCTTTAATTTTAAAAACCTTCTTTCGGCGAAAACCGTGACTTGTATGGTCAACAAAATCTTGTAGGCAAGCAGCACGTGTGGAAACATATCCACCTTCCTTACAAACTCCATAAGTTGAATAGATGTCCAAGGCTTTTCTTTCTTGTATGCTTCATATGGTATCATACCCTGCAAAATTTGTAACTCCGTAAACAAGTCACCATGTGTCAAAGCAACCTCAAGATTCAAGCAACATTTCTTTAGTTCATCATCTCTCAAATTAACCAACTTCGATGCATCAAACAAGAACCCAAACATTGACTCAAAATGTTTCATCTGTTCAATACTTCTTAACTGAGAAAGTGTCATATCCACTAAAACTATAAAATAATCAGTTCTAAACGATTCTCGTGCAGATTGTTGTTCTCTTTCACTATTTGGGATCTCATCAAATTGTTTTTTCTACAAGAATAACGTTTTACAAGAAATTCGGGGTCGACTTCAATTTTCTCAGGAATTTCTTTAGCTTCAATAATAGCCGAGTCAAACCCATTGTCCCTATATTTTTCAAATAAACAACCAATCCTTTCAAATTTTTTACCATGATATCTAGAAGCATATCCTTTGACTGTAACTTTTTACTAACCAAATTGATTTGATATAAAATTTCATGCCAAATAACCAAACTCAAAACAAATTCAAAACTTGAACGCTCACCATTTATCAAAAATTCAACATCTCTACACACTTTTTCATCTTCACATACGTTGACTAATTTTATTAAAGCATCTTTTATTTGACCAAGTTGAGGTTTTGTTGCTTTAACACTTTCAACGTGACGTTCCCAACAAGTAGTACATAAAGACTTCAAAGTCAAATCATCAATATATTCAAGTAAAACACTCCATCACCTTGTAGAATTAAAGATTCCCCATGAAGGATTTATATAAACCAATTATCGAATCATTCCCTTGACTTTATGGGTTATTGTTCAAGTGTGCGACTAAAGCGTTCAATGGTTCGTAGTAAAATGCTAGAAAATGCATTTCTAATCGATAATGCTATTAAGAAATTTGATACTATTGTTCCAATTATGCCTCTCTGATTGGTTGGCTAAATCTTAATCTTCAAAGTCAAACCATCAACATTTCAATGGGTTTTTCTTTTGTAACAAAAACTCTATTTAATGATCCATGTAAAGATTGAACAATTTTTTGTTGCTTTTTCTTTCTTTTTCTATTTTGAGCACCGGAAGGTTGTGATATAGGAAACATATTTAAATAAACAAGAAGCAACCAAAACCAAACAATCACCAAAATCCAAATAATCAAACATGCAAATATGAAGTATAATCAAGCTGTCCAACAGTTCAAGCAAATAACCAAGAAATGAAGCAAAGCAATTCACATAACCAAGATTTTAACTTCTAAGAGACTAAGACAACAATTTGGGAACAAGATCAGAAGGAAAACACCTGAATAGTGGTCAGTGGAACTGGAAGTCTGGAACGGATTGGAGTCTGGTGTTTGGAAGCGTGGAACAACATTGATCAATCAGTAAGACAACAAACTTGCAAAATTTCAGAACATGAACCGTGGTACTGTGTGGTGACTGTGCACTGTGGTCTGTGGAACAACCAAACACGACAACAAGCGAACAACCTGAGTGTCGATCATAGACAAACAGGGATAGCCGATTGTATGCTTCTATTCGATTTTGATTGATTGTGTTCGTGTGTGGAGAGGTCAGAGGCGAGAGCAAGGCAGCGAGGGTTTGGGATTTGTGAGCGACGTTTGGAGAGAAATAGAAAACCGAGTATTGTTTTTGGAACTGAGCCTACTAAAGTCATTTTATGCATGGGCCTATGATGCCCCTTTGGGCTATGCTACCCTGGCCTCCGCCCGTCTTGCCCACTATATTGGCCGACCCTGTTAAACAATTCATTATCAAAATCAAACGATAAATTGACCGTAGTCCATATAAGTAAAGAGCTTCAATATGTTCGATTCTCATTCCCAAATACATATTGCATAATTAAAGTTGAAGTTGTGAAATGAAGTCGTGAACATTGAAATCGTGAAGTTGTGACTTTGAAATCGGGCGCCAGTCATAAAGTCGTGAATGGAACTCTGAAGTCAATTGAAGCTACTAGGCGACGTCGACTAGTTACGACATTGGTCTGTAGAGTTGGGCTATGGATAGTTGCTTCATGGGTATGGTCGTATGGGATAATGGGACTATGGGTCAAAACACGAAGTCCAAAAATATTACATAAATACTAAGTTATATATATATATATATATATATATTTTAATTAAAAATTTAAAAATGTACCAAATATGCGGTGCGGTGCGGTGTGGTTGGAACCGTGGTTTGATAACTCAAAACCGCAAACCGCACTTTGAAAGTTCTAAACCGTGCTTTGCGATGTAGTGCGTGTAAACCAAAGATATATGATCGGCCCACATAGATTAGTATAGATAACTACAAGTGTTTGTTGTATAGATAAGCATCCTAAATCTTAGGATCTATCCTCTGTAATCTGTTATCTATAAATACAATCTATAACCCTTTAGGGTTTGCAACGCAAAATAATTGTTTCTCACTTGGTATCAGAGCCAAGATCCCTAGGCGCCGTTTTTTCCCCTCTTTCCCCTACCTCCGGCGTCGCTCCATGGCTCCTACGTTTGTTAACTCTGCAACAATTGCCACTGCTATTAACTGCAAGTTGAGTCGCACAAATTTTCTGCTTTGGAAGGCGCAGGTCATCCCCATTCTTCGAGGTGTTCAGCTGTTTGGATATCTCGACGGAACCACAGCAGCTCCAGCGCAAATGCTGTCGGTAGGAACCGGAGCCGCAGCAAAAGAAGAGATAAATCCGGATCATCAGCAATGGGTCGTCCAAGATCAGGCCATTCTTGGCGGATTGTTGTCTTCCGTAACGGAAGAAGTTCTATCGCAACTCACCCGTTGCATTGACACATCAAACCAATTATGGACAGCCCTCCAGACAATGTTCTCAGCCCAACATAGAGGGAATTCCATTCAGATCCGAACGCAGCTTTCAAACACGAAGAAGGGCGACATGAGCGCGTCAGAATACTACCAAAAGATGACAGGACTGGCTGATACTATGGCAAATATTGGCCACCCTATGACTGATGAAGAAATTGTTGGTTATATACTTGCAGGACTCGGCCCAGGTCATGGCGATCTCTTCACTGCTATCACTATCCTTGGCAATCAGCGAGCAGTGACGCTTCCAGAATTTTATTCATATCTGATTGCACATGAAGCCCAAACAACAGTGATGAACGGCCCCACTGAATTCACACCATCAGCAAGCAGTGTTACGAAACAAGACTCTAATGGTCCTCGCAAGATTTACAGCAACCATGGGTACAACAGCAACCAACGAAACAATTATCGAGGCAGTCGTGGCCGAGGGCGTGGTCGCGGCAGACACAACAATGGTGGCCCGCGTTGTCAAGTATGTGGAATCCCGGGTCATACTGCATTGAATTGCAGAAATCGATTCAACCATGCCTACCAAGCAGAAGAATATCATAGTGGAAACAGTGTCACCACTCGAAGCTCCTATAATGACCCCAACTGGTATCTTGATACGGGTGCAACTGATCATCTCACAAGTGATCTTGATCGCTTGTCTATTGCAGAGCGCTACCATGGTAAAGATCAGGTTGAAGTAGCTAATGGAACAGGTTTGCATATTTCCCATATTGGTCATTCTAAAATTCCCGGTTTAGGTAGACCGCTTCATCTTAAAAATATCCTTTATGTTCCTCAAATCAAGAAACATCTTCTTTCTGCTGATAAATTGGTTTCTGACAATAATGTGTTTATTGAAATTCACCCTAATGTTTTCTTTGTTAAGGACATAATCGCGAAGAAAACGCTCCTGGTCGGTAAAAGCAAAAGAGGTCTCTTCCCGGTGCCGATCCGTCATTCGTCTCGCTCCGCAAATCTCAGTACCAAAGTCTCTTCCTCACAATGGCACCAGCGTCTCGGTCATCCTAGTTCAACAGTTGTCAAGTCTATTTTAAAGTCAAATAAGTTAGATTGTTCTTTTAACTCTATGTCGTCTGTTTGTGATGCATGTCAACGTGCAAAGAGTCATCAATTTCCTTATAATAATTCTGTTCATGTCACTTCATCACCACTTGAGCTAGTCCACACTGATGTTTGGGGACCGGCTCAAGTGTCTAGTGGAGGTTTTCAATATTATGTTAGTTTCTTAGATGATTATAGTCGGTATACTTGGATATATCTTATTAAACGCAAATCTGATGTTGAACAAGTCTTTTATATTTTTCAAAAACATGTTGAACGTCTTCTGAATGCCAAAATTCGCACCGTTCAATCTGATTGGGGTGGTGAGTATCATAAACTTCACAAGTATTTTCAACAAACTGGCATTACTCATCGCCTATCCTGTCCCCATACCTCTCAACAAAATGGAATGGCAGAACGAAAACATCGCCATATTGTTGAAACAGGCTTGGCTCTTTTAGCTCACTCCTCTCTACCCCTTCGGTTTTGGGATGAAGCCTTCTTAACAGCTTCTTATCTCATAAATCGTATGCCAAGTCGCACCATACATAACTCTACTCCCATCACGCGCCTCTTTAACCGCACACCCGACTACGCGTTCCTTCGAACATTTGGGTGTGCCTGTTGGCCAAGTCTTCGAAAATACAACACTCATAAACTCGCTTTTCGTTCCACCATGTGTGTCTTCTTAGGGTATAGTTCCATGCACAAGGGATACAAATGTCTAGATAGACGAACTGGTCGAGTTTATATCTCTCGAGATGTGGTCTTTGATGAGTCTTGTTTCCCATTTGCAACCTCTTCCACTACCCCGTCTCCTGCGTCCACCGTTGTGTCCTTTCCTCAATCTGAACCACGAATTGCGAATGATCACTTACAGAATTATGACTTATCCTTTTTGTTGGCTAACTCTGCTGATACAGCTGCAGCGCCTTTAGCCCCCGGTGTTCATTTTCAGCGCCCGAGCGCCCCTCCACAGCCACCAGTTGTGCCGCCGCACCATGAGCCTGCGGCATCTACGGATGCTCCAGCTCCAGTCACTGCTACGCTCGTTGAACCCGTCGCTCCAGCTCAAGTCACTGAACCCGTCGCTGAACCCGCCTACCATGAGCCTTCGGCATCTACGGATGCTCCAGCTCAAGTCACTGCTACGCTCGCTGAACCCGTCTCTCCAGCAGTCACTGTTGCTACCGAGGGCGCTCCTGCCCCGGCTTCTCCTACTCCGGTCAGCGCCACTCCACCGCCACCGGGAGTGACAACCCGTGCCCGTGCCGGGAAATCTTTCCCTCGCAAATTTACTGATGGTACGGTTGTCTACGATCCTGTTAAAGTTACATTATCTTGTACCATGTAGTATTATAGTTGAGGGACCAAATGTGACATGTTGTCAAACTTTGAATAGTATATATAGTATACTATCTGTATTTTTAGGTCATAACATACAACATACAAAATACACACGCCTCTATCTTCGCAGCCTCCTTCCACTTTGTAAACCTCTCAACCTTCTGTGAAGTTGTAAGCTGCAAGTTCTTCAATCATATATAGAGGTGTACTTCTTTGATTCATATATCTTGTGTATTTACTCTTATTACTTGTCATTGTGGGATCACAATTGGTATCAGAGCTTAATATCATTTTGTTCAGATTTGTTCTTAAAAGTTGTACGTATCTGTATTCTTCAAGTTCAATTTTTTTTTGTTGATTTTGGTCTCTGGAGTTCTTCTAGTGGTTGGAATCGATCAAGAAGTGAAAATAGAAATTTCTTGTGTATTTAATTCCGCATATCACCAGGAAATTAGATCAATACGTGCATCTTCTCTGTTTTTCACGAAGTCTCTGTTTTGAGTAAAACTCACTGTTTTGCTCATCAAATCAAGGTTAGGTTGGTTTTTAGACAAAACTCAAGGTTATAAAAGTGCCCAGAAATTACCCAGGAACACTCGTTCAAAATTTCAAGCATTTTTTAGTTCATTTGAACATCTGCTTAAAAATCATCATAACCATCGCAACCAACTAATATTCATATCTCTCGCAAGATTCAAACCCCTCGCAATCTTCTAGAAATTAAGACTGCGAGCCTCGCAACCTTCTAGAATTCTGGACTGCGAGCTTCGCAACTTTCAGGATCTATGGACTGCGATCCTCGCAATTTTCAATTGCGATCTGTTTCTTGCCTCGCAATCTGTTATTGCGATTTGTTGGTTTGGTGTTTGCCTCGCAATTGTTGACTGCGAGACTTAGTTTCGATCGCAATTGTTCACTGCGATCCAATTTCATTACGATACTTTGTTTGCCTCGCAACAGATTGTTGAGACTTTTTGTTGCATCGCAAACAGTAGCCTCGCAACCTATACAAAGGCAGAGACAGAAAGAGTTTGTTGAAAAAGAAAGCTACTGAACAAGAGATAAATCGATCAGACAAGTAATTAAATGACTACAAGAGATGTGTTATCCATTGGTTCCAAAGACAAACCTCCAGTTCTCTATACATCAGAATTCAAAATTTGGAAAGACAGATTCCTAGACTGGGTAGATAGACAAGAGAACGGAGAATTCATTATCAATTCTCTAGATAATGGACCAATGAAGCCTATAACAAGAAGAGGGATTGCTATTGATGGTGATCCAATTCCAGATATTGTTACTGTTCTACCGATTCACTACTCTGTTGAACAGAAGAAATTGTACCAAGGAGATAAAATGGCGAAATCTCTAATTATTCAGGCCTTGACCGATAATGTCTATCGGAGGGTAGACAGCAAAAATCAATCTGGTAAAGCCATGTTTGATGAACTGATAAAGTTATTTCAAGGATCTGAAGTAGAGAATCAAATGAAAATCTCAACCATCATCAACTCATACGAATGCTTCAAACAGAAAGAAGGAGAGACTCTTGACTCTGCTTATGTACGCTTCACCACAATATTGAATGAGCTAAGCAGATTCAAAATAGAGAGGAAGGTTATTGAGCACAACGTAAAATTCCTGACCGTTCTTCAACCAGAATGGAAGAAGTACGCTCACCGAATGAAGCAGAATGCTAAGCTATCAGAATTACCTCTACAACAGATGTTTGAAACGTTGAAGCAGGATGAAGATGATGCTGAAGCGAAGAAAGTGAAGAAGAATAGGAAAGTGAAGAATGAAGATAAAAGAGGGATGAAGGATGAAGAGCAAGATCCACTTGCGTTGATTTCAAGCAGAGGATACTCCCAGGATGAGGAGAACCAGTCTGAAGGAGAAATGGAGGAAGCAAGTGGGATAGAAGAAATAGAGAGAATGAAGGATTCTCTGGCTCTGCTTACCAGTTCTTTTCAGAGAAAATTTGGGAAAAGTCCTGGTTCTAATAATCAGAGGTATGCGTCGGGCTCAAAGAACTTTGAGCATAGGGCGCATGTTGAATCAAGCAAAAGAGCAGAATACAGGAGGCCGGAAGAGTACAAAAGGCCTACTGAGTATAGACGGCCAAATGATTACAAGAGGCCAGAGGAGAAAAAGATTTTTGAGAAAAAGGAAGAACCACAGACTTGTTACAACTGTGGGAAACCTGGTCATTTCGCGAAGGAGTGCTGGAAGCAGATAGTGAAAGATACCAATTACTACAAAAACAAGTTGTTGCTTGCTGAAAAGAAGCAATCGGGTATTGCACTAAAGGTAGAAGAGGATTACTGGCTTGATCATTCTGATGATGAAGCTAATAATGAGACTACTGCTCAAACAAAGATGTGCTTCATGACCAAAGAAGCCGATGATGAAGGAGCAAAGACTACTTCAGAACAGGTATATTTCGATTTCTATAATCAATTTATTTCTAAACAAGCATGCTTAACACAAAGGTTAGAAGAATTAAAAGCTGATGAGAACATTGCTAATGAAATAATTTCAACTCAAAAGGAAAGACTAATAGAACAAGACAGTCAAATTACTGAATTGAAAAAGAAAAAGACTGAATTCGATATTGGTCATGCGTACTTTCAAGATAGAGTATCTGAACTATCGGAAAAATTAATGAGTTCAGAAATAAAGAATAGCGAGTTTGAAAGTCTTTTACATGCTTATAAAGAAAGAAATGAAGAGCTGAGTGAAAATATCAAAGATCTGGAAAATAAACTGTACAAAGCAGGTCAAACAGAACAAACATTTCAAATGAATAAGCCAAACAAATTCAGATACTATAACGCAAAGTGGGGTATTGGATATGACAATCCTCAGTACCTAAGGAATGCCATAACTAAAACTCCCACTCAGTATGAATTTGAATGGTTTATGCCTGTTACACATCCTTGCTATCAAATCAAACAACTTCATGAGGAAGAACAAAAGGCTGAGGAAGAAACAAAAAGAAAAATCACTGTTAGAATGCAACTTCCTTTTTGGTATGGTCCAGAGAATGCCAAGGCATTAGATAATGAAAAAACCTTACCAAATGATTATTTTGAGAGTTATATTGTTAAAGAACCAGAGGAAAAAGAAAATACTCAAAAGGATAATCCTGAAAAATCTGTTTTGGAAGGAAAAAGGTATTTTCCACCAATGGTTCTTGAACAAAAACTCATGGAGCTCGAAAGGAATATAATTTTTAATGTTGAAGAAATCAGAAACGAAGATCAACTTCTTTTTTATATTGAAAAAGAAGTTATCTTTACTGTTTTGTCATATAGCATAAATGATGAACCTGAAAGCTTTGAAGAAAAGAAATCTCTAGAACTTAGATGTTTGGATCTTTCAGATCAACTATTTACTTTTCAGAAAACGTTTTTTCTTGAAAGACAACTAATAGGGAAAGAAAGAGAGAAACTTAAGTTCGAAAAAGAATCTCTTGTATCTAAAAATACCGTTTTCTCACAAAGAATATCCGAAAGCAAGATTGAAGACATTCGCGATGTCGACAGACTTGTTTTTGAGATTGAAAAGGAAGTTGTGATCACAGTTCTTTTAGAAAACTTAATTGATATGAAAAGAAAACTTGAGGAAATATCTGATGAAAAGGTTTCAAACGTAACACATTCTTCTGATTCGGATCTTTCTTCATGCAAAGCTTTCATGGGAACAACTGTTTTGAAGGGTTGTAAAATAGATGACCAAGAAAAAGAAATAGATTATTTTCTTAGTAAACCAACATCTCATGGTTATGATTTTTGGAATTTAAAGGAAAAATCTGTTAAACATGCTTCATCAGAATTTAATGAATTTCATTATCCTAAGTCTTATGGTATCTTTTATGCTTCATCAGAAAGTGATTCTGATATTGATAGTATGGATGTTGGTAAAGGCAAAGGCAAAGTTGAAAATGAATTGCCTGTTCTATTTGACTTCAGTGCAAAACTTCCAGATCACACTGATTTTTTGATAAAAGAAGAGGAACCTAAAAAGATCATTTTGGAAGGGGAATCTTCCAAGTCTTCAGAGAAAATTTCTGTTAATGATGTTCATTCTAAATCCAAATCAAAACCATCATTACAGAAAAGGAACAGAAAAACAAAAAGAAAGAAGCATGTTAACTCTTTTCAAACTCAATATTCAAAAGCTTACAACTCTTATTTGTCTGGTTTTTCAGATCGTAATTTGAAAAACAACACGCGTCTTGAGTGGAGAATAAAGGAGTCCACACAGGATGTGGCCCAGATCAAATCATCCCACGTTACTTTAAATGTTTTAAATTCCAAGAAAGACAATTTTGTTTCAAATGTTATTAATTATGATGTTGGCACTAGACGAAAACTTGTAGTTCCTTACAAGGTTTATTCAATGCGCCAACTGATTAATTTGGCACGAGATCAAATTTGTTGTGCTTCTTGTGGTGTGGATGATTTTATCTGCAAATCAGATTATAACCGTTGGTTTTACTCAAATGATTTTTTTAAAACCAATTATAGAAAACAAAATGCCAATTCCAAACATACTAATCAGAAAGGACCCAATTGGCAGTGGGTACCAAAAGTTGTTTAAATTATATTTTGCAGCCCAGTCATGTGTGGTATTTGAATTTCGATTGCTCAAAACACATGACTGGTAGAAAGGAGCTGCTGAGCAACTTTGTGGAAAAGGAGATACTGAAGACTTGTTCATAGTCTCAGGGGGAGTACAGGAAATGGAGAATGCACAAAAAGAGGGGGAGTGTGCATACATGACAGAGTAAGTAAAAGGTATTTCCAAATACTTACTGCTTGAAGATAACAAGGTAAGTGCTTCTAACTTGTATTTTTTACAAACCCTTATGCATCATTTAAGGGGGAGTGAAAAATAGTCTTGGAAATTACCTAGTTTAAATAAACAATTGGAAGTTGGACATCTTCCAGTGGGCTAAAATTTGGAAAAAGATCAAAAATGTCGAAATTAATCAAAATTCCTCGCAATAGAAGACTGCGATGGAAAGATTCCATCGCAATAAACTGTTGCGATGCGAAGATTCCTTTTATCCAAAGATTCCCTCGCAATTGTTAACTGCGATCCAAAGATTCCCTCGCAATCTTATATTGCGAGGTTTGGGATTTTTCATTGCGATCCGTTTTTTTTTAATTTTGGGCAAATCAGGTAGTGACACGTGTCACGGATTTCAAATGTTTATATATACTTGCGATCTTTGACTTAGTCTTTATTTCAAAACCTCTCCATAAAAGAACCCTCGTTTTTCTCACGATACTGAACATTGCGATTCGACCAAAGGAGTATTATTTGTTGATTCTATTCCGTGTAATCGACTACATTCGATTAAGAGATGGCTGAACAACCTGCTGAATATGCATCCGATGACAACACCATCATCGCCTCGCAACGCTCTTCACATCCGTCCGTCAATGCCGTTGACCCGGATGAAGAAATCATGCCGAGGGCCAGCTTTCTAGCAATCCGTGAAAACAATCATCACCTGGATCTTGAAAGCAACTTCTCTCACCGGATAATTCTAGAGATCATCCGTGGTCATCCAATTCGCACTGCACTGACAAGGGTCGAGAGAGTGCCTGCCATTTATTTACAACAATTTTGGCACACACTCCGATTCAATCCTACGGCTCGACCACAGCGATTCAATGCTAATATAGACCATTTCGAAGTAAGGATCACACTACAAGGCTTACGTCGTGCTCTCGAACTTCCAAGACGCGACAACTTCAAAGATCCAGCTGTTTCTGAAGAATTATTCACTGATATCCGCAGCCTTGGATATCAAGATCCAAGAGTCCCCGTACTCACCGGTTCATCACAATTCAGAAGACAACATCTACCGCCGGTGTGGTACACCCTATGCTCAATCCTCAATCGCTGCATGACATCTAAGCATACTGGCCTAGATAAGACGAATCTAGCGATCCTAAAGATGTTTCATGCATTCGCCTTCAACCGCAATATAGACTATGCTGTCCTTATCTGGAATGAAATGGTGGAAATTGTTGCAGATCAGCTCAAACCCAAAATGAGACGCAACTTTGTGCCATTTCAACGGTTCTTCCAAATCCTGATTCATCAGGCTATGCAAGACCGACCGGAAATCCCAAGAAGAGAGGAAGCTGAGCGAGGACCAGCAAGCTGGATGCACCGCCTTGTACCGCCAGCACATGAACCATTCGTACATACCGCCGTTATTCGACCAGAGGTACTGAATTATGCCGACCAGGCTAGTTGGGTAGTGATTCAGTATAGGGAGCAAAACGCATTAATGGACCAGCCAGATCCGGCTGGACCTGCCCAAGATGCAAACCCAGTAGGTGGTGAGGGTCCTATTGTCGAGGGGGTTCAGGAACAAGGGGTTCCTGAACAACGAGTGGTGAGAAGAACAACAAGAAAGAGAGTGGGGGGTAGGACTCGAAGTACTGGTCGTGCTACATCTTCACGCTCTGGCGATCAAGCAACATCTTCTTCAAGCAAAGAACAGAACCATTCCATCCTCTTGTTGATTTTGGTGATTATGAATATGACTCAGATCCAGATGCAAACTTGTTACCAAGGCAAACAAGAAAAAGGCCTCGCGTTGAAACACCTGGTGCAGGTTCATCTAGACAACCAGAACCTATGGTTACTTCTACAGTTGCTGCTGTTGATACTACACTTATACAAGAAGAAGTAGACGTAGATGATGAAAACATGTCTAGTAGTAAGGAAAGAGGGAGAAAAGAAATGAGCGAAATTGTGAAAGAGTCGGAAAAAGTTATAACTACCGACTCTTCCCAAACCGATCCAAGCCGGGCAACCACATCTTCTGCCAACGTGCGTTCGTCGCCGTTGAGCATTGAAACAGCCATGGTCCGCCCAACCATGCAGTGCACACCCCCACCAAGCCACTCATCGGTCTCTCAACAGGTCGGTGTTTCATTCAGCACAGGGGAATATGCACACAGTCTATCGGCAACACATTCGGTGTTCGCTGGTATTGAAACAGGTAGGCCCCTGCCCCGGCCACCGACTTCATTTCAGAGCACATCGAGTCTAGCGCCTTTTGGAACAACTTCTTTTCCTAGGTCACCGCTATTTGAACAACACCTTGTTGGGAGCTTTCGTGCCCCAACCGGAACACCCAGAGTGCCACCCTTTGTTGGTGCGTCACGAGGATCGGGTGGAAGTCCTGTCATTGCTAACACTATGCCAGCTTTGAACACAGGCAGTACGGTTGCTTCAACCGATACTTCAACCAGTAACCTAAGTGGTCTGGGTGTTAGTGCTGAACTCGAACGAGCGTTTAGTTTGGTTGGCCCTCCTCCGAATAGATTCGTGCCACTTACTCTACTAAAGCATTTCGTCAGATCTATCGACAACACATATCAGGCTCATACTGACAAAATGAAAGCAGAGTTTCAGAAATTACGTGATGATGTAATCAGAGCGGTGAAAGGTAAAGGACCGGCTGAATCTTCTACATCTGAACCTCAACCGACTAGAGCCGAACCCGTTCAACAAGATCCAACATCGATCCCGTTAAATCTTGCTCCTGAAGATCTACTCAAGTCAGAGCTGCTTGCACGACTTCTTGCCAAACACGATCCAAGACCAGGCGAGGATGTCGATCTTATTAGCTTGCTTCGTCAACAAACCGCACCTCCACATCCACCACCGCCTCAAGCTTCATCAACCACCAATCCACTGCTTGTTCCCCAATTTGAGCAGCTAAATACCTCAATCTCCAACATGGCAGATTCCTTTTTGGCTGGCTTTCATTCGATTGTCAAAAGGGTCGAAGTAGTCGAACTGGCTTGTGGTGTTCAAGCTGAAACCGCTCAGAAAAGAAGACATGATGATCAGGATGATCCAGATCACCATGAGGGGGAGAGTACAGGTACAGGTACAGGTGTTGGAACAAGTACAGTTGCTGCTTCTGAGAGCACTGCAGTAGAGAAAGAAACTGAGACATCATCCGGTAAAACGTCCGAGGATACAAGTAAAGGAGCCACTGACTCAGAGAATCTCGATATTCTAGCTGATGTCATAGCTGGGGTTGAAAAGCCTTCGGCTAGTGACAATAGAACAGAAGATGATTGGACGACAGACATTATAATCATAGATTCAGATGAAGAGCCCGAACGAACAACGGTGCAGATCAAACAAGAAATTGCAAATGTGTTTGATTCTTCTGATACTATGATGGTTGCTCTAGATTCAGAGACTGAAGCTCCAGGATCTTCTATTCAACAAACAGATACTTCAATAACTCCAGCTCAAGCTCAAGTAATTCAACCGCAAGCTCCGATCGTTATCAACCTACAACCTGCTGAACATCTCAGAGATCCAACGCTTCAAGCAGAAATCAGACTTCTCCAAGACATTATCCAGAATGAACCAGGATTTGTGGCGACTGGCCTACGAGTCAGAATTATGACTCCCTTTCAGGAAATCTTACGAAGCAATATGTTTGTAAGGGTCATGCAGCCAATCACTTGGGAAAAAGTCTACGGGATTGAAGACTGGCCAGAAAAGCACAGAACTGAATATCTCTATTTCATGAGATATGAATCTCTGAACGCCAATGCAATAAAGTCTGACAAACCGATCAGAAGAGTACTGAAGATAGAATCGCGAAAGCTTTCAAAGGTTTGGTACCCAGTATTTACCATTCAGAGATCAGATGATTCAGAACTAGTCTTTAATGAGGCAGATTTTCAGAAACTACAGCTCAATGACGTTTGCAACTTGTATGAAATCCTGTCTCGAGATCCTAAAAAGAAGGGAGAATGGTCAGATGCTTATCAAAGTCTGAAGAGGTACATGAAGAACATCCTGAAGTTTTCATATCTTAAGGATTTTCAAATGGCCTTGGAAGCGCGTCAAGAACGAGTCAACATTAGACCTCCGAATCTAGATCTGGCAGATATTCAGAGTGTTCAAGCTTACACCGTGCTGAGCAAACCAGATCTTGGAGTTGTGTTCATTGACTCAGCCTCAGAGAAGAAATTCATGAGAGTCACTGATGCAAATAAATTCAGCGACGGAACTTTCAAGATGATTCAGATTCATCTAGTGAGCAGATTACGATTGGATGCTAAAGGAGAAGAGAAGCTGTCAAAGAAACAAAAGGCGTTGATAAAGGAAGTAATGGATGCCGTCAAATATCGAGTAGACTACCGGAACGCACTAAGAAGATTCGAGTTGATTTTCGGGCTTCGGAAGACACAAGTGGTTCCAATGAATGTCTAAAGCTTATGGCTCTACATTGGTACAAAGGGGGAGATTGTTAATGTTACATTATCTTGTACCATGTAGTATTATAGTTGAGGGACCAAATGTGACATGTTGTCAAACTTTGAATAGTATATATAGTATACTATCTGTATTTTTAGGTCATAACATACAACATACAAAATACACACGCCTCTATCTTCGCAGCCTCCTTCCACTTTGTAAACCTCTCAACCTTCTGTGAAGTTGTAAGCTGCAAGTTCTTCAATCATATATAGAGGTGTACTTCTTTGATTCATATATCTTGTGTATTTACTCTTATTACTTGTCATTGTGGGATCACAGATCCACAGCGCCGGGCCTTCTTTGCGGAGCCGACTTCACATCATCGGGCTCTATCTGAACCCAACTGGAAGCTTGCCATGGAAGCTGAATTTGCTGCCCTACGCAACAACAATACATGGGTTCTGGTTCCACGCCCTCCTGGCGTCAATATTGTCAGCTGCAAATGGGTCTTCAAGCTTAAACAACATCCAAATGGCTCCATTGATAAACACAAGGCTCGTTTGGTTGCTCGGGGCTTCACCCAACAGTTTGGGGTGGATTACCAAGATACGTTCAGTCCCGTGGTCAAACCAGCCACGGTTCGCTTGATCCTCTCTCTTGCGGTCTCAAGAGGATGGCACCTTCGCCAAATTGATGTCAGCAATGCGTTCTTACATGGCTTCTTAAATGAGGATGTTTACATGAGGCAACCCCCTGGTTTTGAAGACCCCCACAAGCCTCATTACGTGTGCAAACTTCAGAAGGCACTCTATGGCCTTAAACAGTCGTCACGTGCATGGTTCTCCCGCCTAAGTGACATACTCCACCAACTGGGTTTTCACTCATCCAAGGCTGACACCTCCCTCTTCATTTTTCACCAAGGGAAACACACTATCTATATGCTTGTTTATGTTGACGACATTGTTATCGCCGGTTCCTCTCAGTTGCTTGTTGATCGATTGTTACGCAGCTTGTCATCATCCTTTCCCATCAAGGATCTTGGTCGCCTCAAATACTTCTTAGGGATTGAAGTCGCTCACAATTCAAGGGGCATCACCCTTATTCAACACAAGTATGCATTGGATCTGCTGCATCGGACTCACATGGAGAATTGTAAAAGCGTCTCAACCCCTATGTCTGTTACGGACAAACTATCTCGGGAATCTGGAAAAGCACTCAGTGATGATGACGCCTCCAAATACAGAAGCATGGTTGGAGGCCTCCAGTATCTTACCCTAACGCGGCCTGATATTTCATTCGCAGTAAACAAAGTATGCCAATATCTGTCCAAGCCAACTGATGTCCACTGGGAAGCTGTCAAACGCATACTGAGATACATAAAGGGCACGACCAATACTGGGCTGCATATTCGAAAGTCTAACTCTACACTTCTGAGTATGTTTACAGATGCTGATTGGGTCGGATGTATAGACTATCGCAGGTCTACTGGAGGATTTGATGTATTTATAGGCCCAAACCTGATCTCATGGAGTTCACGCAAGCAGCCAACAGTGTCTCGATCAAGTACAGAAGCAGAGTACAAAGCATTGGCAAACGGAACAGCTGAAGCGACATGGGTGCAATCCCTACTTAAGGAATTAGGCGTATGTCAATTGAGACCACTGGTTCTATGGTGTGATAACCTAGGAGCTACATACTTAACAGCGAATCCAGTATTCCATGCACGAACCAAGCACATAGAAGTTGATTTTCATTTTGTTAGAGAGAAGGTGGCGATGGGTGCTCTGGAGGTTCGTTTCATATCATCCAAAGATCAAGTAGCTGATGGGTTCACCAAACCGGCCACACGCATTATGATAGATCGGCTTCGAGACAATCTAAACCTTGTTACGGTTAAGATTGAGGGGGAATGTAAACCAAAGATATATGATCGGCCCACATAGATTAGTATAGATAACTACAAGTGTTTGTTGTATAGATAAGCATCCTAAATCTTAGGATCTATCCTCTGTAATCTGTTATCTATAAATACAATCTATAACCCTTTAGGGTTTGCAAGGCAAAATAATTGTTTCTCACTGTGCGGTGTGGTGTGGTTTGAGCAGTTTGTACTGTTTGACGGCTTAGATGAACACCCATGATTCTCGATATGTGAATGTTTTTTGTCCTTTTATAGGCGTTGCCCCTAGAACCCGGCAATGGGGCGCGACCCCTTCAACCCCCGTCTTATGGCGACCTAGGGTGATCAGAACAACATTTGTAATTGTGCATTCCACACTTCCTAACTCACTTATGTTTGTCTTATCAACTTAATCGATCTCAAGCAAATCATAATTACACCAAATGATTGATGACAATCAAATCACCAACACTCTTTGGTCTAGATAGGTTCTAGCTTTTTTGGAACCATAGACTTTGAACAAATGTCTTTTCTTTGGACCAATTATGTGCAAGTATAACTCCACTAAAATGTTGATCCTTTAGCTGTGAAACATCTTGGTTGAATTACTTTCATCGTTGACTTCTATTACCATGGTCCAGCATGGCCCGATCCCTAATCTCCTACACTTTAGATTACATCTACAATCAATTTTTTTTATTAATATAAATCATTTGATTATAGCGACCCTTGCCCTTTTAATTAATTTGAATACAGATGAGAAAGAAAAAAAAACTACAACTTTTAAGCTATTGTGGTTTAAAGAAAACAAAATATCACCAGAACCAAATGATTATGCCGTGACCAGCTTTGTTTATCCATTAAATAAACTTCCTCATAACTTCCTAAGAAAGATCACTATCTTGAAACTCTCCTTGCAATTAATACAAACACCATACAACCTTCCCCTTTATAAAAGTCTCCTACATAATATCATTCGTAGATTTTGTAGAGAGAAAGAGAAAGAATGGAGCTTGGTCTAAGCTTAGGAGATACACCAAAACCAGTTTCGTTTGCCGATAAAAACATATCACAGCAGCGGAAGACGACGAAAGATTTAGGGTTTTACATGGGATTAGACAGCAGCATCCAGATTCAAGATCATCAGCACAAGAACATCAGAGAGAACAACGAGGATGAAAAAACAAACTGCTGTTCTTCATCGTCGGAACGACCACCAATACAGCTTGATCTCCTCCCTTTCTCACCAGCTCTCCACCAATCTCCACCACCTCCACCTTCTCAGCGTCCCTTTCCATGGCTTTCACAAATTTGTAAATCCCACTTTCTCTCTACTTCTCTTATTTTTCTTAGATTATCCTTCTCTTATTTTTCTCATCCTTCTCTTATTTTTCTTAGATTATCCTTCTAAATGAATTACTTTTTATATTTGGTAACCACGCCACAGGATCTTAGAAAGATATTTATATATTTGTTTTCTGTTTAATTCCAAAGTTTCGAAAATCACAATACCAACTTGGTTTTTGTTAGTCCTCCATAATTTTTGGGGTGTCTGAGAAAATAATTCAATCCATATCTTTTATATTATTCCAAAAGATCCATGTTTTTATTTTACTTGTATATCAATATATTATATATTTATTAAAAGTGCCAATTTATTTGTGAATGTATTATTCCAAATGCTAAACCAGTTTAATTTCTATATATATAGGGGCAGATTTAATTAAACGAGAAGCTAAATCTTATGCAAGAAGGCGACAAGTGTGATATCATATATGATATACAAAGTTAATCATATATGATTAAACACAGGTTACGTTTACAATACATAGACGTTCAATCATATATGATTAATCATACTTGCATGCCGTGTAATCATATATGATATCACACTTCTAGCCTTTTTGCATAATTTTAACTTCCTGCATGCTCATTTCTCTATTTATATATATATATATATATACATACATACATGGTCATGTTTATTTTTTGTGTAGCTATTTCAATTTCATTCAGGTTCTTTATACTACCTTTGACATAATTTATTGATCTTTATGTTAATTAACAGTAATAGAAGAAACAGTCTACCGAACCAAAATGGGAAAAGGACTGGATGTGAAGCCAATAACAGCAATGTATGATCCAGAGAATTACGAAGAACCGGCAACTGTACAGTATTCTCCCGACAATAGTAACAGTGATACGTCATCATTTCAAATGGATTTTTCTTCCATTTTCAAGAGCAGCACTGGAAGCAGTATACTGAATTCAAGGAAAAGGGATTTGGAATTAACTACGGGGAATTTGGATTATTTAGTGGAAACTTCGGAAAAAGATCAACGAGTGTGTTCAAGAGGAGGATATGGTGGAACAAGTGATGAAGAGGAAAACGGGTTGGGTCGAAAGAAGCTCCGACTCACTAAAGAACAATCTGCTTTTCTTGAAGATAGTTTCAAAGAACACAATACCCTCAACCCTGTACGTCTCTCTCTCTCTCTCTCTCTCTCTCTCTCTCTCTCTCTCTCTCTCTCACACACACACACACACATGCGCACGCGCGCACACACACGAGCGAGGGTTCTAGAAAGTATGTCTCCTTGTGTTATATCATAGAAGAGTATATCATTGACTAAGGGGTTGTTCGGTTCGTTTTCTGTTTAGACCTGTATCGATATAGCTGTCTGAGTGGATATGTTGTTTGAGTGCTAACAGATAAGTTGGTGTTCGATTGTTCGGAAATAATCATTTTACGGCTAGTATATATTTTTGTCTCAATAAAATAATTATTTATTAAAAATGTTAAATAAATGATTTTAAATGAAAAACAGCTCGTCGGAAATTAAACCCACAACCCAGGATGTGTTTGGTGATCGATTTTGCTTCTCCAAACCTCCCTTTTACTCGATTTGGTCTGTTGCTAGCACAAAAACACAGAAAACACAGGGGAGAGGAATGAGGAGGTCGAAGTTGGTGGTGGTCGGTGGCTGGGGAGGAATCCACTTCTAGCTGACGAATTTCATTATTGCAGGTCTCTAGCCAAATTAACCAGCATCAAACTATTTTCGGTCAACTCCACCCAATTTCTCTACACACCGTTTCATCTTCGGTCAACTCCACCCAATATCTCTATACCCTATTTTTTTCGATGACATCCCTCCCAGATTTGAATTGTAGATGGGTTCATTGATGGGTTTCAGATTTGAGTTCGAGATGGGTTAATCGATGGTCCATATTTGAGTTCGAGATGGGTTAATCGATGGTCCATGTTTGAGTTTGAGATGGTTCTAGTTTGAGTTCCCAGTGGTGGTTGGTGGTTGGATTTGAGTTTTGGATACCGGAGTTGGTGGGGAAGGTGAAGAGGTGTTCATCGGAAAAAACGGGTGAGCAGGTCGCCGAAAGCAGCAGTAGGTCGATCGATAGAGGGGGATGGAGAGAGCGACGATGGTTTGTATCAGACAGAGTTTTTTCTTTAATGGGGTTTGTTGGGAGAAGGGTAGATAGGGAATAACAATGGCTGAGCCCAAAGGACCTCCACAATTTAGTTGACCGAATCAGCCACTATCTGACCGATTTAGCCACTTCCGAACACCTAGATATGGCTGTGCGAATCAACCATATCTCCCACATAACCCATTAAGCCACAAACGAACAGGCCCTAACTGAACTAGCACAAAGAATAGTCTTATTGGTAGATAAAGTTATTTCCTAAAAATAGGGGACAATATTGTCTTCCAATATGCATCTATCTGCAATGCCTAACTCTTCTAAGAAAACTTAGGGTTCCATCCTTGCCCCTATTGTGCTATATTCATCTCAAAAGTACGGTTAGGGCCGTTTACCAACCCCTTACCAGATCAAATTACATTACCGGATGAATATATGATAAAGATCAAGAATCATGCCCTGTAAGAGCATGAGGCAAGGACCGAGAGTCTACACGGTAAGTGATGACGAAAGCTCTTACTATGGTTAACGTTTATCGGAAAAGTTATTACATAAAATACCATTTTGCTTGACTAAAATCTTACCCGGTAAGTAAGTGATAGTGTTGAATTTAATCGATAATCACGTACCAGGGTAAGCGTTTGATAAACGGCTCCTTAGACGTCAATGTAAAATTGAAATTCATAATTTTAATAGCATGGAATTCCCTTTTATTTACACATGCATATTCTTATATGTGTTATTGATGTTTTTGATTAACAAATGATTTTTGCAGAAGCAAAAGCTAGTTTTAGCAAACCAGTTAAATCTTCGTCCACGACAAGTTGAAGTGTGGTTTCAAAATAGAAGGGCAAGGTAATAACATTAATGGCAATTGGTACGTAGTAATAATCTTTTTTTTTTTTTTTTAAGAAAGGTTCGTAGTAATAATCTTAATAACCCAATTGGGTTGGCATTTTCCAGGATAACGTTATCATGCAATAAATAAATCGGTTAGCCACAAACCATGTTTTTATTATTGACACTTATGCTCATGAATTTATCTTGGTAAATAGAAAAATAAGAGAATTGAGAGTGAAAGAAATATAAAATATTTTGGAAATGGTGACAGGACAAAGCTGAAGCAAACTGAGGTAGATTGTGAGTATCTAAAGACATGCTGCGAAACACTGACTGAAGAAAATACAAGATTGCAGAAGGAGCTTCAAGAACTAAGAGCCTTAAAGACTTCACAGCCTTTTTACATGCAACTCCCTGCCACTACCCTCACCATGTGTCCATCGTGTGAAAGAGTCGTCACCACCACTTCCGCTACCAACACCACCACACTCCCACCAGAATCTGCTGCCGGTGGCGCTCCATGACACTAGGATCAAATTTTTGAAAAGTCTTCTGGCTCATGGGAATCTGAGTAGCTAAAGAACATGAAAGAGAAAGCCATATGATTTTCATCTTTGCATATGCATATAGATTTTTGCCTAATTCTGACCATATGTGCGTTAATTGTTGTCTTTCCCTTGTTTGTCTAGTTTTGCGGGATGTTTTTTACTTTTGCAATTGGAGGACCATGGTTTGACCAAGAAAATGATATTCAAGAAGAAAAATGTTTCTTCTTTCTTGTGTTTAAAGTTACATTGTTGTCGGCATGGTTGCTACCAGAATTTTTTTTATTTCATTTCACACTTCATATATATATATATATATATATATATATATATATATATATATATATATATATATATATATATATATATATATATATATATATAATATATATAATATATATATATATATGAATGATCATACGATAAGTTAAACATTACGTGAGAAAGCGAGAAGTGAGATACCATATATGATTACATGACATGTGGGTGTGTTTAATCATATATGATTAAATGTCTATGTATTGCCAATGTAACACGTGTTTAATCATATATAATCAAGCTTGTGTATCATATGTGATATCATACTTCTCGTCTTCTCGCTTAACGTTTACCTTTTCATTTGAAACTGCCCCTATATTCATAATTTATGTTTCTTTTGCAGTTTTTTCTCTAAGTAAATCTCATATAACCTTCATAAAGATTTGCATACCTCATTTCACACAAGGGGTTTTCATGATATGGTCGAATATAAAAAAGAAAACGTTAAAAAAATCCCTTTTTCATCTTAAATAATTATTGTTATCTCCTTTAGTATCAAGACGATCGAGCAACTTGTCAAATAGATTATCGAGCTGAACTCTACATTGTCGATCCTATGGTGTAAATACTAAATTAGGTATGTTAAAGGCACTTTGAGTCATGGTATTAAATATTCTCATGTGCAAGATTCAAGGCTAATTGGTTTTAGTGATAGTGACTATGGGGGTAATATTGTTGACAATAGAAGCACAACTGGATATATATTTAGTTTGGGATCTGGGGCTATTTCATGGCAATCTAAGAAGTAGAAAGTTGTGGCCCTATCCTCCACTGAGGCTGAGTATATGGCCCTTTCATCTACTGGATGTCATGCCTTATGGATTAGAGGTACTTTAGAAGAATTGGGGATTTCACAAAGCACAGTTACCCAAATTTTATGTGACAACAAATCTGCTATAGCTCTAACAAGAAATCCTGTTTACTATGGGAAAAGTAAGCATATAAGGATTAAGTTTCACTTCATTAGAGAACTTATCCAGAATCTTGAAGTAGAGATATTGTTCTGTGGGTCAAGGGATCAAGTAGCTGATATATTTACTAAAGCTTTGCAGCGTAGAAGTTTCATGAAGTTCAAGGAAGCTCTTGGTGTTTGTGATGTTTAGCTTAAGGGGGAATATTGGTTATAAGCCAAACATCCTTTATAAGCAGTTATTATAAGCAGTGGTGGTTATTACAGTTATGATAAGCCAGTATCTTAACCGCCCTTCTCAGAAAAGGTGTCTTTGAAGGGTTGTGTTGTTTCGTGTATTATTTATATAGGTTCCTTGTATTATGTTTAGTATGATTTTTCTGTATTGTTATATGAATATAGTACATAATATACTTTGATATTTAATTTGTAGAGTTCATAGCTTCATTGCACCACATGTTAGGACTTAGGAACAAAATTAAGCCACATGTTCAGGCTATATCGAGATCACTACATATCACACAACAAAAGGCAGGACCCAATTTAACCCTTCATCATCATCCACCCGAACTAACTACATTAAAAGTTCATACACATTTGCATATGCACCGCAGAATAATGAAAGATGGAATGGAGATGAAAACTTTGGAAAGTCACAATAGAAGGTTGTGCTTCGAAGAAATCACGTACATGCATCATGTTGTCTTCGAATTAGACAAGCTAACTTCAAACATATTTGATCAAAGTGAATTAGAGTAGATGGTCGAATGAGCTCTCATCACTCGTAACTTGCATGGGTGAAAATGTGATCTTTGGAAATGAGCATGGAAACCACTACAGGGTATTTGGTCAAAATTTGAATAATAATAATGCTTAAGAAGTTCCACAAAAATTCTTTAATCATACTAAAAACATACTTACAAGATGAAGGATGGAACGCCAAGTCTCACCTTAGCCATTTGATTACTTGATTATTAAGCTGAAATTCGTTGACTGAAAGTTAGATGATTAAACAAATGGCTATGGTACATCAATCTTTACTTTCGGAAAGGTACATCAACTTTAATTGCTAAATCTTTAACTTATGGCAGGTATATATACTTTAACCATCGGTAATGTTGTTAGGTCCATGATCTTCATACAATCCAAGTATTGTGTAACAAGAAGATGAAGAACATTATTGAAAAGGAAATCTAACCTAGAGAGAACACAAAGTGATTAGAGATCTACATCTTGTATTAATGAATTCACTTCTTACAAACTACAAGTAAAGACCTATTTATAGTCTTCATCACTTGCTACAACAATTAAGCATAAGCCCTTTAACACAGCTATTGCTTTACAAAACTTTCTATTATAAAGGACAACTTCAGTGTCCTAACAAATGTTAAGATGAGTTTTCTTTTAAAGAAAAAGTACATTTTACCGGAAATTTAGATATCAAATGACCGGGTTAGGCATGAGAACATGGTATGGTAGTGAAGAATTGTACACGGAAATAGAACGTATGATGGAATGGTTGGTTGGTTGGTATTCCAACTACACCATAAGAAAGTGCATTTTTGGAAAGTGCATTTTTGCCGACAGGTTAGGGAAGGATGAATTTTGTTTAACACGCCGAGAAAAGTTCCTTTTACCGACAGACTTCCTAACCCCGCCGGTAAAAGGTTAACTCTTTGCCGAAGAAAAATAATGTTGTTCCTAGACCATAATGACTCGCACACAAGGTGTTTGTAGAAGAGAGGGGGTTAAACAAAATAGTAAAATTTTCACTTTTTAATTTTATATTTTATTCAAACATATACAATTATAGATATATTTGTGGAAGTTCAGAGACAAGACCTTGATCCTAAACTATCTGAGGGATGACAAATTTACCCATACTGAAAGAGAAGAATGAAGGTTATCTTTTAGATCTGAAGAGCTAAGATAGATTTCATATATTGACGTTGAATTTACTTTGAAGCTTTCACAGAAAAGTTCTTTCAAAATGGATGATTTACAAACAATGACAATGAAGACAATTTATAGTCTTCATTGCATTAAATGCTCTCATTCGACTTTAACATGTGTATTCATCTTGTTTGTTGGTCCATGCATGCTTGTACTTTTCACTTCAGCCTTTAGAGTTGATGTGGACACTTGTTAGCTCATCTCATCCTTAGTATGCAGAGGGGACGGTAAAGTGTAATAACCGGGTAAGTTCGTTAGTTAAATTTATTTCCCGTTAAATTTATTTAACTTTAAAATTGAATGTTTAGGGTAAGTTTGGGTTAGTTTATAAGTTAAAGGTGTTGTGGTCATTAGTGAATAGTTCAAGGTCTAAAATGGTAAATGTGGTTTAATATTACCCTTAGGCATTCAGATATTTTCAAACAGCAGAAAATAAAATCAGTTTAGTGTGTGTGTGTTTTTTAGAAGAGAAGAAGAAGAAGAAAGGGTCATTTGGCTAGGGCTTCAATTGGTTTGCTTGGAAAGTGATTTTGAGGTATGTTCCTTTACGTTTTATGTTTGTAATTACTAGTAGAAGGTTTCTATCGGATTAGATTAATCGATTTCACGACTGGTAATGATTTCAGTCGATTTCTGGGTAGAAATTGGTAAACAGACAGAGGTTTCCGGACGTTTTGAATGTGTCCGGTAGTTCCTCCTTGCTGGTGTCCGGTAGATGAAGTGTCCGGTAAGTTCTTTTTCTATGGTTTTCGGATGAAATTAGATACCGGATGGTGTCCGGATTGCTTTGGTTTTCGGATGTCGTCCGGATTGTTGTGTTGTCCAGATTGTTTATGATTGTCCGGAAAGTTGTGTTGTCCGGATTGGTCATATTGTCTGGATAGTTTTGTAGTATCCGGAAACTCTAGCTGTTTGGTCACTTTTGAAATTCCAGATACTTTTGAGTATCCGGTGGCTTTGTGATTTGTTGACTCTTAGAGAGAGTATGAGTGAGGACTGGAAATACTGTGGACTCGACTTATGTTCGAGTTTGGGGAAACATTAGAGGATAAGAGTTAGATAGAGTTATCTAGAGTTCTTAGCCTAGTGAGTCTTATATGTTTAATTGGTAAGGAGATAATTGTATTTAAATTATTTCAGATTCTGTGAATTCTGGGTGAAAGACTGAATCTTTTGGAAAAGGCTTGGAAGCGTTTTGATAAGCAAACAGGTGAGTTTTACTTTAAAATGTTTTCAAATTGTAATACATATATGTGGATTGGATATGTGATAAGTAGTATAATTATGTGCATATGTATAAAGTATGATATATTGAGGTGTATATTATATTTATACGAGCATTACACTACACATGTGCACGTTGGCCGGGCTTAGGACCGGTGGAGTTGGCTGTACAGAGGGACAGAGGAGTTGGCTGCATTTTAGTGCAGCGGAGTAAATTGATTAGTTGGCTCGCAACCAATTAATATGGCCAAGGGAAATGAGACAGGAAAGTACACAATGCATGAGTCATAATTGGTATCCATATTTGTGTTACGTATATGGTGTTTGGGTAAACGATTTTAAACTAACAGGGATTTTCTCACTTAGACCGCTAGGTCTAACCCTCATTTTGTTTTAAAATATGTATTCCAGGTCGTGGATCAAGTAAGAGCAAGTAAGAAGGATAATCTGTGACTAGCTTTTGGAAGACTTATGTTTTTGAAGACCATGATGTGTTTGTAGTTATAACTTTGTTATTTTGCATCAAAATGTTTGTAAGGAAATACTTATTATGGTTGTAAAGACTAAGGGACCGTAAATTTTATGTGATGTATATTTTGTAATGAAACGCTGTTATGCAATATATGTTGTTTGATGTATATTTGGGAAAACGGGACGTTACAGATGGTATCAGAGCCCTAGTTTAAGGGATTTAGGTATTCGGATCCATACCTAGACTTAAACTGCATGTGAAGTAGGATGTCCCTATTATTTTAGAACCTTGGGATGCAAAATATAAAAGGTAGAAGGAACATCATGTAAGGTAATTTCAAATTACATTTGGCCAGTGTAATCATGAACTTACAGGTACATGTTTGAACTGGAAAACCTTATTATATGGGGTATATGTTTACATGTATATTAACCTTGTAGAAATCTACAGAATGGCAAGTGGTACTCGACGTACGAATAGAGAGGAAGAAGGAAATCCTAGTAGGACAAATCCACCAATCGGGACAAGGGGAAGGGGTGGAGAACGAGGTAGGGGCAGAATTGGAGGCAGAGTTCAGTCATGAGGTACTGAATTTGTTACAAGAAACGATTTGACGGCTGAAATGGAAAGACTGCAAGCCAATATACAAGCTATGTTCGACCGAACTCGTCATACTGAAACTGAAATACCAGATCCTAATCTGGAAGACGAGATGCCCATTACACCTACTGTCATACCGGTGCCAAGGAAGTGTGATTATAAGATGTTTCTAAGCTGCAAACCTCCAACTTACTCCGGGGAAAGAGATCCAGTGAAGGCTATGAGGTGGCTAAAAGAGATAGAAGCTATCTTCAAAACCAGTAAATGTGCCGACGAAGATAGAGTGCTATATGGAACTGCAATGCTGAAGGCGGATGCGTTATATTGGTGGGAAGCTCTTATTACCTCTAGAGGATCTGATGTGTACTCTACTTTTTCTTGGGAAGAATTCACTATAGCTTTCAAAAGACAGTTTTGTCCTCAAGCAGCAGTTAGACAACTGAAAGAAGAGTTCATGAACCCACAACAGGGAAGTTTATCGGTTCGGGATTATACTGCTCGTTTTCTAGAGAAGTCTCGTTTCGCTGAGTACTATGTTGCTACGGAGGCACTTAAAATGGAAAGGTTTATCTTTGGGTTAAATTCGGAAATCAGAGGACTAGTAATTGCAAAGGGAACTGATACTTTCTCAGCAGCAGTAGATGAAGCAGAAAATGTAGAAAGGGATAAAGGGAGGGATGCTAGTGATAAAAGTATGGGAAAGAGGAAATGGGAAGGACCACATTATGATCCGAAGAAAACTAAATCTCCGAGATTCGATAGCCGTTTACCTTTCAGACCAGCTGAAAGACCTTGTCCAAGATGCAACCGTATTCATCAAGGAAATTGTCAAGTTGATCCTCGGGTTTGTTACAAGTGTGGAAAGACCGGTCATATTGCTAAAGACTGCCGGGTAACTCGATTTTGTTTCTCATGCAACTCTCCTGATCACATTCAGTCTGATTGTCCATGGGGAAGAGTACAACAGGGTGGTACGTCAGTGAGACCAACGGGTGTTAGGCCAGTAGTACCAAGGCCAGAGCTACCAAGAGCAAGGGGTCGTGCATTCCAAATGACATCGCAAGAAGCGGAGGAAACTCCTGATGTGGTTTCAGGTACATTTTTTATAAACTCTACACGTGTTAAAGTGTTATTTGACTCCGGTGCAAACCGATCATTTGTGTCGCCTTCTTTTGCTGCTTATATGCATTTAAAGCCTAAAGTGTTAAATCATGCGTTAATGGTAGATACTGCAAATGATAATCAAGTATTGGTTAAAGAGGTATATGATAGTTGTGTTATAGACATAGATGGGTGTGGAGTACCTATCCAGTTATTTCCTATGACTTTAATTGAGTTTGATGTAGTAGTGGGAATGGATTGGTTAGCCGAGCACCAGGCTAACATTGTTTGCAATAAGAAGTTAATCAATGTTGTTTTACCTGAGAGAGGACCGGTAGTGATTTATGGTGATCGTAGAAATCATCAGTCTTGCCTTATATCTATGTTAAAAGCTCATAAGTGTGTCAACAAAGGTTGCCCGAGTTATTTAGCTTATGTGATAGATACTAAACTAGAAAAGAATAAGTTGGAAGATATTCCTGTTGTTTGTGAATTTTCGGAAGTTTTCCCAGAAGATTTGACTAGTCTTCCGCCCGTTAGACAAGTAGAGTTTGGTATAGATATGATTCCTGGAGCCGCTCCTGTTGCCCGTGCACCGTATAGTCTGGCACCTCTCGAGATGAAACAAATGATGACGCAACTACAAGATCTTTCTGATAAGGGCTTCATCAGACCCAGTACGTCACCGTGGGGAGCACCAGTTCTGTTTGTGAAAAAGAAAGACGGGTCGATGAGAATGTGTATTGATTATCGGGAACTGAATAAGCGTACGATCAAGAATAAGTATCCGCTTCCCAGAATTGATGACCTCTTTGATCAATTAGTTGGAGCTTGTTATTTTTCCAAGATTGATTTAAGATCTGGTTATCATCAGCTGAAGGTTAAAGAAGAAGATGTTCTGAAAACTGCTTTTTGCACAAGGTATGGTCACTATGAATTCCTAGTGATGCCTTTCGGACTGACGAACGCCCCAACTGCCTTTATGGATTTAATGAATCGGGTATGTAAGTCGTATCTCGATAAATTTGTTATTGTATTTATCGATGATATCCTTATCTAATCCCGATCTAAAGAAGAGCACGCACGACATCTTCGTTTGATTCTGGAGTTGTTAAAGAAGGAACAGTTGTATGCTAAATTTGCTAAATGTGAATTCTGGCTACGGGAAGTTCAATTTCTGGGACATGTAGTTTCCGAGAAAGGCATTCAAGTTGATCCGATGAAAGTAGAAGCAATTGAAAAGTGGGAACCGCCGAGAACGCGAACCGAGGTACGATGTTTTCTGGGTTTAGCTGGCTACTATCGCAAGTTTATACAAGATTTCTCTCGTATCGCTACGCCCCTGAACAAGTTGAATCGAAAGAATATAAAGTTTGAATGGAAAGCAGAACAGGATGAAGCATTCCGAATATTGAAATAGAAACTCTGTAGCGCGCCGATACTGTCACTACCTGAAGGTTCCAACGACTTTGTTGTTTACAGCGATGCTTCCAAACTAGGATTGGGATGTGTATTAATGCAGTGTGGGAAAGTTATTGCTTATGCTTCTCGACAACTGAAGGATCATGAACGACAGTATCCTACACACGACATGGAACTTGCAGCAGTTGTTTTCGCGCTAAAGATTTGGAGACATTATCTATAAGGCTCTAAATGTCAAATTTATACTGATCATAAGAGTCTCCAACATCTTTTCGACCAATGGGAATTGAATATGAGGCAAAGAAGATGGTCAGAATTAGTGAATGATTACGACTGCGAAATTCTCTATCATCTGGGGAAGGCGAATGTGGTAGCTGATGCATTGAGTCGCCAAGAGAGAAGCGGAACAATAAAAGCAATTGCACTACGAGCTGAACTTCTACCTAACATCTTTGAAGAATTGAAGAAGTGTCAAGTAGAAGCCTTTCAAGAAGAACACTTGAAACCAAAACGGTTAGTGGGTATATCGGCATCACTCGTAAATAGAGATGGCCAAATGGGTCCGGGCCCGAAAAAGCTCGCTGAGAGCCCGAAGCCCAGCCCGCTCAAAGCCCGGGCCCGGCCCAGCCCGCCCAAAGCCCGGCCTGAGCCCCCCGGGCCCTAACAGGCCCTGATTTTGCCAATTTTCTCAGCCCTGCCCGATCTGGTCCGGGCCCGGTCCTAAGCCCGGTTGAAGCCCAACCCGTTTTTTTCAAAAAAATAGCTGTTTTTTACCGTTAATATAGCCGTTTTAGAGCCGTTTTTTGGCGTTTTCTTTGTTTTTCTTGCCTCCAAAACACTATAAATAGGTAGTGGATGTATTGAGTTTGATACCAAGTTACAAAAACGCAAAAAACGCAATTCTCGCTTACAATTCTCGATTTCTCGCTTTCTCGTGTTCGTTTCATACAACTTCTTGTTCTTTCAATTTTTCCATTCTTCACTCAAAATGGCCGGCGGTAGTTCATCAAACAATCAAATTAGAGAAGTTCTTGCCGAGCACGGACGAAAATCCGATGTTTTTTTAAGTATAATAGAACGTATTTTTCTTTATATATGAAATTCTAATAGAACGTATTTTTTAAGTATGTTTGAGTGACCCAATTAAGTATTTTATAGTGGATACGAATAATATTTACTAAAAATGTAAAAAATACAATTTTTTTAAAAAGCCCGATTTAGGCCCGGTCCCGGCCCGGCCTGGTAGACCCGATCTTTTGAAAAGCCTGATCGGGCCCAGCCCTTTTCCCCAAAGCCCGGGCTTGTGAATAGTGTTTGGGCCCGCCAAAATCCCGGTCCAGGCTAGCCCGACCCGACCTTTTGGACATGTCTACTCGTAAAAGATGATTGTGGGTTACTGTGTCTGGAAACAGAATTTGGGTGCCTCGTTTGGGTGGTTTACGTGATCAGGTACTTCATGAAGCTCATCAATCTCGTTTCTCTATTCATCCAGGTACGAATAAGATGTATAAAGATTTACGACAATTTTACTGGTGGTCGGGAATGAAAAGAAATATTGCTCAGCATGTAGAAGGTTGTACCACTTGTAAGAAGGTAAAGATTGAACATCAAAAGCCTTTTGATCAGTTACAACGTTTGGAAATACCTATGTGGAAATGGGATCAGATTACTACAGATTTCATCACGAAGTTACCAAGGACTCCGAAAGGATTTGATGCCATTTGGGTGATCGTTGACAGGTTGACAAAGTCTGCTCACTTCATGCCAATAAAAGAAACCTATTCGTTAGAAAGACTAGCAAAGTTATATATCGACGAAATAGTAACTCGACATGGAGTTCCAATCTCGATTATTTCTGATCGTGATAGTCGTTTTACTTCAAGGTTCTGGAGGAGTTTTCAAAAAGAGATGGGGACGCAAATAAAGTTAAGTACAGCGTATCATCCTCAAACTGACGGTCAGAGTGAACGAACGATTCAGACTTTAGAAGATATGCTAAGAGCATGTATTATTGATTTTGGGGGATCGTGGGATAAGCATTTGCCGTTGATTGAATTTGCCTGCAATAACAGTTATCATTCCAGCATACAAGCGGCACCGTTCGAAGTTCTGTATGGTAGAAAATGTCGAACTCCACTGTGTTGGAACGAAGTGGGAGAGAAACAATTAGCGGGGCCAGATATAGTTCAGTTAACCGCGGATAAGATTACTTAGATTCGAGAACGATTGAAAGTGGCTCAAGACAGACAGAAAAGTTACGCTGACCGACGCCGAAAACCGTTAGAATTCCAAGTTGGAGATTTCGTAATGTTAAAGGTCTCACCTTGGAAAGGAGTCATTCGATTTGGGAAATAAGGCAAACTGAGCCCAAGGTACATTAGACCGTTTGCAATTACAGAAAGAATCGGTGAGGTAGCCTACAGGTTAGATCTTCCGCTAGAGTTAAGCATAATCCACAACGCTTTTCACGTATCAAATTTTCGAAAGTGTTTGGTTACGCCAGATCAGGAAGTTTCTCTACCAGATATACAGGTTGATGAAAAGGTGAATTACGTGGAAGAACCTGAAGCCATTGTTGACAGTAAAGTCAAAGTTTTGCGGAATGGTAAAGAGATCAAGCAAGTAAAAGTTCAGTGGCGACATCACAAAGGGCAGGATGCTACTTGGGAATTAGAATCAGATATGAGAACTAAGTACACGTACCTTTTTGCCTAACCGAATTCCAGGACGGAATTCTTTTAAAGGGGAGATGATGTAATAACCGGGTAAGTTCGTTAGTTAAATTTATTTCCCGTTAAATTTGTTTAACTTTAAAATTGAATGTTTAGGGTAAGTTTGGGTTAGTTTATAAGTTAAAGGTGTTGTGGTCATTAGTGAATAGTTCAAGGTCTAAAATGGTAAATGTGGTTTAATATTACCCTTAGGCATTCAGATATTTTCAAACAGCAGAAAATAAAATCAGTTTAGTGTGTGTGTGTTTTTTAGAAGAGAAGAAGAAGAAGAAAGGGTCATTTGGCTAGGGCTTCAATTGGTTTGCTTGGAAAGTGATTTTGAGGTATGTTCCTTTACGTTTTATGTTTGTAATTACTAGTAGAAGGTTTCTATCGGATTAGATTAATCGATTTCACGACTGGTAATGATTTCAGTCGATTTCTGGGTAGAAATTGGTAAACAGACAGAGGTTTCCGGATGTTTTGAATGTGTCCGGTAGTTCCTCCTTGCTGGTGTTCGGCAGATGAAGTGTCCGGTAAGTTCTTTTCCTATGGTTTCCGGATGAAATTGGATACCGGATGGTGTCCGGATTGCTTTGGTTTCCGGATGTCGTCCGGATTGTTGTGTTGTCCGGATTGTTTATGATTGTCCGGAAAGTTGTGTTGTCCGGATTGGTCATATTGTCTGGATAGTTTTGTAGTATCCGGAAACTCTAGCTGTTTGGTCACTTTTGAAATTCCAGATACTTTTGAGTATCCGGTGGCTTTGTGATTTGTCGACTTAAGTTCGGGTTTGGGGGAAACATTAGAGGATAAGAGTTAGATAGAGTTATCTAGAGTTCTTAGCCTAGTGAGTCTTATATGTTTAATTGGTAAGGAGATAATTGTATTTAAATTATTTCAGATTCTGTGAATTCTGGGTGAAAGACTGAATCTTTTGGAAAAGGCTTGGAAGCGTTTTGATAAGCAAACAGGTGAGTTTTACTTTAAAATGTTTTCAAACTGGAATACATATATGTGGATTGGATATGTGATAAGTAGTGTAATTATGTGCATATGTATGAAGTATGATATATTGAGGTGTATATTATATTTATACGAGCATTACACTACATATGTGCACGTTGGTCGGGCTTAGGACCGGTGGAGTTGGGTGTACAGAGGGACAGCGGAGTTGGCTGCATTTTAGTGCAGCGGAGTAAATTGATTAGTTGGCTCGCAACCAATTAATATGGCCAAGGGAAATGAGACAGGAAAGTACACAATGCATGAGTCATAATTGGTATCCATATTTGTGTTACGTATATGGTGTTTGTGTAAACGATTTTAAACTAACAGGGATTTTCTCACTTAGACCGCTAGGTCTAACCCTCATTTTGTTTTAAAATATGTATTCCAGGTCGTGGATCAAGTAAGAGCAAGTAAGAAGGATAATCCGTGACTAGCTTTTGGAAGACTTATGTTTTTGAAGACCATGATGTGTTTGTAGTTATAACTTTGTTATTTAGCAGCAAAAAGTTTGTAAGGAAATACTTATTATGGTTGTAAAGACTAAGGGACTGTAAATGTTATATGATGTATATTTTGTAATGAAACGTTGTTATGCAATATATGTTGTTTGATGTATGTTTGGGAAACCGGGACGTTACATAAAGTAAAAATGACACTAATTAAATAATACTCTAGAACATACTTTGATTGTTATGCTTTTGTATATTCCCATACTAGGATGAGAGTTTGGGGGAGTTGGTGAACTAAATTTGTTGGACAAGTTTGTACTTTAAAATCTGGTTTGCTAGTAGTAGTATTTCTTAGACTACTGGTTGACTATATCTTGTATTATAACAACCGGACTTTTATAACGAAGTTACGTGAAAAGTTAGTGTTTGGAGTTAGTCCTTGCTTTGTATGCCTGTACATATCGCATATGGACTTTAACCCAAACTGACTTTGACAAACATGGCCATTAGAGGGGTTAAACATGGATAAGTGAAATTAGAAATAAACCTAAAATGTGAAGAAATTGACTACTCATGGTAGATAGGTTATTTATGAAACTTGAGGGACTGAAAGTAAAAAATTGAAAAATATAAAAGCAAATTCTGAAAATAAAAATTCATTTTCAGATTCCATCTCTTCTCCTTCACGTCTCATAGCAAACTCTAGACCAAAACCCTCATTCATGAAAGTAAGCCTCAAATCTTTGATGAAATTGTGAGATTTTGATGATTTTGAAGCTAAATCTTGAAGGTAACTATTAGTTAAGCTTATATTATTGAAATCTAGGTTATTGGATTGAAATACATATTAAGTGTGTATTCTTGTTATTAGGAGCTGGAGTTTGTAAGAGTATGAAGGAATCAACCCCTTGAAGAGGTGTAATCATCTTTCAGAGGTAAGAATTTTGAAAATCCTTGAATTAGGTGTTGGTAACTGATAACTCTATTTTTAGAGTTATCATTTCCTTTTATTTTAATATTCTTTTGTCAAAATTTAGCCATTTTGCTTCTTAAATTACCCATTCTTGGTCTTATTCCCAAAATTGAGCGAAAAGAGTGAACTACAGTTTTTATAAACCATTTAGTACGTTTTTGCTACACTTTCACGTAAAATCTGCAGTGACTTTGGGAGTGCCCACTCCGGATTCCCACTGGCGTGCCAAGAAGAAGACAAATGTCAAAATTTAGCTTGGAGTCAACTCTGGATAATGGAAACATCGATTTGCAGCAGAAGCATGGGAATAAAGCAAAAAGAAGCATGTCTCCTACAAGATGGCATTTGCATTATTTTAATGAAACCAATGGTACTAGTGTAACCTTTAGTTTGAAGTAATTTAGGTTTCTGTAGCAGTGCTGTACCTGCAGTGCCCACTGCGGATTTTAATCAAAGTTTGTATTCTAGTATGATTACTTGCAACTTTTCATCTCTTGTTTTCTTCACTTCTTTAAATATGAGCTAAACATCTTTTGGGATGTAGGAAGGAAAAGTACCTGGATTTTATGAGAAATGCTTGAGTAATCTTCATACTTTGAATATTTATTGTTTTGGTCATTCACTCTCGATTATTGCCCAATGATGAGAACAAGCCGATCACTTGTAAGGATCTAAAGTCTAGTTCTTAACTCAGAAATGAGTAGAACGCAGTGACACGAGCTTGGATGATGCTAGGGAATTCGAAAGATTTCTTATGACACTCACGAAAGTGGGGTCTGCACAGTGAGATAATCTCAACCCACTAGAGTAGTAGGCAAGCTAGTTTGTGTACTTAAAAACACTTAGAGTATTTGTCTCTACACATTCCATCGAGACCTGAAAAGGTCCATTTTGAGATTACCATTGACAAAACAGTAAGGACTAAAAGTATGGGATTTTTACTAGAAGGTGTGAGTATTTGTGTAACCGGACTTCTTTAACGGGAGTGCCCACTCTGCACAAGTGCAGTGAGCACTCTTTTGGATCAAGTATTTAATATAAAATCTAGGGAAAATCTAACCTACATTCCTCCTTTTAAAATCTTAAGTAACTCGTTAAAAATAGCTTTCCAAAACAACAACCAACTTATTGCTTCCTCTCTAATTGAAACTTGTAAAAGGAAGCTCATGAGAACAATAGTGTCTTGATTGCCCAGTCCCTGTGGATACGATTCTTGTATTTTACCAACTATTACTTGCTGTGATGATCATAGTGGCCAGTGTACACTTGCGCTTCCCACTGTGGATAGTTTGCATCCCACTGCGATTAATCACATATTTCGCATGTACCAAGTTTTTGGCGCCGCTGCCGGGGACTGGTGTGATTTTAAATCTCAAGACATTAGTTTTTATTCGAGCCCGAGTAACTCGTTTTTCTAAACTTTTCGTGTTGCATGCCAAGGCAACAAGACGGACCATTGTTACCAATCGATCTTGAAATAGAAAAAACCTTTTCGAAGAAGACGCAAAAATAAAAATACTAATCGACAACCCATTGTGAACCCCACTGTAAACATGGCAGGTGAAATACCTCTCAACCCACCACTAGTGGAGACTACAGTGACGATTGTCGATAGCAAAGATCGAAAAATACGGGACTATGCTACTCCGGGAGTTAGTGACTTAAGCTCCGGGATTCTAAGGCCCAACATTATTGCACAACACTTTGAACTCAAACTAGTAATGTTTCAAATGATCCAAGCTATGGGTCAATTTGGAGGATTATCGTGTGAGGATCCACACTCGCACTTAAGATCTTTTTTGGAAATGCCGGACTCTTTTCAACTTCAAGATGTGTCCGATGAGGCCTTAAGGCTGAAACTCTTCCCTTTTACATTGAGGGATAGAGCCGGAGCTTGGCTAAATTCACAACCACCAAACTTAATAAGTACATGGGCAAACCTTGTTGAAAAGTTTTTACAAAAATACTTTCCTCCTACAAGGAATGTCAAGTTTCGAAATGATATAATTTTATTTCAGCAAGGTGAGGATGAGGCAGTTTCTGATGCATGGGAACGTTTTAAGGAACTTTTACAAAAGTGCCCACATCACGGCATCCCACATTGCATCCAATTGGAGACCTTTTACAATGGTCTTTCCAATGATGCCAAGATCATCCTAGATGCCACAGCTGGTGGAGCTTTTACAGCTAAAACCTACAATGAAGGGTATCAAATCCTAGAGAAAGTGTCCAACAACAACACCGAATGGTCAAACCCTCGGGCAAACATACCAAAAACCAACTCCATTGACTCAGATGCACTTAAAGCCATTAATGCAAAACTCGTAGCTTTAACTAAACTAGTTTTAAATGGAAATAGAGGATAGGTCAATTCGGCAGTGGCCACTCCACAACTCCCTGAGAGTTGTTCTTTTTGTGGAGAGGAGCATATTTTTTACTACTGTCCTGGAAACCCTGAAGCTGTTAATTTGATTGGAACTCAATCTAGAAATAGCCCATTTTCACAGACTTACAATCCAAATTGGAGAAATCACCCTAACTTCTCCTGGACTTTGAATCAAGGACTTTAACCCCCTAGGGTGAGTCAAGGACAAAACAGGCCACAAAATCCACCTGGATTTCATCAGCCTAGTCATTTTCACAGTGGGCACTCCCCACCAAATTTTCACAATGGCCAGTCCCCACAACAATTTCAACAAAGACAACAACACGCACCTGATGCACCATCTTAACTTGAATCATTACTGAAAGGTTTCATGAATCAAACTCAAGCAGCCATGAGAAATTTTGAGACTCAACTAGGACAATTAGCCGCTGAATTTAAAAATAGACCACCGGGTACATTGCCTAGTGACACCGAGCACCCTAAGATACTATGAAAAGAACAAATCAAGTCCATAACACTTAGGGGTGGAAAGGGTTTAAATGATATCATCGTTGAATCCGATGAACCACCAAGAGTGCCCATTGTGCCTAAAACCGCAGTGCCCACTCCGAGAAACACTGGCAAACTCACACCCCCTGATGGAGTGAGTACCCATGTCCCTGAGCCTCCCAGTTTAGTGACCACTCAGAAACCTGTCAAACCTACTGTTCCGAAGCAAGTGCCACAACAAACTCAAATTGACCCACGAAATGTTCCTTTCCAGAAAGAATGAAGAGTAAAAATGTTGATGCTCAATTTAAAAAATTCTTAGACATTTTTAAACGACTTCACATTAACATACCCTTGGTAGAAGCTCTTGAGCAAATGCCAAGCTATGTTAAATTTTTGAAAGATATTTTGAACAAAAAGAGAAAGTTGGGTGAGTTTGAGACTGTGGCATTAACTAAGGAATGTAGTGCCCTCCTCACTAGCAATATTCCACCTAAGTTGAAAGACCCCGGTAGTTTCACCATTCCATGCACCATAGGAGGACAAGAAGTAGGCCATGCACTTTGTGATTTGGGGGCTAGTATAAACTTGATGTCATTGTCTATATTCACTAAGTTAGGTATTGGAGAGGCTAGACCCACAACCGTGACATTACAACTAGCCGATCAATCCATAGCCTACCCCAAGGGAAAAATAGAAGACGTCTTGGTCCAAGTGGACAAATTTATTTTCCGGCCGATTTTCTAATTTTAGATTATGAGGCCGATAAAGATATCCCAATCATCTTAGGGTGCCCGTTTCTTGCAACCGGACGTACTCTGATCGATGTTCACAAGGGAGAGCTAACAATGAGAGTCAATGACCAAGAAGTAACCTTCAATGTCTTCAAATCCCATAAATTCATTGAAACTAAAGATTTCTTGGCTGTGAGTTTGATTAATGGTACCCCAAGTTTTGATCCAGTGAGCTAAGTGGGCAGTGAGAGTGAGTACTCCGACTCTGAAAATGATGACACTTTTGAGGATGAGTGTAACGAAATTTTGGCAGCTTTTGAGCAGCTAGATTTCAAGGATAGACATGTCAAACTACCATCTAAATATCCCCTGACTTGAATTTGAAGTCATTGCCTTCCCACTTAAAATATGCCTACCTCAATGAGTTAGAAGAACTCTGTCACCACTCTTACATAAATGCAAAAACCAACAAGGAGAAGATCAAGAGGTGGGCTGACCAAAAAATCACTCATGGAAAGTTTGTGGAGGGACAAAAAGTGCTACTTTTTAATTCAAGGTTAAGGATGTTTCCGAAAAAGTTAAAATCACGATGGAAAGAGCCTTACACTATGGTCAAGGTAAGTCCTGTTGGAACTCTGGACTTAATGGCTCCTCAATATGGACAAATCTTTAAAGTTAATGGACAAAAGGTGAAACACTTTCTAAGTGAGAGTGCCCACTCTCCATCTCACTTTGGTTAAGGAAAAGTCAAATCCTTTTTGTAAATATTTTTATTTCTTTTATTTGTTGTCTTTTTGTTGTTTTTGTTGTTTTAATTTCCTTTGTAGTTTATTTTGGGTTGTGTGCAGATTGAATGCCTTTTTGAAGCCAAGCACTACAAAAATGCTCGCAGTGGGATCGGTTATCTCACTACGCCTCCCCACTTCGTGTCTGACATCAATAATGACAAAAGGGTGAGGTGTCACGTTTTGAGCGGCCACAGCAGTAACCCATCGAGAACTCCCCACTTTTCCCCTCTGGAATTTGCCCCACTCATGCCAGTGACGACTCCCCCACTGATGATGTTGCAGAAAACTCCCCAAAGGCAACCCCTACCCACTAATGGTTTGTTGGGACTGAAGTGCCCACTCTTGATGCTCTCAAAAATAATTTTAATTCTGTGTTTATTTGGTATTTTCTCATGGTTGGCTGTTGACAATTGCAACTTTGTTATCTTTTGGTTTATGATGCATGGATCCCTACTGCTAAGTAGGAGCTTTTGGGTTACTAACCATTTTATTGTTTGAATGATTTTTGATCCTTTTCCATTTCAAGGTGCACAACTTTCGGACTCCGAACTTTTTTAACTCGCTTTTGTAAGTTATAGATCCTCAACTTGTTACGTTGAAATGATATAGGCCATTTTTGCATACACTTGCCCAAACACGACCCTTTTGTAACCCAACCACCTCTTCGTACTTACTTTTAAGTCACAATGAGGACATTGTGCAATTTTAAGTTTGAGTTGGGGACTTCCAGTCTAGTCACAATGAGGGCATTGTGAAGTCTTAAGTTTGAGGTGGGTAGACAGTACCCCCCTAAAAAACAGAAAAAAAAATCAGAGTGTTCACTCCAAGAAAATGATTGTGTGCCTGTTCTGGACCATTAGAGTGCCCACTCCCAGAAAACGATGGTGTGCCTATTCTGGACCATCAAAATACCCACTCTCACAAAAAATACCCATATCTGAACAAGATTAAGGATAAACCTAAATCTAAACAAGTTAAGAACACTAAGTTTCTTGCACTAAGAAATAGAAGGAAATTACTAATAATAACCTATCTCAAGATAAGAAGATGACTTGACCAGAGTTAGCAAGTGCTTCAAGAATGAAGCTGGAGTCCTTCTTATATACTGCATGCATTTAATGCATGGCAGTTTATACTTTACATGTGGCAGCAGCTCATTGGTTGTTGGGTCTGACTTTAGTAGACAACCTTAGTAGCCGCATGTTTGAACAGTGTAGTATCAGAGTGGTTGTACGATTTCAGACAATAAGGAGGTTCTTTTCTGACATATCGTACGGAGTCGTGCAAGGGTGGTTAAGACAAAAGTACTTTGTACGGAGGACTTCATGATCAGCTTACGTTGATTCAGCGTTTATCATTCTATATCAGTGAATGACAAAGTTCAGCGATAGCTGAAGTCTTGTACTTGATACTTCACGTTGAGTGGACAAATCTGAGTCTTCGCTGATCCGCATCAGTTCATTAGGAGACTTGTCGCTGGTTCTTGAGCTTGATCTTCGACTTCAGCGTAGAACCTATGTTGACGTGAAACTTGTCTTCAGGGATCATAAGTAAACAACTAACTTATCAGCGATCACCATAAGGACTGAACAGGCTCAGAGCATTATGGTGAACAGTGTTCGCAGAATGTTTAATCTAAAGAACGAGAGTTCCTATCAGCGGTACTGAATTAGTCGTAGTACATCAGCGATAGTGAAACTCTAATACATATTGTTTACTTACAATTTTCACTAAGTGTTTAAGAGAGGGTCATTATCAAATCACTGAGGGTTTGGATCAACAATCTCCCCCTATTTGATTATGACATAGCAACAGAGAAAATTTCTATTTAATGAAAACATAAGGATAAAAAGAACTCATAAAATATTTGTCCCTTTTACTGTTTTCTGGGATCTTTTCTGTACTGATGGAGTAAAGTACATTCGCTGAAATTTTTCTTTAAACTTCGTATCAGATTACAAAGGGAAGTAGAAAAATTATAAGTACAAGCGAAATAAATTACAAGTACAAAAGATTAACTGTTAAAATAGAAGAATAAGGCGATCCTATCAGCTTATAGAGGTTCTTCCTTAATGAGAAGTTCATCAAGGGTCTTTGATGTGGGAATCATCCAGTCAGGAACCGTTACTCCTTGATTCTTTTTGTTCAGAGCTTCTTCAAAAATCAAGGGTTTAAGATGTCGTGCCTGAATGTCGCGTTTGAATTCACACCAGTAGATGAGATCTTTCAGCTGTTCGATGGGAGTGATGGGAAGCTCAGAGATACGTTGAAAACATTGTCGTCCACCATAGTCAATAAAGAATATTCCATAGGGTTTGCTTATGACTTTTCCAGGGATGAAAGTCTCACCAGGAGGAAGAGATGTGTCAAGTGCGGAAAGGTCAGGTTCTGGACCAAGAACTTCAGCACGAGAAAAACCAATACATGTTTCGTTCCGTATAGGAGGACCTGAGTCTGAAGGTTTAGACTTTTTCTTTGCATAGGCCCTTCTTTTTTGATTTGCGAGAGGATGGGGAGGAGGAATATCCACACAAGAAGAGACTAAGTCGATCTGTTGATTTTTCAGCTTTTCGACATGATCCTTGTACTTAGATTGAGACTTATGGATGGCTAATTTGATCTCCAACCATTCAGAGAGACCGTACTTCATGATGGCTTCAGCATAGAATTTTTCGTACTATCCGTTCTCTCTGAATATCTCGATTTCAGCGATTGAAACTCTGAGGGTTGATTTTCCAGTGATATGTACCTTGTTGATTCTGGCAGGTCGATATCTGAAGTGTACCTTTTCTTTGCACCAGTTTAAAGTAGATTGAGACACAGTTCTCTTTTCTTCAACGATCTTCTTGGCGTCTTCCCAGAGCTGACGTTGAACTTCGATTGGAGTTCTTTTCAGCGAGGGGTCTTTCACTGATTGTTGAGTAAGCTGGATGACGAATTCTCTGTCTTTTTCTTCAGCTTCCCTTCTTTCAGCGATTAACCTTTCAGCTCTGAGGTGATCCTGGTATTCCTTTTGTGAAAGTCTGAACTTTGGAGGAATAGAAGGAAGTTGATCACGCTTTAGGATGATTCGCTGATCTTCGAATCTCTTGATTACTTCCTCTCTCTTTTTCTGATCCTCTTCACTTAGCTTTTGAGGAGCCAAGGAAGGTCTGTTTTTGTGAGAGAGCATCTGTTCTTCAGGTTCATCAATCTCAGAGATCAAATTCAAGACTGGGATTATTTCTTCAGCGTTGAGAGCTGGGATTATTGTTGGTGAAGTCGCAGCTGTAGAAACTTCAGCGATATCCTCAAACAGGGGAGAGGACTAGCTGAAACACAGCGATCGTTTAAGTAAGAAGAGTTGGGGAAGAAAGAGATAGAAAAAGAATGTGGTTAAGTGTATAGAGGTTTTATGGAGAGGAGAGTTGGGATTGAGAAAGGATAGAGGAGGGATGCAGTGTAAGGGAATAGGAGGTAGTATACCTGACAAACTGGCTTTTGAAGCAAGATCATCAGATTGTCTCCTGCAACAAGGCCTTTGTTTTTGCCTTTGTCAGCTTCAGACACTGCAGGCTTTGTCTTGGTCCGCTCCCCTGAAGGTTCGTTTATCGAAATCCCTTTAAGAGCTGTACTCTTCTGAACAGGATTGACAATAAAGGAGTCATCATCATCATCGTCATCATCATCATTCTTTGAAGAAGAAGATGGTTCATCGTCAGAGATGTCGACAGCTTCATCGTCTTCAGCTTCGTCTTCATCAGATTCAACCTCGTCAGCGTAGGGTGAGGTTACATCAGCAACAGCTTCAATGTTCTGCTCTTCGAGTTGCTCCCCCTCAGATACAAAGGCGAGCTTCTCGGTTCCCTCAGGGTTTTCATCTCCCTGAGGTCCAGCAGTTGTTTCTTCATTTGTCTTCTCCCCCTCTTCAGTAAGGGAAGGTCTTCAGTCTTCTCCCCCTCGATAGATTCATCATGGGGAAGGTCTTCAGAGTTCTTCTCCCCCCCTTCCTCATGATGAGTGGGGGAGGAATGCGATGACTCAGCAGATGGTGTTGGTTCCCTGTCTTCTTGGCCAGGGAATCCGACATAGCATGATTGATCTTGAGAAGTTCAGGTCGATCCGCCGGAATAAAATGCGAAGGTGCAGGGGCAGCGGCGTTCATGCGTTCGAGGATCTGTTGTACCATCGTCTTCACTGAACTTACGTCAGTTTTTACTGAACTCACGTCAGTCTTTACAGCGGACACCTCTCCCTGAAGAGTACTAACTGATGTCTTCAGCGTTATGACCTCGCTGGACATGGTGTTAACTCTTGAGGAGAGAGAGTTATAGTCGGTGTAGATATCAGCAAGAACTTTGGCAAAATCACCGAGAGTACTATCAACCTTCTCCAAATCAGCTTTGGAGGCTTTCTTTTTGACCTCAGTGGTCAAAGTCTTCAAGTTCTCTCCAGCGTTTGTAACCGCTGAAGAGTTGGCAGTTAGAGTTTTGTTGAAAGACTCCATCTTTGTTTCCAGGGCCGTCAGGGAGGTGTTGATATCCCCCAAATTAGGACCTGAAAAAGTTATTAACTTATGAACATAGGAAAGCTCAGAAGTTTGGGGTTGAGAGAGAGAAGTGTGTGGGATTTTGTGTATACCTGCAGGCGGGTTGGCGAAGTTGTCGAAACCTCGATGTCCTAAAAAAGTTTCGTAGTCGTCTTCAATATTTCCTAGACGACTGGAAGTACCTGCAGGTCCTGTGGTGTGTCCTATCATCCTCTGAAAATGTTCAGCAGTAGTGTCGCTGAGGATGACGGTTGTTGAGGAGAATAGGGGAATAGATTGAGTGACCAAAGAAGAGGTGAGAGGAATGGAGGACGAGAATGATGGTTGGGTGCGGGGTTCAGCGTTGGATCCGCTGAGAATCACTTCAGTCTGTAGAGAGGCTGAAGGAGGTGGGTTCATTTCCATGTTTATAACTTCAGCGTTTAGAGACGCTGAAGCTGGATGGAAGGGGTGGCTTGTTCAGTTGTGGCAGAGCGTACCACTGAACTTTCCATCAGCTCTTCAAGATGAGCTGAGGAGTCTTCAGCAAGAGATTGCTTATGGGGTTGCTCCTTGGTTATCTTAGTCCTTTTGGAACCAAGTTGGGTAGATGAGTGTTTCCTTTTTCTAGGAGTGAAGGTTGCAGCTGGGGTATCAGCGGTGGGTTTTTCCACTGAATGAGCTGCAGAAATAGAAGAAGGAAGATTGAGAAGAGTTAAGAGAGTAGAGACACGTACCTCGTTTTCCATTGGCTTGAAGTCGAGTACCTTAGGGCCAACCTAAGAGAGTTTCAGGTCTCCTACTTTTGGGTAGTTATCCTTCAGGCCGGTTTGGAAAATGGCGCTGATGAATCTAGGATATGGAACCCATGATGGTCGATCAGCAGCAGAGTCTACTCTGAGCACAAGATCATCGTAGATTATCGAGGCCCAGTCAACATGAAGACCTTTCAGCAATTCATAGCCCATTGCTTGCTGAGGTTGAGCGGCTTGATCAGAGGAGTCGGTCTTTGCAGTCGTGCAGCTTATCAAGTGTGCGAAGATGAAGTTCATCTCGATGGGCATTTTGGATTTCTAGATGAGGGTCAGCTTCTTCTCAGGCTTCTTGTCCCTCCCAGTTTCCCATACATAACCCATTGCATCAAAGAATGCAGTGATGGCTTCCCTATCATCATGTTTCTTGTGGTCAGGGAGAGAAACAAAGGGTTTTTCTTTTGTGGCCATGGGAAGGCTCAGTGCTTTTCGGATAATGGCAGGGGTGATTTTTATGGTGCCAAAATCAGTGTCACAGAGGATGCAATCGATTTTCTTCGTGGGGTCTTTGGTCGATGTGAGCTGAGTGTGTCTGGCAGAATACTAGAACTGAGATAGTAGTAACTGATGAGCAGGGGGTGTTATGGTCAGGGCTGTAGAGAGGCAACAGGTTTTGAGGAAATTCACAGCATCATTCAGATGTGTGACTTGCTTTCGAGGAGGAAACTCGAAAAGCGCATAGAGATTGTTTGTTTTTGTCCAATCGAGTTCCTCAAGCGTGAACTTGACCTGAGGAGCCTTGGTGATTTCCAGTTCCTCAGCAGTAGGAATATCAGTAGATGCCATTGCTGTATTATCAGTTCAACCAAAGATATAACAAATAAGAATAATCTTAATGTGGAAAGATTTTCCAATAAGATGGTTCGAATTTTGTCCATTTCATTCAGACAAAAATGTCTTAATGAAGATTAGGGTTTTCTTGTTTTTGAAAAAGAAATGCAAACCCAATAAAAAATCTTGTTTTCTAGTTTCCTTTGAGGATTAGGATTCTGGAAAAACGTATGAAGAACAAGTTTATGATATTTGCGATTAAACTTGAAGAACAACCATGAAAGGTTGTGTTCATAAAACCATGAAAGAAATGATTTCATTTTTGAAAAAGTTCTTTTGTTTGATCTTGTAAAAACAATGAGAAGATCATTAACAAGTTTTAAGAAACATGTAAATAAAAGAAATATTAACCTGGTTCGTTGAAGAAGGGGAAGATGAACAGTTTCTGGAAATTTTGAGAGCTCAAAATGCAACAGTAAATCTTTTTCTTGCTTGGAGGAGAAGTTTTTCGCGTAAAGAGAAAAATATAAACCCAAAATGGTTTATATAGAGAGAGTAGAGAGAGAGAAAAACTCGAGCGGGAAAGTTTTTCATCATGACACGGACACGTGTTTGCATTTGATTGGCTGGTAAACGAAACGTGCAAACGTGTGTCAGAAAGAAGACGTGTCAGGGCTTATCCGTTGCGATGACGTCACAACTGTCCTTTCATATTCTAGGATGTCTCTGAGGTTTTGAAAGCTCAGGGGCACTTTTGAAAACATGAAGCACTGAATAGAAATATCAGTGTTGGTTTTAGAAATTTCAAAGTATCGTTGATTAAGGAAGAGATATTCAGCGATGCAATTTGTCTTGAAATCTTGCATTTACATGCGATTGTCAGCGAGAGAAAAACATACCATGATATCAGCGAATCAATTATGTTCAGAGAGAGAATGATAGAATGGGTTATACAAGTTGATTTTATCCTATCGCTGATCAAATGTGAACCGCTGAAGATTTTACTCTTCAAAGTTCAGCATTCCAAGCTCGCTGATGAGAAAGTTGAATCTTGTCTCATCAGGAGGTTTGGTGAACAGATCAGCTAACTGATAGTCAGTTGGGATAAAATGAAGTTCTATATCACCATTCATCACATGATCTCTGATAAAATGATACCTGATTTCGATGTGTTTTATCTTTGAGTGTAGCATTGGATTGTTGGCTATAGCGATGGCACTTGTGCTGTCGCAATAGATTGGAATTTTCGAGAGCTGTAGGTCATAGTCCAGTAGTTGATTTCTCATCCACAAGACCTGAGAACAACAGCTTCCAGCGGCTACATACTCAGCTTCAGCAGTTGAGGTGGACACTGAGTTTTGCTTTTTACTTGTCCAACTCACCAGCTTTCCACCCAGGAGCTGACAGCCTCCTGTGGTGCTTTTCCTATCCAATTTGCAACCTGCAAAATCACTATCTGAATAGGCGATTAGATCAAATGATTCAGGGTTTGATTTACAATGTTGCAAAGCTGACTGATGCTTAGACGATTAAGCTTCAGCACTTCAGCATAAGCAACTCTTCTGAAGATTGTTGTACCATTTGAGAGTACACCAAATCCTCAGGTATAGTCTTTTCCATTTCCACCACTGGTCACTGAGGGACCATTTTCTTCTTTGTTTTCAGCGAGCAGGTTTTTCTTACCAGTCATGTGTCTAGAGTATCAGCTATCGAGATAACAGATACCCTTCATAACCTGCAAAACAAAGGAAGATCAGTTTGACTTAGGGACCCACATCATCTTGGGTTTAGATTTGTCAGCGGTGGTAGAGGAAGTGGAAGGTTCAGCAATCTTCGCAGCATTTGAAGATTCAGCTTTGTCAGACTTCACCTTGGTTAATTTCTTAACCTCAGTGGTAGGATTCACCTTGACCTGATTTGCACCAGGATTGGTCTTCTTTGCCTTGGGGGCAATGATCTTCACCTTAGCTAATTTTTCAGCTTTGGTGGTTGTTGGACACTTACTAGCAATATGATCGGTAAGTCCACAGTGATAACATTTCCTATAACTGAAAGTAGTTTTAGGATCTTTTGCATGCTGAGCCATATTTTTAAAATTGGAAGGACCAGCATCAGTTACACCTTTGGTATTGGAAATAGGAGGAACTATCAGTTCTTCAGATTTCTTATCAGTAACATCCACTTTGATTCTGGGAGTAGATTGCTGAATATATCCACGCTGAATAAATCCAGAGATCTTGTTCTTTGAATCAGAGGGATAAGTCACTGAAGCTTTAGAAGCGTTCAGCTTTGGTACAAAGGTACCCTTCTGAGGATTTTGGTTAAAAGCAATTCCTTTACCTTTGTTTTTAAAGACTGAGGTAGGTTTTGGATAAATAACTTTTTCTTTACCTTTAGAAGTTAAGGTAGAGATTTCCTCAGGGATGGGTGGTTTAGAAGAGGAACACTGAGAGGATGAAGTATCAGCGACTAAGGATACGAAAGTTCCAAATAAGAGCATGGAACGATCTATGGTTAGTTCTAGAGTATCAGCATTGTAACCAAGACCACGTTTATCACTCAGGGGAATCTGAGACTTAATTATCTCAGTGATCTTTGTTGAGGAATTATACCATCCATCAACATTAGCTTTTTCAGCTTTTAATGCAGCGATAGCTTCTTCGCGCTCGATTTTGACTAGCTGATTTAGGTGAACTTGATCCTTAAAATCTTCTTCAATTTTAGAAAGATTTTCTATTTGAAGGTGACAGTTTTTAAGCTGTTCAGCGAGATCAAGGTTTTAATTTTCAACTACAGTTTTGTCATTCATGGCTTCATATAAACTTCTAGTCAAGAGATCGATCTTTCGAAGACTATCAGCTTCATCAATATTTGCAATATTGGTAAAGAAGGAAGGTGATACCTGAGTAGCAGAGGTTGAAGTGGAGGGAATGTCTGAACTTTCTTCCTCATCTTCAATCTTGGCCATAAAACAGAGATTGGCTTCATCATCTTCAGAGTCAGATATTTCTTCCTCATCAGAGTCAGCCCAATCATAGTCAGCCATCAGGCCTTTGCCTTTCTTCTTAAAGCTTTTCAGCTTCGCATACCTTTCTTTCAGCTTGGCGTATTTGTCATCTCTAGACCTGAGGTTAGAGGATTTCTTGGGAAACGCTGAGTTTCTCGAAACTTTCTTTGACCTGCACTCGTTAGCGAAATGTCCTATCTTTTCACAGTTAAAACAAGTAGCAGTAGCCTTATCAACAAAAGCTGGTGATCTTGGCTTGTCAGTAATGGAAAGAGGTTTATTCTTTCTGAACATTTTCTTTTTGGCAAATCTCCTGAACTTTTTAGTGAGTAGAGCCAAAGATTCATCAAGATCTGAAGAGTCAGAATCTGATGACCTTTCAGAGTTACTCTCCAACTCAGTGATAGTGACCGAGGGTCGCTGAGTGGAAGGTTCCTCTGAGATTAAGCAACAGGGGTGCTTTTGGAATCTTTTACAAGATTCTTCTTAAGATGACTCGATTGCTCATGATTCAGCATCGTGCCATATAAGGTAGAAAGGGTCATTGATTTTAGATCCTTTAACAGCTTGAGACACATAGAATAACTGTCCCAGCTTTCAGGTAAAAATTCTAAGAACTTTGTCAGTACTTCAAAGGTAGAATATTCCTTACCAACAGTTTTTAGATCTATTAGTAAGCAGTTAAAACGTTGGTGTACTTCAGAGAGAGTTTAATTCTTACCACAAATGAAGCTTTCATACTGTCTTACCAGGTTGATCTTTCGAGAGTCCTGGACTTCAGAAGTACCTTCATACTGAACACAGATTGTGTCCCACATAGTTTTTGAGGTTTTCAGGTTCATGACGGAATGGTAGACTTCGTCAGGAAGAGCCATGGAGAGTATGGATCTGGATTTGGTGTCGATAGCCACTTTCTTCTTATCTTCATCAGTCCACATATGAATTTCCTTAGGAATCAGCCTTTCTGGAATGGCAGGTCTATTCTCAGTGGCTGGAACTGCAGCATCAATTCTTACAGGAATATATGGGCCGTTTTCAAGATAATAAGGCATAGTAGGGTCTACACCTTCTAAGAAGAGAATCATCCTATTTTTCCATAAATTAAAATTATGTCTGGAGAATCTAGGGGGTTTTGCAAGAGAACCGTTGTATATATAGTTTGTATTTGTGTAGGTAGCCATTTTAAGAAATAGCTAGGAAGAGAAATCTTAGTATAGATCAGATCTTGTTTATGAGATTAAACAAATCTGCTCTGATACCACTTGTTGGTCCCGAAGGGCTATACAAGTTTGTAGAAGGGGGGGTTGAATACAAACACACAGATTTTACTTTTCTAAATTGTTTATTGATAAATCAAGACAATTTACAACTTGTTGCGGAACAAGATTAAGGATAAACCTAAATCTAAACAAGTTAAGAACACTAAGTTTCGTGCACTAAGAAAGAGAAGGAAATTACTAAAAATAACTTATCTCAAGATAAGAAGATGACTTGACCAGAGTTAGCAAGTGCTTCAAGAATGAAGCTGGAGTCCTTCTTATATACTGCATGCATTTAATGCATGGCAGTTTATACTTTACACGTGGCAGCAACTCATTGGTTGTTAGGTCTGACTTTAGTAGACAACCTTAGTAGCTGCATGTTTGAACAGTGTAGTATCAGAGTGGTTGTACGATTTCAGACAATAAGGAGGTTCTTTTCTGACATATCGTACGGAGTCGTGCAAGGGTGGTTAAGACAAAAGTACTTTGTACGGAGGACTTCATGATCAGCTTACGTTGATTCAGCGCTTTATCATTCTATATCAGTGAATGACAAAGTTCAGCGATAGCTGAAGTCTTGTACTTGATACTTCACGTTGAGTGGACAAATCTGAGTCTTCGCTGATCCGCATCAGTTCATTAGGAGACTTGTCGCTGGTTCTTGAGCTTGATCTTCGACTTCAGCGTAGAACCTATGTTGACGTGAAACTTGTCTTCAGGGATCATAAGTAAACAACTAACTTATCAGCGATCACCATAAGGACTGAACAGGCTCAGAGCATTATGGTGAACAGTGTTCGCTGAATGTTTAATCTAAAGAACGAGAGTTCCTATCAGCGGTACTGAATTAGTCTTAGTACATCAGCGATAGTGAAACTCTAATACATATTGTTTACTTACAATTTTCACTAAGTGTTTAAGAGAGGGTCATTATCAAATCACTGAGGGTTTGGATCAACAATCCCAAAATGGGATTTTCGGTTCAAGTTTGGTAAAACCTATTGCAAAACCTTGGGAAGCACATTCAAAGCCACAAATACATCAAAACCCAATCAAGTCCTATGGATCAAATGTTAACATGGGAAAGATGTCGTCGAATGCACAAAAGTGAAAATTTAGTTTTGGGACCGAAAGAAGCATCCATGGAGAAAGATCAAGATTCAGTCAAGGCGTGAAATTTGGTAAGTCCCTCAAAGCTCGAAGTGCATTTTTTTATTTTCTTTTTTTTTATTACTTAGGGACAAGTAATGATTTAAGTTTGAGGTTGTGATAACTCTATTTTTAGAGTTATTATTTCCTTTTATTTTAATATTCTTTTGTCAAATTTTAGCCATTTTGCTTTTTAAATCACCCATTCTTGGTCTTATTCCCAAAACTGAGCGAAAAGAGTGAACTACAGTTTTTATAAACTATTTAGTAGGTTTTTGTTGCACTTTCACGTAAAATCTGCAGTGACTTTGAGAGTGCCCACTCCGGATTCCCACTAGCGTGCCAAGAAGAAGACAAATGAATTTCAAAATTTAGCTTGGAGTCAACTCTGGAGAATGGAAGCATCGATGGCAGCAGAAGCATGGGAATAAAGCAAAAAGAAGCATGTCTCCTACAAGATGGCATTTGCATTATTTTAATGAAACCAATGGTACTTGAAAGTTGCTTTTGGGAAAAGGTGAAGTGACCATGGGATAATTATCTACAAACTCTTGGAAGGAAGCTTTGCTCAATGGAATTAAATTTTATGTCTCCCACCTTGAGTTTTAGCCTTTAGGTAATTTCCCACTTTTGTTTTGTCCACCTTTTCCTCTAAGTATATAAAGAGGTTTTGGTTCATTTATTTCATATCCATCTACTACACATTTAGTGCACTTTAGTTTTTAGTTTAGCTCTAGAAATCACTGAAGTTAGTCTTTAATTTTCTGCATTTCAATTCCTAGTGTAACCTTTAGTTTGAAGAAATTCACGTTTATGTAGCCGTGTTATTCCTGCAGTGCCCACTGCAGATTTTAATCAAAGTTTGTATTCTAGTATGATTACTTACAACTTTTCATCTCTTGTTTTTTCACTTCTTTAAATATGAGCTAAACATCTTTTGGGATGTAGGAAGGAAAAGTACCTGGATTTTATGAGAAATGCTTGAGTAATCTTCATACTTTGAATATTTATTGTTTTGGTCATTCACTCTAGATTATTGCCCAATGATGAGAACAAGCCGATCACTTGTAAGGATCTAAAGTCTAGTTCTTAACTCAGAAATGAGTAGAACGCAGTGACACGAGCTTGGATGATGCTAGGGAATTCGAAAGAATTCTTATGACACTCACGAAAGTGGGGTCTGCACAGTGAGATAATCTCAACCCACTAGAGTAGTAGGCAAGCTAGTTTGTGTACTTAAAAACACTTAGAGTATTTGTCTCTAGACATTCCATCGAGACCTGAAAAGGTCCATTTTGAGATTACCATTGACAAAACAGTAAGGACTAAAAGTATGAGATTTTTACTAGAAGGTGTGAGTATTTGTGTAACCGAGCTTCTTTAACGGGAGTGCCCACTCTGCACAAGTGCAGTGAGCACTCTTTTGGATCAAGTATTTAATATAAAATCTAGGGAAAATCTAACCTACATTCCTCCTTTTAAAATCTTAAGTAACTCGTTAAAAATAGCTTTCCAAAACAACAACCAACTTATTGCTTCCTCTCTAATTGAAACTTGTAAAAGGAAGCTCATGAGAACAATAGTGTCTTGATTGCCCAGTCCCTGTGGATACGATTCTGGTATTTTACCAACTATTACTTGTTGTGACGATCATAGTGGCTAGTGTACACTTGCGCTTCCCACTGTGGATAGTTTGCATCCCACTGCGATTAATCACATATTTCGCACGTACCAGTAACCTAAACTTCTAGTGAGCTTTTGATTACATTATGTTCAAAGCTTTCAAATCAAAACCAAAATATTTCAAATTGGTTCATAGATTTTTAAAATGATTACCAAATCAAGTGGTAGTGTTGGTATGTTAGAGATGTCAAATATGATGTTGTTGGAACAAAACAGAAAGTTGCATGTTATTTTAAAATTATGTATAAAATCAACCATTGATCCAATTGAGGTGGGTTATATATGGTTGGAAAGCTTAGTTTTTCTAGCACCTATGTTATGAAGAGTCCGAAAGCCAATTTGGACCTTAAGTGTACCAAATACTGAATTACAGTAGTTGGTCTCTATAAACTCGGGATGCACACTGTTAGTATAAAATTCATATAAAATCGATCCTATCTTCAAACAACATAAATATGGTGTGATTGGATTCTCAAGAGGCATATGTACGACCTTCATTTAGACAATAACACCAAATTCAGCTCCTCAATATGAGTAAAATGTCCAACACAGAGATGGACATAAGCTGGAATGTGCAGGGACTACATTGTTTTGTTTATTTGTTTGATTAACCCATACTGTCATGTAACCAACACTATAAATGAGATAATTTTATTATGATGTAAATAAATCTTAGTTAACTTACAAATAAAGGTACAAATAAGATAAAAAGATCAATCAAGCATAGGTAATCATGTAAGATTCTAAGTGTACATTACTTGTGATAGGAAGTCCGATTAATTAGATGCAGATTGATCGAGTTGAGTAAGGGTAATGTAACACCCCCGCCCCGCACAGCCTGTGGCGGAGAGTGTATAATCCGGTAATCGGATCAAAACTCAAAAGCATCACGATTCAGAGCGGTACTAAGCTTCCCAAAAATAACAGTTAACTTAAACATAATTACAAACCCAGAATGTTAATAATCCCAAAAGATAATTATAAAGTTAATCTTAAATCCTTTTTAGTCCCATTGGTATCTCGATCTTTCAACCCGTCCCTAGAGTAGAACCTAAACCTGCCGAGGAAACATAAAACACCTCGGCTGAGCAAAATCGCTCAGTGGGCGGATAATGTGCATAATGGTATGAACATAATATTAGTCCAAATAAAAGTCAACGTAAAACAATTGTAGTAAAACCATTCTAAACATGAATAAAGAATGTAGAAATCATGTTTTTTTAAATCAATAGGTGACCCGTATTGCAATAATACGTTGTCTAATCAGATGATCAGTCCAATCAGACTTGGAATCAATGTCGGGCACAACATCACCCATTCCCCGGTAACTAGTTTAGTTCTGCTATTCGGCTTTATCTGGTATCGGTTCTATCCGGTAACCAGACATTTTCTGGTATTCGGCTCTATCTGGTAACTAGACATTTGCTGGTATTCGGCTCTTGGATGCATCCTACGTCCCCTACTTGGTCTGGCCTTAGCCTTTACGAGAACGCCATGGTAATTAATAGCCACCACGGAAGGCATCTCAACACCCGTGGGCCAAGTGTTGAGTCTAATTCTAAATCAAGAAAACTCATGTCGTTAAATCAATGGTTCCATCAATCTTAAAACCACATATCAAATTTCATACTAATCAATTCAACCAGTAACGGATCACATCATAATATTCAAAACAATGAAAATGATTTAGGGAGTATTTGTCAAATCAACCGAAAATGGATCGTAATTTCAAAAAATCAATTCATTTAGAAATCATGCAATTTACGTTTAACACGAATTCGTAAAGCATAAAATTATACTCTTTCGATAACATGCTTAAATCGTGAAGCGGAATTGATATAATAGCATAAACCATAATCTTGAAACGAAAACAAAGTTTCTTATAAAGTACTCGGAACCGTTAGGCTCGAAAGCACATCTATCAACATGGATGGGATTTCCGGAATGCAACCGGTTACCCTCGAGTCAAAGGAATAGGATATCCGTACTTGAATAGTATACAATGGAATACCACAATCGGGTGCTTGGAGTGTTACTACAGGTTACTCAAGATCATCTTTACCTACAATAAGAACTTATTACTATTATATAGTAATCAACACATTTGCTTGAGTAAACAAGACTTAGATCATTTTTCTATTCACTTTTATCTCTAAAGTAATTCTAGCTTAGCTTTATTATTGATTGATATGAGTTTCATCATAGCATACGAGATGGATGTGCATCATGTACAAGCAACTATTGCAGCTTAGTCCCTGTACATATCAGCTTCTGTCTTTCAAAAGTTTGGACGTTTTACTTGGACTACTACCTCTTAGGAATCTAATCGCACAAGATTCACCTTATTTGGATCAATGAACAATTTTATATGAAGTTTACAAAAACAGCATGCAAATCCCGAGTTTCACTTGACCAGTTCTGAAAACTCAAGGGTTTGAGCCATTTAGACTCAAAATCTACTTTAGTGTAAAATCCAAAGATGTTCTACACTCTTCAGGATTTCCAACTATATATTACACATCTAATTTGGACCAATGGTTGATTTTCTATGAATTTTCTAGAAACATGATAGAAACTTTAAAACTACAAATGTCTCTTAAACAATTTATCAAAGACCTGTTGTGCAACCCAACTTTGAAGCTCAAATCCGTTTGTAATCATTTCATACATCAATCCTTGACCTTAGTAGAGTATTCAAACCAAAATTTAACAATACCAAACACATTAATCACCAATTATACATCTTATAAGATAAAACTCATAATTTCCAACATAATTGAACTTTGTTTGAAGATTATTACCTCAAGTGAACAAAATGCCTTAACTTTGATATCTTCAAGTCTTCATTGATTCTAATATGCCCTTAAACAGCAAATGCATACACTTTAACATATATTGTACCCACCAAAACAAACATTAAAGTGTAATAGAAAGTTACCTTGAACAATTTAGCTTTAATCCTCCAAAACCAAGCTTAATCCTTCATATTCTTCACAAACTTTGGGTTTCTCTCTCTCTCTCTCTCTCTCTCTCTCTCTCTATATATATATATATATATATATATATATATATCAATACGTTTCTAGGTGAAAAACAAAATGAGATATCTGATTTTTGTTTTTTCTTATGTGGAAAGTATAAATATAAGAAAATTATCAATTTGCCCTTCTAATTTCATACCCATTACACTTTAAACCTTCTAGTTCTTTTCTTTATATCTTTATCTCAATAAGCTTAGACATAACTATCTAGTTAAAGGTACAAGTCATGAAAGCCTCGATTCTTAAAATATGAATACTACATTGAATAGAAACTTATATTCGGATTAACGAAAGTAGGGTTATTATAGGTGACCTTGTTAAAATCACTAGATTTGACCTTATTGACATAATTTTGACTTGTGGGTTGTTTTTTGGAGAAATCTAATCATTAATTGGCTATTATGGTTTCATAGTTGTAGGTTATCATTCAGGGACGATTACTGGGCAACATACGCAGTCAAGTGCATCTTCATGAGACTTTAACTGGGATACTTAGGTACAAATTATTTGAGCATTATATTATTCTTATGTACATGTTTTTGGGTTTGATACATGTATGCGAATTATTGTTATGGGTCGGATACTATTTGTTTACGTGTTTTTAAACATTAATTAGCATGTTATAAACGGGTTATGATTTTCAATCGGGTATGGGAATGGTTGATATGTCATAAGGGATGACATTTCACAGGGATGGGTGATCAGACAAGGGAGACCCGTATAACCTGGGGAATAGCCGACGACGGTAAGACGTACCTTAATTAACCTGGCAGTTTAATGTAAGATATCTCGTAGTCAGTTAAAGGGTATTTAAACGAATGTGCATACTATCTTTATTTGGGTATTTGTTTGTTAATATGCATGGTTGGGCATGTATGATTAATGCACGAAAACCATGGACTCACTGAGCTTGTAAATCTGACTATTAGTATGCATCTCAAGGACAATAGGGTCAAGAGTAGACAAGGGTAAGGTTCTCACTTAGAGAATTATATTACGGTTAAATTGTGGGATTTTTAGACTTTGTGTTTGAACTCATTTTGTAATGTAACCCTAGTATGGGACGGGTTAGCGCTGAGTTATAACTTGTATTTAAATTTTGCAAGATTTTCGTCATGACAGGGCTTTATTAGAAATTATGTTTTGGGTTATTTACTTTTATTTAATGAGGATGATGTGACACAATTCATGGTAAAAATGAGGGTGATACATACAAAGTAAGTCAAATCACCATGATGTAACACATGTCCATCTCTGATAAATAGTGACGTTGATATTAGGATAAACTTAATTATGACTTTCAGTGTTTCTAGTGACATCACCTATGTAAAAGAGAAGCGGGTTCGCTTCAAAAGGAATTGGGAAAGGGCACAATTCCTGAGAGATCTTACAAACCAAGGCAAGTGTTCATGATCATAACGAACACACAAATAAGAACCAAAATTGTGTGAGAATATTTGTGTGACGTTTATCATTGTTTTTACAAACGATAGAACAATTCAAAGTCGGCGTATCTATCGGTCAACTACAAAAAAATATACTTTCACAAGGAAAGGTTTAAGGGTTGATGCCTACTTATCCTATACAAATACCGAGTGTATTCATTTGTTACATCCTAGTGTCGTTTGTCAGTTTTATTCATGGTGGGATTGTTGGAAAAACTGAATGAAAATTGAAAGGTCTATAAAAAAAATTGAATTTATTTAGATTAATTGATGTCACGAATTTATTAAATTATGATGAACTCCTCGATTTAAATTCATGAATTAAATTGTCATTGTTTTCATGTCCTTTCATATCCCCCTGCTCATAACTATAAATAGAGTTTTTTTCTCACATTTAGTCACATCATGGTTTTGATATATATGGTCTCTAAAAGACGTTCTTCTTCCTTGTTGTTTTATCAAGCTTCAGTACGTACTAGAGAGAAGACGGATTTACCTTCTTCGTGATAATCCATTCATGATGTCGATATTATTTGTGTAATTGTGTTGTTGTATCTTGAGAGATAGGTATTTCCTTGATTTCTCATTTACATGGTCGATAAGATATGTTCTTTCAACCACAAGGCTTGTGGCGTATTGGTTAAGGCTTTGAGGGGATGTGGCTCAGAAACCCATCTACCCCGAGTTCGAATCCAGGTGTTGGCAACCTGTGGCCACTGAGAAATTATCTCAGGGCTGCATGCTTAGCAGTCAATCAGTGTCAGAGATTAGTCTAGGCAAAGCCTAGGATACCCTTTCAAAAAAAAAAGATATGTTCTTTTTATTTTTCAAACTTATTTTGTTATTATTATATTTGTTTCATCTTTTATAGCATATATATTCCAAAAATATATTTAATAAAAGTCCTTAAATAAGCGTAAATAACCAACAGAATGTATATATTAACCAAACAAATACTCCAATAAATAATACATAATTGATCAATAAACTTATTATTAGTTTCTAGATTGTATTCTACAAAAGGTTCCACGGCGGTTTCTGACAACGGTTGGCGAGAAGAAGCACGACGACGATTCGGTGATTAAAAAAAATGAGAATTGTACAATGTCAATACCCCTAGATTAAAATGTTCTACCACCGCGGCCCCAAAACTTGCAACCATCTGCGATATCCAGACTTCAAGACGGCCTTTGGGTCGGGTCTTGGGCCAGCTGAAAGGCTGGTTGGGCCAGGCATAGCCTGGGCCGAGTCGACGGGGATTAGTGGGTGGCGCCTTAAGTGGAAGCCCGATACCCCGGGAACGTGTGTGTGTTCTACTTTCAAAAAAAAAAGTGAGAAATTTACATAAATAGCCATATTGGATTAAGTTTTTTAAAATTTAGCCACCAAAACTTTTTTTTTCAAAAATGACCGGAATCCCACAAGTCTGACAAAGCCACATTTTTTTTGCGATGTCAGACCTTTCGTGACAAAATCAGACTTCTTCTGACGAAAATAGTGATTTTAGGAAAATTGCAAGTTGCGGTGCTTGGGCTCTGCAAGTTGTGGTGCATGCGGTCAATAAGTTGCGGTTTTAACTTGGGGAACATAAAATGTTTCATTTTTTGACTTGCGGTGCAGATTTGCAGGATTCCGGACATCTTTGAAAAAAAAATTATGGCTAAATTTGAAAAACTTAACCCAACATGGCTATTTATGTAAATTTCTCCTCTACAAATCAAGTGCTTCTTTGCATATTTTTGCGGAATTACCATTCCGCTAGGTATGGCCCACTATCTAACACATCATCACAAAAACCCGAATCCGCAAATCTTTTAAGCAGTTTTATAGAATTCTTACATATTTCTTGATAACCCGTAAAATTGACTATTTCTTGAATATGATCACCAAAATTGGCTATTTTGATGAATTTTCCATATTCTAATGGGGTCATTGTCATATTGCAATGGGATATCAATGTTTCTAGAATACCATCTAACATCCTTAAATTCGATTTTGTTTGATATTATAAGCATATGTTATGAATGGCATGTATTACTATAGAATTTAAAACTCCGAGAAAGACCACCTCACCACATACTTTGAATGCTGCTTCTTATAATAATTTAAAGAATAAACTTAATATAATAACATCATAAAAAGCAACCCTTCTTGGATCATCTACTTATTTCTTTCTATATTCCCAGATTCAATCAGCGTATGGTACGCAAACAGGACAATAATAAAAGGGTGAAAGAATTATGGAAAGTTTTAGAGTTCTATTTTGACACCGTTTCACCTATTTTGGTGGGTTGTTGTCGTACTCGCTCACTTCTGTCTTGTCCCAATCTTATTGTCGAACCATAGGTTTTTGTCTTCTCTTGCGTACCACAAGTAAACAAAAAGGGGTAATTCACATTTATGAGACGTGTAAATCCGATTCAACTCTACAGAACGTATCGAGTCGACTCAACTCACACCGCGTTTATTTTCATCTATTTACCTAATGTTTTTGCTGTGGCTTGCCAAAAGCTCAGCATACAGGATCTCATTCCAAGCATCTGGTACACCAGGAAGACACCAATGGCTACAATCCTGAAAATGCAATGGTAATCTTCTTTCTTCATCTGTGTAATGCTGCTTCCTGTAGATTGAAGGGTGCCCATCTTTTCGAAAATCTGTCAATCTTGTGATGTTTAGATACGAGACCCGCGTTTTCATCCCTCTTAAAACCTTTTCTAGAACTTTCATCTTGTCCGGATACGGTGTTAGATAGGTTGTGTTCTTTATAGGCTCGACTTCATTGTCACATTGCCCTCCCGAATTCCACTGCCCTCCTCTGTTCATAAACAGAAAATCACCAAAACTTTAACAACAACAAATTTATCTTTTCTATCGATTTTATAGTTTTTTCCAAGCTGACGTGGAATGTACCACTCATCGGAGATCCCCTAATTATGCCCTTTGTATTTTTTCCAACTAATTTTCCAAAATGTCATTTCTATCATTTAACGTTGTCATCTAGTTTATCAACTACTTTTTACCAAGCATGACTAGTTTATCAATTAATTAATTAATTTTCCAATATCATGTGTTTAGTTAGCTTATCGGCTGACATCCATCTTAGAGCATCTCCAACAGCTATGCTAAAGTTTTTCTAAAATAGAGTAAAAAAAATCAAAATCTCTAAAAAAAATCGCATCCAACTCCAACAGCTATTCTATTTTAGCAATTCTAGTATTAATTATCTTATTAATATATTTAATTATATTATTAAAATATTCAATATATGGAAATTTGGGAGAGGAAAAGTTTGCTTTTTGGATAATAATTAGTTCCGGGGGAACTATCTATTTAGAGATTTCTCTAAATTTAGAGATTTTTACAATCTCTGTTCTCTTTTCTCTATTTTAGTATAGAGGATAGCATAGCTGTTGGAGCAACAAAAATGTTAAAATCGCATTTTTTTCCATTTTAGCATAGTTGTTGCCAAACATAACCTTAATCTGGATTTACCTGAAATGAGAAGCAGAATAACCACGGAAAAAGACCAAAGTTTTGCTAGGATTAATATTGGCATCAACCCATCTTCCCCATGTTGTTATGGCTTTACGAAACGCCTCTAAAACATTAAGCTCACTATAGACATGGTTACCTTCTTGATAATAATCTTTCCTGCAAAATTGTCATCACATTATAAGTAAAAGGCCAATCGAATAAAGAAAAACATTTACTCCACCAAGGGTGCAAAATTAAATAATTACCCTTTGGCGGTTTTTTCATGAGTCCACCAATGCCCTGTGTTAAAGACAACAATATCGGCACTTTTGTATTGATCAGCCGAAGTACCCACCAAATCAAGCCGAAGGGTCTCCTTCTTTGCTCCATTTTTGTCTTTTGTTTCAGATTCTCGAACTATGAATGGAGCCACAAAGAATTCCACTGTACAATTGTAATCCTACCCGTACAAAAGCAACGAAAACTAAGCAAGTTTTTGAGCAAGAAAATACCATATCTATCAAACAAGATTATAATCAAGATCCAAAAGATATATTATCAAGAAATTTACCTTGAATACAAACGAATAAGAAGGTTCTGATCTAAAGTGGTGCTTGCCTGAGGCTTCATAAACATTTGCTTGATTTTTCACTGAGTTTCGTAGGATACAAATCAATGATTCCCACATATTTCTATTCAGCGAATCGCCAACAAAAACCAATCGTTTTCCTCTTAGGAATTGCAGCATATGGCTTCCATCTAACCTATATAAGCACAAATAGTTTCATCGTTTCATCAAAACATTTATGAATTCAAATTCAAATATGATACCAACATTCTAAAATTCAAAGCAATAACACAGACCAATTCAAACACTTTGTTCTGCAACAGATATAATCAAGTAATTTTTATGGATTCAGAACAAACAGAATCAAACAACTATGTCCGTTAAGTGTAATGGCAGCAATCAATCATTTATTAACATGGAAATTATAATAAATTAAGAACCATGGAGACTATAATTAACAGAAATGGAAATTGGGGATTTTAAATTTAACACGGCTTTACCTTGGTAAAGTGCAAGCTTTAGGTTTCCATTTAAGCATCTGAAATCCTTTATCAGGCCTACCATTCGAGAAACAATTAAATTGTTCATCAATCAGTGGACATGAACCAGGTTTATACAGTGGATAGGATTCATCTCTCACCCAATCACCATCAAACAAATTACAATTCGACAAATTCTTCACCAAATCCGCAATATCATCTGTATTTCCCCCTTTATTCACTAAAGAAGAAGTGGAATTCACACTTCCTTTACCGTTTTCCGGAGTCGATTTTGTACTAGACTTCTCTCCGACTTTGGTGGAATTATTTAGGGTTTCTGAAGCAAATTGTGGTGGCGGTGTTTGTGTTGTCTGATTTGAAGCAGATTGAGATGGAGGAGACGTAATCATTGTCTGATTGTTCTTCACATCTTCAACTTTAGCACCAACACTCTCACTTTGAGTTTGATTCCGATCATTATTCACTGTCGGTGCTTTATTATTTGCACTTGAAGATCCAGAAACAGTAGTATTCGAACTAGATGTATAAATCGTGGAATTCTGAGTTGATTGTGAAGAATTGGAAGGAAAAAGGTATGAATAAATCGAAGAGAAATGAGATCCAATAGAATCAGACGAAGAACTATATGTACCATTTGTTTCAATACTTGTACTACTAATACTACTACTACTACTAGGGATTCTAAAGCTTGAACCAGAAAAGATATTAGAGATCCATGGAGACGAAGGATTTGAAGAAGGATTAAACGCTAAAAAAACAGTAAGTCCAACAAAAACAGCGATAAATACATAAGCAAACGCCCTATTTCTCTTAGTTCTAAAAGAAAATAGGTTGGTGAACTTGAAATCTGAGACCAAATGAGTTCCTCCATTAACAGGCGTATATTTAGCTGAATCCGCCATGGAAGTGGATCAACACACAGAAGAAGAAATCTGTGAATTTGAAGGTAGAGAGAGAGAGAGAGAGAGAGAGAGAGAGAGAGATGATTGTGGGAAGGACAGTATGGATACTTTTTTTTAATTGTTTAATGATTAAGTGTAACTTTCCGTACATTTAATTAAAAAAATATATATATTTTTAGTATTTTAGTTTATATGAAATCGATTTTTCACATTCTACTTGTTTCATGGTTTCCAGACTGGCATCCTTTCTTAAATTAAGGCTTCGTAATGGAGTAAATTTACAAGAATGCCATTGGCCTTCACATGACACCAAAAAATAGTACTTTTTAATTTAGAGATCTTATAATTTAGAGTAAACCTCACTTTTGGTCCCTGTAGTTTGCAAAAAATAACGAAAATCGTCCCTACAGTTCATTTATTTCAAATTTGCCCCTGTGGTATGCGTTTTTGCCCGAATTTGGTCCCTCTCACTAACGGAGGCTAACATCCATCCATTTAATGAAGGGTATTTTGGCTGGAGTGGGTGCGGAACATGATAGTGCCTTGTTCCTTGTTGTGGGCGGCTGTTTAGGTGTTGTTAGGTGCTCGTTGTTCATGTTCAGCCATGTTGTTCATGTTCAGCCCTTTGGATGATGAACAATCATCAATTGAATGGAAAGCCACATAACTTGGTCAATATTCAGGGAATGGGAATAATTTGGTGAAGCTGCAATTGCAGTGGAAAAGCACCTATAATAATGTTGATTGCTAAGAGTGCTAAATTTTAAAATCAATTACACAAATTCCTAACCAGTTCAACCTACCGGTGTTTTCTGGGCACAAGTCAAAGCATCATGTGCATCTATAGCATAAGCAGAAAGTCTTGCCACACAAAAAGAGATATAAGATATAATGTTTCCATCAATCCTACAACCAAAAATCGAAATGAAATCCTCGGCTTGACCAAAAACCAAATCTTAAAATCAAACCCAAATCTGTGGAGAAAGAGGTTCGGTATTTCTTTTTGCAGAATGAAGGAACGATTTGCAGAAAATAAAATCCAAATCAACCTCATGTGTTTTGTGTAGCTGCAGTTGTGTGGGGAAGGAGGAGGAGAGAGGGAGGGAGGATGAAGGAGGAGAGAGAAAGAGGGGTTAGGGATTGGATGGATGACACATGTCATAAGGGTTTTAATAAATATAAAAGATTAAAAAGTAACTTGGTTTCTCAGCGTGAGTTGTGATGAGAATAAGAGAATAAGACAAAAAAATGGTAAAAAGACTAACTTGCCCCTGAACTAACATGTTTACTTAACCTCCGTTAGTGAGAGGGACCAAATCCGGGCAAAAACGCATACCACAAGGGCAAATTTGGAATAAATGAACTGTAGGGACGATTTTCGTTATTTTTAACAAACCATAGGGACCAAAAGTGAGGTTTACTCTATAATTTATTCACGAGTTAACTTTAGCATCTCGAGATTAGTTTAGGTTAGAAATAGAGGTCCTGTGGTTGTTTTTCCATCAAATTCTATATGAATTAAGTTATTTCTATGTTAAAAAATTTCTTTATAGATTCAATTAAGTTTGTTTATTGTGTTGAATGAATCTGTACAAAAGACATAAATGACAATTTTGTATTAGTTGTTTTTTGTTATTTTATTAGACTCATGCTAATGTTGTTATGTATCATATGATTAAATAGAAAACTTAACAACTCAATTTTGGTAATGAAAAATAACAATCTAATACTTTCTATAATCCATTCTTTTCAAAGATGAAAATGCAAAAAATGTGATGAAAATTCAGGTGACCTTTAAACCAATCCATAGCGAGTTTCTTTCAAATCCAACCTATTAATTAAACACAAAAAGTAAAAATCTAAACTTTCAATATCCGGTTTACAAAAAACTTGAGTTTTATCTTAACAATGGATCCCCATGTTTTGCATTGGTGGTTACCATTTTTGGAACCAGGAGGAGTGTGTGCATAATCAAGATTTGAACAACATGCAAATTGTGTGTGTGTGTGTGTGTATAATCATCACGAAGGAAGGAAACTTTTAAGAGGAGTTTTTAGCATTAGTTGGAGGAAGAGTGGGAGAGAAAGAAAAAAAGAAAGACAGGATTTGAGATAGGACAAGAGTAGGCAACGACCCTGAGATGACACTACAGGAAAAGTGAGTTTCAGCGACGGGCTTTTAACGACGAAACGTTTCATTTACAAGCTACAGCGACGACAAGTCGTTTATGTAAATCGATTGCAGGGATATATCGACGACAAAAGTCGATGCTAAAACCCCTATTTCTTGTGGTGTGAGTCGTCAAAAATGTAACGAAAATCTTGGCCACCAATGCGTAGATCAAGTGGGTGGAGAAATGTAAGTGAACGAATAAGATTTCAACCAAAACATAGACATCTAATTTAAGAAAATGAAAATACAAAACATCACTTAAACTTTTAATTTTACCTATTTTTGAGCAAATATATTTACCAATATATGACCAAAATTTATTGAAATCATGGTTGCTAAACATTGGCTAATCATTAAGGTGGTTCATTGAATGATTGGATTCATTTTATAAATTATCTTTAAATGGAATTGTTCTTTAAATGGATAATGGCATAGTTGTAATTATAGGCACTTTTATGGGCATATTTTGATAGCCCAAGTCGGTGTTGTTTCGGTGGCGACCAAATGAGTCCAACATACATCCCGTGTGGACCGTCTTCTTTTGCACTGTTGTTGACGACGGGATTCAATTTATGATCGATTCCCACTACCCTTTTTGCTCCAATTAAAACGTGCCACATGTACCCTTCTACTTCGTTATTTTGGTTTATTAAAGATTATGAAAAAGTGTAGAAAAATTCAACGACTTATTCCATTTTAAATAATTAAATTTCTCGGTTATATTTTGGAGTTATTAAATAATTAAGTTCTTGAATAATCTATACATATAATAAATAAGTAGCTAGCATGTCACGTGTCGTTTTTTGATGAGCCGACTTCAGTATTTTTCTGCCTAAACATGTATCTGAACGCAATTTACATTATAAGTTCAATTAGCACACTCACATTCACTTCTCCTTAAATCTCTCCTTAATTCAATTTTTTTAATTTATACGTTACATTTACTACCCTTATAATTAGGTATGTAGTTTACTTTTAATCTCTTACTTTTTTATTTTTTATTTTAGACTCTTATCATATTAACATAAATAATGTATATGAACTAAAATGCATTAAAAACATTTCTATTTTTTACAAATTATACTATTGTAATCGCTTCGTCAATACCTTCGAAATGAACCCAATATTGAATATTTTTGGATTTAATTATATTATTAAATATCATAAATATATACGAATTAATGTGTCGTGATTAGTATGGGATTTGTTGAAATTAGTATGGGAATTGATACAAATAATCACTAAATTGTCGTGATTTTCTTTTTGCAATTTCATATCAATTTTTACTTCAAAGTCGAATTCCTTCGACGAATTACAATTCTATCAAATTTCATTCTGTCAACGAAACACCCTTAGATTTATCATGAGAGATTTAATTACTTGGAAACAAAATATCACTTATCAACTGACTTTTGGATTATGAGTTCGAACCTTTTTCAAAAATATAAATATGCAAATATTTTAGTATAGTATATTTAGTTATTTATACTTTCTTAATCATGATTATATTATTTCCTCTAATTTTAATTAAACTATATAATATCAGTTATCAACAGATGGTTAATTAATGATATTTTCAAAGTCAAATCGTTATGTTTCCCCTCAATTCACTTTAAATTAATATTTCATAATAGTTGATAAGTTTTCTGGCATGATTTAATTTTTTTAAATTACCTCGTGTAATACACGGTACGAACCTAGTTTATTTAATAAAAGAACAATAAACGTTTTTATTTTAGACTAGTTGAGTATCCGCGCAATGCGGCGGGGATGTTAAAGTTATATCAAGATACATTTAAGTTTTAAACATCAAATTTTGCAAAATATTTGGTGGTTCATATATTGTATTAAAAGTTTTTCACAATGCGACGGGATTTATCGTAGATTAAAAAAATGAAAACTTAATGCAAATTCTTATCCAAAAAGTCTAAATTTTTGTTTAAACAAAATAGAAATTACAAACACAGATTTTCGGCGGATTTTTCCGACGGATTTTTTGCCTGAAACTTTCCGGAATTAAAAAAGTCAAAACCCGTTGACTTCCGCCGAAAATCCCAAAAAATATTTTTTTTTACTTTTTTTTTAAATACTCGACATATTTTCGGTGGATTTTCGGCGAAATATAATTAGTTATTTTTAAAATTACGGTCCGTCGGAAATCCGCCGAAAATATTTTAATTAATTAAGAAAATAATTTTTTTTAAGAATCCACCAAAAATCAGCCGAAAATATTTTTAAAAAAAATTAAAAAATGATTTTTAAAATCCGCCGAAACTTTAAATCTCATAAATTTAAATTAAAATTATTTTTTAAGCATCCGTCGAAAATCCGCCGAAAATATTTTTAAAAAAATTTAAAAAATAAAATTTTAAAATCCGCCGAAAATCCCCCGAAACGTTAAATCTCATAAATTTAAATTAAAATTGATTTTTTTAAGAATCCGCCGAAAATATTTTTAAAAAAATAAAATTTTAAAATCCGCCGAAAATATTTTTTAAAATTAGTTTTAATTTTATAAATATTAAAGAAAATTAAACTTTAATGATAAATCAAACCTAATTTACTTTATTGTAGAACATATCGGTGAATACACAGTTTTAATGGACCAGTTTGGGCTTTAATGGATCGTATTGGGCCTTTATGGATCCTAGTTTGCTTTAATAGACCATATTGACCTTTAATTGATCATCTGGGCTTCAATGTTCCGGTGTGGGCTTAATAGATCGTTATGGGCTTTAATGGGACGTATTGGGCTTTAATGAATTGTATCGGGCTTTAATTGACCATTATGGCTTATGGAACGGTTTTAGCTTTAATGGACCGTATTGGGTTGCCAAATGGATTTGACAGGGGTTTATTGGATCCAAATGGTCGTTAATGAGTCCAACAGGGGTTTATTGGATCCAAATGGCCGTTAATTGATCATATTGAGGTTTCAGTGATCTACTAGATGTTTAATCAACTCAATTGAACTTTAATGGGTTTATTTGTGGTTTAATATATTCTTTTAAGCTTTAATGGATCTTATTGTGTTATAATGGATCGTACTGTGCTATAATGGATCGTATTGTGCTTCAATGGACCGTTATGGTCTTTAACGGACCATTTTGGGCTTATGGAACGGTTTGGACGTTAATGGATCGTATTAGGCCTTTATGGATCAATTAAAGTGCTTTAATGGATCGTATTGGCCTTTAATTGATCATATGGGCTTCAATGTACCGTTATGGGCTTAATAGACCGTTATGGGCTTTAATGGGATGTATTGGGCTTTAATGAATCGTATTGGACTTTAATTGAACATTATGGGCTTATGGAACGGTTTTGGCTTTAATGGACCGTTTTGGGCTGCCAAATGGATCTGACAGCGGTTTATTGGATCCAAATGGTCGATAACGAGTCCAACAGGGGTTTATTGGATCCAAATGGTCGTTAACGAGTCCAACAGGGGTTTATTAGATCCAAATGGCCGTTAATGGATCATCTTGGGGTTTCAGTGATCTACTAGATGTTTAATCAACTCAATTGAACTTTAATGGGTTTATTTGTGGTTTAATATATTCTTTTAAGCTTTAATGGATCTTATTGTGTTATAATGGACCGTTATGGGCTTTAATGGACCATTTTGGGCTTATGGAACGATTTGGGCTTTAATGGATCGTATTGGGCCTTTATGGATCCTATTGTGCTTTAATGGACCGTATTAGCCTTTAATTGATCATCTGGGCTTCAATGTACCGTTATGGGCTTAATAGATCGTTATGGGTTATAATGGGACGTATTGGACTTTAATTGACCATTATGGGCTTATGGAACGGTTTTCGCTTTGATGAACCGTATTGGGCTGTCAAATAGATCTGACAGGGGTTTATTGGATCCAAATGGTCGTTAACGAGTCCAACATGGGTTTATTGGATCCAAATGGTCGTTAACGAGTCCAACAGGGGTTTATTGGATCCAAATGGCCGTTAATGGATCATCTTGGGGTTTCAGTGATCTACTAGATGTTTAATCAACTCAATTGAACTTTAATGGGTTTATTTGTGGTTTAATATATTCTTTTAAGCTTTAATGGATCTTATTGTGTTATAATGGACCATTATGGGCTTTTGTTGATCCAAACCCTCAGTGATTTGATAATGACCCTCTCTTATATACTTAGTGAAAATTGTAAGTAAACAATATGTATCAGAGTTTCACTATCGCTGATAAGTACTTAGATCTTCAAGTACCGCTGATAGGAACTCTCGCTCTTTTAAATTAAACATTCAGCGAACACTGTTCATCATTAATGCGCTGAGTCTGTTCAGTCATTATGATGATCGCTGATAAGTTAGTTGTTTACTTATGATCCCTGAAGACAAGTTTCACGTCAACAAAGGTTCTACGCTGAATTCAAAGATCAAGCTCAAGAACCAGCGACAAGTCTCCTAATGAACTGATGCGGATCAGCGAAGACTCAGATTTGTCCACTCAACGTGAAGTATCAAGGTCAAGACTTCAGCTATCGCTGAACTTTATCATCTGCTGAATAGTAAATGATAATCGCTGAATCAACGAAAGCTGATCATGAAGTCCTCCGTACAAAGTACTTTTGTCTTAGCCACCCTTGCACGCCTCCGTACGAAATGTCAGAAAAGAACCTCCGAATATCTGAAATCGTACAACCACTCTGATACTACACTGTTCATCCTTACGGCTACTAAGGTTGTCAACCAAGGTCAATGACATGCAACCAACCAGCTGATGACACGTGTAAAGTATATACTGATTTGCATTAAATGCATGCAGTATATAAAGAGATGAACTCACTTCATTTGAAGTAACTTGCTAACTCTGGACAAGTTCAAATCTCTTATCTCAGATAGGTTATTATTAGTAATTTCCTTATCTCTCTTGGTGCAAGAAACCTTAGTGTTCCAACTTGTTTAGATTTAGGTTTATCCTTAATCTTGTATCCGCAACAAGCTGTAAATTGTTAATGATTTATCAATAAACAATTTAGAAAAGTAAAATCTGTGTGTTTGTATTCAACCCCCCCCCCCCCCCCCCTTCTACAAACTTGTATAGGCCTTCGGGACCAACAAGTGGTATCAGAGCAGATTTGTTTAATCTCATAAACAAGATCTAATCTAAGATATTTCTCTTCCTTGCTATTATCTGAAAATGGCCACCAACACAAACACAAATTATATAGACAATGGTTCTCTTGCAAAACCCCCTAGATTTTCCAGAGATAACTTCAACTTATGGAAAAATAGGATGACACTCTTCTTAGAAGGTGTAGACCCTACTATGCCTTACTATCTTGAGAATGGTCCATACATCCCCGTAAGATTTGATGCTGCAGTTCCAGGCACTGAGAATAGACCTGCTATTCCAGAAAGGCTGGTACCTAAAGAAATCCATCAATGGACTGACGAAGATAAGAAGAAAGTGGCTATAGATACAAAAGCCAGATCCATACTATCCATGGCCCTTCCTGACGAAGTCTACCATTCCGTCATGAACCTGAAATCATCAATATCCATGTGGGACACAATATGTGTTCAGTATGAAGGAACGTCTGAAGTCCAGGACTCAAGAAAGATCAACCTGGTAAGACAATACGAAAGCTTCATTTCTGGTAAGAATGAAACTCTCTCTGAAGTTCACCAACGTTTTAATTGTTTAATTATAGATCTGAAAACTGTTGGTAAGGAATATTCTAACTTTGAAGTGCTGACAAAGTTTCTAGAATGTTTACCTGAAAGCTGGGACAATTATTCCATGTGTCTCAAGCTATCAAAGGATCTAAGATCAATGACCCTTGCTACCTTATATGGCACGTTGCTGAATCATGAGCAATCTAGCCATCTTAAGAAGAATCTTGTAAAAGATTCCAAAAGCACCCCTGTTGCTTTATTCTCAGAGGAACCTTCTACTCAGCGACCCTCGGTCACTATCACTGAGTTAGAGAGTAACTCTGAAAGGTCATCAGATTCTGATTCTTCAGATGATGATGAATCCTTGGCTCTCCTAACTAAAAAGTTCAGGAGATTCGCCAAGAAGAAAATGTTTAGAAAGAACAAAACTCTTTCCATAGCTGACAAGCCTAAAACATCAGCTTTTGTTGATAAGGCTACTGCTACTTGTTTCAACTGCGAAAAGACAGGTCATTTCGCTAATGAGTGCAGGTCAAAGAAAATCATGAGACCTTCAGCTTTTACAAAGAAATCCTTTGTTCCAAGGAATAAAGATGACAAATACTCAAAGCTGAAGGAGAAGTATGCAAAGCTGAAAAGCTTTAAGAAGAAAAGAAAAGGCCTGATGGCTGACTATGATTGGGCTGCTTCTGATGAAGAAGCATCATCATCTGATTCTGAAGATGATGAAGCAAATCAATGTCTCATGGCTAAGATTGAAGAAGAGGAAGAAAGTTCAGACATTCCCTCCACTTCAACATCTACCATTCAGGTATCACCTTCTTTCTTTACCAATATTGCAAATATTGATGAAGCTGATAGTCTCTGTAAGATCGATCTATTGACTAGAAGTTTATACGAAGCCATGAACGGCAAAATTGTGGTTGAAAACCAAAACCTTGATCTCGCTGAACAACTTAAAAACTGTCACCTTCAAATAGAAAAGCTTTCTAAAATTGAAGAAGATTTTAACGATCAAGTATATTTAAATCAGCTAGTCAAAATCGAACGAGCAGAAGCTATCGCTGCATTAGAGGCTGAAAAAGCTACTGTTGAAGGATGGTGTAATTCTTCAACAAAGATCACTGAGATAATTAAGGCTCAGATTCCTCTGAGTGATAAACGTGGTCTGGGTTATAAATATGATACTCCAAAACCAACCACTGAACGTTCAATGCTTAAATTTGGAACGTTCGTATCCTCAGTCGCTGACACTTCATCATCTCAGTGCTCCTCGTTCATTACACCAATCCCTGAGGAAACTCCTACCTCCTCAAAAGGTAAGGAGAAAATGGTTTATTCAAAACCTACCTCTGTCTCTAAAGACAAAGGTAAAGGAATTGTTATTTATCAAAATCCTCAGAAGGGTACCTTAGTACCAAAGCTGAATGCTTCTAAAGCCTCAGTGACCTACCCCTCTGGATCTAGAAAGCTGATCTCTGGATCTATTCAGCGATCTACTCCTAGACTCAGAGTGGATGTCCTTGGTAAGAAATCTGAAGAACTGAATGTTCGTCCCATTTCTAAAGCCAATAGTTTACTTGGTGCTGGCACTTCTAATTCAAAATTAAAAGCTCAGCATACAAGTGGTCCTAGAACTACTTTTAGTTATAGGAAATGTTATCACTGTGGACTTACCGATCATATTGCTAGTAAGTGCCCCACAGCCACCAAAGCTGAAAAGATAGCTAAGGTGAAGATTGCCCCCAAGGCAAATAAGACCAACCCTGGTGCAAATCAGGTCAAGGTGAATTCTACCACTAAGGTTAAGAAATTAACCAAAGTGAAGAAAGACAAAGCTGAATCTTCAAATGCTGCGAAGACTGCTGAACCTTCCATTCCAACTACTTCCACTGACAAACGTGTATACATGGTTAAGTGGGTACCTAAGAAAAACTAATCTTCCTTTGTATTGCAGGTTAAGAAGGGTATCTGGTATCTCGATAGCGGATGCTCTAGACACATGACTGGTAAGAAAAGCCTGCTCGCTGAATACAAGGAAGAGAAAGGTCCCTCTGTGACTTTCGGTGGAAATGGAAAAGGACATACCCGAGGGTATGGTGTACTTTCAAATGGTACAACCTCCTTCAGAAGAGTCGCATATGTTGAAGGGCTGAAACATAATCTTCTGAGCATCAGTCAGCTTTGCGACATGGATAACAAAGTAATTTTTACTAAGGAATCCTGCTTTGTCTCTGACAAAAAGGAGAAGATAGCTCTCAGCGGTTATCGTTTGGAAAATGTTTATGTAATAAACATGGACTCAACAACCACTGAGAACTCCTGTTTCTTCTCAAAGGCATCTTCTGATGTCAACTGGCTATGGCACAAGAGGCTCTCACATCTAAATTTCAAGACACTGAATACTCTTTCCTCCAAAGAGTTAGTCACTGGTCTACCTCAGCATTCATACGCCAAAGAGTCTTTATGTTCAGCGTGTGAAAAAGGGAAGCAAACCAAGGCAAGCTTCAAGTCAAAGCAAGTCTCCTCAGTGTCATCTCCTCTACAACTACTCCATATGGATTTGTTTGGCCCTGTTAACAAACAATCCATCGCTGGAAAGAAATATACGCTGGTCATAGTTGATGAATTCTCTCGTTACACATGGTAATGTTTCTACGTTCTAAGAGTGACACCCCTGAAGAACTCATCACCTTTGTTCGGAAGATGGAAACTCTGAACAATATGACTGTTCGCTCAATAAGGAGTGATCATGGAACTGAATTCAAAAACAGTTCTCTTGATTCCTTCCTTGAGAGTAAGGATATTTCTCACAACTTTTCGTCAGTGAGAACACCGCAACAAAATGGAGTCGTTGAAAGAAGAAATAGAACAATTATTGAAGTTGCACGTTCAATGCTCAGCGATTCTCACCTGCCTACTCAGTTTTGGGCAGAAGCTGTCAACACTGCTTGTTTTACGCAAAACAGGTCGCTGATAGTTAAAAGATTCAAAAAGACAGCCTATGAACTCTTTCATGGGAGAAAGCCTTCAATCAGCTTTCTTCACATCTTTGGATGTCAGTGTTTCATACTGAACAACAGAGATGCCCTTGGAAAGTTTGATCCTAAGGCTGATGATGGAATCTTTCTTGGATACTCCTCAGTCTCCAAAGCCTTCAGAGTCTTCAACCGTAGAAGACAAACTGTAGAAGAAACTATTCACGTCACGTTTGACGAATCCCGTTCAGCGAAATCTAAACCGAACGCTGATACAGAAGAACTGAATCAATGGATGTTTTCTCATCTTGGTGATTCAGAAGATATTCCCACTCCTCATGCTCATCCAATAGAAGATGATAGTCCCACTATCATTCCAAACATGCAGAATAGTGAAGCTGAAACATCTTGGGTCTCAGCTGTTCCTATAAACACTATACCTGCAGTTGATCCAAATGTCTCAGACATTCCATCTATTTCTCAACAATCAGTGAATGAAGTGACAAATGCAAACATTCCTCTCTTAGCTGATAATCCAGAAGTAGCTGAAGCCTCATCTTCAGTTTCTCCAGTTCAGACTGAGTCAGCGACGTATGCTCCGGCTCAGCGATGGACTGTAAATCACCCAATCGATCAAATTCTTGGTGATCCCAACGCTGGTATTCAGACTCGTAGAAGTGCAGGTAATATTTGTTTATTTGTTAACTTTATTTCTCTAACTGAACCAAAGAAAATAGATGATGCCCTCAGAGATCCAAACTGGGTCAGCGCTATGCAAGAAGAGCTGACTGAATTTGAAAGAAACAAAGTTTGGAAACTCGTTCGTAGACCAACTGACAAAACGGTGATAGGCACTAAATGGGTCTATCGAAACAAGTTGGACGAACATGGTACTGTAACTCGCAACAAAGCTCGTCTTGTTGCTCAGGGATACAGGCAAGAGGAAGGCATAGATTATGACGAAACTTTTGCTCCAGTAGCAAGACTTGAATCTATTCGTCTTTTCTTAGCATATGCTGTACACAAAAACTTCACTGTACATCAGATGGATGTCAAGTCAGCGTTTCTGAATGGAAAGCTGAATGAAGAAGTTTATGTGGAACAACCTCCAGGATTCTCAGATCCTAAGCGCCCAGGTTATGTTTATAAACTGGACAAGGCACTTTATGGCTTAAAGCAAGCTCCTCGTGCATGGTATGATACTCTCTCTACTTATCTCCATATTGAAAAATTTGAGAGAGGTAAGATTGACAAAACTCTATTTTTTAGAAAAGTGAAAGGTCATATCATTTTAGTTCAAATATATGTTGATGACATTATATTTGGTTCTACTAACCCTGAGCTTTGTACTCGTTTCGCTGATAGAATGAAAGATGAGTATAAAATGAGCATGATGGGTGAACTAACATATTTCCTTGGTCTTCAGATTAAGCAAATTGAAAAAGGAACTTTTATAAATCAGGGAAAATATGTTAAAGATATGCTGAAGAAATTCGACTTAACTGAAAGTTCAGCTATGAAAACCCCTATGGCACCACCGCTGACACTTGATAAGGACACAAAGGGTGTTCCTGTCAATGTCACGCTGTACCGTGGGATGATCGGCTCACTATTGTATCTTACAGCTAGCCGACCCGATATTATGTTTGCAACATGTCTGTGCGCACGATATCAAGCTGAACCTAAGATATCCCATATGAAAGCTGTAAAGCGAATCTTTCGATATCTTAAGGGTACAGCGAATCTAGGTCTTTGGTATCCCAAAGACTCAGGATTCGATCTAACCGCCTATTCAGACAGTGATTTTGCAGGTTGAAAAATGGATAGGAAAAGCACCACAGGAGGATGTCAGCTCCTGGGTGGAAAGCTGGTAAGTTGGACAAGTAAGAAGCAAAACTCAGTGTCCACTTCCACAGCTGAAACTGAATATGTAGCCGCTGGAAGCTGTTGTTCTCAAGTCTTGTGGATGAGAAATCAGCTACTAGACTATGATCTTCAGCTCTCAAAAATTCCAATCTATTGCGACAGCACTAGTGCCATCGCTATAGCAAACAATCCAGTGCTACACTCAAAGACAAAACACATAGAAATCATATATCATTTTATCAGAGATCATGTGATGAATGGTGATATAGAACTTCATTTTATCCCAACTGATTATCAGTTAGCTGATTTATTTACCAAACCTCTTGATGAGACAAGATTCAACTTTCTCATCAGCGAGCTTGGAATGCTGAACTTTGAAGGATAAAATCTTCAGCGGTTCACATTTGATCAGCGATACGTTTATACAAACTTGTATAGCCTTAGGGATAAAATCAACTTATATAATCCATTTCATCATCTTCTCTCTGAATAAACTTGGTAAAACTGATATCCAGGTATGTTTTCTCTCTGACAAAACGCATGAAAATGCAAGATTTCAAAATAAATTGCATCGCTGAATATATCTTCCTTAACAACGATATTTTGAAATTTCTTTAAACCTTCACTGATATTTTCTATTCAGTGCTTCATGTTTTTCAAAAGAGTCCCTGAGCTTTCAAAACCTCAGAGACATCCTAAAAGAATGTGAAAGGACAGTTGTGACGTCATTGCAACGGATAACACTAGGCACGATTTCTTTCTGACACACGTTTGCACGTTTCGTTCAAACTTCCAATCAAATGCAAACACGTGTCTGTGTCATGATGAAAACCTTTTCCCGCTCAATGTTTTCTCTCTCTAAAACTCCCTATATAAACAAACTCTTGGTTTATATTTGTCTTTTACGCGATCAAATCTTCCTCCGCAAGAAAGAATCCTCTGTTGTATTTGTGCTTTCAAATCTTCAAAGAACTGTTCATCATCTTCTTCATCAAAACATCAAGGTTAATATGTTCTTATTCTTTTTCAAATGCTTAACTTGTTTCTGATCTTATCATTGTTTTTAAACAAGATCAAACAAAAGAACTTTGTAAAATAAAATCATTTCTTTCATGGTTTTATGAACACAACCATTTCATGGTTGTTCTTCAAGTTTTAAATCTAAATCTTAAACTTGTTCTTTATTCGTATCCAGTTTTCTTTTAGAAACTGGAATACAAGACTTTATGGGTTTTACATTTCATTTCAAAATCATGAAAAACCCTAATCTTCATTAAGACATTTATGTCTGAATGAAATGGACAAAATACGAACCATCTTAATGGAAATTCTTTCCATATTAAGACATTTCTTATTTGTTAACATCTTTGGTTGAACTGATAATACAGAGAAATGGCATCTTCAAAGATAAATGTTACCGCTGAGAACATCTCCACTGACTCTGAGGAAGTGGATATCTTCAAAGCCCCTCAGGTTAAGTTCAAGCTGGATCAACTAGATTGGACTAAGGTGAACAACTTCTCTGCGCTTCTCGAGTTTCCTCCTCGAAAGCAAGTCACACATCTGGATGATGCTGTGAATTTCCTGAAGAATAGCTGCATTTCAACAGCCCTGACCATCACACCTCCCGCAAGTCAGCTACTACTATCCCAGTTCTGGTACTCTTCCAGACACACTCAGCTACCCTCCGCCAATGATCCCTCCAAAACCATCGATTGCATACTCAGCGATACTGAGTATGGCACAATTAAGATAACCCCCGCAATCATTCGAAAAGCCCTGAACTTTCCCAATGCTACCAAAGAAAAACCGTTTGTTCCATTCCCTGACCATAAGAAGCATGCTGACAGAGAAGAAATAATTGCTTTTCTCGATGCAATGGGTTACATCTGGGAAACTGGAAGGGACAAGAAGCCCGAGAAGAAGCTGACGCTGATAAAGAAGTCCAAAATGCCCAGCGAGATGAATTTCATCTTCGCACACCTGATCAGCTGCATGACAGCGAACACCGGCTCCTCTGATCAAGCCGCTCAACCTCAGCAGGCTATGGGATACGCACTGCTGAGAGGTCTACATATTGACTGGGCATCTATCATTTATGATGACCTAGTACAAAGAGTAGATTCTGCTGCTGACAGACCTGCATGGGTTCCCTACCCCCGTTTCATCAGCGCCATCTTCCAATATGGCCTGAAGGACAGCTATCCTCAAGAGGGTGACCTGAAACTTTCTCAGGTTGGCCCTAAGGTGCTCGATTTCAAACCTGTCGACAATGAGGTACGTCTCTCTACCCTTCTCTCTCTTCTTAACCCTAATTCTTCGACTTCTGTGGCTCCTTCAGCGACAATACCCATCGCTGATACCCCAGCCACAAAATCCTTTCCTTCTAAGAAAAGGAAACACTCTTCAACCCAACTTGATTCCAAAAGGATCAAGAAAACCAAGGAGCAACCCCAGCAATCCCATGTTGAAGACTCCTCAGCTCATTCTAAAGAGCTGAAGGAAAGTTCCGTGGTACGCTCTGCCACACCCGTGCAAGCCATCCCTCCAATCCAGACTTCAGCGTCTCTAAACGCTGAGGTTAGAAACTTGGAAACTACCCAACCTCCCTCAGTCTCTCAAAAGACTGATGAAGTGATTGTCAGCGATTCCAACGCTGAACTCAGAACCCGAACCCCAATCTTATCCTTCGCTTCTCCCTCCACTCACTTGGACACTCCTCCAAAGAACACTGGAGATGCCATCATTCCAGAAGCCACCGCTGACGCTTCTCAACGAATGATGAAGAAAGGACCTGCAGAGATCACCATACCTCACCGTACTTTCGAAGAGGATATGGAACATTTTTCAGGAACTTGCAACTTTGACGAGTTCATCAATCCTCCTGCAGGTCCTAATTTGGGAGACATCAACGCTTCTCTGAAGTCCGTGGAAACAAAGCTGACCAGTCTCACCACCACACTCTCCAACAACTCAACAGCTGTAACAAACGCTGGAGAGAATTTGACAAAGCTGACAACGGTGGTGGAGAAGAAGGCTTCCGCAGATGACTTGAAGCAGGTTGATAAGACTCTCAGCGAGTTTGCTAAGGTGCTCGCTGATATCTACACAGACTACACCTCACTCAAACAATCAGTTTCCTCCATGTATGGCGAAGTAACAACGCTGAAGACATCGGTTGGAGCACTAGAGGGTGATATGTCTGCTGTGAAGACAAATGTTCAAACTCTAACGACTGACTTAGGCTCTGTAAAGACCGACGTTGGTTCGATGAAAACAATGATTGAAGAGCTGCTCAACAAGGCAAGAAATCCTGCTCCTGAACCTGCCCCTGCCCCTGTATTGGAAACTTTCACAGCGGCGGATCGCAAAGAACTGGAAAAGACCAATCCTGCTATATCTGGCCTTGAAGACAGATTAGCAGCGATAGAAAGTTGTATTAAAATCTATGGCCAAGAAGACAGAGAAAATACAAATGCTGAGTCTACCCATTCCTCCCCCAGTCATCATGAAAAAGAGGGGGAGAAGAGCGCTGAACATATCGCGGAGAAGAGCGCTGAAAATCTTGAAAAGAGCGCTGAAGACCTTTCCCATGATGAATCTATCAGGGGAGAGAAGAATGAAGATCTTATCGCTGGACCTCAGGGAGATGAAAACCCTGAGGGAACCGAGAAGCTCGCCTCTGTATCTGAGGGGGAGCAACTCGAAGAAGACGCTGAAGAATCCGAAGCAGATGATGATGAAGCCGTCGACATCCCTGATGATGAACCATCTTCTTCTCCAAAGAATGATGATGATGATGACGAAGATGGCGATGATTTCTTTATCGTCAAACCTGCCCCAAGGATCAAAGCTCTTAAGGGAATCTCGATAAATGAACCTTCAGGGGAGCGGACAAAGACAAAGCCCTCAGCCTCTGGAGCTGAGAAAGGCAAAGGCAAAAGCGTCGCTGAAGATGACAATCTGACGATCTTGCTTGAAAAACCAGTTTGTCAGGTACACTAATCATCTCTTACTCCATCCCTCCTCTATCATACACTATCAGTTCCTCTACCCAAGCCTATACACTCAAACCAATTCTCTCTATCTGTTTCTACCCAAGTTCTTACTTGTAAGATCGCTGTGTTTCAGCTAGTCCTCTCCCCTGTTTGAGGATATCGCTGAAGGCTCCACAACTGCGACTTCACCAATAATTCCAGCTGCCGCTGAAGACATAATACCAGTCTTGGATTTGATCTCTGAGACTGATGATCCAGAAGAACAACCTCTCTCGCACAGAAACAGACCTTCCTCAGCTCCTCAAAAGCTGAGTGAAGAGGATCAAAAGAGAAGAGAAGAAATAATAAAACGATTCGAGGATCAACGAATCATTCTAAGGCGTGATCAACAGCCTTCAGTTCCTCCAAAGTTCAGAATTTCAAAAGCTGAATACCAGGAACACCTCAGAGCTTAACGCCTCATCGCTGAAAGAAAGGAAGCTGAAGAAAAAGACAGAGAATACGCCATCAAGCTTACTCAAGAATCTGTCAAAGACCCCAAGCTGAAACGTGTTCCCATTCAAGTCCAACGAAAGCTTTGGGAAGAAGCCCAGAAGATCGTGGAAAAGAAAACTGAAGTTTCTCAGACCACCCTGATATGGTGTAAAGAGAAAATTCACTTCAGATATCGTCCAGCGAAGATCAACAAGGTATTCATCTCTGGAAGAACCTCTATCGGAGTACCTATTGTTGACATCAAACTTTTCAGAGAAGATGGCCAAACTGAAACCTTTCGCGCTGACACTGTAAAAAGGTATGGTCTCTCTGAATGGCTGGAGATGAGGTTAGCTATCCAATCGTCACAATCTAAGTACAAGGATCATTTCGAAAAGCTGATAAACAGACAGATCGATTTGATATCTTCTTGTGTGGACATTCCTCCTCTTCCTGATCTAAAGCTGAAAAGAAAAAGGGCCTCTCCAAAGAAGAAACGTCAAGATTCAAACTCAGGTCCTGTCATACGAAATGAAACTGGAATTGGTTTCTCTCGCGCTGAAGTGCTTGGTCCTGACCCTGATCTATCTGCCCTTGACATTTCTTTGCCACCATGTGAACTTTTCGTCCCTGGTAAAGTCATCAGTAATCCTTATGGAATATTCTTTCTTGACTACGACGGACGTAAATGCTTTCAACGGATCGCTGAGCTTCCAATCACTCCAATCGAACAGCTCAGAGATCTTATCTACTGGTGTGACTTCAGAAAAGACATTCAGGCACGACACCTAAAACCCTTGATTTTTGAAGAAACGCCGAACAAAAGAAAACGAGGTGTAACGGTTCCTGACTGGATGATCCCCACTGAAAAGACCCTTGATGAACTTCTCATTAAGGAAGAACCCTTTGAAAACTGATATAATCGCCTTTTTCTCTATTGTATCAGTTATCCTTCTGTACTTGTAATTTATTTCGCTCGTACTTATAATCTTTCTGTTCTTCATTGTAACCTGATTCAAAGTTTTAAAGAAAGATTTCAGCGAATGTACTTTACTCCATCAGTACAGAAAAGATCACAGAAAACAGTAAAAGGGACAAATATTTTATGAGTTCTTTTTATCCTTATGTTTTTATTAAATAGCAATTTTCTTTGTTGCTATGTCATAATCAAATAGGGGGAGATTGTTGATCCAAACCCTCAGTGATTTGATAATGACCCTCTCTTATATACTTAGTGAAAATTGTAAGTAAACAATATGTAATAGAGTTTCACTATCGCTGATAAGTACTAAGATCTTCCAGTACCGCTGATAGGAACTCTCGCTCTTTTAAATTAAACATTCAGCGAACACTATTCATCATTAATGCGCTGAGTTTGTTCAGTCATTATGATGATCGCTGATAAGTTAGTTGTTTACTTATGATCCCTGAAGACAAGTTTCACGTCAACAAAGGTTCTACGCTGAAGTCGAAGATCAAGCTCAAGAACCAGCGACAAGTCTCCTAATGAACTGATGCGGATCAGCGAAGACTCAGATTTGTCCACTCAACGTGAAGTATCAAGTACAAGACTTCAGCTATCGCTGAACTTTATCATCTGCTGAATAGTAAATGATAATCGCTGAATCAACGAAAGCTGATCATGAAGTCCTCCGTACAAAGTACTTTTGTCTTAGCCACCCTTGCACGCCTCCGTACGAAATGTCAGAAAAGAACCTCCGAATATCTGAAATCGTACAACCACTCTGATACTACACTGTTCATCCTTACGGCTACTAAGGTTGTCAACCAAGGTCAATGACATGCAACCAACCAGCTGATGACACGTGTAAAGTATATACTGATTTGCATTAAATGCATGCAGTATATAAAGAGATGAACTCACTTCATTTGAAGTAACTTGCTAACTCTGGACAAGTTCAAATCTCTTATCTCAGATAGGTTATTATTAGTAATTTCCTTATCTCTCTTAGTGCAAGAAACCTTAGTGTTCCAACTTGTTTAGATTTAGGTTTATCCTTAATCTTGTCTCCGCAACAAGCTGTAAATTGTTAATGATTTATCAATAAACAATTTAGAAAAGTAAAATCTGTGTGTTTGTATTCAACCCCCCCCTTCTACAAACTTGTATAGGCCTTCGGGACCAACAGCTTTAATGGACCATTTTTGGCTTATGGAACGATTTGGGCTTTAATGGATCGTATTGAGCCTTTATGGATCCTATTGTGCTTTAATGGACCGTATTAGCCTTTAATTGATCATCTGGGCTTCAATGTACCGTTATGGGCTTAATAGATCGTTATGGGTTATAATGGGACGTATTGGACTTTAATTGACCATTATGGGCTTATGGAATGGTTTTGGCTTTGATGAACCGTATTGGGCTGTCAAATAGATCTGACATGGGTTTATTGGATCCAAATGGTCGTTAACGAGTCCAACAGGGGTTTATTGGATCCAAATGGTCGTTAACGAGTCCAACAGGGGTTTATTGGATCCAAATGGCCGTTAATGGATCATCTTGGGGTTTCAGTGATCTACTAGATGTTTAATCAACTCAATTGAACTTTAATGAGTTTATTTGTGGTTTAATATATTCTTTTAAGCTTTAATGGATCTTATTGTGTTTGTTCCTGTTTGTTCCACATAAAAGTCCTGCCAAACATGGGACAGTGATCTCTGTTCTGTTCTGTCCTGTCCAGTATAATCGATTTTATTGAGGTTTAATCGGTTCTATAGACTTTAATATTTCTATAGGCATTAATAGATCTATTGAACTTTAATCAGTTTTATTGGCTTTTAAAGAGTTTTAATAATAATAATAATAATATTATTAATAATAAAATCGATGAAATTATGATAAAATATACTATTATTTAAATATTTAAAATTATTTTTAAGTGACATCACAATTATTTCATTATTAAGTTAAAATAAAAATTTGTATTAACTTAAAATAAAACAAATTATATTTAATACATTAATTATGAATTTATTAAAAAAAACATACAAGTTAATTTTCGTTTCCCCCCATTCGTTTCCCGCCTTCCTAAATCTTTCCCACCAAATAGGAAATTTGCCCTAAAACTATACTCTCTCGTCGCCCTCCAGCCCTCTCTCTCGAAGAACTCTGCAATTCCTCTTCGTCGAGATCAATTTCTCTCCTCGCCGACATCAATTTCTCTCCTCGTAGCCCTCCAGAACCTCCTCGTCGACAGCTTTAGATTTCATCAGGTTTCATCGCTCTTTTCGTCGCTGCTCGTCGATTTCATCGCTGCTTGTCGATTTCAGGTAATCCTTTTCGATTATTAGTCATCACTGCTACGATTAGGGTTCGATCGATGCCATTTACGTGAGCACAATTAGAAATACTATCTGATAGGAACATATAATTACGATTTGGCATCGATTTGTGAGTAAGAATGTAGAGTAATATGCATTCATCTGTTTATGTGCGGTTTGGTAGATTTTTGTTCTTTTGTTTGTCGATATGTAGTTTCAAAACTTTATTCGGTGTTTATTTTACCGAAATTTATTTCTAAGATTTGTCTACAAGCTGTTTGATGAAATGCTTGGAAGAAATTGTGTGTGAATAATGTATAGTCGGTGCAGTTTTGTTGAGTTTGGAAGTATTCAATCAATGTAGTATGGAGCTTTATGGTTTATAAAAATTAATAGAATGGAAGCTTAAGTTCAGAATATAATTGTAAAAAAGTTTTAAGATTCTAGGTTGGCATCTTTATGTTGAAGCTTTGTTGCTGATTTTGCTTCTAAGCAGTTCATCGAACATGTTGTAGAATCCAACATCCGACCACCTGCACCCATATTTTTGAACCTGCGTAATACAAGAACACGAAGCTTAAAAAAGAAAGACCTTGAAGAGAATGTATATATGTTTGTATGCTCTTCAGCTGGTGATTCTCTTTGTGCTACCACGTGTTCTTTATTTATAGTTAGATGCTAGTAGTCAAAGATGAGGGCTCAGTAACTTGGTTAATATTTTATTTTTCAAACAATCACGTGATAATACATGTTCATAATAAAAAGTGTTAATATAACATTCTTTTATCTCTATTAAAATTTTAATTTAGTGTGTTAACAAAGTTAAATCGCTTTCCTTTGCATTGAGAATCTTTTTTATTAATAAAAAACTTATAAACATGTTTTTTCCAATTTTGAATTATAATATATTTTTGTCTTGCAACACTTAGTTTGTGTTTATATTTGCAGATCATGTTATCGGTGGAATATTGGAGTCTTTGTGGAAATAAAGATCAGTGTTCTTGATGGCTTATGCTCCTAGTCACACAATCCAGTCAAGTGCAGTGTTTAAACCGAGATGTTTGGTTCGAATTGGATTGAATCAAATTTGATGGTATATGTGGAATTAGAAGAGAGAACCCTTATGGAGCATCTGGAAAAGTTTGTTCAGGTATACCGGTCTCCTTTTCAGTTATAATGTTTTGGTCTTTGCTTTAACTTACTGATGTGAGTGCATTAATTACAGGATGAAACATTGGATATGGACGATTGAAGTCAGACTAATATACTATCCAGTAAGAAACGGCGGTCGGGAGCGAATAGCACATCTTCCGAATCCGGGGAGTATGTGACATCGCGGTGTAGCCGTTATGCGGTAAGTATTTTTTGACCAAGACTTTATAATATCTACATAGTTTGTGTTTAACTATAAACTTTATAATTAGGTAACTAGCTATCTTATATATCTAGTTTGGGTTGCCATATGTTGGGCAAACATTAGGATTGTTTAACTTTAAGCTTTATAATTGTTTTGTTATATATCTTGCCATTAATATCTATCTAATTTGGGTTGCCATTTGTTGGGCAAACATTAGGATTGTTTAACTTTAAGCTTTATAATTGTTTTGCTATATATCTTGTCGTTAATATCTATCTAGTTTGGGTTGCCATTTGTTGGGCAAACGTTAGGAGTGTTTAATAGGAAAATGGAAACGTCCCATTTACAGCCGTTATGTTGTCGAAATTGACTTGTATACTTTTGTAAAAACCACAGGTTAGGTATCGGGCAGGCGTCACAGAGAGATACGGCGAGGACCCTGCCAATCATCCGCCACTTGATACCCAGTTGTGGCATGAGGTGACCGGGGGAACGAAGAAAGGTCGTTCGTTTGGGTTTGGGTACCATGCAGATCCCAATGCGATATTGGGTGGGTCATCATCGTCAGGTGATGCGTCTTCCTCCCAGCAGGTGTGTACCAATTTTTTTCATTAAATGATGTTCATCAATTTGATTTATAATTCATATTAAATAATCTAACGTCTTTTTTTATTTTGTAGAACATCGTTGAGAACTTAATGAACGAAGTGAAAGAGTTGAAGCAGCGAGAGGAGGAACGTGAGGCAGAGCAAGTGAGATTTCGAGCACAATATGAAGAGATGTGCGCATTGGTAACCCGCCCCAGTCAAAGTACGCCGCCTCCGCCACCGCCTCCGCAATGATGTGAAACTTTTATAATTGTATTTTGTTTATTTGAACGGATTTGAAACAATTTGGAACAACCATTTGGTCGTTTTGGCCCGAACAATGTATTTGTCGTTTTAATTTATGATATTTAGCATTTTAGCAGATTTTACAGTTTTTAGCAATTTTTTAAATAAAAAAATAGGTTTTTGCAGTTTTCAGCTGATTCTAAAAAAACAATTTAAATTATTTTCGGCGGAATATTCCGCCTGAAATCCGCCGAATACAATAAAAAATAAAAAATAAATTAATAAAAAAATAATTTTTAAATAATTTAAATAATTTTCAGCGGAATATTCCGCCTGAAATCCGCCGAAAAAAATAAAAAATAAAAAATAATTCTAAATTCTAAATTAATAAAAAAAATAATTTTTAAATAATTTAAATTATTTTCGGCGGAATATTCCGCCTGAAATCCGCCGAAAATGTATTTTTTAATTATCTTGTTAATCAGATGTTGATTAAGTACACCGATTTTTTTCCGACAGATTTTCGGCGGCCATATCCGTCGAAAACTGGCTTCCGCCGAAAATTCCGCCGAAAATGGGCAATCTCGACGCCTTTTTTTCCGACGCCCGTATCCGCCGAAATCCCTTATTTTCGGCGGATTTCCGACGGATTTGGCCGTCGGAAATTCTTGTTTTTATGTAGTGATACAATCATCACTCAAAACTTCTCGATAAACCACATTTGATGTGTAAACTCCCTTCGGTTTGAACTTTTTGGTAGGCTTCACTAATACCTAGGGCTGTAAACGAACCGAACGAACACGAACGGAGGTCTGTTCATGTTCGTTCGTTTAAGTTAACCGAACAAACGAACGAACACGAACAGTAAACGAACAAATTTTTTTGTGTTCGTGTTCGTTCGTTTAGAATTCAGGTGTGTTTGTGTTCGTTCATGTTCGTTCGCCTAAGAGTTAAACGAACATAAACGAACGAACGCAAAAGAACGAACATAAACGAACAGACTAAATGAACATAAACGAACAACCCTAAATAAACATAAACGAACAGCCCTAAACGAACATAAACGAACGAACATAAATGAACACAAACGAACAAGCCTAAACGAACATAAACTAACACCATTAGTTGTCATTCCGTTAACTATTACACACCAATTATCCATAGTTTAAACGTACACAAAACAATCACCATTCATCAACCATTTTGAACAAAAAAACATCAATTTATCTATCTTCATTACACGACTACACGAGGAAAACGTAACAAAAAAGCCATCTATCTTCATATCATCAATTTCCTACAAAAAAACAAACAAAATAATTATTAGTAATTGACTTATTGTAAAAAAAATATTAGAATCGATCATATTAAGAAATTACCTTGGTAACAAAAACGCCATCTATTTTCAATCCTCATGGAAGATGAACATATATCATATCATCAATTTCCTACAAAAAACAAACAACATAATTATTAGTAATTGACTTATTGTAAAAAAAAAGTATTAGAATCGATAATATTAAAAATTACCTTGGTTTTCTTCTTGTGTAGTCCATAATGATGACGATACCAATCAGCTCCGCAAATGATCATATCTACCGTCTTCGTTCCTAAAGAGGCCCGATGTGCATCTATAACTCTCCCACCAGCACTAAAAGCTGATTCTGAAGCAACGGTAGTGATCGGAATTTCCAGAACATCAGCAGCCATTTTAGACAAAATTCTAAACTTTAGATTTTTCTCCTTCCACCACTCCAATGCATCAAAATACACATCTGGATCACCAAGGTAGACTCCTTCCAAATAAATGTCTAACTCCGACTTCAAACTTGCAAAAGTATCAACACTTCTGATACGTTGATCATATTTTGCGGTGCCACTTTTGATGCCCATACCAACTCTAGAGCTTAACTTGCTATAACCACTCTTAACTCCAATTTCACTCTTGTCAGATGCACAAGATGAAACAACATTGGCTGCTTTATGTTGCTCAACATACTCTTCAAACAGCTAAAATCATACAAAAATTCAAATTCTAACATCCTTATACTGCTAAATAAAATAAATTAAACTTTTATTCCAAGGTAAGTTTATCACATGAGAGATAAATGAGGTATTAGCAACTAATTATTTCTAATAATATTGCTTCTGATTTGAAAGACATTAAAAGAATCTGAAAAACAAACAGTCCAATCATCTCAAAAATGGTATAATCTGTGTCTTTGAGCAATGAAATTGGAAACCTATAATAATCCATATACTCTTTTTCAACCAACTCGAACTCGTTTCAAGCTCGAACCAAGCTCGAACTCGAGCTCGAACCAAGCTCCACACACTATGAGCAGCAAATCGTATCAAATCTTCAACAATTACCACATATTGAAATGAACACAGTTGACCATATTAAGCGCGCACACACACACACACACACTGACACACACACACACACACACACACACACACACACACACACACAGAGTAACATACAGAGAGAGAGAGTCGTCGGCGCCCGTCGTTTTTCTGCCGTACCCCGTCGTTCCCGTCCCCGTCGTTTTCTGCAGGCTGGACTTGGAGGTCGTGGAGAGCAGTCGTGGAGCGGTGGAGGGCTGGAGGTCGTGGAGCGGTAGATGGCGGAGGGTGGAGGTTATGTAGTGGTGGAAGGCGGAGGCTCGACTTGGAGGCTAAATACACGATTTGAGATTGAGATTTGAGGCTAGGGTTTTTCTTTTGTTATTTGTTAACCTATTAGTTGTATTTAGAATTTTAATTTTATTTTATTTTTACTGAAAACATAAAACCCTCATGACTACGTATGTAAAATAAGCGGTACATATTAACTCTAAATTTTATTTTAAATTTTAAATTGATTTTTTTTTAAATATAATTAATAAATATGATAATTAATAATATAAAATTAAAAAAATAAGCGGTACATATTAACTCTAAATTTGTTTTATTTTAATTATACATATAAATATTTATATATAAATGTTATAATAATAAAATATAAACGAACATAAACGAACGTAAACGAACGCAAACGAACGTAAACGAACATAAATGAACGAACGTAAACGAACATAAATAAACGAACGTTCACGAACGTAAATGAACGAACGAGACATTTGTTCATGTTCGTTCGTTTAACTAAACGAACAAAAAAACGTGTTCATGTTCGTTCATTTAATAAATGAACGAACATAAACGAACTTCCCGCCGAACGGTTCACGAACGGTTCGCTGGACGTTCGGTTCGTTTACAGCCCTACTAATACCTTTGTAGTGCCACATGATATACCTCTGGATAATGCCACATAAAGTTGCCCGTGTGAGAATACCGATTTTGGTAGATAAACACCTACCACCAGAATTGTTTGTCCTTGAGCTTTATTAATTGTCATTGCAAAACAAAGTCGAATTGAAAATTGTTTTCTCTTCAATTTAAATGGAAAAATGTCATCTTCGGACGGACATTGAGGAATTCTTGGTAAAAATACCCTCTTACCAGTATGTTGACCAACAACTATTTCCGCATCAATGACGTTCGGTTGAAAGCCTCTGCATATCAACCTTGTGCCGTTACATAATCCATTCGAATGGTCGATATTCCGCAATAGTATTATTGGGCATCCAACTTTAAGTCGAAGTTAATGAGGGGGCAAACCGCTAACAGTCAGTCAGTTTAAGAATTCCATTGGATATAAGTTATTCTTATCGTCTCCTGCTTCGTCAAAACTAACTAATCAACTTGACTGATCACATATTCTCAACTCGGAATAATTCTTAAGTTGTATGATTCCGGCATTTCTGGGCCGAACACAATCTGGGTTAAAGTCGTAGAATTCAAAACGTTCACCGAAAATATTAGATGTAACACCCCATTTTGGGGGTAAGTTGTAAAATGAGTAAACCTAAGAGACTAAGGTGTAGATATATAGGAAAGACTAGGGATTTAAAAGGAGTAAAGAATTGGTCAACCAAGGAAAGTGGAGAAACCCCCTTAGTTGCCTAACTTTCGGCAGGAAGGGAGGGAGGACTCCTCATCTTATAGAATAAATAAATGAAGTAGTTAAAGAAAAAGGGCTTGCTATTATTCCTTCCTGGTTACTCAAGAAGAACTAAAGAGAAAATATGAGGTTTTGACCTCTCATGGAGGGATTTCGAAGGCTAAAGAGAAACAACCAAGTAGAAGCAATAATCAAGAAGAGAAAGTGTGTCCTTGAGTCCCAAGAGCAATGAAGGCGTGCAGTAAAATTTGTGTGGTATTCATCGATTATGGTACGAAATTCTTGCCCTTTTACTTCATTCTAGAAGTCGGGCTTAAATCCCGTAGTTTCAATGCATCGTTAGTAGAAGAATTGTAACTAAAGTGATGCTAAGGACACGTCGATTCGATGAGTTGTTTAGGTTTTCGTATAGGTATAAAAGGATATAAAGATGGTCAATAATCGACCTACAGGTTGTTAGATTTGCGTCGTGATTTCTGCATATGATACATAAAATTATTAGCATCATTATCGTATGGAAAACCATCGTCGACGGTGATAAATAGAAACCGTTGCCGAAGCATTCTTTAACTTTGCATGACTCTTAGGCCACACATGCATGTCCATGCCCTGTGGTATGTAAATCGAAGCAATCTTTCATCCATAAGTTTGCCAAGTCCATGTATATATAATTTAAAGTCTGGTGATAGAAGAATTGTTTAGGCTACTGTGTGGATGGAAAATGTGGAAGAAGAAACAATTCCCTTAATCTTGCATGTCTCCTACGCCACACATACATATGCATAATCTTTCTTTATTTATTGTAAATCAAAGTCGTCATTTGTTCATGTTTATGCAAGTAAAGCCCAAGTAGAATAGCATGACTAGTATGGATGTTACTGTTGTAAATTGAGGAGTAAGAAAGAGAAACCATATTTATTATTTAATGATAAGAATAGTGTTTAGAACATGTTTTAGTAATATTTAGTTATTAGTTATAAGTAATTAGTAAATGTTATAGTAATTATAAAGGCTAGAAATTCATCAATCTCACAGGTTGTTGAATAAACCATTTAGATAGGAATATGATTCGTCGAGACGTTAACGTCAGAATTAGTTTATAATTATTGTAGCGTAATTTTGGAACCGTGATTATTTGTTAGGTATGCGGTTCGTTCCAAGCTCTCAGTAATTACTTGTAGCTCTACTTTCGGCGAATCAGGTGAGTTTTCATGACTCGTTTCCCTAAGGGGAGGATACACGGCTAGTTTAGTTTCAGTTCTCGCAGTTTAGTTATTAGACTTTATTATTTAAATTTCCCAGTATGTTACAGCTTCTGATGGTTATGTTATGTTATATATTCATATGTGATTGTTTATGTGCGCTTATGTTTACGACTCGAACTTCGTTACAGTTATTCAATTTTAGTTAATTAAATCGCTTAGTCGTTGTAGAAGTTATCGTTATTGTGATTTTATAGATGTGATGAATGTTAGTATGGGTTAATGGTACGGTTAAGCTCAGTGGTACTTAGTTATGTTCAGTGAGGTTACCCATCGGGAACCGTCAGAAAGTATCAGCTCAGTATGTGTAGTGGTGCACGAGTTGCACAGTAAACCGTTATAGTTTTATAATTGATTGTTGTGAATTATATGCATCGAAAAAATGTAGTTAGTCATTTGTTATGGAATGTTTGGTTATTAGCATTATCATGAACTCACCTAGCTTTTGTAAGCTAACCCATGTCGTGTATCTCAGGTGACATTCATGAAGGACTTAATAAGGGTGAGGATTTGGATTAGATCGTTGAAGAGCATTTTTTATAAATCTTATGTTGTATTAACTTGTTCGGTATGAAACGAACTAGTTTGTTAGATTTTTATTTTAGTTGCAAGTCTTCCGCTGTAATAGTATTGTTGAAATGTAAGAAATGAAATTTTAAAGTTCACTCTTTTAGCATTAGTTATCGGTCTTTTACCGTAACGCCTTTCGGGGTCTAGGGAGGGTGTTACAAGTTGGTATCAGAGCAGTAGTTCAAGAGAAATAGGTTATGATCTACAACCTAAGCTTGAACTGTTAAGTTTAAGAATGACTAGTCATCGTACCCGCGCGATGCAGCGGGACGCAATTCGATTATGAAACCAAATACTCAAATCCTCAATCTTGCTACCTGCTTTGTATTATTTCTTATGAAATAGGCATTAGCTAAATATGTCTCAAAAAATTCAATTGATGCATACGTCTCATTAGAGCTCACTTCTCAATCCAAGAGGAATAACTGAAAGTTGAAGATAATTCATAATGCAATAGCCAATCCAACACAAACCGGTGAAAATCGACCAAAAAATCGAAAATTTGATGCATAGTTTGATACCATCAACTTCTCGATATTAATTTTATAGATCTATGTGATTCTATATCGTAAATTGGATAGTATATAAAATAAATACTAATATGATCGATTGGTCAAAGATTTGGAAATGGAATTGATGGATAATGAGGTTTTCAAAGTCAAAACATTGGTTGTTTTTAGCTTTTAACAACCGAATTCCATGTTCATAGGAAGCGAGATAAAACCAAGAGAGTATTACCAAGCTATCCTAGAAAACACACGTTCCATCAAAATAACCCATAATTACAATTCTATAGCAACTTGGACCAATCCAAGTTGCAGAAATTTGTATTTTTGTCTATGTTGTATTATAGATGATTTGGATAATAGGGTAAGATTACTATAATCTTTATTTATTGATACAGTTTGTTTTGTAGCTTTGATTGAATATCCTTGAAAGTAATCAAAAGTTCCTATTTTATAAACGGTTTTGACATCTTGTTCATTCTGAGAACGATTCAGGATCGTTAAAAATATATTTGTTTTTGCAAAATAATTTAAATGTCTTTTATTAATATATGAAGGCTTTGCTATATTATTAGTTATAAAGAAGCTTGAAAGGTAATGAGAAATTGTAATCGGAGAATTACCGGAAATGAATAAAGTGAAATGATGATTATGATTGAAAGTTTTAATAATAAGACAACCATTATTAAATAAGATTATGCGAAGCATATTTAAATTAATTATAATATTGATGAACGTGTGAATGACCATTATGATCTGCTCTTTGTAAAAGACTATTATAACGATAATTTGGTTGATGAATAACTACAAATTGAGATATATGATTTAAAATAAAAATTTCTTTAAGGATTTAGGTATTATTTGCAAGAAGGATTAGCTATTTGTTCAGACTACACACTAATTTCCAAAATTCAGTCTTAGCCATGGCAGAGACTAATGTTTCAAATGGCCCGATTTATTTCAATTGCTATCCCAACTTTTCAGTAGGATTATTTGATCCAAATATATTAGATACCTTAGTCCTCACTATCAAAACAAAGAATTTAGAAATTAAAGAAGACACTAAGCCTGTAGTTGTAATCTACAGAGTATGTTACAAAACTATGACTTCAACTATTGAACCAAAAACTAAAATATCAAGCCCTAGAGATGAAACATTAATATTCGAAGCCAACCCTCAAAATACAAAAATTCAAATTCCTAAAAGACTAAAATGGAATGAAATTACTCAATCATGTAATTGGAATCTCCAAGATATTGGTAATCCAAAACCTATAGATAATTCGAACCACATATCAAATATCACTGAACATGAAGATGGATCAGTTGATATCAATTTTAATAATTTTAATCTTGAAGATCTTAGAACTAACTTAAACTATGTCCATGATTTCTTTAAGGATTTAGGTATTATTTGCAAACCCTTATATCAGAGATTAAAAAAGAATCCATCACCATGGACTCAAGAACATACAAATATTATCAAAAACATTAAAGAAAAAGTCAAATACTTACCTTGTCTTAGTATACCACAACCAAATGCTAGTATCATTGTAGAAACAGATGCTAGTGACTTAGGATTTGGTGGGATATTAAAACAAAAAATTAACAATGATTCAAAAGAAGAATTAGTAAGATTCTTTTCAGGAGCTTGGAATGATACTCAAAAGAATTATTCAACTGTTAAAAAAGAAATTTTAAGTATTGTTTTATGCATCAAAAAATTTGAAGACGATCTATACAGGAAACCCTTTTTATTAAGAATAGATTGTCAATCTGCAAAACCTATCTTAGAAAATGATATAAAAAATATTATTTCAAAACAAATTTTTGCAAGATGGCAAGCATTGTTAAGCAATTTCGATTTCAAAATTGAATTTATAAAAGGCGAAAATAATTCTCGAAATAATATTTTTTATATCATTTTCTAAGATAGGTTTTGCAGATTGACAATCTATTCTTAATAAAAAGGGTTTCATGTATAGATCGTCTTCAAATTTTTTGATGCATAAAACAATACTTAAAATTTCTTTTTTAACAGTTGAATAATTCTTTTGAGTATCATTCCAAGCTCCTGAAAAGAATCTTACTAATTCTTCTTTTGAATCATTGTTAATTTTTTGTTTTAATATCCCACCAAATCCTAAGTCACTAGCATCTGTTTCTACAATGATACTAGCATTTGGTTGTGGTATACTAAGACAAGGTAAGTATTTGACTTTTTCTTTAATGTTTTTGATAATATTTGTATGTTCTTGAGTCCATGGTGATGGATTCTTTTTTAATCTCTGATATAAGGGTTTGCAAATAATACCTAAATCCTTAAAGAAATCATGGACATAGTTTAGACATCCTAAAAATCTTTGAAGTTGAGTTTTGTCTTTTATTTCATCTGGAAATTTATTTGCAAATTCTAAGCTTCGTTGTATTGGTTTGATAGTTCCTTGAACAATATCATGTCCTAAGAACCTAATATTAGTTTGAAATAGACTCATTTTTGTGGAAGAAATGATAGTCCATTATTGAGAATTAGATCATAGAATACATGTAAATGTTTAAAATGTTGATCTAAAGATTTTGAAAAAATTAACACATCATCAATGTAAACAATAGCGAAATTGCTTATAGGGATGATAATGTCATTCATGATATTTTGAAATTCTGAAGGAGCATTTTTGAGACCAAAAGGCATTACGTTCCACTCATAATGTCCAAATGGGACATTAAAGCCTGTTTTATATTTATCTTGTTCATAGATTTGTATCTGCCAAAATCCAGACTTCATATCGAATTTTGAAAATATCTTTGCGTCGTAAAGTCTTTTTAATAAGTCTCTTTTATTTGGTATTGGGTATCGAATCCATTCTAAAACTTTGTTCAAAGGTTTGTAATTAATAACAAGTCTTGGAGTGCCTCTTTCTAATTCAGCTGCGTTCATGACATAGAAGGCTGAACAAGACCAAGGCGATTTTGAAGGTCTTATGAGTTTTTTGTTTAATAAATCTTGGATTTCTTTCTTACAGTGATCTTGTAATTCATTCGACATGTGAATAGCTTTAGATTTTGAAGGAATATCCTTTTCATTAAATTCTTTTATGTATGGTAATTTAACAGTATGTTGTTTCCTTTTCCAAAAGGCATTGGGAAAAGTTGAACAAACATTATTTTCAAATTTTTCTTTTATCTTTTTAATTTTATTTTTAACATTTGGATCTTGTAAGTTATCAAAAATTCTTTTATAACTAATTTCATTGATTAAATGTTTTGCATGTTTAGCTTTGTTAGTTAAGGTATTTAATTCTGTATGAATAATTGGGTCTGTAAATTTAAATTTTATTTCTTTATTTAAAACTTTTGTGCAAATTCCCATTTGATCAACAGTAATTGGATAAAGTTGATAAATAAAAGGGGATCCTAATATTAAGGTTGAGGTTAAGTTTTTGACAAGGATTAAAGATGTTTTGAAACAATAATCATCTTTACAAATATGAACATTAGAAACTTTGTAAGAAATGTCAAGTTTTGATCCACTAGCTCCTGATAAACGATTTGAAGTTTTTTCATAATAAATTGTAGGAATGAGTCCTTCTTGAACAACATTCATATCAGCGCCACTATCAATAAGAGCAATAACAGTTATTTTGAATTCATTCTGTATACAAAGATTAATACTTGTATGCCATCTTTGATATGAAATATTTTTAGGGATTTTAACTTTATTAATATTTGATTCTTTATTTGTAATGATTGTGATTTTAGGATCATCTTCTTGAACATTTTTATTCTTTTCAACTTCTGAGAGGCGTTCTTTGATTATTCTTATTTCTGTTTTAACTGTAGTTAATTCTTCTTTAAGATCTTGAGTAGATATTGGTTTATTTGTTTGGGAAAACCTGTTAAAGACTTCTTGAAGGTTAAATGACTCAATAGCTTTTGACGTATTAGTTTCTTTCTTTGGATTATAATTAAGAAACTTTTTTGTAGCCTCATTTTTAATAGTTAGATCTGGAATTTTATCTAATAATTCAAGAATTTCTCTAACTTCTTTGGTTATAACATTTATTTTGTTACAAGTACAGTTTCCTAAACATTCACATATTTCAGAATCTGAGTTGCTAGTGTTTGAGCTTTCTTCTACAACATTTAAGTCATTATTATTATAATCAGAAATACTTGATTCATCTGAGCTTGAATAATCATCATTTAGGATTAGTTTGCTTATTTGAATTTTTAATTGATCAGAGATTTGTAATTCATTGATCTTTTTCTTAACATAACAATCTTTTGCCATGTGTCCAGTTTTACCACATTTATAGCAAATAATTATGTCTCTTGAGTTGGTTTGTTTATGAAGGTTTTTTCTAAATTTTTATATGGTTTTTTCTTATGATAATTATTAGTTTTATTATATTTATTAGTTCTATCATATTTTGTTTTAAACCTTTTGTCTGAGTATTTCTTTGGTTTAGATGTTGTAGGAGTAGTTATATTTTCATAACCGTATTGTTGACAAAAATTACCAAGTTCTTCTTTATTATTAATTCTGTCTTTCTTTATTTTTGCTTTAAGTTTTAAGTCTGAACAAATAGCTAATCCTTCTTTATTAATGTATCCAGATATTTGTCCGTAAGTTAAGGTTGCGTAGGGTATTTGATTATTATAATCGTCTCTTAGTTTTTGTCTTATCCTTTCTGCAAAAAGCTTTGGTAAACCTGCAACAAACCTTTCTTTCCAAAAGGCTTCGCCACAGTCTGGTCTTATCATTACTTTTGAAAGAAACATATTTTTATACCATCTGTAATCTTGTAGTTTTCTACAAGTGAGGTTTAGAAGTATTTCTGAACTTTTTTCTTGGAATATATATGGATCTCCTATAAAATGTTTTATAATGCTAAAAAGAAGAGTAACTATTGCATCTTCTTCTTGAGTTGGAGTTTGTTGGTTATTCTCGAGTTTTACGACAGTTTTTGTTGCGTCAAGAACTTGACGTTTATCATTATCATTTAAATACATTTCCCACCAATTTCTTAAAATTCCTGTAAACCCTGATATGATCATGCTTGCAATAGTTTTTTCAGTATTATCTCTAGTGCGATAAGCATTTGCAGCCATGTTCATTTCTTGAATCATATTTAGAATTTGATGTTCTGTTAGTCCATCAATGTTCCATTCATAGATTGAAGAACCATCGTATGAACTTCTCATCCATGCGTCGTTTCGTTCTTCGAACTGAACATCTGGGAAAGTTGGTCTATGATAAATATCGGAATACGGATCTTGAGCGTCTTGAATAACCTCGGGCCATTTGAAACATTAGTCTCTGCCATGGCTAAGACTGAATTTTGGAAATTAGTGTGTCTAGCATCTCTTAGTATTAATAAAACTGGGGCATCTATTCCTAATCTGAATAAAGGTTTGATAGCAACTTGGACCAATCCAATATGCAGAAATTTGTATTTTTGTCTATGTTGTATTATAGATGATTTGGATAATAGGGTAAGATTACTATAATCTTTATTTATTGATACAGTTTGTTCTGTAGCTTTGATTGAATATCCTTGAAAGTAATCAAAAGTTCCTATTTTATAAACGGTTTTGACATCTTGTTTGGGAATTGTCCAATTTGTTAAACTTTGCTCGATATTTGAAATATGTACTTCTGAAGAATTCATATTGGGATCATTCTCATCTATTTTATCATTTTCAGAAGAATGTTTTTTAGTAAATAAATTCAACATAACTTTATATTTTTAACAAAACGTATTTAAAGGGTTGTTTTAGAATTTGAAGAAAATTTACCTTCTTTTAAATACTTCTTGAATAATTAGAGGGACCACCTACTGCGGGACCACCCATGGATAGTCTGGACGGCTTACTGTATTTTCTGCGTCACTTACGACAGGGCTGACCAACACAGACCTAAATAGGCTGACCAACACTAACATTCTTTTCATATTAAAAGAATATATTTTCTTGAATTTAAAACAATCTTTAAATATATCCTGAAAATTTTTACAAAGTTTAGTAGTATTCATTTACCAATTTCCACCTTTTCTGGCTCTGATACCATTTGAGGAGCTAGTGGATCAAAACTTGACATTTCTTACAAAGTTTCTAATGTTCATATTTGTAAAGATGATTATTGTTTCAAAACATCTTTAATCCTTGTCAAAAACTTAACCTCAACCTTAATATTAGGATCCCCTTTTATTTATCAACTTTATCCAATTACTGTTGATCAAGAGGGAATTTGCACAAAAGTTTTAAATAAAGAAATAAAATTTAAATTTACAGACCCAATTATTCATACAGAATTAAATACCTTAACTAACAAAGCTAAACATGCAAAACATTTAATCAATGAAATTAGTTATAAAAGAATTTTTGATAACTTACAAGATCCAAATGTTAAAAATAAAATTAAAAAGATAAAAGAAAATTTTGAAAATAATGTTTGTTCAACTTTTCCCAATGCCTTTTGGAAAAGGAAACAACATACTGTTAAATTACCATACATAAAAGAATTTAATGAAAAGGATATTCCTTCAAAATCTAAAGCTATTCACATGTCGAATGAATTACAAGATCACTGTAAGAAAGAAATCCAAGATTTATTAAACAAAAAACTCATAAGACCTTCAAAATCGCCTTGGTCTTGTTCAGCCTTCTATGTCATGAACGCAGCTGAATTAGAAAGAGGCACTCCAAGACTTGTTATTAATTACAAACCTTTGAACAAAGTTTTAGAATGGATTCGATACCCAATACCAAATAAAAGAGACTTATTAAAAAGACTTTACGACGCAAAGATATTTTCAAAATTCGATATGAAGTCTGGATTTTGGCAGATACAAATCTATGAACAAGATAAATATAAAACAGGCTTTAATGTCCCATTTGGACATTATGAGTGGAACGTAATGCCTTTTGGTCTAAAAAATGCTCCTTCAGAATTTCAAAATATCATGAATGACATTATCATCCCTATAAGCAATTTCGCTATTGTTTACATTGATGATGTGTTAATTTTTTCAAAATCTTTAGATCAACATTTTAAACATTTACATGTATTCTATGATCTAATTCTTAATAATGGACTAGTCATTTCTTCCACAAAAATGAGTCTATTTCAAACTAATATTAGGTTCTTAGGACATGATATTGTTCAAGGAACTATCAAACCAATACAACGAAGCTTAGAATTTGCAAATAAATTTCCAGATGAAATAAAAGACAAAACTCAACTTCAAAGATTTTTAGGATGTCTAAACTATGTCCATGATTTCTTTAAGGATTTAGGTATTATTTGCAAACCCTTATATCAGAGATTAAAAAAGAATCCATCACCATGGACTCAAGAACATACAAATATTATCAAAATGACTTATGCATTAATAATTTGTAATTTTTGCAACTTGTGACTAAAAAGAAAAATTAGAAATTTATATTTATGCATACTTGAACGTTAAAACATTTGTAAGAAATATATGTTAACAATATCCAAAAGCTATGTCTTCTGTGATGAAAATATGTAACGCAACACGGTAAAGAAAATGGAGTCTATTGAATTTCTTTAAGGACTCTCATATTCATATAGGACTATGCATGAAAATCAAGTCGACTACTTATAATTTAAAAAGTTATTCCTTTAAAAAAAGTTATTAAATATGAAACAATGTGAACCACAAGGGTTGTGGCGTACCGGTTAAGGCCCTAGGGATGTGGTGGAATATCCCATCTGTCCAGTGTTCGAATCCAGGCGTACACATTGATTGGGAAAATATTATATACTTCAAATAAAAAGTGACCAATCCAGTTGAGAAAATCAGGAGAGTTATTACTTCTAAATGCTAACGCAAATACAAGACAATCCCAATTTTCCAATGTTTAGTTACTCTCTGTTCTTATGTGTTATGTTTTCCGAATGGAAGATAAGGTTGTACGATCCAATTAGCAAAGAATTTAGTGATGACCATATTGCTCGCAAAATCATATCGTCGATCAACCATGAATAGCAAGCAAATAAAACAGTCACTTCCACATAACGTTAAGTAAAGAAACTACAACCGAATGGTCTAAAGATTTTGCATGAACAGATGTGCGTATTAATATGTGCACCTGGAGAGTGGAGATGCTCGAGCATTAGCCAGTTACTATATCCCAAAAACCCTCCTTAATTTCCTCATCATGTTGCAACCTCTTCTTCAACTTGCGAACTGAACACAAAGCTTGGAAAGGTTGATGTAATATCCCTGCATTTCACCATTATAAGTTGCTTGGTTCGGGTATATTAGGAATCATCTCGAATGGTTTGTACCGTTGCTATAACAAAGTGATACACTTTCTCATTAAACTTTCCATTTTTTGGATCACGATCGAACTTCACAGTTTGACAGTGTGGTTATTCCCAATAACAACTTCCATCTTTAACTTTGGCTTTCTAGTATCAGCTGGAATGACAGATATGATCAAGGTATCTCCTGCTAACTGTTTTAGTTGCGTATGCAAAGCCGATGATGCATGTAAGCATTAGACCACCAAGAAAATACTACTGGTCAATGTGAGTCTGACTTTTCTCAAACTATAAAACAGAACCATTTTCTTGACGTTGATTCAATAAGCATCTGTTACTTGGGGTTCAATTGAGTTATTGAATTTGAAAACAAAATATTATTTTTAACAAACTTAAAAGAAACAAAAAGTACCCAACAAAATTTCATTTAAGCATGTTGGTTACAAATTTTGAAGGGGAAATCAAAAAATAAAAAAGAAATTAAATGGAATGGAACGAAACTTACCGATCCATCGCTTCCCTTTTACCTCTTTGACAATACAGTAGCAGCTATCGATACCTTACAAGTTCTGGGATTTCATCACCCAATTGAAAATCAAAACTACGAATGCCTCTATAATCAGAAAACAAAAATTTGTTTTGATGAAGTTTTGAAGATCACAAGTACATACCGCTAATTAGAGAAAGGCCGTCACTCGAAAGCATAGATGGAGAAGGCGAGAGAATGAGAAGGAGAGTGGAGGGGGAGGTCGTGGGATCGGAAAACTGCATCTAGGTCGTGGAAACCAGAAAATGGGGGAGAAGTGGTGTTGAAGAAATATGATCTTAGAAAAACTGATTCTTGAAAAGAAGCAGGCGCGATTTGAGAGAAGAAGCAAGCGGGACTGGACTATATAGTCCAGAGAATTGAAGGAACATGGGGAGGAGGAGATCGTGGAGAAGAAGCCGATCAGTGGGGATCGTGGCTAAGAAAAAAAACTGATTCTTGATTCTTGAAAAACTGCTTCTTATTCTTTTTTATAGGTAGAATAGATTCATAAGTCTAAGTACTAGTCAACGTGAGAGTATAAAATAGTAGATCTTAGACGAAACTCGTTATAAATACAACATAGAAACACACTGCAGTACGGTAAGTTGAGTATAATTGAAAGTGATGTAGTTTCCTTACCTCATAGCTGGTTATTGTTAAGCATGCACAAAATATGCTGAGAAATAAAGCCCATACAAAGCCTAGCATAATAGATAGTTGGAGTTTACTCATGAGAGGTAGACATATGACTACTGAAATTTGGAGTCGCCAAGGCAACCCTCGACGTGATTCTCGTTTCTAGCGACTCCATCAACCTCAAAATATCCTATCTTAAAGTGCCTAAAGGTGAAATTTCACTTTCCTTCACTTAAAAGAACGCTAGTTTGAGTCTAGGTATCCAAAAATTAACACCTAATTCTCTCAAACTTAAGCTCTGATACCAACTTGTAACGCCCTCGAATTGGGAAAAAGAAACTAAATAAAATTTTGATAATAAGTCTAAAATAATAGAATTTTTCCCTATAAACTAATGCGGGAAATACCTCAACTTACAGTCTAGGATTAACCTCAACAAGTTATAATCCAGATTCCATTACAAAGACTAAAACCACATCGGGTGTTACTTAACCCAGTACAAATTGCTAATCCCAAAGATGAATGCGGAAGACTTTACATAACCAATTCACCTCTCGAGTACACTTCTAGCACTCGACCTTTCACATTGTCACTAGAACTACTCCCGACCTGAACCGGTTGCACATGCCGACAAATAAAAAGGGTTAGGCTAACGCCTAGTGAGTTCAAGAGTTTATAACATGATTTAAATAATCCTTTGAATGAAAGTTTGCGACATAAATTATGATTTCCAAAAGAGTTTATGAGGAGGATGTAAGTGACTCATTTTCCAACGCACACAAAATCTATGAGAGAAGTTCCCAAAATGTAATTAGCGATTTCCAAAATGAATTCCAATCCAAACTCACTCAACACGTGAATAAATCTTCATTATGCAAACCCTTCAAATACGGTTGACGACATAATACTCAACCCAAAATTCATGGAAGAACACTTCATATAAATATAATACTTCATCGAAAACATGTTACGAACCAACACTCATGCGAACGTAAAATGTAAAGAAATCCAAATACCATAAATATGGAAATGACGTGCTTCATTTAAACTTTAATATACATGGAGGGGAACCCAATATTAAAGTCATCAAACTGCAGTCAATCGTACAAAACCAACGATAATAGAACATGGACATTATAAACTCCTAAGTAATGTAAACGTGAGTGAAACTCCAATATTCAAAACATCCAATAAGGATGAGGCATAGAACTCCGCCAATAAGCCATGAAAACATTTCATATAAATAAGATGTGTCACCGAAAATATGGATAAAAGTAAATACCCAAAAACAACACCTTTCGGTGACGGGGGAGACACGATTCCATCGAAAGTCACGGGCACACAAAGTTAGGTCACTTATGATGTACTAGATTACACCTCAAGTCCCGGTTTTAGTTCACATGCCATAAAGACATCACAACCTCAAACCTTTCCCATGCCTTTATTGCCTACTCCATCGAGTTACACCTCAAGGACTTATGTGACTACATTGCCTATCTAGTCTAGACGAGTTACACCTCAAGGACTCCACTGTCCCCCATTGCCTACTCGCTAGTGGCCCCGAACGGCGTACCACATAAACCATGCGTTCCAATAGTCCATTCCTCGTGTACAAAAAGATAAACCATCAATTAAAGACTGACTTACGTGCCTATGGATCCAATGCAACACAGTCTACAATAACATGCCCATCCCAGGATGATTAAAACACCCGAGCATGTAAATATTAATAATATGCAATAAAATGCATCAAGTTGCAATAAATGCAAACCATAAATAAGACTCCATATTGAGTCATCAAACTCGGAAAAAATGTCCCCAAGACTCCCTCAAAGTCAAAACCGAGCAAAATGCTCAAAACTCATTAGACCCATAAATAACGGACCTCATAGCATAAAATGCATTTAAACATCGCTTAGGTATACATATACCACAAAATCATCATTGACCCAATACTCGACACGAGTTAGAATAAAGGTTTTCCCCAAATGGACTTATGACACTAAAATGTGCAATTTTCCCAAATGGTTTATAAAATCAATTACACCAACATGATTAAACCATTGAATAAACTCCATTTGAGAAATAAATCATTTAAGAACATATTTATGATTTTTACACATCAAAATATCCAAAAAATCCCAAATATGGGTGCTTTACAAACTTTATAAAGTTAAACACTTTAAAAAGGGTCAAACTTACCAAATAACTCAACAATTGATAATTTTAAGTAAAACACACAAATACTTGGAAAATAACATTGTTGGCATGTACAACGTTTTCACAAATCAACTTGAACTCACCTTGCTAGATTTAGGCTAAAATCCAGATTTTACCCAAATTGTGCTCCTTTGAAGAAACTTGAATCCTCAAGCCAAATCCTCCAAAACCTAGATCCATAATTTTCCAACCATAAATAATCATCCTCAAACACTTACATACATTCCCCCCAACATAAATCATCCAAAACCACCAAAAATACCAAAACCCTAACTTCTTAGATGAAGAAAAGTGAGAAGCTTACCTCAACCACCACTAAGACTCTTGTATCATTCATCATACTTCAAAACTCCTTCTAGATCCTTGAAGAGCTCCCAAAAATGAAACCATAGCAACTTGAATCATCAAAATCGGAGTTGGGATGCAAAAGTTATGAATGAATGAAGATTGAAGCTGAAAATTCGCGAATTAATACTTCAGATGCGAACTCAGTGAGTTACGCGGCTTGGGCCGCGGCCCAAGGTCGCGCACCAGACCGCGCGGCCCCGCGGCCTCATTTTGGGTCGGATACTGTTCCGGTCGTAACTTCTTCGTTTTAGCTCCGTTTTCGCTCCGGAAAGAATCGTTGGACTCGTATTCGAATTCCCCATCCAACAAGACCATAAAATCTAGGATTTAACCCAAAATCCGATTTTTCATATTTTTCTTAAAAGATCGGTTCCACACTGATTCGAAATTGTACTTATCCGAAAATTACGGGTGTTACAATCATTAAGTTAGAAAATTATTCTAAGAAAATAATGTTTGTCGACAATTACATGTGATGAAGTGTGGTTGTATACTTGTTTAGCTTCACTACAAAAAATAAAATTTACATATTAGAATTCAAGTTCTGTTTCAAATAAAGGATTAATACATCGTTTGTTTTAATCCATTGAAAAAAATAAGAACACTAAACCCTAATTCTGAATCTTTTTCGATCAGACTTTGTTATATTCGACAAAATATAAATGAACATGAATACATATCGGAAATATCTTACCTAAAACAATTGCAATTACCTTAAATTTGAGCTCGTGGAAGAGAACAATTCCCCGAATCCTCCAAAGAATCAAACTGTAACCAAAACGAAATCAAATTATATGAAAATTAAGCCCGGAGAATTGACGAAAGCTGCTCAAATCAAAAAGGATACTTAATTATACAAGCTCATAATGCTACAACCTTTCTTTATGTTTCATGTATTTCAAGCTATCTCTAATTCCTTATGCTTTGTCATGAGGTCATAGAGTCCCTGGTCTAGAACCCAGATCAAAAACAAAATCAGTTATAGATTTGAACGTTGTGAGCATCAGTTGTATTTCCAAACCTTCAGCTCTAGATCAAGCAAAAACCAACCAAGAGACATGAATATTTCGTGACCATGTATACCGAAAAGAAAGAGATCTATAGCAAGTCTGATAACAAATATTCTTAACACCCAAATTAGACGAATTTCAACACTATTTACCTGAATCAAACTACACAAAATGAAGATAATGCACCAAAGAAAAATGCTCCCCATTTGAAAAAAAAAGATGCACTTCAACTTAGAGTGCACACATCACGTTCCAAGTGCAAATTTGATATTGATGTGTAAAATTTATCAACACTTTCCAATTGTTGTACTTGTATAATGTGGTATATAAGCACCCAATTGTCAAAAGCAGTTCTCCCAAACTATTAAGTCACATAGATGAGATCAGCCGCAAGTCAAAATGTTAGGTTAAGCAATATTAAAATTGCACTTGGGACCTGGCAGGCAGCCTTGGTAGTATTTGGAACAACACTATGTCATCGGGCAGGATGTTATTATGCTTCACCATGGTTTTCATCTCTCTCTCTCTCTCTCTCTCTATATATATATATATATATATATGATCCAACTAAATAAAACTATTTAGTGTTTTCAATTTCTACTTTCCTGTTTAATTCTGCAACAACAAAAGAACAATATAAAATTAATAAAATAAATGGTAGGATCCAACAATATTAACATTGCACTTGGAAGATCTCTTTGTTTGAAATACATTCAACAACAAAATAACTTAACAATTTCTAACTCATGAATGTAGCATATTAATAGTATTGAACTTAAGAAGAGATTATTTTATTTTATTTTTTGACTTTCTGCATCCAAAATCTCAGGGAAGCAAATAGGAAGCAATAACAGGAAGCATACTCAAAGTTTTATAACATACGTGCAGCATTCATGAGAATGGGCTCAGTGAGTCACCTTCAGTAAGCACTAAACAACCAAAGGAAAATTACAACAACAATTTACAAGTAACCAGAGATCTATTCCAAATTTGACAAACACCAGCAAACCAATCACAAACAACAACAACAAATTACAACATGAAATCTCAACAAAGTAACCAGAGAGAGATCTATTTCGAAACTTGACAAACACCAACTAACCTAAGTGTAAAGTTTGAAGTAAACAAACACTAAATTGACAAAAATTACCAGGATTGAGGATGACGAATCGTTGATGCTTCGATTTGGAAATATAATCAAACAAAATGAAACGTACCTGAATGCAAAACAAGGTTTGAAAAAACCCGATGCATGTATATATATGAGTATAGAATAACTAATAGGTAATTGATAGGGTAATTGATAGGGATGATCCAGACCGATTTAGGAGGAGCTATATTTGGGGATAAGATGTTATCAAATTCTTAGTTTATTTATTTATTTAGTCTTGGTTACGGTAGGATGATTATCTAAAACAGTTTCACGTCATATTATAGTTTTATAATATTTTTCTGCTTAAGAGTAAAGGATTTTTTGGTTTAATTTTCTTCTCGTAATGAAAAATAAATTTTATCTATCGTTTGATTTTTATTTTTGCTATCGATTTCCATGATAACTATCCAAAGTCTTTTTGTTTTTAAATCTTAGAGATAAGCTCTAATAATTAAAAGTCTAATTATATATACTATCTTATATCTGATAAAATATATAAAATGTTATCAAATTCGTAGTTTGTTAAAATTGCATCAAATATATATTGTGATAAAATATTCATATCTGATACAATTTTAACAAACTATAAAATGTTATCAAATTCATAGTTTATTTATTTATTTATTCTTGGTTACGGTAGGATAATTATCTAAAACAGTTTTACGTCATATTATAGTTTTATAATATTTTTCTGCTTAAGAGTAAAGGATTTTTTGGTTTAATTTTCATCTCGTAATAAAAAATGAATTTTATTTATCGTTTGATTTTTATTTTTGCCATCGATTTCCATGATAACTATCCAAAGTATTTTTGTTTTTATATTCATATAATCACATTAATTGTTTTTTTATAATACATATCATCTAGACGTAATTCTAGATATTTACACGATTAATTTTTTTATACAATTAAATTATAAATAACGTTTTGTTCATTTCAAAAAAAGAATCTCATTTTCCTATTATTTAAAATTTTATTTTGATCAACGGTGGATTAATCCTAAAAAACTCAATTACAAATTCAACATTGTATACCCAAACTATGAATTTGGGAACCGTGAAGATTTAAAATTATTATTATAGAAGAAGTCAGGTGAATTATTATTATATTGATGTTAAAATTTAGAATTATTTTGTGAGTTTAGCTTAGAGAGATAGGGTTCTTTTTAGAGATCAGAATGGAAGTTACCGTGAATTTCTAGAAAAAGTCAGTTTGATAAGAAGTCAGTGTATTATTTAATTTTTTAAATAAAAAAGATTAAGACTTTAAGACTTTAAGGTGCTGTTTGTTTTTTAAGAGGTCTGATGTCTGAAGTCTTATTTCATTTCTGTTTTATAAGAGGGGTGCTGAAGTCTGAAATCTGAATCATAAGACTGTTTGTTTTTGTACCGTCTGAAATCTGAATCTGAATCAACAAGACTGTAGAAACTTTCCAAACAAAACCAAAAAATTGCTTAAAATTACAAACCTTGGAGAAATTAGAAGGGGAATCAAGAAAATCTTCAACGTGCCAACCGGGTAGCGTCTCAATCAAATACTCCGATATGCTACTTGTTGTTGTCGACCCATGACCCGACACATAACCTGTTGACTCCACACGAACTCTCTGTCAGTCTCTACCCAAAATTCCATTTCCAAATAACACAAATTAACCCACTTTTAGATCACCACCACAAACCACCACCATGCTCCTCCCTAATCAACCCAACATCTCATTTTTCAACCACACCCCTCCCTAGATTTTCATCTCCATTTTACCATATTCTTTTTCAACCTTTTTAACAATGGCGGCCGTCACCAACACACCCACCACCCAACTAGTTCCTGTACCATCATCGGAGTTAACCACCGACGAGATGGCTGTCAAGGCTATTCACAAGCGCTATGAAGGGTTAGTGATGGTACGGACGAAGGCAACCAGAGGTGGAGCTTGGTATTGGGCTCATCTCGAACCGGTTCTCGTTCCAAACCCCGATACCGGTTTACCGAAAGCCGTTAAGCTCCGATGTTCGTTATTTGAAGCCCTTTTCTCCGCCTCCAATCCGTCGCGAACGGCTTTCGGTAAACCAGTATCGGGGTTTGGAACGAGAACCGGTTCGAGATGAGCCCAATACCAAGCTCCTTTACCTCTGATCGCCTTCGTCCGTACCATCACTAACCCTTCATAGCGCTTGTGAATAGCCTTGACAGCCATCTCGTCCGTACCATCACTAACCCTTCATAGCGCTTGTGAATAGCCTTGAATAGCGTCCGATTGCAGTCCCAAACCGATTTCCTCCATCTCACCGGCGGGAATGGTGAATTTGTCTTCTCCGACTTCATCTTCTTCGCCTCAGCCGCTGCAAAACCACCGCAAACGTAACTCCTCCTCCTCCGGCAACCGTAGCCGCGGTGGCGGTGGTTTTGTTTTCCGGCGAGCATATTAGCGTCGTGGACACGGTGGTCGCAGGCGGCGCAAAGGGCGGAATCATCGGCGGAGCAAAACACCGATGGTCAAACAACCACCACAACCGTAGAAAGAAAATTCTGGCGGTCGTAGAGGGAGGGAGAAGAGAGAGAAGCAGAGTAGTAGTCCAGATACCTTTTGTGAAGAGTAGAGGGAGAGGATGAAAGGTGGTCAGTGATCTTTCTTCTTCCTCTTCTTGCAACCCTCTGCTGGAAGAGAACGGCGGCGATGGGTGGCTGGAATGGCGACGATGGGTGGCTGGAACAGCGGCAATCGATTATCAGACGACCGGCGACGGAGGCATGAAGCGATGGAGGAGGCTGGCGGCGTATTTGAAACTAGGGCACATAATGGATTGAGAGGAGAAGAGGTTTTAAGACAATATTTTGTCTCTTGTGAATTAAGAGTTTGTCAGAGCATTTAAGCTCTTTTAAAAAAAACACTCTTAAATACATGAGGTCTGAGCGAACCAGATTTAAGAGGTATTAAGATTATTTTTTTGAAAAACAAACAAGCCCCAAGACTTTTAAGACTTTTGGTCTAGATGTTTTATAAGATAGTATAAATGATTATGTCTTTAAATAATTTTTCTAATAAAAAATTTATCAAAAATTAGTTATTTACATTCTTTTAACTTTTATCCCAAAAATATTATTTGTAACTTATTCGGAATGTTGTGGAAGTAAAAAAGAAACTCAAGTCCGTATTACCGTTTCTATTACTCCCCCTCACCACTCCTCATCACCACATCACTGTCTGTTTTACACGTCACTCATTCACCTGTCATGTTGTTGCCTTTTGCCATCGATCTCCCTCCTATCATTTGGTTTTATATCTTGATTCTTCTTATTTTGATGGATAAAAAAATAGATCAAAAAGAGGTAGATCGACGACAGTGACAACATCGTGATAGGCGATTTTGAGAACGAAACGGGTACAAGTACATTTTTTTTGTTAAAAGAACGTACGTAACCAATTTTTTTTAAAAGTTCAATGGTTTGGGAACGGTAAAATCGATTAAGGTTCTTTTTTTACTTTAAAACATTCAGGGGGCGTTTGGTTCATTTTAAGGAATGAAAATGAAAATGAAAATGAGAATGCAGGGTAATGAGAATAGGAATGAACATTCCATTGATGATGTTTGGTTAAAGTTAAACCAATTTAATTAATAAAAATATATTTTATATAATACTTTTAATACAAATATGTGACGTTCAACATGAAAATAAAAAATATTTTCCATTCAATATTGAGAAATGAAGGACGCTTGAGAAAAAAATGACTGAACGGGAATACAATTTCCATTCCCTCCCCCAATTTGGTTAGGAATAGAAATTAATGGGTTGTGGGTAATGAACTCATTATATTATATCAAACCAAACATCAATTTTCATTATCATGTTGTTTGAAATTATTATTGTTTTTGTTTTTTAGGTTGACTCTACTAGTGATTTACCTTTGTATATGATAAATGAAAACAACAATTGTTGTAAACTACAGAGACTAAAGAAACAATGAAGTATAAAATACATGAACAAAAAAAGTAATACCTTAAAGATGAAAACTGCAATTTCAAAGGGCATACGGATGAAAATAGTATTTCTTTTAAAACATAGGCCAAAAACGTAGTTAGCCTTGTTTCTATTGTGACTTTAAAATATTCTTTTAGGGAAAAGTCTAATAAAACCCAACGGACTTTCACATTAGGAATGATAGTCCTTGGACAATTTTTTGGAACAAATAAACCATTGCACTTTTTAGAACCTGTTAAATAAACCATTGGACTTTCTAAAACCTGTTACATACATCCTTATGACTTATAAAATTGGTTAGTATGATAAAAATACGAAAAAAACAACCAAATTATACTATCAACCTTTGTAGCTCTTCGTTAAGGTCACTAGCAAGCCTGTAATCAAACTTTGTCAGCTGAACAACCTGCAGAATTTGGTCATCACAAATAAGAAAACCAAAAAGTGTCGTATTTCAGCATAACCAAGAAACACTTCAATATGAAAATGGGATTTCACAATTCTGAAAGTGGAGTGGTTCAATGGTTGTAAATGAAGAATTAACGGTTCAATACCAAAAACTTCAAAATTCAAGTAATATGGCAGACTTTCTCACATGTCGCCTCAAGAGTATGGGCAGAACTTCATCAAGGTAATACTGCGGTTCTGATTTTCGTGGGACCCGCATTGTATACGGGGGCTTTTCAAGTGATCGCATATATTTGTCCGGGACTCTTTTGACGATAGGCACATCCTTTGCAAGGAAAGAGATAAACCAATTGACATCAAATATGTTTGCGAAGTCACTGCAAAGTTGATAAAAAAAATCAAACAACAATGTGAACACCAAGAACTTGAAAATCTTTTAACTAATGTGATCTCAACTCACCTATCGTCCTTCCAAAATGAATGATGATCCAACTCGGGAACAACCAAAGTAGCATTTAATATCCGTGCAACAACTACAGCATCAGTTATCTGTGTGCATAAGATCACGATGAAAAATAGAGATTTGATTAACACAATTTTTTGCACCAATTGAGAGTAGACACGTTAACTAATTAGCACATTCTGCACGCACACTTAAATTGTCTAGCAAATGAGATTAGAAAATATAAAGGAGGTAAGAAGAAATGCTTACTCCAGTTCTTTGTTGATTCAGCCCTCCACTGGCACCAATAAGCAGATAGCCATTTGATAGTTGCTCATGAACAGGGGCTGTTTACAGAATGATTTAGTGTGCAGACCTCTACGCAGTAGATATTGAATTTAAATTTGATATTTTAAGAATCTTTTCAGAAATTTAAGCCAAATAAATTGATTCAACATTCATGCTTCCAATCATATGGAGAGGATCCAAATAAATGTGTTAATTTGATAATCTTGAGGCAACTTTGTTCCAACTGAATAATCCTCACAAGAACAATTAAAATGCACTGAATGATAACTCAGAAACATAATAAAACCCAAATCAATTGTGAAAAACCCAAAATCATGTAATTGATGATGCATATACACACTGTTTTTTAGGGCAGAAAAAAAGAGAGCAAAACCCAAAATCATGTAATTGATGATACACATAGACACTTTGTTTTTTAAGGCAGAAATGTTGAGAGCAAAACCCAAAATCATGTAATTGATGATAGAGATAGAGCTACACTTTTTGTGCGCCGGTGAAAAAGAAAAAGATGCAGCCGGGGGTGGTGTGCGATATTCAGACCTGGAGGGCGATTGGTGCAGCCGGCGAGTGGTGTGCGCCGGCGAGATGCAGCCGGCGAGACGACGAGATGCAGCAGGGGAGACGGCGAGATGCAGCAGGGGAGTGGTGTGCGCCGGCGGGAATTAGAACCTGGAATTGAAAGGATCGTGTATAGGGTTTTTTTTAAATAAGTTTGTAATTTACCTGCTTTTCAGGTTGCAGGTTACCATTAGGATTTATTTGATATGTTTTCAAAAGTGTAAGGATATATTTAGTATTTTTTAAAATGTGCAATGGTTTATTTGTTCCAAAAAATTATTCAAGGACTTAATTATTCCTAATGTGAAAGTCCGTTGGGTTTTATTGGACTTTTCCCATTCTTTTATTGACAATTTATTATTAGTTTACATTATATTGTTTTAAAATAACACGTTACTTTTTATAAATGATTCAATTGTGTTACGAACAAGTTATTAGGTTATATTTTAGTTGTTAATAATGTTGCTATTAATATTTAGGTGTAGCCTCGGTTATTAATACGTATGGTCCATTTTAGGATCGAATACTTGTACTCAACCAAATTTTCATTCTTTTATACAAAACTAGTGTTGGGTCCGTGCGTTGCACGGTGACGCCAACCTGTTTTTAAAGATAATGAACCGAGTTAAAATGAAATGTATTAAAATATATTGATAAAAAAAATAGTCTGCATCATTGATTACTCTTTTGTTTTACACTATAATATTTACCGTTTGGTTGGTTTTGATGGCGACAATGATTAAAGTGTAACCATTCATCCTTTTTTACACCCATTATCTTTCTAAATTATCATATTCCCGTTAGTGTGAGATAATTACACATAACATCATTTCAAGATTGAGGAATATTCAAACCTCATTGTTTGAAATCATCATCTTTCGTTTCTCTTTTAAAAATTTACATATAATTTTTACCATTTGGTTGATTTTGATTCCTACCATGGTTATAAATTTCAAAACCTTATATTCTTCTTTTTTATACCTACCGCCTTCTTTCAAACTATCATATTCCCATCAATGTGCGTTGATGAAACTCAACCATATTTCTAAATTTGAGAGATACTCAAACCTCATGTTGTCAAATCATCATCATTGATTTTCTTTTAATATTGCACCATATTTTTACCATTTGGTTGGTTTTGTTTCCATCCAGGTTACAAATTTCAAAACCTTTCATCCATATTTTTCATACCCATAATTTTCTTTCAAACTATCACATTTCCAACAAAGGGGATGATAAATCTCAACCTTATGACAAAACTTGAGAAATGCTCAAACCGCATGGTCCCAAGTCATTATCGCTGGTGTCCCTTTTAGATTTGCATTATACCTTTAGTCATTTGATTGGTTTTGATTTCAAACATGGTTATAGATTTCAAACCATACATTCTCTTTTAATACCTATCATCTTCTTACAAGCAATCATATTCCCACCAATGTGAGATGCTTAACTTCAACCTTTACTTCAAGATAATAATCAAACTTTATGGTTCCAAGTCATCATCCTTGGTTTCAGTTTTAATTTTGCACTATATATTTTTACCATTTGGTTGGTTGTTATTACAACCATGGTTATGAATTTCAAAACCTTTAATCACCCTTTTATATATTTATCATGTTCTTATAAATAGGGGTGTGCATCGGGCGGTTCGGGGCGGTTCGGGTGGACAAACCGAAAACCCGATCGGATTTCGGATATGAAAATCAAGACCCGAACTTTAGGTTTCGGATTTCGGATTTCTTCGGGTTCGGGTTGGTCGGGTTTCGGGTTAATGTCGGTCGGGTTCGGGTATTATTATAATACAAAAGGTATATACAAATTCAATCGATTTTAAGGATTTATTCAATCAAACGAGAAATTGATGAAATCGATAATAAGTTTAAAATTTAAAAAACATTTCTACCGACTATAATTTACGATTTTCTAAAGACAACTAGATAAATAAATATATTTGTATAATATTTAAAATATATATGTATATTATTTCGGGTTTTCGGACGGGTCGGGTGGCCAAAGATCAAACCCGACCCGAACCCAAATATTCCCCCAAAAGTCGGGTTTCGGATTTTTGGATTTCGGGGTATTCGGGTATTGCAAAAATTCTTTATTTTCGGTTCGGGTTCGGGTTTCGGATTATTCGGGTTTTGCACACCCCTACTTCTAAACTATCATTTTTTCATCAATGTGGGATGATGAAACTCAAACTTATTTCAAAATTTGAGAAATATTCAAACCTCATCTTGCTAAGTATCCTTGGTTTCTTTTTTAATATATATATATTGATGATTGATTGATTGATGTGAAAAGAATGTAGATAGACACCTTTTGACATTATAATTTGAGGGTTTAAACCTCGTTTTATATAAATGTGACTATCTTAACCTTATTGTGATTTTAACTAATTTATTACTATTTTATTATTAGGGTGTGTGTGTGCGGAAGGTTATGTTTCAAAATTAGCTATAGTTTGTAATGTAATTTATTAAAACGGTTAATAGATGTGATTAAGTAGACACCAAATAGTTGTAATGTATATTTTTGTTTTCACTAAAAGAGCGTACAAAAAAATAACAAACGCATAAGGCAAAATTAACCAACCACATGAATATATAGGGTCAACCAAATTAAGCTAACCCCATGAATTCTACAAAGGGCTAGTCTCCTCCTAATAAATACTCAAATCGTCATTCAATTCCATCATTTTTTCATCAATGTGGGATGAAAAAGCACAATACATTTCAAAACTTGAGGGATACTCCATCTTCTTCCAAGCTACTATTTGTCCACCAACGTGGGATGATTAAACTTAACTTTATTTCAAGATTTGAGGGATACTCAAACATCATATTGTCAATTCATTATCCTTGGTTTCTTTTTTAATTTTGCAGTATAATTTCTACCATTTGGTTGGTTTTGATTCCAACTGTGGTAATAGATTTCAAAACCTTACATCATTATTTTTTATACCCATCATTTTCTTCCAAATTATCATATTACCAACTATAACGCCCCAAAATCCAGGCTAATTTAAACCTCAAGTTACAACAGGTTATGACAATAAAATTACAACTTATATAGATAGCAAAGGAATTAACCATCAAGAGTGTATTTACAATACATGATACTTCGAACAACCTATTAATCTAATCATGACACTATAATCAGATTAATTGCGTCATCTAAGCTATCCTTCAAAGATCTCTTCTTTGTTAATTGCCATCTCTGCTATTCCAAAACACTCGTCCCACAACCCTTTATTTGCCTGAGCCTGCACCTGGTAAGAAAACATCATATGAAACGATTAGGCCAACGCCTAGTGAGAACATTCGTTTCAATAATAACATTTGCAAAAATCAATGTACACATGTTATAACAAACCTGGTTACTCCTTTTCTTACCGTACGTATAACTCTATTCCATTACACAATTTCATCCATTCCCATGACTATGACTGACAACAAATCCATCAGCATATCATGTCTCAGAGCTACCCTACGAATCTGTACTGATTCTAGAGTAATGTTTCTATTCCAGAAATCGCAATATACACATGCCCAGTTCCGTACACATCTATTCCAGAAACCGCAATATACACATGCCCATTTCTGTACACATCTAAGAAATAACAATATACACATGCCTATTTCTTAGAGAAGGAAATAGTGATTACAATATACACATGCCAATCTCTTCTTTTCCTTAGAATACATGAATTACGTTTATTCCATGATTTCTCACACACATCAGAATAATGATTAATCTTCATCTATTCTACGTGTACATAACCATTAGTACTACACACATCAGAATAATGACTAACTTCATCTATTCCACGTGCACATAACCATTAGTACTACACACATCACTGGAATAACGATTATTACCACACGCCTATTCCATGTGATTACCAAACACTAGTGCCTATGGATCCATTACACTTTACTAATGTACCGGTATTTATTTAATATAGATTCCTCATACAATAAGTATGAGCAAATCATATTTATACCTCCTAGATTCCTCCCTCATAGCATACAGTATGAGCCAATCTCCTTTACCTATACCAAACACCTGCCTAGTATCAAACTGGCACAGTCATCAAGCCTAACATACTACCCTTCGAATGTACGTATGTTCATGCTAAACTAATTATGTCTCAATCACTAAATCACAACGATTCGCAATTAACAGAACTGAAAATTGCCCAGTCTGCACAAAGTGTCCGGACAACCCAAAGTTTCCGGATAACCAATCTTATCCGGACGTTTCCATTTTCCGGATACCATAATTTCCCCGGACAATCCCAACACCCGGACAACACATCCTTTCCGGTAAATTCCTACTTTTCCGGATAATATTCAAATCCGGACAACATCCGGACTCTATAGTCATCCGGATACCATCCGGTACTTACTTCATCCGGATTCTTGTAATACATAAAACCTACCCGGATACTTCCTGCGTCCGGAAACATTCATCATTGGGGTTTTCCGGATACGACGATTCATCCGGAAAAGTCGGGTCTGCATCCTAAAATTCGATCTAATTCGATACCTGTTCGATTCAGCTCATTCCCAGTACAACCATACAGTTCATAATCACTTTATACATCTATTTCACGGTTCAATTTAACATAATAACACTGATTTAAGCAAAGTACAAATGAACTCACCTTAGGTTTGTAAAACCCACTTTCTGCACAAATCTCTACTCCAAATCTGTTGTTACTGATTCTGTAATTTAATCCAAACATAGATTCGTTCATAATCTAACATTCAAAACAAATTTTTTTATCAAAATCAACACAAACTTCTTACCAAAAATGAAGACAAACTCTTGGTTTCTTCCTCTTCTCTTCTTTCTCACTTTTTCTCTCTTTTTCTCTTCTGCCGACTCCAACAACAAATCTGAGATAAAATCTCAGGTTTCACCTCTTATCTTTACACACTATAACTTAATAACAAAACACACCTTTTAGTTTCATTATTTCCAAAAGTAACACCAAACTTTTATCTCTTGTATTTTAACCCTAATGAATTATAACACTCTATATAATCCAAGGTTTTACACAAAATACAAATACATCCCAATTCTCATTAAATACTATAACTGAAAATTCAGGATGTTACAATACTCCCCAACTTGAAAATGATTTCGTCCCCGAAATCAAGATCAGGTAAACAGATGGGGATACCTATCCTTCATATTCTCTTCCGACTCTAAAGTCACATTAGCACCTTGATGGTGTTTCCACTGTACTTTCAACATAGCTACTTCCTTGCCATTACGTAGCTTTCTAACCGATCTTTCCAAAATTGCCTCTGGTTTTTCCACACAACAATTCTTCTCATCCACACTTACTTTAGTAAAAGAAATCACATTATACCAACCCGAAATATTTTGTACATCTCTTCCCTTTAAGTCTTACATACTTAACCACAATTAAAAGTCCAGAAAGAACAAGAATTCATCCTTTCATACTTTCTGAACCTTAACTCTTTCATTAGCATCCGCTCCCCAACTTGGATTTGCAAACCTCCTTAGAGTCACTGTTCATCACCAAATCTTTACCCGACTATTTCTTGGTCTACCATACCGACATTAACCGTAACTCGATCTCCGGGTCTCAAAATAACATTACCATCTACTGCTTGAAAATCTATACTCACCTTAAATTGAGTATACTCACCACTTTTAAATACTCTGATAAATACGACAAACCTTTGTTACATCCATGACTCACACGTTTCTTTAGTACAAAGTGCTACCATTTCCTCACACCACTATCGCATTATGCGACCATATTGCAACCAAACCCTAAAGTGTTGTATATCAAGGGTGATAATTCCATTGGACCTGTAGTATAACTACATTCTTAGGTCTGATCTTTTTATCATCTCCTCCCACGTTAGCATGGAGTACTACCCTCCAAACATTACTTGTCTCTTTCTTCCAACTTTTCCCACATACTGATAACATTTTCTCATAACTATACATAACCAAACAGTTGTATCGAAATTCTAACTTAAGGCAATCAACTAAGTTATCTTGAAACGACATACCGTCCCATGTTACTACACATTCTTTAATCTGCAACTAATACTTTCTCGGACAATCCTTTCACACATAAGAAGCAACTCATCTTTATTAAGGATTTTGCATCTTTTATATCACATTTTGACTAACATAACCATCATCTTCGTTAACTTCCAATGATTCAAGAACATAAACTTACCTAGCGACTCACACAACCAACATCTCTTTGGATAAACACTCACCACTGCTCCGACATTCTATTCCGATATAAGCCATATTACCAAGTTATCTTACAAACCACATGCTCCATCAACTTTATTGACAAATAGTACTTTCCAACCGGAATTCCCGAAACTTCCATTCGGATACTTCCTCTTTCTAACATCACGTCTCATACTAGATGACACATGTATCTTGGCAATTAATGCCACTACTCGTTCGTACATTCTCCACCCATAACATTTACCACATACCATGTCTCTCATAGTCATTCGTACATAATTAATTTTATAATCCTGTTTTCTCGCCCAAATACCCGAGTCTATATCACTAAATATCTCCTCCCCAACTTTAGTTGAACTACCACTCACGATTTTCTATTTAACTTGAACTTATTCGTTCTTACTAGCTCTTTGTGATTCCAATACATTGCATAGACATGGTACAATTCCTCACAGATCAACACAATCTATACACCCCCTTTGTTCATCTCTAGAATTTCATCTTTTATAAATCTTCCACATCGTAAGTAAACACTTATCTAAAAGCAGCAGTCCTTCACTGTTCTAACAATCCCACAAAGTGATCCTTCAACTTTTAAGCTTCTGATTTAAACTTAACATTCATACATGATCCCAAAAGGATAACCAATGCATTCACGTCATATAAACTTCAATTTACAATACCGTTCATGCAAGTTCAACCCCAAGCCTACGTCAAGCTTATCAAATCGGGTCAAAGTTCTTAAGACTTAACTGAGTCCAAAACCGAGTCATCTACTCAAAGGATCTAAAGATTATTTATCAATATCAACTCACGCAATTTAAATACATCTAACTCACATTATGCAACATACGCTCCGAGGCGTGATAATCTTACGACCCCTTCATTGCTACTTTCCCAATGAAGTCAATTCATTTGCAAGTACACGTAAATGCAACTCTTTTCATACTCCACAATGTATATAATACGCCCAGGTTCATTAGTTCCAAAGATACTAAGAACAAGTAAAATATCAAACAGTCTTCACACCTAAGACCAACACTTAAACCGTCACTGGTTCAAATACAATGCAGTTAAGCATATAACACATCCAATACTCCATCTCGAGTCACTAAAACTGACAAACATTCAAAAGACTCATTTGAATATAAATCAGGCCTTTAAGGCCAAAATAAACGTTTGGTTAAACATGTGTCACTCACACGATTACGTAAACCAAAATACATTGATACCCAAATTCTTTACCCTTTTTAATCCCTTAATTGGCCATCGGCCCCAAAACAAAGGTTTACCACTCTTAAAACTTTACATGGTCAGATTTACCAAAATCCCCCAACCCACATGTTCACATTTTTAAAACGTAAAACATCATAAATATTGCACATCCACAATAAACATTAAAAACGTGTTTTTACTACATATCTTTCGCTTGCGCAACAATAACTCGAAACTTCTTTCATTAGTAATTTATTCGTCAATTACTCAAAATCTTTAACTATGTCGTACACGATAAAATTTGCTTTGCGCATACCCTCTGCATAACAGCATACCGGTACCGCTCACGGTTTTGTTCCTGTCCGCACAGGCATACGCGGGATGCACCCAGACCGCACCCAACGACGGACGAAAGGTCTCATACACCTTACACAACTATCGACTTTAAAGTCAGTATTTGACATGTCGACACTTCCTTAACTTTAAGGTCCTTAACTGAACCTAATTCTTCCTCCGGACACAACCGTCCCTCGGCAACTGTATTCCTAGTCAGCGAACAAGGGTACAAACTCTCATGCAACCGACACTAAAGTCCACTTTCGACTTTCACACTGTTTATCTCTCATTTGAACACAATTACCAAAACTACAAACTTTCTCCCAAGGTTTATCCAACACCTCTCCACTCTTGGAGTTCTTTCTTAGCTTATAACGTACTACTCTACGACCTAGCGAGTTCATAGCCTTCATGCATGACAATATAATAAATAACTCAATCCACACTTTTCTCATTTAAATTAAACAACATTCGGAACAACGTGGGCACACACGACCCCAATCATTTTCATAACTCTCATATACTACACAACGATCTAAAAAATCGTTTGTATATAAATTTCCGTAAAACTCAATCTTTCTCAACCAAAAGATGTTGTTACAACAGTAATATCTTAAATGAAGATCTTTTCATACGACAAAAGTTTAAAATTTACTGATACAAAGTAAACTAGTCGTTTCTCACACTCATTTATATGATATCATCAAATTAATACCTTTGTTGGTTAAAAAAAAGTTTATTGATCAACACTTTCTTGACCTATTTGCTATCATACAACTTTTTATGCAAAGTATGAAGTATTTTGCAAGTTGCTAAGCTCCAAAATTTCGTTAGGCAGCGTAATTGAAATTTCCCTTTTTCTTTAAATACATACTTGCACATACTAATTCATCCTTGAATAAAACTGTTATTTATGCATTTGGTTTGAAATCAAGAAAACTTATGTAACACACACTAAAACACCATGCATAAAACTTACTCGCAATGAAGGCTACTTACTCAAACAAGGTCAATCGTTTTACTTACGTAAGTTATCATTGACACTCTACTTCCGACCAGAGGTCGCCCTCTCGGCCTTATAATAATTGCTATACATGCATTCCATGGCCCCCATACTCGACCATGTCTTACTAATTCCGTCTTAATCAATCATCTCATACTCTATCTCTGCACATATCAAATCACCTATTAAAGGTTGCCTTGGCGGACTTTCATGAATCCCGCCAATTCCAGGTTGTCCTTCCAACCCCCAATCATTTACTGCTCTGTCCTCTAAAGGACCTTGGTGGCGTATTCACCATCACTCTACTATAACTTACAGGGATAACCACGAGAAATGGTTATGCACTTACATACATACAAAACATACTTTACCGATCGTTAGTCACTGTAACAATTCAGAAATAGACATGCTCGTGTAACAATATATTCATAATAACAGTAGCTAATTGAAATTGTGAACATATCATACAGGAGAATCCCCGTTATCATTGTCACAGCACTAATTTCACGTATTTCCGTTAACTCTAAGACTATCCCGTCTTACACGTCTACCCATATCTCACATATCATAACCTACTACATCTAAGCTTAAGTCTAAGTATCTCATCAGCATACTTAGTTCGCTTAAACTAGTGCTCTGATACCATATTGTAACGCCCCAAAATCCGGGCCAATTTAAACCTCAAGTTACAACAGGTTATGACAATAAAATTACAACTTATATAGATAGCAAAGGAATTAACCATCAAGAGTGTATTTACAATACAGGATACTTCGAACAACCTATTAATCTAATCATGACACTATAATCAGATTAATTGCGTCATCTAAGCTATCCTTCAAAGATCTCTTCTTTGTTAATTGCCATTTCTGCTATTCCAAAACACTCGTCCCACAACCCTTTATTTGCCTGAGCCTGCACCTGGTAAGAAAACATCATATGAAACGATTAGGCCAACGCCTAGTGAGAACATTCGTTTCAATAATAACATTTGCAAAAATCAATGTACACATGTTATAACAAACCTGGTTACTCCTTTTCTTACCGTACGTATAACTCTATTCCATTACACAATTTCATCCATTCCCATGACTATGACTGACAACAAATCCATCAGCATATCATGTCTCAGAGATACCCTACGAATCTGTACTGATTCTAGAGTAATGTTTCTATTCCAGAAATCGCAATATACACATGCCCAGTTCCGTACACATCTATTCCAGAAACCGCAATATACACATGCCCATTTCTGTACACATCTAAGAAATAACAATATACACATGCCTATTTCTTAGAGAAGGAAATAGTGATTACAATATACACATGCCAATCTCTTCTTTTCCTTAGAATACATGAATTACGTTTATTCCATGATTTCTCACACACATCAGAATAATGATTAATCTTCATCTATTCTACGTGTACATAACCATTAGTACTACACACATCAGAATAATGACTAACTTCATCTATTCCACGTGCACATAACCATTAGTACTACACACATCACTGGAATAACGATTATTACCACACGCCTATTCCATGTGATTACCAAACACTAGTGCCTATGGATCCATTACACTTTACTAATGTACCGGTATTTATTTAATATAGATTCCTCATACAATAAGTATGAGCAAATCATATTTATACCTCCTAGATTCCTCCCTCATAGCATACAGTATGAGCCAATCTCCTTTACCTATACCAAACACCTGCCTAGTATCAAACTGGCACAGTCATCAAGCCTAACATACTACCCTTCGAATGTACGTATGTTCATGCTAAACTAATTATGTGTCAATCACTAAATCACAACGATTCGCAATTAACAGAACTGAAAATTGCCCAGTCTGCACAAAGTGTCCGGACAACCCAAAGTTTCCGGATAACCCATCTTATCCGGACGTTTCCATTTTCCGGATACCATAATTTCCCCGGACAATCCCAACACCCGGACAACACATCCTTTCCGGTAAATTCCTACTTTTCCGGATAATATTCAAATCCGGACAACATCCGGACTCTATAGTCATCCGGATACCATCCGGTACTTACTTCATCCGGATTCTTGTAATACATAAAACCTACCCGGATACTTCCTGCGTCCGGAAACATTCATCATTGGGGTTTTCCGGATACGACGATTCATCCGGAAAAGCCGGGTCTGCATCCTAAAATTCGATCTAATTCGATACCTGTTCGATTCAGCTCATTCCCAGTACAACCATACAGTTCATAATCACTTTATACAGCTATTTCACGGTTCAATTTAACATAAGAACACTGATTTAAGCAAAGTACAAATGAACTCACCTTAGGTTTGTAAAACCCACTTTCTGCACAAATCTCTACTCCAAATCTGTTGTTACTGATTCTGTAATTTAATCCAAACATAGATTCGTTCATAATCTAACATTCACAACAAATTTTTTTATCAAAATCAACACAAACTTCTTACCAAAAATGAAGACAAACTCTTGGTTTCTTCCTCTTCTCTTCTTTCTCACTTTTTCTCTCTTTTTCTCTTCTGCCGACTCCAACAACAAATCTGAGATAAAATCTCAGGTTTCACCTCTTATCTTTACACACTATAACTTAATAACAAAACACACCTTTTAGTTTCATTATTTCCAAAAGTAACACCAAACTTTTATCTCTTGTATTTTAACCCTAATGAATTATAACACTCTATATAATCCAAGGTTTTACACAAAATACAAATACATCCCAATTCTCATTAAATACTATAACTGAAAATTCAGGATGTTACACCAACAAAGGGGATGATAAACTTCAACCTTATTACAAAATTTGAGAAATGCTCTTGAATTCTCCCTACATCAGACACCCTCACTTGAAAAGAACTCGACCTCGAGTTCACTTGAAGATCAACATCATTCAGTTCCTTGGGGGTTCGATGCAACACTGAATCACTAACGTAAAATACTTTCTTCATTAAAACATGTTGATCCACAACTCGGTATTTAGAATTTAGAAAGGTTGACAAATCTTCAGGTTCCAAAGGATGTTGCCTCGGTTGGCTCCACACAAGTGTTGTTTTATCAAACTCGAAAGGGTAAGAGGCTAAAAGAACTTTACCGGGAACTGTTTCGATTTGATCATCTGGAGCCTTGGGTGCTAGAATGACGGAAAAATCATCTTCAGGATCACCTTCGAGACCATCGTTTTGTGGCTTGGGAATGTCTTCTATTGGCTCCCTTTCGGCTTCTTTGACCACTAGTGGGAGATCTGTTGCCGATGCCTTGGGACCAGTACAGGTTTCTTGTTGTGATTCTTTTACGATGTGGAAAATCACTTTATCCTCGGATTTGTCGGGCAAGACTTCGTCTTTTTCTGGCGGTTTCTCGAGAATTGGCGGTTCTGTGAGTTGAAAAGAAACTGAATTGATAATACGGTGGTCATGGTTACCTTTGCGTGGAACCCCAACTTGATTATTTCTTCTGTCTCTTCGCCGATAGTTGTCGTTGTTGTTGTTGAAGGCGATTGTGACATCCGCTATCAGATTAGCGAGTGATGTGGTAACAACCGCAGTCATCTCTTCTAAATCTCCTTTGGTAGCGGGTCGGTCTACCATTGTCAATAAAAGAGACAGGAGAAACTTGCTCTGATACCAACTGGCGTAGTAGGAATGCGCGGAACGGATCGACAAGCGTCAAATCCGAAAAGATAAACGAGTGTACAAGCGTAGAACCCGAAAAATTAGAGAAAACTCTTAAACTAGAGATAAAACTCTAAGAACAATTGTATCGATCAATAACTTGATTAACAAAGAAAACAATAAACCTTATTTATAGCTAAACTAATCAAGCGATAACTATTAAACTTAAATTCAAAACTAATCCTAATTCTAAACCAACTAGAAAAGTAATTAAATAATTAATAAAAGAAACTAAATAATAATCATAATATAATTATAAAGATGATAAATAATAACTAAAACTAAAGTAATTATCCTTAGGAAAATCAAGGAACGACCATGCATGCGCGGTTTGGCCTGCGACCTCAAGTCGCATGGCTAGCCGCGTAAGTCACTGTTTGATCCTTCTTCGATGCCAAATTCCGAGCCTCTTTCGAGCTCGTTTTCTTCTTTTCCAATGATAGAAGAAACACTTTAATAGCTCTTGAATTCTCCCTACATCACACAAGAGTTGGTCTTCTTCATTCTCCACAAACCTAGATCAAGAACAGGTTTGTTTACAAAGAGGTAATCTCTTGATTTTGATTTTGATGAGTGCTTGGTTATGTAGCTAAAGAAGTGGAAGAGTGAATATGTAACCATAGTTTGATTGTCAATCTTAGCAAGTTCTCAGGCTTAGCAAGATAGTTGAACAGATTTTTTTTCTGAATCGTGGTTTTGCTTTTTCTTGAACTTCCAACAAAATTGTTTTCGGGAAACACTCCTAGATAAAAGTCAAATGGGTCGAGCTTGTAGCTAATCGAGTTGAAGAAGATATGCATCATGTTTATTAGTTATTATCTTTTCGTTGTCTTCCTCAATAATCTATCATATTTGGTTTGTTAAAGTTTTCATGGAAGTTGGTTGATGCAAACAGGAAGCTGAAATCTGCGCAAAAGGAAATGAAGAACAGGAAATGAAGCTGAAATCTGCGCAAAAGGAAATGAAGAACAGGAAAAGACTTGCTTTTACTTCATTTTAGTGAATATTTTTACTCTTTCTTGTTAATATATATATACCAAAAACATTAACCTACTTTTCATATTATAAATTTCACAAACAATTAAAGAAGAGATTCAGGAAAATTAGTTGAGTGGCGGTGGTGGTGACATAACTGCAAATGGTAAATGCAAAAAGATCAACGTTTTTTACATTTTTCGTTCAAAGTGAGAAGCATAAATATTTACAAACCCAATAATTTGTACAAATTTTAAAAGCAATCGTAAAAGATTCACAATTTCACATATAAAACAACACACGCGTAAACACTGCATTTATATGAAAATTATACAAATTACTGGGCTGGTAAAAGAATCTTTTTTGGAATAATGTCATAAAAACACTATAGTTTACAATATCGAATAATTTTAGACAGACCATGAAAACGTGAACTGATATAATGTATGCAAAGTTGTTCGTTCCCACCAAACTTTAGTGTTCTTTTTTGCATTTTTACAAAAAAACCATGTTATGATTGTGACGAAAAAAGAATGACCATGTTCATCAAAACTAAGGGATCTTAACACCGTTCTCCACATGTGCTCCAACGAAATATTTCATGCATATCGAATACAAATGTTCATGCATAAACATCTCATATAATTTCTTCACATTCCATAACATTTTCATATAGGTCATAGATATATAATGTAAATCACATGCAATAAGCTGCATGAATATATATATATATATATAAAATAACTGTACTTTAGCATGTATCTCATTTTTGTAAAAGCGTCATGAAACTCACCTTGACCGATGTCGATTGTAATAACCAAGCTTCAAGTGTAAAGAAAATAAGACGTGGGGGAATAAAGTGGAACCTTGTTAATGGAGGGACCAAATTAGGGAGGGTATAAAACCCTAATTTTTGGGCACAAAACCCTAGGTATTATCATTCTCCTTGGAAGCGGCTGTGAATGTGGGAGAGCTGAAGAAGAAATCGGGCAACCATTCTTGATTTTGGGAAGAAGGCAAAGCAGTGTTGCATCAGAGTAATTTCTTGCATCAATTGTAAAGGTAACCTTCTAACCTCATGCCCTTGCCATAATTGTGAAATGGGTCTGTATGTTTGAGAGGTTCAAGAATAGTTGTGGCTTAATCGAAATGGTCTTAGTGTAAGAACTTAGTTTGTTAGCTGGTAATGTCTTATTGCTTCTGAAACATAATGTTAGAGTTACAAATGGTGTACATCAGTTGTTTTGGTTTTTTTGGAGTCGACCTGAGCGTCTTGAGTGGAAGTTTCAGAATTTGCAGAGTCCGGATCCGAAAGTGGAACCCGGATAGGACCGGAACCTGGATAGGACCGAAAGTGGAATGGGACCGGATCCGGAATGGGAGCCCGTAGCGGTGAGGGACCCGAAATCCGGATTTGGATCTGGTGTGTGTGTGGAGTCCGGAACTACGGTTCAGATTCGGTAGTTTTGGTCAAGTTTTGGGAATCTATTCGAGATATTGCGCTTTATTAATCATGATCTTTTCAACCTCTTAGGTGTCCCATTTAGAAACCGAAAGCTACGTGAGAAGCATTGTGCAAGTCGACAGGTGCGTCTTTCTAACTGAAAATGTGTTGATTTATGTATTACTTAAAATGCTTAAGATATGATGAACTGCATGTTTTATCCTTTATATGAAACTGCATGTTTTACTTGGTTTGAGAAAGTTAAGATATTATGTATGCATACATTTGGAAGTGAGCATGTCTTGGCTAAGTCGGGGGGTGTGGCCCGCCAGTGCTCATACCGGGGGGAGTGTCCCGTTTATGCCATGGGAGGCGTGACCCAATACGGCAGTGTGAGACTGACACGTTGTCACGGGCGAGCGTGACTTCAGTGTGCCATGTGCATGGGTAGTTCTCGCGTGTGAAAGTTTAAATGTTTTAAAGATGAGAAGAGTTTATAAATACGTATAAACTGTTTAAAATGTTTATGTGGTGCAAATGTTTGTTTCTAGAGGGAACTCACTAGACCTCATGGTCTAACCCTCGCATTTCAAAAAAACTAAACCATTTTCAGGTAAGCACTATTAGAAGGCTCTAGTAAGGGCAAGAGGAAGGCGTGAGCGTGAAGCTTGGGTCTAGAAGGAAGTCAATATATTTTTGTATGCCAGGCTTAGTATTGTAGAATCTCAGCTGTGTAATAGGTTGATTCCGCAAACCTTGTAATGTACTCTTATGCTTATGATAGTAATTTGGAGTCGTTTCGGCAAGTTGCTTAATCTATGTTGTTTAAGTTTCATTCTTCGAGTTAGGTTGTTACAGTTGGTATCCGAGCCATAGTTTAAGGGATTTAGGTGACCGGATGGGACCTAAACTTAAACTGTGGAGTAGAGGGAGCACAACTGAGATATAGGATGTTGTAGGAAATATCACTTTATGTGCGCTAGTGATAGAGTAGCGAGGACTGTCATGTAAGGTAAATTTGTAATTACATCTGGCCAATGTAATAGCGAATTTACAGGTACATGAGCGTGCTCAATTGCTCTTGTTGAGAAGATCGATGAGTGTGGTAGTATGTAGTGAGTTTTGACCTTGAAATGATTGCAATGGGTCGAGGTATCGTGAGAAATCGCACGTGATATAATGTTTATATCTTCTAGAAGAAGTGTTGTGTGGAATGTTATGAGGCGTCTAGAGGAAGAACTTCTTGGGTTCGAAAGAAATAAACGAGTGATTAAGGGTAAAACTCCTAGTTTCTAGTGAGTCCTAGTTCTCGAAATCGTGGTGTAGATCAGTTGGGATGGTAAGGAAGGACGGTGTCGGAATCTTGAAAACGTCAATTCAAGAGCGAGTGGAGGATTGGAGCCCTGACTCGTTAGTCGAGCTTTTCAGTAGTAGGATCAATGAAGGGAAAAGGTCAGTGTTGGATTGAAATACGTGTAGGGGTAGAATGTGAAGTAATTGGTCAAGACTAAAACTGTGTGGGTGTTGGTCCCGAGAGGGTTATACAAGTTTGTAGAAGGGGGGGTTGAATACAAACACACAGATTTTTACTTTCTAAATTGTTTATTGATATAATCAAACAATTTACAACTTGTTGCGGAACAAGATTAAGGATTAACCTAATCTAAACAAGTTAAGAACACTAAGTTTCTTGCACTAGAAATAAGACAGATAGGAGATAAGAATATTAAAGATAAATATTCTAACACTAAGAAAGAAAGAAGAATATGGCCGAGCACTTCATTTCTGAAGTAGGGTTCTTCTTATATACTGCATGCATTTAATGCATGGCAGTATTACTTTACACGTGGCAACAGCTGATTGGTTGCATGGGTTGACCTTTGTAGAAAACCTTAGTAGCCGCATGGTGTACAATGTAGAATCAGAGTTGGTTGTACGATTCTGGACAGAAGGGATGTCCGTTCTGACACTTCGTACGGAGACGTGCAAGGGGAAAGACAAAAAGTAACTTGTAGAGTAGACCTCATGATCGGCGCTTGTTGAACAGTACTTTATCAGCGAGTGACAAAGCTCAGCAATCGCAGAAGTCTTCTACTTGATACTTCACGTTGAGTGGACAGGTCTTGGCTTCGCTGATATCCGCATCAGTTCATTAGTAGACTTGTCGCTGTTCTTGAGCTTGATCTTCGACTTCAACGTAGAACATAGTTGACGTGAAACTTGTCTTCAGGGATTATAAGTAAAAAATTAAACTATCAACGATCACCAAAAGTACTGAATAGGCTCAGAGCTTTATGGATGAACAGAGTTCGCTGAAATGTCTAAATTAAAGAGCATGAGTTTCCTATCAGCGGTACTGTAGAGACATAGTACTTATCAGCGATAGTGAAACTCTAATACATATTGTCTACTTACAATTTTCACTAAGTGTTTAGAATGGTCATTATCAAATCACTGAGGGTTTGGATCAACAATCTCCCCCTATTTGATATTGACTTAGCAACTGAGAAAATTGCTAAATATGAAAACATAAGGTTAAAAAGAGCTCATAAAATATTTGTCCCTTTTACTGTTTTCTGGGATCTTTTGAGTACTGATGGAGTAAAGTACATTCGCTGAAAATTTTCTTTGAACTTCGTAAAGGTTACAGAGGGAAGTGGAAAAATTACAAGTACAACAAATAATAATTACAAGTACAAAAGATATTAGCTGATAAAGAAGGAGGAATTACAAGGCAATCCTATCAGCTATAAGGTTCTTCCTTAACGAGAAGTTCATCAAGGGTCTTTGATGTGGGAATCATCCAGTCAGGGACCTTTACTCCTTGATCTCGTTTGTTCTTTGCTTCTTCAAAGATCAAAGGCTTGAGGTATCGAGCCTGAAGGCCGTGTCTGAATTCACACCAATAGATGAGATCCTTGAGCTGTTCGATGGTAGTAATGGGAAGCTCAGAGATGCGTTGAAAACGTTGACGTCCATCATAGTCATGAAAGAATATCCCATACGGTTCACTTATGACTTTTCCAGGGATGAATTGTTCACCAGGAGGCAGAGAGGTGTCAAGCACTGAGAGGTCAGGTTCAGGACCAAGTACTTCAGCACGTGAGAAACCAATACCTGTTTCATTCCGGATAGGAGGACCTGAATCTGAAAATATTATCTTTTTCTTTGCAGAGGCCCTTCTTCGTTGAGTTGCAAGAGGAGTGGGAGGAGGAATATCCACAGCAGAAGAAACCAATTCGATCTGAGAATTTATAATCTTCACGACATGGCTCTTATATTTTGAGCGAGATCGCTGAATGGCTATTCGCATCTCCAACCATTCAGAGAGACCGAACTTCTTGATTGTATCAGCATAGATGTGTTGCATAGAACCATCTTCTCTGAATATGTCAACTACAACGATAGGAACATCTATGGTTGATTTTCCCTTGATAAGTACCTTGTTTGATTCTGGATGGTCGAGATCGATAGGTTAGCCTTTCTTTGCACCATTTCAAGGTAGAATCAGATACCTTGGTCTTTTCTTCAACGATTTTCTGGGCGTCTTCCCATAACTGGCGTTGGACTTCAATGGGAGTTCTTTTTAGTTCAGGGTCATTCACTGATTATTGGGCAAGCTGGATGGCGAGGGCCTTATCTTTTTCTTCAGCTTCCCTTCGTTCAGCGAGTAACCTTTCAGCTCTGAGATGATCAGTGAATTCTTTCTTTGATAACCTGAACTTTGTAGGAACAGGAGTGACTTTGGAGCGAGGGAGAATGATTCACTGATCCTCAAACTTCTTGATCATTTCTTCTCTCTTTTTCTGATCCTCTTCACTTAGCTTTTGAGGAGCCAAGGAAGGTCTGTTTTTGTGAGAGAGTAGTTGTTCTTCAGGTTTATCAGTCTCAGATAGATCTAAGACTGGGATTATTTCTTCAGCTCTTGTGGCTGGGATTATTGGAGTTGTAGCAGGAGAGTCTTCAACAGTATCCTCAAACAGGGGAGAGGACTAGATGAAACACAACTATCGTTTAAACGAGATCATTTAGGAAGAAAGAGATAGAGAAAAGAATATGGTTAAGTGTATAGAGATTTTATGGAGAGGAGAACTGAGATTGAGAAGGGATAGAGGAGGGATGCAGAGTAAGGGAAGAGAAAATATTGTACCTGACAAACTGGCTTTATCTGAAGGATAGACAGATTGCCTTCTGCAGCGAGGCCTTTGTTTTTGCCTTTATCAGCTTCAGATGCTGCAGGCTTTGTCTTAGTCGTCTCCCCTGATGGTTCTTTTATCACGACTCCTTTTTGAGCTGTGGCGGTCTTGATAGGCTGGACGAAGAATAAATCCTCATCATCGTCATCATCATCATCATTGTTTTTAGGGGATGATGATGGTTCATTGTCAGCGATGTCGATAGGTTCGTCGTCTTCAGCTTCTTCTTCAGATTCGGCCTCATCAGCATAAGGTTCGGTAACATCAGCAACATCTTCATCCAGTTGCTCTTCGAGTTTCTCCCCCTCAGATACAGAGGGAGGTTTCTTGGTTCCCTCAGGGTTTTCAACTCCCTGAGGTTTAAAAGTAGCAGTTTCATTTGTCTCCCCCTCAGCATTATGGGGAAGACCTTCATCATTCTTCTCCCCCTCTTCCACATGATGAGTGGGGGAGGTAATTGGAATGTCAGCAGCAGCGTCATGAGAGTCACTGTCTTCTAGGCCAGTGATTCCCATGCAGATTTCAATCACTGCGATTTTGTCTTCTAGGCCAGAAATTGCAGGATTGAGACTTTGAAGATCCTCTCGATCAGCCTGAGTGAAGTGAGAAGGGGCGCAAGTTGGGACGTTCAGGCGATCGAGTACTTGCTGAAGAAGATTTTTGACCGTGGAGACCTCAATCTTGATCGTGGAGACCTCACCCTTAAGAGAACCAACCTCTGTCTTCAATGATGTGACTTCATTGGATAGAGTGGTGAAGTTTGTTGCGAGGGTGGTGTTGGTGAGGTTGAGATCGTTGACGATTGTGGAGTTGTTGGCGAGATTGGTAGCAAATTGACCAATGCTGCCATCCACCTTTTCCAGATCAGCATTGGAGGCTTTCTTATCAACAATCTCGGTCAGCTTTTTGAGATTCTCTCCAGCGTCTGTAACATCTGAAGAGTTGGTGGAGAGAGTGGTGTTGTAAGAATCCACCTTTATCACCAGATCTTTCAGGTTGTGTTGAATATCTCCCAAATTAGGACATGTAACAGTAAATAACTTATGAACAGAGGAAAGCTCAGAAGTTTGGGGTTGAGAAAGAGGAATGTGTATGGTTTTGTGTATACCTGCAGGCGGGTTTGCAAAGTTATCGAAACCTTGTAGACCTGAGAAGTGTTCCATGTCGCCTTCGAGAGTTCCTTGGCGCATGGAGGTGCCTGCAGATCCTAAGTTTGCATCCATCATCATATGTAGAGTATCAGCAGTTGAGTCATGCATGATGACGGACATTCCTGGAACGGTGGGAAAATTAGTAGAGTGTTCAAAGAAATGGTGGGAGGAACGAAGGTTGAGAAAATTGGTTGGGAGCGAGGTTCAGCGTTGGATCCGCTGAGAATCACTTCAGTCTGTAGAGAGACTGAAGGAGGTGGGTTCAGTTCCAAGTTAATAACATCAGCATTTAGAGACGCTGAGGTTGGTATGGAAGGGGTGGCTTTTTCAGCTGTGGCAGAGCGTACCACGAAACTATCCAACGACTCTTGTACAAGATGAGTCGTGGAGTCTTCAGTCAATGATGGCTTGGAGGGTTGCTCCTTGGTTTTCTTGATCCTTTCGGAGTCAAGTTGGGAAGTAGAATGTTTCCTTTTACGAGAAGGAATGGAGGGTGCAGCCTGGGTATCAGCGGTGGGGATTTCCGTTGAGGTAGCTGCAGAAGTAGAAGAAGGAGGATTGAGAAGAGATAAGAGAGTAGAGAGACGTACCTCGTTTGGCATGGGGCTGAAGTCGAGCACCTTAGGGCCAACCTGAGAGAGTCTCAGATCACCCTCTTTTGGGTAATTGTCCCCGAGTCCTTTTAGAAAGATGGCGCTGATGAAACGGGGGTATGGAACGCATGTTGGCCTGTCAGCCATGTCCACTCTGAATGCCAAATCGCCGTAGATGATTGATGCCCAGTCAACATGGAGACCTTTCGGCAATGCATAACCCATGGCTTGCTGAGGTTGAGCGGCTTGATCAGAGGAGCCGTTTTTCGCTGTCATGCAGGTGGGCGAAGATGAAGTTCATCTCGCTTGGCATCATGGACTTTTTGATTGCGGTCAGCTTCTTCTCTGGTTTTTCATCTCTCCCTGTTCCCCATACGTACTTCATTGCATCAAAGAATGCAATGATTGTTTCCCTATCAGAATGGTTTTTGAAATTTGGGAGAGGTAAAAAGCGTTTTTCTTTGGTAGCGGCTGGGAGGTTCAGTGCACGCCTGATAATAGCAGGGTTGATTTTGGTGGTTCCAAATTTGGTGTCACAGAGGATGACATCAAGTAGTTTCGTTGGGTCTTTGTGTGAAGGAACCTGAGCTCGTCTGGTAGAATACCAGAACTGAGCTAAAAGGAATTTATGGGCAGGGGGTACAATAGTCAGGGCTGTAGATAAGCAGCAGGTTTTGAGAAAATTCACAGCATCATCCAGATGTGTGACTTGCTTTTTCTGAGGAAAATCGAAAAGCGCATAGTGATTGTTGTGTTGGAATGTAACCTTATCAAGTTTGAACTTGACTTGAGGAGCCTTGGTGATAACCACTTTCTCAGTAGTAGTGGGGGTTTTAGCAGAAGGAGCTTCAGAGGTTGCCATTTCTGTATAACACATGTAACCACGAAGAAAATGAACAAAAAATGTCTTAATGTGGAAAGATTTTCCAAACAGATGTTTTTTGAATTTTGTCCATTTCATTCAGACAAAAAAAATGTCTTGAAGATTAGGGTTTTCTTGTTTTGAAAAAGAGATACAAAACATGAAGAGCATGTGTTTTCCAGTTTTTGTTTGAAGAAGAGATTCTGGAAAAACGAATGAAGAACAGGTTTAAGATTTTTGATTTAAACTTGAAGAACAACCATGAAGGTTGTGTTCATAAAATCATGAAAAGAAAATAATTTCATTTTAAAAAGGTTTCTTTTGTTTGATCTGTTAAAAACAAAGAATAAAATCAAAAACAAGTTTAATGCAGGAGAATAATGAGAATATTAACCTTTGTTGTCGAAGAAGATGATGAACAGTTTCTGGAAACGATAGTTCAAAATGCAACAGGAATTCTTTTATTGAAGAAGAAGTTGTTCGCGTAAAAGAAAAATATAAACTCGAAAGGGTTTATATAGTGAGAGTAGAGAGAGAAAAACTATGAGCGGAAAAAGTTTTTCATGATGACACGGATACGTGTTTGCATTTGATTGGATAGTAAACGAAACGTGCAAACGTGTGTCAGAAAAAGAACGTGCCAGGGTTTATCCGTTAGGATGACGTCATAAATGTCCTTTCATATTTTAGGATGTCTCTGAGGTTTTTGAAAGACTCAGGGACATTTTGAAAACATGAAGCACTGAATAGAAATATCAGTGTTAAGTTTAGAAATTTCAAAGTATCACTGAAAGGAAGAGATATTCAGCGATGCAATTTGTTTTGAAATCTCTCAGTTCTTAGGCGAACGTCAGCGAGCAAGAGAGAACGTACCTTGATATCAGCGAATCAATTTTGTTCGGAGAGAAGATGATAGAAAGGATTATACAAGTTCTTATTACCCCTGATCAAATGCGAATTGCTGAAGATTTTATTCTTCAAAGTTCAACATTCCAAGCTCGCTGATGAGAAAGTTGAACCTTGTCTCATCAAGAGGCTTAGTGAATAGATCAGCTAACTGAAAGTCAGTTAGGATAAAATGAAGTTCTATATCACCATTCATCACATGATCTCTGATAAAATGATACCTGATTTCGATGTGTTTGGTCTTTGAGTGTAGTACTGGATTGTTGGCTATAGCGATGGCACTAGTGCTGTCGCAGTAAATTGGAATCTTCAAGAGCTGAAGGTCATAGTCCAGTAGTTGATTTCTCATCCACAAGACCTGAGAACAACAGCTTCCAGCAGCTACATACTCAGCTTCAGCGGTTGAGATGGACACTGAGTTTTTCTTTTTACTTGTCCAACTCACCAGCTTTCAACCTAGGAGCTGACATCCTCCTGTAATGCTTTTCCTATCCATTTTGCAACCTGCAAAATCACTATCTGAATAGGCGATTAGATCAAACCCTGAGTCTTTGGGATACCAAAGACCTAGGTTAGGAGTACCCTTAAGGTAACGAAAGATTCGCTTTACAGCGATCATATGAGATTCCTTAGGTTCAGCTTGATATCGTGCACACAAATAGGTTGCGTACATAATATCAGGTCGGCTAGCTGTGAGATACAGCAGAGAGCCGATCATCCCACGGTATGTCATGACATTAACAGGTATTCCAGAAGGATCCTTGTTTAGTGTTAGCGGTGATGCCATAGGGGTTTTCATAGCTGAACTCTGAGTTAAATCAAATTTCTTCAGCATATCTTTAACATACTTTCCCTGATTAATGAAAGTTCCATTTTCATTTTGTTTTATCTGAAGACCAAGGAAATATGTTAGCTCACCCATCATACTCATTTTATATTCAACTTTCATTCTATCAGAGAAACGAGTACACAAGTCAGGGTTAGTAGAACCAAATATAATATCATCGACATTTATTTGAACAAGAATAATATGACCTTTTACTTTCCTGAAAAATAGAGTTTTGTCAATCTGACCACGCTCAAATTTTTCAATATGGAGATAAGTAGAGAGAGTGTCATACCATGCACGAGGAGCTTGCTTTAAGCCATAAAGTGCCTTATCCAGTTTATAAACATAACCTGGGTGCTTAGGATCTGAGAATCCTGGAGGTAGTTCCACGTAGACTTCTTCATTCAGCTTTCCATTTAGGAATGCTGACTTGACATCCATTTGATACACTTTGAAGTCTTTGTGTACAGCGTAAGCTAAGAATAGACGAATAGCTTCTAGTCTTGCCACTGGCGCATAGGTTTCGTCGTAATCTATACCTTCCTCTTGTCTGTATCCCTGAGCAACAAGTCGAGCCTTGTTGCGGGTTACAGTTCCATGTTCATCCAACTTGTTTCGATAGACCCATTTAGTGCCTATCTCTGACTTGTCATATGGACGAGGAACAAGCTTCCAAACTTTGTTTCTTTCAAATTCAGTCAGCTCTTCTTGCATAGCGCTGACCCAGTTTGGATCTTGGAGGGCATCATCTGTTTTCTTTGGTTCAATCAGAGAAATAAAGTTAACAAATAAGCAAATGTTACCTGCACTTCGTCGAGTCTGAATACCAGCGTTTGGATCACCAAGAATCTGATCAATAGGGTGATTGATAGTCCATCGCTGAGCAGGAGCATAAGTTGCTGACTCAACCTAAACTTGAGGAGCTGAAGATGAGGCTTCATCAACTTCTGGTATATCAGCTAAGAGAGGAAAAGGTGCACATGGCATTTCATTCACTGATTGCTCAGAAGTAGATGGTCTATCTGAGACAGAAGGTTCAGAAGCAGGCATAGTGTTTAGAGGAATAGCTGAGACCAATGAAGTTTCAGCTTCACTATTCTGCATGCTTGGGATGATAGTAGGATCATCATCTTCAGCGGTATGAGTATGAGGAGTGGGAATATCTTCTGAATCACCAAGATGAGAGAACATCCATTGATTCAGTTCTTCAGTATCAGCAGAAGGTTTAGAGTTCGCTGAGCGGGATTCGTCAAAGGTGACGTGGATAGTTTCTTTGACAGTTTGTCTTCTTCGATTGAAGACTCTGAATGCTTTAGAGATAGAAGAATATCCAAGAAAGATTCCATCATCAGCCTTAGGATCAAACTTTCCAAGAGCATCTCTGTTGTTCAGTATGAAACACTGACATCCAAAGATGTGAAGAAAGCTTATAGAAGGCTTTCTCCCATGAAAAAGTTCATAGGTTGTCTTCTTGAATCTTTTGACGATCAGCGACCTGTTTTGAGTAAAACAAGCAGTGTTGACAGCTTCTGCCCAAAACTGAGTAGGCAGGTGAGAATCGCTGAGCATTGAACGTGCAGCTTCAATGATAGTTCTATTTCTTCTTTCAGCGACTCCATTTTGTTGTGGTGTTCTCACTGAAGAAACGTTGTGAGAAATACCCTTACTTTCAAAGAAGGAATCAAGAGAACTGTTTTTGAATTCAGTTCCATGATCACTCCTTATTAAGCGAACGGTCATGTTGTTCAGGACTTCCATTTTCCTGACAAAGGTGATGAGTTCTTCAGGGGTGTCACTCTTAGAACGGAGAAACATTACCCAGGTATAGCGAGAGAATTCATCAACTATGACCAATGTATATTTCTTTCCAGCGATGGATTGTTTGTTAACAGGTCCAAACAAATCTGTATGGAGGAGTTGTAGGGGAGATGACACTGAGGAAACTTGCTTAGTCTTGAAGCTTGCTTTGGTCTGTTTTCCTTTCACACACGCTGAACATAAGGACTCTTTAACGTATGAGTGCTGAGATAGACTAGTGACTAACTCTTTAGAAGAAAGAGTGTTCAGTGTCTTGAAGTTGAGATGGGAGAGCCTCTTATGCCATAGCCAGTAGACATCAGATGAGGCTTTTGAGAAGAAATAGGAGTTCTCAGTGGTTGTAGAGTCCATTTTTATAACGTAAACATTTTCTAAACGATAACCGCTGAGAGCTATCTTCTCCTTTTTGTCAGTGACAAAGCAGGATTCCTTAGTGAAGATCACTTTGTTATCCTTGTCACATAGCTGACTTATGCTCAGAAGATTATGCTTCAGTCCTTCAACATATGCAACTCTTCCAAAGGTTGTTGTACCATTAGAGAGTACACCAAACCCTCGGGTATAGCCTTTTCCATTTCCACCGAAGGTCACTGAGGGACCCTTCTCTTCCTTATACTCAGTGAGCAGGTTCTTCTTACCAGTCATGTGTCTAGAGCATCCGCTATCGAGATACCAGATACCCTTCTTAACCTACAAACAAAGGAAGATTAGTTTGACTTGGGTACCCATTTCATCATGTGTACACACTTGTCAGTAGGGGTAGAGGAGGTGGAAGGTTCAACAGTCTTCGCAGCATTTGAAGATTCAGCTTTGTCAGTTTTCACTTTGGTTATTTTCTTAACCTCAGTGGTCTTCTTTGCCTTGGGGGCATTAATCTTTACCTTAGCTGTCTTTTCAGCTTTGGTGGCTGTGGGGCACTTACTAGCAACATGATTTGTAAGTCCACAGTGATAACATTTCCTATAGCTAAAAGTAGCTTTAGGACCATTTGCATGCTTACCCGTTAATTTTAAATGAGCAGGGCCAGCACCAAGTATACCTTTGGCATTGGAAATGAGAGGAACTATCAGTTCTTCAGATTTCTTACCAACTATATCCACTTTAAGTCTAGGAGTAGATCGCTGAATAAATCCAGGGATCTTGTTCTTAGAAGTAGAGGGATAAGTCACTGAAGCTTTAGAAGCATTCAACTTAGGTACAAAAGTACCCTTCTGAGGTTTTGGATAAATAATTTTCTCTTTACCTTTAGAAACTAAGGTAGAGATTTCCTCAGGGATAGGAGTTTTTGAAGAGGAACACTGAGAAGATGAAGTGTCAGGGATAGAGGAGACAAACATTCCAAACTTAAGCATGGAATGATCAGTGGTTGGTTTTTCAGCGTCAACTTTATAACCAAGACCACGTTTGTCACTCAGAGGAATCTGAGACTTAATTATCTCAGTGATCGTTGTTGAGGATTTACACCATCCTTCAACAGTAGCTTTTTCAGCTTTTAAAGCAGCGATAGCTTCTTCGCGTTCGATTTTGACTAGCTGATTTATATGAACTTGATCTCTTAAATCTTCTTCAATTTTAGAAAGCTTTTCTATTTGAAGGTGACCGTTTTAAGTTGTTCAGCGAAATCAAGGTTTTGATTTTCAACAACAGTTTTGCCAGTCATGGATTCATATAAACTCATAGTCAGGAGATCGATCTTTCGAAGACTATCAGCTTCATCAATATCTGAAATATCGGTAAAGAAAGAAGGTGATACCTTGGTAGCAGAGATTGAAGTAGAGGGAATGTCAGACTTTTCTTCCTCATCTTCGATTTTCGCCATGAGACAGAGATTGGCTTCATCATCATCTTCAGAGTCAGATGATTCTTCTTCGTCAGAGGCAGCCCAATCATAGTCAGCCATCAGGCCTTTGCCTTTCTTCTTAAAGCCTTTCAGCTTTGCATACCTTTCTTTCAGCTTGGTGCACTTTTCATCTCTAGACCTGGGGTTAGAGGATTTCTTGGAGAAAGCTGAGTTTCTAAAAACTTTCTTTGACCTGCAGTCGCTAGCAAAATGTCCTATCTTTTCACAGTTATAGCAAGTAGTAGTAGCCTTATCAATAGAAGTTGATGATCTTGGCTTGTCAGTGATAGCAAGAGGTTTGTTCTTTCTGAAATTTTTCTTTTTGGCGAATCTCCTGAATTTATTAGATAGGAGAGCCATAGATTCATCAAGATCTGAAGCGTCAGGATCTGATGAGCATTCAGAGTTAGTCTCCAACTCAGTGATAGTGATAGTTGATCGCTGAGTGGAAGGTGACTCTGAGATTAAAGCAACAGGGGTGCTTTTGGAATCTTTTACAAAATTCTTCTTAAGATGACTTGATTGCTCATGATTAAGCATCGTGCCATATAAGGTAGAAAGAGTCATTGATTTTAGATCCTTTGACAGCTTGAGACACATTGAATAACTGTCTCAGCTTTCAGGTAAACATTCTAAGAACTTTGTTAGAACTTCAAAGTTAGAATATTCCTTACCAACGGTTTTCAGATCTATTATTAAACAGTTAAACCGCTGATGTACTTCAGAGAGAGATTCATTCTTACCACAAATGAAGCTTTCGTACTGTCTTACCAGGTTGATCTTTCATGAGTCCTGGACTTCAGATGTACCTTCATACTGAACACAGATTGTGTCCCACATGGCTTTGGAGGTTTTCAGGTTCATGATGGAATGGTAGACTTCGTCAGGAAGAGCCATAGAAAGAATGGATCTGGCTTTGGTGTCGATAGCCACTTTCTTCTTGTCTTTATCAGTCCACATATGAATTTCCTTGGGAATCAACCTTTCAGGAATGGCAGCTCTATCAGCAGTGCCTGGGACTTCAGGGTCAATTCTCACAGGAATATATGGGCCATTTTTGATGTAGTAAGTCATAGTAGGGTCTACACCTTCTAAGAAGAGTATCATCCTATTTTTCCATAGATTGAAGTTATCTCTGGAAAATCTGGGAGGTTTTGCAAGAGAACCATTATCAATATAGTTTGTGTTTGAGTTAGTAGCCATTATGAGAAATAGCAAGGAAGAGAAAAGATTAGTATAAGCAAGATCTTGTTTATGAGATTAAACATATCTGCTCTGATACCACTTGTTGGTCCCGAGAGGGTTATACAAGTTTGTAGAAGGGGGGGTTGAATACAAACACACAGATTTTTACTTTCTAAATTGTTTATTGATATAATCAAACAATTTACAACTTGTTGCGGAACAAGATTAAGGATTAACCTAATCTAAACAAGTTAAGAACACTAAGTTTCTTGCACCAGAAATAAGACAGATAGGAGATAAGAATATTAAAGATAAATATTCTAACACTAAGAGAGAAAGAAGAAGATGGCCGAGCACTTCATTTCTGAAGTAGGGTTCTTCTTATATACTGCATGCATTTAATGCATGGCGGTATTACTTTACACGTGGCAGCAGCTGATTGGTTGCATGGGTTGACCTTTGTAGACAACCTTAGTAGCCGCATGGTGTACAGTGTAGAATCAGAGTTGGTTGTACGATTCTGGACAGAAGGGATGTCCGTTCTGACACTTCGTACGGAGACGTGCAAGGGGGAAAGACAAAAGGTAACTTGTTGAGTAGACCTCATGATCAGCGCTTGTTGAACAATACTTTATCAGCGAGTGCCAAAGCTCAGCAATCGCTGAAGTCTTCTACTTGATACTTCACATTGAGTGGACAGGTCTTGGCTTCGCTGATATCCGCATCAGTTCATTAGTAGACTTGTCGCTGCTCTTGAGCTTGATCTTCGACTTCAGCGTAGAACATAGTTGACGTGAAACTTGTCTTCAGTGATTATAAGTAAACAATTAAACTATCAGCGATCACCAAAAGTACTGAATAGGCTCAGAGCTTTATGGATGAACAGAGTTCGCTGAAATGTCTAAATTAAAGAGCACGAGTTTCCTATCAGCGGTACTGTAGAGACATAGTACTTATCAGCGATAGTGAAACTCTAATACATATTGTCTACTTACAATTTTCACTAAGTGTTTAGAAGGGTCATTATCAAATCACTGAGGGTTTGGATCAACAGTGGGATGGTTGAGCAGGTAGACTATGAAACACATGTACGGCAAGTCGTTGCAAGGACGAGAGAGCGACCGTTGGTCAACGGTAGGGCGCCAATGATAAGTTGTGTGGGTACAACGGTTGACCTTGTTAGAGTAAATAGCCTTCAACTACAAGTGAGTTTCATGCATTGTGCCCTTATATATGTTATACGAGCTTTTTCATGATTTAAAATAAATGCATAAATAACGAATTTTGTTTGGAAATGAGTCGACGCGTGCAAGCGTGTGTTTAAAGGGAAAAATAGAACTATTTGTGTTGCACGATAAAATTTTTGAACTTAGTGAATTGCGAACTATATCGCTATTTTTCATGTTGAGAAAAACCTTCGTTGCGAAAATCATAAAAGCGTTTGACTGCAAGGCCTTTATAATCAAAATGAGTATTGACACGTGGATATCATAAATGAGTGTGGTAGCCGGCTGATTTACTTCGTGTAAGTGATTTCGTTCAAAACTTTTCTAGTCATATGGGAAAAGATTTCAATCAATATGTTTCTGTTGCAACAAAGTCGTTTTGGTTGAGTAAGATTGTGTTTTACTGAAAAGTTGTGTGCGAACGATTCTCAAGATCGTTGGGCAGGGCATTGGAGTTATGAGAATGTTGGGGTCATGTGTACCCAAGTTGTTTCCAAGTGTTGTTTTCTTTTAAAGGTTAAAATGTGAGAAATAAGTTAAATTATCACGTCGTCATGCATGAAGGCTAGGAACTCACTAGGTCATAGAGATTACTACATTTAAGATAAGAAAGGATTTCGAGAATGGAGGCGTGCCGGTCAAGCCAGTTGCGAGTCTCTTGTGATCTTGGTATTCCCAATAAGGAAGAGAGGTGAATGGTGGAAAGGTCAGAAATGGACTTTGAGATTGTTTGTTTTATGGTAGCATGTACTCTTATTCGGCAACTGGAAGTGCGGTGGTCGGTGGACGGTTGTGTCCGGGGGAGGGACTGGAAGTCATCAAGGTATTGGTATTAGTAACTCGTTATGAGTAGTGTAAGAGATGCAGAAATGAAGTGTTATCGGCGTCGAGCCTGAGTTTTGGGGGTGGTCTTGTAATGTTGACTTTGCACAAGTAAGTCTTGAAAGTTTTCCTTCAAGTGAGGACGGCGGGGTATAAAGTTGATTATGATGTGGTGGAAGAAGTAGGTTCCGTTAGGAACCCTTGGTTTCAGGAAGGTTATGGAAACATCATCATGTTGCCTATTGATGTTGAAGTCAACAAGTGTTTAAGATGTTTGAAGCCGAAGACTTGACCCAGGAGGTTGAAAGTTGAGAAAATCGCCTTGGTGGGTGTAGACGTAGGAGGTCATCCAGGAAAGATATATACTTGCATGATGGTGGACCACCTTGTATGGGTGTTATGATGGTGAAAGATTGTTGTTTTGATGAGCGTTTCTTTGCGAGGTTTTGACAATTTGTAAAAGGATGAAGTATTTAGCGCAACCAAAGTGGAAACATTGTTTATATCGATCAAAAAGGGAATGTGTCTTGTCGTTTGGAATGGCTTCTTGGAGATCGCAATGAACCGATAAGGAACAGAGATTTTTTTGAGTAGACTAGACTATCGCAATTTAGTGGTTCGTCTGGGTTTGAGAAAGACAAGTTGTGAGACCGCCTTAGTTCAAATACACGTTGGTGTGTATGGAAACAAGAATCATTTTGTTACAAATGGTCGTGAGAACTTTGTCTGTAGTGTGATGCTGAGGTGTAGTGATTGTGTGGATAAGTTAGTGGCATCTTTTGCCAAAGTAAGCGTACAGGACATTGGGGTGATGATGTCTTGTTAATAGAGGATAAGCTTAGATGGAAGTTCGTGTTCGAAGATTTTCGATGAGTTATACAAGATGTTGAGTATGTTGTTGAGATGTACGTTTTTTTTTCAATTGGTTTATGGTAGAGCTTTCAGAATGAAGAGGGGTGGAGCGGTAGATGGTGATTACCTAGAAGAGAACCGTGTGCTTTTGATTGGATGAGTTCGTTCACGATCATTGAAAGTTTATAGAAGATGTTGAATTGGTTAGTTTACGATGTGGTGTAGTAGATGCAGAATCTTTAAGGAATGTGAATTGTTTTTTGTGTACGAAAGAATTATCTGAGAAGGTAACAGTTTGGAGATCAAGAAGTGTGTGGTGGCTTCGAATACCGGTGTCATTTTTGGATGACTTGGTTGGATACATCAAGTTAGAATTTTGGTGAAACTGTTGACTAAGTATAGTAATGAAGAGGTGTATCGACGCTTGTAGAAAGGTCGGAGGAGGAGACAACAAATGTTTGGTGGGCGGTGCTCCATGCTGACATGGGAAGGTGAAAATATTATGACGGAATAAGGGAGTAGGTTGGAAGTATGAAGTTTGGCAGTGACACCGAAAAAGGTGGAGTAGTCTGTGTAGATTGTCATCGGTAAGTATGCAAACTCCTGGTAAGAGTATGGAGGAAGGGGATTTGTGTATGTTTTATGTTCGAGAAAGAAGAAGAAAAAGGTAGTTGAATGTGGTGCTCGGAATAAAGGACTATTGGATTTGAGTTGGTGATATTGTGAGGAATGTTCGAGCGAACTGGTCGTTCAGTGATAAGCTATTGGGAATAGTTTTGTGTGAACATGGCCACTCCTTCTCGTTGACTGAGGGTAACCGAAGTTATGTCATATATGATTGGACGCTTGTGGAATGCAATAAGAAATTGGCGTGTCTTCAGGATAAGTTCAATTCGGATAGGTGAACATTTCAAATGAGGGATTGTGGAGGTTTCTTGCTATTAGCTACGTATAAGTGTGGATGATGACGTGGTGAGAGCGTATGAATTGGTTATTAAGCTGTAGCCGATGTGTTTCGGGAAAGGTGGTATTATCTGCATAGACGTATGTCGGTTGGGAGAAGTAATCTAGAATTACATGGAACCCGATGAGGGAACTCTTGGGTGTGAGTTTGTTGGGATGTTCAAGGATGGCCTTGTGCCAAGTTGGCAAGTGAGTGGTTGTTTCCTGGTAAAATATTCGTGTTAATGTAGCAGGGAATTCCGCAAAGTTCCTTCTTTTAAGGAAGCGAAGTTGTATGCGAAAACCTTGATTAGACGCGTTTTAAAGTCGTGAGTCCAGGTGTGTGGATGAAGCGGACAATATCCGATATAGTTGGCCTGGGGTGTTACAAATGGTATTATTAAGCGGGTATAGTTGATCGGAGAGGTCGCGAGTATTTTGTACGAGATTGCCCTACATAGCAAAGTTGTGACTCACCGAGGACGGTTCCGAAGTATGGGGTACAGCTATGTTTTCCATCAGAATGGTTTGGGCAACCGAGTGGAACTAAGTTGGTTGGATTGAAAAGCATAAGACTTCTGAACCTAGAGTTTGAGAAAGGGGCAGTTTGATGCGGAAGACGTCCCCATAGTTTGGAGTGGTGCATTCGAGAGAAAAGTGAAGTGGACTACGTTTTTGGATCCGTCGAAATTATGAGAGTTGAAGAGATAGTGTACGATCTTGCGGTGCTCGATGAGACTTTGGAAGAATTCATAGTGTGATGCACGTCTCTATTATGGAGAGCAGATGTTGGAAGTTGAGATGATGGCGACCTTACAAAGAATACAAGCGATAAGGAGTTGACCTTCATCATTATAGAACGAGTAAGGGCAGTAGCCTACAAGTTGGAATTACCGAAAGAATTAAAGGGGGTGCACCCAACGTTCCATGTTTCGAATTTAAAAAGGCGTTTGGCTGAGACATATGTGACAGTACCATTGGAGGATATCAGAATTGGTGAGAGGTTGACTTACGTAGAGGAACCTGTTGAGATTGTGGATTTCAAAATTCAAAAGTTAAGGAACAAGGAGATCAGACTAGTAAAGGTCCAGTGGCGGTTTCATAAGGGCCAAGAGGTGACTTGGGAGGTAGAAGCGGACATGAGATCCAAGTACCCTCACCTCTTCGTCAACGGAATTCCGGGGACGGAATTCTTTTGAGGGGGAGGTATTGTAATAACCAAGCTTCAAGTGTAAAGAAAATAATATGTGGGGGAATAAAGTGGAACCTTGTTAATGGAGGGACCAAAGTGTAACTATGGGGGAGGGTATAAAACCTCAATTTTTGGGCACAAAACCCTAGGTATTATCATTCTCCTTGGAAACGACTGTGAATGTGGGAGAGCTGAAGAAGAAATCGGGCAACCATTCATGATTTTGGGAAGAAGGCAAAGGAGTGTTGCATCAGAGTAATTTCTTGCATCAATTGTAAAGGTAACCTTCTAACCTCGTGCCCTTGCTATAATTGTGAAATAGGTCTGTATGTTTGAGAGGTTCAAGAATAGTTGTGGCTTAATCGAAATGGTCTTAGTGTAAGAACTTAGTTGGTTACCTGGTAATGTCTTATTGCTTCTGAAACATAATGTTAGAGTTACGAATGGTGTACATCGGTTGTTTTGGTTTTTTTGGAGTCGACCTGAGCGTCTTGAGTGGAAGTTTCGGAATTTGCAGAGTCCGGATCCGAAAGTGGAACCCGGATAGGACCGGAACCAGAATGGGAGCCCGTAGCGGTGAGGGACCCGGAATCCGGATTTGGATCCGGTGTGTGTGTGGAGTCCGGAACTACGGTTCGGATTCGGTAGTTTTGGTCAAGTTTTGGGAATCTATTCGAGATATTGTGCTTTATTAATCGTGATCTTTTCAACCTCTTAGGTGTCCCATTTAGAATCCGGAAGCTACGTGAGAAGCATTGTGCAAGTCGACAGGTGAGTCTTTCTAACTGAAAATGTGTTGATTTATGTATTACTTAAAATGCTTGATATATGATGAACTGCATGTTTTGACCCAAAACAAGAGGAGTGAGAGATGCTTGATTTTTGGCCGACTTGTTTAATTTTGGAGTTTAAATTTCATATGATGACACATGCATCAACGTTTTCATCATTTTGATCTCAAAATCAAGTAGTAAGCTAAGTTATTTTGGACAAATTTTATGAGCTTATGGCTAGGGTTTTTACCCGACGACATTCTTGAACAATAAGATCAAAACCAAGCTTGAATGTGGATATGATGACTAAAAGTAGCCACAACCATCATATTAGAAACTCAAAGACATTCAAAACCAAAGATTGAGTAAAGATTTGTACCTGAATCTAGAGGTCGAAACCGTAATCACCCATTTTCCCCTTTGTTTCTCAAGAAAGACTGAAATGGTTTCATGGCTTCATGGTTTTGGTTCGATTCATAGAGTGTTACACAAATACTGAAGCAATTTGGGTTTAATTCTTAAACATTCTCCATCTTATTGCCACGTTTATTTGAAGAGCATCCAAATTACCCTTTTGCTTTACAAGGGTGATTTTTAATTATTTGTTTATTTTGAACTTACAAAACATGTCCATAAAACTTAGGATTTGTTATACAAATAAATATTTACTTTCTGGAATTACAATAACCCCCTTGACTTTTACCTTGGTGTTACATATGAGTTATTAGAGTTATTTCTAAAATTTAGGGTGTTACAAAAAATGAAAAGAAACAAAAACCCATAATCCAAAACGCAAAATTCCAAAACCTATTTCAAGTTTTAAGCGAGAATTCACTCTAAACCAAGAATGGCATATACATACACATATTATAAACGTATATATTGAATGAAATTACATAAACAAAGAGTAAATCAAGGATACCTTCAATAAAGTATATTTCTAGGTGAGATAAGATTAAAATCAATAACGAGTGGGGAAAGATTCAACAAATATTCAAATGAAATGAGAATCTCGAGGGTTTAGCTGGATAAGAAAAGATGACAAAAAGGACTCCCTCTCTCTCACACAGACAACACTTATTGTGTGTGAAAATTGGGATTTCTAAGTGTAATAACCCGGGTAAGTTAGTTGTTTATTTATTTGTTTTACGTTTATTAGTTTAGGGTAAGTTTGGGTTAGTTTTGCAATCTTAAGGTGTTACTGTCATTTTAGAATAAGTCGAGCACTTATTTGCAATTTTGGTTTAGTATTTAAGGATTCCATCTCCTATGTTGTTCATAAGTCGGTTTCCAGAGTCTTGTGGTGTGTGTGTGCTAAGCCGAGAGAAAGCAGTGAGAAGATTCGATTGATTTGAGTTCGGGTATTTGAATTCGAGGTATATCTCTTTTCATTTTGTATTTATGATTGATAGTAGGGGTGAGCATCGGAACTGGGTACCCGCCTTTGGAACCGGAACTGCTCTGGAACTGCCGGTTCCAAAACCTGAACCGATGTGATTGGTTCTGGTTCCGGTTCCTAAAATACGGAACCGATTAAGACTGGTTCCGGTTCTTGTTCTCTTTTTTTTGGAACCGTTATCCGATGGGTACCTAGTCCCGCTATTTTTTTAATAAAAACTATTTATATATTTATTATATTTAACAACTTAATGATGTGGTATTAGTTTTGTATATTTATTAGGTGTTTTATTCGTTTTCATCCAAGTGTTTTATTTGAGGTGTTGACGACTTGACGTAAAGACATGAATTGTTATGGAAGTCGTTTTATTGATGTCAAGACTCAATACTCAATAGTTTCTAATTTATTTATGTAATAATTAGTTTTTATCGGATTATTTTTCACCATTTATTGTATTTATTATTTTATGTTGGTACTTTATAGTTTGCAATAGACTTAAAATTACAATTTTATTGTATGAATTGTTAAAAAAAAAGTTGACATTGGATACCCGGAACCGGTCCTGGAACCGTCGGTTCCAGTTCCGGTTCCAAAATATAAAGAACCGATATAAGCGGTTCCGGTTCCTTCATTATAGGAACCGCCGGTTCCATGAATTTTATCCAGGTACCCGGTTATGCTCACCCCTAATTGATAGTATTAGATTTCTATCGATTTAGAACTTAGTAGTTATTGTTTCTGAGTTGGTGGAAATCAAGTCTGGGGTCCGATCATTCGTCCAGATTTCTAAGTGTCCGGATTCGAATGTTTTCCGGATAGAGTATTACCCGGATTCTATAGTTTTCCAGATAGGGTATTTTCCGGTTAAGAGTTTTCCGGGTAGATTCTTTTTCCAGATTGGTTTCCGGATATGTTTTCCGGATATGTTTTCCGGATAAGATTTTAAAAAAAAATTATCGGGGGACATTTGTAAGTGTATTATGGGTAAGGGTATGATAAGCTTATTTAGAATTCTTAGCCTGCTAGTGAGTCTTATTTGTTTGAATGGTAAATGGATACTTGTATTAAATTTATTTTAGATTCTGTGACTTTTGGTGGAAGATCGAATCATTAGTTCATTTGAGAAAAGCGTGGAAGTATTTTGATAGCAATCATGTGAGTTTTACTTTAATTATTTTCAAACTGGAATACCTATATAGTGAATAAATATGTGGTACATAGTGCGATGATGTGCTTATGATTGAAATATGATATATTGAGATGCATGTTGTATTTATATAAGCATTACACTACACGATTGCACGTTGGCCGGACATTGGGTCGATGGAGTTTGGCTGTACGGAGGGACAACAAAGTTGGCTGTATTTTAGTGCAGCGTAGTAAATTGATTAGTTGGTTTAGCACAACCAACTAACATGGCCATGTGAAAGAGTTGTACACAATGCATACGAGTCATGTTTGGTATTCTAATACTTGTTGTATATCTATGTTTTATAAAATGATTATTAAACTGACAGAGATTTTCTCACTTAGACCAATTGGTCTAACCCTCATTTTGTTTTCAAAAATATGTATTCCAGGTCAAGGAATGTTTAAAGGCAAAGGAAAGGATAAGGTGTAATATGCTTTCGAAGGTTGTTTGTGATTAAGAAGTTTTCCTGAATCGTTTTGTATGGATAGTTTTGTGGAATGTAATGTATATTATTAGCGAAAAGTTTGTACTTAAACATGTATTGTATAGTTTTGAGACCAAGGGACCGTATGTGATATAATATGTATCTTTTGTTATAAAATAATAAGATATATATTATGTTATATGATGTATGTTTGAAAAGGGTTGTTAAGCTTTCTTCATGAGGATTTGGGGCAATGTCTTTTGTATTTTACCCATATAACTTTAAATACAATATCAAACAATTAATTATTTAAATCATGGTAAAAAAAGTCAGATGGTTTACTTGCCTACAACAATCACTTGTAAATTTTTAATTATTCAACCTACAACCTACTATGTATAACAATGTATTTTCAGTATTTGTTTAAATTTATAATTAGTTTATGTGAATAATGTAGAGTTATTTGATAATTTGTTGCAAAATCTTTATAATTTGTCAATAAACCATATTTTATTTTTGTAATTATTTTGCAATTAAACCACACAAACCTATAAAAGAATGAGAGGGAAGGACATGCTTACTGATTATATGAGTTTGGAAATTCGATGATCTAAATTTTGTTTCTCAAATATCTTGTCAATAAACTATATCTTGATTTTTTTTATTAATTGATTCGCCATTAAACCATATTTCCCTATAAAATAAAAATCAATAGGGATGGAAAATAAAATGAAACAACAAACATCATTGATGGTTGAGTTATTGGTTTCAGAATGGTGACTCACCCGTGCTGCATCGCGCGGGTAGACAATTAGTATATATATATATATATATATATATTGATTGCTTTATATTGATTTCTTCTTTGAATTTTTCTTGTTTCACCATTTTGGGATAAATAAACTTTTATTAGACGCGTTTTAAAACCGTGAGTCCAGGTTTGTAGACAAAGCGGTCGGGAAATTATGGAAACATCATCATGTTGTCTATTGATATTAAAGTCTGCGACTGTTTAAAGCATCCCAAGTCGAAGGCATTGTTAGGAGATTGAAACTTGAGAAATAACTTTGTTGTGTGTGGATGTAAGAGGTCGTTCGGGGAAAGGTGTATACTGGCATGATGTTGGACCACCTCGTGTGGGTGTTAGGAAAGTGAAAGACCACCAGTGTAGATAGGTGATTTTCTATGAGGTTTGATGATTCGTTTATGCGTGAAAGGTTTAGCACAACGAAAGTAGATCATGATGAGTCGACGAGAAAAGAGAACTTGTTTGAGTAAATTAGATGATCAGGATTTTGTGGTTCAGCTAGACTCGGGAAAGACAAGGTCGTGAAATGACTTTACTTCATATTTGTGTTATGATTGGCATGAAGAAGGCGGTATCTATTATGTGTGAAAGGGGATTATGAAGAATTTGTTGCAGTGTGATAGTTGTGTTTGGAAAAATTTATCGTGCCAAAAATACAAGAAGCTCACCAATGAGTCCTAAGGTCCCAAAACGAGTAGAAATCCAAGTGCACAATAAACCCAACAACAAATGCGGATAACAATAATCTAGATGTTACACAATAATTCTCTAACGTAGAAAATTAAACACACACGAAATATATATATATATATATATATATATATATATATATATAGATAGATAGATAGATAGATAGATAAAAACGATGGAAATGTTAGTATCTATAAATATCTATATATATAGCAAGATATATATATATAAGCGTATATATCGACTATATATATATATATAATAACGATATATATATATATATGGCAAGATCACAACCAATAACACCGGGATTTAACGTGGTTCCACTATCGATGTGATAGTGTATGTCCACCAAAGAGAGAGAGAGAGAGCAAGTGTTTATTACCAACCAATGAGAATTACAAAGTGCTTCGTACAAGGATCTTAAGATCCACGATGAACTAACAAATCTTCTCAAACACCACCAAATATCAAGAACGCTATCTACCTCACATAAACTATATATATCGAAAACGATATATTAGGGAGAGTGTTTGGTGTTTTCAACTAGAGAAGATCAAGAGGAGGAATGATCAAAGATAGATAAAAACGATGGAAATGTTAGTATCTATAAATATCTATATATATATATAGCAAGATATATATAAGCGTATATATTGACTATATATATATATATAATAACAATATATATATGGCAAGATCACAACCAATAACACCGGGATTTAACGTGGTTCCACTATCGTTGTGAGAGTGTACGTCCACCAAAGAGAGAGAGCAAGTGTTTATTACCAACCAATGAGAATTACAAAGTGCTTCGTACAAGGATCTTAAGATCCACGATGAACTAACAAATCTTCTCGAACACCACCAAATATCAAGAACGCTATTTACCTCACATAAACTATATATATCGAAAACGATATATTAGGGAGAGTGTTTGGTGTTTTTAACTAGAGAAGATCAAGAAGAGGAATGATCAAAATATGAAAGAGGATGGGTGTATTTATAGGGAATGAAATACTTGGGGACCAAGTTGAGCTTGGAGGCCAAGTATAAGGGCAATATGGTAAATTTCCATATACATCAATAATATCACGTGAGCTTTCTCCCAAGTGATAATGCCATCACTGATGACACTCTCCCATCACTGAAGCGAAACCCTTCTATCACTGATGGCAAACCATGCCAATCACCGATGACTCCTTTTTTTCAAGCATACATGTATGTATGTATGCATGGATGGTGACATGAGTTGTCACCCACTAACAAAAATCCATAGGTTTCATGCATTTTTATTTATTTATTTGCATAGCATCAAATGAAAAACATATTGGTTTTTCAACACTCCACCATGATATGCAAATCATCCGACAGAACCAAGACATGAACAAATCCACCGAATATCGAGTCTTCCCAACGGTGATCATAGCAAGATAGAAAAGTAAATTGGCATGAGGTAGCAAAATGCATTCCAACCGTGAAGAGCTTCGCATGGCCATCACCCGTCAAAGTCACAAGCAAACAAATAACCTCAAATGCACAATTCACTAAACAAGGTAGAGCATAAGAAAAGCTTTTAAGCTCTTAACAGAGTAATTCCTTCAAAGGTATCATTTTGTCACCTGTGGTAATATCTCCTCTCTCTCGCAAAGTGTCCAACGACACTAACACAAACGGAGATGGATCAAGTTTGAGCAGTGCCCAATTTTAGCTGGCGGTAGCTACTTAGTGAACATATCAGCAGCATTGTCGTCTGTCAGGACTTTCTTCAAATAGACGACCTTCGCTTCATGTATCCTAACAAGATATTCATCACGCACATTTATGTGCTTTGTCCGGGAGCTGAAATCCAAATTAGTTTCAAAATGGATGGCACTATGATTATCACCGAGAATGCGTACGGAAAGCTGCTCGAAGCCCAAGTCATTTATCAGTTCTTTCAAGTAGACCGCTTCCTTTGCAGATTCAACCGCCGCAACAAGTTCAGCTTCTATGGTCGACAATGCAACAATAGACTGTAAACGTGATCTCCAACTGATGGCTGTTCCACCCAAGATAAATACATAACCGGATGTAGATCTCCAACCTACTCGATCACCTGCATAGTCAGAATCACAATATCCAACAATTTCACAGTTATTGTGCAAACCAAATATAAGACCATGTTTCTCGATTCCCTTCAAATATTGGAATGTCGTTTTAACGGCTGCCCAATGTGATCGACCCGGATTCGCGAGAAACCGACTCACCACTCCGACACAATGTGCGAGATCAGGACGGGTACACACCATGGCATACATGAGACTTCCGACCGCACTAGCATATGAAACCTTTGACATTTCGGCCTTCTCCTTGTCGTCCTTCAGACAATCTTCACTCGTAATCTTGATGTGCTTCGGTAGCGGAGTGCTAGACGTCTTGGCACCATCAAGATTGAACCGCTTCAAAATTTTCTGAATATATGCTCGTTGTGTCAACCTGAGTGTCCACTTTATGTCCCCCATGGTTTCCATGCCCAAAATCTTCTGCGCCGTGCCAAGATCCTTCATTTCAAATTCTGACTTCAACTTATCTTTCAGACATTTGATCTATGACCGGTCCTTGCAGGCAATAAGCATGTCATCAACATAAAGAAGTAAGTAAGTGAAAATACCACCGCTTTGTCTATGATAGACACAAGCATCCTTTTCACTGCGCTCAAATCCCAGAGTGAGCATAAACGAATCAAACTTCTTATACCATTGACGAGACGACTGTTTAAGTCCATAGAGGGACTTCTAGAGCATACATACATATTCTGGTTTGCTGTCGGAAACAAAACCATCAGGTTGCTTCATATAGATAGTTTCCTCCAAGTCTCCGTATAGGAAGGCGGTCTTCACATCTAGCTGTTCTAGCTCCAAATCATGAATAGCCACGATCACTAAAAGAACACGAATAGATGTATGTCTAACAACGGGAGAAAAAATATCATCATACTCGATACCTTTCCATTGTGCAAAGCCTTTAGCAACGAGACGAGCCTTGTACCGATTGTCATCTTTGACTTTGAAAACCCACTTGCAACCAATAGCACGACTGCCCTTTGGCAACGGACATAAGTCCCAAGTGTTGTTCTTCGAGAGAGCTTCCATCTCCTCTTTCATGAAACCAAGCCATTTCGAACTGTGGGTTGAGGCCAACGCCTCCTTTACATCAAGCGCCTCCTCTTTCCCTACATGCAAGGCAAACTCCAGATGATCTATAAAACTCATGTTAGCAAAATCCCAATCTCCATACCTGTTAGGCGGACAAATAGTCTTTTGACTACGCCTGATAGGTGAAATAACTGGGATTGTATCGCCTTGGTCTCCACCATCATTCAGAATCTCTTATTCATAATCACTAGTAGAAGTCACTGGCGGAATGACTTCTTCAACAGTATCGGGTGATTCTGGAACAATATCAGGAACATATGAACTAGGATTATTAGGACCGGCTACTGGCTCCACATCATCGGCAGTAGGAGCAACAGTAGTGACAACTTCCGGATTTTAAGAGGACTGAGGATCATGTGACTTTAACAGGACTGATTCATCAAACATGAGGTGTCGAGAATGAATCACCTACCGAGTTAAGGGGTTTCAGATTCGATAACCCTTGATACCATCTGTATAACCGAGCAAGAATACTTTGGCGGATTTAGGATCCAACTTGTCCTGGCCTGAAACATGAACGAAAGAGGACAACTAAATACACGTATGTATTTCAAACAGATGTTTCTTTTACCTCTCCAAACCTCTTTCGGAATCTTTCCCCCGATGGCCGAACAAGGTAACCTGTTAACAATGTGCACCGCGGTGTAAAGTGCTTCGGCCCATAAAGATTTGAGGAACTCCGATGTCGACAACATACATCAGATCTTTTCAATCAAAGTCCTATTCATCCGTTCGGCTATCCCATTAGATTGAGGATCGCCCGGAGTTGTGTAGTGATGGTGGATGCCTTTACGCGAACAAAAGTCCTTGAGGTTACCACTAGTAAATTTTCCTTCGTTTTCAGATCCAAGCACCTTCAACTTCTTGCCAATCTCGACTTCTACTCGTGCCAACCAAGTCTTGAATGTATCGAAGACATCTGACTTGAACTTTAACACATACACCCAAAGCTTATGAGATAAATCATCAATAAATGAAACAAAGTATTTACCTCCACTGAGGGACAGAGTACTGGATGATCCCCAGACGTTTGTATGAACATAATCGATGATTCCTTTAGTGTTGTGTTTTCCTACACCAAAAGAAAGATGCGTCTGCTTTCCTTTGACACATCCCGAACAAAACTCCAGGCTAGCAGGAACAGAGACTTTAATGAGCTTTCGCTTGCTCAAAATCTCCAAGTTCTTCTCGGATGTGTGACCCAAACGAAGATGCCATAGGCGAGCACCATCAAGATTCTGAAAAATGTCAGCCACACACGATTTAGAAGAAATAGTCTCTCCAATCAAATGGAAAAGATTATTTTCCGCCTATTCGCCTTTCATTTCAATAATACTCCCTCTAGAGATGCGCAAACTCCCGTCTTCAATTCGAATGTTGCACCCCAATTTGGACAGTTGTCCAACAGAGATCAAGGAACGAGTCATGGATGGAACAAATTTGACTTTATTCAATGTCCGAATACATTCATCGAACATCTTGATCCGCACAATACCGATACCTTGAGTGACACACGCAGTACTATTTCCCATGTAAATACTATTACCTTCAACTTTTTCGAAGGTAGAGAAACAGTCCCGGAATGGTGTCATGTGGCAAGATGCACTGGTATCTAACACCCATCGCCTGTCACCTTGCGGTGGTGTAACTGTGGCAGAGAAGCCATCTTGCTCCTTTTTTGGCTGCAATGGCTGAGGTGTCCGCATTGTCTTTGTTTTTAAGACTCAGACAGTCCTTAACCCAATGACCTGGCTTGTGGCAATAATTACAGTTGCCATGCGTCTTTGATTTCCCCCGAGAACCAGGTCGGCGAGACAGAGAGCGCCCATAGTTTCTTTCTTTTGCAGGCTGTTAATCGTCTCGACCTCTGTCAGCAAATAGGCCTTGGCTGTAATTATTCTCTATAGAATTGTTACCGATTCGCATCTGGATTCTTTGATATTTAGAAATCATTCTTGTTTTAACATCAGACAAAGAAAGAGTTTCTCTTCCATAAATAAAACTGTTAGTGAATTGGGAAAATTTCTCAGGAAGTGGATACAACAGGATCATAGCAAGTGCTTCTTCATCTTTTGCAAGAAGCGCATCCGTTGCCTTCAACATCATGATGATGTCTTTGAATTCGGTCATGTGCGCCTTAATTGTTGTGCCTTCCTTAATTTTGAAGAAGAGACACGGCCGCATCAGTAACAATCTATTGGTCAAAGTTTTCTTGAGATATAAATTCTCAAGCTTGCTTCAAATACCTCCAGCTGTATTTTCAGACACAATCTCAGATATAACATTATCTCTGATAGCCATCTGCAAAGTAGTAAATGCCCATGCTTCCATTTCTTTAGCCTTAAGGTCATACATATTAGGGTCTAACTCATCTTTAGCAAATACTACGGGATAGACTCCATTTTTTCTAAGTGTTGCGGATGTTGTGAACTCCCTTTTACCAAAGTCACCGTCCCCATTCCAAGTCTATATACGAATCCCAGCCCCAGACAAATTAAAGGTACCTTCTTGGTACAACTTTTGGGACTGGTTAGAGGGACCGATACCAAATGGTTTTCTACTTCAACCATAGACAAAACAACATGTGTAAACTGTTTATGTATATTTTCTACACAAACCCAAATCTAGATCCGAAACTCTTATACCAATTGTTAGGAAAAATTTATCGTGCCAAAAATACGAGAAGCTCACCAATGATTCCTATGGTCCCAAAACGAGTAGAAATCCAAGTGCACAATAAACCCAACAACAAATGCGGATAACAATAATCTAGATGTTACACAATAATTCTCTAACGTAGAAAATTAAACCCACACGATATATATATATAGAGATAAAAACAATGGAAACGTTAGTATCTATAAATATATATAGCAAGATATATATAAGCATATATATCGACTATATATAGGGCAAGATCACAACCAATAACACCGGGATTTAACGTGGTACCACTATCGTTGTGATATTGTACGTCCACCAAAGAGAGAGAGAGCAAGTGTTTATTACCAACCAAGGAGAATTACAAAGTGCTTCGTACAAGGATCTTAAGATCCATGATGAACTAACAAATCTTCTCGAACACCACCGAATATCAAGAACGCTATCTACCTCACATAAATATATATATCGAAAATGATATATTAAGGAGTGTGTTTGGTGATTTTAACTAGAGAAGATCAAGAGGAGGAGTGATCAAAATATGGAAGAGGAGGGGTGTATTTATAGGGAAGGAAATACTTGGGGACCAAGTTGAGCTTGGAGGCCAAGTATAAGGGCAATATGGTAAATTTCCATATACATCAATAATATCATGTGAGCTTTCTCCCAAGTGATAATGCCATCACTGAAGCCAAACCCTTCTATCACTGATGGCAAACCATGACAATCATTTATGACTCCTTTTTTTCAAGCATACATGTATGTATGTATGTATACATGGATGGTGACATGAGTTGTCACCCACTAACAAAAGTCCATAGGTTTCATGCATTTTTTTTATTTGCATAGCATCAATTGAAAAACATATTGGTTTTTCAACACTCCACCATGATATGCAAATCATCCGACGAAAGACATGAACAAATCCACCGAATATCGAGTCTTCCCAACGGTTGATCATAGAAAGATACCAAAGTAAATTGGTGTGAGGTAGCAAAATGCATTCCAATCATGACGAGCTTCGGCATGGCCATCACCCGTCAAAGTCACAAGCAAACAAATAACCTCAAATGCACAATTCACTAAACAAGGTAGAGCATAAGCAAAGCTCTAAGCACTTAACAGAGTAATTCCTTCAAAGGTGTCATTTTGTCACCTGTGGTAATATCTTCTCTCTCTCTCTCACAAAGTGCCAAACGACACTAACACAAACGGAGCTGGATCAAGTTTGAGCAGTGCCCAAACTTAGCTGGCGGTAGCAACTTAGTGAACATATCAGCAACATTGTCGTCTGTCAGAACTTTCTTCAATTAATCCATAGGTTTCATGCATTTTTATTTATTTATTTGCATAGCATCAAATGAAAAACATATTGGTTTTTCAACAAGTTGTGTGGACAAGTTGGTGGAATTTCATGCTAAGGGATTTGTGTAAGTCCTAGTTATGATAATGAATTGTCGTTATATTGGGGGTGGACTTATGCTGTAATGTGGGATAAGTTTAGAGGTGAATCCTGGTTTGGAGATTTATGGGAGGTAATCAAGAATGGCAAGTATGCTTGATTGAAGTGCGTGGATTTGTAGACGGTAATGTGTTTTTGCTGTTTGAGAACAAAAGATTGAGTGGAAATTGGTGACTACCTAAAGGAAGAGCATGTATTCTTCACGGTTCTGTGGGATTTTGGGAATGTTGAGATCTTCATGGGGAATAAAGAAATTATGGTGAGTAGGTTAACTCTGTTTGGGGAACGGATACGCGTGGTGCTTTTGAGCACTATGTGTTGTTTCAAGGATGACTGACTGATTATCTTGGGTGAGAATTGTGGTTCACCCTTTGGCTAAGCTTAGTAATGTAAACATACTATCGGCACGGTTGAAATAGTCGAAAAATGGAGTGGGTGTTTTTGGGTGGACGATGTTTCATGCTATTGTAAAGAGGTGAAGACAGTATGTCTGAATAAGTGGGTAAACCGAAAGTAAGAAGGTTTCGAGTGAACTTTGCTTCAGTTGTTAGATTATTTGGAATAACTTTGTGTTAGCGTGATCGCTCTTCCTTATTGGGAAAATTTAAATTTATCTCGAAATGGTGGGCGGATTTTCAGATGTTAGATTGTTAAAGCTTTCTTCTTATAATTATGTATGCAAAGCGGGTAATGGTGTGTTGGTTGATGTGGGAATAGTTCAGTTGAATTTTTTAACATTGGTGTGTGGTCAATGGGGTTCCAGGGGAGTGAAGTGCTATTTCTGCCAGACGTATGCTATATTGGACGGATGTAGATTTTGAAGTGGGTGTTGTCCGATATAGGAACTCATGATTGTGAGTTTAAAGTGACGATCCAAGGATGACCTTGTGTTATGTTGACGAATTGAATGGTTATTCTTTTGTCGGGGAATTCGTGTTGTTGTGGCATCGACCTTAGTAAATTTCTTTCTTTAGAGAAGTAAAGTGATGTGTGAAACCCTTAAATTAGACGCGTTTTAAAACCGTGAGTCTAGGTGTGTGGACAAAGCAATCGATACCTGGTGCATTTAGTATGGTTGATCGAGGATATGACGAGTGTTTATATTTTGCAATTTACCAACATAAGAATGTTGTGGTTAATCGAGGGGCGATTTCAAAGGATATCGTACGTTGTTGATTCTGATCAGGAATGTCTGGGTAATTTAATGGAACTAAGTTGATTGGCTTGAAAAACATAAGTCTTTTGAATCTCAAGACGGGGGACAGATGGATGCGGAACACATTCCCATAGAATGGAGTGGCGTGTTTCGAGAGGAAGGTGACGTTGGGCCACATTTTATTGGATCAATGGCAGTTATTAAAAGAGTTGGGGAGATAATGTATAACTTGAATGTGCTCGATGAAGTTATGGAAAATTTATAGAGTGTTACACGTCTCTATTTTAGAGAGTGTTTGTTGAGATTTGGTATGACGTTACCTTTGCAAACAATGCGAATGGATGAGGGGTTGGATTTTATCGTGGGGTCGGAAACGATCATTCAGACGGAAAGTCGAGAAGTTAAGATACAAAGAAGTTGGTCTTGTACAGGTGAAATTACAACTCCTTAAGAGTGAATAGACAATGTAAGATTTGGAATCAGAAGCTAATTCCAAATACCCGCATCTGTTTGGCAAAGGAATTTCGGGAACCAAATTCTTTTAAGGGGGAGGTGTTGTAACAACCGTTATCCCTAAAATGTATACTTTTGGTTAAGTTGTGGAGACTTGGGGACTTGGATGTAAATATTGAAAGGTATTTAAAGGTAAGAAAACCCTAATTTTGACTTCACTGTTTCATTGTGCGACTACTTTCGTAAGAGAAGAAGGAGAGCCTTGGAGGATTTCAAGAGTTTGGCAAAGGATTGCTTGGGAATTATCAGTTCAAGTAAGTCACTAATCCCTCAAAGCTTCTTTACATCTTGTATTGCTGATTTGAGAAAAGGGTAAAACATGGAGTTTTAGTCTATGTTCTTTATTTTGAAAACCTAGGGGTTTTGGCACCCAATGTTGGATTAAGGGATAAATGGATCGATATAATTGATTGTTTGAGGTTGGAACATCAACCTAAACAAAGAATTTATGAGTTCATTGCAAGCCAGTGTTTTAAATCGATTTTAGGGGCTTCAGGGTTTTGCTGTGAGATAATCCGGATATCGCCATGTCCGGATTAAGAACATCCGAAATGTAGGAATAGTCTGGATGTGCTGAGATACTTGATTCCCGAATGTGGTATCCGGATGGAACCACCCAGATTGTGTAGTTTCCGGATGTGGTATCCAGATGGAACCACCCGGATTGTGTAGTTTCCGGATGTGGTATCCGGATGGAACCACCCAGATTGTGCGGGGTTTTCCGGATGAGCAGATGTGTGGATCAGTTTATTATCCGGATAGGAGTATCCAAATTGTCTATTGTTTGGATAAGGTTTTCTACCCAGATTAATTGCGTGTGACTGGGTTAGCTTTGTTATCCAAATATTTAGTTGATGGTAAATTGTTTTTCTGATCTTAGGTGCACGGTACGGTCAGAAGTGAAGTGTGTGTAGTTACCCTCGATAACCAGGTGAGTTTCCCTTAACCCTTTTTACGTGAAATGAGGTGTTAAGTATTTTTACCGCTGACAATGGTATGATATGCGAGCATGATTTTATCTATAAATTCAATCTTATTTCTCGCATGAACTAAATGTTTTGGAAACGTTATACTCGTATGCTATGAATTTTTGTTACAAAGACACATGCAACTGCTGCATGATTTCTAGCCTTGCTTGGTATGCTTGTATGTGGAGTCGGGTTGCACAGTGGGGCTATTTGTACCTTGGATCATTGAGGATCCTTGGGAGTTTGGTGAACCATGTGCCTTGAATCTGTTTCTCGTGCACACGGATATGGCATCTACTGGGGGCCATGGGGATCTACTTGGGGCCCCGAGTGTGGACATCACGTGGAGGTGATGGTCGTGGAGACCACTGTGCAAATACCTTTATGTGGCAGTTGTTTATAAACTGTTGTTTTAAATTTATTACTATGACATTTACTTGACTTAAAGATGAAATCCGTTTGAACTGTTTTCGAGAGGGAATTCACTAGACCTCATGGTCTAACCCTCGCTTTCAAAACTAAAACCATTTTCAGGCAAGGGAGGTAGTGGACCTTCCTCCAAGGGAAAGGAAAGGATCTGAAGGTAGAGATGGAGGATTTAGCTTAGAGCACTGTATCTTTCGTTAACTTAGCTATCTAGCATAGTTTAGATTCTCGGTTGTAGAAGCTTGTTTCCGCTGCAAAATTTTGTAACTCTGGTTTGAGTGGTTATGTATTGGGACATTTTAATTATTATGCTTGTTTTGGATTTTGAGTTGTTACATGCTAAATGTGTGAGAAATTGAGAAGTAATTTTAGCCATTTATTCGGTCAAAAGTTGCGGCTTTAATTGGTCAAAAGTTGTGGCTTTGACTGGTCAAAAGTTGCGGCTGTTCCAAAAATAGAAGGGCAATTTCGTAACTTTTACAAATACACGGGACGAGTTCATATATGAACCTGTGTGATTCACATATGCACTATCTGTTAATATGTGAACCCATGTAATTTACATATGATCTCTTTTTAACTAATTAATATATGAACCTTTGTGATTCATATATGAACATTTGTGTTTCATATATGAACTAATTAACTGTAGGTTCATATAGGAATCAGTTGAACTAATTAACGGATTCACATATGGACCTTTGTGATTCATATATGAACTAATTAACTGATTCTCATATGAACTAATTAACTGATTCATATATGAATCACAATGGTTCATATATGAATTAGTTAAAAAGAGTTCATATGTGAATTACATGGGTTCACATATGAACATATAGTTCATATGTGAATCACACAGGTTTATATAGGAAGTAGTCCCGCGTATTTTATGAAACTACCCCACTATCCTGTGCAGACCATGCGAGGAATTATCTGTTGTATCTCTGTCAAAACCGCAAATATTGAGCGAATGAATGGCTAAGACTACTTCTCCATTTCTCACACACTTAGCCTTTCTCAATTGAACCTCTCCCTATATATATATATATTGATGATTTCTTTTATCTAACCAATAAGTAAACTTAACCACATTTCAATATTTAAAAAAAATGTATTGCAAAACAAATGTTTACTCACTTGAGCCAACAACATGATTTGCTACAAAAGAATGTCTTCCTTCTTTCATATACAAACTTTCAACTTTCAATTTTCATTTTTCCCACAAATGTGGGTAAGCAAAGTTAACAACATTTCAATGTTTGTCAATACTCAACTCTCATGTCAAGTCATCTTCTTTTGTTTTTCTATTAATATATATATATATATGTATATTGATTATTTCTTTTATCTCACTAATGTAGGATAAGTAAAGTTAACCACATTTCAATATTTAAAAAAACATTTTGTAAAACAAAAGAGTGTCTACTCATTTGAGCCAACAACATGATTTGCTACAAAAGAATGTCTTCCTCCTTTCATATACACACATTCAACATTCAATTTTCCTTTTTCCCACCAATGTGGGTAATGACACTTAACCATATTTCAATGTTTGTGGAATACTCAACTTTCATGATGGCAAGTCATTTCAATAACCAATGTAGGATAAGTAAACTTAACCACATTTCAATATTTAAAAAAACATTTTGTAAAATAAAGAGTGTTTACTCGTTTGAGCCAACAACATGATTTGCTACAAAAAAATGTCTTCCTCCTTTCATATACGCACTTTCAACTTTCAATTTTTCTTCTTCCCACCAATGTGGGATAAGCAAACCTAATCACGTTTCAATGGTTGTGAAATACTCAACTCTCATGATGTCAAGTCATCTTTTTTGGTTTCTCATTTTAATATATATATATATATATAGGGGAGGTATCCGTTGCAAACCAGTTAGTTTGTGCAAACCTCGTACAAACCAATCTACCAATCATGTAACTTTGTTTTTTTTATCCATAAGGGTATTTTAGGGCTTTTAGCATATTGTTTCATCTCCACCAATCACGTAACTTATTTTTTTATATCCATAACTTCTTTTTTATATCCATAAGGGTATTTTAGGGATCTATCGAAAAATATAGATTCATGAAGCCAAATTATATATTCATGAAGCCAAAATATAGATTCATGAAGCATCAACAAAAAAAAATTGCAGATTCATCATTGTAGAACAAATGTTTACTCACTTGAGCCAACAACATGATTTGCTACAAAAGAATGTCTTCCTTCTTTCATATACAAACTTTCAACTTTCAATTTTCATTTTTCCCACAAATGTGGGTAAGCAAAGTTAACAACATTTCAATGTTTGTCAATACTCAACTCTCATGATGTCAAGTCATCTTCTTTTGTTTTTCTATTAATATATATATATATATATGTATATTGGTTATTTCTTTTATCTCACTAATGTAGGATAAGTAAAGTTAACCACGTTTCAATATTTAAAAAAACATTTTGTAAAACAAAAGAGTGTCTACTCATTTGAGCCAACAACATGATTTGCTACAAAAGAATGTCTTCCTCCTTTCATATACACACATTTAACATTCAATTTTCCTTTTTCCCACCAATGTGGGTAAGCACACTTAACCATATTTCAATGTTTGTGGAATACTCAACTTTCATGATGGCAAGTCATTTCAATAACCAATGTAGGATAAGTAAACTTAACCACATTTCAATATTTAAAAAAACATTTTGTAAAATAAAGAGTGTTTACTCGTTTGAGCCAACAACATGATTTGCTACAAAAAAAAATGTCTTCCTCCTTTCATATACGCACTTTCAACTTTCAATTTTTCTTCTTCCCACCAATGTGGGATAAGCAAACCTAATCACGTTTCAATGGTTGTGAAATACTCAACTCTCATGATAAGTAAACTTAACCACATTTCAATATTTTAAAAAAAATGTTTACTTCTTTGAGTCAACAACATGATTTGCTACAAAAGAATGTCTTCCTTATTTCATATACAAACTTTCAACTTTCAACTTACAATTTTCATTTTTCCCACAAATGTGGGATAAGCAAACTTAACAACATTTCAATGTTTGTCAATATTCAACTCTCATGATGTCACGTCATCTTCTTTTGTTTTTCTATTAATACTAGTTGGGTACCCGTGCAATGCGGCGGAATGCAATACTTGAGTAAATTTAAGCGAGAATACCGATTAAAATAGTTAAACACATACGTTCAAAATTGTGAGTATCTATAAAATTTAAATAATTGTCACATGCTTACACATAGCAATTTCCTTGTATATTGAAATTAGACTTGGAAAGTTCATACAAGTGACTCTCCACATGATCCTTGAAGATTTTTGCCAAGCATAGCAAACTTTCTACACATTCTCATGTATGCATAAACACCCGCTGTCGGAGAGTATTTTCCCATTACATCCAAATATCCTAGAGGAGTCGAATTGATTTTGAAGTGGATGGCATCATCATTTTTGCATGTACAAAGCAAACATAATTTTAAACCAAGCCATTTACTTTCTGTTAATTAGGAATCAATAAAAATATTTATTTAACAGAGATTTTGATAACAAAATTTATTCATTTTACATTGTTGGGAGATAGTTTAAGGGTTGGGTTCAGAGGAAACCTCAAAAAAAATGAAAAACTGAAGAACACCCTGATAGCCTTTCATCTGGACGAGAAAGAATAATAAAGAAAAGGAGAGAAGGAGCAAGTCCCAACCCCAATGGACTTATTTGCCTGAAGCATTTCAACATCGTCTTTTGCCAAGTTCCTGGTTATATTGCAAACTGTTATGTCCTTTTTATGGACTCAAATTGCAATCACGAAAGCATAGATCCTAGATGGAAATGTGGTGCATATTCTTGTGAAAAATGTGAGTTTATAGCATTGTTTAGCCGCGCAATACGACAGGATGCAAATATTCTATCAAGGTAAATTCAATTTTTAAAGATTAACTTTTTGCAAGATATATTTGAGCTACTCGGTGATTCATATGTTTTATTAAGAGTTTTTCATAATACAATGGAATGAATTCATATGTTCTATTAAGAGTTTTTCATTCATAATATAAGTTTTTTTTTTATGTATAGGTTTGTTATAGTGATTTGCTTTTAGGTTTATCTATTTCAAGGGATGGAGATGGACTACCATTTCTCCACACCATGTCCCGTGGAAAACTTTGACCTGCTTCTGTTATCAACTGCTTTGTTAATTAAACCAATATGTAATGGTTGATTTCAAATGTCGATTTATGGAAAAAGAGTTGCAACAAATTACAAATTTTTTTCTCTTCGTAAACCAACAATGACTAATTATATTTTGGTAAAAGTGTTACAAACAGAACTATTTTGAAAATAAAATAAATTAGACAATTATTTGACATGCAACAGGTTATTTTGTAAATCGAGAACTAAAAAAATGGAGCAAACATCCTCATAGTACAACTAAACACGATACGACCGCCCTTTTTTACCACTTTTTTCCGACAAAAACGTTTTGCAACGTTCGCAATACCATCTTGTTCATGTTTCAAATCTTCTCAAGTTCTATCCCAACCTTGCCATGACTTCTTCCGGTGAATAGGAGGTCCAGATATCCCCCAAGTCTTAGAACTCTATCAACTTCAATTAGATATAGTCCATCTGCACAAAATACAACAAGTGAGGAGAGATTTTACCAGCAAATATGATCAAACAACAAAGTGTAAAAATTATACTAAAAACTAAGGAGCAGGAAAAGATCAAAACCAGAAAATATGCTTCTACAATAAACAATGTAGATTTATCATTTTAAACATATATATATATATATATAGGGGAGAGATCAAATACAAACCACTCTAATTTTGCAAACCGTCGATTTCAATTATTTTAGTTAAATATAGTCTCTTTCAGCCTTGAAAACTTAAACATGTGATGGGAGAACGCATGTGGTCTTCTTTAATGAGTTGTATCATGAGTAAGAACTAGCTGACTACCCGCGCAATGTAGCGGGATGTAAAATTTCCATCAAAAAATTTCAACCATCTATATAAAAGTAATGGAATACGTATGAAGACAAATGCTTTTGTTAGATTAAAATTGAATGATAGCATAGAGTCCTATTCTTTCCTAGGACAATATCCAGAAATCGTTACAAACATTGAAAGTGCGGCCGTTTGAATAATTTCTTTGGTTAATTCCTATAAGTCAATTATTATTCATAATAATTTAAAATAGTAAAAAAGGATATTTAGACCTACTAATTTTAAAACGACAGAGTAAACATCTTCTTATTACCTTTCAAATGATCCAAGCACATGCTAATCAATCCAAATATTTACAACATATCTTTAATCCACAAACACTAAACACAGAACAGGGATAATCTCTCGAATTCCAACCCAATATGCCATTGAACTCAAATGCCTCCAAATATCTATGGACATACATATACCAATCTGTTGGGGTAAATGGTCCTACCACAAGATACGTTCAACCTTATTCACAAATATGAAGTGGGATCACATTCATACCTCCTGCCACATAGACTTTGATTGTTTAATCTTGTTGGGTAGAAGCTTTGACTGCACATCCAACCAAGTATCGTTAGATGGAACCATCTCTGTCCATTTCAAAGTAATCATCAGGAATTCAAGAAACCCCACAAACAACAAATCGAGAAAGACCTCATAGAAAAAGACCCTAATGGTCGGAATTTGAAAAGCAGTGAACGAAACCTATTTTTTACTTGATTGGGATTTCAAGATCAAATATTAAAAATTGCCAAAACCCCAATGAAAAGACTCATACCATGAATCATCAAATTAACACGAATACATACAAATCAAGAAAACCCATCAACAAAAAAAGCCTACATACCATAATGGTCATCAACAGAAGTAGTGTGGAAGACTCCAGAATAGACAGAACCATCCTTGATGTAGGATGATTTCACAAATTGGAGATCTCTGTTTGGTTCAGTTTTGAAGAAATCCAATGTGTTCCTGCACGTTGTTGTGGAACATGCAAATCCAACAGGTTCTAGGATGGTGCAATCTTAGAGTAAAAGATCAATATAAGGAAAAGAAACAAGTCAACAACCAAAAAAATCAAGTGATAACCACACAATGGAAACATGTAAATAAAAATATGTAATAAAATCCTGCAACTGCATGTTGTTGTGGAACATGCAAATCCAGCAGGTTATAGGATGGAGCAACTTGCACAACTATTTCCTCTTGATGCTTTGTGATATTTTCCCTCTTTCTCACCTAAGAGTGAGAGATCGTTTTGTGAAACTTTGTTTACACAGCTTCCCAACATTTTGATATCAAGAAATTGATAATATAATCATAAATATTAATCGAACAGCTCTGCCCAATCTCTGTTAATCGAAATGAATAAAAAACAAAGCTCTGTTAATCAAAACCAAAATCAAAACAAACCTGTTTTTCGATTAGAATCGAGAGTAAGTAACTGAATCCTAACACATAAATGAACAGACAATGCTAAAAACAGTGAACATACATTTGCTAAAAAACGTAACATGTTTCAAAGTCCCAACTACGCAAAAGCAAAAGAACTAAGCTAAGACAACAAGTTACCCTTGAAACCCTTCCAATAAACTCACGATTGGGTGTAAGTCCTTCAGAATCCAATTTCAACCATATATTCACTACATTTTAATAGCCTAATGCAATTGCAGCCACAAACCAGTCGGTTGAAAATCCTCACTCTGATTTGAGCATAATTATCTCCAACTTCCTACAACATGTAAACAAATTGCAGAAAAGACCATTGAAAATAACACTCAATAGGTGAGCAGGTATGCAACATCCGAATCAAAGAAAATGTCGAATTATACTTGGGGATATTCAAGTCTCAGATGGGGCAAAGAGTAATCCAAAAAATCAAGAATCAACAATCCATAAATTTACTGTAGTGGTTAGATATAAACAACATAACTTTTACTTATCTGTCAACACATATTGGTTGCTCATGTGATATTAAAACAATTAAAAAGTACAAAATAAAGCAACACTTACAATCTTAACATTTTTATTTTCAGCATTGTTTGGGGTCTCCATAGCCTTTCAATATTGGTTTCCTAATATAATGTATCAACAATTAGAAAAAAAATAGATAAAACATTAAAGAAAAGTTGCAGTACAGAAGCAACTTATTTCAGTATCACCATATTCAGAAAAATTTCCAAAGAACATATTTTCTCTAATTGTTGATACATCATATTAGGAAGCAACTTATTTCAGTATCCCCAGATTCAAAGAAATTTCCAAAGAAAAGCATTAAAGGAAAAAAATATACATACATATGCCTAAATGAGAGTAATTTCCATGCCATGCAAGTCCTGTTCCTGAAACATCAAACATACAAAAAAAGTGATTTTTACCAGGTTGCAAACATTTTATACCCTAAGTTCAAAATCTTTTAAGATTTGTGTTGTTGTACAAAAATAGTAATAGACATATCCATTGACAAGACTCGGACAAAGTTTAATCAAAGTTGACAGAAACCAGAAGAACAGATTGTGGTAATGACATTGTTTAATATGTGAAACAATTTAATCAAAAAAAGAATTATATGAATGTTGCTTGAAGCGACTGTAACCCAAAAAACAATGAAATCGACAGTTTGCAAAATTTGCCAAAGGGCAGAGATCAAATGCAAACCACCCTGATTACGCGACAGTAACCCAAAAAACATTGTTTAATAGTCTAAGGTAATGAAATTGTTTGATATGAGGAAATTGTTTCATATGATTCCTTTTTTTATAAAAGTGTTTCACATATTTGTGTTTTTATGTAGTTTCAAGTACTTTTCTCATTTCGATGAAATTGTTTAATGAAACAATATGGAAACTTTAAGGTGTACCTGAGCTCAGATTAGGTGTTGGTAAATGAACAAATATGAGATAAAATCATACAAAATAAATAGTAATAACATTTGTTCAAAAGGAAAGACGAAAAAGATTAAACTTTTTATGGTCAGATGAACAAAATTGAGCTGAAATCATACATGTTTATCAGTAAGTCAACAGAAAACATAAAAATCACGGAGCTGAGCATAAAATCGCTTATATGAGCAGCTAGCATTTATCGTTTATATAAGCAGGTAGCATTTATCGATTAGAAGAACGCCAACATCGATTTGAAGAAATCGATTATAAGCAAACATCGAAATCAAGATGCAACCCCAATTAAAGCCCTACAAAAACGTGAAAAATCGAACCACATAGCAAACTCAAACGTACCTGAAACGTTGTCTGAAACCCTAAGATGAAGTTGTTACTGAGATTAACCAAAATCAATTAGAAGAAATCGATTATAAGCAATCATCGAGATTAAAACATGAAAATCACGAAGTTGGGCATAAAATCGATTGCAATAAAAAACTTGTGGTAGAACATGTATGAAACTGTGGTCATCGATTGAAACGTAGAACCCAAAAAATTGATTGGAAAGCAAAAAATGGAAACGAAATCGACCAAAAAATCGATTGGAAAACCACAAAGATGAACAGGTGAAGTAGGAAACCCAAAAAACGATCGAAAAACAAACCTGAATGGGACAAAATTCACAGTAGGGTTTAGAGAACAGGAAGAAAACCTAAATAGAGGATTTATGTAGGACGCCATCTTGAGAAAGGGAAGAAAAGCTTGGTCGAAGAAGCAGCAAGAGCAATCGAAGTAAAGCCTGAGATAAGAAGAAATGGGTACGGTTGTCTGAGCGATTCTTGAAGCAAGAAGAAAAATGGAGGAAGGGGAGAGAAAATACCCAAGCAATTCTTGAACAAATAAAAAACGATGCTTGAGTGAATCTTGAACCAAGAAAGAAAATGGATCGAAGGAGAAGTCTGATGAAACCGATATTTAAAATCTATATCTATATCTATATATCTATCTATATATATCTTTATATATATAAAAGAAAACCTAATATCAATGAGTTGGCACCATGAGAATTGAATATTCTTAAATTGTGGATTGTGGTTGAGTTATAACTATCCCACATTGGTAAAGAGTTGAAATATTAGAACAAATATGTGTGTATAAAAAAGTTGGATGTGATGACTTTGTTTTCATTCTCATAGAGTTATCTTATTTTGGATAACCTTTATTTTGCACCATGTGAAATATTAGAACAAATATGTGAGTATCATAGAGTATTCTCAAATGCTCAATTGTAGTTTACTTTTAGCTATTTCACATTGGTGACAAGTTAAAAAACTAGTCTTTATATATATAAAAGGAAAACCCAATAGGAATGAGGTGGCACCATGAGAATTGAGTATTCTCAAATGGTGGATTGTGGTTGAGTTATAGCTATCCCACATTGGTAAGGAGTTGAAATATTATAACAAATATGTGTGTATAAAAAAGTTGGACGTGATGACTTAGTTTTCATTCTAATAAAGTTATCTTATTTTGGATAACCTTTATTTTGCATCATGAGATTATTCTCAAATGATAGATTGTGGTTGAGCTTTAGGTCTCTCACATTGGTGAAAAGTTGAAAATTTTGAATAAAGAGATGTATAAAAAGGTGGATGTGATGCTTTTGTGTCCATTCTCATATGGTTGTCTTATTTTGGATGACCTTTTTTTTGCATCATGAAAATTGAGTATTCTTAAATGCTCAATTGTAGTTTACTTTTAGCTATTTCACATTGGTGACAAGTTGAAAAATAGTCTTTATATATATAAAAGGAAAACCCAATAGGAATGAGGTGGCACCATGAGAATTGAATATTCTCAAATTGTGGATTGTGGTTGAGTTATAGCTATCCACATTGGTAAAGAGTTGAAATATTAGAACAAATATGTGTGTATAAAAAAGTTGGATGTGATGACTTTGTTTTCATTCTCATAGAGTTATCTTATTTTGGATAACCTTTATTTTGCATCATGTGAAATATTAGAACAAATATGTGAGTATCATAGAGTATTCTCAAATGCTCAATTGTAGTTTACTTTTAGCTATTTTACATTGGTGACAAGTTAAAAAATAGTCTTTATATATATAAAAGGAAACCCAATAGGAATGAGGTGGCACCATGAGAATTGAGTATTCTCAAATGGTGGATTGTGGTTGAGTTATAGCTATCCCACATTGGTAAGGAGTTGAAATATTATAACAAATATGTGTGTATAAAAAAGTTGGATGTGATGACTTTGTTTTCATTCTAATAGAGTTTTCTTATTTTGGATAACCTTTATTTTGCATCATGAGATTATTATCAAATGATAGATTGTGGTTGAGCTTTAGCTCTCCTACATTGGTGAAAAGTTTAAAATTTTGAATAAAGAGGTGTATAAAAAGGTGGATGTGATGCTTTTGTGTCAATTCTCATATGGTTGTCTTATTTTGGATTACTTTTTTTTTTGCATCATGAAAATTGAGTATTCTCAAATGCTCAATTGTAGTTTACTTTTAGTTATTTTACATTGGTGACAAGTTGAAAAATAGAATAAAGATGTGTAAGAAAGGTGAGTGTAATGCATTTGTGTTTATTCGTCGGTTTTGACACATAAGATTGTATTATTTTAGATGACATTTTTTACAAAAAATATCATCAATTATCAATATTATATATATATATATATGTATATATTAAAAAAACCAAAAGGTTATGAAATGACACCATGAGATATGAGTATTCTCAAGTGGTGAATTGTGTGGTTGAGTTATTGTTTATCCCACATTGGTGAAAAGTTGAAAAGTTAGAATAAAGATGTGAATAGAAAATGTGAATGTGGTACCTTTGTGCTCATCCATGATCCATAGGGCCATGATTCATAGATTGTTTTATTTTGGATAATTTTTTGAAAAACAAATAAAAATTATTATTATATAAAAAATCAATCGATTAATATATTAATTAATAAAAATGTTAAAAACCCAATAATTGAACTAAATGTCATGATGTGACACCATGAAATTTGAGTATTTTACAAATGGTGGGGTGGTTGATTTTTAGCTATCTCACATTGTTGGAAAGTTAAAAAAATTGAAATAATTAAATTTATAGATTAAAGAAAAATAATAATATATAATAATGTGGCAGTGTGAGTATTTCAAAATCTAGCATTGTGGTGGTGTTTTACTCATCCCCCAATGATAAGTAATATAAGATTGGAGAATGAAAATAACTATAATAAACAAGGAGACTTGGCTTTTGATTAATTAAAGGATTGCTTGGCTAGATATTCTTTATGGCCAACCTTATTTTTCTTAAAAACTATTTATTTAAGTAAATAAATTGATAGATAAATGTATAGAAATCATTATATTTCATCAAATTATATAATATTATCAAATGTTGAACCGTGATGTTTTTTTTATTATCTCTCAAGTCACAAAAAGATGTAAGTATTATCAAATCTTGAATTAGGATGATGTTATCCACATTGATAGAAAGACGATAAATTTGGAAGAATTAGTGAGTATGCAAATTAAATGAGAGTCTTATTTAATTATCCCACATCGACGGAAAGACAATAGATTTGGAAGAGGGTGTTAGTATATAAAAGCTGGAAGAGATGTCTTATTTGTTTATCCCACATCGGTGAAAAACGATAGATTTGAAAGAAGAGGTTAGTATATAAAAGGTGGATGAGATGTCTTATTTGGTAAGTCCACATCTACAGATTGGTAACAAATTTAGAACAATAGGCAAGCAAAGGAAAATGTGGATAAGATGCCTTACAAGTTTAAAAGAGTTTGTGATAACTTATTTGGTTGTCTTTTTTAGTCGACCTATTTTGCTAAAAATCAGTTTTTATTAAATATTAACCTTTATATAACTTCATTTATATAAAAAGAACAACCATTATTATGAGTAACATTGTGAGATTTCAGTATTCTCAAAAGGCATAAGATTGGAGAATGAAAGTAATTATAAGAAATAAGATTTTGATAGTCAAAAATTTAGTGAGCTAAATATGTTTTAGCTCACGATTTGAATCCATAATAAATTAGCAAGAATGAAGGATCTCGAAGAGAAGGTCGATACTATATGAAAATGTACCACTTATGAAAATACATTATATTTTTAAAATTGTATCTCATTAACTATTAATGGAGAAACTACGTTTTATCTTAACTCAACTCGGTCAAGTACTTAAAATATTTATCGCTACCGCGCAACGCGCGGGATGGACACTAGTATATATAAAAGCAAAATATGAGGTTACTTAGTGGCATAATGAGAAGCCACCATTTCTCCTTTCCTAATTTCTTCTAATTTTAAATTTCTTTTAAATAAAAAATTAGCTTCTCATTAAATGACGTTAACTTTTCATTTGCACAACATAAAGACATCAACAAATATAATTTCTATTTGCCTTACACTAATTTAATCAAATAATTATTAAATGAATCCACCATCTTTTAATTAAATTTATAGTATTATAATTTATTTACCTTACATTTTTTATTTAACATCTAATTGTTTTATTATTTTATAAGTATCTTTATTTGCACAACATAAAAACATCAACAAAGATAATTTCTATTTATCTTACACTAATTTAATCAAACATTTTATTTAATTGACCACCATCTTTTAATTAAATTTATATCTATCTATATATCTATATAACAGAAAATCATTAAAAAATGATGTGATTTCTTGAAAAAACTTGAAACATTAGTTTTTATTTTCATTAATTTTTGAGTTGTATAGCATAAAATGAATGAACATTTCATTTCTTTTTACAAGTTTCAAGAATTTTTTTATTATATAAATATATAGCCTAATTTACATAATAAATCTATATAAATATATAAGCTAATCAATATTAGACTAATTTACATAATAAATCAATATAAATGAGAATCGTCAAAATATGATGTAACATCTTGGCAATGTTTATATCCATAAAAAAAGGTTTTAAATAGATGATATGACACATTCTAATACTTAGAATGTATTATCTTTTTTCTTATCAATTTTTTGATTTTTAAAATATAGAATATATTAAAGACTTTTCCTTTCTCATATGTAAATTATATTTTGATTATAAATGAGGGTGTTTAATAGTAATTATATATATTCATTGCAATTTATGTTATTAACCATTTGTTTTCCTCTTTTTATGTTATTAATTATTGTTTTCCATTATTTATTTAAATTAATGATTCAATTTATTATAATTTATGTAAAATGACTTTTTATTTTCCTTTCTTTAAGTTACCAACCATTCATTTTCTTTTCTTTATTTTAATTAGTCATCTATTTCCCTTATTTAAACATAAGTGTTTTTTTTTGCTATGTTATTGGTGTTTTAACCATTTGTCATTTCAACAAACTAGCTCTCACTTTCTCCCTTTAACACATTTTCTCTCCTAAATTTGTAATGTTAAAAGATTAATCTTTGTTATCGATATTTGTTCATTGTTGAGTTATTTGTTATTGTATTGACTTCAAGTGTCTTTTATGTTGTCTTTTTTTGTAGTAAGTGACAAGGGAAACAAGCTATCTACGTATGTCGAAGAACATCAAAGTTTTATCATCAAAGCACATATATTATTATTACATGTAAGTATTTCATTTGAGTACTACTTCAATTTCAATGCATTATTGATTTTTTCTATTTTGTAGTTTCGTGATTTATTGCTACCTCAATTCTCATTTTTATGTCACTTTTTCCGGAATGTAACCCACAATGCTAAAACACATTTGAGTATTGATTATTTTGATATTACATTATTACTCGCATATGACAACAAATCTTCGTTTTTATATTCGTTTCTTGATTTGATTCGAGTGTTCATTTGAAAAATCTATGTTCTACTAAAACGTAAACTGACAAACATTCTTCGAATTGCTTTCTCGACCTCCAATTATTTTGAATTATGTTATAAGTTAGATCGATTTCATTTTGTGAATTTTTTTTGCTTCATTAACATCTACTTTTTGCTACAATTTAACGAGATTGATACCACTGTTAACAATGTATCAAAGACAATCAATTTAGAAAATGAAGTTGATGAATCACATTTAAAAAAGAAAGTGAAAACGGATTGACAATGCTATGTAATCGTGTTCACATTACTCATGCATCACTACAAACTTTGACCCAAACTACCAAAAATCAAAGAATCCATCATAAAGGAGAAAAAAATATCGGAAGAAAAGTCAGTGACTAAACAAAAAAATGTGGATTATTGATAAAAAGATCTCTTAGGATCTAAAGAATTCTAGGTTTTTTGTTATAAAATTTTAATAATATTGATAAATATAAACATTTTATTACACTTTTCACGTATTGTCGTATTTTTTTAAAAAGATGATTACACTTTTAAAAATAATCATATTATTTGTTTTTTATATAAAGATTATTTAAATTACCTATTTTAATGATAATACAAAATTTTAATAATGTAATTTTATTTGGTAATTGTTGATACAATTTGTATGTATGTTGTTTCCGTTTAAATAAGTATAGAAAATTTATTCTAAATCTAAATGTTTTTAATTTTTATTTATTGTAGTCTCGAGCCTTGGTTATCTGATATCTTCTACTACTTTATACTTTGTTTTATTTTTCAACTTATGTTATTTTTTGTATTGATTTATTACGACGTTCATTTTATGTTATATATAAATATTTAAATTTTAGTTATTACTAATAATTTATCTCACACATCCAGCATATTTCATTATTCTATTAACCGAATAATTTTAAAGTCAGTCTATATTTAAAATAAATCATTGTTTATAGTTTTGTTAGCATAAAATTTGATCATCGAGCAACGCGCGATGTCGAACACTAGTCAAGAATACAAAGAAGATGTGATGATTGATGAGGGCGGTGAAGGGTCTTGGGAGGATCAAGAGTCATCTTGGATGACTCAATTTAGGAAGTTGAGACTGGCCTGATGATTAATTCTGGTATTAATTTTAAATTTTTAAATAAAAAAATTTAAGAATGTAATACTTTAAGACTTTTGCCTTAAATGTTTTATAAGTCAGTATAGATAAGTTGTAAAGTTGGAATTTAAGTAACCGTGAAGCAGAAAGTTGTACTTTGTGTTCTCACTCTTAAATTTAAGAGATCAGACATAAAATAGTATTACTTTATGTTTTAAAAAATTGTTTTTAAGAGTTTGGTAATCAAATGCTTTATAAAGTACTAGTAGGATACCCGCGCAATGCGGTCGGTGTCACTCTTTTTTTGTAAATCCAGATATAAAGTTTATGCTCATTATAAACTTCAAAATTATTAATTAAATTACAAATGCATTTACAAAAGTATCGGAAATGTTATTTCAAACCTAAAGGAAGCCAAAGTTGAACTTTATTTCAAACCTAAATGAATGAACCCAAAGTTAATGTTACTTTAAACCTAAGGAAGGAATCTAAAGATAAATATTAGAGTAAATTACAATTACACTGTAAGCTCCGACAACTTCAACTGCAGCAACAAAACGCAGAGAACTAATGGAGAAATCAGAGGGAACCCCGACGATAGAAATCGCAACCACAAATCCTGGTAACCAGATTGAGGAAGGCAGTGATCGAAATCCCAAATCAACCCTAGTTCCCATCAATTTCCATAAAAGGCCCCAACCAAAACCTACATAAATTGAATCCATTTAAGTTTTCATCTTTCCTCACGCTTATTCCTCCAAACCAACTCTCCCAAGGCTCCATAACAAAACCTGAAATCAACCAAACCAAATTGAGCACAATACTGGACCAAAAAAAGAGAGTAAGTTGCTATAGAAAAAACTGATCACAACATAATTGATGATGCATATCAGGGATATAATTGATTTAAGGGCCAAACATAGTAACTAAACCCATAAAGACAACAACTTTTCTGAAAATTAATTTCCAAAGGCTGCTCCAGAAATTGATCAGGAATAAACCAGCAGCCAAATGTAAAAGCATGGACATCATACTGAAGAAGAAGAACTGAACAGAACTGGATAGGACCAAACCAGAATCTAAACAGGCCAATCACAGAAAACCAAATCATACAATCCTGAAAAAGGTCCATACCCATAACCATCCTTATAACTCCACCGTTGATCTTCGCTCCTCTCTTCCCGGTATGTTTCTTGCCTGTAGCCATGCTGATGCTTTCACTTCATCTACGGTTTCACCGGTTAGCTGCAGAAAACAAAAAAGGGCTCCCAAAGCAAACCTACGAAATCATCAATCCTTGTATATTTATTTCTTGCGCAAAATGTGTGAAAGAAAAAATAAATGCAAAGAACAAACGCTTACCTGCTAAGGATCGTTTACCCAAACGCTTACTCGCAAATCGATTACCGGTAAGATTTGTCACTGTAACTTACTTTATCATGTAATATTAAAAATTGAAACATCGGGTTCTTCTTTCTTTGTACCGTTTTTGTTCTTATTCTTTACTAAATATGTTGGCCTTTCAAAAAATATTAAAAATAGAAACTTAACAAATAAGAATGTCACAAGCACATAGTTTTGTTATATTCAAATTACTATTCTGGATTGATAGACATAGACTTGAATCTTGACCTAACTGTTAAAAAATGTAATATCAATTGTTAACAACGTATACCAAAATGAAGATGCTTCAAAATAAGAAAGTCAAAATCATGGACATATGCATCAAAATTTCTCTATGATCCAATAATTACATGATAAAATGATCAGGTTATCACTACTCTAAAGCTTAAACGTATGCATCAAAATTTCTCTATGAAATCTAAACATCTTTTGTTCCTTTTTGAAGTTGAAAATTATTTAAATCAAATTCAGGAAATGGGGTTTGATCATCTTGAGATTCCGTTATTCAAAATAAAAAAAGAATTTGATGCAACTACTTACTCGGACAAACCTGAAGGATCTCTGTCTTTAAATCATCTTCATGTTAAATTAACTCTCGAGTGTGTTGCATTCAACATAAAAAGGTTAGATTTGTAAAACAGATTATAAGGTATGTATATAAACAGACAAAAGAAAACAAATGCAAAGAATGGGGCAATAAATGAGGCTTAAATAAGATGCATGTATAACAGAAGTAGAAATTGTTACCACAAGACATACAAGCCAGGAGATTTACTTGGGCTTCTGGAGTAGAAAGCATACCACTGAACCCACACCTAAACATAAATAAAAATCGTTTACACAACCTAAACTCATATTAGTTCCAAGTACATAGAAATATAGGTTTTATACTAATACAGTAATTTAAAACTGAAAAGGTTATATTGAACACTGAACTGCTTCAGACCAATTTAGATGAAAGTAGAAAAACATCCAAAAATAAAAGGAGAATTTTCACTTTTCTACTTCTAACAAACAATAATCCAAAACCAGAAGCCAAATTCATTATCTTTTTTCCTCACACCTCATCTTTGCATGCCTTACCCTTGCCTTCAATCACGTGGGCACCTTTTCTTTGCTTGATAATTTGGTTAACTAACAATGTGGGTGAAACACACCTTTTGCTCTCTTTCTTTACATCCACTATCAAGACCTTGTTGCTCCTATACAAAAATCTTCGAATGAGATAAATATTACATGAAATCTACGTTCTACAATAAAATTATTAAAAACTCAAGCAGAGATGTTGGAAAATGAAGAAGAAAATGATAATCGAACCCAAATAAAGATGGAGAAAACAAACTTGGAAAACATGGAGAAAATCGAGTTATGGAGAAATAACAATCGAGACGGAAGTGTTAGACAACCTAGGGGGGGGGGGGGTAAGGTTGTATTTAAAATCTTTTTCTTTCAAAAATTCTTTTATAAATAAATACAGTACTGAAACAGTAAAAATAAATCAGAGTATACAAATAATAAAGAAGAGTGTAAACATAAACAAATACACAGAGATTATATAAATAAATATAAATGCAAAGCAGTTTATATAAACAAATATAATAAAGCACAGCGGAATAAATAAAGAGATAAAGGTAAGAGATACTTGACACGGAGATTTACTGATTTACCACCAACTGTGATAAACCAGCAGCCGAGACACTTCTCGACACGATCCAATAAATGTATTCTTTACGGTAGAACACAAACCAAATACAAAGGAACTTGTAATAGTTTCTCAAGCCTCTGCTATGAGATAAACAGGATCACACACCCGTTATTCAAATACTTACAAGAGGAGTATAACTCACAATGGGTAATCACTCTTGTATAATATCTCACACTTGGATATTTTGTAAAAAAAGGTTTTATAAAATATATATATTATAAATGAGAGAGATCAGATGAGCAGTGATGGTGTTGGTTGTATCTGTATTGTCTTTTTGTCTTCTCTTCTCCACCATCGCATGCATTATATAGCAACACTTCCAACGGAAACAAGCATCCGCGGTATACCGCCAAATGCACGCGGTATACCGTGCAGTAAAAAGTACACTGACATTCAACGGCTCTCATGCAAAGTTGACTTCTGGAATACGTACCCGCGGTATACCGGCTAGGACTCGCGGTATACCGCCGTCAGAAAAAGAACTTTCAACCAATCAGAGATGCACACGGAGCCTGCCGCGGTATACCGGCTGAACACCCGCGGTATACCGGCCAATATGTACCCGCGGTATACCGGCTCTACCTTCGCGGTATACCTGCGTCAGAAAGTTGTTGCAGAAACAGTACGCATGGCAGATACTTCTAGAACCAAAATTTAAAATATTATTTAAAAGGTTTTTAGAAATATCCAAGTGGTATATTATTTTAGGGTGTTTATCATTATTAGTTATAAACACTAATGATAACGACGTAAACACTTCCGTCTTGAACCCTTCAGATTAAATCTTCGTGTTCTTCAACAACTGCACACTTGGATTAAATTGTTAGATAAACAATAATACGGTGTGTTTGTAATCATCAAAATAAATATAAATAAATATATAGAGATGTGGTACACTTGCACCAACAATCTCCCCCTTTTTGATGATGACAAACACAACCGCTAAGCAAGAGCATATGCGGTTTCTCTCCCCCGTTTGTCGAAACAAAAAGGGTCAAGAAAGACGGTATGCTTCCCCTCGAGAGATGCTCCCCCTCAAAATATGCATATATTTGAGAGAGCATAATCTCATGGGTAAAAGAGCTAAAACGCTCCCCCTCAAATTAATAACGATATCAATTTGATTTTATAAAATTTGAGGGATAAAATAAAATGCAAAAAGCAATAGAGACAAAGATATACAAACCAATACGAAACACTTGCACCAAAACGGATCTTAAGGCTTCAATTTTCGGTTAATTTTATGTGATAAAAAAATCACCACGTATTATGACCTCGTCAGGTAACCACGTATTATAACCTCGGCAGGTAACCACGTATTATAACCTCGGCAGGTAACCACGTATTATAACCTCGGCAGGTAACCACGTATTATAACCTCGGCAGGTAACCACGTATTATAACCTCGGCAGGTAACCACGTATTATAACCTCGGCAGGTAACCACGTATTATAACCTCGTCAGGAAACCACGTATTATAACCTCGTCAGGAAACACGTATTATATCCTCGCCAGGAAACACGTATTATATCCTCGTCAGGAAACACCTACAAAAGGCAAAGAAAATATTTCGTGGTACCCTTTTCTTATGGGTCCTTTTAACAGTTAGTATAAAACATAAACTGCAAAAAAATATGTTGTCGACATAAAACAAACACGACAAACATACAAAGCCATATAAATGGTTTAAAACCATAAACGCATTCCACCCGGATTATCAACATTAAACATTCCTTTCGGAATCCATTTTCTAACCATTTTAATTTTGCGATTGTATTTATCATACACATAAAATGAAGCATTTATATTCGCATTATTTTTAGGTCTAGAAAAATTACTATTATACATGCGAGCATACGGTTTCCTCCCATAATTCACATTTTTCATTTTTGACATATATGGGGGTTTTTGCACATAGGGTTTTCTCGTTTCAACTTTAGGAGATGCAAAAAATCTTTTAATGGGTTTACACGAACATTTATCAACACATGTATCGGAACCAATGCCTTTACGACAATTTATACGATTAGGCATATTTAGCATTTTTAACACTTTATCATTGCTATTTTGAAATGCATTAGCTAACAGATTATCTTTTTCATATAAATCGCATTTAGCTTTTAAACATGCATTATCATTTTCAAGTATATCGCATTTTGTACATAAAATATTTTCACATGTTCTTTTCTCTAAACATGCAATTTTATCATTTAAGACAATGCAAGATTTGCAAACAATATTTTCGTGTGTCTTTTTATTTAAGCATGCAATTTTATTTTTTAAAATATCACAAGATTTGCAAATATCTTTTTCACTTAATTTATTTTCTAATTTAGTGATAATATCTAAATCATAAGCAGATTTTTGTTTACCGTCATTTATTTCCTTTTTATATGCGGATACGGTTTCTTTTAAATTAGAGATTTCATCTTTATACCTATTTGCAAGAGCGGCCATATCATGAAATGATTTATATAATTCGTCAAGATTATTTTCATCGTCACTATAATAATTATCACTATAATTACTATCACAATTATTTTTAGAAGAATATGATGAAGATACCTCATTATCATGGTCGGCCATGAAACAAAAATTTTTGGCCTCATTTATGCTTGCGCTCAACGCGCCTCCAACGAGAGCTTTTGGTGTGTTGATTTGTTTTGCTCGTTTTGGACACACACTTGCATAGTGATCCTTATCACCACACACATAGCAAAAGCCTTTCTTTTTATTGGTTTTTTCATCGTCGCTAGATTCGTCATATTTGTCTTCACTTTTATGGACGTTGCGACTTTGGTTTTTACCACCACGACGGTAGTCTCCATTTTCTTGAAACCTATCATTATTAGTAAACTTTTTGTTAGATAAAAGTTTAGAAAGTTTTCTTACCAACTTGACTAAATCGTCAAGATTTTCGGGTTCGTCATCCGAGGAACTTGCATCTTCCTCCTCTTCCTTTTCTTTTGAGGCAACGACTTTGAGAGCGATGGATTTCTTTTTTACTTGCTCCCGGACTTGATTTCTTTTTAGTGCGATTTCGTGCACTTTAAGATTGCCGATGAGATCATCGAGCTTCATCGTTGCGAGATCTCGGGAGTCTTCTAAAGATGTAATTTTTGCCATCCACTCCGAAGGAAGTGCTCGAAGAATTTTCCTTACATAGTCTTCGTTAGGATAAGTGCGACCTAATCCCTTCAAAGTAGTCATAATGAGGTTAAAACGTTTAAACATTGAGTCGATTGATTCATCTTTTGACATTTCGAACAATTCATAATCATGTACTAAAATATTTATTTTAGAGCTTTTAACTTGAGTATTTCCACGATGAGTGTCACTCAAGCTTTGCCAGATTTGATTAGCAGTTTTACAGGTATATACTCTTTCTATTTCATCGGAAGTTAAAGCAGCATATAATATATTTTTAGCTTCAAAATTTAAACAATAATGAGATTCTTCAGCGGGAGTCCAATCTTTTATGGGTTTATCAACAATAACATTATTTTTTATAATAGTAGGATTAAAATTCCCATTTTCTATAATATCCCAAATTTTTTGACTTTTGCCACGAACGTGACATTCAAATAGCTCGGCCCAAATGCCAAACTTTTCAGTATCTATCAAAGGAGGTTTAGAGAACACAAAATTAGTTTGTTGAGCCATTTAAAAAAAATTAAGACAGAAATTTGAAAGACCCGCTCTGATACCAAATGTTAGACAACCTAGGGGGGGGGGGGGTAAGGTTGTATTTAAAATCTTTTTCTTTCAAAAATTCTTTTATAAATAAATACAGTACTGAAACAGTAAAAATAAATCAGAGTATACAAATAATAAAGAAGAGTGTAAACATAAACAAATACACAGAGATTATATAAATAAATATAAATGCAAAGCAGTTTATATAAACAAATATAATAAAGCACAGCGGAATAAATAAAGAGATAAAGGTAAGAGATACTTGACACGGAGATTTACTGATTTACCACCAACTGTGATAAACCAGCAGCCGAGACACTTCTCGACACGATCCAATAAATGTATTCTTTACGGTAGAACACAAACCAAATACAAAGGAACTTGTAATAGTTTCTCAAGCCTCTGCTATGAGATAAACAGGATCACACACCCGTTATTCAAATACTTACAAGAGGAGTATAACTCACAATGGGTAATCACTCTTGTATAATATCTCACACTTGGATATTTTGTAAAAAAAGGTTTTATAAAATATATATATTATAAATGAGAGAGATCAGATGAGCAGTGATGGTGTTGGTTGTATCTGTATTGTCTTTTTGTCTTCTCTTCTCCACCATCGCATGCATTATATAGCAACACTTCCAACGGAAACAAGCATCCGCGGTATACCGCCAAATGCACGCGGTATACCGTGCAGTAAAAAGTACACTGACATTCAACGGCTCTCATGCAAAGTTGACTTCTGGAATACGTACCCGCGGTATACCGGCTAGGACTCGCGGTATACCGCCGTCAGAAAAAGAACTTTCAACCAATCAGAGATGCACACGGAGCCTGCCGCGGTATACCGGCTGAACACCCGCGGTATACCGGCCAATATGTACCCGCGGTATACCGGCTCTACCTTCGCGGTATACCTGCGTCAGAAAGTTGTTGCAGAAACAGTACGCATGGCAGATACTTCTAGAACCAAAATTTAAAATATTATTTAAAAGGTTTTTAGAAATATCCAAGTGGTATATTATTTTAGGGTGTTTATCATTATTAGTTATAAACACTAATGATAACGACGTAAACACTTCCGTCTTGAACCCTTCAGATTAAATCTTCGTGTTCTTCAACAACTGCACACTTGGATTAAATTGTTAGATAAACAATAATACGGTGTGTTTGTAATCATCAAAATAAATATAAATAAATATATAGAGATGTGGTACACTTGCACCAACAGGAAGTATGAGAGAGAGAGAGAGATTAAAAGGAATCTGTCCCTGAGATATCAAAATCCATTTTCATCAAATTGAGATCGACATATGAACTTATTGGAGTATGATAATGATCATCATACTACCAACTTGATCGAGATCGACAAATGGACACATTTACATCCTTAATGTACCTTTTTGTTCCTAACGGATACGAAGAGAATCATCATGCTGTCAACCTGAAAATGAGGAAAAATTGGATTAGGAGTATTTTGATAGAAAACGCCATGATTATACAACCGAAACAAGTGTTGGCTGAAGGATTTTGAACCAGATAGTATGATCATGATCAACATAGTTTTTGGTTACAAATTGGCCGATGGCCTTTGCAACAACAGTCCTTAACACAAATCTAACTTTGTATAGAAAACCAACCTTATCACTCCAAGACAGATGCACAGGGCTGTTGGCAGAGGACCAAGTCAGATATTGAGGGGCAACTTGGCCATTGGTCATTAGTGAATCACAGAGTTAATACCCATAACACTTGAACCATAGAGGCCCCTTTAAAAAGCTTGATTTTGGTTAATTATCAAAAGGACAACAATTTTTTTTAAACAATTGAAGTCATGAATCATGAAAAATAGCAACTAAAATTAGTCAAACATGCTAGCTGCTGCAGGTATCAGATATTAGTAAAGATGAAATAGTGATGACACATCCAAGATGAGTATCATATGGGTCATATACCTGATATAGTTGAGGACCTTTGTCATCAAATCCAGCAACAAGGTGTGAAACACCAAGCATTTGTCTATTAAATTCCTCATTAAGAATCCAAGAAAATGTGTCCCCTGGATAACAGTATTTGCAAAAAAATCCAATGCGATTCGGGAAAACATGTACAAATAACTTATTTAATGTACTCATGTATTTACATATAGATTTGTAGGAAAATCTAATTTAGTAGGTTAAGAGGATAATGAACAAAGATGATGTGTGTATATTTGCATACAAAGCTCCCTCCTTGCTCAACCATCATTAAGAATGTCAATCAAAATCGACGGAGAAATCATTAAATTTCAAGAGCGTATCGAATAGACAGAGTAGAGGAAGTACAAACCATGTATTGTGTGATGAAGCATATGCAACCCAAGCCGAATGTCCTGTGAAGAGAAACCCTGAAAGTTTTAAAGAGAAACATGTTAGATGTAAAATGCAACATTGAAAGAGAAACCCTAAAAGTTTTGAAGAGAAACGTGGAAAAGAAACCCTAAAAGTTTTGAATTTGAAATCCATGTGTGAAACCTTTTTGTTGGAAGAAATAAGATGTGCAGGCACCTCGAGACCTTCAACCTTTATCTCGAGACAGAATTGGCACCGGATTTGGGAAGGAGGATGAAGAACAACGGCGGAGGGAGAAGAGGGGGACATTGGAGAGAGCATCAAAGGAAGATGACGATTCAAAGTGTTAATTTCTTAGGAAAGAGCTAGACAGTGGATGATTAGGGTTTGAAGAGAACTCGTTTGCATTTTGAATATAAGTTCAAATTGAAAACTGAGTAAGAATCAAGTCTCTCAGGCAGGACATAGGAAAAGGAAGAGACACCTAAAAATTTTAAGATTTAAGACTTTTAAGACTTTTGTGCTTAAAAGTGTAGTACTCTATGCTTTAAAAGTTGTCTTTAAGACTTTTGGTTTAAATGCTTTATAATGTAGTATATATATATATATTGATTATTTCTTTTATCTCACCAATGTAGGATAAGTAAAGTTAACCACATTTCAATATTTATAAAAAATATTTTGTAAATCAAAAGAGTGTTTACTCATTTGATCCAACAACATGATTTGCTACAAAAGAATGTCTTCCTCCTTTCACATACACACATTCGACTTTCAATTTTCCTTTTTCCCACCAATGTTGAATAAGCAAACTTAACTATATTTCAATGTTTGTGGAATACTCAAATCTCATGATGTCAAGTCATTTTCTTTTGTTGGTCCCGAAGGGTTATACAAGTTTGTAGAAGGGGGTTGAATACAAACACGAGATTTTTATCTTTAAAATTGTTTATTGATATAATCAAACAATTTACAGTTTGTTGCGGAATAAGATCAAATATAAAACCTAATCTAAACAAACTAAGAGAATCACACAGATTTCTTGCACTAGAAAAGATAGAGAGAAAATAAGAAAACCTAAAGAAAGATTTTCTTGGCACTAAGTAGTTCAGCGAAGGAAAGGCAAGCACTTCAAAAATGAAGTAGGGTTTCCTATTTATACTGCATGCATTAAATGCAAGTCAGTACAACTTTACACGTGGCAGCATCTGGTTAGTTGCATGGATTTGACTATAGCAAACATCCTAGTGACCACATGATGAACAGTGTAGATGGTAGAGTGGTTTGTACGATCCTGGACAAATGGATGTCCTTCAGAAAAATCGTACAAGGCGTGCAAGGAGATAAGACAAAAGTTACTTGTAGAACATGCTTCATGATCATCGATCGCTGAATTGATTTTTATCAGCGAATGATAAAGTTCAGCTCTCGCTGAAGTCTTCTACTTGAAACTTCGCGTGAAATGGACAAGTCTTCGCTGATATCCGCATCAGGTCACTAGTAGACTTAGTTGTAATACCCCGGGTGGATAAGGGATGTTACATTAGTCACTCGTTCGTCAGCTTGGTCTTCGATTTCAGCTTTGAACTCAGTTGCCGCGAATCTTGTCTTCAGGGATCATAAGCAAACAATTACATGATAAGTATTCAGCGATCATCAGCAAGACTGAACAGGCTCAGGTCTCGCTGATGTACAGTTATCGTTGAAGTATAAATTAAAGAGCACATGTTTCCATCAGCGATACTAAACAGACTTAGTATATTTTCTTAGATGGTGAAACACTGATACATATTGTTTACCTACAATTTTTACTAAGTATTTCTGAGGGTCATTATCAAATCACTGAAGGGTTTGGATCAACAATCTCCCCCTATTTGATGATGACAAAGCAATTAAGGAAAATTGCTAAGTTAAAAACATAAGGATAAAAAAGACTCATAAAATACGTGTCCCATTTACTGTTTTCAGTGATCTTTTCTAGTATTGATGGAGTAAAGTACTTCACTGAAAATTTTCATTTCTTCGTAAATACAAGATTACAAGGGAAGTTGAAAAATTACAAGTACAGTGAAAAATAATTACAAGTACAAAAGTTATCAGCTAATAAGATAGAAGAATTACAAGAGATCCTATCAGCTATTCAGGTTCTTCCTTGATAAGAAGTTCATCAAGGGTGTCAGTCTTTGGAATCATCCAATCAGGGACTGTTACTCCCTGTTCCTTTCTTTGTTTGGCTTCACGGTAGATATGGGGTTTCATGAATGTTCCAAGGAAGGAGCTATCACACCAGTATAATAGGTCTCTGAGTTGTTCGATATGAGCGATGGGTAACTCAGACCAACGTTGGAAGCACTTGCGACAAGTGTAATCAAGAAAGAATATGCCATAAGGTTCAATAACCAGCTATCCAGCTTTGAATTCTTCAGCAGGTGGCAGTGAGATGTCGAGGCCTGATAGATCAACATCTGGACCGAGTACAGTTTCACGAGAAAAGTCAACACCAATCTCATTCCGTATAACAGGGCCTAAAGATGGTGGAGCCTTCTTCTTTGGAGCACTTCATTTTTGTTGGATGGATGGAGGAAGAGGCAAATCAACCATTGATGAGACTTGGTCGATTAGCTTGTTGATAGCACTTTCAACAATAGGTTTAAAGCTTGATCGGGATCGCTGAATTGCAACCCGAATTTCCAACCATTCGGTTAGCCCAAGTTTCTCCAATGCTGAGAGATAACAGGTTCTTGATACACCGTTCTCCCTGATCATTGTGACATCGATCAGTAAGACACCTCTGACAGTTCTCCCCTTCAGGTTTACATGTTTGATTCTTGCTGGTAAACACCTGAAGTGGACTTTCTTTTTACACCAGGCCAGGGTGGAGTCGTTGAGTTGAACCTTCTTTTCTTTCTTCTCACCAGCCTCTTTTAGCAGTTGTTGCTGGACTCTGAGGGGAAATTTTCTTCAGCCGAGGATCCTTTATTGAACGTTTGGCAAGCCCAATAGAAAAGGTTTTATCATTGAGCTTAGTCTTCTGTTGTTCAGCGAGGATCTTCTCAGCTTTGAGACTTTCAGAAGTTTCCTCGGGAGTCAAACATTTGAGGTGGTGAGGAACGAGTCGCTGACTTTCCAGCTTTTGGATCATAGCTGCTTTCCTTCTGCGTTCATCTTTATCTCACCGCTGACGAGGCAGAGAAGGTCTTCTAGGATGTGAAAGCAGATGTTGTTGTTCTTCAGCTTGTTCATCAGTCTCATTCAGGACAGAGACCAGGATTATTTGTTCATCAGCGCTGATCGTTGGGGTTATTTGTGGAGCAGTGGGAGCTTCAGCTGCATCCTCAAGCACGGGAGAGGACTGGCTAAAACAAAAAGATCATTAGAGTTAGATCTTTTGAAGGTAGAAAGGAGATAGAAAAAGAATAGGCTAAGTGTTTAGAGGTTTTAGGAGGAGTAGGGTAGAAATTAAGAAGGGATAGAGGAGAGAGACAGTGTATGGAAGAAAAAGTAGCATACCTAACAAGTTGGTTTCTTTAAGAGGATAGCCAAATTGTCAGCGGCAAGGCCCGTTTTATTGCCTGACGCCTTCTTCGCATGGGACTTAGTGGTCATCTCCCCTGGTTCATTTACGGAGACGCCTATCAGTGCAGGAGCCTTAATGGCGGCAGGCTCAAACCAAAAATGGTCTCCATCATCCTCATCATCATCCTTAGGATCAGGATGAGATGAAGGTTCTTCATCTTCTATGTTCAGCTCGTCCTCCTCTTCTTCATCATCATCATCATCAGTGATGAGTTCAACGGTCTTTTCAGCTGGAGAGTGAGGAGGGTCTTCGCCTTGCTCCTCCTTAGAAGGAGAGGGATCTTCAGCGGTTCCTTTAGGATGATCAACTTCCTGAGGGTCTTTGTCGTCAGTTTCTTCCTCCCCCTCAGCATTCAGAGGGAGGTCATCATTCTTTTCCTCCTATCCATCTGAATGGGGGGAGGTAGTAGTAGTAGTAGCATCCATAACAGCAGCAATAGCAGCTTCAGGGACCCTGTCTCCTTGGCCAGGGTGTCCTGAAGTTGAGGCCATTAGCATCTCAATAGTGTCCATCCTGTCTTCTAGGACAGGAAGGCGAGATGTAGCCAATATCACAAAATCCGTTGTCATCCCCAGAAGATTTCTATCAGATTGAGAGAAAAAGGAGATAGGGGCCGTTGGAGCTTCCATCCTCTCCAGGATCTTGGTGAGCAAGGTGTTGTTTTCAGCGACCTGTTTAGTAAGGCTGCTCACCTCACCTTGGATGTCAGAGAAGTTGTTCTTCAGCGATCCAACCTCGGTGCTGAGATTGGTGACGGTAGACTGAAGGTTGGTGATGGCGTTGGTGTTGTTGTTGACACCTGTTTCCAAGCTTGTCACTCCCTCTTGCAGCGATGAGATATCTGTAGAGTTAGCCTTATCTGCAAGAGTGGAGGAGATATTCTTCAGCGTATCCCCAGCATCAGTGATCGCTGAGGTGTTCGTGGAGAGGTTGGTGGAGAGATTCTTCACCTTTTCAGCGATGTCCGTGAGGGACATGCTGATCGTTCCCAGATTAGGACCTGAAAAAGAAAGTAACTTATGAGCAAAGGAAAGCTCAAAAGTTGGGGTTTCATAAAGGGATGAGGAATCTGTTTGGATACATATAGGATTCGGGTTGGAGAAGGCATTGATGTCCCTGTTACCACCAAAATATTCCATGTCATCCTCGAAAGAACTGACAGGGATAGTTGTAGAAGATCCTGCAGGTCCTGAAGAGTTGCGCTCATCAAATTTCGGAGCATAGCAGCGCTTGTATCCATCAGAGAGAAAGATGGAACCGTAGGAGCAGTGCTGAAGGTGGAGATGACCAATGGAGAGGAAGAAAGAGGGGCTAAGAAAGATGTTGTTGTAGCAGTTTCAACGCTGGAGTCGTTGAGAAATATCTCTTCAGCGTTTAGAGGCGTTGAAGATATAGGGGTAGCTTCCAGTGAAGCTTCAGAGACTTGAGGCTCTGAAGTGGTAGTAGGGGTGGCTGTTGCAGATGTGGAGGAGAGTTCCACGAAATTATCAAGTGTTGCATGTGAAGAGGCAATCACTGATTCTTGAGCCTGGGAAGGCTTGGGGTTCTCCTTGAAGGTCTTCTTGGACTTATGGGTGCCAAGGGTGGTTGAAGATGGTTTCCTCTTTTTTGAAGAGGTGGTTGTAGCAGCCTGGGTATCAGCGAAGGGTTGTGCCACTGAAGGAGCCGCTGAAGGAGAAGAAGTAGGAGGGTTGAGAAGAGAGAGAAGAGTAGAAAGACTTACCTCGCGTTCGATTGGTTTGAAGTCAAGAACCTCAGGGCCGACATGGGGGAGTTTGTAATCTCCCGGCTTGGGGTAATGTGACCCAAGGAGCATCTGGAGGACTGCAGAGATAAAGCGGGGATATGGAACGTTCAGGGATCGTTCAGGCTTCTCAACCTTCTCCATCAAGTCTTCGAAAATTATTCGGGCATAACCAACATTTAGCCCTTTCAGCAGGTAGTATCCCAAGGCTACCTGAGGCTTGGCAGCCTGATCAGTGGAGCCCACCTTATCCATCATGCAGGAGATGACGTAGGCAAATATAAAGTTCAACTCGGCAGGCATTTTGTTCTTGAGGACTTTGGTCAGTTTCTTGTCATCCTCCATGTTGCGGTTCTTGTCCCATGCATAGTGCATGAGATCAAGGAATGCACTCAGCTCTTGCTCTCCTTATTCACTTCCAAACTACTCAAATTCTCAAAACTACACATCTTTACAATCTTTTCAACCACACCCGCCTTTTCTTCTTCGATTGAAAACGGGCACCCAATGAACTCCGCAAGCCTCTTCACCTCGTTTCTACCGTCCCTTTTCATATCTTCGTATTTCAAGAAACGAATTCTCCCTGGGCTTTCCTTACTTGCTTTCCAATATCCCAAAATATGATCCCAATATGGTCCATATAACGAATTACCTTGAAAAAAATCTTCAAACGCCTCCTCAAATGGCACATCCTCCACCGATAACTTTTGTATTTCTCGCAAGTAATGGTAGTAAGAAACCACAACATCTTTTGCATTCCTATATATGTAAACAATCTTGCAATTTGAAGCTATGAGTGATTCTGGCAACGAAGCGTAAGGAAGGTGCATGGCCACGAGTGGAGATCCTGGGTTCTTGTGGATTTCTTCGGTTTCTTGAATGTATTTCTCCAAAAAAAGAGATGCATTCATGAGACAAGGTTATAAGCAGTGGGCTGGTGGAGTCATCAAACTTGTGTCGAGTTATAATGGCGAAAGCCAACACCTTTAGCCAAGTTGCGCCGGTTTTGGGGCAACTCGACAAGAGTACATCACTTGTTTGAGCTTTGAAGTTTTGTTGAGCTAAAATTGCTTCTTCAAGAAGATATTTTCTGTTCCAAAAGCCTTGATACTTGTAAATGGTTAACTTGCCTTTCAACCAACTACAATTGTGTTGAGGAAGTCTTTCGAATATAGCTTCCATGGCGGAGATCTATGATATGATTTTGAGGTGTTGGAAATATATTAATAGTGTACAATCTTGACTTTGGACTTGTTTTGTGATATTTTAAAAGTAGATAAGGAAACAAGAAGTGAATCTGAAGTTCAAGGGCTAAAAGGGAACAAAGGAAGAAGTTGTGGATGTCGCCTCACATATGGAGAAAGATGGAGGTTAGCGCAGCAATTATGAAGAACTTCAGGGGTTGGAAGTGTAAAATGCTGATATATTTAAAGGAGGTCTTCTCTCTCATGAAGACCAATTTGATTCATTTTTCATCTTTTATCAAATATAGCTACATAGTTTCTCTCTCAATATGTTTAGGGTTTATAACTAGTTATCTCTTTCATCCTTTGTAACTAGTTTAGATTTGATACATGTGCATTATATTTTGTAATAATAAGAGAAATAAGACGAGTATTCTTTGCAAGATGGTATCAGAGTTTCAAGGATAGATCCTTGATCTTGAAGCATCAAGAAATCACTCTCTTATAGAAGGTACTTGTTCCTTCGTCGTTTCTCTTTTTGTTTCCTTCCCTAAACTGTTGTAGATGTCAGAATCAAACATAGAAACAATGATACTTCCATGAAATCCGACGAAGCCATCTGGTTCCGTTGAGAAAACCCTTGGAACGAGCTTCAGTGATTGTTCGATTTTTCTATGTTTGTTGTAGCTTTCAGATCTGCTGTTCGACGTTCATAACGAGATACAGATATGAGTTCATTCTCTTTTTTTTTTCATACGAGTACAGATCTGCCTTCGGCTGTTGTTCGATTTGTTGCAGATCTGTTGTGGTTCGTGTGTGTCGTTTGTTTTATTTTCCTTCCCGTTTTCTTTCAAACGAAGAAGCAAGGACGTCCTTCTAATCGATCGGATGAAATCTTATGATTTATGTCGAAAAAAACTTGGAACGAGATTCTTTTGTTTTTATCGCTTTGCTTAAATCTTCTCTAACCCAGTTTGCCTAAATCTGGTTGTGTTCTCGGCTATAGAAACTCAAATCTGCACTATTTTTGCAGATTATTTGAGGTTCTCTTCTCGTTTTTTTTCCAGATTTGCTATCATTCCAGATTGGTATTTGTTGTAGCTTTCAGATCTGCTGTTCGACATTCATAATGAGATACAGATCTGAGTTCATTCTCTCTTTTTTCATACGAGTACAGATCTGCCTTCGGCTGTTGTTCGATTTGTTGCAGATCTGTTTTTGTGCCGGTTCGTTTGACGGATTGGCATTGCGATGGTTTCAATGGGAGAATCATAGGAGACCTTTTAGATGATGGGAGGATCTGAAGTTTACGATCCTTCGTCATTTCTGTTCATTTGGTGACCGGTTTCTCACCCTAAAACAGGGTGCGACAATGGAGAGGGGTATTACGAAGAGGAAAGGAGAAAATATAGAGAAAGGGAAGGAGGAAGAAGATATTAAAAAAAGAGATCGAGTTAGAGGACGAGTGGAGTTAATCGACAACTAATTCGAGCCGCTGTTTTTTTGTTTTTCGAATCACTTCCAGATATGCAGATTTGTTTTTCCAAAATCACCTCCTACAGTCGTTGTTTCTTTTTTTCATTTCTCAAACACAAATGACGATGATGGTTCCTTGAGTACACTAACGACCTCACTCGTTTGGTTGAAAAAAAAACTCGGATCTAGTCACTAAGTGTTTTAGTTTTTTCCTTCGGATCTATACGGATTCTTGTTATTAGTCTGTTAAATATAACTTGTTTCTGTTTTTCCTTGTCACAGATCTGGTCCAAATCTCAGATCTGGTCCTTGCTTTTTTTTTTCTCTCAGATCTGGTCCGTTTTCTCAGATCTGGTCCCGTCCTTTTTTTTCTCACAGACCTGGTCTGAAATCTCAGATCTGGTCCCTTGTTCGATATTCTGCTTACTGCTTTATATTTTTCATTGTTTGTAGTAGATCTGGTCCATATCATCTCAGATCTCTTTGTATATGTTTGGATACTAGTTAGTTATGTTGTTGTACTGTTAAAATCTATCCAACATTGGTTTCTCATTTGTTCAGGTGTCTAAGTCAATCACTACTGTGATTAATTCTTAGACGGTTAGTGGACCGCTTATGCAAAATCTCTGTAAGTCTTCTTTCCTTTTTGCTTCCTATGTTCCTTCTTTATTCGGCTGGCACGGAGCGCACTGTAAGTTCTTCTCTTCTCTAGTTTCTGGTATTGTATATTGGGTGTTCTTGTGCTTCTGTGTGTCTCTTGGTACTGTGCTGCTTGGTTCATGCTTGTTTGATTGTCTTGGGGAGTGCTTCCTCCTTTGTTTTGGTATTTGAATAGTGGGCTTGACCTAGCACCTCTGAGTGCTTTAGGAATCCTGCTGTAATCTATTCAGTTTACCCTGTGTGCCTTTCTTGTTGTTTTTCGTTTTTTGTTCTCACCCATGGCTAGCTCTACTGATTACCCTGAGGGTTCAGGCACAAAGGAATCCAAAGTTGCAAAATTAGATTTTAGAGACCCCTTGTACTTGCACCCCAGTGACACCAGCGGGGCACCTCTATTGAATTTTAAATTAAGCGGCACTGATAATTACCGTGTCTGGGCTTGTGCTATGACCTTAGCCTTGGAAACTAAGAACAAGTTAGGCTTTATTGATTGATCCCGTCTTTGTCCTGAAAATGACCCTGTTTTAGGAAAACAATGGGACAGGTGTAATTCTGTTGTCCTTTCCTGGATCTTAGGCTCTATGAATGAGGATCTCTTTTTAGGTCAGGTGTTTTCCAAAGAATCCTCCTAGGTTTGGGACGAATTAAAAGAAACATATGATAAGGTTGATGGATCTGTCACGTTTAACCTGTACCAAAAGATAAACTCCTTAACCCAAAATGGCACCTCCGTTTCTGAGTATTATCACAAACTTAACTCCTTGTGGAAATAATTTGATGCTTTTGTTTAAGCTACCTTCATGCACTTGTAATGCCTCTCACGACTTTTATCAACACAGTCAACTTATCAAATTGATGCAATTTTTGATGGGTCTTGATGATATCTATCAACCTATCAGAAGTAACATCCTTACCCGTGACCCCCTTCCATCTGTCAAAACTGCTTTCTCCCTAGTTTCTAGAGAGGAATCCCATCGGGTGGGTACCACCCCTGCTTCTCACAACAAATCTCAACACTCTGCCTTTTTAAGCAAAACCATTGATAGTAAAAAGAAAACTGGTCTCAAATCTTCTAATCTCATGTGCAAACATTGTGGGATTTCTGGTCATACTATTGAACGCTGTTACAGACTCATATGCTTTTCAAAAGATTTTCAATTTCGACGAAAACCTCAAAATCCAAATTTTAAACATGTCGCTGGAAATGCCTGTGTTTTTGAGTCTCTTTCTCCTAAACAACCTGTTTCTACTTTGTCATTTCCCTTTTCTAAGGAACAGGTTGCCAAGATATTAAACCTGATTGGTCAGAAAAACACTCAAGATGGGGTATCTGCTAATATGGCATGTATAACTTCTAGACCTTCCCTGGGTTGGATCATTGACTCTGGTGCAAACCAGCACATGACATCCAACACATCTTGTCTTGAAAATGTTGTTGATATTTCTGACTTAAATCTTACGGTAAATCAGCCCAATGGGGCTGAAGCCAAAATAAATAAAATCGGAAATTTCAAACTCACAAATACTGTAACTCTGTTTGATGTATTGGCCATACCTGATTTTCATGTCAACCTTCTTTCTGTTCACAAATTAGCTAGAGACAGTAAACTTTTCATAGGTTTTGATGCATTTCGTTGTTATGTTCTTAATCTTCAAGCTTCTCTTCGAGAGAGTATTGTGGGGACTGGTAGTGAGACAGGTGGGTTATATTTCTTTGATCAAAACGTTAACACCAAGTCCCTCCCTAGTAGTAATATGGTTGTTTCTTGTTCTGTTTCCACTCACTTATGGCACAGTCGCCTAGGCCACCCAACTGACCTAGTGTTGAAAGTGCTAAAGGACCAACTTAATCTTGGAAATGACGTGAGTGTTCCCTGTGAGATTTTCCATAAGGCAAAGCAAACCTGAGATAAATTTAACCTTAGTGAGCGTAAAACTAAATGTCTTGGGGAATTAGTCCATTTGGATGTCTGGGGACCCTATCATGTTCAAAGTAGGGAAGGATACAAATATTTGCTGACTATTGTTGATGATTTTACCCGTGTTGTGTGGTTTTTTTTGTTAAAAGGAAAACATGAAGTTGGTGATTACATAGTTGAGTTTGTGAACCTTATTGCCACTCAATTTGAAACGTATGTCAAAACATTTAGAAGTGACAATGGGACTGAATTTTCTAATTCCAAACTCAACTTGTATTTTAAAAACAAAGGCATCATTCATCAGACCTCTTGTGTTTACACCCCTCAACAAAATGGGGTGGTGGAACGCAAACATCGTCACTTACTTAATGTAGCTAGGGCTCTTATGTTTCAGGGGGGGGGTGTACCTCTTAACATGTGGAGCGAATGTGTTCTTACGGCTACTTATTTGATAAATTGGACCCCTGCATCAATTTTAAATGGTAAGTGTCCTTATGAGCTTGTCCATGGTTTTAAACATGTCCTTACTCATCTTAGGAACTTTGGGTGTTTGTGTTTTGCGATTATACCAAATTTGACTGATAAGTTTCCATCCAGATCTGAAAAATGTATTCTTTTGGGATATGCAAATTCCCAAAAGGGATATAAACTTTTTAGTTTGGACTCAAAGAAAATTATAATTTCTCGTGACGTAAAATTTTATGAAAACATTTTCCCATATAAGATGAGTTCGGATAAGTCGTTTAATCAAAATAATGGAAAATTAAATACCCTGAATTTCTTTGATATCTTTACTGAATCCACTGATAATTTTTTTTTATTCACCTCCCAATGATGAAAATGGAAACCCCTTATTCGATGAAACCTTTAGTGACCATAGTCAGCTTGGTAGCCCTAGTAGAGCTGACAGTAGGCTGCCTCCTCGCAGGTCAAATGACTGCATTAATCAAGACACTTCCATGCCATCTGGAAATGATTTTGAACAAAATCTAGGACGACGGCCACTGAGTAGCACCGATGTGGCTGCCAGTCGGCCATGTGATGCTAATGTTGAGCATGTTAATGATCAAAATTTAAATCTAGGTTCCAATTCTGAGGGAAATCTATCTCAACCTTCTTCCTCTACTTCTCATTCTTCTAGAAAATCTGCTAAAGTATCAAATTTTCCGAGAAAGTTTGATGACTTTGTGGTAGAGGGAAAGGTCAAATATGGGATAGAAAAGGTGGTGAATTATTCTTGTCTTAGTAATGAGAATTTTTGTTTTGTTTCTAGTCTTAATAAATCTGTTGAACCCAAAACTTTTAAAGAAGTTTGTAATGATTAATTGGATAAATGCTATGAATGAGGAAATGGAATCTCTTCATAGAAATGGTACATGGGATATTTGTGATTTACCTTCTAATAGAAAACCTATAGGATGTAAATGGATCTATAAAATAAAATACAAGTCTTCGGGTGAGATTGAGAGATATAAGGCTAGACTCGTTGCTAAGGGTTATAGTCAAAGAGAGGGTATTGACTATGATGAAACTTTTTCTCCAGTGGTCAAAATGGTAATAGTAAGATGTATTATTGCTTTAGCTGTACATTTTTAAATGAAGTGTTTGTCAATTAGATGTTAATAATTTTTTCTTGTATCGGGATTTGTCTGAAGATGTTTATATGACTCTACCTGAAAGCTATTATAATTCAGATGATCATAAAGTGTGTAAACTTGTTAAATCTTTGTATGAATTAAAACAGGCTCCTCGACAATGGTATGCTAAGCTATCTACGTGCCTTATTGGTTGTGGTTTTGTTCAAAGTGAAAGTGATTACTCTCCCTTTACTAAAAATTCTGGTTCTGTTTTTCTTGCTTTTCTAGTCTATGTTGATGACATTGTATTGACTGGTAATAGTTTAGATGAAATAAATAAAGTAAAAGGTCAGTTGAAAAGTCAATTTCTTATAAAAGATTTAGGAAAATTAAAATTTTTATTGGGTATTGAAATTTTAGATTGCATTGATGGTGTTTGTATGTCACAAAGGAAATACTGTTTAGAATTGCTTAATGATTTTGGTTATCTTGGGTGTAAACCTTGTAGTACCCATATGGATATGAACATGATGGTCACCGATTCTAACAGCTCTAAAGATCTTCCTTTTACTGATTTTTCTGGTTACCAAAGACTAATTGGTAGGTTAATTTATTTGTTAGCTACTCGACCAGATATAGCTTTTGCCGTACATTACCTTAGCCAATTTATGCATGCTCCTAGACAGTCTTACTTGAAACTTGCCCTTATAGTGCTTAGATACTTGAAGCTTTATCCCGGAAGTGGTGTTAGCGTTACCAGGTCAGATAATTTCTGTTTAAAAGGTTTCGTAGATGCTGATTGGAGTAAGTGTCTTTCTACTCGACGGTCTGTTACGGGTTATTGTTTGTTTTTGGAAATTGTATGATTTCGTGGAGAAGTAAGAAACAGAATACTGTTTCTTGTTCCTCCGCTGAATCTGAATATCGGGCAATGGCTGCTACTGTCGTGAAATTGTTTGGGTTTTGAAAATTCTAGATGATTTACATTTAAAAGATTTACTTCCTGTAAATCTATTTTGTGATAACAAATCAGCAATTCAAATACCTATACTCTTGTTTTTCATGAACGCACTAAACACATCGAAATTGATGTTCATCAAGTTCGACGACTGATTAGTGTGGGTGTGTTAAAGGTTTCCAAAATTGTTTCTGCTGAAAATACTTCTGATATCTTTACAAAATCTCTTGGAATAAATCAACATAATTTTTTATGTTCAAAAATGAGAATGCTTGATTTATTCAAAGGTCAAGATTGAGGGCGGATATTGGAAATATATTAATAGTGTACAATCTTGACTTTGGACTTGTTTTGTAATATTTCAGAAGTAGATAAGGAAACAAGAAGTGGATCTGAAGTTCAAGGGCTAAAAGGGAACAAAGGAAGAAGCTATGGATGGAGCCTCACATATGGAGAAAGATGGAGGTTAGCGCAACAATTGTGAAGAACTTCAGGGGTTGGAAGTGTAAAATGTTGATATATTTAAAGGAGGTCTTCTCTCTCTTAAAGACCAATCTGATTCATTTTTCATCTTTTATCAAATATAGCTACATAGTTTCTCTCTCAATATGTTTAGGCTTTATAACTAATTATCTCTTTCATCTTTTGTAACTAGTTTAGACTTGATACATGTGTATTCTATTTTGTAATAATAAGAGAAATAAGATGAGTATTGTTTTCAGGGAATTTAATTAAAATACCCAAAGTTTGACTTTGACTTGCCAAAATACCAATTTTCTCGTCGAATTTGCCGAAATACCCATTTTTCCCACGGTGGGACCCTCGATCGCGGGACCCACAACCACGTGGCACGACATGGCACCATCTTTGGCCAAATCTCCCGCTATGCCCCCTCAAGAAACCCCGCGGCTACAACTCCCCCCCCCCCAACTATGCCCGCGGTTACCAAAATGGCCCCTTGTCCCGCGATCGCGGGATTTATCTGCCACGTGTATGGCTGGGGTTGAAACCGTAATTTTTTATAACTCTTCCCAACCCCCACCCTACAATGTCGGCTATAAAGATAGAGGGTGGGGGACCAACATCCGACCACCATACCTCATTTTTAAACCCTCTCCCAACTCTCTCAACTTCTCGTGTCGATTACACGCTCGGTTTGAAGATGTCACGTGTTAGGGATGTGGTAAGTCATTTTTCTTAACTTTTTGTAGTTTCTTGTTGTTATCTTAAATGTTCAAAATATATGATATGTAAACTTTGTTGTTTAAAGTTTGTTGTTTGAACTTTGTTGTTTGAATGTTGTTGTTTAAACTTTGTTGTTATCTTAAATGTTCAAAATATATGATATATAAACTTTGTTGTTTAAAGTTTGTTGTTTGAACTTTGTTGTTTGAACTTTGTTGTTTGAATGTTGTTGTTTAAACTTTGTTGTTATCTTAAATGTTCAAAATATATGATATATAAACTTTGTTGTTTAAAGTTTGTTGTTTGAACTTTGTTGTTTGAACTTTGTTGTTTGAATGTTGTTGTTTAAACTTTGTTGTTATCTTAAATTTTTGAAATATATAATATGTAAACTTTGTTGTTATAAAAAATATGTTAAAGTGGTTTTATAAAAAATAAGTTAGTGTTTTTTAGTTAAAAAAAGATGAGTGTATTTTCCAAAAATAAATGTTAGAGTGAGTTTATAAAAAATAAGTTAGTGTTTTTTTTAAAAGTTGGTGTTATGTATAGAAATAAATGTTAATTTTTTTTATAAAAAAGTATGTTAGTGTTTTTTTGGTTATAAAAAGAGAGTGTTTTTTTAAAAATTAAATGTTAGAGTGAGTTTATAAAAAATAAGTTAGTGTTTTTTTTTAAAAGGTTGGTGTTATTTATAGAAATAAATGTTAAATTTTTTTTATTAAAAAAGTATGTTAGTGTTTTTTTGGTTATAAAAAGAGAGTGTATTTTTTTAAAATTAAATGTTAGAGTGAGTTTTATAAAATAAATGTTAGTGTTTTTTTTAAAAGTTGGTGTTATTTATAGAAATAAATGTTAAATTTTATTTTATAAAAAAAGTATGTTAGTGTTTTTTTGGTTATAAAAAGAGAGTGTTTTTTTAAAAATTAAATGTTAGAGTGAGTTTTATAAAATAAATGTTAGTGTTTTTTTTTATAAAAAAGTTGGTGTTATTCATCAAAAAAAATGTTAAAGTGTTGGTTATAAATGTTTTTACAACTTAGGTCCCTAAACTTTGTTAATTTACAACTTAGGTCCCTAAACTTTGCTACTTTACAACTTATGTCCCTAAAATTTAGTGAATGCAAACTTAGGTCCCTAAACTTTGCTAATTTACAACTTAGGTCCCTAAACTATGGTGAATGACAGCTTAGATCCCTAAACTTTGGTGAATGACAACTTAGGTCACTAAACTTTAGTGAATGACAACTTAGGTCACTAAACTTTAGTGAATTATTTAATTGTTTATATTTCTTTTGAAATTGGCTTCACATGCCATACTCAAATTCATTTTGGCCTCTTGCCAAAAGCATCTATATATAACAATGTTACATTGAAATAAAAAATCCCACAACATATCTATTTGGATTTTGTCAAACGGGTGTAAATAGCCCTAAGGTATGTGGGGACTTAAGCAATCCTTGTGATTCCCTTGCTACCTGGAAGTCCAATTTATTGAGTGGATTCTTTTCTAAAACTAAAATACACAAATAATTATCAACCCAATAAACCAAACAAGCATTATAACATCCGTGAATTTTCTATGCAGCGTGATTTTTTAACGATCGACTTGACGTTAAGGTGTCGCGTTTCGTTCATCGTAGAGATGAGACAGCGCTTCGCCAATTTAGGAGATCGGGTACGTGCGGTTGATGAGATCTTCAGAGGGACACCTTTCGGTCCATGGCTGGATCTTACCATGAGCGGTGGCGACCCCATGCTAGTCCACATGTTTCTACAGCTGGAGGTCGAGGTCTCCAATTCTGATGAGGAGGAGATGTATTTTGATGTCTTCGGGCATCATATGCGGTTTGGCCGTCATGAGTTCTGTCTTATTACAGGACTACTTTTTGGAGACGAACTGTTGATCCAAACCCTCAGTGATTTGATAATGACCCTCTCTTACATACTTAGTGAAAATTGTAAGTAAACAATATGTATCAGAGTTTCACTATCGCTGATAAGTACTAAGATCTTACAGTACCGCTGATAGGAACTCTCGCTCTTTTAAATTAAACATTCAGCGAACACTGTTCATCATTAATGCGCTGAGTCTGTTCAGTCATTATGATGATCGCTGATAAGTTAGTTGTTTACTTATGATCCCTGAAGACAAGTTTCACGTCAACAAAGGTTCTACGCTGAAGTCGAAGATCAAGCTCAAGAACCAGCGACAAGTCTCCTAATGAACTGATGCGGATCAGCGAAGACTCAGATTTGTCCACTCAACGTGAAGTATCAAGTACAAGACTTCAGCTATCGCTGAACTTTATCATCTGCTGAATAGTAAATGATAATCGCTGAATCAACGAAAGCTGATCATGAAGTCCTCCGTACAAAGTACTTTTGTCTTAACCACCCTTGCACGCCTCCGTACGAAATGTCAGAAAAGAACCTCCGAATATCTGAAATCGTACAACCACTCTGATACTACACTGTTCATCCTTACGGCTACTAAGGTTGTCAACCAAGGTCAATGACATGCAACCAACCAGCTGATGACACGTGTAAAGTATATACTGACTTGCATTAAATGCATGCAGTATATAAAGAGATGAACTCACTTCATTTGAAGTAACTTGCTAACTCTGGACAAGTTCAAATCTCTTATCTCAGATAGGTTATTATTAGTAATTTCCTTATCTCTCTTAGTGCAAGAAACCTTAGTGTTCCAACTTGTTTAGATTTAGGTTTATCCTTAATCTTGTCTCCGCAACAAGCTGTAAATTGTTAATGATTTATCAATAAACAATTTAGAAAAGTAAAATCTGTGTGTTTGTATTCAACCCCCCCCCCCCCCTTCTACAAACTTGTATAGGCCTTCGGGACCAACAAGTGGTATCAGAGCAGATTTGTTTAATCTCATAAACAAGATCTAATCTAAGATATTTCTCTTCCTTGCTATTATCTGAAAATGGCCAACACAAACACAAATTATATAGACAATGGTTCTCTTGCAAAACCCCCTAGATTTTCCAGAGATAACTTCAACTTATGGAAAAATAGGATGACACTCTTCTTAGAAGGTGTAGACCCTACTATGCCTTACTATCTTGAGAATGGTCCATTCATCCCCGTAAGATTTGATGCTGCAGTTCCAGGCACTGAGAATAGACCTGCTATTCCAGAAAGGCTGGTACCTAAAGAAATCCATCAATGGACTGACGAAGATAAGAAGAAAGTGGCTATAGATACAAAAGTCAGATCCATACTATCCATGGCCCTTCCTGACGAAGTCTACCATTCCGTCATGAACCTGAAATCATCAAAAGCCATGTGGGACACAATATGTGTTCAGTATGAAGGAACGTCTGAAGTCCAGGACTCAAGAAAGATCAACCTGGTAAGACAATACGAAAGCTTCATTTCTGGTAAGAATGAAACTCTCTCTGAAGTTCACCAACGTTTTAATTGTTTAATTATAGATCTGAAAACTGTTGGTAAGGAATATTCTAACTTTGAAGTGCTGACAAAGTTTCTAGAATGTTTACCTGAAAGCTGGGACAATTATTCCATGTGTCTCAAGCTATCAAAGGATCTAAGATCAATGACCCTTGCTACCTTATATGGCACGTTGCTGAATCATGAGCAATCTAGCCATCTTAAGAAGAATCTTGTAAAAGATTCCAAAAGCACCCCTGTTGCTTTACTCTCAGAGTAACCTTCTACTCAGCGACCCTCGGTCACTATCACTGAGTTAGAGAGTAACTCTGAAAGGTCATCAGATTCTGATTCTTCAGATGATGATGAATCCTTGGCTCTCCTAACTAAAAAGTTCAGGAGATTCGCCAAGAAGAAAATGTTTAGAAAGAACAAAACTCTTTCCATAGATGACAAGCCTAAAACATCAGCTTTTGTTGATAAGGCTACTGCTACTTGTTTCAACTGCGAAAAGACAGGTCATTTCGCTAATGAGTGCAGGTCAAAGAAAATCATGAGACCTTCAGCTTTTACAAAGAAATCCTTTGTTCCAAGGAATAAAGATGACAAATACTCAAAGCTGAAGGAGAAGTATGCAAAGCTGAAAAGCTTTAAGAAGAAAGGAAAAGGCCTGATGGCTGACTATGATTGGGCTGCTTCTGATGAAGAAGCATCATCATCTGATTCTGAAGATGATGAAGCAAATCAATGTCTCATGGCTAAGATTGAAGAAGAGGAAGAAAGTTCAAACATTCCCTCCACTTAAACATCTACCATTCAGGTATCACCTTCTTTCTTTACCAATATTGCAAATATTGATGAAGCTGATAGTCTCCGTAAGATCGATCTCTTGACTAGAAGTTTATACGAAGCCATGAACGGCAAAACTGTGGTTGAAAACCAAAACCTTGATCTCGCTGAAAAGCTTAAAAACTGCCACCTTCAAATAGAAAAGCTTTCTAAAATTGAAGAAGATTTTAACGATCAAGTATATTTAAATCAGCTAGTCAAAATCGAACGAGCAGAAGCTATCGCTGCATTAGAGGCTGAAAAAGCTACTGTTGAAGGATGGTGTAATTCTTCAACAAAGATCACTGAGATAATTAAGGCTCAGATTCCTCTGAGTGATAAACGTGGTCTGGGTTATAAATATGATACTCCAAAACCAACCACTGAACGTTCAATGCTTAAATTTGGAACGTTCGTATCCTCAGTCACTGACACTTCATCATCTCAGTGCTCCTCGTCCATTACACCAATCCCTGAGGAAACTCCTACCTCCTCAAAAGGTAAGGAGAAAATGGTTTATTCAAAACCTACCTCTGTCTCTAAAGACTAAGGTAAAGGAATTGTTATTTATCAAAATCCTCAGAAGGGTACATTAGTACCAAAGCTGAATGCTTCTAAAGCCTCAGTGACCTACCCCTCTGGATCTAGAAAGCTGATCTCTGGATCTATTCAGCGATCTACTCCTAGACTCAGAGTGGATGTCCTTGGTAAGAAATCTGAAGAACTGAATGTTCGTCCCATTTCTAAAGCCAATAGTTTACTTGGTGCTGGCACTTCTAATTCAAAATTAAAAGCTCAGCATACAAGTGGTCCTAGAACTACTTTTAGTTATAGGAAATGTTATCACTGTGGACTTACCGATCATATTGCTAGTAAGTGCCCCACAACCACCAAAGCTGAAAAGATAGCTAAGGTGAAGATTGCCCCCAAGGCAAAGAAGACCAACCCTGGTGCAAATCAGGTCAAGGTGAATTCTACCACTGAGGTTAAGAAATTAACCAAAGTGAAGAAAGACAAAGCTGAATCTTCAAATGCTGCGAAGACTGCTGAACCTTCAATTCCAACTACTTCCACTGACAAACGTGTATACATGGTTAAGTGGGTACCTAAGAAAAACTAATCTTCCTTTGTATTGCAGGTTAAGAAGGGTATCTGGTATCTCGATAGCGGATGCTCTAGACACATGACTGGTAAGAAAAGCCTGCTCGCTGAATACAAGGAAGAGAAAGGTCCCTCTGTGACTTTCGGTGGAAATGGAAAAGGACATACCCGAGGGTATGGTGTACTTTCAAATGGTACAACCTCCTTCAGAAGAGTCGCATATGTTGAAGGGCTGAAACATAATCTTCTGAGCATCAGTCAGCTTTGCGACATGGATAACAAAGTAATTTTTACTAAGGAATCCTGCTTTGTCTCTGACAAAAAGGAGAAGATAGCTCTCAGCGGTTATCGTTTGGAAAATGTTTATGTAATAAACATGGACTCAACAACCACTGAGAACTCCTGTTTCTTCTCAAAGGCATCTTCTGATGTCAACTGGCTATGGCACAAGAGGCTCTCGCATCTAAATTTCAAGACACTGAATACTCTTTCCTCCAAAGAGTTAGTCACTGGTCTACCTCAGCATTCATACGCCAAAGAGTCTTTATGTTCAGCGTGTGAAAAAGGGAAGCAGACCAAGGCAAGCTTCAAGTCAAAGCAAGTCTCCTCAGTGTCATCTCATCTACAACTACTCCATATGGATTTGTTTGGACCTGTTAACAAACAATCCATCGCTGGAAAGAAATATACGCTGGTCATAGTTGATGAATTCTCTCGTTACACATGGGTAATGTTTCTCCGTTCTAAGAGTGACACCCCTGAAGAACTCATCACCTTTGTTCGGAAGATGGAAACTCTGAACAATATGACTGTTCGCTCAATAAGGAGTGATCATGGAACTGAATTCAAAAACAGTTCTCTTGATTCCTTCCTTGAGAGTAAGGGTATTTCTCACAACTTTTCGTCAGTGAGAACACCGCAACAAAATGGAGTCGCTGAAAGAAGAAATAGAACAATTATTGAAGCTGCACGTTCAATGCTCAGCGATTCTCACCTGCCTACTCAGTTTTGGGCAGAAGCTGTCAACACTGCTTGTTTTACGCAAAACAGGTCGCTGATAGTTAAAAGATTCAAAAAGACAACCTATGAACTTTTTCATGGGAGAAAGCCTTCAATCAGCTTTCTTCACATCTTTGGATGTCAGTGTTTCATACTGAACAACAGAGATGCCCTTGGAAAGTTTGATCCTAAGGATGATGATGGAATCTTTCTTGGATACTCCTCAGTCTCCAAAGCCTTCAGAGTCTTCAACCGTAGAAGACAAACTGTAGAAGAAACTATTCACGTCACGTTTGACGAATCCCGTTCAGCGAACTCTAAACCGAACGCTGATACAGAAGAACTGAATCAATGGATGTTTTCTCATCTTGGTGATTCAGAAGATATTCCCACTCCTCATGCTCATCCAGTAGAAGATGATAGTCCCACTATCATTCCAAACATGCAGAACAGTGAAGCTGAAACATCATGGGTCTCAGCTGTTCCTATAAACACTATACCTGCAGTTGATCCAAATGTCTCAGACATTCCATCTATTTCTCAACAATCAGTGAATGAAGTGACAAATGCAAACATTCCTCTCTTAGCTGATAATCCAGAAGTAGCTGAAGCCTCATCTTTAGTTTCTCCAGTTCAGACTGAGTCAGCGACGTATGCTCCGGCTCAGCGATGGACTGTAAATCACCCAATCGATCAAATTCTTGGTGATCCCAACGCTAGTATTCAGACTCGTAGAAGTGCAGGTAATATTTGTTTATTTGTTAACTTTATTTCTCTAACTGAACCAAAGAAAATAGATGATGCCCTCAGAGATCCAAACTGGGTCAGCGCTATGCAAGAAGAGCTGACTGAATTTGAAAGAAACAAAGTTTGGAAACTCGTTCGTAGACCAACTGACAAAACGGTGATAGGCACTAAATGGGTCTATCGAAACAAGTTGGACGAACATGGTACTGTAACTCGCAACAAAGCTCGTCTTGTTGCTCAGGGATACAGGCAAGAGGAAGGCATAGATTATGACGAAACTTTTGCTCCAGTAGCAAGACTTGAATCTATTCGTCTTTTCTTAGCATATGCTGTACACAAAAACTTCACTGTACATCAGATGGATGTCAAATCAGCGTTTCTAAATGGATAGCTGAATGAAGAAGTTTATGTGGAACAACCTCCAGGATTCTCAGATCCTAAGCGCCCAGGTTACGTTTATAAACTGGACAAGGCACTTTATGGCTTAAAGCAAGCTCCTCGTGCATGGTATGATACTCTCTCTACTTATCTCCATATTGAAAAATTTGAGAGAGGTAAGATTGACAAAACTCTATTTTTTAGAAAAGTGAAAGGTCATATCATTTTAGTTCAAATATATGTTGATGACATTCTATTTGGTTCTACTAACCCTGAGCTTTGTACTCGTTTCGCTGATAGAATGAAAGATGAGTATAAAATGAGCATGATGGGTGAACTAACATATTTCCTTGGTCTTCAGATTAAGCAAACTGAAAAAGGAACTTTTATAAATCAGGGAAAATATGTTAAAGATATGCTGAAGAAATTCGACTTAACTGAAAGTTCAGCTATGAAAACCCCTATGGCACCATCGCTGACACTTGATAAGGACACAAAGGGTGTTCCTGTCAATGTCACGCTGTACCGTGGGATGATCGGCTCACTATTGTATCTTACAGCTAGCCGACCCGATATTATGTTTGCAACATGTCTGTGCGCACGATATCAAGCTGAACCTAAGATATCCCATATGAAAGCTGTAAAGCGAATCTTTCGATATCTTAAGGGTACATCGAATCTAGGTCTTTGGTATCCCAAAGACTCAGGATTCGATCTAACCGCCTATTCAGACAGTGATTTTGCAGGTTGCAAAATGGATAGGAAAAGCACCACAGGAGGATGTCAGCTCCTGGGTGGAAAGCTGGTAAGTTGGACAAGTAAGAAGCAAAACTCAGTGTCCACTTCCACAGCTGAAGCTGAATATGTAGCCGCTGGAAGCTGTTGTTCTCAAGTCTTGTGGATGAGAAATCAGCTACTAGACTGTGATCTTCAGCTCTCCAAAATTCCAATCTATTGCGACAGCACTAGTGCCATCGCTATAGCAAACAATCCAGTGCTACACTCAAAGACAAAACACATAGAAATCAGATATCATTTTATCAGAGATCATGTGATGAATGGTGATATAGAACTTCATTTTATCCCAACTGATTATCAGTTAGCTGATTTATTTACCAAACCTCTTGATGAGACAAGATTCAACTTTCTCATCAGCGAGCTTGGAATGCTGAACTTTGAAGGGTAAAATCTTCAGCGGTTCACATTTGATCAGCGATACGTTTATACAAACTTGTATAGCCTTCGGGATAAAATCAACTCATATAATCCATTTCATCATCTTCTCTCTGAATAAACTTGGTTAAACTGATATCCAGGTATGTTTTCTCTCTCTGACAATCGCATGTAAATGCAAGATTTCAAAATAAATTACATCGCTGAATATCTCTTCCTTAACAGCGATATTTTGAAAGTTCTTTAAACCTTCACTGATATTTTCTATTCAGTGCTTCATGTTTTTCAAAAGAGTCCCTGAGCTTTCAAAACCTCAGAGACATCCTAAAAGAATGTGAAAGGACAGTTGTGACGTCATTGCAACGGATAACACTAGGCACGATTTCTTTCTGACACACGTTTGCACGTTTCGTTCAAACTTCCAATCAAATGCAAACACGTGTCCGTGTCATGATGAAAACCTTTTCCCGCTCAAGGTTTTCTCTCTCTAAAACTCTCTATATAAACAAACTCTTGGTTTATATTTGTTTTTTACGCGATCAAATCTTCCTCCGCAAGAAAGAATCCTCTGTTGCATTTGTGCTCTCAAAAACCTCAAGAACTGTTCATCATCTTCTTCATCAAAACATCAAGGTTAATATGTTCTTATCTATTATCAAATGCGTATAACTTGTTTTCGATCTTCTCATTGTTTTAACAAGATCAAACAAAAGAACTTTGTAAAATAAAATCATTTCTTTCATGGTTTTATGAACACAACCATTTCATGGTTGTTCTTCAAGTTTTAAATCTAAATCTTAAACTTGTTCTTCATTCGTATCCAGTTTTCTTTTAGAAACTGGAATACAAGACTTTATGGGTTTTACATTTCATTTCAAAATCATGAAAAACCCTAATCTTCATTAAGACATTTTTGTCTGAATGAAATGAACAAAATTCGAAACATCTTAATGGAAATTTCTTTCCACATTAAGATAATTCTTATTTGTTAACATCTTTGGTTGAACTGATAATACAGAGAAATGGCAACTTCAAAGATCAATGTTACCGCTGAGAACATCTCCGCTGACTCTGAGGAAGTGGATCTCTTCAAAGCTCCTCAGGTTAAGTTCACGCTGGATCAACTAGATTGGACCAAGGTCAACAACCTCTCTGCGCTTCTCGAGTTTCCTCCTCGAAAGCAAGTCACACATCTGGATGATGCTGTGAATTTCCTGAAAAACTGCTGCATTTCAACAGCCCTGACCATCACACCTCCTGCAAGTCAGTTACTACTATCCCAGTTCTGGTACTCTGCCAGACACACTCAGCTACCCTCCGCCAAAGATCCCTCCAAAACCATCGATTGCATACTCAGCGATACTGAGTATGGCACAATTAAGATAACCCCCGCAATCATTCGAAAAGCCCTGAACTTTCCCAATGCTACCAAAGAAAAACCGTTTGTTCCATTCCCTGACCATAAGAAGCATGCTGACAGAGAAGAAATCATTGCTTTTCTCGACGCAATGGGTTACATCTGGGAAACTGGAAGGGAAAAGAAGCCCGAGAAGAAGCTGACGCTGATAAAGAAGTCCAAAATGCCCAGCGAGATGAATTTCATCTTCGCACACCTGATCAGCTGCATGACAGCGAAGACCGGCTCCTCTGATCAAGCCGCTCAACCTCAGCAGGCTATGGGATACGCACTGCTGAAAGGTCTACATATTGACTGGGCATCTATCATTTATGATGACCTAGTACAAAGAGTAGATTCTGCTGCTGACAGACCTGCATGGGTTCCCTACCCCCGTTTCATCAGCGCCATCTTCCAATATGGCCTGAAGGACAGCTATCCTCAAGAGGGTGACCTGAAACTTTCTCAGGTTGGCCCTAAGGTGCTCGATTTCAAACCTGTCGACAATGAGGTACATCTCTCTACCCTTCTCTCTCTTCTTAACCCTAATTCTTCGACTTCTGTGGCTCCTTCAGCGACAATACCCATCGCTGATACCCCGGCAACACATTCCTCTCCTTTTAAGAAAAGGAAACACTCTCACACCTCACTTGATTCCAAAAGGATCAAGAAAACCAAGGAGCAACCCCAGCAATCCCATGCTGAAGACTCCTCAGCTCATTCTGAAGAGCTGAAGGAAAGTTCCGTGGTACGCTCTGCCACACCCATTCAAGCCATCCCTTCAATCCCGGCCTCAGCGTCTCTAAACGCTGAGGTTAGAAACTTGGAAACTACCCAACCTCCCTCAGTCTCTCAAAAGACTGATGAAGTGATTGTCAGCGATTCCAACGCTGAACTCAGAACCCGAACCCGAACCCCAATCTTATCCTTCGCTTCTCCCTCCACTCACTTGGACACTCCTCCAAAGAACACTGGAGATGCCATCATTCCAGAAGCCACCGTTGACGCTTCTCAACAAATGATGAAGAAAGGACCTGCAGAGATCACCATACCTCACCGTACTTTCGAAGAGGATATGGAACATTATTCAGGAACTTGCAACTTTGACGAGTTCATCAATCCTCCTGCAGGTACAAATCAACCCATATACACTGTAACTAAACCTGAAACTTCTGAGCTTTCCTTTGTTCACAAGTACTTATGTGTTACAGGTCCTAATTTGGGAGACATCAACGCTTCTCTGAAGTCCGTGGAAACAAAGCTGACCAGTCTCACCACCACACTCTCCAACAATTCTACAGTTGTAACAAACGCTGGAGAGAATTTGACAAAGCTGACAACGGTGGTGGAAAAGAAAGCTTCCACAGACGACATCAAGATTGTTGATAAGACTCTCAGCGATTTCGCCAAAGTGCTCGTTGACATCTACACAGACTACACCTCACTCAAACAATCAGTTTCCTCCATGTCCGGCGAAGTAACAGCGCTGAAGACATCGGTTGGAGCACTAGAAGGTGATATGTCTGCTGTGAAGACAAACGTTCAAACTCTGACGACTGACTTAGGCTCTATAAAGACCGACGTTGGTTCGATGAAAACAATGATTGAAGAGCTGCTCAACAAGGCAAGAACTCCTGCTCCTGAACCTGCCCCTGCCCCTGTATTGGAAACTTTCACAGCGGCGGATCGCAAAGAGCTGGAAAAGATCAATCCTGCTATATCTGGCCTTGAAGACAGATTAGCAGCGATAGAAAGTTGTATTAAAATCTCTGGCCAAGAAGACAGAGAAAATACAAATGCTGAGTCTACCCATTCCTCCCCCAGTCATCATGAAAAAGAGGGGGAGAAGAGCGCTGAACATCCCAGCGAGAAGAGCGCTGAGAAGAGCGCTGAAGACCTTTCCCATGATGAATCTATCAGGGGAGAGAAGAACGAAGACCTCACCTTCGCTGAAGAGGGTGAGAAGACTATTGAAGCAGAAGCAGCCGTTGGACCTCAGGGAGATGAAAACCCTGAGGGAACCGAGAAGCTCGCCTCTGTATCTGAGGGGGAGCAACTCGAAGAAGACGCTGAAGAATCCGAAGCAGATGATGATGAAGCCGTCGACATCCCTGATGATGAACCATCTTCTTCTCCAAAGAATGATGATGATGATGACGAAGATGACGATGATTTCTTTATCGTCAAACCTGCCCCAAGGATCAAAGCTCTTAAGGGAATCTCGATAAATGAACCTTCAGGGGAGCGGACAAAGACAAAGCCCTCAGCCTCTGGAGCTGAGAAAGGCAAAGGCAAAAGCGTCGCTGAAGATGACAATCTGACGATCTTGCTTGAAAAGCCGGTTTGTCAGGTACACTAATCATCTCTTACTCCATCCCTCCTCTATCATACACTATCAGTTCCTCTACCCAAGCCTATACACTTAAACCAATTCTCTCTATCTGTTTCTACCCAAGTTCTTACTTGTAAGATCGCTGTGTTTCAGCTAGTCCTCTCCCCTGTTTGAGGATATCGCTGAAGGCTCCACAACTGCGACTTCACCAATAATTCCAGCTGCCGCTGAAGAAATAATCCCAGTCTTGGATTTGATCTCTGAGACTGATGAACCTGAAGAACAAACTCTCTCACACAGAAACAGACCTTCCTTGGCTCCTCAAAAGCTAAGAGAAGAAGAACAGAAGAAAAGAGAAGAAATAATAAAGCGATTCGAGGATCAGCGAATCAGTCTAAGGCGTGATCAACTGCCTTCAGTTCCTCCAAAGTTCAGAATTTCAAAAGCTGAATACAAGGAACACCTCAGAGCTGAACGCCTCATCGCTGATAGAAAGGAAGCTGAAGAAAAAGACAGAGAATACGCCATCAAGCTTACTCAAGAATCTGTCAAAGACCCCAAGCTGAAACGTGTTCCCATTCAAGTCCAACGAAAGCTTTGGGAAGAAGCCCAAAAGATCGTGGAAAAGAAAACTGAAGTTTCTCAGACCACCCTGATCTGGTGTAAAGAGAAAATTCACTTCAGATATCGTCCAGCGAAGATCAACAAGGTATTCATCTCTGGAAGAACCTCTATCGGAGTACCTATTGTTGACATCAAACTTTTCAGAGAAGATGGCCAAACTGAAACCTTTCGCGCTGACACTGTAAAAAGGTATGGTCTCTCTGAATGGCTGGAGATGAGGTTAGCTATCCAATCGTCACAATCTAAGTACAAGGATCATTTCGAAAAGCTGATAAACAGACAGATCGATTTGATATCTTCTTGTGTGGACATTCCTCCTCTTCCTGATCTAAAGCTGAAAAGAAAAAAGGGGCTCTCCAAAGAAGAAACGTCAAGATTCAAACTCAGGTCCTGTCATACGAAATGAAACTGGAATTGGTTTCTCTCGCGCTGAAATGCTTGGTCCTGATCCTGATCTATCTGCCCTTGACATTTCTTTGCCACCATGTGAACTTTCGTCCCTGGTAAAGTCATCAGTAATCCTTATGGAATATTCTTTCTTGACTACGATGGACGTAAATGCTTTCAACGGATCGCTGAGCTTCCAATCACTCCAATCGAACAGCTCAGAGATCTTATCTACTGGTGTGACTTCAGAAAAGACATTCAGGCACGACACCTAAAACCCTTGATTTTTGAAGAAGCGCTGAACAAAAGAAAACGAGGTGTAACGGTTCCTGACTGGATGATCCCCACTGAAAAGACCCTTGATGAACTTCTCATTAAGGAAGAACCCTTTGAAAGCTGATATAATCTCCCTTTTCTCTATTGTATCAGTTATCCTTCTGTACTTGTAAATTATTTCGCTTGTACTTGTAATCTTTCTGTTCTTCATTGTAACCTGATTCAATATTTTAAAGAAAGATTTCAGCGAACGTACTTTACTCCATCAGTACTGAAAAGATCCTACAAAACAGTAAAAGGGACAAATATTTTATGAGTTCTTTTTATCCTTATGTTTTCATTAAATAGCAATTTTCTTTGTTGCTATGTCATAATCAAATAGGGGGAGATTGTTGATCCAAACCCTCAGTGATTTGATAATGACCCTCTCTTACATACTTAGTGAAAATTGTAAGTAAACAATATGTATCAGAGTTTCACTATCACTGATAAGTACTAAGATCTTACAGTACCGCTGATAGGAACTCTCGCTCTTTTAAATTAAACATTCAGCGAACACTGTTCATCATTAATGCGCTGAGTCTGTTCAGTCATTATGATGATCGCTGATAAGTTAGTTGTTTACTTATGATCCCTGAAGACAAGTTTCACGTCAACAAAGGTTCTACGCTGAAGTCGAAGATCAAGCTCAAGAACCAGCGACAAGTCTCCTAATGAACTGATGCGGATCAGCGAAGAGTCAGATTTGTCCACTCAACGTGAAGTATCAAGTACAAGACTTCAGCTATCGCTGAACTTTATCATCTGCTGAATAGTAAATGATAATCGCTGAATCAACGAAAGCTGATCATGAAGTCCTCCGTACAAAGTACTTTTGTCTTAACCACCCTTGCACGCCTCCGTATGAAATGTCAGAAAAGAACCTCCGAATATCTGAAATCGTACAACCACTCTGATACTACACTGTTCATCCTTACGGCTACTAAGGTTGTCAACCAAGATCAATGACATGCAACCAACCAGCTGATGACACGTGTAAAGTATATACTGACTTGCATTAAATGCATGCAGTATATAAAGAGATGAACTCACTTCATTTGAAGTAACTTGCTAACTCTGGACAAGTTCAAATCTCTTATCTCAGATAGGTTATTATTAGTAATTTCCTTATCTCTCTTAGTGCAAGAAACCTTAGTGTTCCAACTTGTTTAGATTTAGGTTTATCCTTAATCTTGTCTCCGCAACAAGCTGTAAATTGTTAATGATTTATCAATAAACAATTTAGAAAAGTAAAATATGTGTGTTTGTATTCAACCCCCCCCCCTTCTACAAACTTGTATAGGCCTTCGGGACCAACACGAACCCCCCTTCCTCCGTTATCAAACATTACTTGGGTTAGTAGGGTTTGGCCTGACGTGTCACCATCTCGTTTGAGGCTGAGGAAAATCGTGGACACGATGAAAGACGGACTTTCTGCCCTTAGCGACGAGGATGTTGTCTGTGTATGCTTGGTGGTGACGGTGGAGATGGGCTTCATGGGCCGTGAGTGGAGCCAGTATGCTTTCGAGACGGTCCTTACGGCCGTCGAGGATTTGCGTTTGTTTAGCAGGTATCCGTGGGGTAGCCACATCTGGACATATACCTACAGACAGATGCACCGAGCCATCGCCAGACGCGCCGACATACATGCGAAGATGGCTCTTTGTGGATTTATATACGCCTTCAAGGTTAGATAAGTAGTATATAACATAAACAATAATACATACAGACAGTTTGACTTTCCTTTTTACGTACTTGCTCTTCTTGTGTAATTCCAGATATGGATCTTGGAGATGTTTCCCATCGCCCGTCAAAGTTTCACCATGCGCACCGACAGGTTAATTAGGGGAACCCGTTGGGACAGGGTTATTAACCTTAATAGGAACAATTGCATTGCGTTCTTCAGCCGGTCATGCATCGTAAGTTCTTTCACTATGTTTACAATGTTTCCTACGTTATTCCCTGTTATTAAGTTTTTCTGTTTTACCATATATTTAGTCGGCGTATGCGCCTCTCAAAAACCTTGTGGCTATGGATACCGAGATGGACACGCCTTGGTATAGAAACATCGTGACCTTTATCGATAGAGAGGAGGCACGACATCATGGGTCTAGTTCCTCATCTGACGAAGATGAGGAAGACGATGCGAGGCTCCCTTCCGATCGATATCAGTCGCCCCCTTCCGATCGATATCAGCCGCCCCCTTCCGATCGATATGAGGCGCCCCCTTCCTCCTCCCATCAAGATCCGACTTCCACCGAGCCATCTTATGGCACATTACACCAGCTGTGGGACTACGTCAAGGGGCCTCTAGACACACGTGTTCAAGATCTGGAGGAATTCGTCAGACAGTTTCGCTCTGTAAATGTTAGTGTTTAACTTAATTTGTCGGCCACGATATTTTAGTTTGTATATTAATATTACGTTCCATATTTGTTTTAGCTGTCAAGTACGATGCCGATCTCTGCTCCGTTCGGACAGGGGGCACCGGCGACGTTTGCCACCACATCCTATCCGTCATTCCCGGAGAGTGTAAGTCACACTGAATAACCAATGTAGTTATATATTCGTTCCTAAATTTTTAACTCTTATAATGATCAATGTCACGCAGGTCGGGATGTCGGGGCCAGGGGGTTACACAACCCAAATGCCGCCGTTTGGCACCATATCCTATTCGTCATTCTCAGAGAGTGTAAGTCACACTGAATAACCAATGTAGTTATATATTCGTTCCTAAATTTTTAACTCTTATAATGATCAATGTCACGCAGGTCGGGATGTCGGGGCCAAGGGGTTACACAACCTAATTGCCGCTGTTTGGCACCACATCCTATTCGTCATTCTCGGAGAGTGTAAGTCACACTGAATGACCAATATAATTATATTTTCGTTCCTAGGTTTGTAACTGTTAAAATGAAATATGTCATGCAGACTGAAATATGTCATTCACGGACCTCCTTGAGATACTGGCGACAGACTATTACAGGCCGGACATGCCGGGGCCGTCGTACGTCACACCGCCACCACATACTATGACTGTAAGTTATTTTGGTAGTTTTGGTTTAATTGTGAACATGATGAAATTGTACTTAAAACATCTAATAAGTTAATTTTCAGTCGATGGGGTCGGGAGAGGACTTACGGTGCTCGAGAATTGTCGAGGACCACTTCTCGGAGCCGGAAGTTGACCCGATGGATGTGGTAGAACCTGATAGGCCGGTTCGGAATAGGAAACGTTCAACATGGTTCGGATCCCCATTATTTGGCCGACAAAAATCTACCACACCGCCCCCTGAAAAGAAAGCCAAGCCAAAAGTGACAGGAAAGGGAGTAGGAAAGAAGGCGAGAAAGATGACCACTTCACAGGAGCGTCTTCCGGCCTCAGAGATATTGAACCTGTGTCAGACTGGTGACCTCCCCCGCCTGATATTCATCCCTTACATCAACCTGACAATCACCCCCTGGTTTTTCAGAGTATTGCTGGCAGTAGACCCCATAGAGTCTGAATTAGAGGATGTGGTTAGTATTGAAGTTTAACTATAGTCATAGAATCAAATATATTTATATTACATGTCTAACCATCTATTTTTTGTGTATAGCATATCGATTGTTGGGTGGCCATGCTCCTACGTTCCCGTCAACCAGACATGAGGTGGACCATCATGATTCATGCACACTACTTTCTTTCCGTTCATGATCCTTCCACATCAAGGTCCCGACTCCGTGGTTAGCTCATGCAATGGTGTGGAAGGGGTTTCTTGGCGGCACGTCGATATTGTATGTAAATCGTTTTACTCTTATTTTATTTAAGTTGTTTGGTTGCTAACTAAGTTGTCTAATATTGTAATATTTCAGGTGTACATCCCTATCTACATTCATCCCAAACATTGGGTGCTCGGAGTGTTTGAGCTTCGTCGTATGTTGATGACCATATATGACAGCGACCCTTCTAGTATATACATAGAGCCTTTGCAGCAGCATCTTGACACATTTAAAGGTGAGCTGATGAAGTTGTTTAGCCTGATCGGGGACGTGGGCCTACGCGAGAGCTCAGTGCACTTCCGTCACAGGACCCACATGACTGCACCACGCCAGCAATGGATGAATGCGGATTGTGGTGTCTGGGTATGTCGTAATGTCAGCACCTTGATTGAGGGCGATGTGGTAGATTTAGCCCCTACCCGCACCGAACAAGAGGCCAGGGACTTTCGCATACATATGGCGGAGACCATTTATGCGCATTGTCTTCCACAGCAACATGATTAGGTTGTTTATGTAACATTAAATAATTGTTATTTTCAGTGTTAACTTATTTTGTTAAAGTATTGTGATTGAAGTTATAATTTTGTTTATTATTTTGTTAAAGTATTGCACATATGAATACTTGAAGCCTAAAAAGTGTGACAAAAATAGTAAAAACATGCAACAACACTTTACTCTCTCTTCCTATGTGGGACACATTCCCACGCCCATTTGGTTTTTGCTAATTTCATCCAATTACTCAACTTTGAGTATCGATATCTCATTCACACATACTCCGTTTTGGACGCATTATATATCGTTTCGAAGCTCTCATATAGGAGAACATAAACCCACTAAGAGTTAGTTATATAACACACACACACACACACACACACACACACACACATATATATATATATATATATATATATATATATATATATATATATATATAATGTGTCCAAAGTTTAGTAAAAACCATATTTTTACTAAAATTTTCCAACACCTAGTAAGTAGGTTTATGACACTTGCGGTAATCCTAATACAGAGATTATTGGATGAACAAGCATTTATTTCTTGATTCACTTGTGAATTAATCCTTAGACTACTTAAAGACTATCTTTCAGCCTAATGAAAGACCTTTATTCATGAGCAGACTTCCTTTTGCAGACGAATCTTGCAGTTACTTTTTCAGTCGAATCTTACAGGCTCTTTTCAGACGAATCTTGCACTGAACTATTCAGACGAATCATGCAGGCAACTTTTCAGACGAAATCTTTGACCATATCCACATCCCTGATGAAGAACATACATTTTCACGGCTATAAGTAGATGGCATGATGAAGTAGTAATTCACAACTTGCTATCTATCTTTTATACCCTCTACACCGTTTACAAACATTCTCTTGCTTTTCTTAACACTATGGCTGGAGGTTCAAGATTAAGGGGGAACAGGTCGGCGAATGGGGCTGGAACTTCACGTTCGGCAGCCTACCAACCACTGAAACGATGGAGCTCGCTGGAGTACCTGGAAGGTACCAGAAACAGACGAGGAGTGGAGAAACTATGGACGAACTGCGGCCGATTATCCATTCACGCAGGGGCGGAACACGGGCTTTAAAACCACAGGGGCCGGACCTTGTAATACTAATTTGTCATTCAAACGCACCTTGTAAGAGCAACTTGTTGATTTCGAGTGGGTGCACAAACGAAAAGCTTAAGAAATTGTTGTTGATGTGTTTTTAGCCGAATTCCCCCTTTGTGGGACTTTTTAAGTTTTTGGTTAATTTCGAGAGATTTTATTTCAGTTTTTTGGTTGATTTTGAGGGATTTTTTAAGTTTTTGTGTTGATTCGATGGGTTTTTTTGGTTTCTTTGTGTTGATTTGAGAGAATTTTTTGGGTTTTTTCTATTGATTTCAAGAGATTTTTAGTTGATTTCTAGAGTAGATTTTGGTTTTTTGGGTAAAGACTAATATAAAAACTCAATACAAATAAATAAATTACGTAAACAACTCAATGAAATCAGATTTAGGGCAAAAACTAAAATCAAATTCACAATTTCACAATCAAACTTATCATGAATAGCTAATACCTAAACTCACAATTTCACAATCAAACTTATAATGTATAGCTAATGCCTAATCAAACAATTTCAAACAAGCAAATGACAATCACAAATTAACAAATTGATTATTAGTACGATGACTCAATCACTGTTGTTGTAAAAATCGAATTCCAAAAAACACCCACAAATTCCATTATTCTATTCCAAAAGAAACCCACAAATTGACACTTCAAATTTGAATAAAATGGAGGAAAAAGAACCTGTGATTTAGGGATTGTTGGATTTGGAACATTATTCGATGAGGATGAGGTAAAAATTAGTGGGATTGCATTCGTATTTCTCTCCTGATTTAAATGTTGATCTTCCTCTTCCATCTACAACAAAAGTATACAAGTACACAACCTATATAAATTTACAATCACAAATTCACAAATTGGATCCAATCACATATTCACAATCATTGGCTTGTAAACTTATTGACTTACACTTACTATAGATATTTAGAATTTATAAATTCACTTATTCACAAATCACAAATCAGTATCACAAATCACAAATTCACTTAATCACTTATTCATAATTCACAATCACAAATTCCACAAAATGACAAAACACAAATTAAAAATTGAATTCCCAAAAAAATCATTATCCAAATTAAAAACCCAAATTAAGTGATTTGAGAAGTCATGAGTCATCCAAATTAAAAACCCAAATTATGGGCAAGTGGGCGGCAGTGGCGGTGGGTGACTTCCAAAGGGCAAAAATCAATATCCAACCAAATTAAAAACCCAATTCCTCAAATAGTCAAATAGAGAGAAACAAATCAACAATGAAAGAAAAATAGAGAAGTCATCAAGTCAAGTCACGAACCTGAGAAGTGAGAAGAAAACCCTAGCGGCAGGCGAGGGCGGAGGGCCAGAGGGCAGAGGCGACTGGCGACTGGGCGACTGGCGACTGGGCGACTGGCGACTGGGCGACTGGCGACTAGCGACGGCTGCTTCTCCGGCCGTCCGGCGAGTCACCGACCTGGCTGACTTTCTTGTTTCTTCGTTAAACTTAAATCGCTACAGCAGCCTACACTCTTCTGTCTTGCCCTTCAGTTCTGCTTCACGCCTTCACCTTCACGATTTGAGTGTTGAGATCAACAGATTACAGATGGGCTTTGAAACATACCAAAAAAAAAATGGACTGGAAGATGAGAGCGGGGGGGGGGGGGGGGGGGCAATAATTGTTTTTGTTAAATTTACACTACCCAAAAATTTCTCTCTTCTTGGACAAAAAAAAGCCCAGGGGCCCTGGCCCCTAATTGCCACCTCTGTGGTCCGCCCCTGCATTCACGGCTGAGGAGGAAGAAGACTGGGAGATGGCATGCGAGAATTACCACTTCAATAATGACAGAATTACCCCACCAATGTATCATTGTACCCAGCCAACGGGTCTTCCACAAAGTCAACGAATTACTCCCTTAGTGCAAAAATCCATTGATAAGGAGAACGCCGATATCGAAAAGGTAAAAGGTATGTGGAACCATAACAGGGGGATTCAGCAGGGTAAAATGGAGTATCTAGCGGAGAAGAAACGAGAACTGGCCATGACTAGGGCTCACGTTCGGGAGGTGCAACGACAGATTAAGGAAGTAGAAGAGGAATTACACGAAATCGAAGACGACTACACGGGAATGCAGGACGTCATCAAGGAAAAGGTTAACTTCATCACCGGAATCCAGGACGCATTCCAGTCATAGATTTCTTTGTTTACCTGCACTGTATCTGTTTCGTTTGGGAAGATGATTTGCAATAACTGATCTTTTGATTAATTTCCTTATTAAATAACTTAAAATGGGGAAAACATTTTCTTTAATTAATTTCTATATTAAATACATTAAAATGGAAATGAAACAATACATTAAAAACTCCAACTACATAAAATGATAACCTAAAAAAAACTGTAGGCACCATTTATGCTTTTTTAAATTTGCCCCAAACTAGAGAGGCCAAAACTGTAAATATCAAAAAATCGTGGGACTACCGTGGGACCCAATCGCGGGACAGGGGCCAAAAGTGGTCCCGCGGGCATAGTTGGGGGGGGGGGGGGAAGTTGTAGCCGCGGGGTTTCTTGAGGGGGCATAGCGGGAGAAATGGCCAAAGCCGATGCCACGTGGTTGTGGGTCCCGCGATCGCGGGTCCCACCACGGGAAAAATGGGTATTTCGACAAATTCGACAAGAAAATAGGTATTTCGGCAAGTTAAAGTCAAACTTTAGGTATTTTAATTAATTTCCCTTGTTTTCAAGATGAGGGTTTCTATAGCTAGTTCTGGTGTGGATGGTTTATTTGGTGAACTCTCGTTATATAGATAGTGTGGGGAATGAAACAACTAATTGCCTAACGTTAGTTTTAATTTCGAGGATAATTTTCTCCTCTGAAAATAAATATACATAATGTTTAGAAATTAATACTTATTATACCTTTTATTGAATAAAAAATAATTTTATTCTTAATTATATAAAGATAAATTCTCTTTACCTTATATTTAAGGGAAGAATGGAAAAGTTGATATTTATTTATAAAAATAAAATATTTACTTAGAACAAACTAAATATTATAAAACAAATGACTTTTACCCATAAAAACCATTCAGAGAAATTTCCCTCGGTGATTATCCACGAATCACCCAGAAAATAACAACAGTGTAACAACCCGTTTCTGTCAAGTGCATAGTTTGGTGGCCAAAGTGGATGAATTGAAAGTTTTAGTAGAAGGACTATTTCTGTAAATGTTGGGAACTATATATAGGACCAGATCCCTAGGGCTGTTAGTCATTTTCTTATTGTTGGCGGCTGAATACTGGAGAGAAGCAGTGAAAGGAAGGCTCGGACTGCGATTACTTGGGGAGGAGACTCTATCAGGTGAGAAATCTTTCATTCCCTGTTAATTTCCACGTAATCTAATAGTTAGATAAGTCGAATTCCATACTGTGTTCCATGTTTTACCTGGGTTTGTTGGATAAGAACACTGTGGAGAGTTTTAGTTCTCGATTGGGATTGTAATCTAATGAAATCAATGGACTAGGAACTTGTGTTGTCTAAGGAGTTACAATAGAACATTTTGGGTAAGAATGCTGTGTTAAAATCTCAGCTTACTGGACTCCCTAGGAAGAATTCGAGTATTGAATCGTATAAGGTTCGTCCCTGTTCGCCAGACCGGGAGTTTGGGGTACCGGGAGTCGGGGTACCGGGAGTTCGGGGTACCGGGAGTTCGGGGTACCGGGAGTTCGGGGTACCGGGAGTTCGGGGTACCGGGAGTCGGGGTACCGGGAGTTCGGGGTACCGGGAGTCGGGGTACCGGGAGTTCGGGGTACCGGGAGTTCGGGGTACCGGGACTATTGGTTTGGGCTTCGTTTGTCAGGCCCGTAGTGTCTAGCCATTGGACCGACGTGTTTAGAATTTAGCTTAAGTCTCTTGAATAAAAGGGATCCAATATGTTATAGATGGGCCTAAATGAGTTATTTGCGACCAAATTAAGAGAGGGACTTAGGATCAGAATTGGAGACGTGCCTAATTGGTTTATGAATTAATTCTTAGGTGTGCCAGCGTAACAAGACAAGAGGCTAAGAAGAAGCTTGCTTTTCAGGTGAGTTTCCTAAACCCTTTTTACGACGCGAAGTGATAAATGTTTCTTTTACTGAGTATGGTTTATCGAGCATGAAAAGTATGAATTGATTTGCATGACTTTCACGAATGATCTTATCTTAATTGAAAGAGATGTTTAGCATGACATTATGAAAGATATGATTTATGAAAAGCATATTTTACATGTTTGCATGAACATATGTGTACACTATGTGGAGTCGGTCTGCACTGTGGGATCAAAGAGAGGTTCTCGGGGTCTTAGGACTCTTGGTTATATATGATAGACCGGTAGGATGGAATTTGTTTTCATCTTATTCGGTAGAGGGGAATCCGCGGGGATTCCAAGTGGCGAGAAGGGAGTCTGCTGGGGCCCTGATCGCAATATGTTATGTGATCCGCAACACAGTGCAGCACCATGATTGATGATGTGTTACAGATTATTTATAAATCTTTTAAATGTTTTCCAACTGTTTAAATATGTTGTTTTTGGAGGGAATTCACTAGACCGTTTGATCTAACCCTCGCTTTCAAAACTAAACCATTTCCAGGTAAGCATGTTAAGGGTTCTTCAAGTAAGAACTAGGAGGCGATAAGAAAGGCTTGAAGCTTAGAGTAACTTCAGGGTTTGGCTATGATGACTATAGAATAGCTCTCGGCTGTGGATTTAGAGACTTCCGCTGTCAATTTTGTTTAGTATGAATTATGGATGATGTAAAGACAAGGTTTTATGTAATTCGAATGCTTATTTATGGTTGTTTGCCTCTTATGAAATTTGGGACGTTACAAATGGTATCAGAGCCTTAGTTTAAGGGATTTAGGTGACTAGTCGGGCCTAAACTTAATCTGTAAGATGAGGAACACAGCCGAGACATAGGATAGCCTCTAGGAAAGATCACTATAAATGCGCTTAGGAATAAGGTGCCAAGGACAAACGTGTAAGGTAAGTTTGGGATTGCACCTGGCTAGTGTAATTACAAACTTACATGTACATGTGCGTGCTTACAATACCTTACTTATAGCAAATCTATGGTGTCATGTCTAGCAAGAACTAATTTTCGGTTTCTTTTAGTTTAGTACTATGACTGGGAGAACCCCGAGGGACAGGACAGTATCGGATGTTTCAAGAAATTTAGATGAGGAGGTCCTGAATGATGGGCCGATGCCACCTTGCCAGACTGATATGTGACTCTATTGCATGCTTAACCTACCGTATTGTTCCGAAGTGGTAGTCGGAAAATAGTTTTTATGTCGAGTCCCAGTACTTTAGAATGTTAGTATGATCCCTGCGGGGTAGACTGAGGCCCCTAGTTGGGGAGGTGTCATGAGAAGTCGCTTATGTTGTGAGGTGTGTACACTTCGTAGGAAAGAAACGTTGGATGGAGTGTTATGAGTCGTCTAGAGGTAGCTCTTCGTAGATTCGGAGAGGATGAACGTTGAGTTTAAGTAAGACTCCAGTCGGGAGAGTCTCAGTTCTTGAAACCATGGAATAGATCAGTCAGAATGGCAAGGAAGGACAGTGTCAGAACCTTGAAAGTATCAATAGAGCCCTGACTTTTGTAGTCAAGCTTTTCTATGGTAGGATAAATGAAGTAAGAGACCTATAGTGATTTGGAACTGTGTAGAAGTGGGAAGTGAAGTAGATGATCAAAACGATTAGTATGGAAGGGTTGAGCAAGTGAAATGTGAAAGGCGTGTTCAGTAAGCAGTTGCTTGACCGAGAGGGCGACCGTTAGTCGTAGGAGGAGTGTTAAGGATAAGTTGCGTAAGTAAAGCGTTTGACCTTGTTAGGGTGAGTAGCCTTCAATGGCAAGTAGAGTCTCATGCATGGCGATCTTTTATGTAACATGAAATTCTCACGATGTAAAATTAATGTGCAAATATCAAATTTTGATCGAAAAGGGGTGAGAGCGTACAAACGTATGTTTAAGGAAAAGATGATTTCCTTCGCATTGCGCGTTGAAATTTTGAGGTTAACGATTTGCGAAGTATTTCACACTTTTAATGATAAGTTAAATTCTTTTATTAACAAAAAGGTCAAGAGAATGTTTGCCAGCAAAACTTTTACAATCAAATGAGTAGTAGTTTGTTGATATCATACAAATGAGTGTGAGAACCGACCGGTTTACTTGGTGTCAGTAATTTCTTTCGAAATTGTGTCGTATGAAAGGGTTTTCACCCAACGTGTTACTGTCGTAATGACATCGTTCGGAACTGAGTAAGATTAAAGTTCACGGAAAGATGCATGCAAACGATTCTCGAGTCGTTGTGCAGGGCGTTGAAGTATAAGAGTAATGGGGCCATGTGTACCCAAGTGTTTCATTTTTTTTAAACGTTGTTTATTTAAAATGATGCAATGTACGAAAAGATTTATTTACTGTATTGTCATGCATGAAGGCTATGAACTCACTAGGTCATATTCTAGTATATGTTAAGCTAAGGAAGGACTGCAAGAGTGGAGAAGTGTCGGACAAATCAGAAAAGAATGTTGTAAACTTAGTATTTGTGTGCAAGAGGAAAGGTGAACGGTGGAAGAGTCAGAAGTGAATTATAGGGGTGATTGTGTGAGGTTCTGTACCCTTGTTCGGTATCTGGAAGTGCGATTGTCGAGGGACGGTTGGGTCCAGGGGAAAGAGTAGAAGTCATCGAAGTGTTAGTATTAGAAACTCGTTACGAGTAGTGTTGAGGCGTAAGCAAAATGACCACGGTGTTGGGTATGCGTTTTGAGGTAAGCGGGTAATACTGATGTTACAGGAGTAAGTCCCGAAAAGAGGGAGACATATTATGAAGTGATTATGTTATGATGGTAGGATTAGGTTCCGTAAGGGAACCCATGTTAAGAATAAGTTAAGAAAGTAGTTACAGGTTGCCAATTGATGTAGAAGCCGAAAAATGTGTACGGTGGCCGAGGCCGAAGACTTGAACCAGGAAGTGAGAGTGATAGAACACCTTGTAGTAGTGCTAAGAGGATGAGAAGTTATTGTTTGATTTAAGCGTTCTATTTTACGAGGTGAGGAGGGTCCGTAGAAGGACAAGATGTGTAACACAAGCGGAGGGAGTGTAGACTATACAGTCAGTAAGAAAATGTGTCGTATCTGAGAAAGGACTCGGGTCATAAGGTGCTAGCTAGGATGTTTGTGTTTGAGCTAAGTGTGACTCGTGAGTCATAGTTCAACAAGTTGGGAGATAACTAAGTAGCGAGATAGACTCGATTGTAGTATTCAGGAGAATATGAAGGAAAGTGTGAGTTGTGTATGAATGACCATGAGAGATGTGGTATGCAGTGTGATGTTATAAGTGAAGAATGTACAGTTATGTAACTGCATTAGTTGCCAAGTTAAATGTACCGGCTAGTATCGTAGTGAGGTGATGTTAGAGAGAAAGAAAGTATCAGATAGAAGCTTTTGGGGTCTACAGATGAGATGTACGATCTATTAACCAGATTGTTGGGGCACATAGGGGTAAGCTGACTTTATGATGTGAGACTACCCAAAGGAGAAACCAATTATTTTTGTGGTAAGAGTCGCTAAGTAGGTGCATGTTGGAATCATTGGAAGTTTAAAGAGGATGAAGAGTGGACTAGCCAAATGTATTATAATAAATGCTAGATCTTTGTAGATCGTGAATTGTTTCTTATGTGAAAGGGAGTAACCCTAGAAGGGAGATAGAAGGAGCAAGTGGGAAGTTCGGTTACGATTAAAGAATGACAGGATGATGAATATGAGTCGAAGTGGTAGTATGATCATTAGTGATTTGAAATGTCACGATAGATGTATAAGCCTTTGATTGGTTGATTTACTCAGTGGAGTTGTTGGTTAAGAAATCAGTTTTGACTGATGGATTTTGTGAATACCAGCATAGCGAGATGTGATGCTAAGTTATGATATTAAATGATTAATTATGATAATGTATATGGTTGATAGAAGGAAACGAATTGCATCTAAATCGGAGTTTATCATTTGAAATAAGTTGCTAATTACAATTGAAATGAATTGGTCGAGTTAAAGTTGCTTATGTGTGAGAGGATGATCTATGTAAGTAAAAGTTGGAGATCATAGAATGAGTAGTGACGACGAACGCTAGTGTCGCTCCAAGACGACTTGGTGGAATGTTTGGGTTAGGATATTGATGTAACTGTTTGGTTATGTGAATAATAAGAAAGTGTTATCAGCATTTGGAAAGGTCGGAGGAGAGGAGCTAGTAATGGTTGGTGGGCAGTGCCTCACGCTAGCGTGGAGAGGTGAAGTTAGTAGGTCGGAAGTAATAAACTTGACAGTAATGCCGAAAGGTGAAGGGTGGTGCAGAGGGATATTGAGAAGTGTGCGAACCGTTAGAAAGAATATTGAGGAAGGGAATTGTGTATGATTTTGGTGCAGGAAGGGAGTGGATAAGACAGTTGAATGGGTTAAGTTAGTGACCTTGTAAGAAATGTTTAAACGATTTGGTCGTGTAGTGTTTAAGCTAGTGAGATTAGTATGGCGTGACCATGGTTACTCCTCCCAGTGGAGTGAGGATAACCGGAGTTATGTTTCGTATGACGAAACGATCGTGGCAATCAGCGAGGAACTGAGGTGTTTCAGGATAAGCTCAATTGAGTAAGTGAACACTTCAACGATGGGTTTGGAGGTTCCTACTCTTAGTTACGTATAAGGATAGGGTGGCGAAGTAGTGAGAATGTGAGAGAAGTTTGACGAACTGTGGTCTAGGTAGTCCGAGAGAAGGGAAATGTTAACTACATAGATGTTTGATGAAGGAACTTCGGGTTGAGAGTTGTCGGAACGTACAGGGTGGCCTTGTGCCAAGCTGTCAAGTGTGTGAGTGGTTCTTAGTAAACAAGTTTCGTGTTGTAGTGGGGGATTCTGACAAGTTGCTCCTTAAAGGAAGTATTAATGCATGAGAAGCCTTATTTCATTCTCGGTTTTTGAGACCGATCGAGTAGGAACAGTAGTCTACGGGTTAGAGTATCGTAAGAACTGAAGGGGATGCAACCGACGTTCCATGTTTCGAAATTAATGAGATAGTTGACTGGGTCAGTAGTGGCAGTACCTTGAGGAAGCGTCAGTTTCGAGTGTGGGCAAGATAACTGCATCTCTTCCAATGAGGAATTCCGGGGACAGAATTCTTTTAAAAGGGGAGTGTTGTAACAACCCGTTTCTGTCAAGTGCATAGTTTGGTGGCCAAAGTGGATGAATTGAAAGTTTTAGTAGAAGGACTGTTTTTGTAAATGTTGGGAACTATATATAGGACCAGATCCCTAGGGCTGTTAGTCATTTTCTTATTGTTGGCGGCTGAATACTGGAAGAGGAGAAGCAGTGAAAGGAAGGCTCGGACTGCGATTTCTTGGGGAAGAGACTCTATCAGGTGAGAAATCTTTCATTCCCTGTTAATTTCCACGTAATCTAATAGTTAGATAAGGCGAATTCCATACTGTATTCCATGTTTTAGCTGGGTTTGTTGGATAAGAACACTGTGGAGAGTTTTAGTTCTCGATTGGGATTGTAATCTAATCAAATCAATGGACTAGGAACTTGTGTTGTCTAAGGAGTTACAATATAACATTTTGGGTAAGAATGCTGTGTTAAAATCTCAGCTTACTGGACTCCCTAGGAAGAATTCGAGTATTGAATCGTATAAGGTTCGTCCCTGTTCGCCAGACCGGGAGTTCGGGGTACCGGAAGTTCGGGGTACCGGGAGTCGGGGTACCGGGAGTTTGGGGTACCGGGAGTCGGGGTACCGGGAGTTCGGGGTACCGGAAGTTCGGGGTACCGGGAGTTCGGGGTACCGGGACTGTTGGTTTGGGCTTCGTTTGTCAGGCCCGTAGTGTCTAGCCATTGGACCGACGTGTTTAGAATTTAGCTTAAGTCTCTTGAATAAAAGGGATCCAATGTGTTATAGATGGGCCTAAATGAGTTATTTGCGACCAAATTAAGAGAGGGACTTAGGATCAGAATTGGAGACGTGCCTAATTGGTTTATGAATTAATTCTTAGGTGTGCCAGCGTAACGAGACAAGAGGCTAAGAAGAAGCTTGCTTTTCAGGTGAGTTCCCTAAACCCTTTTTACGACGCGAAGTGATAAATGTTTCTTTTACTGAGTATGGTTTATCGAGCATGAAAAGTATGAATTGATTTGCATGACTTTCACGAATGATCTTATCTTAATTGAAAGAGATGTTTAGCATGACATTATGAAATATATGATTTATGAAAAGCATATTTTACATGTTTGCATGAACATATGTGTACACTATGTGGAGTCGGTCTGCACTGTGGGATCAAAGAGAGGTTCTCGGGGTCTTAGGACTCTTGGTTATGTATGATAGATCGGTAGGATGGAATTTGTTTTCATCTTATTCGGTAGAGGGGAATCCGCGGGGATTCCAAGTGGCGAGAAGGGAGTCTGCTGGGGCCCTGATCGCAATATGTTATGTGATCCGCAACACAGTGCAGCACCATGATTGATGATGTGTTACAGATTATTTATAAATCTTTTAAATGTTTTCCAACTGTTTAAATATGTTGTTTTTGGAGGGAATTCATTAGACCGTTTGGTCTAACCCTCGCTTTCAAAACTAAACCATTTCCAGGTAAGCATGTTAAGGGTTCTTCAAGTAAGAACTAGGAGGCGATAAGAAAGGCTTGAAGCTTAGAGTAACTTCAGGGTTTGGCTATGATGACTATAGAATAGCTCTCGGCTGTGGATTTAGAGACTTCCGCTGTCAATTTTGTTTAGTATGAATTATGGATGATGTAAAGACAAGGTTTTATGTAATTCGAATGCTTATTTATGGTTGTTTGCCTCTTATGAAATTTGGGACGTTACAAACAATGATTTGAATTACCCACCAAGTTTTTTGATGATTTTGTGATGAATCACCATTTAGCGACAGATGTCCCAGAAAAAGAATTCGTAGGCAAAATTCTACTACACGAAAGACTTTTGTCTACAAATTTTTCCCTGAGAATTCTGTTGCTAAAGGGTGATTCGTCATAAACAGTCACAAAAATTGATGGGTAAATTTTTTGTTGGTAATGCAAATCAGTGACAGATTACTCAATGATTATGTGGATGATCCGTGGGTATCTTCTAAAAAAATATCGGATTCTACTGAACCATTTGTATTTCCTAGGTGATCTGTAGGTAATCACCAACGACAATTTACCTGAATAAAATTTATGGGTAAAAATAATTTGTTTCATAGTGAAAGTCTTTCATTAAGTAGTGAAATTATAATGTAAGTATTTATTTTAGAACCGAAAGAATATAAGAGCATTTCCAACAGCTTCTCTAAAATAGAGAAAATTGCATTTTTGTTCTCTATGTTGCTCCATCAGCTTCTCTGTATTGTTCTCTAAAATAGAGAAAAGTAGAGAAAGCTCCAAGTTTAAAGAATTTTCTAAAACTTGCTAGGTGGAGAGAGAACTAACTTTTTTATTCATTTCCACCAATAAGATTGAGTTATTATTATTTTATATAAATTCTTTTTAAAAATGTTTTGGAATGATAAATTTAAATTATATTTTAATAACATAATGGATGTTGGGCTCTCTAAAATAGAGAATCTGTTGAAACTAAATGTAATACATTTTAATGATTTTAACTTTTAAGTCGTTATTTTAAAAAAATTATGAAAAATCTGTTGAAGATGATTTAATATTACTACAGTTATCAAAGGATGTTCTGAAAATCATATTCACACACAGATTCCATAATAATATATAGTAAAATTGATATAGTACTCACGTGTAGGGTTGTAAACGAACTGAACGAACACGAACGGAGGCTTGTTCATGTTCGTTCGTTTAACTTAACCGAACAAACGAACGAACACGAACGGTAAACGGACGAGATTTTTTGTGTTCATGTTCGTTCGTTAAGAATTTTTGTTTGTTCGTGTTCGTTTATGTTCGTTCATTAAGAGTTAAACGAACGTAAACGAACGAACTTAAATGAACATAAACGAACGAACTTAAAAGAACATAAACGAACGACTTTAAATGAACATAAACGAACGAACTTAAATGAACATGAACGAACGAACCCAAATGAACAAAAAAACCCACCATACTCATCATTTCGTTCGTAAAAAATACCTTAACAAAATGAAAAACCGGGTTAACTTAGGAGGTATGAAAAATAAATTCTAAAAGATCGATTTACTTTATGATTTTACACATTAATTTTATATTATATAAATATGTTTATGTATAAACAAACATAAACGAACGTAAATGAACATAAACGAGCGTAAACGAACATAAACGAACGTAAACGAACGAACATTACCGAACATTAACGAACATAAATGAACGAACGTTCATTAACATAAATGAACGAATGAGACCATTGTTCATGTTCGTTCATTTAACTAAACGAACAAAAAAATGTGTTCATGTTCGTTCATTTATTAAATAAACGAACATAAACGAACTTCTCGCCGAACAGTTCACGAACGGTTCACTGAACGTTCGGTTCGTTTACAGCCCTACTCACGTGTGTGAAAATGATTGAAAATAAATTCTACAGTGCATTATTGTCATGTAGACTGTGCAATGTCCCAATCACAGTAAATGTAAACAAGCTACACAACTGTATTAATCAAAATTTTCTTGTTTATGTGTAAAAAACATGATGCGTTCAATAACCATTCAATATAATCATTTGACCATCTCCAGACTCTGATAGCTTTCCTAATTTTTTTTTCAAATTGGGAAATAATATTTAAAATCTCTAAAAAATTACATTTATCTTCAACAGATTCTCTATTTTGAAGAATTCAACAATAATTATACTATTAAAATATTCAATATATTATTACTCCCAACAAACTTTTAAACTAATTTTTAAACATATTTTGTATAAAATAGTAATTCTCTACAAAGTTTTTATAAAATGATTATTTATATAAATGATAATTTTTAAATATTTTTAATAAATTAATAAAGTTCATCAAACTTCCTAAAAAATCGTGATATTTATTTTATAAAATGAACTTTTCAATAAAGTCTTCATAGTGTGGTATTTTTCAACAAATTTTTTAAATGTTAACTTCCAACCACTTGTAATAAATAAAAAATGTCAACTCTCAACAACAAATAATAAATAAAAAATGTAACTTTCAACTACTAATAATAAATGATTATTGTAATTTCATCTATAAATAAGAGCTAGTTATAACCAATTATTTATCTAATTCCTTTACCTCCTCATTACTTTCTTATTTTGAAATTATTCTCATGGCCCATCGTGCTTTAGGTAGTCGTTAGGTCATTGATATGCACATGAATGATGAGGACGATGAGCATGACGAGTTATTGCTTCTACAACTAGAAGAAGAACGTCTTTCCAACATGAGTTCAAGGAGAGTTCATGGTGGTTCCATTATGGGTCACAAAATTGCCGATCACGATCTAATTGGGGTCATGAACGACTTTATCATGACTACTTCGCCAATCCTCCAAAATATGGTCCTCGACTTTTTCGAATGAGGTTTAGAATGAGTCAAGCTCTTTTCCTTCGTATTGTTGATGCTGTTGCTGCACATGATAATTATTTTGTCCAAAAAAGGAATGTTGTCGGGCGTCTTGATTTGTCATCTCTTCAAAAGGTAACTGCCGCTTTTCGATTGCTTGCTTATGGTGTTCCAGTTGATTATGTTGATGAGTATGTGCAAATTGGTGAAAGCACCGGTATTGAAAGCCTCAAAAGATTTGTTGTAGCAATAATGGAAGTGTTTGGTGATGAGTATTTACGATCACCAAATAGCAATGACCTCACTACAAAACGTGGTTTTCCAGGGATGTTGGGAAGCATTGGAAGTGGAAATTTTTTCCAACTGCTTGGCATGGTATGTTTACCGAGCATATTCATGAACCAACCATTATTTTAGAAGTTCTAGCTTCATATGATCTTTGGATATGACATGCTTTTGGCTTACCTGGGTCTCTTAACTACATAATATCATGACTTCATGCATGATTATGCATAACATGATTATTGAAGACGAGCATGACAAGCATAAAATTGTTTGTCAAAGAAGAATGCATGATATAGATAACTCTTATGATAGAGTTGATGAAATTCCTATGATATCGACTTCTTTTGAGCGTACACCAACACTAATGGAGTTCATTGAAAATCGACATCGGATTCGTGATACACAAATGCATTCTCAACTTCAACAAGATCTTCTCAAGCACTTATGGAAGATACATGGTGGCCAATAGAGATATGGATATGCTCTAAGTTATTATCATGTATCTTAACTGGTCTTTAGTTTCTTTTCTTTCGTTCTATTGTTTCATGAATGAAGTCCTTTTATGTTTTCAAAGTACAAGCAAATAATGCACTTGACAGCTTTCTACCGACTCGTTTTTCAGCATTTTTATCACACTTAGAGGTCAATCCATGTGTTAGTCTCTAAACAAAAGTTGTATGTATAACCCTTAGGGTTTAAATCGCTTTGAATTCAACTCATTTGGAGCAATGACCAATTTAATATGGATTTTTAAAAAACAACAAGCAGATCCCGTTTTTTATACAAGACAATTCTCGAAAGTCACTGTTTTGAGCCTTATAGAGTTGAAATCAGATATTGTTGTAAACTACAAAGTTGTTCGAGACACATAGAGCTCTCCAACGATATATTGCACACCTCTTGGACCAACGAGTGATTTTATTTGAATTTATAAACAAAACTGTTTGCAAAATGCAATAAAAAATATATATATATAAGCTAACAAATACAAAAGTTAAGTAACCTGTTTCAAAGCTAATCCAAACACATCCATCAAGAATACTACAAAAATAGTTGTATATATGAGTGTTATAAGTCATTAGAACACCTAATAAGTTGTTACTTGGTAAGCATTTGGTGAAGGCTCATATGTCACTTTGATGACCAATAATCTTATCCGGTAGAATAAACTTTTGACGATCTCTTGTCTTCAATCCTCTTATGTTCATTCATCCAATTATGTTGAAACCTCAATATATTCCAACAATGATCTAGTTGAAATGGATGATCTTCCTCTTTCCTAAAAACTTCTTTTGCCTCTATTACTTATCACATGAAAATACAATATCAAAATGTGGAGTACCTCAATTAGTTTTAGTAGATCATATGAAAATACGGTATCAACGCATTTTACCTTATGTTGTTCCGTGTAACCACTTTTCCGTAAGTGTTCAATGTGAGAAAGAATTCCAACCTACTTACCATGGCACTAATTTTATTCCAACAGTTCGTTAATGAATTATCACTTCTACCTTTGTCCCATGTCTTGTTTTCAGCGTAATACTTGGTGATCTTTTTTCCAGAATTGGTACTTCTTTTGGTCATTTCCTACTACTGCATCTAAGTTGCTATTCAACCATGCCGAAACAAGAAGTTTATCCTCCTCGGTGTCGAAATTGTCTGCTCGTTGCGATTTCTTGCTGCCACGGGCAATAGGGGTATCTATATTACCTTCATCCGGTGGCGTCTCCTCATAAGTTGCATCCAGTGGTGAAGCATGAATGGGGCCAGTAGACTGGTACTGAGATAGCGTTAAATCATATATGTGATATGTTTCATTGAGGTCATCGAGGAATGACAAAGCATTGAAAAAACTTGTGAAATTAGTAGGCGTAGAATATGTCTGCAAAAAAAGAACCAAATTCAAGTCGGTTGCAGCATAAATCAAGCATAATCGTGGGGTCATTATACACAATTTATCTTTAAGTCGGTTGCATCATAAATCAAGCAAAATGGATTAACTGTCTACAAGTTGCCGTAAAAAATCTTGATATTTATACTTGTATAAATATTCATATCAATTTTATATTTGTGCCTCCTTTTGTATCTTATGTGTATTAAACTAACTGTTGTCTCTAATGTGTTAAGATTGTGAGTTTGTGATCACTCTGAAATCTGTAAGATTTGTAAAAGTAACTGCCTGATTATAGGGGGTTTTGGGATTAATTATAGTTTCTGTTTTGATTGATGTTTAGATTTGGGGGTCTAAAATATAAGCATTAAACATAATTTCTTATGGAATGTTTGTAAATACCATCATAAAAAAAGAATATCATTGATGCATTTCATCAAACACTTAGTTTACTTGTTAAATAAAATGTTTTCTCTAAATATACCATCAAACATCTCCATCCCCTCCTATGTAAAATTTGGAATATGAACATTTTGATGTTTATCATATCTAAGCCAAGAGAACAACACTACTAAACAAATGACCTAATCCGACGGACGTTTCCAACGGATTTTCCGTCGGAATATTTTCCGACGGATTTCCGACGGAACCAAGAAAAGTCAATAAAAGTCAACAAAATGTTAAGCCGTCGGAAATCCGTCACAAATCCGTCACTCAAGTTGGAAAAAAAAAGAAAATTATATATTCTCGAAATTGTTTGTGACGGATTTGTGACGGAATTCCAATCCGTCACAAATCCGTCACAAATATTGGTTAAATTACAATTAAGTTACATAATTAACGAAATTAGCAATTAAATAATAAATTACAATTAATTAATTAAACTAAATCGACATTAAAAAATAAAATCTTGTTAATTTCCGACGGAAATTTAAATAATTTAATTTTTTTAAATTTCCGTCGGAAATCCGTCGGAAATTTATAAGATTTTATTTTCAAATTTTTTAAAAACCAATGTTTTTTAAAAAACTTATAAATTTCCGACGGAAATTTAATTTTTTTTTTTTATATTTTCATCGGAAATCCGTCGGAAATTTATAAGATTTTATTTTCAATTTTTTTAAAAACCAATGTTTTTTAAAAATCTTATAAATTTCCGACGGATTTCCGACGGAAATTTAAAAAATTATTTTTTTTATATTTCCGTCGGAAATCCGTCGGAAATTTATAAGATTTTATTTTCTAATTTTTTAAAAACCTAAAAAACTTATTAATTTCCGACGGAAATTTAAAAAAATATTCTTTTTATATTTCCGTCGGAAATCCGTCGGAAGTTTATCAGATTTTATTTTTAAATTTTTTAAAAATCAATGTTTTTTAAATAATCTTATTATTTTCCGACGGAAATTTAAAAAAAAATTATATTTTTAAATGGCCGTCGGAAATCCGTCGGAAATTTCTTGAAATATGTATTTTTTTTATGAACTTTGTGACGGATTTGTGGCGGATTTGTGACGGATTTTTTAAAAAAATTACGTTTTTGTGTTTTTTTTTCCACAATTCATGTCCATTAATACTTATTCATGTCAAATTGGTCTTTGTAGGGTTTATTGTGGCTTAGTGGTTGGTATTAGACTATAGTGTGTCTTAATTGTCTTATCGACCCAACTACACTCCACATGCATATTTGTAATACATATTTACAAACATACACGTAATAAATCACATGTGGTATTATATTGGGCCTTAATGAGTCGTAAAATATTATATTGGTCTATAACAGTGGTTTAGTGGTTCATGTGGGGGTATAATGGTGGTTAGTTGTCTAGTTTACCCTAATAGACAACACATGCATGATGTATGTAGTTGATATGTGTACACAAGCACACAATTGTAACCACTTGTGTTATTGTGTCTTAATAAGTCATAAAATGTCATAATTGGCTATAATGGTGGTCTAGTGGTTCACATAGTGGTCTAATGGTGGTTAGTTGTCTAATGGTGGTTAGTTGTCTAATGGACCCTAATACACAACTCATGCATCTATGCAATCCGAAAGTGTACACAAGCACGTAATAAGTCACTACTTGTGTTATTAGGCTTTAATAAATCATAAAATGTCATATTTGACTATAAGGGTGGTTTAGTGGTTCATATCGGGGTATAGTGGTGGTTAGTTGTTTAATTGACCCTAATACACAACACATGCATGATGTATGCAGTCGATATGTGTACACAAGCACACAATTGTAACCACTTGTGTTATTGGGTCTTAATAAGCCATAAAATAGCATAGTGGCTTATAATGGTTTGTTTAGTGGTTCATATCGGAGGCTAGTGGTTCTTAGTTGTCTAATTGACCCAAATACACTACACATGCATCTATCAGTTCAATTGAGTTTTGATCGGTTCAATTTGGTTTAGTGGATCTATTGGGTTGTTCGATTCAATTTGCTTTTAAATAAATTTTGTTCGATTATAGCGGTTTAAGATGATTTTTATTCGGGTTTGTTCGACTTTAACGGGTTTAATTCATTTTTTTGTTTTAACCTTTAGTAATGATATTATTAGTATTATTTAATAATACTAATACTAATAAAATATAGTAAATAATACTAATTAAGAAGAAAATTAAAATTACAAAAATAATAATAATTATAATATTAAAAATATTATTTTTTTAAATTTCCGTCGGAAATCCGTCGGAAATTTCTTGAAATATATATATTTTTAATTCTTTAAAAATCAATGTTTTTTAAAATCTTATTATTTTCCGACGGATATTTAAAAAATAATATTTTTAAATTTCCATCGGAAATCCGTCGGAAATTTCTTGAAATATATATTTATAAAATGTTTTAAAAGACAATGTTTTTGTAAAAATCTTATTATTTTCCGACGGAAATTTAAAAAAATTAATTTTCTTAAATTTCCGACGGAAATCCGTCGGAAAATAATAAGATATATATATTTTTTATTTTTTTTATGAACTTGAAATTAAAACACTTAAAATTAAAACACCTAAATCACGTTTCCCTCTTCTCTCACTTCTCACACGCTAAACCCATCACTCTTTCCCTCTTCTCTCACTTCTCACTCTCACGAAACCCTAAGGCCTAAACTCTCAGCCTCTTCTTTCTCTCACCGCACACACTCACCTCACGCACTCCGCCGGCCACCGTCCGCTCAGCCGTCGGCCACCGTCCGGTTCTCACCTCACGGTATTTGCTCAGCCTCCGGCCACCGCCGCGAAGTTATCTGCAAATAGGGGTGTTCAAAAAAACCGTCGGACCGGTCAAACCGGTCGAACCAAGTGAAGTCGGACCGTTTTTGGGGGTTTGAGCGGTCCGACCTGGTTTGAAAATTTGCAAACCGGGCGGTCCGGTCCGGTCTGCGGTTTGGAAAAAAATTTGGGCGGTTTGGACCAACCCGACCGCCACTTATATATATATAAATTATTTTTATTTTATACAATTATTTAAGTTTAAGCCCAAATTAAATTATAAGCCCAAATTAAATTATAAGCCCTATTATTATTAGTTTATTACCTAGCCCTTTTCATTTCAGTTTTCATTTCACGAGTTCATAGCTTCTTTACAGTTTTCACTTTCACAAACCCTAAAATTAGAATTTAGAAACACCACCCCAAGTCCCCAACAGTGGCGATTGCGAACATCCGAACACCACCATCGTCCACCCTTAGCCACCACCGTCCGGCGTCCACCCCTAGTCACCGATTCCTTCTTTGTGGTTCTAGTTCACGCACGCAGCCACACACATAGTGACACAGCAGCAGACGACTTTGATTCAGGTAATTTGATGTGGACTTTGTTTGTAAATTTGTGTTGTATAAGATTATTAGAATTGTTTGTTTGATGTGGACTTTGTTTGTATTTGTAATTTGTGATACTTATTTATGTGGTCCTTCTCCAGGATCCGATTTGCTACTCCCTACACCGATTAGCAACTCAAACGCCGCCGCTGCTCCTTCTCCATCTCTGGCCGTCGCTGCTCCTTCTCCAGGCTTTGCAGTGAGTTTGTTTTCTGTTCCTTTTCATTTTGTTGCTTCTTGGTTCCATGGAATTACATTATTTTGTTGCTTCTTCTTGCTGCTCCCAATTAGAATTTGGGTTTGAATTTGGTCGCTGGAATGTTTGGTGTGGGTTAGGGTTTTTTTATAAATAATATAGGTAGGTAATGGATGTATTGATGTTGATTTTTGGGGATTAAAAACTGATTCTAACTTGATAATGGTTTCGGTACACTGCATTTTGTCTTTTTTAAATCACATTTAGTATATAGTATTATTATGGTAAAAAATCATATTTGATTGTATGTATTTATAATATATGTACGTAATGTATGTATGTATATATGTAATTTTTGGGTAAAATTGATTGTATGTATATAATGTATGTATGTATGTATATATTTTGATGTGGTAAAAATCATATTTGATTGTATGTATATATAAGATATGTACGCATATAATGTATGTATATGTTTTGATGTGGTAAAAATCATATTTTCCGACGGATTTCCGACGGAACCAAGAAAAGTCAATAAAAGTCAACAAAATGTTAAGCCGTCGGAAATCCGTCACAAATCCGTCACTCAAGTTGGAAAAAAAAGAAAATTATATATTCTCGAAATTGTTTGTGACGGATTTGTGACGGAATTCCAATCCGTCACAAATCCGTCACAAATCCGTCACAAATATTTGTTAAATTACAATTAAGTTACTTAATTAACGAAATTAGCAATTAAATAATAAATTACAATTAATTAATTAAACTAAATCGACATTAAAAAATAAAATCTTGTTAATTTCCGACGGAAATTTAAATAATTTAATTTTTTAAATTTCCGTCGGAAATTTATAAGATTTTATTTTCAAATATTTAAAAAACCAATGTTTTTTAAAAAACTTATAAATATCCGACGAATTTCCGACGGAAATTTAATTTTTTTTTTATATATTTTCATCGGAAATCCGTCGGAAATTTATAAGATTTTATTTTCAAATTTTTTAAAAACCAATGTTTTTTAAAAATCTTATAAATTTCCGACGGATTTCCGTCGGAAATTTATAAGATTTTATTTTCAAATTTTTTAAAAACCTAAAAAACTTATTAATTTCCGACGGAAATTTAAAAAATTATTTTTTTATATTTCCGTCGGAAATCCGTCGGAAATTTATCAGATTTTATTTTTAATTTTTTTAAAAATCAATGTTTTTTAAATAATCTTATTATTTTCCGACGGAAATTTAAAAAAAAAATTATATTTTTAAATGGCCGTCGGAAATCCGTCGGAAATTTTTTGAAATATGTATTTTTTAATTTTTTTATGAACTTTGTGGCGGATTTGTGACGGATTTTTTTAAAAAAATTACGTTTTTGTGTTTTATTTTCCACAATTCATGTCCATTAATACTTATTCATGTCAAATTGGTCTTTGTAGGGTTTATTGTGGCTTAGTGGTTGGTATTAGACTATAGTGTGTCTTAATTGTCTTAACGACCCAACTACACTCCACATGCATATTTGTAATACATATTTACAAACATACACGTAATAAATCACATGTGGTATTATATTGGGCCTTAATGAGTCGTAAAATATTATATTGGTCTATAACAGTGGTTTAGTGGTTCATGTGGGGGTATAATGGTGGTCTAGTGGTTCACATAGTGGTCTAATGGTGGTTGGTTGTCTAATGGACCCTAATACACAACTCATGCATCTATGCAATCCGAAAGTGTACACAAGCACGTAATAAGTCACTACTTGTGTTATTAGGCTTTAATAAATCATAAAATGTCATATTTGACTATAAGGGTGGTTTAGTGGTTCATATCGGGGTATAGTGGTGGTTAGTTGTTTAATTGACCCTAATACACAACACATGCATGATGTATGCAGTCGATATGTGTACACAAGCACACAATTGTAACCACTTGTGTTATTGGGTCTTAATAAGCCATAAAATAGCATAGTGGCTTATAATGGTTTGTTTAGTGGTTCATATCGGAGGCTAGTGGTTCTTAGTTGTCTAATTGACCCAAATACACTACACATGCATCTATCAGTTCAATTGAGTTTTGATCGGTTCAATTTGGTTTAGTGGATCTATTGGGTTGTTCGATTCAATTTGCTTTTAAATAAGTTTTGTTCGATTATAGCGGTTTAAGATGATTTTTATTCGGGTTTGTTCGACTTTAACGGGTTTAATTCATTTTTTGTTTTAACCTTTAGTAATGATATTATTAGTATTATTTAATAATACTAATACTAATAAAATATAGTAAATAATACTAATTAAGAAGAAAATTAAAATTACAAAAATAAAAATAATTATATTAATAATAATATTAAAAATATTATTTTTTTAAATTTCCGTCGGAAATTTCTTGAAATATATATATTTTTAGTTCTTTAAAAATCAATGTTTTTTAAAATCTTATTATTTTCCGACGGATTTCCGACGGATATTTAAAAAATAATATTTTTAAATTTTCGTCGGAAATCCGTCGGAAATTTCTTGAAATATATATTTATAAAATGTTTTAAAAGACAATGTTTTTGTAAAAATCTTATTATTTTCCGACGGAAATTTAAAAAAATTAATTTTCTTAAATTTCCGTCGGAAATCCGTCGGAAAATAATAAGATATATTTTTTATTTTTTTTATGAACTTGAAATTAAAACACTTAAAATTAAAACACCTAAATCACGTTTCCCTCTTCTCTCACTTCTCACACTCAGCTAAACCCATCACTCTTTCCCTCTTCTCTCACTTCTCACTCTCACGAAACCCTAAGGCCTAAACTCTCAGCCTCTTCTTTCTCTCACCGCACACACTCACCTCACGCATTCCGCCGGCCACCGTCCGCTCAGCCGTCGGCCACCGTCCGGTTCTCACCTCACGGTATTTGCTCAGCCTCCGGCCACCGCCGCGAAGTTATCTGCAAATAGGGGTGTTCAAAAAAACCGTCGGACCGCTCAAACCGGTCGAACCAAGTCAAGTCGGACTGTTTTTGGCGGTTTGAGCGGTCCGACCTGGTTTGAAAATTTGCAAACCGGGCGGTCCGGTCCGGTCTGCGGTTTGGAAAAAAATTTGGGCGGTTTGGACCAACCCGACCGCCACTTATATATATATATATATAAATTATTTTTATTTTATACAATTATTTAAGTTTAAGCCCAAATTAAATTATAAGCTCTATTATTATTAGTTTATTACCCAGCCCTTTTCATTTCAGTTTTCATTTCACGAGGTCACAGCTTCTTTACAGTTTTCACTTTCACAAACCCTAAAATTAGAATTTAGAAACACCTCCCCAAGTCCCCAACAGTGGCGATTGCGAACATCCGAACACCACCATCGTCCACCCTTAGCCACCACCGTCCGGCGTCCACCCCTAGTCACCGATTCCTTCTTTGTGGTTCTAGTTCACGCACGCAGCCAAACACATAGTGACACAGCAGCAGACGACTTTGTTTCAGGTAATTTGATATGGACTTTGTTTGTAAATTTGTGTTGTATAAGATTATTAGAATTGTTTGTTTGATGTGGACTTTGTTTGTATTCGTAATTTGTGATACTTATTTTTGTGGTCCTTCTCCAGGATCCGATTTGCTACTCCCTACACCGATTAGCAACTCAAACGCCGCCGCTGCTCCTTCTCCATCTCCGGCCGCCGCTGCTCCTTCTCCAGGCTTTGCAGTGAGTTTGTTTTCTGTTCCTTTTCATTTTGTTGCTTCTTGGTTCCATGGAATTACATTATTTTGTTGCTTCTTCTTGCTGCTCCCAATTAGAATTTGGGTTTGAATTTGGTCGCTGGAATGTTTGGTGTGGGTTAGGGTTTTTTTATAAATAATATAGGTAGGTAATGGATGTATTGATGTTGATTTTTGGGGATTAAAAACTGATTCTAACTTGATAATGGTTTTGGTACACTGCATTTTGTCTTTTTTAAATCACATTTAGTATATAGTATTATTATGGTAAAAAATCATATTTGATTGTATGTATTTATAATATATGTACGTAATGTATGTATGTATATATGTAATTTTTGGGTAAAATTGATTGTATGTATATAATGTATGTATGTATGTATATATTTTGATGTGGTAAAAATCATATTTGATTGTATGTATATATAAGATATGTACGCATATAATGTATGTATATGTTTTGATGTGGTAAAATCATATTTTCCGACGGAACCAATAAAAGTCAATAAAAGTCAACAAAATGTTAAGCCGTCGGAAATCCGTCACAAATCCGTCACTCAAGTTGGAAAAAAAAGAAAATTATATATTCTCGAAATTGTTTGTGACGGATTTGTGACGGAATTCCAATCCGTCACAAATCCGTCACAAATCCGTCACAAATATTTGTTAAATTACAATTAAGTTACTTAATTAACGAAATTAGCAATTAAATAATAAATTACAATTAATTAATTAAACTAAATCGACATTAAAAAATAAAATCTTGTTAATTTCCGACGGAAATTTAAATAATTTAATTTTTTAAATTTCCGTCTGAAATTTATAAGATTTTATTTTCAAATATTTTAAAAACCAATGTTTTTTAAAAAACTTATAAATTTCCGACGAATTTCCGACGGAAATTTAATTTTTTTTATATATTTTCATCGGAAATCCGTCGGAAATTTATAAGATTTTATTTTCAAATTTTTTAAAAACCAATGTTTTTTAAAAATCTTATAAATTTCCGACGGATTTCCGTCGGAAATTTATAAGATTTTATTTTCAAATTTTTTAAAAACCTAAAAAACTTATTAATTTCCGACGGAAATTTAAAAAATTATTTTTTTTATATTTCCGTCGGAAATTTATCAGATTTTATTTTTAATTTTTTAAAAATCAATGTTTTTTAAATAATCTTATTATTTTCCGACGGAAATTTAAAAAAAAATTATATTTTTAAATGGCCGTCGGAAATCCGTCGGAAATTTCTTGAAATATGTATTTTTTAATTTTTTTATGAACTTTGTGACGGATTTGTGACGGATTTTTTTAAAAAATTACGTTTTTGTGTTTTTTTTTCCACAATTCATGTCCATTAATACTTATTCATGTCAAATTGGTCTTTGTAGGGTTTATTGTGGCTTAGTGGTTGGTATTAGACTATAGTGTGTCTTAATTGTCTTATCGACCCAACTACTGTAACGTCCCAATTTTTTTTTCTTAAAACATATTAATATATAAAACATCCATATAAACAAACCGCAAGTCTAATTGTTCAACGCAACGAAAGGTTTTCAGTTAATAGATAACAAAATAAAACTTGTCTAAGTCTTGAATCATCCTTCATCACGCCTTTATTCCAACGCCAACCCGGTTCTATATCTTCTCTTTCCCCTTGCTACTATTCCCGATTGAGTGACGACCTGGTTGCATTGTTATTTTGAAAAGGAGTTGGGTGAGCCTAAGGCCCAGTGAATTCACGGTTTTATGCATGATAATAATATCAATAACAATTTTCACAAAGCATCATAGTTTAACATGCATACGGTAAAACAATATAATTCACAAAGCTATCGGCATCATGGAAGGTGCCTGGCTCACACAGCTTTGCCTGGCGGACTCACACAGCATGTCCGCGCTTACGGCTTTAGACAAGCTCACACAGCATGCTCGTCTTACCATAGTACACCTCCATTGCCAAACAAATTTTCACATATATATCATAAAACATGTCATGATTTATTGCATAAACGACATAATAAAATTCTCGAGAACATTTAGCAATTTTATAAAAGTATGCAACCGTTTAAAAATCACGTTAACTCACCGTACTCGTGGTAGCCCGAACTGTTCTTGAAATTCCTCACGTCTTCCCTACAAATTTACGATCACATTTTTAACTCTAATAATAAAATTCGACACCCCTAGAAGTGATAGAATGGTCTTTGACACTATCTAATTTTTAACGACCCATAACCGACATTCTTCGTTTCGACGTTGCTTCAACTTATTCCTCCATATACTTCTATATCTCTTTCTATATATATATATATATACATACATGTCTATATATATATATATTTACATGTACATATTTATACATATTTATTTGCACACATAAGTATATATACATATTTACATGCATATATATATATATATATATATATATATATATATATATATATATATATATATATATATATATATATATATATATATATATATATGTGTGTGTGCTACCTGCTATGCATGCATACAATGTAAACATATATATGTAGGTATATATATGTTAACTATATCTCCAACTATCCTCTGCATGCAAGAACATATATAAATACTTATTCAACATTTTATCATAATTCGTATTTCATCTTCTGTTTCGATTCCATCAAGAAGTCTCTATTGTTTCCTTTTCATTTTGTTTCCTCTCCTAAAACAGTGATCAACGAACGTAATATATAATGACAAATATTTGTCTAAGAAGCCTCGAAACCGAACAAGTTCTCAACCTTTCAGTAAGTTCTAACACTTGGTATCAAAATGAGGGTCACCGTTTGGCAATCCTGGCATCACAGTGATTACCGTTGTGACAAACGATAGGGTGCTAGCGATGACCGTTGGCCATCGTTACCCTATTGGAACCTACCCGAACGAAACGATAAAACAACATTCCGAGGAGAGAGGTACGAAACGCTTACCGATTGGTGCCGAACTAGTAGTCGACTTTCTTTTCGACCGTTCACCGTCGCCCTTGCTCGCACTAGTTCTCTTTATTAACACTTTTACCTCAGAGCACAAACTCCTCATCCTTTTTATACTATGCTACTGACCGTTCCAAAGCAAATGATAAGGCTAAGTGTTAAATGGTGTATTAATTAGTGTGTTAAATGGTGGGAAGTTCACCAACGATTTGGTGGTATGGAAATGAATTGCAACTTACATTCCACCCCTTTTAGTTTCTTTGTTGTTACCCAACAAGCCCCTTCTAAATTGGTTAATATACATATATATTATATTATCTCTTTTTTTTAGTTATTACAAACTTCCCTCCTTAACAAAATTTCGTCCTCGAAATTTGCTCTACACAAGTAAATTAGGGTATTTCAATCTCATCTCCTTCTCGGGTGCCCAGGTTGCTTCCGGTTCCTCAACGTAACTCAAAGTTTTGTCCACCTTCACATCCTTAAGAGGTACCTCAACACTTTCATCGGCCAAACAATTCCTTAGATTTGACATGTGGAACGTGTTATGTATGCCTTGAAGTTCTCCAGGAAGCTCCAACTTATAGGCAACCTCACCTACTCTTCTAGTTATCTTGTAAGGGCCAATATAACGAGGACTTAGCTTTCCTCTCTTTCCAAAATGAACCACACCTTTCCATGGTGAGATCTTGAGCATAACCTTGTTCTACGGATCTTACTGCTCCCGATTTCAATCGGTGCTCCTACGTAAGTCGACCTCTCATCTATACTGATGTCCCCCAAAGAACCAGCCACCTCGGCATCTGACAAACACCCTCTTTTTTTTCCGAGACATGAAGTGTCGGAGAAACATTCTTTAATTCCTCTGACCAGTCTTACTTGTATGCCGTTGCTCTAACTCGCTCACTAATGACAAAAGTCAACTTCTTATCGTCTGCATCTTTTGGAAGGTCGCCATCATCTCACTTCCCACCTCGGCTCTCCACAAAAGAGACGTGCATCACACTATGAATTTCCTCTCAAACTTCAAGGCTCAAAGTCTTATGTTTTCCAATCCAACCACTCACTTCTACTCGGTTGCCTCAGACCGTTCAGATGGGAAACATAACCGCACCCCATACTTTGAAACCACCCTCGGCGAGACACCACTTGTTGTATCGTGCCCTCTTGCACTACTTACTTGTACCCTCTTTGATCACTATACACGCTTAAAACTACCTGATAAAACCAAGGCCAACCGCGCCTCCATTTGCTCGCCTCTTCCATGCCGCCCCCACTGTGCAACCCGACTCCCCACATTACAACCTCATCACAAGCATATGAAATCAACATTTACGTATGAATGAACGTATAAACAACTTGCATGCATTTGTAAACATTTCCATATCATGTACAATAAAACCTTTCAAAACGTTTAAACATGTCATCATACTCATAACCATAATCAGTTAAGAAACCTTTACTAAAACGTTTAATCATGTCAGCATGCTCAAACCAAATTCAGATACGAAAACTTTAGCAAAACATTTCAGTTGCGTCAAAAGGGTTTAGGGAACTCACGGTTTTAAACACGTCTAAACAAGGTCTCTCGTACATTTATACTTCCTTAAGAGAAAGAACTTGGCGGAAATTCCCGCCACAACAACGAGAATCTTCCACCAGAAAAACTCACTCACTGACAACTTGGCACAAGGCCAACTTTGTACATCCCGACAAGTTCACACCCAGGAGTTCCCTCCTCGGTATACCTGAAATTTCTAGGTTATTTCTTCCAACCAACATTCGTTTATGCAGATCATACTCCTTTCCCGAATCACATCGGCTACAACTCGACAACTAATTCGTACGTTCTCACCACTTCATCATTTCACACTTAACGTGTCTAATAGTAGGAAACCTCTATAAGTCCTTATTTGAGTACTCACCTATCCGAATTGCACTTATCCTGCAGGCTCATCAATTTCTCGTTGCTTGCCACAAGCGTCCAGTCATATAACATAACTTCGGTTACTCCCACTCAACTAGGAGGGGTAACCACGAACACATCCTACTATTCTCAATAGCTTACACTAAACGATCAATTCATTTAAACGTTTCTCACAAGGTCACTAATTTCTCTCATTCAGTTGTCTTATCCACTTCTTTCCTGCACAAAATCATACACAACTTCCTTCCTCAATACTCTTTCCAAAAGTTCGCACACTTAGCAAGGACAATCTACACAACACTGCGCATATCGGCATTACTGTCAAGTTTACTACTTTCGATTTACTTACTTATTCCGACATACTGCCTTCACCTCCCCACATTAGCGTGGAGCACTGTCCACCAACATTACTCGCCCCTCTATTCCGACAATTCTCAAGCTACAAATGTTGTCTCATTACTATACATAACCAAACAGTTGCACTAAAATTCTAACTTAAGGCTTTCGACTAAAAACACCTCGAACTGACACCAGAGCTCGACGTCACTATACATTCTTTAAACTCCAACCTTTACTTTCTCAGACAATTCGTTCACACATAAGCAACAGCTCACATTCTTTAGGGATTTCACATCTATTCACCACATTTGACTAATACGTCCATCATCTTCTTTAAACTTCCAATGATCCCAAAAATATACTTACTTAGTGACTCCCACAACTAAAAAAAATACTTGGTTTCTCATTTGGGTAACCACCCACTATCGCTCCGACATTCTACACGTCCACTTACAAACCACGTACTCTAACAGTTTGATTAACAAATCGAACACTTCCACCGAAATCTTTGACAAGGCTTCCCCTTTATAACATCACATTACTACAACACTGACTGACACATTTAACTTGGCAATTATTGCCACTACATAACTGTACATTCCTCCCTCATAACATCTTATTGCAGACCAGTTCCCTCATGGTCATTCGTACACAATTCAAACTTACCTTTGTGTTCTCCCGCATAAATAACCGAGTCTATCTCGCTGCTTGCCTCTCCCCAACTCTAGCTGAACCACAACACACGAGTTACTGATTAACTCCAACATACTCATTTCTTGCTAGCTATATGTAATTCCAAACCATTACATTGGCAGGGCACAGTTTCTCACAGATCGACATAATTTATACCCTCACTTAGTTTGTGCTAAATACTTCATTCTTTATGAACCATTCATCTCATAAGTAAAACGCTTATCTAAAACAGTAGTCTTTCACTATCTTAACACTCCTACAAGATGGTCCTTCAACTTTCAACCTTCTGATTTGAAACTTTGGCCTCGTACACCTTACACAACTGCCGACTTTAACGCCTATAGCTGACCTGTTGATACTTCCTTAACTTATTCTCCAACAAGGGTCCTTTACTGAACCTAATCCTTCTAACATATCATAATCAAATTCACATCCCGCCGTCCTCATTTCAAACTCACTCGTGCATCGTCAGTATCACAAGATCTCTTTACAACCCTTACTCGACGTCGAGGATGTTTCATTCCTACTTCACCACCCTACTCATACCGAGTTGCTAATACCAACACCCTGATGACTTCTAGTCCTTCTCCTGAACACAACCGTCCCTCGACAACTGTATTTCCAGTCACCGCACAAGGGTGCATACCCTCATACGACTAAAGTCCACTTCCGACTCTTCTACTACTCACCTTTCCTCTAGAACACAAATATCAAAGCTACAAACGTCCTCCCCTGATTTGTTCAACACCTCTCCACTTAGGAGTTCTTCCTTAGCTTAAAATGTAATACTCTACGACCAAGTGGGTTCATAGCCTTCATGCCTGACAATGCGATAAATGAATCATTTCACACTTTTGATCATTTTAAAGAAACAACACTTGAAAACGACTTGGGTACACACGACCCCAACATTCTCATAACTCCAATGCCTTGCACAATGATCTTGAGGGTCGTTTGCATGCAATCTTTCCGTAAAACTTAATCTTACTCCACCCAAAAATGTGTTGTTACGACAGAAATAAATATTAGATGAAAAATCTTTCCATACGACAAAATTTTGAAAGCAATTACCGACACGAAGTAAACCAGTCGGTCCTCACACTCATTTATATAACTTCAACATGTCAATACTCATTTTGGTTATAAAAGTTGTGCATTCAAACGTTTTCTTGGTTTATCATGAAAAGAGTGGAATATTTTGCAAATTGTAAACCTCAAGACTTCAATGTACGATGTAAATGGATTTGTATCTTTCTTTAAACATACGCTTGCACACGCCGACTCATACCCGATCGAATTTGATATTTACACGTTTACTTTTCTTATGAAAAAAAATCTCATGTACACATATACGAACTCAATGCATGACACTCTACTTGCAATTGAAGGCTACTCGCTCAAACAAGGTCAATCGCTTTACTCACGCAACTTATCATGGACACTCTACTTTCGACGAGTGGTCGCCCTCTCGGTCTTGAAACGACTTGATATATATACATTCAACGGTCCACTTACTCAACCATTTCATACTATTTCATTTTGATCAACTGTCTCACTTTCCACTTCTACATGGTTTCATTTCACTATAGGTATCTTATTTCATTTATCCTGCTAATGGAAAGCTCGACCAAGAACCCAGGGCTCCATTGATACCTTCAAGGTTTGACATTGTCTTTCCTTACCATCCTAACTGATCTATCCCATGATTTCTAGAACTGGGACTCTCCTGAAACAGGAGTTTTACTCAAACTCAAGCATTCTTCCTCTCCGAATCCACAAAGAGCTACTTCTAGACGACTCGTAATACTCTATACAACATTTATTTTCTACAATGTATACGTACATCACATCACCATGACTCCTCATGAAACTTCCTCAACAAGGGGTCTTAGTCTACCCCTCAGGGATCTTGTTGACATTCTATAGTACGGGAACACGACATAAACACTAGCTTCTGACTACCACTTCGGAGTAATAATGCAGGTTAAGCACATACATGTACCTGTAAGTTCGCAATTACACTGGCCAGGTGAAATCTCAAACTTACCTTACATGACAGTCCTCAGTACCCTATTAGTCCTATCTCTATAATAGTATCCTCTTAACGCATTTCCTGTATCTACAATAGTGCCCTCTTAACGCATGTCTTGATTCTCAGTTGAGATTTCTACTTCCAAGTTTAAGTTTAGGCTCGTCCGGTCACCTAAATCCCTTAAACTATGGCTCTGATACCACTTGTAACGTCCCAATTTTTTTTCTTAAAACATATTAATATATAAAACATCCATATAAACAAACCGCAAGTCTAATTGTTCAACGCAACGAAAGGTTTTCAGTTAATAGATAACAAAATAAAACTTGTCTAAGTCTTGAATCATCCTTCATCACGCCTTTATTCCAACGCCAACCCGGTTCTATATCTTCTCTTTCCCCTTGCTACTATTCCCGATTGAGTGACGACCTGGTTGCATTGTTATTTTGAAAAGGAGTTGGGTGAGCCTAAGGCCCAGTGAATTCACGGTTTTATGCATGATAATAATATCAATAACAATTTTCACAAAGCATCATAGTTTAACATGCATACGATAAAACAATATAATTCACAAAGCTATCGGCATCATGGAAGGTGCCTGGCTCACACAGCTTTGCCTGGCGGACTCACACAGCATGTCCGCGCTTACGGCTTTAGACAAGCTCACACAGCATGCTCGTCTTACCATAGTACACCTCCATTGCCAAACAAATTTTCACATATATATCATAAAACATGTCATGATTTATTGCATAAACGACATAATAAAATTCTCGAGAACATTTAGCAATTTTATAAAAGTATGCAACCGTTTAAAAATCACGTTAACTCACCGTACTCGTGGTAGCCCGAACTGTTCTTGAAATTCCTCACGTCTTCCCTACAAATTTACGATCACATTTTTAACTCTAATAATAAAATTCGACACCCCTAGAAGTGATAGAATGGTCTTTGACACTATCTAATTTTTAACGACCCATAACCGACATTCTTCGTTTCGACGTTGCTTCAACTTATTCCTCCATATACTTCTATATCTCTTTCTATATATATATACATACATGTCTATATATATATATTTACATGTACATATTTATACATATTTATTTGCACACATAAGTATATATACATATTTACATGCATATATATATATATATATATATATATATATATATATATATATATATGTGTGTGTGCTACCTGCTATGCATGCATACAATGTAAACATATATATGTAGGTATATATATGTTAACTATATCTCCAACTATCCTCTGCATGCAAGAACATATATAAATACTTATTCAACATTTTATCATAATTCGTATTTCATCTTCTGTTTCGATTCCATCAAGAAGTCTCTATTGTTTCCTTTTCATTTTGTTTCCTCTCCTAAAACAGTGATCAACGAACGTAATATATAATGACAAATATTTGTCTAAGAAGCCTCGAAACCGAACAAGTTCTCAACCTTTCAGTAAGTTCTAACACTTGGTATCAAAATGAGGGTCACCGTTTGGCAATCCTGGCATCACAGTGATTACCGTTGTGACAAACGATAGGGTGCTAGCGATGACCGTTGGCCATCGTTACCCTATTGGAACCTACCCGAACGAAACGATAAAACAACATTCCGAGGAGAGAGGTACGAAACGCTTACCGATTGGTGCCGAACTAGTAGTCGACTTTCTTTTCGACCGGTCACCGTCGCCCTTGCTCGCACTAGTTCTCTTTATTAACACTTTTACCTCAGAGCACAAACTCCTCATCCTTTTTATACTATGCTACTGACCGTTCCAAAGCAAATGATAAGGCTAAGTGTTAAATGGTGTATTAATTAGTGTGTTAAATGGTGGGAAGTTCACCAACGATTTGGTGGTATGGAAATGAATTGCAACTTACATTCCACCCCTTTTAGTTTCTTTGTTGTTACCCAACAAGCCCCTTCTAAATTGGTTAATATACATATATATTATATTATCTCTTTTTTTTAGTTATTACAACTACACTCCACATGCATATTTGTAATACATATTTACAAACATACACGTAATAAATCACATGTGGTATTATATTGGGCCTTAATGAGTCGTAAAATATTATATTGGTCTATAACAGTGGTTTAGTGGTTCATGTGGGGGTATAATGGTGGTTAGTTGTCTAGTTTACCCTAATAGACAACACATGCATGATGTATGTAGTTGGTATGTGTACACAAGCACACAATTGTAACCACTTGTGTTATTGTGTCTTAATAAGTCATAAAATGTCATAATTGGCTATAATGGTGGTCTAGTGGTTCACATAGTGGTCTAATGGTGGTTAGTTGTCTAATGGACCCTAATACACAACTCATGCATCTATGCAATCCGAAAGTGTACACAAGCACGTAATAAGTCACTACTTGTGTTATTAGGCTTTAATAAATCATAAAATGTCATATTTGACTATAAGGGTGGTTTAGTGGTTCATATCGGGGTATAGTGGTGGTTAGTTGTTTAATTGACCCTAATACACAACACATGCATGATGTATGCAGTCGATATGTGTACATAAGCACACAATTGTAACCACTTGTGTTATTGGGTCTTAATAAGCCATAAAATAGCATAGTGGCTTATAATGGTTTGTTTAGTGGTTCATATCGGAGGCTAGTGGTTCTTAGTTGTCTAATTGACCCAAATACACTACACATGCATCTATCAGTTCAATTGAGTTTTGATCGGTTCAATTTGGTTTAGTGGATCTATTGGGTTGTTCGATTCAATTTGCTTTTAAATAAGTTTTGTTCGATTATAGCGGTTTAAGATGATTTTTATTCGGGTTTGTTCGACTTTAACGGGTTTAATTCATTTTTTTGTTTTAACCTTTAGTAATGATATTATTAGTATTATTTAATAATACTAATACTAATAAAATATAGTAAATAATACTAATTAAGAAGAAAATTAAAATTACAAAAATAATAATAATTATATTAATAATAATATTAAAAATATTATTTTTTTAAATTTCCGTCGGAAATCCGTCGGAAATTTCTTGAAATATATATATTTTTAATTCTTTAAAAATCAATGTTTTTTTAAAATCTTATTATTTTCCGACTGATTTCCGACGGATATTTAAAAAATAATATTTTTAAATTTCCGTCGGAAATCCGTCGGAAATTTCTTGAAATATATATTTATAAAATGTTTTAAAAGACAATGTTTTTGTAAAAATCTTATTATTTTCCGACGGAAATTTTAAAAAATTAATTTTCTTAAATTTCCGTCGGAAATCCGTCGGAAAATAATAAGATATATATATATTTTTTTTTATGAACTTGAAATTAAAACACTTAAAATTAAAACACCTAAATCACGTTTCCCTCTTCTCTCACTTCTCACACTCAGCTAAACCCATCACTCTTTCCCTCTTCTCTCACTTCTCACTCTCACAAACTCTAAGGCCTAAACTCTCAGCCTCTTCTTTCTCTCACCGCACACACTCACCTCACGCACTCCGCCGGCCACCGTCCGCTCAGCCGTCGGCCACCGTCCGGTTCTCACCTCACGGTATTTGCTCAGCCTCCGGCCACCGCCGCGAAGTTATCTGCAAATAGGGGTGTTCAAAAAACCGTCGGACCGCTCAAACCGATCGAACCAGTCAAGTCGGACCATTTTTGGCGGTTTGAGCGGTCCGACCTGGTTTGAAAATTTGCAAACCGGGCGGTCCGGTCCGGTCTGCGGTTTGGAAAAAAAATTGGGCGGTTTGGACCAACCCGACCGCCACTTATATATATATATATAAATTATTTTTATTTTATACAATTATTTAAGTTTAAGCCCAAATTAAATTATAAGCCCTATTATTATTAGTTTATTACCCAGCCCTTTTCATTTCAGTTTTCATTTCACGAGTTCACAGCTTCTTTACAGTTTTCACTTTCACAAACCCTAAAATTAGAATTTAGAAACACCACCCCAAGTCCCCAACAGTGGCGATTGCGAACATCCGAACACCACCATCGTCCACCCTTAGCCACCACCGTCCGGCGTCCACCCCTAGTCACCGATTCCTTCTTTGTGGTTCTAGTTCACGCACGCAGCCACACACATAGTGACACAGCAGCAGACGACTTTGTTTCAGGTAATTTGATGTGGACTTTGTTTGTAAATTTGTGTTGTATAAGATTATTAGAATTGTTTGTTTGATGTGGACTTTGTTTGTATTTGTAATTTGTGATACTTATTTCTGTGGTCCTTCTCCAGGATCCGATTTGCTACTCCCTACACCGATTAGCAACTCAAACGCCGCCGCTGCTCCTTCTCCATCTCCGGCCGCCGCTTCTCCTTCTCCAGGCTTTGCAGTGAGTTTGTTTTCTGTTCCTTTTCATTTTGTTGCTTCTTGGTTCCATGGAATTACATTATTTTGTTGCTTCTTCTTGCTGCTCCCAATTAGAATTTGGGTTTGAATTTGGTCGCTGGAATGTTTGGTGTGGGTTAGGGTTTTTTTATAAATAATATAGGTAGGTAATGGATGTATTGATGTTGATTTTTGGGGATTAAAAACTGATTCTAACTTGATAATGGTTTTGGTACACTGCATTTTGTCTTTTTTAAATCACATTTAGTATATAGTATTATTATGGTAAAAAATCATATTTGATTGTATGTATTTATAATATATGTACGTAATGTATGTATGTATATATGTAATTTTTGGGTAAAATTGATTGTATGTATATAATGTATGTATGTATATATTTTGATGTGGTAAAAATCATATTTGATTGTATGTATATATAAGATATGTACGCATATAATGTATGTATATGTTTTGATGTGGTAAAAATCATATTTTCCGACGGAACCAAGAAAAGTCAATAAAAGTCAACAAAATGTTAAGCCGTCGGAAATCCGTCACAAATCCGTCACTCAAGTTGGAAAAAAAAAGAAAATTATATATTCTCGAAATTGTTTGTGACGGATTTGTGACGGAATTCCAATCCGTCACAAATCCGTCACAAATATTTGTTAAATTACAATTAAGTTACTTAATTAACGAAATTAGCAATTAAATAATAAATTACAATTAATTAATTAAACTAAATCGACATTAAAAAATAAAATCTTGTTAATTTCCGACGGAAATTTAAATAATTTAATTTTTTAAATTTCCGTCTGAAATTTATAAGATTTTATTTTCAAATATTTTAAAAACCAATGTTTTTTAAAAAACTTATAAATTTCCGACGAATTTCCGACGGAAATCCGTCGGAAATCCGTCGGAAATTTCTTGAAATATGTATTTTTTAATTTTTTTATGAACTTTGTGACGGATTTGTGACGGATTTTTTAAAAAAATTACGTTTTTGTGTTTTTTTCCACAATTCATGTCCATTAATACTTATTCATGTCAAATTGGTCTTTGTAGGGTTTATTGTGGCTTAGTGGTTGGTATTAAACTATAGTGTGTCTTAATTGTCTTATCGACCCAACTACACTCCACATGCATATTTGTAATACATATTTACAAACATACACGTAATAAATCACATGTGGTATTATATTGGGCCTTAATGAGTCGTAAAATATTATATTGGTCTATAACAGTGGTTTAGTGGTTCATGTGGGGGTATAATGGTGGTTAGTTGTCTAGTTTACCCTAATAGACAACACATGCATGATGTATGTAGTTGATATGTGTACACAAGCACACAATTGTAACCACTTGTGTTATTGTGTCTTAATAAGTCATAAAATGTCATAATTGGCTATAATGGTGGTCTAGTGGTTCACATAGTGGTCTAATGGTGGTTAGTTGTCTAATGGACCCTAATACACAACTCATGCATCTATGCAATCCGAAAGTGTACACAAGCACGTAATAAGTCACTACTTGTGTTATTAGGCTTTAATAAATCATAAAATGTCATATTTGACTATAAGGGTGGTTTAGTGGTTCATATCGGGGTATAGTGGTGGTTAGTTGTTTAATTGACCCTAATACACAACACATGCATGATGTATGCAGTCGATATGTGTACACAAGCACACAATTGTAACCACTTGTGTTATTGGGTCTTAATAAGCCATAAAATAGCATAGTGGCTTATAATGGTTTTTTTAGTGGTTCATATCGGAGGCTAGTGGTTCTTAGTTGTCTAATTGACCCAAATACACTACACATGCATCTATCAGTTCAATTGAGTTTTGATCGGTTCAATTTGGTTTAGTGGATCTATTGGGTTGTTCGATTCAATTTGCTTTTAAATAAGTTTTGTTCGATTATAGCGGTTTAAGATGATTTTTATTCGGGTTTGTTCGACTTTAACGGGTTTAATTCATTTTTTTGTTTTAACCTTTAGTAATGATATTATTAGTATTATTTAATAATACTAATACTAATAAAATATAGTAAATAATACTAATTAAGAAGAAAATTAAAATTACAAAAATAATAATAATTATATTAATATTAATAATTATATTAATAATAATATTAAAAATATTATTTTTTTAAATTTCCGTCGGAAATCCGTCGGAAATTTCTTGAAATATATATATTTTTAATTCTTTAAAAATCAATGTTTTTTAAAATCTTATTATTTTCCGACGGATTTCCGACGGAAATTTAAAAAAATAATATTTTTAAATTTCCGTCGGAAATCCGTCTGAAATTTCTTGAAATATATCTTTATAAAATGTTTTAAAAGACAATGTTTTTGTAAAAATCTTATTATTTTCCGACGTAAATTTAAAAAAATTAATTTTCTTTAATTTCCGTCGGAAATCCGTCGGAAAATAATAAGATATATATATATTTTATTTTTTTATGAACTTGAAATTAAAACACTTAAAATTAAAACACCTAAATCACGTTTCCCTCTTCTCTCACGAAACCCTAAGGCCTAAACTCTCAGCCTCTTCTTTCTCTCACCGCACACACTCACCTCACGCACTTCGCCGGCCACCGTCCGCTCAGCCGTCGGCCACCGTCTGGTTCTCACCTCACGGTATCTGCTCAGCCTTCGGCCACCGCCCCGAAGTTATCTGCAGATAGGGGTGTTCAAAAAAACCGTCGGACCGCTCAAACCGGTCGAACCAAGTCAAGTCGGACCGTTTTTGGCGGTTTGAGCGGTCCGACCTGGTTTGAAAATTTGCCAAACCGGGCGGTCCGGTCCGGTCTGTGGTTTTGAAAAAAATTTGGGCGGTTTGGACCAACCTGACCGCCACTTATATATATATAAATTAATTTTATTTTATACAATTATTTAAGTTTAAGCCCAAATTAAATTATAAGCCCTATTATTATTAGTTTATTACCCAGCCCTTTTCATTTCAGTTTTCATTTCACGAGTTCACAACTTCTTTACAGTTTTCACTTTCACAAACCCTAAAATTAGAATTTAGAAACACCACCCCAAGTCCCCAACAGTGGCGATTGCGAACATCCGAACACCACCATCGTCCACCCTTAGCCACCACCGTCCGGCGTCCACCCCTAGTCACCGATTCCTTCTTTGTGGTTCTAGTTCACGCACGCAGCCACACACACAGTGACACAGCAGCAGACGACTTTGTTTCAGGTAACTTGATGTGGACTTTGTTTGTAAATTTATGTTGTATAAGATTATTAGAATTGTTTGTTTGATGTGGACTTTGTTTGTATTTGTAATTTGTGATACTTATTTCTGTGGTCCTTCTCCAGGATCCGATTTGCTACTCCCTACACCGATTAGCAACTCAAACGCTGCCGCTGCTCCTTCTCCATCTCCGGCCGCCGCTGCTCCTTCTCCAGGCTTTGCAGTGAGTTTGTTTTCTGTTCCTTTTCATTTTGTTGCTTCTTGGTTCCATGGAATTACATTATTTTGTTGCTTCTTCTTGCTGCTCCCTATTAGAATTTGGGTTTGAATTTGGTCGCTGGAATGTTTGGTGTGGGTTAGGGTTTTTTTATAAATAATATAGGTAGGTAATGGATGTATTGATGTTGATTTTTGGGGATTAAAAACTGATTCTAACTTGATAATGGTTTTGGTACACTGCATTTTGTCTTTTTTAAATCACATTTAGTATATAGTATTATTATGGTAAAAAATCATATTTGATTGTATGTATTTATAATATATGTACGTAATGTATGTATGTATATATGTAATTTTTGGGTAAAATTGATTGTATGTATATAATGTATGTATGTATGTATATATTTTGATGTGGTAAAAATCATATTTGATTGTATGTATATATAAGATATGTACGCATATAATGTATGTATGTATATGTTTTGATGTGGTAAAAATCATATTTTCCGACGGATTTCCGACGGAACCAAGAAAAGTCAATAAAAGTCAACAAAATGTTAAGCCGTCGGAAATCCGTCACAAATCCGTCACTCAAGTTGGAAAAAAAAGAAAATTAGATATTCTCGAAATTGTTTGTGACGGATTTGTGACGGATTTGTGACGGAATTCCAATCAGTCACAAATCCGTCACAAATATTTGTTAAATTACAATTAAGTTACTTAATTAACGAAATTAGCAATTAAATAATAAATTACAATTAATTAATTAAACTAAATCGACATTAAAAAATAAAATCTTGTTAATTTATGACGGATTTCCGACGGATATTTAAATAATTTAATTTTTTAAATTTCCGTCGGAAATCCGTCGGAAATTTATAAGATTTTATTTTCAAATATATTAAAAACCAATGTTTTTTAAAAAACTTATAAATTTCCGACGAATTTCCGACGGAAATTTAAAAAAAATATTTTTTTTATATTTTCATCGGAAATCCGTCGGAAATTTATAAGATTTTATTTTCAAATTTTTTAAAAACCTAAAAAACTTATTAATTTCCGACGGAAATTTAAAAAAGTATTTTTTTTATATTTCCGTCGGAAATCCGTCGGAAATTTATCAGATTTTATTTTTAAATTTTTTAAAAATCAATGTTTTTTAAATAATCTTATTATTTTCCGAATTTAAAAAAAATTATATTTTTAAATGGCCGTCGGAAATCCGTCGAAAATTTCTTGAAATATGTATTTTTTAATTTTTTTTATGAACTTTGTGACGGATTTGTGACGGATTTTTAAAAAAAATTACGTTTTTGTGTTTTTTTTCCACAATTCATGTCCATTAATACTTATTCATGTCAAACTGGTCTTTGTAGGGTTTATTGTGGCTTAGTGGTTGGTATTAGACTATAGTGTGTCTTAATTGTCTTATCGACCCAACTACACTCCACATGCATATTTGTAATACATATTTACAAACATACACGTAATAAATCACATGTGGTATTATATTGGGCCTTAATGAGTCGTAAAATATTATATTGGTCTATAACAGTGGTTTAGTGGTTCATGTGGGGGTATAATGGTGGTTAGTTGTCTAGTTTACCCTAATAGACAACACATGCATGATGTATGTAGTTGATATGTGTACACAAGCACACAATTGTAACCACTTGTGTTATTGTGTCTTAATAAGTCATAAAATGTCATAATTGGCTATAATGGTGGTCTAGTGGTTCACATAGTGGTCTAATGGTGGTTAGTTGTCTAATGGACCCTAATACACAACTCATGCATCTATGCAATCCGAAAGTGTACACAAGCACGTAATAAGTCACTACTTGTGTTATTAGGCTTTAATAAATCATAAATGTCATATTTGACTATAAGGGTGGTTTAGTGGTTCATATCGGGGTATAGTGGTGGTTAGTTGTTTAATTGACCCTAATACACAACACATGCATGATGTATGCAGTCGATATGTGTACACAAGCACACAATTGTAACCACTTGTGTTATTGGGTCTTAATAAGCCATAAAATAGCATAGTGGCTTATAATGGTTTGTTTAGTGGTTCATATCGAAGGCTAGTGGTTCTTAGTTGTCTAATTGACCCAAATACACTACACATGCATCTATCAGTTCAATTGAGTTTTGATCGGTTCAATTTGGTTTAGTGGATCTATTGGGTTGTTCGATTCAATTATTCTTTTGATATTTTGGGACAGATGATTAGATAACCTAATTGATCTGATTATGGTGTGATGATTAGATTAATAGGTTATTTGAATTATATGTTTGTTATATATAAGTTTGAAGTTTTATGATCATAACGTGTGAAATTTTAAGGTTTAAATTTGCCCTGTTTTTAGGGTGTTACAAATTTCAACAACCTTTGAATACCAATAACAATCTCCTCATTTTGATCTGAATAACCGTCAATTCCAAAAATATTTATCCGAATCTTTTCAAATTCATACAATAGTAACGTGGTAACCCTGAAACAACTAATAAATCAGTTAAAATGCCTGTAAGTTGCACGAAGCCACTTAGTACAACGAATGCACTTTTGAAATGAGCTTTTTGATGTTCACTCCTCCAGGGCTTCCATTCAATCATCAAAAAACACCAAGGAATTTCTATGAACGTTATGACAAGAAAACATATTCCTTGTGTGTACGTGCAAGTGTAGAAATAATTGAAGCAACTTATGCTTGAAAATTATAGGCTCAAATTGTGTAAACTGTTGAGACAGCAACAAGCTTTCCACGGACTTAATGTGCATGAATGAAGAGCGAAGGTGGGGCAAACTTCCTTCTTTTTCAATATCCAAACCTTCCGAATGAAGATTAGATAGATAATATGCTACGTCCCTAAGAAAAATGAAACATTCCTTTGTTAAGAAAGAAATGAGTAGCTGGTGGGGTTAATGAAAGAGTTGGCATGGGCTAGTTGACTGTTTCAATGATGGTCACCAAAGAATGTGAACCAATCAGTAATATGGCTGCTTGGCTTAGAAAGTGGATGGTGCAGAGTTCTATTATTCTTTTAACTCTGTTCTCACACCCTCTTTCTGTTTTTAATCCGCTCACTTCTAACCAAACTCTCATTTTCATTTTACCTCAGCTCAATGAGATACTCAACCGTATGAGTTATCTCCCCCACTCTTTGATTTTGACCCTCACCCCTCAATCACTCAAGGATAACTTCGTAGGTAGGAAACACTGGTTAACGTGGATCCATAGAAGTTTTGTAAAATCTCACACTGATTCCCATGAAAATTTGTCCTAAAATGATGTGTTGTTCAACAGTTTATCTTGAATAATTAATAATATCGGCATTTGATTAACATTGCCATCAGAATGTATGCTCTTCAATAATATCATGAAGATTTGAGCATTTGATCTTTGAAGATTTCTCAAAACAAGAATATTGAAAGAATGAAATGAATTCGAAAGACTTGTTTGAGAATCTGACAATGTATCAATCAGATCAAATAACATGAATGATAATCATGTAAGGTTTAGGGTATCAAATAATTAGATATCTTGTTTATATGAACAAATATAAACAATCTTTGAATGAAACGTTTAAGTTCTTACGCTGAAATGAATATGATGCTCAACAAACTTTAAATTCAAACGGGAGTATTACCATCGAAAAAATGTTTCGTTTTGAGACATGGTAATAACAAAGTCAATTCAAGCTGTACTGGTGTGTATGAATACTTGAAAGTTTAGAAAAGATAATACGCAAGTATTAATCTTTAGAAATACACGGTCAGAAATGATGTAACAAGAATCCGATATATATATATATATATATATATATATATATATATATATATGTATATATATATATGAAAAACATTTAAAATCGGACTTCTAGAATTCATAAAATCTGTTTGAGAATCGAGAAGTGGTTTGAACATTTTAAGAAAACGTTTTTCATGCTTGAAAGTCGTTCTTCTTTCAAACAATCTCAGATTAAGTTCATAAGATACTTACAGTTAAACGTTTAAGCTCCCCCTCAAATTATAATAGACTGATTAAAAATCAGATAAGCTCCCCCTCAAAATCTGCAAAAGATCTTAATGAAACAAGATTAATATATGTGAAAATCAAAGTCTAAAAATAATTTAGTACGAGTCCTAAACTGATATGTTTAGAAGTCAAACTCGTTGAAGTGCGGGTTCTGAACTGAATTATTCAGAAACCATTGTTTCTTTGAAGTCCGGGTTCTAAACTGATGTGTTTAGAAACCATTATTGTGCATGCTCCCCCTACAAAGAAGCATATAGAAAGATTCATCAATAAGCACAAAATGTATGAAAAATTAGAATTACTCCCCCTAAAAATATGCAAATATTTCAGCATAGGTACTCTTCTTCAAATTGCACACTTCTCTACTGTTTTCCAGTCATGTGTTCAGTATAGTTCTGACAATCATGAACCTGCAAAACAGATTAAATAGATTTTGGTACCCAACGGAACTTGGGTCCTGGCTTGTTATATGTAGTTCTTTTTGAAGAAATATTGTAAGTACCATACCAAAATAGTACATTTTCTTGCTTAATGAAATCATGAGTTCCACAAGAAGAACAACAAAGTTTCTTTTATGCCAACCTAATCAAATGATTTGCAGAATATAAGGGATTAGATTTAGCGAAAGACTTACCTTTGTGAGCATTGTTCTTCTTGTTCACCGGTTGTGTAGGAACAGATGATTTCGGAGCATCTTTCTCAGGTGAAGAACCTTTCACTTTCCATACCATCTTTACAGGCTTAAAGATAGGTGTATCTGAACTTGTAGCATAACGGTTGTAGAAAATATTAGAAGGACGCATCTGATCTCTTGATTTGACAGACTTTGTCGAAGAAGAATGTTCATGAATAGAACTAGAAGCAGTCTTTAACGAACAATCTGAATCAGTTGAACCATCATACGGCGATTGAACAATAGTATCAGCACTAAATTGTTCAGATGATTTAACTTTGATCTTAATTGCTTCCAATTGCTGAACTTTATCGGACAGAACATTTCGTTCTTGAACAGTCATATCAAATGCCTTTTGTAGATCAGACTTGATCTTCTGCTCTTTCATAACCTCTGTTGCTAAAGCAGATAACCTCCTTGTTAGCTTTAAGATTTCAGCCTTAAAGATGTTTCTCTCTTCTTCAAAATTCTTTTCGGATATATCTTTAAAAATATTCATGTTTTTCTTTTGAAACCTTTGCTTTTCCTTTTCAAAAGCATTCTTCTTTTCATCAAACTCTTTTCTCTCTTTTTCAATAGCAGGTTGGGTTGGGTTGAAAATCTCAACCCATTTACTTAGACAGGTTGGGTTGGGTTAAGATTTTCCACCTAATTAATAAATGGGTTGAACCCGCACCCAACCCAACCTGACCTATTTCCACCCCTAGCTTAAGCCCAACCTTTTGCACACATTGAATCAATCTTGGAGAAGGTCATTGAACAACAGTTCAACACCAACGTCAAATTAACCCAATTATGAAGGAAGTGGTCCAGAAAGAAATTCTGAAACTTCTTGATGGCGAGATCATCTATTCTTTTTCTGACAGTCCATGGGTGGCTCCATCCAGGTAGTACCAAAAAAGGGGGCGTCACAACAGTTTGAAACAACAACAATGAATTTATCTCCTCTCGAACGGTAACAAGGTGAAGAGCGTGCATTGATTATAGGAAGCTGAATGATGCAACTTGGAAGGACTACTTTCCACTTTCATTCATTGCCCAGATGTTGGATCTATTAGAAGGATATGAATATCATTGTTTCTTGGATCAGTATTTGTAAAGCCCGTGTCCAGGTTTGAATTTTATTTAATTGTTTTATATTTTTCTCCTAGCGGAACTTTTTAACGGGGGTTAGGCTCGGTTGACCAAACATGTTAATTTTGGAATAATAGTGTTTTAGTTTAAAGTATAGGGACCTATTGGGCTTTTTGGCAAAGTGTATGCTTGGGGTCGGCCCATGTGAAGGAACCGACCCCCTCTTCCTTTCGTTTCTAGTTTCCGTCGCACGCCAACAACAAGAAAACCCTACTTGCATTCCTTTTTCTTTCTTCCTCATTCCTTGCGCCGTGAACCACCAGCACCACCATCAGCGCCGTCGTGATCTTTGCCGGCAAGAGAGAGAGAGAGAGAGAGACAGCAGCAAGAGAGAGAGTAGCGAGAGAGAGAGAGTAGCGAGAGTGAAAGGGGATCAGCCGGTGATCGGGATTTCCGTACGTTAGCTGCTGAGTTTCATCGTAGGGTAAGTTTCCCTTCGTTTGCTTCTTTTCGTTGCCACCGGAACCGCCATCGCCGCCGCAGCCTTGGCTGCCGGCGGTGTGGCCGTCGTCATGCGCCACCGCGAGTGGCGGCAGTTTGCGCGTAGTGTGCTGGAGGTCGGGATAGGGTAAGAGTTTCGTTTCATATGTTATCGCCGAATTCGTAAACCTTAATCGTCGCCGCCGGCCGCCGCCGGAGACCACCACTGCCGGAGGTGGCAGTGGGTGGTGTGCGGTCGAGTTAGTCACCAGGGAACTCTAACCCGTGACCTGATCGCGTAAACCCGAATCGAATAAACCTTGAACCGTTTTTATAAATCGTCATTTCATGTGAAAACGTCGTTTCTGCCACTGCTTTATTTCGATCATAACTTTCTCTTCGTAACTCGGTTTGGGGCGAATCCAGTGCCCACGGTTCACATTCTGTGTCGGGCACACTTTTCGTGTTTTAGCGGAAGTCTGGTTCGGCCTCTAACTAGGCGTAAAATGGCTGTTTATACAGCAGGTCCGGAATTGACAGTTTCGCGTCCCGTTTTTTTTAGAAAATCCATATTAAATTGTAGAAAAATCGTTAGAGCGCGTGCGATATGTCCCTGGAACCCTAAGGCATGGGAATTTGTGATTATGAAATAATATTCCTGGATTTATCAGTTTATAAGGGGGTTAAACAGGTCCCGAGCAGACCTGTGTTTTTAGAGTAAAAGCTGGAAAATGTATTCTATATATTAGTAGTCGTGGCTTTGGGTTAGGACTTCACTTTGACGTTTGATATCACTTATTTAGGTGGAAAAAGGTGAACTGGTGTTGGCCGGTTCGTGTTGCTGTTGAGGTCATAAGCTTTGCGTTTGAGGTGAGTTCTCTCACTATATAGGATGGGAATTATATTTGTGTTGCTGTAGTTCGAGTGTGTTGATTACGATTGTTTGTTGATATTATTGTGTTATGGAATATATATATATATTTGTGTATATATATTGATATGTGATTGATGTACATCTTGATGGTTGTTCCAAGAAGTATATGCGTTTGTATAATGAGTTGAGTTGTGATTATATCTTCTTGATGGTCGTTCCAAGAAGTATAAGGCTACTTCTTGATGGTTGTTCCAAGGAGTATACGTGTTGGTATAATGTGTTGTGATTATATCTTCTTGATGGTCGTTCCAAGAAGTATAAGGCTACTTCTTGATGGTTGTTCCAAGGAGTATACGTGTTGGTATAATGTGTTGTGATTATGTTTTCTTGATGGCCGTTCCAAGGAGCATAAGGATTATTATAAATCGTGATATATTTTCTTGATGGATGTTCCAAGAAATTTAGGTGCTGGTATGTTTAAGGGTGATACTGATATAATTGCGATCCTATGTATGGATTGAATTCACTAAGCTTCGTTCTTACCCCTTCCCAATATCTTATGATTTCAGGTGCGAGTAGCAGTCGGGCTTGACGGTACACACGGGCGCAAGGCGAAGATTGTTTAAGTTGATTTTTATTAAATGAGGATTTAATTATATAACTTTTTCCGCTGCTTAAACCTTGTTGACGGTTTTAAATAACGACGTTTATTTTATTGTATTGGGATGTGTTAACTTGTGGTTTGATTATAATAAAATGCATTATTTTTAAAAGTTTAAATTCCTTGTAATTTTTGGGACGTTACAGTATTCTAGTTATAATGAAATACCAATAGCCCCCAAGATCAATATAACACAACCTTTTACGTGCCTCTATGGTACATTTGCCTATCAGAGGATGTCCTTTAGGTTGTGCAAAGCTCTAGGAACTCCTTAGAGTTTCATGAAGGCCATCATCCCAGACCTGGTGGAAAGAACTATAATGATCTTAATGAACGACCTTTCAGTGTTTGGACCTCCATTTGAAACATGCCTATAACACTTGGAGGTCGTCCGACAAAGATGTCAAGAGACAATCTTTGTTTAAACTAGTAGAAGTGCCACTTCATGATGATAGAGAGAATAGTTTTAGCCACAAGAGCTCAAAAAAGAATCAAACTGGATAATGTTAAGGTGGAAGTGATCGAGAATTTATCATATCTGAAATCAGTCAATGGAGTCAGAATCTTTTTTGGACATGTCGGGTTTTACCAGCGATTCATCAAAGTGTTTTCTAAAATTACTAACCCTTGTGTAGGGGTATGTCTAAGTCTCACCATATTGTATACCTTCTTCTTGACAATAACCCTTTGCAACTAGCTTGGCCTTGTTTCTGATCACAATACCATCCTCGTCCTTTTTGTTTTTGAAGACCTACTTGGTTCTTATAGCAATTTTATCTTTAAGCAAGGAAACCTGAGACCATACCTTGTTTCTTTCAAACTGTACAAGTTTTTTTTGCATAACATTGATCGAACTTGGGTCTTGTAGTGCTTCAGAAACCTTCTTGGGATCTACCATGCTTAGAAAGTTCATAAAGAATCATTCATTGGCAGTGGCAAACCTTGTCTTCACGTCATTAGAAGGATTACCATTGATCTAGGTCGAGGGATGGTCTTTTGTTCATATTGTCATAGGGAGTTGGGTTTTTGGACAAATTTATGCTTCACTCTAATCAGCATAAGGTATGTCAACATTTGAGTTCAGATTTGGTGATGTTTTCTCTGCTTTCTAGTTGCTCCCCCTCAAATTGATGTCCATGTGATGAACTTGGTTCTTGACATGTTGAAATATAAGTGATAGGAGGTGAATCATCACAGTGACCAAAAAGAGATGTACATATTCTTGTGGTTCCACTAGAAACACATGGTTAGGAGCATCTTTGATTAAATGATCAAAAATACCTTCATCACCAAATAAGTCTTCAAATAGTAGATTAAGTTCTAATTCTCTGGACTTAGTACATGATGAATAAAAAATCTCTTGGTTATGCTTGAGTTCTAAGCAGGAGTACTCAAAAGTCATTTGTGCCTTGTCATCAAAGGACACATTGATGATTTCAAGAACCATCTTTTTTCGTTTATTGAGACTGTAGGCTTTGGAATTCATAGATTTTCCAAGGAATGTGCCGTCATCAGCCTTCTTGTCAAACTTTCCTAGATGATCCTTGTCATTCAGTACAAAACATCTTCAACCAACACAATGAAAAATTTAACATTAGGCTTTCTTTGATTGATGAGTTCATAAGGATTTTTATGAAATCTTTTAACCATGATGGATCTGTTTTACCCAAAACAGGTAGTAGGTATTGCTTCTGCCTAGAAGGATGTAGGAATATTAGAGACTGCTAGCATAGTTTTAGTAGCTTCAACCAAGGTTTTGTTTATTTTCTCAAAAAACACCATTTTATTGAGGGGTTCTAGATGCAAAGAAGTATTGAAAATTCCTTCCTTGACTAGATATTCATCAATTTTGGAATTCTTAAATTGTGTACCATTATCACCGCTTAACTTTTGAACTTTGCATTGTAGCAGAACTTGGATCTTCAATAGTAAAATAATAAGTACCTCTAGGACTCCTGATTTCATCCTTATAGACTCAATCCAATAATATCTGGAGTATTCATCAATAAGGATCATGATATACTTCTTTCCAGACAAGCTTTGTACAGAGATAGGACCATAGCTTTGGAGCATAAGACATCAATCTTAGTATTGTGTGAAGCGCTTTTGAGCATACCTATCTCACAAGTAGGATAAAGATTATCCTTGTCAAATTTAAGAACCGACATGCCATCTACCAAATTAAGTTTAACCAACTTGTCAAGATTTGAAAAGTTCAAACGAGAGAATCTGTTGTGCCACAACCAAGCTTCTTCATTATTCTTGGAGACAACATAAAGTGTCTCTACTCTTACTTCAAAAGAGAAGTTCATTAAATATAGATTTCCCTTTCTGTTAGTTCTTAGCATCTTTTGACGTGTATTGGTTAGTAAAATACAATACTTTTTCTAAAACTTGACATCAAAACCATTGTCACAAAGTTGAATTATGGTGGGCAAATTGTGCTTTACCCTATCTACATAAGCAACTTCAAAAACAAATATGTCACCCTTTGAAAGTACACCATATCCTTTGATTGTCTCTTGTCTATCATCCCAAAGGATACATAACCCCCATTTTTCTCCTTGAATAAGTTCACAATGTTCTATCCCCAATCATGTTCCTTATGCATCCAGAATCCAGATACCACACTTGCATATGATGGTTTTTTAAGTACCCCTTTCATAATGGGTTCTTTCTGGTTAGTCTTCGGTGCTTTCTTTGGGTTCCTTAGTTTACCAATCTTGGTTGGTTTTTCCAGAATTTGCCTTTGTACCTTCTGATTCTTGGGTTTGGCATGACTATTCATGACTTATAAAAGGATATAGTGTGCGCAAGAGAAGTGTTTCTTCAACTGTAATGAGAAATCTAAGAATTTACAAGAATAAGCACAATGAGATGTTTACTAAAAACTCTATTTGTATCAACAAAACTTGAAACATGAGTCTTTTTTTGATTTTCTTTCCTAGCATCAGTAGTTTTTTCAATCTTTCTGTCTACTGTAGATTTATTGTTTTTAAAATTGGCTTTCTTCTCCTGATGAGTTCTTCTCTCTACCCATCTATCCTTTTTGCTTAGGCTTTTCGTTGTACTATAAAGATTAGATTCATCAATCATAATTCATTTTGCTTTCTGTTCAAAAGTAAACTTGATTAGTTAAAAAGATAAGGTTTATAAGTTAATTGTTGTCTAATTAGTTTGAAATTCTCCTGGATTTCCTTCTCCAATTCTGGATAGGTACCTTAGGAATCTGCTTTTGGATTTAAATTGGTTTATTCATAATCCTAAAGTCGAACAGTGACTCTTCTAGTCAATCTACAACTTTCTATGGTTGAATATATGCTGATTCTTCACCAGAGTCAGAGTAAGAATCTAGAAAATCTTTCTTAGGGTTTCCGTAGATAGGTCCTGACCTGTAGACTCCATATCCATTCTCTTCTTTTTGAAATGTAAGTTTTAAATCATTTACAATGCACGTAATCACTTGGTCGGTTTCAGAGATAGAGGTCGGTACCAAAGTTCTCATCAAATCATTTTAAAAATAGCTTTGAGTTCATCTTTAATGAATATGGGAACAAACTTTGCATCCTCTAGGTTTAGTACACTTTCACTTACTTCTTTGGAACCATATGTACTAGACTCATATTGTGCAGGGGTGTGTAAGCTGAAGGAATCAAAGTTGAATGCTTCACATAAATCTATGTCCTGGACAAGTTCTGGCTACTCAACCAAGGATTTAGAGACAATTTTTTGATCTTTAGCCAAATAATCAGAGGTTGATTCTTTGATTTCTAACTTTTGAATATATTTTTCTTGGCCAAAAACACCTTCAAATGAAACATTCTTTAACTTCAACCTCCATATATTTGATTCTTCAGATGTCTTAATTATTTTGAACACAAATTTGTCACTAAGAAACGAAAAGTCTGGCTTCTGGACATATCTAATATATAAGGTTGAAGTCACATATGTTTTTTTTTATCTTTCCCGTATAAGAGTCAAGGTCACTGAATCCAAGACCCTGAGTACACACCTAAGAATTAATCTTGATGTTTTTTGATTAAAATCTCTTTGGTCATCAAATTTTGATGCAAAACCTCTCTTTTCTCTTTGAAAAAGTTTTTAAGAGTAACCAAGTTGAGTCTATCACTTTTAGAGGCTCTTATCTTCTACCCTTTACAACCACAACTATCTCAAGCTCTTTACTCTTATCATCAAAAGACTTTTCTCCAGATTTTCTGATTTTCTCAAGCTTAGCCTTTTCTTTTGTAATTTCCTCCTTTTCTTCTTCTTCTTCCATATGCGCCTTTTCTCTTTTGATAATTATAACATTTTTGGACTTTTCCCTCTTCTCTTTCTCATCAAAAAGCTTCTTTTAACATTTGAAAATCGTCAGTGAATTTTTTAACAATCATCTCAAGCTTAGAGTTACTGTGGTCGGAGATATAGCATACTTGATTATCAGAGTAAGAAGGCTCTGACTTGTCATACATATTTGCCACATCACATAAGTGAGCTTGTTTAGGTTTATCATTTGATGTAGAATCAGAAACCCAATTCTCTTCCTTAGTCATGAGGCTCCTCTCTTTGAAGCTATATTTTTTTGTTCTTGAAATAATAAGAATCCTTCACAAGATTTCCTTTGGACTCAACTGCAAATGGACTGAGTTTGCCACATTTATAGCATATGTTGTTTCTAGTGGTGGCTTTGACAACTTTCTCTTCTTTATGTTCTTATCTCTATATGAAGTTAGGTGTTTGTCTATGGTCAGTAACTTAAACTGGCTTCTGGTATCTCTCTCGTCTCTAGTCATTAACTTAAAATGGCTTTTGGTATCTCTTTCGTCTCTGGTCATTAACTTAAGCTGGCTTCTGGTTCTTAACTTTACGAGCTTACTAGATACATAAAACCCAACAAATCGGGACTTTTCTAAAAATATCGCAGTGTATTGCTGAACTGTCATATTCCCATTTTCAAGTCTCAAAAACTCTTCCTTGAATTGTCTAATTGTTGCTTTGGGACAAAAGTCACAAAACTATTAGAAATATAACAATATAAAGCGTCATATTTCACTACTGCTACAACAAAAATAACTTTGTCTTCATTCGCACATTTACTGGTATTATGTATTGATTCCATTTCTTATATCCAACCGTAACTTTATAGGGTCACGTTCACAAGAATAAGTTGGGGTTTACAAGCCAAAAACGGTTTATAATCACACCTTTTTGGAACAATAGTAGACGGTACGTTTACCTTTATTTCCTCATTAGGTTCGGGATTCCCTGTATCTTCACGTTTTGTAACATGATGTTGTCCAAATAAATATTGCATGTTAGTTTGAAGTTTACCCAGTTCTGTGGCTAAATCTTCCCATATAACATACTCAAAATCTTGAGTCCAACCCTGACCTCTTGCTCGACCTCTACCTTGGTCGTTGGTTGAAGTTTCTTGAATCGAAGTTTCTGGTTCCAATTGTACTCCCAGGCTCATTCATTTCCCCGCCTTCAGCCTCTTCCTCAACTTCGGCCTCTAACAAACGTCCCATGCCACTTCCTTGGGTATTTGAATGTATTTCAATGACATTCTCAACTGAAGGATTTGCCTCATCCAAATTAGTGGATACTATCCTCACTGATCGACGAGAATTGCTTGCCATCTGATAAATCATAAGATATTTACATTTAATCACATACCCAAATATAATAAGGTATTCAAGTCCCAAAAATGCACCTGTAAACTCACAATACAGAGGCCAAATGTAATTTCAATTTACATTCTGGTCGTTCCTTTCACCCCATTATATCTAATAACCCATGGGTTCTAAACATAGCAATGATATCTTATTTTCACATAAAACCATACAGTTAAATCTAGGTATAAAACTGAATACCTAAATTTCTTAAACTTATGTTCTGATACCAACTCTAACAACCTGATATTCCATATTCCATATAACATATAATTCATACAAAATAAACCTCATTGGAACATATATTGTATCCTAAACCTCAAAACTTTACAAATCACAAAATCACTACAAACCTTTTGTTAAAGTTAACATAATACATGAGATCAATTTACAACAATCAAAAAGAACTATCAAATAAACTTCATCCAACTTCACATATATTCATTCAAACAGGTAAGCTCATGTTTTCCCTTTCCCTTTATCTTCTACATGCACTTGACCTTAAATGCCTATTTTGGAAAACAAAATGAGCTTTAGACCAAAATGTCTAGTGAGATAATCCATGTCATTGCAATAATATAGAAAAACCAGTTTATAAAAAACCTTTTGAATAATCACACATATCGTTGCCACCCAGGCACAACTCAATTAACCATATAGTAGGCACCCATGCACAATATCGTAGTTAGTCCTAAAGTTGGATCCCAAGCGCAACATCGCAATTAGTTATAATGTTGGCCTTCAATTACAATAATCATACCGTAACACATTCAACAGTAATAAATCCAAGAAATCAATTATGTATCATATCATAATATCAACCATTTCAGAATATATGTATTCCAATTTGAAAATGGTTAAAAGAAAACTCATCTTGATCCGATATACGATGATATAAATATTTACCGATAACGAATTATCAAACCGAACGTGAATGTGAACCAAAGTAGCACGTATTACAAACTAAGCAATTAAGCCAAGTCCATAACTATAATAAACTTATGAGGCTCCAAAAGATATCCCGAAAGACCCAAAATGACATTGAAGAAAAAATGAGAAAGCCACAAAACAATGTGCCACGTGACTTAAGTCACGAGCAAAGTCGTGTTAGCCTCTATGAGGGTTTTCTACGACTTGAATCTCCCTGTTCCAACTAGATTTTAAACCTCTATCAAAACCCAACTTTAAACTTCAAAATTTCCATACCACAACATATTAACTTGAATCAAACTATAAACAAACATATTTAAACGAAGTCTAACATTCCAAATCTTTCAAGAAAATCAAAATCCATAGATAATTCTCAAGAACACAAAGAAACTTCAAACGACAAATAAATTAATGTTAAAATCACTTTAGATCAAGAAGCATGATACCAAACAGGTTAAAAATGAAATTCTTACAATAAAAACTTAAATTAAACACCAAGACACCAAAGCACCTAACACCCCAAATTTCTTAACCAAAGACCAGTAACTTTGAGTTAAACCCAAGACTACAACTATGATAAATTTGATAATGAGATACAGAAAGAGAATCTTGCCTTTTATAACAAGACATGAATATAACCAAAGCAAATACTTCACTTTTTTGCACCTTTGCCCGATTTGTGATTTCTCCTAAATCTCTCACCAAACTATTCTAGTTTAGAGTTGCAGAACACTTTCTCGAAAAAAAAGTGAGGAGGTGGTGGTTTATATACCACCATTATTTCAAACTAAACCCTGGATATTTATCAAATAACAATTAGACCCCCTAGACTTCTATCAACACATCTAAGTGACTTACCAAGGTTATAACATCTATTGTGAAAACTACTAACGTCACCAACATGAAGACCAAGTCTTTCTGTTTCATTCCAACTATTAAAGTTATCCATCACAAAAGCATCACTCCCACATTGTCCTACGTAATGATTTCTAAACAAATCACAATACAAGCAAAAGTGTTTATCCGTAAAACTATTTAGCCGTCTTTACACTTAACTCCAACTAGTTAGAGTATTGATCAAACAAAGTCGAGCAAAAATGTCTTCCCTTACACCCGACATTTTTTTTGGGAAAGGCATAGCCCAATGGTTAACAAGGTACTATAATTAAATGTTTTCTTCTTATTTCATCTCTTTGATAAGGATGATACTCCGAATGTTTTTTCCTATAGGTTAGATCTCACCAGAGATCATTCAAATCAATAACTGGATTCAGGTGTTGATGCTTTCCTTTTAGAAGATCATTCCGTTTTTTTCTAGAACTAGCAATATCAAGATAAAAATTAATGGTTTATAAAATATATTAGCAATATAACACATTAGTTTATCAATAACAAACATATAACTGATCAATTTTCAAATTTCCATTCTCAAGATTTTGAACGTTGAACAAAATTGCAATACTAACCTAACATTTCCGTTTACCTACAATATATTAATTTGTCGATCAAATTACAAAATCAAACCAAATACTAACAAAATAAAACCAAATACAAACAAAATCATTTACCAACGAAAATCAATATTAGAATCAAAAGTTATATTTTTTTAGCCAATCGTGAGTTGTCGTGGTCCAGGAACAAATTGTTTTCGACGCCACTCAGCAGGTTCATAGGCACGAATCATTTTCACTTTCCGACTCCCCTCTTCTGTTTTCGGCTTCTTTTTGTACGTTGTGGTCCTGAATTAGAGCCATTTTCAGCTTCTATTTCAACTTTTATGTTGTTTATAGCAGAGAGAGCATAGAGAGGCGATTAGTAAAGCAATAAGGCCTTAGTTTTCTTTTTTTGGGTTAGGCTTGGGGCCTTCAATCTTATTTGTTGGGCGCGTGGTTAAACCGGTGAGAAATGAAAATTATCATTCCAGGTTAAACGGGTGGAAATGAAAATTCATTCCTATTTTAATTTCCTGTTATTTTCATTACCATTTGCATTCCCCTCCATATACTAAACACCCCCTTAATTTGAATGATCTTTCTTCGGCCCATTCGAAAAAAAATTAAAGTATCACCTTAATAAAAAAGATAAACAAGACAAATTTTTTTAAGTAGGAAATATTGTCAACCACATGGGCACGTGGCCGTTACTTAAATTCTGATCCCCATCACCAAACTTTATGGATCTACCACCATTTCTAGGTAGCTTGCTTTATCTAGGTAGCTTGGAGGATTGACACGGGTGGTAATGTTCATTTTCTGAATTTCATGTAGGGATTCCTTACGATCCGCCATACAAACCTACGTAATAATTTCATCTTTATAGAAAAAACAAAGGAAACTCCACAATTGAAGCTATTGTACCTTTCCTCAAAGTTTAGATGGCAGTTATCAATTAGATTTATGTCAAAATCTTTATGTTTCATTTATTTCTGGTAATTTGATTTTTGTTGTAATAACCGAGTCTATTTTGAACTGAATAATGAAGTAAGTGTGATTGGTATGAGAAATGTAAATTTGAGGACTTCTGTGTAAATACGAAAAACTAGGGTTAAAATAAAAAAAATCGTCATTTCCACCTTCACTTTGGGAGAGGGCGGCTAAAGTGCATTTGTGGGAGTGGAGAAATCTTGCAATCTTGGAAGAAAAGCTTGGAAACTGAAGCATTGGAGGTGTGAATCTTCATTCCCTTCAAGGTAATACTCATCATCCTTAATCTCTTTTCAGCTTTGAGGATTTTGAATTCATTCTCAGTTAGCTCTAAGTGATCGATAACCCGTTTGGGTAAGGCGGTGGTTGATTGTTTGATTTAAAGTAATAATCGGTGTGGGAAGGGATTAAGGGTGTTAGTTGATGCATTTAAGGTCCCAAAACCAGCCTGTGGTGGACCGAGTTGGGATTTGAGAGTGATTAAAGGGGGGGGGGGGGGGTTCTTCGTGCCTCGTGAACCTGGAGTAAATCGCCTATGTCCGGATGAGTTTCGGGATGGATCCGAAAAAGAGGAATCCGGGTGAATTCGGACTAGTAAACCGGAAGATTTTACGGAAGTCGGTACCGGAAACCTTCGAGAATCCGGAAGCCGAGTCATTATTCAAGAAAAGACCCGGGATCCGGAAAGCGTACCGGGAAAGGGAGATTCCGGAAAAAGGGGCGATCCGGAAGGCAGCGTCCGGAGTCCGGACCCTCGGTGTCCGGGACTTGGTGTGGTCAAAATGATTTAGGGAGTGACTCACGAGTTTTGACTCTGAGAGAATTTTGGAGTGACTTGTTCACTCTTGTGTGTCAGGTGCTTATGTAGGTGTGCGGTTAGCGTGAAGTATTCTCAACTGAGAACTTTTAGCGTGGACGGCAGGTGAGTCTTTCTAAACTGAAGCTTGTGCATATTTGATATATTTACTTGTTCATTTACATATTGAACTACATGTGTTTACGTGGTTTAATTGTGCATATTACAAAGGTAATATTATGATTGATATGGGGAGTGTGTCCCATACGGAAATAATGAATAGGTTCCGTATAATTATTTAGGGCGGGTGTGTGCCCTAACACGATGTCACAAGTGTGTACGTGACCAAAGCGTGGAACATCAGCATACGTGTGTTTGTTTAAATTGTTAAGGGTGCAATGGCTCGTTATTTCATTTAAACTCCCTTTAATTGATATGTGTGGTGCTATGTTGTTATCTTGAGGGAACTCACTAGACCTCATGGTCTAACCCTCGCTTTTCAATATGTAAAACCCTTTTCAGGCAGATAGGTAGTTGTGGGCAAGGGCAAGGGCAAGGGCAAGATGTGAGCTGGAGCTTGCATCAAGAAAGATCTAGAAGACTTTCCCCTTTTTATAGAGATAGATGAAATTTCTCAGCTGTAATAGAGTTATTTCCGCGAACCTAAACTTTTGAGAATTTTGAATGCGGGTGGCAAACGTGGGGCCGTTTTGGCATTTATTTTAATTAATGGTTGGATTTTTTTGGCTTGTCTTTTTGGTATGGGTTGTTACAGTTGGTATCAGAGCGCTAGTTTAAGAGATTTAGGTGACCAGATGGGCCTAAACTTAAACTATGGAGTTAGGAAATACAACTGAGAAAAGATAGGAAGGCCTAGGGTGACCTCCTCAGGGACACGAACAATAAGGTAGTGAGAGCTGTCATGTAAGGTAAGTTCGAAGTTACACCTGGCCAGTGTAACCGCGGATTTACAGGTACTTGTATGTGCTTATTTTACCTTGTTATTTTGGGACTGTTGCCTTAAGCTGTTTAAATTGTGTGATTTTTTAATAACCAAGAATGTCAGAAAGGACTTTGAGAAGTAGATATGTGCCAATCATGGGTACAATAACGGTTGAGGGAGAGATCCGCGTGGAAGAAATTCTGGAGGATGAACCAGTGAATCCTCCGAGGCAGGCGGGCTCCCGTAAGAGGGGCGGAGGCTGTGGAAGGTGACGAGGAAGGCTACCCCGATGAGCTACCACCTAGGCAGAAGAAACTGGTGTGGTGATCCGAGGTAGGAAGAAGGCGCCGACTTCCCATCAGGCTAAGAGTGTAGGGGTACCCGAGGTGCGTGAGCCGTCCCAGCACGAGAGTACCGCTTCTGTGGGAGGAGGAAGTCAGTCAAAAAGTCCGAGGCGAAATCGTAACCAAGCATTTGTGATAGAAGAAAAATTCACTGATGAGATGGGCAAACTGCAAGAGACACTATAAGTATTGTTGAATCATTGGACTGGGTCTGCATTGGACGGGCGGACCAAGAGTGGAAATGAGACGAGGACTGAAGCGTCTAGTTTTCCTCCAACTGAAGTGGGAGATCACTCGCAGTTGACCCCGTTTGTGGCTGGTGAATCAAAGGCAGTGAAATGGTGTACTTTTAAAACTTTCGTGTCGTGCAACCCTCCATCTTTCAGCGGAGAGCGAGATCCAGTCTTGGCTCTGAGATGGATTCGTGAGATGGAACTGGCTTTCGACACGAGTAAGTGTGCTGAGGGAAATAAGGTGTTGTTTGCTATGTCCATGCTGAAGGCAAATGCCATTTTCTGGTGGGATGTCGAGACTGGTGATAAAGGTTCCGAGATAGCCAATACGACTACTTGGGAGACGTTCACTAAGAGATTCAAGGCTTAGCTTTGCCCGTTCGCGGCAGTGAAGAAGTTGAAAGAGGAGTTTTTGGGGATTGAACAAGGGTCAATGGCAGTGCAAGAGTACACCTCTAAGTTCATCGAGAAGGTACGTTTTGCAGAGGTATACGTGCCTACTGAGGAAAGGCGTATTGAGAGGTATATCTGGGGGCTGAAGAGCAGTGTGAGGGAGCTTGTGCAAAACTGTGGCGCCGTGACCTTTCAGGCGGTAGTCGATTTGGCAGAGTGAACTGAGAAGGAGAAGAATCGGCAAATGTTGGAAAGAAATGTGGATAAGAGAAAATGGGAAGGACCTATTCGGGATGTGAAAAGGACCAAGACCTCAAAACCTGAACTGCGGATAGGACCGAGGTTCGGTGAGAGATCGTACGGAAAATGCAACAGAGTGCATCGCGGGGAGTGTTCTTTTGAACCTGATGGTTGTTTCAAGTGTGGAAAGTTAGGACACATATCTCGGGAGTGTCCTAACCTGAGGGCTTGCTACTTGTGTGGTTCTCCCGATCATATTAAACCTGATTGCCCACAGTTGAGGAAGGGGTCTTCGGTTAGTTTTGGTGGGGGTCAAGGAGGAAGGGGTGGAGAAAGGAAAGTGGAGCCAACTCGAGCGAAAGCTAGGGCTTTTCATATGTCAGCGGAGGAGGCGATTGATGTACCGGATGTGGTGACATGTACCTTTCTTGTTATTTCAAAATTTGCTAAAGTGTTATTTAACTCGGGAGCAAACCGTTCTTTTGTATCGCCGATCTTTGCTCGATGTCTGCATGTTAAACCCAAGTGGTTAGGGTGTGGGTTTAAGGTAGAGATTGCGGATGATAGTCGGGTGATGGTGGGGGAGGTGTATGAGGGGTGTAGTATTTAAGTAGAGGGTCACTATTTTCCCTTGCGGCTGTACCCAATGGGTATGGGAGATTTTAACATTGTTGTGGGGATGGATTGGTTGGCTAGTAATAGTGATAGCATCGTGTGCAATAAGAAGATGATTCGCATCACGTTGCCTGATGAGTCTAAGGTGGTAATCTATGGGGATAGGCGTAAGCGTAAGTCCTACCTTATCTCCGTGATGAAGGTGAGGCATTGTCTAGAGAAGGGGTGTCAAAGGTTCCAAGCGTATGTGTTAGACGCTAAAAGGGAGAAAAAGGGAATAGAGGATGTTTCGGTGGTGGGTGAGTTTCCGGAGATATTTCCGGATGACTTGACGGGTTTACCCCTGTAATACCCCGGGTAAGTCCGTTAGTTAAAAATATTATTCCGTTAAATTATTTAACTTTAAAGTTACTATTTTGGGTAAGTTGAGATGAATTATTAAGTTAAGGGTACTTTGCATATTATTGAATAGATTAGGGTCTAAAAGGGTAACATTAGTTGATAATATTTGAATTAGGGATACAGATGTCTTCATAATAACAAAACTCAGATTAAGGTGTGTGTGTGTGTGTTGGGAGCAAAAAGAAGAAGAAAGAAAGGAGAAACAAGGGTAAAGGCTCAAATTGGAGTTATTGGAACTGATTAAGGTATGTTTCTACTACAATTTATGTTTATAATGGTTAGTAGGAAGTATCTATCGGATTAGAATCATCACATCTAGTCTAGGGTTGATTTCTGTCGGATTTCTGGGCAAATTGGAACAAACCGACAGTAGTGTCCGGACACAGTATGAATGTGTCCGGATAGTTTTGTTGTTGGTGTCCGGATGATAGTTGAAGGTGTCCGGACAAGTCTTTTTCCGGGTAAGTTCTCTTTTCTTGATTGTCCGGATGAAGTATATTTCCGGATAGTGTCCGGATTACTTATGCTGTCCGGAAAAGGCATGTTGTCCGGATTATTAGTGTTGTCCGGAAAACTCTGTTGTGTTCGGATACTTTTGCTGTTTGGCCAAAATTGAGAGTTTAGATGCTGTCGAGTATCCAGTAACCTGTATTTTGTTAACCATTAGATAGGGAGTGAATGAGGACTGACTATTCTGTGGTCTTGACTTGAGTACGGGTTTGGGGGCAACATTTGAGGGTTTGAGTTCTTTAGAGTTGTTAGCCTTAGTAAGACTTATGTGTTTTATATGGTAAAGAGATGTCTGTATCTATGTGTTACAGATCCTGTGAATTCTGGGTAAAGGGCTGAACCGGTTAAGAAGGCTTGGAAACGTGTTAATAAACAATCAGGTGAGTTTTATTTTGAAAACGTTTTCAACTGGAATACATATATATATGTGATAGATCTATATGAGGTGTATGGCGTGGATTGATAATGTGACTGATGATACGATTATGTGTTTATATGTGAATTATAATATAGTGAGATATTATATTTACATGAGTATTATAATGTGTTATAATACGTTGGCCGGGTTTAGGACCGGTGTGCTTGGCTATAGAATCCGTATAACGTTGTTTGGCTGTAGATGTTGTACATCGTTGTAAATTATTAGTTGGCTTGCTACCAACTAATATGGCCAGGAGGAATGAGATGGGAAGGTACATGATATGTGAGCTTGATTAGATATATATGATTGTGTTGCGTGATTTATATGAATGAAGTTTATATAAATGATTTTTAAACTAACAGGGATTCTTCTCACTTAGACCACAAGGTCTAACCCTCATTTTGTTTTAAAATATGTATTCCAGGTGGTGGATCATGTAAGAGCAAGTAATTAGAGTAACCAAGGGATGGCTTTTGTGAAGAATTATAAGAAGAAGATTTTGGCTTGTTTAGCAGTTGTATCGAAATATTAAATGTTATGTATGTAAATAGTACAAAGTTTGTAGTAGAATGGTTTCTTTTATTTGTAAAAGACTGCGGGACCGAACTTGTAATATGATATTTCTTTTGTTATATGAATGTTATGTTACATTATGTGAATTGTTGTGTATATGGGATTTGGGTTGTTACAAATGGTATCAGAGCCATAGTTTAAGGGATTTAGGTATTTGTATCTGTACCTAGATTTAAACTGCATGTGAAGTAAGATGCCCTTATCATTATAGAACCGTGGGATGATGAAGTATAAAAGGTAGAAGGAACATCATGTAAGGTAATTTCATATTACACCTGGCCAGTGTAATTGTGATCTTACAGGTACATGTTTGAACTGGAATACCTTGTTATATGGGGTATGTGCTTATGTGTATATTAACCTTGTTTAAATCTACAGAATGGCAAGCGGTACACGGAATTCGAATCGAGGAGGAGGAAGAAATCCGAATAGTACGAATCCGCCGATAGGAACGGGGGACAGGGGAGGCAGAACTGGGGGCAGAGTCGGGGGTAGAACTGGAAGTAGAGCTGGAGGTCGAGCCGGAGGCAGAGTCCAGCCACAGGGTACAGAGTTTGTTACCAGGGAGATCTAATGGCAGAAATGGGAAGATTGCAGGCTAGCATACAAACAATGTTTGATCGAAACCGTCATAATGAAACTAGAATACCGGATCCCGGACCGGAAGATGAAATGCCAATCACATCGACTGTTGTACCAGTACAAAGGAGGTGCGACTACAATATGTTTTTAAGCTGTAGACCTCCAACCTACTCAGGAGACAGGGATCCAGTGAAAGCAATGAGATGGATGAAGGAAATAGAAGCCATTTTCAAGACGAGTAAGTGCGCTGACGAAGATAGAGTATTGTATGGAACCGCAATGTTAAAGGGGGATGCTTTGTATTGGTGGGAATCCTTTATTCATTCTAAAGGATCTGATATTTATTCTACCCTCTCTTGGGAAGAATTTGTGATAGCCTACAGGAACGCATTTTGTCCCCAAGCAGTCGTCAAACAACTGGAAGGGGAATTTATGAACTTACAACAAGGAAACTTATCCGTTCGAGACTACACCGCTAGCTTCCTGGAAAAGTCTCGGTTCGTAGAATACTACGTTGCTACGGAGGCGATGAAGACGGAAAGGTTTATCTTCGGGCTGAACTCAGAGGTTAGAAGGCTAGTGACTGCAAAAGGACCCGATACCTTCTCAGCTGCAGTTGATGCCGCGGAGAATGTTGAACGAGATATGAGAAGAGATGCTGGCGATAAAAGTATCGGGAAGAGAAAGTGGGAAGGACCACAATACGATCCGAAGAAGTCCCGATTTCAGAGGTATGATAACCGTCCACCGTTTCGACCATCGGAAAGACCATGTCGGAAGTGCAACCGTGTTCATCAAGGAAATTGCCAAGGTGATTTACGAGTGTGTTATAAGTGTGGGAAGACCGGGCACGTCCTTAAAGATTGTAAGGTAATGCGGTTATGTTTCTTATGCAATTCTCCGAATCACCTTCAGTCGGACTGTTCGCGGGGGAGGATACAGCAAGGTGGGTCGTCGGGCAGGCCAGCGATTGTTAAACCAGTAATACCAAGACTGGAACCGCTAGTAACCAGGGGCCGCACATTTCAAATGACCGAGAAAGAAGCGGAGGAAACTCCGGATGTGGTCACAGGTATATTTTAATAAACTCTACACGTGCTAAGGTGTTATTTGATTCCGGTGCAAACCGATCGTTTGTGTCTCCTGCATTTGCTGCTTTCCTGTGTTGGAAACCTAAAATGCTAGAACATGCTCTATCAGTAGATATAGCAAATGATAATCAAGTGTCAGTTAAAGAAGTATTTGATGACTGTGTGATAAATATAGAGGAGTGTAGAGTTCCGATACAATTGTTTCCTATAACTTTGATAGAGTTTGACGTCGTAGTGGGAATGGACTGGTTAGCCGAGAATCAGGCTAACATAGTATGTGATAGGAAGTTAATAAATGTGGTATTACCTGAGAAGGGACCGGTAGTGATTTATGGTGATCGTAGGAATCATCAGTCTAGTTTTATATCTATGATAAAAGCCCGTAAGTGTGTGAATAAGGGTTGTCAGAGTTACTTGGCTTATGTGATAGATATTAAGCCAGAGAAGAATAGGATGGAAGATATTCCTATTGTTAGTGAATTCCCTGAAGTTTTCCCCGAAGACTTGAATAGTCTTCCTCCGGTTAGACAAGTGGAATTTGGTATCGACTTAGTTCCTGGAGCCACTCCTATTGCTCATGCACCTTTTCGTCTGGCACCTCCAGAGATGAAAGATATGATGGCACAATTACAAGACCTATCCGATAAAGGCTTCATCAGACCTAGTTCTTCACCGTGGGGAGCACCAGTGTTATTTGTGAAAAAGAAGGATGGTTCGATGAGAATGTGTATCGACTACCGAGAATTGAATAAGCGCACGATAAAGAACAAGTATCCGTTACCTCGAATTGATGACCTCTTCGATCAGTTAGTTGGAGCTTGCTATTTCTCCAAGATTGATCTAAGATCCGGTTATCACCAGTTGAAAGTTAAAGAAGAAGACGTTCTAAAGACTGCTTTTCGTACAAGGTACGACCACTATGAATTCTTAGTGATGCCGTTCGGACTGACGAACGCTCCAGCTTCCTTTATGGATTTAATGAATCGGGTATGTAAGCCGTATCTTGATAAATTCGTTATTGTATTTATTGATGATATCCTTATCTATTCCTGATCCAAAGAGGATCACGCACAACATCTTCGTTTGGTTCTGGAGTTGCTGAAGAAAGAAAAGTTGCACGCTAAGTTCTCTAAATGTGAATTCTGGTTGCGAGAAGTTCAGTTTCTGGGGCATGTCGTTTCCGAGAAAGGTATACAAGTTGATCCGATGAAAGTGGACGCAGTTGAAAAGTGGGAACCGCCGAAGACAGCAACTGAAGTACGTAGTTTTCTGGGTTTAGCCGACTACTATCGGAAATTTATAAAAGACTTCTCTCGTATCGCAACGCCTTTGACTAAGCTGACCCGGAAGAACCTGAAATTTGAATGGAAAGCAGAACAAGATGAGGCATTCCGGATATTGAAAGAGAAACTATGCAGCGCGCCGATTCTATCACTACCTGAAGGTTCAGAAGACTTTGTGGTTTATAGTGATGCATCCAAATTGGGGTTGGGATGTGTGCTTATGCAGCGTGGGAAAGTTATTGCTTATGCTTCTCGTCAATTAAAGGATCATGAAAGGCAGTATCCTACGCACGACATGGAGCTTGCAGCAGTTGTCTTCGCGTTAAAGATTTGGAGACATTATCTGTATGGTTCCAAATGTCAGATTTATACTGATCACAAGAGTCTCCAACACCTCTTTGATCAGAAGGAACTGAATATGAGACAAAGGAGATGGCTAGAATTGCTGAACGATTACGACTGTGAAATCCTGTATCACCCGGGAAAGGCGAATGTGGTGGCGGATGCGCTGAGTCGTCAAGAAAGGAGTGGAACGATAAAAGTTATTTCGCTACGAACTGAACTTCTCCCTAACATATTTGACGAATTGCAGAAGTGTCAAGTGGAGGCTTATCAAGATGAACATTTGAAATCAGAACGGTTAGCGGGGATGTCAGCATTGCTAGTAACAGATGATCATGGGTTATTGTGTCTGGGAAACAGAGTGTGGGTACCTCGTTTGGGTGGGTTACGTGATCGTGTTTTACAAGAAGCTCATCAATCTCGTTTCTCTATTCACCCAGGTACAAACAAGATGTATAAAGACCTAAAGCAATTCTATTGGTGGCCGGGGATAAAAAGAGGGATTGCTCAATATGTGGAGAGATGTGATACTTGTAAGAAAGTAAAGATCGAACACCAAAAGCCGTTTGGGCAACTACAACGACTAGAAATACCAATGTGGAAATGGGAGAAGATTACCACAGATTTTATTACGAAGCTACCGAGGACTCCGAAAGGATTTGATTCTATTTGGGTGATCGTCGACAGATTGACAAAGTCTGCACACTTTCTACCGATAAAGGAAACCGATTCGATGGAACGATTGGCTAAGCTATACATTGACGAAATAGTAACTCGACATGGAGTTCCAATCTCGATCATTTCTGATCGTGATAGTCGTTTTACTTCAAGATTTTGGAGAAGTTTTCAAAGGGAAATGGGGACATAGATAAGGTTAAGTACGGCGTATCATCCCCAAACAGATGGGCAGAGTGAACGAACAATTCAGACCCTAGAAGATATGCTTCGGGCTTGCATTGTTGATTTTGGGGGATCGTGGGATAAGCATTTACCATTGATTGAATTCGCTTACAACAACAGTTATCATTCCAGCATACAAGCAGCACCGTTCGAAGTACTGTATGGTAGGAAATGCCGAACGCCTCTATGTTGGAACGAAGTGGGAGAGAAACAATTAGCGGGGCCGGAAATAGTTCAGTTAACCGCCGATAAGGTTACTCAGATTCGTGAACGATTAAAAGTGGCTCAAGACAGACAGAAAAGCTACGCTGACCGACGCCGAAAGCCATTGGAATTTCAAGTTGGGGATTACGTAATGTTAAAGGTTTCGCCGTGGAAAGGAGTCATCAGATTTGGACGACAAGGTAAACTTAGCCCTAGGTATATTGGACCGTTTGCAATAACAGAAAGGATCGGTGAAGTCGCTTACCGATTAGATCTTCCACCAGAATTGAGCAGAATCCATAATGCGTTTCATGTATCGAACTTCCGAAAGTGTTTGGTCACTCCAGACCAGGCAGTCTCTCTACCAGATATCCGAGTCGACGAAAAACTGAATTATGTGGAAGAGTCGGAAGCTATAGTTGATCGTAAAGTTAAAGTGTTGCGGAATAAGGAGATCAGGCAAGTGAAAGTTCAGTGGAGGCATCATAGAGGTCAGGATGCCACGTGGGAATCGGAGACGGAAATGAGAGCCAAATACCCTCAACTTTTCATTTAACTGAATTCCGGGACGGAATTCTTTTAAGGGGGAGATGATGTAATACCCCGGGTAAGTCCGTTAGTTAAAAATATTATTCCGTTAAATTATTTAACTTTAAAGTTACTATTTTGGGTAAATTGAGATGAATTATTAAGTTAAGGGTACTTTGCATATTATTGAATAGATTAGGGTCTAAAAGGGTAACATTAGTTGATAATATCTGAATTAGGGATACAGATGTCTTCATAATAACAAAACTCAGATTAAGGTGTGTGTGTGTGTGTTGGGAGCAAAAAGAAGAAGAAAGAAGGGTAAAGGCTCAAATTGGAGTTATTGGAACTGATTAAGGTATGTTTCTAGTACAATTTATGTTTATAATGGTTAGTAGGAAGTATCTATCGGATTAGAATCATCACATCTAGTCTAGGGTTGATTTTTGTCGGATTTCTGGGCAAATTGTAACAAACCGGAAGTAGTGTCCGGACACAGTATGAATGTGTCTGGATAGTTTTGTTGTTGGTGTCCGGATGATAGTTGAAGGTGTCCGGACAAGTCTTTTTCCGGGTAAGTTCTCTTTTCTTGATTGTCCGGATGAAGTATGTTTCCGGATAGTGTCCGGATTACTTATGCTGTCCGGAAAAGGCATGCTGTCCGGATTATTAGTGTTGTCCGGAAAACTCTGTTGTGTCCGGATACTTTTGCTGTTTGGCCAATTTTGAGAGTTTAGATGCTGTCGAGTATCCAGTAACCTGTATTTTGTTAACCATTAGATAGGGAGTGAATGAGGACTGACTATTCTGTGGTCTTGACTTGAGTACGGGTTTGGGGGCAACATTTGAGGGTTTGAGTTCTTTAGAGTTGTTAGCCTTAGTAAGACTTATGTGTTTTATGTGGTAAAGAGATGTCTGTATCTATGTGTTACAGATCCTGTGAATTCTGGGTAAAGGTCTGAACCGGTTAAGAAGGCTTGGAAACGTGTTAATAAACAATCAGGTGAGTTTTATTTTAAAAACGTTTTCAACTGGAATACATATATATATGTGATAGATCTATATGAGGTGTATGGCGTGGATTGAAAATGTGACTGATGATACGATTATGTGTTTACATGTGAATTATAATATAGTGAGATATTATATTTACATGAGTATTATAATGTGTTATAATATGTTGGCCGGGTTTAGGACCGGTGTGCTTGGCTATAGAATCCGTATAGCGTTGTTTGGCTGTAGATGTTGTACAGCGTTGTAAATTATTAGTTGGCTTGCTACCAACTAATATGGCCAGGAGGAATGAGATGGGAAGGTACATGATATGTGAGCTTGATTAGATATATATGATTGTGTTGCGTGATTTATATGAATGAAGTTTATATAAATGATTTTTAAACTAACAGGGATTCTTCTCACTTAGACCACAAGGTCTAACCCTCATTTTGTTTTAAAATATGTATTCCAGGTGGTGGATCATGTAAGAGCAAGTAATTAGAGTAACCAAGGGATGGCTTTTGTGAAGAATTATAAGAAGAAGATTTTGGCTTGTTTAGAAGTTGTATCGAAATATTAAATGTTATGTATGTAAATAGTACAAAGTTTGTAGTAGAATGGTTTCTTTTATTTGTAAAAGACTGCGGGACCGAACTTGTAATATGATATTTCTTTTGTTATATGAATGTTATGTTACATTATGTGAATTGTTGTGTATATGGGATTTGGGTTGTTACAACCCCCAGATCGAAAAGTCGAGTTTAGAATTGAATTGATGCCTGGAGCGGCACCAATAGCGCGTGCACCTTACCGGTTGGCACCGACGGAGATGGTGACACAATTGCAGGAGTTGCTAGACAAGGGATTTATACTCCCTAGTTCTTCACCCTGGGGAGCGCTGGTACTCTTTGTCAAGAAGAAGGATGGGTCTATGCGGATGTACATAGATTACTGTGACCTTAATAAGGTGACCGTCAAGAATAAGTACCCGCTTCTAAGGATCGAGGACTTGTTTGATCAGTTGCAAGGGGCGAGCTTCTTTTCAAAGATAGATTTGAGGTCCGGATACCACCAGTTGAAAGCGAGGGAGGAAGACGTGCCTAAGACGGCTTTTTGCACGAGATACGGACATTACGGGTTTCTAGTCATGCCCTTTGGACTGACTAATGCTCCGGCGTTATTCATGGACTTGATGAATCGAGTGTGCAGTGCGCTGTTAGACAAGTGTTTGATTGTGTTCATAGATGACATCCTCATCTATTCTTGATCTCAGAGTGAGCACGAAGAGCATCTTCGTTTAGTGTTGGATCTGTTGCGGTGAGAGAAGTTGTTTTCTAAATTCTCCAAGAGTGAGGTTTGGCTTAGGGAAGTCCTTTTTGGGGCATGTGGTGTTGGGAGAAAGTATCAAGGTGGACCCGGCCAAGGTGGAGGCCATTAGAGGATGGGAGCCACCGAGATCACCATCGGAAGTGAGGCATTTCCTTGTCTTAGCGGGCAACTATCAGAAGTCCATTCAGGACTTTTCTCGAATAGCTACGCCTTTGACTGCTTTGACCAAGAAGAGTGCTAAGTTCGAGTGGACGGAGACTCAGGAAGCAACATTCAGTAAGTTGAAAGACAAGCTGAGTAGGGCTCCGATTTTATCCTTGCCTAGTGGGACAGAAGGATTTGTAATCTACAGCGATGCATCCAAGTTGGGGCTAGGGTGCGTACTGATGCAGGGTGGGAAGGTAATTGCTTATGCAACCCGTCAGTTAAAGGAGCACGAGAAGAATTACCCTACTCTTGATATGGAGTTAGCGGCGGTGGTTTTTGCACTAAAAATATGGAGACACTATCTTTATGGAGTTAAGTGTCAGATCTACTTCGATCATAAAAGCCTCAAGCACTTATTCGATCAGAAGAAGCTAAATATGAGGCAACGGCGTTGGGTGGAATTGCTAAGTGATTATGACTGTGAGATCCTTTACCATCCGGGTAAAGTGAACGTTGTGGCCGACGCTTTGAGTCGGAAGGAAAGAAGAGAGCCAACTAAAGTGATGGCATTTCGAGTTGATGTAACTTCTAATCTCCTAGAAGAAATTAAGAAGTTCCAAGATGAAGATCTTGTAAAAGAAAGATTGAAAAGTGAGAGGATCGTCGGTTATGTGGCATCCTTGGAGTGTAATAGTAGTGGTGTGAAATGTTTGGGGAACCGAGTGTGGGTTCCTAAGTTGGGAGACTTGCGGGAACGTATCTTGGAGGAGACACATAAGTCGCGATATTCGGTACATCCGGGAACCAATAAGATGCACCGAGACCTAAGGCAAATGTATTGGTGGCCAGGATTGAAGAAGGACGTTGCTTATTTCATAGAGCGATGTATGCCCGTTTGAGGAAATGCAACCCTTAGAGATACCGGTATGGAAGTGGGACAGTATCACGATGGACTTTGTCACGAAGCTACCAAGGACCCCAAAGGGGTATGACACCATATGGGTGATAGTGGACCGTCTCACCAACTCAGCTCACTTTCTACCTATCCGGGAGAATGATTCGCTAGAGAAATTGGCGAGACTGTACGTCAATAAATTAGTGACAAGACATGGAGTGCCGTCGCCCATAGTCTCTGACCGAGACGCTCGTTTCACGTCGTCTTTTTGGAGGAGCCTTCAAATGGAGTTAGGTACGCAACTTTTGGTGAGCATCGCCTATCACCCTCAGTCGGATGGGCAGAGCGAGAGAACTATACAGACTTTGGAAGATATGTTGCGTGCTTGTGTGATCGACTTTAAAGGTTCTTGGGAAGCCCATCTGCCATTGATCGAGTTCTCGTATAACAATAGTTATCATTCCAGTCTTCAGGCAGCTCCTGTATGAGGGATTATATGGGTGTAAGTGTAGAACACCGTTGTATTGGAATGAAGTGGGGGATAAGCAGTTGGCAGGACCGGAAATCGTGCAGTTGACCGCTGATAAGATTAGTTCGATTAGGGAGAAGTTGAGGGTGGCTCAGGACCGCCAAAAGATGTATGCGAACAAGAGAAGGAACCCGATTGAATTCACGGTGGGGGATAAAGTGATGCTTAAGGTATCACCGTGGAAAGGCGTCATACATTTTGGGAAGAAAGGGAAGTTAAGGCCTAGGTATGTCGGGCCGTTCGCCATCACCGAACGTGTGGGTAAAGTGGCGTATAAGCTGGAGTTGTCCGAGGAACTCTGGGGAGTACATTCGACCTTTCACGTGTCGAATCTAAGGAGGTGCTTGGTCGAGGAAAGCATGGCAGTACCTCTAGAAGACATTTACGTAGACGAAAAGTTAAATTATGTTGAGGAGCCGATAGCGATCGTGGATCGCAAGATCAGAAAGTTGAGAACTAAAGAGATATCTCTGGTGAAGTTTCAGTGGCGTTTCCATAAGGGTCAAGAAGCAACTTGGGAAGTGGAGTCAGACATGAGGACCTGTTTCCCTCATTTGTTCAAAGATGGAATTTCGGGGACGGAATTTTTTTGAGGGGAGGATGTCGTAATAACCGGGTCTATTTTGAAGTGAATGATGAAGTAAGTGTGATTGGTATGAGAAATGTAAATTTGCGGACTTTTGTGTAAATATGAAAAACTAGGGTTAAAACCCAAAAGAAACCGTCATTTCCACCTTCACTTTGGGAGAGGGCAGCTAGAGTGCATTTGTGGGAGTGGAGAAATTTTGTAATCTTGGAAGAAAAGCTTGGAAACTGAAGCATTGGAATCTTCATTCCCTTCAAGGTAATACTCATCATCCTTAATCTCTTTTCAGCTTTCAGGATTTTGGATTCATTCTAGGTTAGTTTTCTAAGTGATCGATAACCCGTTTGGGTAAGGCGGTGGTTGATTGTTTGATTTTATGTAATAATCGGTATGGGAAGGGATTAAGGGTGTTAGTTGATGCATTTATGGTCCCAAAACCAGCCTGTGGTGGACCGAGTTGGGATTTGAGAGGTGATTAAAGGGGGGTTATGTTGGGATTAAAATCTAATTGAATGGAAGTTCAAGGGAATAATATGTAAATTGTATTTGGGTTTTTATATTGTAATGGGCCATGGGCCTGGTTAGTTTAGCCTAGATATAAATAGCTTTGTTAACCTTAGTTTTAGGTTAATCGTCATTATTAATTTGCAAAATACATTGTAAACACTCTGAAAAGGTTTATGAATGTTATATGGATGACGAATGGAAATCATATTGATTGTTGAAATATTTTGTTGATTTCTTACTGTTTGCACCTATCTGGGATCCACAATTGGTATCAGAGCATACGGACGATTCGATTCAAGGTATTCAAAAGGTTTCTGGTGAGGTTTCTTGATATTTTTGTCGACTGTGTTCTTGAGGTTCATAATTTCATCTTTTGATTCTGACAAAATTGTGTGTTTTTACTTATCTCATTCGATTGGTATTGATGTCATAAGTGTTTCTGCAAAGTTTAATCATTCAATTCGATCATTTGAGGTGTTTCTAGCAAAATCAAGTTTTCTAAAGTTTTGTCTCTGTTCTTGAAAAAGCTTCAATTTTTTCATCAAAATCATGTTTTTTGGCTTAGAAATCGATTAGGGCGTTGTTAATTTTTGCTGTTGGTTGTTTCCTAACCTTTCAGGAATGATTTTAGCAACCCTAGTTCGCATATAGATCTGACTATTCGCCACACCCGTCGTGTCCGGAACATCCTAAGTTATCCGGGTAAGTTTCCTATTTCATGCTACTTTCCGGACATAAACATCCGGATTGTTCCAAGTTTTCGGACGAATTTAACCGGTTAGCTCAAGTTCCCGGGTAAGTCTATTCTATCTGGACTACATACTCATCCGATATGTACAACTTCCTGAATCATCTATCCGGATCATTCATCTTCCTGGACACCACATCTATCCGGTAAGTTTTTCCTTTCAGATTACTTTTATCCGGTAAAATTGTTTTTTCCGGTAACTCTGTGTTATCCAGTAAAGTCATATTTATCCGGTAACTCTTTTTATTCGGACACTTCACACACCCGGATCCGGTCACTACCAGATCCGGACACTACCAGATCTGGTCACTACCAGATCCGGACACTTCTGTCTTAACAATTTCACTTTAAGTCACTCTTAGAACCTGCGTTAGGACTTTCACTCATAGTGCCTTGCTTTAGGATTTCACTTTGAATCGAACCTACCATCTGACGATCACTTTAGTGCACACTTCAAAGATGTCTCACGATGCGCTAGCTATCGGTACCGACGCCAAGTCACCGACTCTCTATCAGGGCGAATACAGTCAATGGCGAGACAGATTCATCATATTCATCGAATCAAAAGACAACTTTGACTACATCTGGCGAGCTCTCACTGAAGGCCCACAAGAAACTCCTATGACTACCGTTCCAGCTCAAGAAGGAGGTGTTGCAGCTCGACCAGAGCCCAAGACATACTTACAGATGGATGATGAGGAAAAGAGCAGATTTGATGGTGAAAAGCATGACAAGAGATATCTGGTCTAGAGTCTACCGAACCAGATCTACTAGGCCATAGACGGCTACAAGGAAACCTCTAAAGGCATGTGGGATCAAGTAGAGAAGATGATGAGCGGGAGTAAAGTGGGAAACCAACTGAAGGTCAACAGCTGCATCACCAAATTTGACGGTTTCAAGCAGCGCAATGGTGAATCAATCACTCAGGCATATGAACGTTTCTGCCTTGTTTTGAACGAGCTCCATAAGAACAAGATCACTCGATCTAACACGGAGAATGCCCTCAAGTTCCTGAACAATCTCCTGCCAGAATGGAAAATGTTCGCTTCTCACATCAAACACAACAATCTGATTGAGAACATTCCAATCCATGAACTCTACGAGATGCTAGGACGAGGATGAAGTCTTGGAGATAATGATCAGTCAGAAATCCTCGTCCAAGTCACATGCCGATCCACTCGCTCTTGTATCTTCCAAAAGCGGCAAATCTTCCAGCCGTCACTCCAAGAGAACCCAAGAGTCCAGCGAATCAGAACAAGAATATGAAGAATCAGAGGAAAGCGACTCTGACCCTGAGCTGACTCAAATAAAGAAAGCTATGGCCCTCATCACCGTCATTTCAGAGAAACAAGTTCTACAAGAAACCTTCGTCCAATAATCAGCGCTACTCCACTACTCCCAACAAGCGCCATGATTACAAGGAGAAATATGAAGGAAAGAGAAAGGTTGATGAGCACAAGAAATCTGATCATAAGGAGAGGAATGAGAAGAACGGTCGCAATCCCGAGTCAAAGAAGATGGACGAACCTGTCACGTGCTATAACTGCGACAAATTGGGTCATTTTGCCAAAGACTGTAGAAAGCCGGTTGAGAAAAACGTACACTGAAAGCGATTCTGAAGATGCTGATGCTTTCATGGGCAACCATTCTCCTTCGTCAGAAAAAGCGAATCTCTATCAGGTATGTGCCCCTATCCATCACAACTTAGTCGAACAGACACAACCACTTGTTCAAAGAATAGAATCCTATAAGGCATCCACTAATGAACAACTGCTTGAAATTAACTCGTTAAAAGAAAAGCTAGATGTTCAAAAGCGTATCACTGAAAAGTACTAGTCCGATAATGCTAACTTAATAGGAAAAATCCACAAATCTTTCAATAACACCAAAGGACTTAAGGGCCAAGATATCTGAATTGAATTTAAAGCTTGATCAGTGTGAGAATGAGAAAGCAGAGATTATTTATCAATGCTCCTCTCTTCAAATCCAACACAAAGAGTTTGTTTCGAAAATAACTGATCTTGAAACCAAACTTCACAAAAGAGGTCAAACTGATCAGACAATTCACATGAACAAACCTAAAGAATTCACGTACTTTAACAAGGAATGGGGAATTGGGTACGATAACCCACAATACTTGCAAAAGATTTTGACAAAGACACCGACTCTCTATCACTTTAATTTTCTTGGTCTCGACAAAAAGTATCTCGAATACAAAATCGATTGGACTGGACCTCTTGAAAAGAAAAAGGAAGAGGAAACTGAAGAATACAAACGTGCACACACCACTAAAATACAGTTACCTTTTGCGTATGAACCTCTTAACTATTCATACAAGAAAATCAAATCCAAGTACCTTTCGAATGACTACTTTGACGGCTATAAGGTTGCGAAGCCCAAGGATTCCTCCAAAAAGGATGAGGCCCCAACACCTGAACCCAAAACTGAGACGGACGAGTTTAAACTCTATGTTCCTCCTCTCATTTTGGAATCGAAAATAGTCGAGTTAGAGGAGACACTCGAAAAGGAAAGGACTGATTTTCAAAAGGAAAAGCAAGCGCTTCTAAATGAACTTGAGAAACTCAAATCCGTCAAAACCGAATCTATGTCGGGCGAGGAACAAGAAATCCTTCGGAATAAAATCAATCGGCTTACATCAAAACTGTCTGCTTTGGAAACAGAAGTGATGCAAGAGTAATGAGCAAGTTTCAACTTCAAGAGAAACTTGACCAACTCCAAAACGAAAAGATGATTTCACCCGAACCTTCCTCGGACTCCTCCGATACATCTTCGTGTAAAGCCTTTATTGGAAAAACTTCTTCACGAAAAGGAAAAGAGTCTCAAGCTGACTGTGTTAAAAAGGATCTTCACTCTGAACTTCAAAAAGCTTCCGCACCTGATTCTTCCGAAAACACAGACACAAAGTGTTCCTCACCACCCTCAACCACTCCTAGTCCATCGGTCCCTGATATTGATTTTTCGGCATTCATGAATTCTGATGATAGTTCAGACGAAGAGTCTACTAAGTTTAAGTTTGACAAACCTCTTCCGAATCTCACCGACTTTCTGTCTAAAGCAGTAAATCGTCCTGTCAAATTTCTTAAAGGCGAGAGTTCCTCAAAACTCAAGACCCCGGTTGTGAACAAAGTTTCTAAAACTAATTCTCTTTCACAAAACCATTCACAGCCGAAGCAAAATACCGGTCGATCAAATGATATAAATCTTGTCTACTCAAACTGTGTTGACCATGCCGTTAATGATTTTTCAGATAAAAATGGTCGGGCAAAACAAGACAAACCAAAGTGGGTAGCCAAAGGATCTATCAAGAACAAGTCGGAGTCGAAGTCATTTAATTCTGCTTTCAATTCTAGGAAAAACATTAATGATTGTGGTTTGAATTATTCGAATAATTTTGTTGAACAAAGTGTTAATTTCCAATTAGACTTTATTCAATTCAACATTTGATTCAATTATCCCATGATTGTTTGTGTTGTTCTAACTGTGGATTGAATGATTTTGATGATAATAGTTATGCATCTGATTGGTTTGGTTCTTATCATGTTTTTAATTCAAAGCCTAAGCGCAAATCTCGTAAACCCAAAAGGAAACCCAATTCAAAATGGGTTCCCCAGTGGTGAAGCCAGATGCTCGAAGCAATTTTTTTTTTACGACAAGACAAAAATATACCGTTTTCACACTCAGAAAAACCTAGAAAAGAGGAAGAGTCACTAAGACCATCTCAAGGCACATCACGACCTACAGGCAACACCAGCGAGACCTGGGAAGGCAACCCTCTAGGACCTATTTTCAAATGGGTACCTAAGAACCCTTAATCTCGTTTTTGTAGGACGATCATGTGTGGTACTTAGACTCAGGATGCTCCAAGCACATGACCGGAAGAAGGGAGCTACTCACGAACTTCAAAGAGAAATAGTGTAGAGACGTGAGATTTGGGAACGATGACAAAGCGCCGATTATGGGCTACAGCGATATTGTTCAAGATAAGATCACGATAAATAAGGTGTCATACGTCGTGGGATTGGGACACAATCTGTTCAGCATCGTCCAGTTCTGCGACAAAGATCTCGAGGTCAATTTCAAAGCTAAACGGTGTAGCGTCCGCACTGAAGACGGAACGGAATTACTTGTTGGAACTCGGAAGACCAACCTCTACACCATCGACCTCTCTGCCCTGAAGACCGATGGTTCAGTATGCCTTATGTCGAAGGCCAACTCTCAACAAGCGTGGATATGGCATCGACGACTCTCGCACCTCAACTTCAAGAACATCAACAAGCTGGTGCTAGGCGGACACGTTAAAGGCATGCCCGAGCTAAAGTTCGAGAAGGACAGACTCTGCGGGGAATACGAGATGGGAAAAATGAAGCGAGCGACTCACAAGCTGAAGGCCGCTCCAAGCACGTCTCGGTCCCTCGAACTCATCCATATGGATTTGTGTGGACCGATGCATGTTCAGAGTATCAACAAGAAGAAGTATGTTCTAGTGATGGTCGACGATTTCTCTCGCTACACTTGGGTGAAGTTCATGCACTCCAAAGACGAAACCCCGGAACTCATAATCACCCATCTGAAGACCATTCAACTAAACCTTCGACAGCAAGTTCAGACAATCAGGATGGACAATGAGACGGAGTTCAAGAACCAAACGGTGAACGAATACTTGACATTCGTCGGTATTTCACAAAACTTTTCTGCCGCGAGGACTCCTCAACAAAATGGAGTGGTAGAACGGAGGAATCATACCCTTGTCGAAGTTGCTCGCACGATGTTGTCACAATCAAAGCTGCCACTTTTTTCCTGGGCTGAAGCGGTTGCAACTGCTTGTTACACACAAAACCGCTCGATCATCAACAAACGGTTCAACAAAACTCCGTACGAGATCATCAACAACCGCATCCCGAATATCAAGTACTTCCACGCATTCGGGTGCACGTGCTATGTCTTAAACGACAAGGATGACCTCGGAAAGTTCAGTCCAAAGGCAGATGAAGGAGTATTCATTGGATACACAATGTAGGCTAAGGCTTATCGTATTTACAACAAACGGACCAAATCCGTCGTCGAAAGCGTAAACGTGACCTTTGACGAAGCCGCAGATTTGGCTTCTGAACAAATCAATTCAGAACCCGTTTTAACTGGTGTGTTAGCTTCTAAACTTTCACGTTCGGGATCTGCATAAACCCCAGTAAATCCAAATCATGCATCTACGTCAAAATCACATATTTATGATTTAGATTTACTATTTGAGAATTTTTACGATGAATTCTTTAACATGCCTAACCCTCGTGTAATTGTCCAACCTAGGAATGAAGCTGCTCAAATCGAGAACTTAGGGAATCTCTCCGGTCCGCCGCCTTCAACGAGCACTCCAACTCTTACACTATGTTAGGACTAAAAGTCCTATAAAATAGAAAGTGATATAAAGAAATAATTAGTGTTATTTATTTGTTTGTAAAGCCTCTCAAGATAATGGGCTTTATGGCTAATGGGCTTGGGCCTGTCAAGCCCTTGGTATTTAATGTGTGATTTGAGTGGTAATTAGGTTAGGATTGGTGAGATTAGCCGTGCGCTTAACAGTGTTTAGAGAGAGAGTTTGTTCATCATTCTAATCTTGTAACTCTCTGCATTCAATCAATAAAGGATTAATCGTTTCATATTCATTGTTACTTGTTAATCTGGGATCCACACACTAGAATCCCCTCAAAGCTCAATGGACACTACTACTGAAACGACTAATCCCTCGGAGGACCCTGTCCATATTCCGGAGATCGCTCCTGAAGATTCGTTCTCAACAACTCATAAGGATCAACCTCTGAATTTGTCGGAACCGGAAGTTGCTCAACCAACGACGAATCCCGCTCCGTCTCCTCCAAGGAACCGTCCGTCAACCCTTGAAGCATTTCAAGACCTTCCCGTCGGTGAGTATGTGGACCCGAACAATTCTCACGCGACTCAACAGCCGCTTCCACACACCACCAAATGGACCAAAGCACACCCTCTACACCAGATCATAGGCGATCGTTCCACTCCGGTTCGTACGCGAGGTGCATCGGCCAACTTCTGCTTGTTCTCCGGCTTTCTAAGCAAGATCGAGCCAAATACCGTCTCTGAAGCTCTAAATGATCCGGACTGGGTCATGGCAGTGCAAGAAGAACTTAACCAATTTGAGGCCCTCAAGGTATGGCGACTCGTCCCACGTCCAGCTAATAAGACGGTCATCGGCACGAAATGGATATTCACGAACAAGAAAGACGAAGATGGTATCGTTGTTCGCAACAAGGCACGCCTCGTGGCTAAAGGATACTGTGTGTCCCAAAATGATCAATCAACTAAGAATTCACACAATATTCTAGAGAGAGAAAGTAGAGACAGAAAGTAGATCTCGTTTTATCTATGCTCTGTATTATAAGATGAGAGTTATGAACCAAAGCTTACAAGAAAAGTCTAAACAAAGCTATTTATACCTAAGATCTATACAAGACATTAAGCTAAGTTTGACTTTCACAAACACAAAATACATTGACTTTGACTTTATCATTAAATCTTGAAGACATATTTTAGACTTAACAATCTCCCCTTTGGATTCAAGATTTAATCATTTTGAGAACAGCAGTCTTTGGCTTGTCAAAGTCAACTTGTCACAAAATCTTCAGACGGGGATCTGGCGGAGATTTTCTTTCTTCGATTTGGAGAATTTGTTTCTTCACACAAGGCACTTTGGTACTGATAAACACAAATTTAAGAAAAAGAGATCACAAGATGATCAATCGATTTTTCTTAAACTCTTGAAGAATTCTCCCCTTTTTTTCTTTCTTTGATTTGAGAAATTCTTGCTTCAGTAATGATATTCACAATATTGCACAAGTTTAAGAAAAAGAGATCACAGGATGATCAATCAATTTTTCTTAACCTCTTGAAGAAGAATTCTCCCCCTTTTTCTATCTTGAGATGGAATCTTCTTTAAACATTTCTCCCCCTGTCATGAAATTGAATCTTTGCCTTGAAAGCTCTTTGACATGAAATTGAATTAAACATTTCTCCCCCTTTTTCGATGAAAGTGAGCATCATGATCATCGAAAACCTTCTTCAATTTCAGTCGCGTCTTTGAGAATCATTAACAATCTTCTCCTTAATGAACAATCTTGCTCCCCTCAAACTAAGAATTCTGGAGTAATTTGATTTCTCCCCCTGAAAATATGCATATATTTCATTTAGGCACAATAGTTGAAAAAATTTATTCAAAGAAAATAAAATTCATTGAACTACATTTTATAACTACTACCATTTGATCATTTGAAAAGTTTACAAAAGAAATCCAACTTAATGAAATTTAACAGATTTTTCAATCAAATGAAATCAAATGCATGTGTTTGGATTCAAGTACAAGTCATCATTGCATATCAAGTTAAAAAATGTTCAGTCTCAACCCCTTTATTAAATCTATTTGGTGAGCTAACATGCGAAATATGATTTGCAACAATCAAATGTACTTCTGAAACCTATAAGAATACTTTGCTCTTACTCACACTATATGATTGAAATCAGAATTTCCACAAATTTATAAGTTTATCGCGACATTGTTATTTTCCCAATATATAAGAGATGTGTGCTCATTGGCATCTTTTATTTTGTGCGCATTGGCATCTTTTATTTTGTGCACATTGGCATCTTTTTATCAAAAGGTTTATTAAGACTAAGATACATCGTAAACGTAACTTTCTATCTGGTTCTATAGCAGGATTTGGATCAGCCAATCCCAGACCAGTTGGCCTTAGGGGCTAGGTGACGAGCACCCCTTGGAACTTACTCTCCCAAACCAGAAAGGTTACATCGATATATCCTAATCCCATCTGTACCAGTAGGACATGGCTTTCTATCTGGTTCTATAGTAGGATTTGGGTCAGCCAATCCCAGACCAGTTGATCTTAGGGGCTAGGTAACAAGTACCCCTTGGGACTTAATCTCCCAAACCAGATAGGCCACAGGCACAAACTTTCAAACCTAATGATTTTGATATTTTTTTATTGCATCTCAATCACTTGGTTATAAAACTTTGTGCTTCCCTCATATTTTCATTTCCATTCTTCATTCTGACAATGAGGCTTTGTGAGCATCGTATTCTATATAAGTCTAGATTTACACAATTTTGCGCATATATCAAAATTTCATTCATGTTTTGCTGACCTTTCGATTTATTTCAGAAGCGAAAGTTGAAGCAAATAAAACGCAGATAATACAACAATACTTGTAAAATCACCCTTGACACACATTTAATTCATTGAATGAAAATTGATAAAATTTCCATCTCATTGAATTAAATTTGTAAAGATTCAAATTTTCAAAACAGTAGAAATGAAACATAATGCAAAGTTACCTTTCACCACTTGTTCCTTAAATTGAAAGATGTGACAGTTAAGGATATCACCTGATAAGTATGAGTTCTAAACTGATTTGTTTAGAATTCATAGTCTTTGAAGTACGGGTCCTGAACTGAATTGTTCAGAAGCCATAGTCGTTTAAGTACGGGTCCTGAACTGATGTATTCAGAAACCAATAACTGTGAAATCCGGGTTCTAAACTGATGTGTTTAGAAACCAATTCTCTTTACTCCCCCTTAATGGCACAAGTAATCTTCTTCCGAGAGTTCAACGCTTTGCTTCTAAATCTGCAAAAACAGATTTAGTAGATTTTGGTACCCAACGTGTCTTGGGTCCTGGCTTGTTAAGCGGAGCACTATAAGAAGGAAAATTATTAGTACCGTACCAATATTGAGCATCATTATTTTTAATAAAATCATTAGCTCCACAATAAGAACAGCAAAAATTCTTTTGTGCTAACCTGATTAAATGATTTGCGGAATATAATGAACCAGGTTTAGCAAAAGATTTACCTTTCAGGTTAGTGTTCTTGTTGCGAACAGATGATTTTGGTACATCTTTTTCAGGAAACGTACCTTTTACTCTCCATTGCATGTTGACTTTCTTGTATGAAGGAAGACCAGCAGATTGAAACTTGGAAGAATTATCTACTGAGTGATCATAGAAGAGATTAGACGGACGAATTGGACATTCAGAATAGCGTTTGGATTTGTTAAGTGACTTCACTTTGTACTATAAGGTGTTCCGTTCCTTGGTCACCAAATCAAGTTTCTTCTGAATATCAGACTTAACCAACTTCTCTTTCATGATATCAGTTGATAACACAGCCAAATTCTTTGTCAGCTTTCGTATTTCTTGCTGAAAAATCTTCCTTTCAACATGAAATTCATCTTTAACACTCCTGGCCTGAAAATCAGCTTTCTTCCTCTTTTCTAGCTCTTTACTTCCTTTATCTAAGTCCTTTTGAAGCTCATAAATTTTCTTTGACAATGTCGCATTCTTAGCTTCAAAGACTTTCCTTGTATTTTCATCCTCAATCCTTTCCTTCTCCAATTTTTCTTTTTCAAGAAATAAAATTTTCTCAAAATCTGAATTTTGTTTAGAAAGTTTTCTGCATTTGAGTTCAAGAGCTTTCTTTTCTTCATTTTCTTTCTTCTCCGTCTTTAACGCCTGTTCAAGTTCAGAAGCTTTCTGAGAAATAGAAACTCTTTCTTTTTTGTGGTTTTCTCATTCCTCCTTTAGTAACTTTTCTGTGTCAGATAATCTCTTTGTAAGCTCTATAACCTTTTTCTTGAGTTCTTCATTTTCAACATCTGATAATTTCTGTTTCGTATCCTCTTTTTCAGCTTTCTTTTCTTCTTCCTTTCTCTTAAAAGTAACTTCAGATCCAAGCATTTGCTTTGTTAATTCGTTCCACATCTGCATTGGGTTGTTTTTGAAGCATTCAACGCGTTTGTAAATGTGTTGCGGAAGGGCAAGTATAAAAATGAACTTTGCTTCTCTATCCGCTTGAGATCTCAAATTCTCTTCAGCTGTATACTCATCGATAGATTTAAGAACCCTTCAAGCAAGAATATTAACAGTTGTCGGAATCTCTTTATAAGGTTTGACAAATGGACCCTCAGTAAGAGATAGCATGATATTCTCTCCATTAGGTTGCCTCTCTATGAAGTTGATGAGTCGATCTTGCCATTGAGAGAATTCGTTTTCGTTAATAAGAACCGGAGGCCTTGTGTTAGACTCCAATGACATCATAATATCGTTCTTATACTGATTTTCTTGAAACGCCATGGTCAAAACAGATTGTAGAAACTGAAAAATCCCGAAAAAAAATCTAAGACAGAAACTCTCCAGAGGCAGTGGCGCAAAGCTCAAAATGCGCCAAAGAGGGTGGCGCAAAGTATGAAATGCGCCAAAGAGGGTGGCGCAAAGTTCACTTAGAAAAAATCGAAACTCTGAAACTTCTCTGTAGGTAACGTAAAGTACCAAATGCGCTATAGGCAGTAGCGCAAAGTGTCAAAAATCGCTCCAATTGGTGGCGCAAAGTGTGGCGAGATTCTCACTTGATTGATTCAAATGAGACTAGTCCTGTGGATGGCGCAATGTGATAAGAACTGGCGCAATACTCAGATCTGGCGCAATACTCACTGATTCGATCAAAAACACTCTGAATCTCAAAATTACTGAATCTAACTGATACAGAAGTGTTCGAAAATGAAATCCTAGCACAAGATCTTCAAGAAATTTCGTCTGAAAACACGTCTGAAATGATCGAGCAGAAGAAAAATCGCACACAGTCCAGAAAACCACAAAACCTTCAAATTGATGATCCAAAACTCTGAATTGGCTCTTGTTTCGTGAAAGAAAGATGTTCTCTACACAAAACCGAATCCACAGAATCAAATCACGAACAAATTCGATCAAAAATCACCAAAATTTGATAGAAATCTAAGAAAACGAGATTTTCTTGAAAAAATCAAGAAAATCGATCAAATTCTCTTACGAAATCACCAAATTCGAAAGATTGATCAGTAGAAATCCTTCTCTAAATCTTGTTCCTGCTCTGATACCAATTGTGTGTCCCAAAATGATCAATCAATTAAGAATTCACACAATATTCTAGAGAGAGAAAGTAGAGAGAGAAAGTAGATCTCGTTTTATCTATGCTCTGTATTATAAGATGAGAGTTATGAACCAAAGCTTACAAGAAAAGTCTAAACAAAGCTATTTATACCTAAGATCTATACAAGACATTAAGCTAAGTTTGACTTTCACAAACACAAAATACATTGACTTTGACTTTGACTTTATCATTAAATCTTGAAGACATATTTTAGACTTAACAGATACCACCAGCAAGAGGGCACTGACTACAATGAGACATATGCTTTGGTAGCCAGAATCGAGGCGATTCGTATGTTCCTTGCATACGCCGCGCACAAGAACTTCACGGTCTTCCAGATAGATGTGAAGACCGCCTTCCTCAACGGTGTTATCAAATAAGAAGTGTACGTGTCGCAACCGGACGGGTTCATGGATGACTCCAAGCCAAATCACGTATATATCCTCGACAAGGCATTATACGGTCTTAAGCAAGCTCCATGTGCCTGGTGTGACGCTCTATCCAAATTCTTAATAAAATCGGGTTTTTCAAAAGGTAAAATCGACACAACCCTGTTTATTAAGAATGAAAAAGGTCACATAATCTTGGTCCAGGTTTATGTCGATGATATCATTTTCGGTTCCACTAACCCTAAGTACTGTAAGAACTTTTCAATTCTCATGGGAGAGTACTTTCAAATGAGCATGTTAAGTGAGATGAATTTTTTCCTCGGTCTTCAAGTTAAACAACTGTCGACCGGGATATTCATAAACTAGGCTAAGTACATTCAGGATAATCTTCGGAAATACCAGACGGAACAATCCTCACCCATGGAAACTTCCATGACCCCCGGTACGCGGTTACACGCCGATCCTAACGGAAAGGATGTGGATACCAAAACCTACCGTGGGATGATAGGTTCTTTAATGTACTTGACGGCAAGTAGACCGGATATCACGCTCTCGACATTTTTATGCGCTCGTTTTCAGTCAAAACCAAAAGAGTCTCACTTAATTGCGGTAAAGCGAATTTTTCGTTACTTAAAAGGTACTACTGATCTTGGCTTGTGGTACCCGAAAGAGACAGGTTTTGAGCTCACGGCGTACTCGGACGCGGACCACGCGGGAAGCATGTTGGATCGAAAAAGCACATCGAGACACCTGCAGTTCTTGGGCGATAGCTTAGTCAGCTGGGCATCCAAGAAGCAGCAGTGCGTCTCCACGTCGACTGCCGAGGCGGAATACGTGGCCGCTGCAAGCTGCTGTTCTCAAGTCATATGGATGCGCACCCAACTCAAGGACTACGGCTTCACCTATTCTCAAGTGCCCATTTATTGCGACTCGAAGAGCGCAATTGCCATTTCCAGCTATCTGGTCCAGCACACTAAGACGAAGCACATAGACGTTCGGTACCACTTTATCAAGGATCACGTAGAAATAGGTACAATCGAACTCTACTTTGTTAATACTGAACATCAGTTAGCAGACTTATTTACAAAACCCTTGGACGAAAAAAGTTTTAACTATCTTGTGTCCAAGCTTGGTATGCTAAATCTGAAGATTTAATCGAATCGTGCGCCCGATACAAGTTCCATACACCTACAAGGAACTGCCTATTCGTTATCTGTTGTCTAACCTCCAGATGATCTAGTACACACTTCCTCGCATCTGTATTCTACTTGTATCGTACACATATTTCCGTTAAATCTCTGTATTACGTAGGTAGATTTCGTTTGTTTATTTTCATTTCGTTTGTGATTTCCTTTTATGTTCAATTACTGTCGTCTACATTTATCTTCAATACATATGTGTGTTTCACAACTATGTTCGTGTGTTCATGTAACAACCGGTTTTTTTATAGAAAATGTGAAAGTTTGGTGGCCGAAGTCTAATCATTGAAAGTTAAACTTAGGGACCTTTGTGCAATTGTTGGGGAGTATATAAGGGGTGCAAATCCTTAGGTTTGCTGATTTTTGCTCCTTGTTTGTGGATGTTGGCGGCTGAAAGAGAAGAAAGAAGAGAGAAAGGAGTTTTTGGAAGGAGTCTTGTTCAAGGAAGGATTTGTTCAGGTAATCTTCTCTAAATTCGTTTTCCTGGCTGTTGCAAGCTTCTTTTCTCCTTTGTCTAAGATTTTGGGGTTGAAACCGTGAGGGATTTCTATGTTTTCATCTAAGCATCCCTTTAATGGGTATTTTGGGTCTTTGTTGATAATGTATTGATTTGGTAGTTTAAAGATGGAATTTTTAAGTGTTTTATGGTTGGGGTTTGATTCCAGTCGTTTGCCTAATCAAACCCACAACAGATAACCTATTTTAATCGCTTTTAGAAAAACGAGTTGCGTCCAGTCCGTAGTTTCCGGATACTGGAAGTTCTCGATGTCTCAGTGGTTTTTGGATAGGTTGTAAGTGTCCGGGTAGAGTTATCGTGGGAGTTACCGGATATGTGTTCTTACCGGATAAGTTGGGTTACCGGGTGTTTAGTACCCGGTAAAGGGTGTGTGTCCGGAAAGCCCTAATATCCGGAAAGTTCGGTTATCCGGAAAGTTCGGGTATCCGGAAAGCGCTAGGTACCCGGTAAGTTCTGGATCATTATTACTGATTAAGAAATTGCCCGATATTTTAGGTGTCAAGTTGGGTTAACTCGAGAGTAGAACAAGTGTGCGTTCCGTATCGTCAAGGTGAGTTCCCTAAACCCTTTTTACGACGTAAGATGTTAAATGTTTTTTAACTGATTATGGTTCTTTACGAGCAGGAAATGTTTACGAAATTATGTGCATGTTTCCCATGAAAATACTTATTTTATCTAAAAGAATATTTGGCATGATGAAATGAGAACTATGATTTACAAAGATTCTAAGTTGCATGTTTTATGAAATGAATGATGTGCTATGTGGAGTTGGTCTGCACTGTGGGATCAGAGAGCCTCGGGATCCGATGATCCCTTGGATATGTATGACAGACCGGTAGGTTGGAATTCGTTTCCCTCCTATTCGGGTAGAGGGGAGTCTGCTTGGGCCCCGATACGAGGCGAGAGGGGAGTCTGCTGGGGGCCCCGACCGCGGAATGTTTATGTGATCCATTACACGGTGCAGTACCATGTTTGATGATATGTGAAGATTTATGACGAATTTTTATAAATGTTTTCATATTGTTTATACATGTTGTTTTCGGAGGGAATTCACTAGACCTTTTGGTCTAACCCTCGTTTTTCAAAAACTAAACCATTTTCAGGTAAGCGTACTACGGGTTCTTCTAGTAAGAACTAGGAGAGGGCACAAGAAGGCATTGGAGCTTAGAGAGACTCCAGGATTTTGATTAGTATAGCTATAGTTAGAGCTCTCGGCTGTGGAATAGAGACTTCCGCTGTCCATTTTTGTTTAGTATTGTTTAATGAAGAATTAAAGACAAGTTATTTTTGTAATTCGAATGCTTATTCTATGATTTATGCATGTTATGTTTTTTGGACGTTACAAATGGTATCAGAGCCTTAGTTTAAGGGATTTAGGTGACCAGTCGGGCCTAAATTTAAACTGTAAGATGAGGAACACAGCCGAGACATAGGATTGCCTCTAGGAACGATCACTGTAAATGCGCTTAAGAATAAGGTGCCAAGGACAAACGTGTAAGGTAAGTTTGGGATACACCTGGCCAGTGTAATTACGAACTTACCGGTACATGTGCGTGCTAAAAATACCTTCTATAGCAAATCTTTTGTGTTGAGTCTAGCAAAGGCTAATTGTTGTTTTCTTTCAGTATTAGCGAAACGACTGGGAGAACTTTGAGGAGTAGGTCAGTACCTGTTGTACCAAGGAATCGGGATGAGGAGGTCCTAGGGAATGGACCGGTGGAACCTGCGAGGGCGACTGTTACTCACGGAAGGGGTAGGGGTCGTGGAAGGGGTCGGGGAAGAACGCCCCGCCGGGCCGCCACCCAAGTGGCCGGAGATGGGGGAAACCCGACTCGGAGAATGACCCGTGTGACTCGTAGGGCACATAGTGTGGAAGTCCCCGCCCATCAAGAAAGCTCTCAACAGGAGAGTTCATCTACTGTAAGAAGGGTGAATCCGACAAGGGGACGTGGTCGAGGCCGCAGATCTACTTTTGTCACCCGAGAAAATCTGGCTGCTAAGCTGGGTAAAATTCAGGAGACTTTGCGAGCTCTCCTCACTAAGCAGAATGAGTCAGCCTCGGGAAGCAAAGAGGCGAGTGAGAACAGGGAAAGCGTGGAACTGTCAAGCCCGGTAGAGACTGGTACTGGAAGTCACTCGAAGTCAAACCTTCTGGTGGTGAATGAGTCAGCAGCTAAGGGATGCAGTTATAAGGCCTTTGCCTCATGCAAACCCCCTACTTTCAAGGGCGAGTGTGACCCTGTCTTGGCAATGAAATGGGTGAAAGAGATGGAATTGGTATTCGATACGTGCAAGTGTGCTGATGGAGATAGGGTGATGTTTGCCCTATCCAGCTAAAGTCCGATGCAGTGTATTGGTGGGATGCTGAGACTGGGGGAAAGGGTTCGACAATGGCTAAGGGAATGATGTGGGAAATGTTTGTGGAAAGATTTAAAGCACAGTTTTGTCCACTCGCAGCAGTAAAGAAGTTAGAAGAGGAGTTTTTGGGTTTGGAACAGAGGGAAATGTCGGTACGAGAGTATACTTCCAAGTTTATCGAGAAATCTCGTTTTGCCGATCTTTATGTACCAACAGAGGAACGTCAGGTGGAACGTTTCATTTATGGGCTGAAGAGCAGCATCAGAGAACTAGTTTTGACAAGAAACCCCACTACCTTTCAGGCGGCCATCAATACGGCCGAGCTGATTGAGAAGGAAAAGAATCGACAGACGACGGAGAAGGGTGGTGAGAAACGCAAATGGGATGGGCCGGGTAACGACTCAATGAAAGGGAAGGTGTTCCGACCAGAAACTCGTGCTAGCAAAGATTCAACTGGCAAACCGTGTAGTAAGTGTAACAAGACACACCGGGCAGAATGTATGGCCGGTTCCAACTCGTGCTACCGGTGTGGGTTGCCCGGTCATGTGTCAAAGGATTGTCCCAAGGGGAAATCATGTTACCAGTGTGGAGCTACGGGTCACGTGCGGTATGAATGTCCGCAGTTGAAGAAGGGTGGGCCAACTCAGTATGGAGAACGTCAGGGAGGAAAGGGCAGTGATAAGGGACCAGAACCGGCGCGTCCGAAGGGACGTGCGTTCCGCATGACTGCGGAAGAGGCGGAGGAAGTTCCGAATGTTGTGGCAGGACGTTTCTAGTGAACTCTCTATGTGCCAAGGTGTTATTTGATTCGGGAGCAAATCGCTCTTTTGTATTGCATGCTTTTATGAAATGTTTGGGGGTGAGGCCTAGACGTTTGGAGAGAGCACTAGCGGTGGAAACTGCCAACGATCATCTTGTTTATATTAAGGACAGGGTAGACGATTGTGTCATAGATATAGAAGAGAGGATGGTGTCTATTTAATTATATCCCATGGCAATGGGGGAGTTTGACGTAGTGTTGGGTATGGACTGGTTAGCCGCGAATGATGCGAACATCGTTTGCAACAAAAAGCTAGTCAGGATTCGGTTACCTGATGGGGATTCCGTAGTGATCTATGGGAATCGTCGTGATAGAAAGACTAGCCTTATCTCTATGATTAGGGCTACTAAGTGTTTGAGGAAGGGGTGTCAAGGATTCTTGGCGTACGTGTTGGACGCCAAGAAGGAGAAGCGTGGGATGGGTGATGTGCGAGTAGTAAATGAGTACTCGGAAGTATTTCCGGATGACTTGACAAGTCTACCTCCAGATCGTCAGATCGAGTTCAGAATTGATTTGATGCCTGGAGCTGCACCAATTGCCCGCGCACCTTATAGATTGGCGTCGTCCGAAATGAAGGAAATGATGACTCAGTTGCAGGAGTTGTTGGACAAGGGATTCGTTAGACCAAGTACGTCTCCGTGGGGAGCACCTGTGCTCTTCATGAAGAAGAAGGACGGTACTATGTGGATGTGCATAGACTACCGAGAACTCAATAAGGTCACGATCAAGAACAAGTACCCTATATCGAGAATCGATGACCTGTTCGATCAATTACAAGGAGCCAGTTACTTCTCTAAGATAGACTTGAGGTCGGGTTACCACCAACTCAAAGTAAGGGAGGAGGATGTGCCGAAGACCGCTTTCAGAACCAGGTATGGACACTACGAATTTTTGGTGATGCTGTTCGGTTTAACCAACGCCTCGGCAGTATTCATGGACCTAATGAATAGGGTGTGCCAACCTTATTAGATCAGTTCGTGATAGTGTTCATAGACGATATCCTGATATTTTCAAGATCAGAAGAGGAGCATGAAAGCCACCTTCGGACAATACTCGAGCTACTAAAGCAAGAGAAGTTGTATGCGAAGTTTTCTAAGTGCGAGTTTTGGCTAAGGGAGGTGCAGTTTCTCGGACACGTAGTGTCTGAGAATGGAATCATGGTAGACCCGTCTAAGATCGAAGCCATCCGAGATTGGGAGCAGCCTAAGAACCCGTAAGAAGTTCGGAGTTTCCTCGGACTGGCGGGATACTACCGAAAGTTCATCAAGGACTTTTCGCGTATTGCCACGCCATTAACCTCCTTAACCAAGAAGAATGTCAAGTTCGCATGGTTAGAGAAGCAAGAAGAAGCCTTTCAAAAGCTGAAGGATATGTTGAGCAGCGCTCCGGTATTGTCGTTACCGGACGGTTCCGATGATTTCGTGGTTTTTAGTGACGCATCGAAGCTCGGGTTGGGTTGCGTACTCATGCAACGTGGAAAGGTGATCGCTTATGCCTCACGGCAGTTAAAGGATCACGAGGTTCGATACCTCACTCACGATTTAGAATTGGCGGCAGTGGTTTTTGCTCTGAAGATTTGGCGACATTACCTTTATGGGACGAAGTGTCAGATCTTCACGGACCACAAAAGCTTATGTCATCTCTTCGACCAAAAAGAGTTGAATATGCGCCAAAGAAGATGGATTGAGTTATTGACCGATTATGACTGTAAGATCGAATATCATCCGGGTAAGGCAAACGTAGTGGCGGACGCCTTGAGTCGTAAGGAAAGAAGTGAGACCCCCAGTATTGTGGCCATGAGGGCCGAGGTGACATTCAATTTGTTGAATTAGATAAAGAAATGTCAAGAGGAGGCGCTCGGAGTGGAAAATCTCAAAAAGGAGAGAATGGTGGGACAAACGTCCTTGTTAACGGAAGATGGTCGAGGGGTGAAGTGTCTTAGTGGGAGAATATGGGTCCCGAAACTTGGGAAGCTCAGGAGAATAATTTTAGAAGAAGCCCACAAATCCAAATACACAATTCACCCTGGGACTAACAAGATGTACGGAGATCTACGTCGAGACTATTGGTGGCCTGGAATGAAGAAGGATATAGCTCATTTTGTGGAGACCTGTATGACGTGTTCGCGTGTAAAGATTGGACACCAACGACCCTACGGGAAGCTTCAATCCTTAGAGATCCCTATGTGGAAATGGGACCAAATTACGATAGACTTCGTAACCCACTTACCTAAGACCCCAAAGGGTTATGACGCCATATGGGTGATCGTGGATCGACTCACGAAATCAGCGCACTTCCTGCCTATACGAGAATCTTACTCATTGGAACGGTTAGCAAAGTTGTATATCGACAAGATCGTAACCCGCCATGGTGTGCCGTCGTCGATAGTATCTGACCGAGATAGCAGGTTTACCTCCACGTTTTGGAGGAGTTTCCAAAGAGAAATGGGATCACAGATTAAGATGAGTACCTCTTATCACCCTCAGACTGACGGTCAGAGTGAGCGAACGATCCAGACGCTGCAAGACATGTTAAGGGCTTGTGCCTTAGACTTCCAGGATTCTTGGGAAAAGCATCTACCATTGATCGAGTTCGCTTACAATAACAGCTATCACTCGAGCATCAAGGCAGCACCGTTTGAGGCACTCTATGGTAGGAAATGTCGAACGCCTTTGTGTTGGAACGAGGTCGGAGAAAGACAGTTAGCCGGGCCAGAGTTAGTGCAACTGACTTCGGACAAGATAGTCCAAGTACGTGAAAGATTGAAGGTTGCTCGCGACCGACAGAAGAGTTATGCGGATAAGAGACGGAAAGACATAGAATTTCAAGTCGGAGACCATGTTTTGTTAAAGGTGTCTCCTTGGAAGGGAGTGGTACGATTCGGGAAACGTGAGAAGTTAAGCCCACGTTACATCAGACCATTCGAGATTACCGAATGAATTGGAGAATTAGCGTATAGGTTGGACCTACCGGAAGAATTACGTGGCATCCATAATGCGTTTCATGTGTCTAATTTGAGGAAATGTCTAGCCGACGTAACCAAAGCGGTGTCGTTAAATGACATAAAGGTGGATGAGAAATTAAACTTCGTAGAGGAGCCCGAAGCCATTACTGATTATAAAGTGAGGAAATCCCGAAACAAGGAAACCAGACTGGTAAAGGTACAGTGGAGACATCACAAAGGTCCAGAGGCGACTTGGGAGTTGGAGTCGGAAATGAAATCAAGATACCCGCATCTTTTCCAATAAGGAATTTTGGGGACGGAATTCTCTTAAGGGGGGAGTGTTGTAACAACCGGTTTTTTTATAGAAAATGTGAAAGTTTGGTGGCCGAAGTCTAATCATTGAAAGTTAAACTTAGGGACCTTTGTGAAATTGTTGGGGAGTATATAAGGGGTGCAAATCCCTAGGTTTGCTGATTTTTGCTCCTTGTTTGTGGATGTTGGCGGCTGAAAGAGAAGAAAGAAGAGAGAAAGGAGTTTTTGGAAGGAGTCTTGTTCAAGGAAGGATTTGTTCAGGTAATCTTCTCTAAATTCGTTTTCCTGGCTGTTGCAAGCTTCTTTTCTCTTTTGTCTAAGATTTTGGGGTTGAAACCGTGAGGGATTTCTATGTTTTCATCTAAGCATCCCTTTAATGGGTATTTTGGGTCTTTGTTGATAATGTATTGATTTGGTAGTTTAAAGATGGAATGTTTAAGTGTTTTATGGTTGGGGTTTGATTCCAGTCGTTTCCCTAATCAAACACACAACAGATAACCTGTTTTAATCGCTTTTAGAAAAACGAGTTGTGTCCAGTCCGTAGTTTTCGGATACTGGAAGTTCTCGATGTCTCAGTGGTTTTTGGATAGGTTGTAAGTGTCCGGGTAGAGTTATCGTGGGAGTTACCGGATATGTGTTCTTACCGGATAAGTTGGGTTACCGGGTGTTTAGTACCCGGTAAAGGGTGTGTGTCTGGAAAGCCCTAATATCCGGAAAGTTCTGTTATCCGGAAAGTTCGGGTATCCGGAAAGCGCTAGGTACCCGGTAAGTTCTGGATCATTATTACTGATTAAGAAATTGCCCGATATTTTAGGTGTCAAGTTGGGTTAACTCGAGAGTAGAACAAGTGTGCGTTCCGTATCGTCAAGGTGAGTTCCCTAAACCCTTTTTACGACGTAAGATGTTAAATGTTTTTTAACTGATTATGGTTCTTTACGAGCATGAAATGTTTACGAAATGATGTGCATGTTTCCCATGAAAATACTTATTTTATCTAAAAGAATATTTGGCATGATGAAATGAGAACTATGATTTACAAAGATTCTAAGTTGCATGTTTTATGAAATCAATGATGTGCTATGTGGAGTTGGTCTGCACTGTGGGATCAGAGAGCCTCGGGATCCGATGATCCCTTGGATATGTATGACAGACCGGTAGGTTGGAATTCGTTTCCCTCCTATTCGGGTAGAGGGGAGTCTGCTTGGGCCCCGATACGAGGCGAGAGGGGAGTCTGCTGGGGGCCCCGATCGCGGAATGTTTATGTGATCCATTACACGGTGCAGTACCATGTTTGATGATATGTGAAGATTTATGACGAATTTTTATAAATATTTTCATATTGTTTATACATGTTGTTTTCGGAGGGAATTCACTAGACCTTTTGGTCTAACCCTCGTTTTTCAAAAACTAAACCATTTTCAGGTAAGCGTACTACGGGTTCTTCTAGTAAGAACTAGGAGAGGGCACAAGAAGGCATTGGAGCTTAGAGCGACTCCAGGATTTTGATTAGTATAGCTATAGTTAGAGCTCTCGGCTGTGGAATAGAGACTTCCGCTGTCCATTTTTGTTTAGTATTGTTTAATGAAGAATTAAAGACAAGTTATTTTTGTAATTCGAATGCTTATTCTATGATTTATGCATGTTATGTTTTTGGGACGTTACAGTTCAGGGGGAGCATATCAGCTTATGTTTATCCAGTAAGTCTGTTCCACATTTGAGGGGGAGTGTCACACAAGTTTTTTTAACATCACATGTTTTTTTTGTGTGGCTCATCCCAGTTGTTTCTTAAAGGAACCATATGTACAATCCGAGGGGGAACAAATTTTGTTTTGTGCAAAGTTTGAGGGGGAGCGTGTTTTTAAAATATCCTTAAATGTTTTTGGGTAAGAAATGTTAAAATGGAAATTACTAGGGTATTTTTTTTAAAGTTTCCAAAAGTATCCGGAAAGGGTATCCAGAAAGGATATCCGGAAACCAACCTATCCGGATAGGGTAAGTTTCCGGACAACCCACCCGGATACTACCTCTATATAAATACCCGGCTTCCACTTAGTTTTTCTTTTCCGGAAACCATCTCCTAAAACCCTCTCGAAGCATACACTCTCGGATACTCTCAATTTTCACTCATTTTCGGTCGATTTCTTCACAAACCACAGGTATGTACCTCATTCTCGACTCTATTATCACTTTCGCACACCATCACAAGCAAATCGATGCTCAAATCGATCCAATAGTGGACCGATTGGGGTTTTCGAACCCGGACTCGAGGTCGGTTCGTATTCGGCCAAATCGACGAGTGTTTTGGCCCGTTTCTTGGTGTTGCTTTGCTTATTTTATCGATTAATCATGTCTACAATGCTTAGATCTGTGGTATTTGTTGCATTTTTTCCGATTCATTGTGACTGGATGTCGTCCAGATAGTTTCAAACTATCCGGACACATTCAAGTTTATCCGAAAACTCCCATATGTTAAGATAACTTATCCGGTAAACTATCTCATCCGAAAACCTTAATTATCCGGAAACCATGTCATCCGGTAACCCAAGTTGTCCGGAAACCTTTACGGTTTCCGGTAAGTTCAACTATTGTCAGGATCGATTCTTAACAAGAATTAAACTTCTTAGAAACAGAATTTAGAGAATCTTGCGGAATAGAACTCTAAATCAATTAAAGAACAATCAATAGAATTCAACACACTGTATATATCAAACTGTATTACTCACAAGCTTTACACCAAACCTCAATCTTGTTGAACAGGCTCAACAAGACGACTTCTACTTCTCTAGAAATAGGGTTCTTACACCTTGAGGTTAATTCTCTCTTGAATCGCTAAAACAATCTTTTTAAAACTGTTCTCTCTATCGTGTATATTGTCTATTCTATTGTCTTTTGTATATTCTAATAGCTATCTATCAATACTATTTATACAAAAGTAATTACAAGATAACTATCAAAAGTAAATTGATCTTCTGAATCTTCGTTAAACATATCTTGATCAATTCCTTCTTTGTCTCCAAAAGTATCGCATACCAAACTTATCAAGTCAGCAGTATTAACAATGATTTGGCTCAGCAGCATTAACGACCTTCAGCAGTATTAACCTTCACAGTCTTCAAGCAGTAGTAACTCAGCTCAGCAGTACTAACCATGTCTAGCAGTAGTAATTTGGTCTAGCAGTACTAACCGTGTCTAGCAGTAGTAACTTCGTCTAGCAGTAGTAACCTTGACTAGCAGTAGTAACCTTGACTAGCAGTAGTAACCTTGTCTAGCAGTAGTAACGAAGAACTGGCAGTAGTAACATTGTCTTGGCAGTACTAACCATACTTGGCATATCTTCGGTTCCCAACAATCTCCCCCTAACTTGACTTTTAGGAAAAGAAGTCAAGTTCTTCAGATGATGCTTCCAAAACCTAATCATACATGCCTAGATTAGGATTCAATCCCAGACTTTGATTAAGAATCATTTTTACCAAGAATCTACCCATTGCTGAATCCTTGTTGCAGGTCAGCTTAGCATGTAGCATTCCTTTCAGCCTCTTCATGCTGTGATTGTATATTTCATCCACCAGATAGTATTCTTGAGTCGCAGAGTCAAGGGAGATGACATATACTCCACAGTTTTCATAGAGCATCCAGTTGGTAATGGCTTGAAACTGTGTGTTTATCCTATGCTGAACCGCTTCAGGTTTGAACATTTGGCACAAGAATTCAAGTACCATTTTAGAGATTGACATCCCTTGCTCAGTCAGCATGTTTTCATATAGCCTCATCCCAACTTTGAACATCTCTTCTAAGTCTGATCTTGAGCAAGTTCTGACAATTTTTCCCCAAGTTGAAAAGACTTCAAATTTTCCATCTGCTCTTTTTATCCTAATGAACTCCTTTCTACCATCTTTCAAAGTGTCCCAAAAGATGATTTCAGGAGCCTTAGATGATATTGGTTCAGCCTGAATTGGAATTGGGTTAGAGTCAACACCAGTAATATACAAATCACATTGGGCATCAGTTTGTGATTGTACATTGCTTGTTTGCCCTGATGGAGTTGCCACTTCTTCTGCAGCAACTTCCTCCTGGGCCTCTTCTGCAGTTGGCTCCACCCTTGGCTTCTTTTCATTTTTCCTCTGTGAAGTTATGGGCTTGGTGCTTGGTCTTTTCTTTGACATCATCTTGGTTCTTTTAAGAGTTTTAACAGCTTCAGGAGTTGGTTCAGCTGTTTTAAGTTTTTCAGCAGCAATAACCATTTCTGCTGCTATGGCTGTTACTGCTTCTCTTAGAACATGTAATGATGCTGCTTCAACACTGTTCTTCACAATCCAGTATACTTCTTCCTCAATTTCAGCTTGAGATGTAGTTACTTCTTCCTGCTCAGTTTCTGCTGCTTTTTCTGTTTGGCCTTCAGCAGCATTAACTGTTTCTGCTGCTTGTTCAAACTCAGCAGCATTAACAGTTTCTGCTGCTGTGGTTTCTGCTGCTGTTGTAGTTTCTGCTTCTTTAACAAGCTCTTCCACCTTTTCTGTCTCCCCCTTATTCTGTGCACTGGACTCCCCCTTAAACTGTGCATTATCAATTCCCATCTCAGTCTCCATCTGAACTGTCTCCCCCTCAACTTGTAGACCCTTCATATTCAGTTCTGCTTCTGATTCTGACTCTGACTCCCCCTTTTTGGGAGCATCATCAGTTGGAATTCTTCTTCTACTCAGCACAAATCTTGCCTTTTTCTGTCTGTGCAACAACTTGGTGACCATCTTCTTGAGCTTCTCAATTGAGACTGTTGGTAGGTGACCACAGTCTTCAGTTGCTCAATCTCCTTCTTTTGTGCCATAACATCCAAGTTGACATTTCCAATTGTTTCCATCAATTCATCATAGTTATATCTATCCTCACCTTGTTTAGAAGTGTTTACCTTCTTTAAAGGATCACTGGAAGTAGCCATCAATTCCTCTTTGTGATGTCTATCCTCACCCTTTTTAGAAGATTTTACCTTCTTTAAGGGATCCTTGGAAGTTTTAGCAGAAGCACTAACTGCCCCCTTGGTTTCTTGGCACCTGGGTCCTCCTAATGATTTCTCATTTAGAGTTGCCATGGGGAAGGTCTTATTTATGTTACCACTGTCCTTCTCTGTGCTAGCAGAAGTAGTGGCAGCCTTAGCACCCATATGCTCATCCTTCTCCTTAGAGAGCACCTTCTTGGGGTTGGGAGACACCCCTGTGGTTTCCCTGTTGATATTCTCAATTGGAGAATGCTCCAACTGAGGGCTTAAAGGCTTAGGGCTCTGAGTAGGTACATCAAGGGAAGGAACCTTGTGCACCTTTCTTCTTTGAAACTTGTTGGATAAAGCAGGAGTGGGCTTTTGAAGTATGTGCTGAGGGATATTTATAGTGAGTGAAGGTGGGGTTTGGTCATCAGTGGGATGATCTAATGAGGGCCTTGATCCTGATGCCATACCTTCAGAGGGGTGGGACACAACCATCATTGTAGAGAACAATGGTGTGTCAACTCCTTCCGAGTCCCTAGGAAGTCTTTTCATATTTGAAAAAACCTTCCCTTTAGGGGATTTGGGTACATATACCTCAGTAAACTGAGGTAAGTCCATCAATTCCTTGTTAATAACTTCTTGCACAAACCTTGGATACATGTAAAAGCTCTTTTTGGATTCCAAGTTTGATACAAGATCATTAAAGATCATAGCTGAAAAGTTGTACTTTCTGGCAGTGGATAAGCAGACCAAGGCATATGCAATGGGACTGCTGAACTCACTCCATCCAGTAGTTTTCTTGGAAATACAGTGCATCAGGGTATGAACAAGAAATCTCCATTGGTTGAAAAATTTTGACTTGTAGAATTTAAAAACACCAATGGGACCTTCATACCCCATTCTTTGTAAAGTCGAATATAAGTCATCAGAAGATAGAGAGGTTATACCTGAGGCATCATCCAAGTGAAGAGAGATGCGAATAACCTCCTCTGTGACTTTCAAGGGTTTATCACAAACCCTTGTTCGAATGGTTTTCTGCCCTTCTTCGAAACTAACAGTGGCATTCTCCCAAAATTGCGTCTGATGTTCGATATAGATGGTTGGGCTTACCGTTAGGGCATAGGAGATGTGCGAGGATTTAAGAAAATCGACGATATCGTGGAATCCCGCAGCTTGTTTCGGCTTCTGAAGCATGGCTATTTCATTGTGCTCATCCACAAACTCCATGATTCCTGAGGATTCTTGAAAGAAAAACACAAAGATTCTGGGGAGACTAGGTTAGAACGAGAGAGAAGAAGTTAATGCGAAGAGTCGTTATGAACTTTGGCGGGCAAACAGGGGTATTTATATGCCCTAGATTATCAAAAGCAGTATTAACGACATAGGCAGTACTAACTACCGAGCAGTATTAACTGCAAAGCAGTATTAACTACACAAGCAGTATTAACGACTGAGCAGTATTAACTACCGAGCAGTATTAACTGCAAAGCAGTATTAACTACACAAGCAGTATTAACGACTGAGCAATATTAACTACCGAGCAGTATTAACTGCAAAGCAGTATTAACTACACAAGCAGTATTAACGACTGAGCAGTATTAACTGCACTAGCAGTATTAACTACTGAGCAGTATTAACTGTGCACTAGCAGTATTAACTACTGAGCAGTATTAACTGCAAAGCAGTATTAACTACACAAGCAGTATTAACTGCTGAGCAGTATTAACTACACAAGCAGTATTAACTGTACAAGCAGTATTAACTACTAGAACACAAGCAGTAGTAACTCTGCACTAGCAGTAGTAACACTGCACAGGCAGTAGTAACTACACTTACACTTTTCTGCACTTGGTAATCTGAGGGAAACAGAGGATCCTGAGAAAGAAAGTTAGTAGCACCAAATATATGAAGAAATACAGGTATAAAAACAGAAAGTCGTAAATTTATTCTAGGTTGATCATGCCCACACTTGTTACCAAAAAGGTGAATCTACCCACATCAAAAGCTTTTGTGAATAGATCAGCAAACTGGTCATTTGTATGAACTTTAGCAACCTGAATTAATTTCCTTTCATTGCAATCTCTTATAAAGTGATACCTTATCTCTATATGCTTTGTTTTTGAGTGTTTGACTGGATTATTAACAATGCTAATAGCACTGTTGTTATCAATGAAGATTGGAGTGTGAAGAAATGTTACCCCATAGTCCAACATCTGATTCTGAATCCATAGAACCTGAGAGCAGCAGCTTGCAGCAGCTACGTACTCAGCCTCTGTGGTAGATAAGGACAATGTGGTTTGTTTCTTACACTGCCAAGATACTAGTCTTGTACCCAAAAACTGACATCCACCTGAAGTAGACTTCCTATCCATGTTGGCTCCACCCAAATCACTATCTGAATATGCAAGCAAGTCAAAAGAGGATTCATAAGGATACCAGAGACCTAATCTAGGTTGCCCTTTTAAGTATCTGAATATTCTCTTGACAGCATGAAGGTGTGATTGCTTAGGAGAAACCTGAAATCTGGCACATACACATACTGGAAACATAATGTCAGGTCTAGAGGCTGTGAGATACATGAGTGAACCAATCATTGATCTGTAATGATGGACATCCACATCCTCCCCCTCAAGATCTGCAGTGATCTGTTTATGTGTTTCCATTGGTGTGCTTGCTGGCTTTGAGTCTGATAAACCAAATTTGTCCAGGATGTCTTTCACATACTTGGATTGGCTAATAAAAATCCCATCTTTCCTCTGTTTTACCTGAAGCCCAAGAAAGAATGTAAGTTCTCCCATGGAACTCATCTTGAAGCTTTTGTGCATCAATTCTTCAAACTCTTTACACATTTGATCATTGGTGGATCCAAAGATGATGTCATCCACATAGATCTGAACAAGTAATGTACCTCTCTTTCTCCTCTTGATAAACAGAGTCTTGTCAATTACTCCTCTTTCAAAGTCATTTTTCAAGAGATAGGTAGACAGAGTGTCATACCATGCTCTTGGGGCTTGATGCAAACCATAAAGAGCCTTCTTCAGCTTGTATACTCTGTCAGGGTGCAATGGATTCTCAAATCCAGGGGGTTGACAGACATATACTTCTTCCTCAATACTTCCATACAAAAATGCACTTTTGACATCCATTTGGTACACTTTGAACTTCATGTATGAGGCATAGGCTAGAAATAACCTGATTGCTTCAATCCTTGCCACAGGAGCAAAGACTTCCTCATAATCTATTCCTTCTTCCTGAGTGTACCCTTGTGCAACCAGTCTAGCTTTGTTTCTGATCACAATCCCTCTGTCATCCTTCTTGTTCCTGAAAATCCACTTGGTGCCAATTGCTCTATGACCTTTTGGAAGGTCTACCAAGTCCCAAACATCCTGTAATTTGAACTGTAGCAGCTCCTCTTGCATTGCCTCTATCCAGCTTGGGTCTTTCATAGCATCATAAGCCTTTTTGGGCTCAATCTGGGACATAAAGCAAGTAAGAACAGTGTTAACTGTATTTTGCTGCTCTTGCAACTCTTGGAGTCTGCTTTGCTTTCTAGTCATCATTGGAGATGCAATATCTCCAATCACCAACTCCGGAGGATGATTTTTCTGAGTTCTTGTTGGATGACCAGCTTCCTCTTGTATGTTCTCATCCAGATTTGACTCATTTAATTCTGGATTTGTTTCTGCTTCTTCAGTCACCTCAGATTCTCTGTAATTTGGACCTGAAGACTGATTTTCCTCTGCTCTCCTCTCTTCTTCATTCTGAATAGGTTCAGTCTCCTCTTGGTGTTCACAGAATTCAACAGGATCAATGGAAGGGAGTGGGAATATCACAGATTGAATTCTGTGTTCTGATGATGGTGTATCCCTTTGTCCTGCATATACATCACTACTGAAACCCAAAGAATTAGTTAGTGAATCAATGTCAAATAGCCAATTAGGACCTGAACCAATAGGATTTGGTGTGTTCTCATTGCATTTGACATTGTCACTTTCTTCAATTATTCTAGAAGAGGTATTAAAAACTCTGTAGGCCTTACTCTGAGATGAATACCCAACAAGAAAACCATCATCTGCTTTGCTATCAAACTTACCTAAGTGAGATTTGGTATTGAGAATGGTACAAGGACATCCAAATGGTTTGAAAAATCCAATATATGGTTTCTTTTTATTAAAAAGCTCATAAGGTGTCTTGTTTTTAGGCTTTACCACTAAAACTCTGTTTTGAACATAGCAGGCAGTATTAACTGCTTCTGCCCAAAAAGTAATTGGTAACTTTGAATCAGCTAACAGAGATCTAGCAGCCTCAATTAGTGTCCTATTCCTTCTCTCAGCAACACCATTTTGTTGTGGAGTCCTAGGAGCACTGTATTGTCTCTCAATTCCTTTTTCTTCACAAAAGGTGTTTAGATCAAAATTTTTAAACTCAGTTCCATTATCTGATCTAATGACTTTCACTCTTTGATTTGATTGGTTTTCAATTTTGAGAATAAAAGTTTTGATCAGTCCACTTGTCTCATCTTTAGTTCTCAGAAAATATACCCAAGTAAATCTAGAATAATCATCAACAATAACTAAGCAGTATGATTTCTTGCCAATACTCATCACATTGGTAGGACCAAATAGATCCATATGTAACAGTTGGAGAGGATTTGAGATAGTGTTTATCTCTTTGGTCTTATGAGAAGTTTTGTGTTGTTTGCCTTTGAGACAAGCAACACAATGATCATCACATGAATAGACTTTGGATGGCAAACCTCTTACAAGGTTATTCTTAACAAGTTTATTCATTGTTTTAAAGTTCATGTGACACATCCTTCTGTGCCAGTAAATCTTTTCTCCAGAGCATTCCACAACATCTGTGCATCTGTGCAGTGTTGGAATTGATGTTGGTACTCATTAGGAATAGCCAAAAGCAGAGTGCTTAAGGCCTTCATCTCTGTTTGTCTGACTTTCTTTTCAGCATCTGTCTTGGGAGGAGGTCTCTTTCCATCTGCTCCAATCTTTCCTTCATTACATGGGCCATTTTCTATGATGTCCCATATTGCATAATCAGTAAGAAGAATGTACTGCTTGATTCTCAGTTTCCACATGTCAAATTCATTGGGTTTGAGCATGGGAACCTTTGAAACAAGAGTACTGTGAGTATCCATTGAATTGTCCATAGCTTCTAAGATACCAATGCTCTGATACCACTTGTCAGGATCGATTCTTAACAAGAATTAAACTTCTTAGAAACAGAATTTAGAGAATCTTGCGGAATAGAACTCTAAATCAATTAAAGAACAATCAATAGAATTCAACACACTGTATATATCAAACTGTATTACTCACAAGCTTTACACCAAACCTCAATCTTGTTGAACAGGCTCAACAAGACGACTTCTACTTCTCTAGAAATAGGGTTCTTACACCTTGAGGTTAATTCTCTCTTGAATCGCTAAAACAATCTTTTTAAAACTGTTCTCTCTATCGTGTATATTGTCTATTCTATTGTCTTTTGTATATTCTAATAGCTATCTATCAATACTATTTATACAAAAGTAATTACAAGATAACTATCAAAAGTAAATTGATCTTCTGAATCTTCGTTAAACATATCTTGATCAATTCCTTCTTTGTCTCCAAAAGTATCGCATACCAAACTTATCAAGTCAGCAGTATTAACAATGATTTGGCTCAGCAGCATTAACGACCTTCAGCAGTATTAACCTTCACAGTCTTCAAGCAGTAGTAACTCAGCTCAGCAGTACTAACCATGTCTAGCAGTAGTAATTTGGTCTAGCAGTACTAACCGTGTCTAGCAGTAGTAACTTCGTCTAGCAGTAGTAACCTTGACTAGCAGTAGTAACCTTGACTAGCAGTAGTAACCTTGTCTAGCAGTAGTAACGAAGAACTGGCAGTAGTAACATTGTCTTGGCAGTACTAACCATACTTGGCATATCTTCAGTTCCCAACAACTATCCGGGAGGTTTATGGTTGTCCGGTAACTTCATTTAGTCCGGTAAGTTACAGTTGTCAAGTAACTTCATTGTGTCCGGTAACTACCCATTGTCCAGTAACATCATTTTGTCTGGTAGTCATATGTATCCGGATACCAATGTACCCGGTAACTTTTGTTATCCGGTGACCATTGTACCCGGACACTATGCTTCCTGGATACTTTCTTTGTCCGGACAATTTGGCAATTCCAAATGCCCTGTTCCTCACTGCCATATCTCAATTTGTTCTAGATTGTGCCGATCGTCGCCAAGGTACGCGCCGACATGTTTTCAAAACACCTGAACACTAACATCGTCTCTATCAAGTACTCATGGCGGATTAACAACCACAGGACAACATTCCTGAAGAGGAATTCAATGACGAGGCGGTTGATAACGCAATCCTCGACCCAGACCATATCTCTGAAATCGAGGGGAACAACCACCACCTCGACGCTGCTGAGTTCCGACCACAACACCGTGTGGTCGTGGACATCCTACTCGGTCATCCACTCCACTACGCACTCACGGCGACCACTGACGTGCCCGTCATATACGTACAACAAGTCTGAAACACCATCCGAGTTGACACCGCTCACAACTCCCAGACTATTCAAGCAAGGATTGATAACCAACCGTTCACTCTTACACCAGACGTTTTCCGACGCCTACTCTCACTACCAGAGGCCACTGCCGGCGGCCGAGCTGCGTTCGACCCTGCCATAGACGATGCAACTCTCTGTGCTGAAATCCGTGCAATCGGATACAACCACATTGTAGAATCCAGATCCGTGCAACAATAGTGAAATCAAAATAGATGAACAATGAACAACAATGATTTCAACTGGTCATCCCTGTATTATGCTTTCAGAGAGAATATTACAATGATTTTAGAAAGCAAATGAGATGATTAGCTTGTTTTTCCAAGCTAATACAACATTATATACTATGGGCCCGTGGTAAACAAGCCCACGGCCCGTTCACTAATAAGCTAAGTATGAACAAATACAATTTGACCCTTGAACTTTAAATCAACATATAAAACCTGCCCTAACAATCTCCCCCTTTGATTTGAAGTTCGAATTCGCGCTCTAGCTCTTGCCAGTTGAATACGTATCGTTTGCGCAAAGCGAAGTGAACCTCAAAAAATCTGATTGCACGACGATAGTCGATGCGGTCTTCAATCATTTCCAAAGCTTCCCGAGCGGTTGTTTCGTTTGGATTCGGGACATACGAATGCTTCGGATTCTCAAACTCGTGCTGAATAATTTTTCGAAGAGCATCTCTGACCTTTAGAAGCGTGCCGTCACAAAATCTGTCTACCTGACTGAAACGCATAAACTTCTTTTCGTTCTGTTCGTTGTTGTAGACTATCCCGAATTCAGGTTGTAGCAGTAGAGAGTTCTCGGGATACATCTTCAGCTCAGGAGCTTTCAGATTTGGTTTTATCAGATTTACCTTCTTAGCCCTGTTCTCGACAGCCATTTGAAAATCCGTTAAGTATGACATCATGATAGTACGGACCAGGTGTCGACGAACGGCTTCGAGTGCCTTTGTAATCTCCAGCGGTCGAATGGTTTTGAACGTAAGTCTTTCAGTAATACCAGAAAGTCGAGCGGTCGGAGGTTCTTGAAATCAGCTTCAGAGAATCTCCATTCATTACCATCTTCGCGGCGAACGGTGAAGACTGGATAGACGATCCTCATGATGCGGCGTGAATGGATGTTAAGAACCTCTGTGATCTGATGCTTTGTTCTGACTTGACTGACTGGAAGACACCGCTGCATTGCAAGAATATAACGCCGTTGGTATTCAGGGTCGAGGTTTTAAATACCAAGGCAAAAGGTTGGCTCGATCGGGCGAAGTTTGTGGACGAACAACTTTTTCAAAGATTCCTCCAGATGAGGGATAAGTACCTTGATCTTCTCCCAACGGTTTAGTTGCTGAGGAGGGGGAGGAAGATCAGGAGCTGTCGTTGGAGGAGTAGTTGTCGGTTGATCGGCAGAAGTAGACTCGGGTCTTGTTGATGATGTTCTGGCGGGTTGAGCATAGTGAACGGGGGTTGCTCCATATAGATTTTGGAGCAGGAACTGATCATAATCAATGTTGTCATCCTCATCAGTGGGAAAGACCAAGTTTACCTGGATATTTACGGCACTGGCGGCTTTTTCGTACCATGCATCTTCGGTCTCCGGGTTGGTCTCACACGCTGGATCTATCATGTCCAGTATCGGTCTGTCTGACGAGTCAAATTCGACCAGTTCCTGTGTTGAACCCTCGGGCTTTTCAACCGTCGAGTCTTCTTCATCTGAGATGTCCATATCGATGACCATCTGGGCTAGAGGCAACTCGGCTTCTGGTTCATCTGTTGTAGTTGCCGCAGTTGGGGGTTCCTGATGAACCGCAGATGTACCTTCAGTGTGGAGCAGGGAGGCGGTCTCGGTTAGACGTTGTCGCTTCTCCCCCTCACGGTGATCAGGATTCTCTTGGTCATCGTGCCTGCGTTTAAGACCGCCGGCTTGACTCTTACAGGTGTCTTCGAGTGAGCGGACCCTCTCAGACAGCGTGGCAAGCGCTTTGTTGTAGTCGTTGAGGGTTGAGTCAATGGCGTCAAGGCGTGATGTGATGGACGAAGAAGGAGCAGTGACCTGGGATCGAAGAACTGAGATCAGGTCTGCTTCGGTAGAGGTGGTTGTGTCGGATTCCTGGAGCAGTTGGGCTAAGAGCATTGTCTTCAGGGTGTCCACCGAATAAGTAGGTCGCGGGTGAGGCGGTGGAGGCACATATACAGATTCAGTGGTGACGAGGGGGCTCTTTCCTTTGTAAGCATGCGTCCCTTTGGCAAGCTCAGCGGCTACATGTTCTTTCATTTGTTGCTCCATAACCTGTCGGACAGCCTCAAGGGTGCTGTCCAGAGACCCTTTTGACACGAAGTCGGGTAAAAGAACACCGGGCTCACTTAGAGTACCCGTTGAGGCGTCTACCATAGAGGTAGAGCCACCTACGTTCACAGCTGGCGTGATGTTGATTGTGGTAGGATTTCCGTCCAATCCTCGTGTTCCGGCAGTCGGAGACACTATAGACGTTCCGGTCGGGTCACTAAGAGCCGCGACGTGGTGTTGTTCCTCATCAAGTGTCCTAGGCGAAGAATGTTCAGTAACAATAGGCTCTAGACTCGATGGTGCACACAAAGAAGTCGAGATTGGGGGCTGCTGGTCTCTTATTTCAACACCAGCACTCTCCAAGTGAGAGACCGGTGGAAGTTGTGGTTGTTCCCCGTGTGATATTGAAACATCCGTCTGTTTTGAGACGGATGAGTGGCTATGGGGGTGTGCAATTGCTCCGCTGGGTCCACGGAGGCTTCTTCAATACCCCGTCCCAACAGATGAGACGGGATAGCAGATGTGGCAACCCGGATATGACGTGGCTGGTTTCGCTCAGGAGCCTCGTTATCTTTACGGCTCAATCTTTCTTGGTTCGCGTTCGACCTTAACACCCTCCTTCTCACATGTTCTATGTCCCGGGGAAGGTCCCTCCGGCTCTGGCTGGACCATGGGATTCCCTAACTCTCGTCTATATGCTATCACAGGTAGGGTTTCAGGCATATGCATAGTACGGATATTATCCTGCTCCCCCTCAAAACATACATGGGGATTGACTTGCTCCCCCTCGGAGTGAGAGTGATATCAACACAAGAAAAATATTTAGACTTTGTAAGGAAAACAGTGTGACTCTTCCCCTCGGATTGAGGTTGTTGATCCGCCATGGAATATCTGTAAAAAGACCCAAAGTTAGTAAACAAGACGGATTAACAAGTATCAGCGCGTACCTTTGCTGTAAATGGATCAATCTGAGACAGATTGAGGACTGGCAATAGGAAACCAGGTACTGAATAGACGGAATAGGGGGTGTCCGGACAACATGTTGGAAAACAATAGTTTCTGGACAAACCATTGTATCCGGACAAAAGGTGTCCGGACAGCAACAGTTTCCGGATGGCAGGATAGATTCCGGATAATGTTGAGGATTCCGGACGAGTTGTATTTTTCGGATAGAGACCCGGTCCGGAAGCTTATCCGGACAGATTTGGTTTCCGGATACCTGTCCGGAAACTCTGGATTTAAAAAAAAAACTTTTCATGTCCTTGTTGATTTTGCAGAAATAGGACTATGTAGATTTAAAATTGAGCCTTCTCTCTCTCCCCCTCAAACTGAGCATGGGGATGGCTTTGCTCCCCCTCAGAATGTGCGCGTAGAGTGAAGTGCACACGGGAGTATCCACACACTAAAAAACCTTTTAACATGTTTAAGGAAAAATATGTGTGACGCTCCCCCTCAACAGTAGAGTATACTTACCTGATGGCTGACCATGCTCCCCCTAAACACATGAGCAACTTGTTAAAGCACAGGTATAGACAAACCTCACGTCTTCTTAATATTGTACTTTGTAAATCGTGAGCAGCTCCCTCCTTGCGGTCATGTGTGTGGAGCATCCAGTGTCTAAGGACCACACATGACCGTCCTGCAAAACAAATTTAGCGGACCTTCGGTACCCAGATTTGCCTGGGTCCGGGAGGGTTAGGTTTGGCACCGTTTGGGGAAGCTTGCTTTGTCCCAGCTTTCCCTTTAGGTATAGGAATTACATCGTTAAAGGGAACTGGTTTTGGCACTTGTTTCCTCTTCGGTGCAGAATTTACACCTTTAGGAGGAACAGATTTTGTAGCAGCTTTCCACCTGGGTGCCGGTTTAACCTCAGTAGGAGCAACCCATCTAGGAGCAGGTTTGGTCTCCCGCTGTGGTTTAACCGCTGATTGGTAACCCCGTTTTTGATAGTGTCTTTGCTGGTTATTACGGGGTTTGCGTTTGGGTGTATGATTAAACCTTTGATATGACCCAAACCAATCATTATTCTGAATATCATCAAAGTCATTCCAACCACAACTAGAACAACACAAACGATCGTGCGATAATTGAATCAATTGCTGAGTGGAGTAAATTTTCATCGAAAAATTAATATCTCTTTTAACAAAATTACTCCTATGATTCCAAGCACTATCGTTTTTGTTCATTCTCGGGAAAAAGACAGTATTGAACGACTTTGATGCAGCACCTTCGACAGGTTCCTTCTTTAGCCACTTTGGTTTTTCTTGTTTAGCGCGACCGGTTTTATCCGAAACAACAGGGACAGTGCGGTCAGTGACTTTTGAAGGAACATGATTTTTAGCAGGTGGTTGACCGGTCTTTTGCTTCGGCTGTGATTGTTTTTGAGAATTTGAAGTATTTTTAAGAATCTTGATCACAGCCGGAGTCTTGGATTGAGAACAGTCGCCCTTTTGAAAATTGACCGGACGATTAACCACTGGAGACAAGAAGTCAGAATGACTTGGAAGAGGTTTGTCGAAAGGGAACGACTCAAACTCTCTATCAGAATTACCTTCGGAGTTCATGTATTTGGAAAAATCGACATCCGGAATTACAGGACTTGGATCGATCGAGGAAGGCGAGGAACACGTTGTGCTTGTGTGCTTTGGGGAATTTGGTGCGGAAGCTAGGGAAAAATCAGAGTTCAAATTCCTTAAAACACTCTTATCTTGAGAATCAGAACCCTCTTGTGATCTTTTGTCAGATGGGAAAGAGGATGTTCCAAAGAAAGCGTTACACGAAGACGTGTCCGATGAGCTAGAGGAAAAATCGGGTGAAATCTTCTTTTCAGATCGGAGTTGGTCAAATTGCTTTTGTAGTTGACTTTTACTCACTTTCTCTTGCATCACTTCTGTTGCCAAAGCGGACAGTTGTGATGTGAGTCGATTGATTTCAAACCGAAGGATCTCCTGTTCTTCATCAGACACAACTTCGGTTTTGACCGATTGTTGATTCTCAAGTTTTTCAATTAAAGATTGCTTTTCCATTTGAAAATTTTGCCTTTCTTTCTCAAATGACTCCTCCAACTCGACTATCTTTGCTTCCAAGATGAGAGGGGGAACATAAAGTTTAAACTCATCCGTCTCAGTCTTGGTTTCGGTTGCTTGGTCCTTATCCTTCTTGGAGGAATCCTTGGGCGTAGCAACCTTGTAAGGGTCGAAGTAGTCATTGGAGAGGTACTTTTTGTCCTTTTTATAAGAATAATTTAAAGGCTCGTAACAAAATGGAAGTTGAATTCCTCGTTTGTGTTTGCGCTTATATTCCTCGGTTTCCTCTTCCTTTTCAGGTTCTAGAGGACCAGTCCACTTGATTTTGTACTCCGGGTACTTTGTAGATAAACCATAACAGGCAAAGTTATACAGAATGGGTACATGCCATCTTCCCTTTTTCAAATAGTGTGGGTTATCATATCCGATTCCCCACTCTTTGTTAAAGTACGTGAACTCTTTGGGTTTGATCTGTTTGTCCCCTTTGGTGGAGTTTGGTTTCAAGGTTTAAGATTTTAGCCACATACTCCTTGTGTTGAACTTGAAGGGAAGAACATTGATAAATAATGTCTTCTTTCTCATTCAAGCACTGATCAAGCTGACGCTGGAGTTCAGATATTCTGGCCCTTAAGTCTTTGGGTGCTATTGAAAGATTTTTGCATTTTTCTTTTAACATAGCATTTTCAGACTTGTATTTTTCAGTTAATCTCTGTTGAACATCTAGCTTTTCGGTTAGAGACCTAATCTCAAGCAGTTGTTCTTTAGAGGTGGCCTTAAAGGAAACTACCCGTTCTGAAAAGATAGGTTCACATACCTGACATGGCTTTTTCATGTCTTCTTCAGCAGGAGACATCTTCAGTTGCACTGGAGTGATCGTCAGACGTGTAGATTGATTCAAAGTGTAAACCTAACGCAAGGCACTAAGAGTGGAATCCTAACGCAGGTTCTATGACTGGTATGAACTAAGAGTGATCTTACTGGATAGGAATCCAAGTAAGGGTCTGATCAGGAAGTGTCCGAATCAGATCAATTAAGAACAGTTCAATAAATCACAAAGTGTCCGGGTAAAACAAAGAATTCGGATGGCACAAGTTCACGAATACTTAAATATCCCCCTCCTGCGACTTAGCACGGGGGTCCCGCCCTTGCGGGGTCTGGGGGCTGGCCCCTAGAAATTTTTGAAAAATGAGGGTTCAAAACAGCTCCCGGATTGTGGAATCCGGGTGATTTCCGGATAAAGAATCCGGAAAATCGAAGTTACCGGACGAGAAGTAAACACAAAGTGACCGGGTAAAAGAAAGTGTCCGGATAACTTGAGTTGTCCGGATACAATGAAGTTTCCGGGTACAATGGATTGTCCGGATAAGATATGTCCGGAAACACTAAGTTTCCGGATACAAATTTTACCCGGATTCTTTAAGGAAAAATGACTTACCCGGATTGCAGATCTTACCCGGAAAGATGACTTACCCGGAAAAACCTGATTGTTCGGAAAAACTGGAAGAATCCGGATGGAAACACAAACGTCCGGACACTATCAACTTGTCCGGAAAACACGGCTGGTTTATCCGGACTCTGCGGCTGTTTGCTTAAATCGATCGATTTTTCGATTAGGGTTGCCCAAAATCGATCCAGAAATCGATGAATGAAGCTTTTGAATCGAATCCGTCCGTCCGCTCTGATACCAATTGTAGAATCCAGATCCGTGCAACAATAGTGAAATCAAAATAGATGAACAATGAACAACAATGATTTCAACTGGTCATCCCTGTATTATGCTTTCAGAGAGAATATTACAATGAGTTTAGAAAGCAAATGAGATGATTAGCTTGTTTTTCCAAGCTAATACAACATTATATACTATGGGCCCGTGGTTAACAAGCCCACGGCCCGTTCACTAATAAGCTAAGTATGAACAAATACAATTTGACCCTTGAACTTTAAATCAACATATAAAACCTGCCCTAACACACATACTCAACCGCCCATCCGCCTTCAACCGCAAATACTTGGCGCCCATCTGGTACACCTTGTTCACAATCCTGAACCGGTGTCTATCCTCCAGATGGAAGGGCATCGACCAGTGCACCGGCAACTTTCTAAGACTTATTCATGCGATCATCTACGATCGTCTTGTGGACTTTTCCACCATCATCTGGCATGAAATCGTCAACACCATCCATGCGATCGGCGGCACCAAGGAACGCAAATTCATTCCATACCCAAGGTTCCTATCATTGGCCAATGTCAACACATGGACGCAAACCCGGCCATCCCACGTCGCAGCAACCATCCAGTATGTCCTCCTTTTAGCCTACATTATCTTGTGATCCGTAACCCAGCCAACGCACAAGCCATGCGTATACCCGAAGCCCTATTGGCATACGCGGATCCCAATGCACCGAGTGTGATAGCGTATAGAAGAGAGATAGGTGTAGGTGCTCCTATGGTCCAGCCAGAGCCGTAAGGACCTCCCAAAGGAGTTAGACCCGAGCGACGTGAGGGTCCGAGGATAAGAGGAGGTAGAGTCGGGATAGCTGGGGATCCCGGACGGGGCGTGCTGAGAGTACATAATGTGAGGGGAAATGAAGCGGGTGGTGCATTGGATACGCGTGCCGGTATAATCCACCCTAACCAAGCCAGCTCAAGCCAACCTTCCCGACCGTCTACAAGTAGACCACCTACCCCTCTACATACCCGTACAACCGATGACACCGGACCGTCGACTACTCTACACGAGCTCCCGGTCGTTACTACCCCCCCCCCCCCCCAATGCTCGATCAGGACCCCGAAACTGACACAACTGAACCGATTTCGCCATACACTCAAACCGATGTCCTGGATTCCGAAACAACCGACTTCGATACGGAATGAGCCATCCGTATTTCCATGATACCTCCCCGTATCGGACGTCGCCCGCCCATGACTGAAGAAACTCCATCCGACTCACCCACAAGCTCCAAAATCCCTACATCCCAGCCTCTTACGGGAGACATAAGGAGAGAGGAGGGAGACTTAGTTGAAAATTTAGAACAAGTGAGGCGGAGAGAATAGAGATCGAAAAAAAATCATGAGAGGGCGAGCTTACAAAATAGAGCGAAGAATGAGCGAATCCGAGTCTGTGTCGCCCAGGTAGCCACATTTGCTGCCTCGTCTCATCCGTTGGGACGAGAGATTGAAGAAGCCGTCGTGCACCTAGCGACGCATTTGCACGACCTCCCTAGCCACTCAACCAGCTCTCAACAGTTGGTTGTTTCAATTTCTCACGGGGACTTAGCACAAAATATATCGTTCTCTCACTCAGAGAGTTTCGGTATTGAAACAAGAGAACAACCTACCCCGTTCTCGACTTCTTTCTGTGCACGATTGAGTCTAGAGCCCTTTGATATTATCACATTTTTGGCTAGGACACAAGATATTACATCTGCTAACATCGGTCCTCTTAGTGACCCGATCGGAACATCCGTAGTATGTTTGCCCTTGAGCGAAATACGAGGATCGGATGGAAATCCTACCATAGCCAACGTCACGCCAGCAATGAACGTAGGTGGCACTTCTGTTGATTCAACAGTTGTGACCTCAACGGGTAATCTAAGTGATCCCGGCGATGATTTACCCGACATTGTGTCAAGGAAATATCTGGACAGCGCCTTAAAGGTTGTCCGCGAAGCATTGGAAACGGAGTTCAGAACGGAGCTCGATAAAGTCAAAAGTCTACTCAAAGGGAAGGAGAAAGTGGTAGAAGCTGAAACCGCACCAACACCTCCACCGGCTCCTGCTCAACAATCATATTCGATGGATGATCTAAAGACCATGATCCTCGCCCAACTGCTCCAACACAACAACACTGACTCCTCGACTGAAGCAGATCTAATCTTAGTACTCCGATCCCAAGCATCTGCTCAGCCGTCATCCGTCAATGCCCGATTGGATCAGCTTGACATGACCATGAAGGAAGTTTAGAACGCCCTTACAACCTTGTCCGACACGGTCGCCTCACTCGAAGAAACTTGCAAGAGTCAAGCTGGCGGACTCAAGCGCCGACACGATCACCAGGATGATCCTGATCACCATGAGGGGGAGAACAAACGTCAAGGATTGACAGAGTCCGAACCAATCAACCCCGAAACAACTCCAACGGTTCAACCGGAACCATCAGCTGGGATAGAATCCGACGATCAGCCCCAAGCCCAGCTGAGTCTAGCCGAGATGGTCATCGATATGGACATCTCAGATGACGAAGACCCAATGGTTGAAAAGCTTGAGGGAGAATCCCAAGCACTGATCGTCTACACCGCACCGGAAAGGGCTGCACTTGATTTGATAGATCTCGACTCGGAGATTGACCCGAAAACGGAAAACGCATGGTATGAAAAAGTCGCTAGTGCCATAAACTCCGAGGTAAATGTGATCTTCCCTACCGATGCCGACGACGATTTTGATTACGATCAGTTCTTGCTTCAATCTATTCAGAGTACACCCGCATACGCTAATCTGATTCCCGAGACTTCTACACCAGCACATTTGACATCTCCTCAGCAACAAACCGCTCCTGATCAACCACCACAACCTGTCAGATGGGAGAAAATCATAGTACTGATTCCTTTCCTTGAAGACTCCCTGAAGAAGTTATTCATACACAAACTGCGTGTGCTTGACCCAGCTTTTTGCCTCGGATTAGCAAAGTTCGACGACACTTACAGAAAACAATATCTAGAGGTAATGAAAAGATGTCTACCAGTTAGTCAAGTCAGAACCAAGCACAAGATCACCGAAGTTGTGAACATCCAATCTGGCCGAATTCTGAAGATCTGGTACCCAGTCTTTACCGTCAAAAGAGAAGATGGGAAATAATGGAAATTCTCTGAAGCCGACTTCAAGAATCTCCGACTGAATGACTTTTATGCCCTACTCAAAGGCCTCCGAACTCGAACGATCCGACCACCCCACATCACCAAAGCGCTTGAAGCTGTAAAGCGATTCCTGAAACACAAGGTAATGGTGTCATACAATACTGATTTTTAGATGGGAGTTGAGCACCGAACAAAGAAGATCAACCTGCTGAAACCTGATCAGAAAGCCCCTAAACTGAAGATGTTTCCAGTCAACAGTTTGCTGCTACAACCAGAATTTGGAATCGTTTATCTCAACGAACAGGATGAAAAGAAGTTTCTCCGCTTAGTCAAGTTGAAAGATTTTGCGATGGAACTCTGCTAAAGGTCAGAGATGCGCTAAGAGACATAATCACCAAGGAAAAAGAACTCAGGATTTCATTTGCTGCAAATCTAAACGAATCAAACGCCCGAGACGCCTTGGAAATTGTCGAAGACCGCATTGAGTTTCGTAAAGCTATCCGAAGCTTCAAGATTCTGTTTGCACTCCGAAAGAGATACGTTTCAAACTGGCGCAAGGTTGAACTTCGATTCAAAGGGGGAGATTGTTGGGATTAAAATCTAATTGAATGGAAGTTCAAGGGAATAATATGTAAATTGTATTTGGGCTTTTATATTGTAATGGGCCATGGGCCTGGTTAGTTTAGCCTAGATATAAATAGCTTTGTTAACCTTAGTTTTAGGTTAATCGTCATTGTTAATTTGCAAAATACATTGTAAACACTCTGAAAAGGTTTATGAATGTTATATGGATGACGAATGGAAATCATATTGATTATTGAACTATTCTGTTGATTTCTTACTGTTTGCACTAATCTGGGATCCAGAGGTTCTTCGTTCCTGGTGCGTGAACCGGGAGTAAATCGTCTATGTCCGGATGACTTTTCGGATGGATTCAGAAAAGTGGAATCCGGGTGAATCCGGACTAGTAAACCGGAAGAGTTAACGGAAGTCGGTACCGGAAACCTTCGGGAATCTGGAAGCCGAGTCATTATCCAGGAAAAGACCCGGGATCCGAAAAGCGTACCTGGAAACAGAGATTCCAGAAAAAGGGCGGATCCGGAAGGCAGCGTCCGGAGTCCGGACCCTCGGTGTCCGGGACTTGGTGTGGTCGAAATGTTTTAGGTAGTGACTCGCGAGTTTTGACTCTAAGAGAATTTTGGAGTGACTTATTCACTCTTGTGTGTCAGGTGCTTATGTAGGTGCACGGTTATCGTGAAGTATTCTCAAGTGTGAACTTTTAGCATGGACGCCAGGTGAGTCTTTCTAAACTGAAGATTGGGCAAATTTGATTTATTTACTTGTTCATTTACATATTGAACTACATGTGTTTACGTTGCTTAATTGTGCATATTAAAGAGGTAACATTATGATTGATATGGGGAGTGTGTCCCATATGGAAATAATGAATAGGTTCCGTATACTTATTTAGGGCGGGTGTGTGCCCTAACACGATGTCACAAGTGTGTACGTGACCAAAGCGTGGAACATCAGCATACGTGTGTTTGTTTAAATTGTTAAGGGCACAATGGTTCGTTATTTCACTTAAACTCTCTTTAATTGATATGTATGGTGTTATGTTGTTATCTTGAGGGAACTCACTAGACCTCATGGTCTAACCCTCGCTTTTCAATATGTAAAACCCTTTTCAGGCAGACAGGTAGTTGAGGGCAAGGGCAAGGGCAAGATGTGAGTTGGAGCTTGCGTCTAGAAAGATCTAGAAGACTTTCCCCTTTTTATAGAGATAGATGAAATTTCTCAGCTGTAATAGAGTTATTTCCGCGAACCCAAAGTTTTGAGAATTTTGAATGCGGGTGGCAAACGTGGGGCCGTTTTGGCATTTATTTTAATTAATGGTTGGATTTTTTGGCTTGTCTTTTTGGTATGGGTTGTTACATTTGTAAGCTTACTTGATCAAGTTGTCTATTCGTTTGAAGTACAAAATAGAACTAACTAAATATTTTAGGGTTATTGGTTTGGGAATTTCGGTTGATGGACTCTACAAATTAACCTTTAGGTGGCGTTTGGTTCGCAGAATGTTTTTGGATGAAATGGAATTTGTCAAAAGAATTTGACTTTGAAGGAATTGGAATGGAATGTTGTCACCTGTTTGGTTGCCCGATATTGGAATGAAATATATTAAGGAATTGCAATTTGGCTGTTTGGTTCACATTGGAATTGGAATGAAATATTGATAAATGACCAAAAAGCCCTTTTTGAAAATTTTAATTTTTATAAAACTAAAAATACTTTGAAAAAATAAAATAATTAAAATAAATAATAAATAAAATGAATAAACTAAATAAATTAAAATAATTAAATAGTTAAATAGCTAAAATATTAAATATTTTAAAAAAAATAAAAAAAAATAAAGTATAACTCAAAAAAAATATTAAATTAAGTTAAATAAAAAAAGGTATTAAATTAAATTAAATTAAATTAATTATATTATATTTGGGGTTAAAGAGTATATTTGGGATTATGAAAATACAAGATTTCATTCCATCAAAATCCCAAGGTATTGTGAAAGAATGTTCAAATCCTTTATCCATGGAATTTGATGGAATTCAAAGATTCCATTCATTTAAAAGATTGAACCAAACAAGGGAATGGAATCTGGTCAATGGAATTCAACATTCCAATTCCATCAGATTCTGCGAACCAAACGCCACCTTAAAGTCAAGCTGTTGAAATCCATAACGCCATGGATTTTAAAGTTGGAACAAAACGTAAAAATGACTCTTATTTATCGTGCATAAAAGAGTGGGTCATATATATGTAGAAAGAATCAAAGGACTGTTAAACTATGGAGTCCTTCCGAATTCAGATATTACTAACACTAGTATGTATAAATCGTATTAAACACAAAACAAGAAAACACACGTAGATATAAGCCACAATAAGTACCCAATTTCTCCAAATAATACATATAAACATTCGTAGACCGTTTAACATTCCACCATTTGGAGGAGTATTTCATGCATTACCTATATCAATGATCACTCATGGTACTATTACTTATGAATTTTGTACCAAGTATAAGAGGACAATATCAACTAAATGAAAGTTTGTATTTCTCATCAACTTACAGGAACACACACACAAACACACACACACAAACACACACACACAAACACACAAACACACACACACACACATATATATATATATATATATATATATATATATATATATAATTTGAGAATAATTAAAAAAAGGAAAGATAGCAACTATCATAGAGGATTACAATATTAATTACAGTTAATAAATTTTGTGATATGATTACATAGAAAAACAATGAATGTGATCAAGTGTAGTCAAGAGGTTGATTTGGTGAGATTTGAAGTGTAGTAAAGAAGGTAATTTGGTGAGATTTGACGCATCTCTATCTTGCCCCCCGCAAGATCGATGATCGAGGAGTGAGACCAATCTTGGAAATGAGTGCATGAAATCGAGTGCGAGGAAGTGGCTTAGTAAGAGCATCAACAAGTTGATCATTTCCTGAAACGTTTTCACAAACAAAGTGGTCGTCAAGGGATAAATATTTCATTTTAGAGTTGGAACTTTGGATTTGAAGCAACATATGTAGCTCCCACATTATCACAATATATGATTGTCATGATTGTGGGTAAGTTTCCTAGCTTACGAAGTAAGTTTTGTACCAAAAGGACCTCAGAAGTAGTTGCAACCACAAATCGGTACTCGGCTTCGGTTGAAGAGCGAGCAAGAGTTCTTTATTTGCAAGAACTCCAAGAGCTAAGATTTCGACCCAAATAGTTGATGTAACCAGTTGTAGAAATGTAATCATCTTTATCACCTCCTCAATCAACATCATACAAAACATGAAGAGTATTTGGCGAGTCTCAGCGATGTAGTAAACCTTGTGTACTTATTCCTGCAAGATAGTGTAATAGTCGCTTAAGAGCAGCCCAATTATCTTTAGTAGGTATGTTCATTTATTGAGATAACCTGTTTACAAGAAAATAGATGACAAGGCTAGTTAACGTGAGATATTGTAGGCTACCCACGGGTGCTCGGTATTCAGTTGGGTTGGCTAGAGGGGTTCTGATATGTGTCGATAGAGGAGGATATCTGGCCACATGAGTACGCGTATGTTTAGTGTGTCGATAGAGGATGATATCTGGCCACATGAGTACGCGTATGTTTAGCATTAGTCATATGAGCACTGGTCAAAATTTCTTCGATATATTTGTCTTGGCTAAGAAGGAAACAATGAGGATGGGGTATCAATTCAGCACCAAGAAAATAGGACTAATTACCAAGATCTTTAAGTGAGAAACGAGAGGAGAACTGAGAGATAAATGTGTTTAAGAGAGAAAAATTAGAGCTAGTGATAATGATATCATCTACATAAACAAGTAGGTTGATTAGATCATGATTATGACGTAGAATAAATAAAGATGAGTCAAAGACGGAATTTTTGAACACTAGATTAAGAATATATGTTTTGAGTTTGTTATACCAAGCTCGTGGAGCTTGTTTGAGGCTATAGAGAGCTTGACGAAGTTTGCAAACCTGAATATGATGAGATTGACTAACAATTACAGGGGGTTGGACCATAAACACATCCTCCATTAGAGAACCTTGGAGAAAGGCATTATTAATGTCAACTTGATGGAGAGACCACCCATAGGTTATGGCTATGGAAAGAACAATACGAATTGTAGCAGGTTTAACTACAGGACTGAAATTTTCAGTGTAGTCTAGACTAGGACGTTGGTTGAACCCTTTAGATACGAGACAAGCTTTCTAACTATCTATGGATCCATCTAGGTTAAACTTAGTCCTAAATACTCATTTATAACCAATTAGATTTTGTGATGGAGAGAGGGGGAATAAAGATCCGATGTTTTATTTTCTAGTAAGTCATTGTATTCACTTTGTATATCATCACGCCATATTGGTATTTTTAATACTTGAGTAATGGTAGTAGGTTTGGTAGAAGATGGTTGAAGAGAGACATGGAGATTCCTTTTAGTAATGGGTTTGCAAATATCGTTTTGTAGACGAGTGATTTGGGCATGATGGAGGTGGAGGTGGAGGTGGGGTTAGAAGGGAAGGAATGGGTATAAAGGGAATGGGTTGGGAATTTACCTCAAATAATGGTGGCAGATGTGGGAAGCGGGTTGTTGTTATGGTCAAGCGATCGGGGATAATAGGTTGTTGTAACGCACACCACTCGTTGGTATCGATAGGCGTGTGTGGCGGGGAATTAGTAGAGGAGGAGGAAAAAGGAAACTCATGTTCAATAAATTTAACATGTCGAGAAACATATGTTTTGTGAGAGACGGGAGCAAGAAAAAAGTAGGCGTTTTGCGTTGCGGAATAACCAACAAAGAGGTGTGAACCGTGGCTCCGTTTATTTGTCATATAGAGGCGTAGACATGGATAACAAATACATCCAAAGCTACGAAGTTTTTGATAAGTAGGCACGTGTCCATGAATTTTATAGTAAGGAGATTTTGGAGATGAAGAGTAGGAGTTGGCATTAAGTGGCAAGCAATAGCAAAAGCAAGAGGCTCGATATGATCATGGCATGGAAGAATCTGTGAGTAGGGAGAGGCCAGATTTAACAATATGACGGTAACGACGCTCTGAATGGCCATTGTGTTTGGGTGTATGAGGAGGAGAAGTGAGATGAGTTATTCCATGAGATTCAAGGAAGGGATTTAGATCAATGTATTCACCACCATTATCACTTAAGATTGTAAATATGGGGCGGTCAAATAATATTTCTACCAAAAGTTTCAACTTATTGAGTGTGTTATTGACATCACTTTTTTAGAAGGTAAAACCACAAGTATATAGAATGATGATCAACAAATATAATATAATATGTGTGTCCATCATAAGAAATGTATGGGGGATGTCCAAACATCACCATAAAGAACATCTAGAGAACCTTGAGATTGAACATATTTTGGTAGAATGGCAATTTATGGCTCTTATTACAATCACATGAGTTACGATGAAAAGAAGTCAACATTGGGTTATTTAAATGAAAAACGTTGATAATATGTCGTAAAATAGAATAAGAGGGATGGCTTAATCGATGGTTTCAATTAGTAGCCGATCGTAGGTTAACAGAGTGAACGACCGAGCGAGTAGGATGAAATTCGTAGATTCCGGATTTAGTTGGACCTTGAAGAAGAAGTGCCCTCGTGCAAAGATCTTTCACAAGATAAGAATTTGGTAAGAAGGTTATAGAAGAATTATTATCTTGACAAAGTTTAGAAATAGGTATATTATTACGTGAAACACTAGGCACATGAAGAATATTATTAAGGTTGAATTTAGTAGTAGAGGTAAAAAGAGATGTGGAACCGATGGTTGAGATGGATAGGCTCGAGCCATCTCCAATAGTTAGTTCTTCAGTACCATCGTATGGAGAATGAATAGCAAGATCGTCTAGATCGTGGGTGACATGATGAGTAGCCCACTGTCAAGCACCAACCATTAGAGGGGTCATATTAGTGGTGGTGATGGTATAGGCACGAGGAATCGAAGATTTATATCCTTTTTGAATGGCGTAGATCAAGCAGGATCAAGAGGTCAATGACTTTGTCAACGGTATTTTAAGGATCGAGAGGTTGGCCAAGAGAAGCTAGTTGATCGATACAACATTTGATGTCTTGCATGTATTCAGAAATCGAGCGGGTACCTTTAGTGATATCACGGATATGGTCTTTTATTTGTTTAACATAGCCATTGGAGGGATTGGCATAGGTTGTGGCAAGAGCTTTCCAAGCGTCATAGGTGGTAGCACATTGCACGATGAGAGGAACGGGAGGATCGAAAAAAGTGCCAACAAGAGCTCCAAGAATGAGCTTGTATTGCATGAACCACATAGTTAAGCAGGATTGGTGATGGTGGTATTGCTAGATTCAATGGCTTTAGAGCGTGCACGGTAAGAGCCATCTTTGAACCTATGAAGATTATAGCCAAGAAGGGTGGCTTCAGGTTAAGTTTTTCAAGAAATATAAGTTGTTAGGGTAAGTTTGAGGAAATGAGAAAGGGAAAGTATGACAAAAGGTTTGGTAGGTTCAGAATTGTTGGGTATAACAGAGGAGTTGTTGGATGCCATTAATGGTGTTTAGAAGGAAGAGGAGAAAAAAAAAGAAAAAAAAGGTGCAGCAGAAGTGGGCAACAATGGTAGGGAAAGAATATGGATTGTATTCTCTAATACCATATAAGAGAGGAATATCAATTGAATGAAAGGTTGTATTTCTCATAAACTAACAAGAACATATATATATATATATATATATATATAGAGAGAGAGAGAGAGAGAGAGAGAGAGAGAGAAGTTCAGATGAAAACTCATTTTTCATTGTACACATGAGGACGGATCTCGGTCCTTCCATCTCTATTGATCCAACGACTCATATTAAATAGAGTTTTTAATTAAAATTATTAATTAAGGTGATTAGGGGTAAAAAAAAGGAAGATAATTTTAATCTCACGCATACCATATTTGACTTTTTATTTTCTTTTTTAATTAAAAACATTTACCCCTTAAATTTTAAAAAAAATTATCTTAAAAATTACTAATATTTTAATCAAACAAATTACATCAAAAAAACGAGAATTTCGTGCTCTTCGATATGACATCCATCTCGATATAGTTTTTTTTAACCGTTTTTTACATAAAATGATATATATGTTCTATATTCATTATGAATACTAATGTAAGTTCAAATGTGTACAACAACTCGGCATCGTGAGTCTGTAACTCGACATTACCTTTTTCAACACTTTCTTCAACGTCGTAAGACATCGCATTATTCATCACCGTAACCCAACACGCATCGAGTTTCGATTGTGAACCGGGGAACAAAAGAGAGTGTGTCATGTGTCCACACTTTTACGGGTCATTCATGTATTATTCATCATGAATGCATCACTCAGGATGAATACTACAACATTCAAGGTGAATAATACACGATTCATTAATTCGTGTTTTATTTATCCCAAATGTTGTATTATTCATTCTGAATACTATATCATTCATCAAAAATAGTGAATGAACGTTCACTTTTGTTATTCATACTGAATGTCGACACCCGGGTTGTGCATACATATTCATAATGAATAAACCAAATTTCGACTATGAATCGGGAAACAAAAGAGAGCGCGCCATGTGCCCACACCTTCACGGTCATTCATTTATTGTTCATCATGAATAATGTATCATTCAGGATGAATAATACATGATTCATGATGAATAATACATGAATCATGAATTCGTGTATAATTCATCCTGAACGTTGTAACACCTCGAAATTTCCATATTTTGTACATTTTGGGAGAACGTTTAAAATAATGGGAAAGTGTTATTTAAACGAATTGTTGAAAGGGTTAAAAGTGTAGTTGATTAAAGTTTTGGGTTAATTGTGGAATTGTGAAAAATTGGGTTTAGTTTCAAGAATGGGCCAAAGTGTTGGGCCAAAATGGGTAATTGTGAAAGATCAGAGCTTTATAATTGAGGTCGGCTAAAATTGAGAAGATATCTCAATTACATTCCAAAGAAGTCGGTGTGGGAGAAGAAGAAGAAAGAATCGAGGTGTGAATTTGAAGTTCTGGGTTGAGTTGTGTTATACAGGCTTGAATCAATTTGGATTTGCAGGTGAGTTCATTCTTTCCTTTAAATTGATATCTTTTATCAAATTAAACAGTAAATTGGTATTGTTAAGGGTATTGGAAATGAATGGCTAATAGCATAATAAGATGGTTGAAATAGATATCGAACTGGGTTGAGAATTTGATGTGCAGGTCGCCAGTATCCGGGTAAGTATTGGGTGTCCGGTATTCTTTATTTCAGCAGTGTCCGGTAAGAGTTAAGGGTAGAATCATCCGGTAAGCGTATGAGTTTCCGGATAACTAGTTACCGGATGGTATCCGGATTACTTTGGTTTCCGGACGCCATCCGGATTGAATGTGTTCCCGGATTCTGATAGTTTCCGGGTATGAGATCCGGATATTTTGTCTGAACAGTTTAGTGTTCGGATAGTATTGTTATCCGGATACTTCTGATGTTCCAGATACTTTGGATGTTACCGGATTCTTGTGTTTTCCGGATGTTACCGGATAAATGTTTCGGATTTGTTTTCGAATAGAATTCCAAACTGTTTTTATTTGGTTCCGGAATAGTTTACTGAACAATTTTATTTGAATAATTCCGTGAAGTAATGAATTGTTCAGATAAGTTTGATGAAAATGAAACATAATGCGATGTTAACGGTACGAACATAGTAATAACTTGAATAAAGTTATGATTTAAAGTATTATGTGTTTAAGTTTTTATGCACGTATGCTAGTAAGTGTAATGGATCCATAGGCACTGGCATTAATTGAAAACGTGGAATAGGAATGAGTTAAATTGTAATTCCCGTTGACGTGAAATGAGGAATAAACATGAGTTAATTGTAATTCCCATTTCAAATTGTGACGTGAAATCTTGGAATAGGCGTGAGTTAATCGTAATTCCTGATTTCTATGGGAAGATAAGATATAGGCATGAGTTTAATTGTAATCTCTACTTCCACTCCAAGAAATAGGCATAAAGTAAATTCTAATTTCTTGGACATGAGTAATGATCTAGAATCCGTGATGATTCTTAGTAGGCTCTCGAACGTGATGATATGACTTACTTAGTGTTAGTCATATTCATGGAATCGGGTATATTCCCATCATCGAAAGATGTTATGTGTACGGTATGAATTGTGGCAAATCAGGTTTGTTTATATGCTTTGCTTACATTTGGTTTCAAAGCTTATAAAGTGTTAATTTGGAAAACTGGATGTTCTCACTAGGCGTAAGCCTAATCTTTTCAAATTAACTTTTCTTACCAGGTAATAGCTCGGGAAGGGATAAGCGTCGAGAAGTTCCAGAGCTATGCTTTTGGTGACGTAATGGAGAAGTTAGGAAAGCATTGATGTTTTTGGAGATTTGTAGACAACCCTTATAATCTGATCGCGCACGTTATGGATTAGATTAGTAGGTTGTTTATAATAGTTGGATGTATACGAACCTTGTTATGACTTCTCCATTTATGTATAAAGTATTTGGAAATAGTTGTCTTGGACCATATAAAATTAAGGTTTAAATTTGTTGTGATTTTGGATGTTTCAAATGTTGTATTATTCACCTTGAATGCTTTATTATTCATCCTGAATACTGTATTATATATTTATCATGAATAGTGAATGGACGTTCACCTTTGTTATTCATACTGAATGTGGATAAAGTATTCAAGATGGATGACAAATCGAAGAGCACGAAATTCTCGTTTTTTTGATGTAATTTGTTTGATTAAAATATTAGTAATTTTTAAGATAATTTATTTTAAACTTTAAGGAGGTAAAAGTTTTTTAATTAAAAAAGAAAATAAAAATTCAAATAAGGTAGTCGCATATTCAAATTTTTCCAGTTTTGTCCCTAATCAATTCTCAATTAATCTTATTTTGTTTTAACGATTGATTAGTTTTCCAAATTTTGATCAATGACTGTGACTTGTCCTCATGTGCACAATGAAAAATGGGTTTTCATTTGAACTCACCCATATATATATTATATATATATATATATATGGGCTTAATCAAATGAAAACTGTGTAGTTTGTGATAACCGTAAGATCCAATATGAGTCAATCATTTTAGATAATTAATGTTATTTGCTACAATAAAAATAAGTGTAAATTAGTAATTTTAATTTTTTTTCTAACAACTCAAATTTAAAACCCTAAAATTATTTCTGCTTTTGCCGCACACTTAATATCTAAGAAGAATGCCCTAGAATTTCTCTCAAACCTCTTATGGCGGCTAAAATTGTTCCAGACTCCTCCTTGACATATCTATTTCAGGATTCCTACAATTTGGAACAAAAAATCTCGTTTTTCAATTCCACCAACACCCTCATGCTTGTCATGCTTAGTTTTTCTCAGTTTCCCAATAGCTTTTCTCTAATTAAAAATTGTAGTTCTTTCAAATCCTTGTATACCACTGTTGAAGTGTTGAGGTACCCTCTTTCAAATCCTTGTTGGTACATTAATGTTAAAATGAAGTCGTTTTTTATTTTTCTCTACGAGTTTTTTTGGAGTTCGACGTATGAAAAGTTGGGGGTTTTTTGAATTATAATAAATGTCCCATCTCCACAGTGTCAGATGGTTTGAAGCAGTTGCAGATCCAGATGGTATTCAGAGGCAGTGATACCCATCAGATTTGTTGTAAATCATATCGCTAATCGCTGATCTATTGACAAGGCTACGATTGAAGCTCTCTCTTATCCTTCTCTCGGTGGTATCACAGTTAGGATCAAAGTGGTATCACAGTTTGTATCACATTGTATCACATTGGGTATCACAATCGGATTCACATTGGGTATCACAATCGGATACAATCGGGTTCACAGTGGGTATCCGTATCACAATGGTTATTGTATTTATTTTGGGTATCACAACTGTCGCAATAAGGGTTACCGGAGAGACGAAACCATAGGGAGGAGGGAGAAATTTCTTAAAAATACCGAAAATGCCCTTTAATTAAAAATTTAAATCAAATTACCAAAATTATTAATTTCCTAATTTATCCTTAGATAAATTATATATATATATATATAGAGAGAGAGAGAGAGAGAGAGAGAGAGGTTCAAAGGAAAACCTCGAAAAAACGGAAAACTGAATAACACTCTAGTGACCCTTCATCTGGACGGTATGCACTTATGCATATAGGTAAATTATGTTATTTTTTTTGGTTTTTATGCACAAGTGCATTATGCATTTGTGCATATGCACAAATGCATGTTACAAATTACATGTAAGCATAAATACATACCGTCCAGATGAAGGGCTACCAAAATGTTCATTAGTTTTCCGTTTATTTGAGGTTTATAAAATAATTTTTTACTATATTTGTTTTATAATAAAGCGATGGATAACTTATTTTTGAATTTGATCAAATTGTTCATCTTTATTCTTTTTTGACACTAAATTTTAATTTTTAATGTTTCTATGTTAGCATGGATTCAAACTTTATAATTGATTTTTTAATTTTTAATTAAATTTGACGTTTTAACTTTCATAACTCCTCCAATAAGGGTCTGTGAGGAGGTAGAAGGTATGAAAGTGAGGAGGAGATATGAATAACAATCATATTTCTATAGAATTGATCAACCAGTATCGATAATTATATCGGTAATTATAAAACTCATATCAACAAGAATGTGTCGTCATTAAAAATCAATATATTAAATATTAAAAACGTGTCAAAAATCAATCGAAGAAAATTAACAAATACTAAAGAATCTAAATTCAGTCAAATATTAAGAAAAAGGTATAAGATATAGCATTAAAAACATTAAACAACTAAAGTTATTCACAACATCTCTATCAGCTATTTTATAAATAAAAATTCTAACATTGACAATTTAAATTTAAAGCCTTTAAGAAAATTACATTAAACTCCGAACATTTATTTTATTTTAACATTTTTAATATTATTTATATTATTAAAATATTTTATAAGATTATTATCTCAAACCATTTTTGTAAAACATTATACAAAATTACAAAAGTAAAATACAAATTAAAAACTTTAGATTTTAGATTTAAGTTTTAGAGGACAATTGTAGAAAAACACATTAAAAACAATATACTTAATTTAATTATGATGTAAAAAATCACAATAAATAGTTATATATTTAAGTAATTTTAAAACTTAAAAATGAAGAAATTGTTAAAAACTTTACAAGTTTATTTCATTTCAAAAAGAGCTACGACCACTTTCTTTTAAATAAAAACTAAATAAATTAGAAAAAACTAAAAAAAAAAACTAAACCTGAGTAAAGTGAGATTCGAAAGCTGGTAGATGAAAACTGTCCATCAACACATAAGCGCCTTGCCATTGGGCTAAGAATGTTTTGGATACCTTCTCGCGTTAAATAATTTATATAGTAGTTTTATTATAAGTAAAAAATTAAAAAAATATTTTCGGAGGGCCCCGACGATCGGAGGCCCTGTGCGGTAGGACCACTCCGCACACCCTATTGCACGGCCCTGGCTATTAACTATTTATTGTGACAATGAAGCTACTACCTTTTTTTCCAATGTATGATAGGATATCTAAGGGGCCTTTTTACCAGGCGCTTACCCGGGTAGGCGCTTACCCGTAAATGTTAACACTATCTCTTACTTACTGACTAAGATACTAGTCCACCAAATTTGTTTCGTTTCGTATGCAACAATTCACCCAGTAAACGCTAATTATGGTAGGAGTTGCCTCCCTCACTTATCGGGTAAGACTCTCAGTCTTTGCATTCATTTTTACCGAGTAAGATTTTTAATCCTTGCATATTAATCTGGTTGGTGATGTGACTTGGTAAACGTTTACCCGGCTAAGTGGTTGATATACAACCCCTAAGTGAGAAACACATGTACGTTAAATGTCTATCACTAAAGCAAGATGTTAGACTTAAATACATATAAACTTCATGGTGGCAGACATATTCACGAATGACTACCTCCAAAGATGTTTCACGGGCATATTGAAAGCATGGATCTTGTATATAGAACTTGATTATCATTTTCTGCCTATATAGAGTACATTAAGATCTTCAAAACACAATATTAGGATCGATTAAAAGACCTGCTTATGACCGTTTTATCTTGCCTCCAACTTTATTTTTATACTCAAGATATATAAATGATAAAACAGTCATAAACATAATCGTCTTTAATTAAGTCATAGATATTATAAGACAATTAAGTAAATGTATATTATAGTCTAGTTATTGTTAAAAGGCAAGTATATTTGTTACCAATCTTGTTATTGGACAAACTAAAAATGGTTGTTGTATAATTTTAGGTTCTATAGGGACTGGTGTTGACAAGCTGCAATAGTTGAGGGCATAAAGGGTTGCGCCTCACTCTTCTGGATTCTTGATGGGTAGCGAAGTTCTTTTTCTTAAAGATGGAGGGTGCATTCTGTAACTTGTGATCGAGAATATATAAAGTGTCGTCTACCTTCATTTGCTTCAGACAATTTCATTTTTACTTTTGCTTACACATTTCTTTCTCTCTTTTCTCTCACACTAGAATTAGGGTTTCTTCTTATTTTCTAGTTTAGTCTTCAAAGCTCTTGAAGACTATTTGTAATAGATTAGAGTTTTTGTAATGAAATAATATGGTTGAAGATTTAAACATGGTATCAGAGTGTTTGGTTCTGATCTGATCTTCTTCTCCATTGGTAAGCTCGTTTACTTTCGTCTCTTCATCTTAAGGTTTCTAAGATCTGTGCTCTTTAGAATTTAATTTTTCAAACCCTCGTGTTTTTGCTCTTGGTTCCTTTCTCGTAAATATGGACCAAGAACTATCATTCGAGGTGTTTTTCTCTTCTTCCTTTTGGAAGCTTTGGTTTAATCGTTTTTTCCTCAACAGATCATTAGGATCTGTGTTGTTTTTCGAAAATATTTTTTCAGATCTTTCTGTTAACCAAGACGTGTTCAGATATGTTGGTGTAGGTTCCCAGATTCACGTTGTATCACATAAATAGCTTAAATCAGATAGCGGAAGCATTATAAAAAGCCATTAATATGTGAGTGATTGTGTAGACGTTAAGTAACAAAGAGAGTATCAATATTGAACAGTAATATGATAACAAGATCAAGTATATAAGTTGCTCGTTATATTGATATTTGAATAACACCAAGAACACGTTCAAGTGTGTGTATTCTGAAATCTCTCAGGGAACAAAACGTACAAAGGTAGTGCTATGGAATGTAACAGTGTTTGTTCTCATAATTGCGGAAAACTATTCTTCCAAAAGCTTACAATTGTGTGCACCACTAACGTTCTATTCATAGCCTGATAAAGCACTAGACAGTGTACTATCTAACCCTGGAATGACACGTGGAAAGTGTGTCTTCGTCCTTTTAGGGCTTTCGTGGAAAGTACGGACACATGTCTAACACTTAGAGATTTCTACGAGACTTAGGCTTCACAAAACTCTTCATTCACCAGAGCTCTTACACCAGAGCTCTTACACCAGAGCTCTGATGGTCTTCTGGTATGATCCTTCTGTTGAATAGAAGAAGTCTTCTGCCAGAGCTCTGTCGAGCTCTGATGGTCCTGCCAGAGCTCTGTCGAGCTCTGATGGTCTTCTGCTTCATATTCTTCTAAGTCTTCTGTCTGATCTCTGGTGGTCTTCTGACTTGTGATATTTTCAATACTTTTACATAAGAGATACTTGGGGCTAACAATCTCCCCCTAAGTATTGAAAATAAAACAAATTACAAAATACAGAGATATTTAAACAAATAAAGAGGACCAATGATGTCCCAAAAAAAACAGTAGCTTAGATAGCTTTATAGCAGAATAATAAAAGAGTCAAAGCGACTCCAGTAGTGACAAAGATGGCCAGGTGATAGAAAGTGAAGTAAAGAAGTTCAGAACTGGTAATGATTGACACGCCGAGGATTTTTGATCCGCTTACCCTTCATTTCTTAGCCATAACCCTAGCCCCATTACAACCCTTGTAAAGACCTGGATGATCTTCTGGAAAATGTGATTAGGGTATACGACCACCTTTACCGATATTCCATGTCTTGCTACTTAATTCCTTTCTGAGATCGACTTTTTGGACATTTGTGCGTCTTTCTTTAGAGTTGTCATGTGATTTTTGAGTATTCTTGTACATAACTTCCTATACATGACAACACGTGCGACAACCTAGGTTTGATTGAAATGAGAGTATCCCGTGAGGTAGGGTCGAGGCGAAATGTTTTCCCTAGTATGTTTAGACCTAGTACAACCTTAATGTAATCGGAGCAGTCACGAGTTCAACTCACAATGGAAGGCCATAGATCAAACAAAATAAGGATGAGGCGAGAGTGAGATAGGCAATCACGGGTATAGGAAATCACCAGTGCATTACGTGGTACCAATTAGGAGTTGTGCAGTTATTATTTCACAGATGTATGCATTTATTCTATGTTATCGCTAATTTGCTTGAGGACAAGCAACGCTCGGTTTGGGGTTGTTGATAACGCCACTTTTTGGCGTTATTTTCGGTCCTCAAACCAATGAGATTGGCTTGTGTTCTAGCAAAAAGGCAGAATTTTATGGTTTATCGAGTGAAATGTGCAGGTAATCTTAAAGGAGGCAATCATCGAGAAAAGAAGCGAAAAAGAGTCCAAAAGAGAGCCAAAACGAAGCCCAAAAGAAGCCCAAGACCCGTGCCCAAACCATGACCCAGAACCTGATCCGGACACATCAGGGTAACCGCGCGGTTTGTCCCGCGGTTTGCAAGCCACGGGACAAGTGGCGTAAGTCCCTGTTTCAGCTCTATAATTTGGTGTTTTCCGGATTTTAGGTCATCATCTCGACGTGCGACGGTAGGCAGCTTTGGGGCGATTTTCAGAGGATTTTCACATACTTTTGAGCTACGATAGAGGACCGATTGAGGAGAAGTTCACCACGCGAAGCGGATTAGAACCGAGAGAAGGGAGTTCACCATTACATTCATCACGTTCACGATCACTATGTTTGCACACACGATTTCTCTTCCTTTTCTTATGTTTTTATCCACCACCAACATGAACTAATCTTTAGATGTTGGGGGTTGGAATGAATTTGGTTTAAGCTTATGAACAGATGATGTGAGACTTTTATTAGTTTTTCCTTTTTAATGAAGCATGTGAATTGAGTTTTAATGCTTTTGTGAGTTTGGCCAACTTTCAATTGTTTTGTTTATTTTCAGTTAAGTTCGAGATAATTAATTGTTAACTAGAATTAGAATTGGCATGCCTAAGGTGAGAAATTGGATAGAGATATACCAAGTAAGCCTTAGTCCCATTACAATCTTGATTTTAATGTGTTTTGAATTCCATAGGTTGAGATCGAGAGATAAAACTTATGCTTTCAAAATAAAACCCGTTGTAGCTTGAGAAAGAACAACGGTGATTTTAGAGATTGGGTATTCATTAAAGGGAATAGATGGTAATTGTTTTGAGTCAGGTGTTTATCTGTGAAAACCTTAGGATTTCCAGCCCTCAACTATTTTCTCTATCTGGAGTCCTTAAGTTATCTATTGTCTTGTTCTTGATTTGTTTACTTGCAAGTAATTAGTTAACACCAACAACTCTAAATTGCGACCGTTCAGTTAATAGATCTTATAGTCATTGTGATACTTAGTTCCTCGTTCCCTGTGTTCGATACTCGTACTTTCAGTACTATTACTTGATTCGACCCGTACACTTGCGGTTAGATTTAGGGGGGTGCATACCCGCCTATCAAGTTTTTGTGGTCATAACCCACAAAACTTTCATTTGGAGGTGCAATCGCTAGTTTCTCTATTTCAAACTCTATGCCTAGCTGAAAGTCGATTTGCGTCTTAAGGTTGACGTGCTCTTGCATAGCGTGTTGAATCTCTCTCATAGCAGTTCATGTGCCTCTGTATCTGTCGATGTGGTTCACACAGTAGCCATGAAGAGTTATCAAGTCGTAGGGGTTCAGAAGAACAAGGTGGTTGTCATTGAACGTTTCGAGCTTCTTGTCTTCTGTCTCCACAGTGTAGACATGATAAAGAACTTTGTCTTTTGAAAACCTCTTTGCTTCGATCTTCATGATTCTGACGAATGCAAAGTCTGCATTTATGGCTCTGTTCAGATTTGATCTGGTTGCGATGAACTTTCGCCTTTCATCTGTAAGTTGAGCAGATCTGATGGGGTTAAAGTATGGGTTTGCAGGTATGGCGCTGATGGGGATTATATCTCTGTCTGCATAGAGATATGCAAACAGTTCTTCAAGGGAAGGGTTCTCGGTATGTCGGGTTTATGATTCTGGTGGGTTTTGTATTGGGTTCTGATCTTCATGGGTTTCGGCCATAAGAATATCAACATGACGTCCGGGCTCTTGTAAAGTTTGGGTTTGGACTTGAGGTTGGTCTTTGTTTATTTGTTCATCAGCAGAGATTGGTTCTGTTCTCTCTGGTTCAGTCCTTGGGGATGGGGGAGGAGTGTCAAGGATGATGATCTCTGGTGGTTGAGCTGACTGTTCTGGTACTCTGAAAGTTAGGTATTTGAACATGTAGTCAAACTCTACCAATGCCATCTCTGGTGGAATCTCCTCTGTTTCTTCTGTCTCTTTCTCTTTCCCCTTTTCTTTCTCTGCTTCTTTTTCAGCCTCTTTCTCCTTCTCCTTCTCCTTTTCTTTCTCCTTCTATTTCTCCTTCTCCTTCTCTTTCTCCCCCTTTTGTTGCTCAGAGGACTCTCCTGCTTGATTACCTGAAGGCCCTGTGGCATCTCTGTGGGTGTCATCGTGATCATCATCATCAGAATCTTCTTCAGAGAGACGCGTAACGATAGGAGAGTCTGGGGCAACAAACTTGGGCTTCTTGCTTGAAGGTTCTCCTTCTGGGGGTCCTTCTGCAGGTCTTTTGAGAGTGGCAGTCTGTTTGATGGCATCTGTGAAGGTAGTGACTGCCTTTTTCAGTGCATCTTCTACCTCTGTTGCAGCAGTTCGGATTTCATCAACTTGACTCTCAAAGTTGACTTTGTGAGTGTCAAGAGATGTCTGCACATATCTTTCTGTTGCTTGTGCCTTCATGACGAATTTTGACGATATTGACATCATCTTGTTGAGAACATTTCTGCTGAACTCTCCCATTTGGCCAACTGTCATAGGTAGATCATTGGGGCTTGGACCAGAGATGTTGACCAAAGTAGCAGAAGATGTCGTGGCTTCTTTGATTGCGTTCTTAACAGAGTCGTTGATTAACTCTATCAAGGTTCTGACATTCGAGTCTGATAAAAGAATGGAAGGCATGGGCAGCGTTCTGTTCATTGCCGCGGTGTGGTTCTCTGACATTACCCATTTTAGTTCAGCAAGCTCTGTTGAAATCTTTGTGCTCTCCTCTGCTCTGACCTTTTCAGCATCTGCATACCTCTGATTTATGTCTGCATATTTAGATGAGATCTGTTGCAACTCTTCTCTGAGAGAAGCATTCTCCTTGTGGATCAGCTCCTCTTTGGATTCATTGATAAGTTTATACTCATTCAAAGAGTTGCTAAGACTATCACAGAAGCTTGTGAACTCTGCTCTTGTAACAGTCTCAGCAGGGGTAACCTTGGCTCCAACAGATGGATTCAATTCAGCCTCGAGTCCAGAGGTTCCTACATCAAGAGTTGTTTTGAGATTGGCTCTTGTAGGACTTCCACCCGATTCTTGATGCTCCTTTTCAGGGGAAACATCTACAGGTGTTCTGACCAGAGTTTCCTCTTCCAGCTCAGGTTCTGAAGAAAGAAATCTGATGTGATGAGAATAGCTTGGATCAAGCAAATTCTTCCCTTGTGCTACTAGGTCATTCCATTGTCCCTTAGTCTGACAGAGACTACGTGAGATACGAAAGATCTCAGGACTATTTTGTGTCAAGTCTATATGAGCCATAGAGGCATCATCGTGTGGAGGTGACCTATTGATGTTCTGGGGCAATTGAACATCATTACCAAAAATGGATTCCCCGGTTATGTGCATACCAGAGGCGTGAAGAGGTGCCTCTGGTGGTTCAAGCTGGTTTGGGTTCGAGGTGTGCACCTCGGTTTCAATATCCCTCTGGTCTTGATCACCAGGGATAGGTTATGTGGTTGCACTGGGAGTTGGGCTTTGGAATCTCACATGTGTGTTCATAACTTGAACATCTTCTTCTAAACTCACCATTCCCTCAGTTCTTATGGGTATAGAACTCTCGGATTCACTCTCTTCTCTGTGTTCTTTCTCACCACTACCAGAGGAGGGTGAACTCTCTGCCGCCTCTTCTGTAGCTTCCCTTTCTCCCTCTTGGACAGCCTCCATAGGGGATGCTCTGTCCTCTACTTCCTCGTCCAACACTTGTGCAGAGGAAGACCCCACTTCGGGTACTCTTGCCTCTTGTCTATTTACTTCTGCTTCTTCTCTTACCTCACTCATACTTTCCAATGAGGGCTCAGATCCTAAGTATGCTGGGGATCTCACCTCAGGTTCTTGAGGTTGAGCAGCATGATTATAGTTTTGGATAGAAATATGTGTTGGTTGAATTAAAGAGAGCATTGTTCTTGGGATCCTTCTGACGTTCGGGTATTCACCTGTGGTTGTGGGCAAGAACTTGGACATAACCCAAACAGGTGTGGGATTTCCCTGTTGAGTTAATTCCAGTAATGGGAAGGCTTCTCGAATTACCAGACTTATAACCGTGGGTATTTGATGGATTCCAGACTTCTGTGGACTCCTACTTCTCCTCCTTTTGCTAAGGCTGAGGTCTTGGTGTTGACCGCAGATAAGAGGTCCTTGTAGATAATCTTGTCGTAATCAAAGTTTCGTTTGAAGTAAAGGCCATACATGATCTGAAGAATTTCTGTGCTGGTCTGATCTTGACTACCAGATTTGCAGGTTAGGGTTCGGTTCAGTGTGGAGAACATGAAATTCCACATTGGGGGCAAATTTCCACTTCTGAAGTCTCCTATTTTTTTTCAGAAGTCGAGAAGAACAACAACTTTTGGGGGTTTCTCGTAAACTTGAATTCCTAGCTGTCTTCTTGTTTGCATCCCAAGTATTCCCCTAAAGGTTTTGTCGCGAATGCGTATTGATCCACCTCCTGCATTTCTTCCAGCATCAACATTGCCAATAATCCCTTTTTGTTCTGGAATGAACTGACAAATAGTCCACCATTGTTGCACATAAAGTTCAGGGAGATCATCGTCGTACATTGTGAGGGCTCGAAATACTTCTGAGTTTCTAAAAAACTCAACAAAAATGTGATAAATGGGTAGATAGTTGCCTGGATTGGCATCGAAACGGTAGTTATTGTCTGCGAACTCGTAGGGTTGGATTACGATTTCGTCGACAGGCCCTATACGGCTTAATTCTGCGTAGTTTTTTCGTTCCGCCATTGTTGCAGGTTTAGGGTATTTTGAAGAATTTCAAAGGGTTTTGAACAAATGAGGGAAAGGTTGAAGGTTTGAATGTCAGTAAGCGTAAGGAATGAAATGGATCTTGGGAATGGGTATTTATACGCGAAATGTGTGGCTGGATTAGCATCGTAGGTACTGTAGGTACTCGAGTGTCAGATGGTGGAGTGGCCTCTACAGTAGATCGTGGGAACAACTAACCGTTTGTCTTTCAATCATAGGATGCCACGTAGGATTGGGTTCTGACATCCTTTGGGCTATCAAACAGTCACGGTTAGAGATGTGTAGGTGACATGTGGTTGACGCTTAGAAATAACCCGCACCTCTGATGATAGTGTCTCTGGTAACGTGGCAGAAAAAATTGACAGAGCTCTGGTGGAACTCAGCACAATTTTGTCTCTGTTGAGTGACCTTTCTCATTCTTTTTAAGTAACCCAAGATGTTTCACCTTTACCAAAAACATTTGCAAATCGTGTATCTGATGTGAAAGTAGTCAAGGAACAGAAGCAGAGCAATTTCAGAGATTTCACAGAGCTCTGGTGAGAATCATCAGAGGCTCTGGTGAAATATCAGAGTCTTGGTAAGTTCTTGACTCATTTTTTTTTAAAATTGTTTTCATCAGAACAGGTTTTCCCTTCTTTAAAAAGATTTTCCTTTTTGTGTTCAAAAAGCAAAGTCATTTTGATTTGGAAATAGATTTGACTTGCTCCCCCTTAAACCATGCTTATTTTTCTCTGAAGATCCCCTAAAATGATGAGCTTAAATGACATGTTTTTCTTTTTAGCTTTTCTCTCTTTTCATAAATATTTACAAAAGGTAAAACAAAAGTATATACAAAAGAATATGCACAGAAGAAAATATTGAAAAAGTATGCTGACAGAGCTCTGAGATGATCATCAGAGGATCTGGTAAACTATCCTACCTAACTATTTGACAGAGCTCTGGTAGGAACATCAAAGGCTCTGTTGAATTTCGAACAGAGTTAGGAGGACATGTTCAGCATGCCCATCTTGCTGATTAAGAAGTTAAATCTCCTTTCATCAAGGGCTTTTGTAAACAAATCAGCAAGTTGGAAGTCGGTTGAAACAAAATACATTTCAATCGTCCCTTTTTCAACATGATCCTTTATAAAATGATACCTTATGTCGATATGCTTTGTCTTTGAGTGCTGAACTGGATTAGCCGTAATTGCTATGGCACTCCTGGAGTCACACAGAATTGGGATCTTCCTGTTGTAATAGCCAGGGTAAGTCCGTTAGATAATTTAACAATAATTTATGATGTTTAGGGTAAGTTTGGAGTAAAATATAAGTTAAGGGTGTTTGGGTCATTAATGAGAAGTTGAAGGTCTAGAAGGTACAAATTGATTTTTGATATACACCTTAGGCTATCAGGTGTATCTTTATCCAGTTATAGAAAGAGTGTGTATGTGTGCGGGAGTTCTGAAGGCGAAAGAAAGCGAAAGAGGAAACCGTACGAGTAGGGCTTCAATTGATCGGGTTAAGAAGTAATTTGGAGGTAAGTCCTTTACATATTGTGTTTGTAATGATGTATAGAAGATATCTTTCGGTTTAGAGTATTTAATTTCACGTCTTGAATGGATTCCAATTGATTTCTGGGTAAATAGAACCGACTGTGTTCTTGAGGACTCCCGGTGAAATCCTGGTATAATCAACTCCCGGTGAAATCCCGGTATAATCAACTCCCGGTGAAATCCCGGTATAATCAACTTCCGGTGGAGTCCTGGTAATATGGACTCCCGGTAGTATGGACTCCCGGTAGTATGGAATCCCGGTAGTGTGAATTCCCGGTAGAGTTGACTCCCGGTATAACAAACTTCCGGTAGTGGAGAGTTTCGGTATTATGAACTCCCGGTATAGGAACTCCCGGTACTAAGAGTCCCGGTACTGTATAAGTCCCAGTACCCTGTGTAGTCCCGGTACCCTGTGTAGTCCCGGTAGTAAGTTAAATACAGTGTGTAATGGAACAGTTGAGGATGGGAAATCGTTAGGCTTTACGTATTTGGTTAGTAAAGCAATTTGTGTATCTTAACTTGTTTCAGATTCCGTGGAATCGTGGTAAGGGATAGGATCGTTTTGAAAGAAGATTACGAACGTGTGAAATAACCAAAACAGGTGAGTTTTGCTTTGAAAACACTTTTTAACTGGAATACATACATGTGTGGAGTTGGGAGTGAAACTGTTGATAATTATGTGCTCGTATGTGAATTATAATATAGTGAGGTATTATATTTACATGTGTATTATAAATGTGTTATAATACGTTGGCCGGGTTTAAGACCGGTGTGATTGGCTATAGAATCTGTATAGCGTTGTTTGGCTGTAGATGTTGTGCAGCGTTGTATATTATTAGTTGGCTTGCTACCACTAATATGGCCAGAAGGAATGAAAAGGGGAAGCATAATATATGTGAGTTTATTTGGATGTATACGATTGTGTTGCGTGATTTATATGATTAAAGTTTATATAAATGGTTTTTAAACTAACAGGGGTTTCTCACTTAGACCATCAGGTCTAACCCTCATTTTGTTTTAAAAATATGTATTCCAGGTGGTGGATCAAGTAAGGGCAAGTAAGTAGAGTAACTGGTGGATGGCTAGAGAGAAGGACTTTAAGATGAAGCTTTTGACTTGTTTAGCAGTTGTGTTGCAACGTTAAATGTTATGCATGTAAATAGTACAGTATTTGGGTTACATATGGTTTTTCTTTCAATTGTAAGAGACTACTGGACCGTACATGTAATGTGAAGTTCGTTTGTTATATCTATTTATGTTGTATTGTGTGATATGTTGTGTACTTGGGATATGGGGTCGTTACAAATGGTATCAGAGCCTTAGTTTAAAGGATTTAGGTATTAGTATCTGTACCTAGACTTAAACTGCATGTGAAGTAGGATGTCCCTATTATTGTAGAACCTCGGGATACTAAGTATAAAAGGTAGAAGGAACATCATGTAAGGTAATTTCATACTACACCTGGCCAGTGTAATTGTGATCTTACAGGTACATGTCTGAACTGGAATACCTTGTTATATGGGGTATATGCTTATGTGTATATTAACCCTGTTTAAATCCACAGAATGGCCAGCGGTACAAGAAATTCGAATCGAGGAGGAGGAAGAAATCCAAACAGAACTAATCCGTCAGTAGGAACCGGGGATAGGGGAGGCAGAACGGGGGGCAGAGTCGGGGGTAGAACTGGAGGTAGAGCTGGAGGTCGAGCCGGAGGCAGAACCCAACAAAATAGTACGGATTTCATTACCAGGGCTGATCTAATGGCAGAAATGGGAAGATTACAAGACAATATTCAAGCTATGTTCAACCAAACTCATAATACTGAAACAGAAGGACCAGACCCTACTCATGAAGAGGAGATGCCAATTACCCCTACGGTTTTACCGGTAATGAGAAAATGTGATTACAAAATGTTTCTTAGTTGCAAACCTTCTACGTACTCAGGGGATCGGGATCCAGTAAAAGCAATGAGATGGATGAAGGAAATTGAAGCCATTTTCAAAACAAGCAAGTGTGCGGATGAAGATAGAGTATTGTACGGGGCAGCTATGTTAAAAGGAGATGCATTGTATTGGTGGGAATCTTTTATACATTCTAAAGGATCTGACGTTTATTCTACCCTCTCTTGGGAAGAATTTGTGGTAGCCTACAGGGAACAATTTTGTCCCCATGCAGCCGTTAAACAACTGGAAGGAGAATTCATGAATTTGCAACAAGGGAACTTATCCGTTCGAGACTATACTGCTAGCTTTTTGGAAAAGTCTCGATTTGCAGAATACTATGTTGCTACGGAGGCGATGAAGACAGAAAGGTTTATCTTTGGTTTGAACTCAGAAGTCAGAAGGTTAGTGACTGCAAAAGGACCCGATACCTTCTCGGCTGCAGTTAATGCCACAGAGAATGTTGAACGAGATATTAGAAGAGATGTGGGCGATAAAAGTATCGGGAAGAGAAACTGGGAAGGACCACAATATGATCCGAAGAGGTCCCGATTTCAGAGGTTTGATAACCGTCCGCCGTTTCGACCAGCGGAAAGACCATGTCAGAAGTGCAACCGTGTCCACCAAGGAAACTGCCAAGGTGATTTACGAGCATGTTATAAGTGTGGGAAGACTGGACACGTTATTAAGGATTGTAAGGTAACGCGGTTATGTTTCTTATACAATTCTCCGGATCATCTTCAGTCAAATTGTCCACGGGGAAGGATACAGCAAGGTGGGTCATCGGGCAGGCCAGTGGTTGTCAAACCAGTAGTACCAAGACTGGAACCGCCAGTAACCAGGGGTCGTGCATTTCAAATGACTGAGAAAGAAGCGGAGGAAACTCCGGATGTAGTCACAGGTACATTTTTGATAAACTCTACACGTGCTAAGGTGTTATTTGATTCCGGTGCAAACCGATCGTTTGTGTCTCCTGCATTTGCTGATTTCCTGTGTTTGAAACCTAAAATGTTAGAACATGTTCTATTAGTAGATACTGCAAATGATAATCAAGTGTCGGTTAGTGAAGTGTTTGATAGTTGTGTGATTAGTATAGAGGGGTGTGGAGTGCCTATACGATTGTTTCCTATAACTCTGATAGAGTTTGACGTAGTAGTGGGAATGGACTGGTTAGCCGAGAATCAGGCTAATATAGTATGTGATAAGAAGTTAATAAATGTTGTATTATCGGGGAGGGGACCAGTAGTGATTTATGGTGATCGCAGGAATCATCGATCTTGTGTTATATCAATATTAAAAGCACGTAGGTGTGTTAATAAGGGTTGTCAGAGTTACTTGGCCTACGTGATAGATATTAAGCCGGAAAAGAATAGGATGGAAGATATTCCTATCGTTAGTGAATTCCCTGAAGTATTCCCTGAAGACTTGAACAGTCTTCCGCCTGTTAGACAAGTAGAGTTTGGTATAGACCTGATTCCTGGAGCCACTCCTGTAGCCCGTGCACCGTATCGTTTGGCACCTCCAGAGATGAAAGAAATGATGGCACAACTACAAGACCTATCCGATAAAGGCTTCATCAGACCTAGTTCTTCGTCGTGGGGTGCACCAGTGTTATTTGTGAAAAAGAAAGATGGGTCGATGAGAATGTGTATTGACTACCGAGAATTGAATAAGCGCACGATAAAGAACAAGTATCCGCTACCCCGAATTTATGATCTCTTTGATCAGTTAGTTGGAGCTTGCTATTTCTCCAAGATTGACCTAAGGTCCGGTTATCACCAGTTGAAAGTTAAAGAAGAAGACGTTTTAAAGACTGCTTTTCGAACGAGGTATGGTCATCATGAATTTTTTGTAATGCCATTTGGATTGACGAACGCTCCAGCTGCCTTTATGGATTTAATGAATCGGGTATGTAAGCCGTATCTCGATAAATTTGTAATTGTATTTATCGATGATATCCTTATCTATTCTCGATCCAAGGAAGAGCACGCGCAGCACCTTCGTTTGATTCTAGAGTTGCTGAAGAAGAAAAAGTTGTATGCAAAATTTTCTAAATGTGAATTCTGGCTACGGAAAGTACAATTTCTGGGGCACGTGATTTCTTAGAAAGGTATACAAGTCGATCCGATGAAAGTAGAAGTAGTGGAAAAGTGGGAACAGCCGAAGACAGCAACAGAAGTACGTAGTTTTCTGGGTTTAGCCGGCTACTATCGGAAATTCATAAAAGACTTCTCTCGTATCGCAACGCCTTTGACTAAGCTGACCCGAAAGAATTTGAAATTTGAATGGAAAGCAGAACAGGACGAGGCATTTCGAATATTGAAAGAGAAATTGTGCAGCGCGCCGATTCTATCACTACCTGAAGGTTCTGAAGACTTTGTCGTTTACAGTGATGCGTCTAAACTGGGATTGGGTTGTGTGCTTATGCAGCGCGGAAAGGTTATAGCTTATGCTTCTCGCCAACTGAAGGATCATGAACGGCAGTATCCTACGCACGATATGGAGCTTGCTGCAGTCGTCTTCGCATTAAAGATTTGGAGACATTATCTGTATGGTTCCAAATGTCAGATTTATACTGATCACAAGAGCCTTCAACACCTCTTTGATCAGAAGGAACTAAATATGAGACAAAGGAGATGGTTGGAATTGCTGAATGATTACGACTGTGAAATCCTTTATCACCCGGGAAAGGCGAATGTGGTGGCAGATGCGCTCAGTCGTCAAGAAAGGAGTGGAACAATAAAAGTTATTTCGCTACGAACTGAACTCCTACCCAACTTATTTGATGAATTGCAAAAGTGTCAAGCGGAGGCTTACCATGAAGAACATCTGAAATCAGAAAGGTTAGCGGGGATGTCAACATTGCTAGTAAAAGATGATCGTGGGTTATTGTGTTTGGGAAACAGAGTGTGGGTACCTCGATTGGGTGGATTACGTGATCGTGTTTTACAAGAAGCCCATCAATCCCGTTTCTCTATTCACCCAGGTACAAACAAGATGTATAAAGACCTAAAGCAATTCTATTGGTGGTCGGGGATAAAAAGAGGGATTGCTCAGTATGTGGAAATGTGTGATACTTGTAAGAAAGTAAAGATTGAACACCAAAAGCCATTTGGTCAACTACAACGGCTAGAAATACCTATGTGGAAGTGGGAGCAGATTACCACAAATTTTATCACAAAGCTACCAAGAACTCCGAAGGGATTCGATTCTATTTGGGTGATCATCGACAGATTGACAAAGTCTGCACACTTCCTACCGATAAAGGAAACCGATTCAATGGAGCGATTAGCTAAGTTGTATATTGATGAAATAGTAACTCGACATGGAATTCCAATCTCGATCATTTCTGATCGTGATAGTCGTTTTACTTCAAGATTTTGGAGAAGTTTTCAAAGGGAAATGGGGACACAGATAAAGTTAAGTACGGCGTATCATCCTCAAACAGATGGGCAGAGTGAACGAACAATTCAGACCTTAGAAGATATGCTCCGGGCTTGCATTGTTGATTTTGGGGGATCGTGGGATAAGCATTTACCGTTAATCGAATTCGCTTACAACAACAGTTATCATTCCAGTATACAAGCGGCACCGTTCGAAGTACTGTATGGTAGGAAATGCCGAACGCCTCTGTGCTGGAACGAAGTGGGAGAAAAACAGCTAGCGGGGCCGGAAATAGTTCAGTTAACCGCCGATAAGGTTACCCAGATTCGAGAATGATTGAAAGTGGCTCAAGATAGACAGAAGAGTTACGCTGATCGCCGTCGAAAGCCGTTGGAATTTCAAGTTGGGGATTACGTAATGTTAAAGGTTTCGCCGTGGAAAGGAGTCATCAGATTTGGTCGACAAGGTAAACTTAGCCCAAGGTATATTGGACCATTTGCAATCACAGAAAGGATCGGTGAAGTAGCTTACAGATTAGATCTTCCACCAGAATTGAGCAGGATTCATAATGCATTTCACGTGTCAAACTTTCGAAAGTGTCTAGTTACTCAAGATCGGGCAGTCTCCCTACCAGAGATACAAGTCGACGAAAGACTGAATTATGTAGAAGAGCCAGAAGCTATAGTTGACCATAAGGTTAAAGTGCTGCGGAATAAGGAGGTCAGACAAGTGAAAGTTCAGTGGAGACATCATAAAGGTCAAGATGCTACGTGGGAATCTGAATCGGAAATGAGAGCCAAATACCCTCACCTTTTTGCCTAACTGAATTCCGGGACGGAATTCTTTTAAGGGGGAGATGATGTAATACCCAGGGTAAGTCCGTTAGATAATTTAACAATAATTTATGATGTTTAGGGTAAGTTTGGGGTAAAATATAAGTTAAGGGTGTTTGGGTCATTAATGAGAAGTTGAAGGTCTAGAAGGTACAAATTGATTTTTGATATACACCTTAGGCTATCAGGTGTATCTTTATCCAGTTATAGAAAGAGTGTGTATGTGTGCGGGAGTTCTGAAGGCGAAAGAAAGCGAAAGAGGAAACCGTACGAGTAGGGCTTCAATTGATCGGGTTAAGAAGTAATTTGGAGGTAAGTCCTTTACATATTGTGTTTGTAATTATGTATAGAAGATATCTTTCGGTTTAGAGTATTTAATTTCACGTCTTGAATAGATTCCAATCGATTTCTGGGTAAATAGAACCGACTGTGTTCTTGAGGACTCCCGGTGAAATCCCGGTATAATCAACTCCCGGTGAAATCCCGGTATAATCAACTTCCGGTGGAGTCCCGGTAATATGGACTCCCGGTAGTATGGACTCCCGGTAGTATGGAATCCCGGTAGTGTGAATTCCCGGTAGAGTTGACTCCTGGTATAACAGACTTCCGGTAGTGGAGAGTTCCGGTATTATGAACTCCCGGTATAAGAACTCCCGGTACTAAGAGTCCCGGTACTGTATAAGTCCCGGTACCCTGTGTAGTCCCGGTAGTAAGTTAAATACAGTGTGTAATGGAACAGTTGAGGATGGGAAATCGTTAGGCTTTACGTATTTGGTTAGTAAAGCAATTTGTGTATCTTAACTTGTTTCAGATTCCGTGGAATCGTGGTAAGGGATAGGATCGTTTTGAAAGAAGATTACGAACGTGTGAAATAACCAAAACAGGTGAGTTTTGCTTTGAAAACACTTTTTAACTGGAATACATACATGTGTGGAGTTGGGAGTGAAACTGTTGATAATTATGTGCTCGTATGTGAATTATAATATAGTGAGGTATTATATTTACATGTGTATTATAAATGTGTTATAATACGTTGGCCGGGTTTAAGACCGGTGTGATTGGCTATAGAATCTGTATAGCGTTGTTTGGCTGTAGATGTTGTGCAGCGTTGTATATTATTAGTTGGCTTGCTACCACTAATATGGCCAGAAGGAATGAAAAGGGGAAGCATAATATATGTGAGTTTATTTGGATGTATACGATTGTGTTGCGTGATTTATATGATTAAAGTTTATATAAATGGTTTTTAAACTAACAGGGGTTTCTCACTTAGACCATCAGGTCTAACCCTCATTTTGTTTTAAAAATATGTATTCCAGGTGGTGGATCAAGTAAGGGCAAGTAAGTAGAGTAACTGGTGGATGGCTAGAGAGAAGGACTTTAAGATGAAGCTTTTGACTTGTTTAGCAGTTGTGTTGCAACGTTAAATGTTATGCATGTAAATAGTACAGTATTTGGGTTACATATGGTTTTTCTTTCAATTGTAAGAGACTACTGGACCGTACATGTAATGTGAAGTTCGTTTGTTATATCTATTTATGTTGTATTGTGTGATATGTTGTGTACTTGGGATATGGGGTCGTTACACCTGTACTCCATGCCATAATCTTTTAGTTGAGTTTTCATCCAGATTACTTGAGAGCAACAACTAGCAGCAACAACATATTCTGCTTCTGCCGTAGAAGTGGATACGCAGTTCTATTTCTTGGATGTCCAACTCACCAACTTTTCTCCAAGCAATTGGCAGCTACCAGAAGTACTCTTTTTGTCATTCCTGCATCCTCCATAATCTGAATCTGTGTATGCTACAAGCTCGAAACCAGAATTAAGAGGATACCAGAGACCCAAAAATTGAGTCCCTTTGAGATATTTAAAGATTCGTTTGACAGCAGACAAATGAGATTCTTTAGGATTTGCTTGAAATCTAGCACAAAGACATGTTGCAAACATTATGTCAGGTCTGCTTGCAGTCAAATACAGAAGTGACCCTATCATGCCTCTGTAGTTCTTGATATCCACAGATTCACCGTGAGGATCATGATCAAGTTTAACTCCAGTGGCAATAGGAGTTTTCATAGGATTTGAATTGTTGAGCTTATACTTTTTCAAAATATCAGAGATGTATTTGGATTGACTTTTGAAAGTCCCTCTGATTGATTGTTTAACTTGTAAACCAAGGAAGAATGAAAGTTCTCCCATCATGCCCATTTTAAATTCGCTTTTCATCAAATCCTCAAACCTATCACAGTATTCCTGCCTAGTAGACCCAAAAATAATGTCATCAACATATATTTGGACCAGAAGAATGTCATTCTTATACCTTCTAAAGAACAAGGTTGTATCGACAGTACCTTTCTCGAAGTGATTAGTCAACAGGAATTTTGACAGAGTTTCATATCAGGCTCTGGGAGCTTGCTTAAGGCCATATAGAGCTTTGTCTAGTTTGTAAACGTGGTCTGGAAACTCTGAGCATTCAAAACCTGGTGGTTATTGGACGTATACCTCTTCTTGCAGTCTGTCATTCAGAAAAGCAGATTTGACATCCATTTGGTAGACCTTGAAACCTTTATGGGCAGCATAGGCTAAGAAGATTCTGATGGTTTCTAGCCTTGCCACAGGTTCAAAGGTTTCGTCATAGTCAATGCCTTCTTCTTGGCAATATCCCTTAGCAACCAGCCGAGCTTTGTTTCTGATGATAATCCCATCTTCATCCTTCTTATTTCTAAACACCCACTTGGTTCCAATGGCATCTTTGCCTTTAGGGAGTGGAACCAAGGACCAAACTTTGTTTCTTTCAAACTCCAGAAGCTCTTCTTGCATTGCTTCGATCCAGTTTGGGTCATCAAGGGCTTCAGAAATCTTCTTCAGCTCAATTATACTTAGAAAATTAACAAAGAAAGCTTCATTGATTGTGGCCGATCTTGTCTTCACACCATCTTCAGCAGCACCAATAATTAAATGATGAGGGTGATCCTTTGTCCATCTGGTCATGGGAACATGGACAACAGGTGGAGTCTGTGCTTCTGATGGGAAAAGACGTTCTTCAACATCAGAGCTCTGTGGATTGGCACCAGGGCTCTGTGGCACACAACTCTGGAGAGTGGCCTCATTGCTCTATGATGTATCAACAGGGCTTTGAGAGGGTGAGCTCTCAAATAGGGAATCTCTCCCAATATTAGTTAGCAGGGGTGATGATGGCTCTTGTTCAGGTTCTCTTATATCTTGTGGTTCCTCATTTCTCTGAATTACACCTGTTGACAGAGAAGTAGATGGTGAAAAATTGGAGGGACCTATAAGAGTTGTACCTGTCAGATTTTGTTCAGCAGAACTCTGAGCTTGATTGCCTATGGTGATATCGACAGAGGAATCATCATCATCATCGAAGAAGTCGTTGAACATAAGATTGATAACTTTGAAGAGTTTTGCTTCTCTTTGGTCTGTGTCCCCTCTGGTGATTTGCGATCAGAGGAATTTGATGAACCTTCATCAAATGACACATTGATGCTTTCTTGAATGACTCTGGTTCTGATGTTGTAGACTCTATAGGCTTTAGAAGTTAAGGAATAACCAATAAAGATTCCTTCGTCAGCCTTCTTATCGAACTTGCCCAGTTGTTCTCTGTCATCCAAGATATAACACTTGCAGCCGAAACTATGAAAATACTTCACATTTGGCCTTCGGTTGTTGATGAGTTCATAGGGAGTCTTCTTGAATCTTTTCACTAATACAGCTTTGTTCTGTGTAAAACAGGCTGTTGAGACTGTCTCTGCCCAGAAGTTCATTGGGAGAATAGAACCTGCCAACATGGTTCTGTTGGCTTCTACCAGAGTTCTGTTCTTTCTCTCCACTACACCATTCTGTTGTGGAGTTCTGATAGCTAAGAAGTTTTGGGAGATTCCTTCCTCTGATAGGTAGGCATCAATTCAGGCGTTCTTAAATTCTGTCCCGTTATCACTTCTTAACTTCTGTATTTTCAGACCTAACAGAACCTGTATTCTCTTCAACAGACTTATCAAAATTTCTGGGACATCAGATTTTACTCTGATGAACTCAATCCAAGTATATCTAGAAAATTCATCTATTAAAACAATAATATACTCTTTACCCGCCAGACTTTGCACAGATATTGGACCATAAAGATCCACATGAAGCATATGCAAAGGTCTGGGACAACTGTGATCACTCTTTGTTCTGTGTGAAGATCTTTTCATTTTACCCATTTCACACGCAGAACAGAGATGGTGTTTGTCAAATTTAAGTGAAGGCAGACCTTTCACTAAGTTGAGTTTCACGAGTTTGTCAAGATTTGAGAAATTCAAATGAGCAAATCTTTTATGCCAGAGCCAGGCATCATCATTTTTCAAAGAGACTAAACAGAGTTTTTCTGTTGTAGTACTTTGATTTGGATTAAAATTCATTTTATAAAGATTGCCTTTTCTTCCGGCTCTTAAAAGTTCTTGACCAGACTCGGAAAGCAACAGAGAACAATACTTCTTTCTAAAATTGACATCGAACCCATGATCACAAAGTTGACTTATACTGAGCAGATTATGATTTAGTCCTTCAACATAAGCAACCTTTGAAACTGAAACACCACCATTATTTAAAGTACCATAGCCTTTAATCTGTCCACCATTATCTCCTCCAAAGGTTACTGCACTTCCCATTTTGTCTTTGAAAGAAGTCAGCAGCTCCTTATTGCATGTCATGTGCCTGGAACATCCTGAATCTAGGTACCAGATCTGCACATGAGGCTTCTGCAAGACAGATTAGTTCTTTTTAGGTACCCATTGCATAATGGGTCCTTTCTTGTTAGGCTTGGGGGTGTTAACAGGTTTGCTTGCAGGCTTTCCATTATGTGATGGTGTGCCAGAGGATTTTCTCTGTGTATTCTGAACAGTCTTGGGATTTTTCCTTTGAAATGACTGATTCAGAACACAGTGTGGACCATTCAGGTGATTTTGGAGCTTTAACAATAACTGAATGCAATTGCAGTTGATAGAACATGAAGTTTGATGCAAATTGCTGTTTTTATTCAAAAACTTTTGGTTTAATGGCACTTGATTTTGAAAAGCTTTAGGAAACCTCTGGTCCTTGTTTGGTTTCTTGAAATTGCCATTTTTCTTTGGAATAGATTCACTTGACCAAAAAGAGTTTCTTCTTTGATTTACAACAGAGTTGGAGACAGGCATGTCATTGACTATCCACTTGCCCTTCTGCTCTGGTGTAAATCTGATTGGTTTATAAACAAATGGAACAGAGGAGTTGTTTACAGAAACACTTTTAGCTTTCTCTCTTCTCTTGTCTTCTATCTCATTAGAAGAAGGAATTCTGGTACCCTTGTTTTGGAAAACAGGAACTGGTATGAATCTGGATTGTTTCTTAAAGAAAGACACGTTTTTCAAAGGTTCAGATTCAACAGTTACTCGCTTTGGTTTGTGTAAAACAGTCTCTTGAGCACAGAAAATTTGCTCATCCACCTCAGAGTCAGAGTCACTGTCAGAGCCTAGAAAGTCTCTGGTGGCTCTGGTGGAGGTGTTAGACTCTTCGGGTATCACAGAGATATCAGCTTTGGCAGACTTAAACTTTCTTAATTTGGGTTTCAAAGCATCAGATGCAATATTCTCATCAAGGACACTTTTTAAATCCTCTTCAAAGGATGTTCTTATTGATTCAGAGAAAGGGGATAAGACTAGTACTTCAGGGTTAAGCTCGCTCTGTGGTTTAACATCAGAGGATTCAGCCACAGAAGTAACAGACTTATGTCCCTTAAAAGAGTTAAAGTTAAAAATCTCTTTAGGATCCAGACTTTTAACAGAATTAGGAAGTATGATTCTAGCTTTTCCTAGATCAAGAATAAACTTTGAAATTGGTTTTGTAACCTTTTCTTGATCCAAGGAGTCATAGCTGACATTCCTGAAATTAAGTCTTTTGGTCCTTGAAATATCTGAGGTTTTGATTCTTTTGAAAACTACAGTACCAGAGATCACATCTTCCTGGATTTTTCCAACACAGAAGGCAGAAGACAGAGATGTCTTCTAACTTCCATTATAGGGAGCAAGGTCACTGAAACCAAGACCTTGTGTATCCTTTTGAGAGTTTATCTTGATGTGCACATCTTGTGCATTCTGGTACTTTTTGATTTGAATCTCTTTTCTTTGCAGGGATTGATGCAAAACCTCTCTTTCTCTTTGAAAATAATCTTTTAAAGCAATAGAGTTAAGTCTTTCGGTTTCTGAGTTCTTAACCTACTCAGTTTTCAGCTTTAAAACCTCTTCAAACTCTTTAACCTTTTCAGAAAAGGTGTTTTCCTTCTTTTTAGTTAAGACTTCTAGCTCAGATTTCTTCCTTTTCCTGTTCCAAGAGAGTTTTCTCTCTCTTGTAGAAGGACAGATCCTTCTGAGCTAGCTTTCTTAATTCCTTTTCCTCTGAAAGCTTTTGTTTTAAAAGTTGAAATTCCTCTGTTAGTAAAGACACATGCATTTCCAACTCAGAGTCAGACTTTGATTCAGAGATAGAACACACCTTGGTACTGGGTCTGGTGGTCTCCAACGCTCTTTCATTTGGCTCTGTTACAGTAAGAGCAAATGCATTATGAGTCAAATCTTCCTCTGTTGTTCTCTCAGGTATCTCTCCAGTCATCCAATCTGCTACCTCTTCTAGACTTTCATCGTCCACAGCAACCCCGCAAAAATTGGCCTGCTCTGGTTCGTCATCAGAGGACGAATCAGAGATCCAATTTTCCATCTCAGCAACGTAGCTTCTTTCTCGGTAATTGTACTTGTATTTGTTTTTGTAGTAATCCTGGTCTTTTACCAGTTTACCTCTACAATTAGCAGAGAAATGGCCGGGTTTGCCACATCTAAAACAGCGTCCGTCATTTTAGTTGATGGGTTGGGCAGCATCGGTTTTCTGAGGGGCTGTAGGATTATACTTTTGTTGTGGTCTTTGCTCTTGTGGAGCTCTATTGTTGTTACTCTGTTGGAGTGCATCATAACCTCTTTTCTTATCTTTCTCTTCTCTTTCGTACCTTCCTCTCCTATCAAATACCTTGTTGCCAAATATCTTGTTAAATTTTTGAGTTATTAACGCAATAGATTGAGCAAAAGCATTGATATCATCATCTTCTGATGAACTTTCTTCAGCATCACTTTCAGCTACTAGACTCTTCTTACCCTTCTTTTTCTCTTTCTTCTTCTCTCTGCTAGAGTTTTCTCTGTTGGACTTTCCTTCAGTGGGTTTCTTTGAATCAGATATCAAAGCTATTGGACCTGCAATGGTGGATTTGCCTTTTTGTTTGACAACATCCTTCTCTTGTGCAGCAAAAGTTCCATACACATCAGTAAGAGTCCATGCATCCAAATCTTGGTTAGCTTGTAAAGACATGGATAGATTTATCCATTCATCATTTAAACTTTTCAGGAACAGAACATTGTTATCTTCCTTCGACCGAACAACCCCACACTTTTTACATTTGTTGATTAAAACATTAAATCTATTGTAGGTTTGTTGTAAGGTTTCCTCAGGAAGTGCTTTGAAATCATTGTATTCGTTAATACATTGGGTCCTTCTGTTCTTTTGGGTCTTGATACCACCCTCAAGTTGATTAAGAAGCTGATCCCAGATTTCTTTAGCAGTAACACATGAATCTAGTTCTTGGAATATATCGTTGGGGATGGCCATGATCAGAAGTCTAACTGCCTTAAGGTCATTTTCCATTTTTAGTTTCTCTTCTTCAGTAAACCCGGTGGTTTTAGCTTTGAAGTGAGCAGGAATCTCAGCAGTAGTTTCTGTTGCGGGTACACGTGGAACCAAAACCATGGGTTGGAATGGTCCATCCGTGACAGAACGCATTAAATCTCTATCCATTCCATCAAAGAAGTTAACCATCCTAATCTTCCACTGAGGATATTCATCTCTCAGAAGAGTAGGAGGTTTGGTTAGAGAACCAGCAGTGTAGATGGCATTAATGTTGTTATTAGCCATTTTTTCAGATAAACAGAGCGTTACGGTTTCAAAGGATTTTAAAAGAGTATTAAACTAAAAGTGAGTGAATAGTATGTTGATCCAAACCCTCAGTGATTTGATAATGACCCTATCTTAAATACTTAGTGAAAATTGTAAGTAAACAATATGTATCAGAGTTTCACTATCGCTGATAAGTACTAAGATCTTACAGTACTGCTGATAGGAACTCTCGCACTTTTAGATTAAACATTCAGCGAACACTGTTCACCATATCGCTGAGTCTGTTCAGTCCTTATGGTGATCGCTGATAAGTTAGTTGTTTACTTATGATCCCTGAAGACAAGATTCACGTCAACAAAGGTTCTACGCTGAAGTCGAAGATCAAGCTCAAGAACCAGCGACAAGTCTCCTAATGAACTGATGCGGATCAGCGAAGACTCAGATTTGTCCACTCAACGTGAAGTATCAAGTACAAGACTTCAGCTATCGCTGAACTTTATCATCTGCTGAATAGTAAATGATAATCGTTGAATCAACGAAAGCTGATCATGAAGTCCTCCGTACAAAGTACTTTTGTCTTAACCTCCCTTGCACGCCACCGTACGAAATGTCAGAAAAGAACCTCCGAAAATCTGAAATCGTACAACCACTCTGACACTACACTGTTCATTCATGCGGCTACTAAGGTTGTCATCAAAGGTCAATGACATGCAACCAATCCGCTAATGACACGTGTAAAGTATATACTGGATTGCATTAAATGCATGCAGTATATAAAGAGATGAACTCACTTCATTTGAAGTAACTTGCTAACTCTGGACAAGTTCAAATCTCTCAAGATAGGATTTTATTAGTAATCTCCTTATCTTTCTTAGTGCAAGAAAACCTTAGTGTTCCAACTTGTTTAGATTTAGGTTTATCCTTAATCTTGTTTCCGCAACAAGCTGTAAATTGTTAATGATTTATCAATAAACAATTTAGAAAAGTAAAATAGTGTGTTTGTATTCAACCCCCCCCCCCCCCCCCCCCTTCTACAAACTTGTTTAAGCCTTTCGGGACCAACAAGTGGTATCAGAGCAGATTTGTTTAATCTCATAAACAAGATCTAATCTAAGATATTTTCTCTTCCTTGCTATTATCTGAAAATGGCCAACTCAAACACAAACACTCACTATATCGACAATGGTTCTCTTGCAAAACCCCCTAGATTTTCCAGAGACAACTTCAACTTATGGAAAAATAGGATGACACTCTTCTTAGAAGGTGTAGACCCTACTATACCTTACTATCTTGAAAACGGTCCACACATCCCTGTAACGATTGATCCTGCCGTTCCAGCCACTGCAACTAGAGCTGCTATTCCAGAAAGGCTGATTCCAAAGGAAATCCATCATTGGACCGATGAAGACAAGAAGAAAGTGGCTATAGATACAAAAGCCAGATCCATACTATCCATGGCCCTTCCTGACGAAGTCTACCATTCCGTCATGAACCTGAAATCCTCGAAGGCCATGTGGGACACAATATGTGTTCAGTATGAAGGAACGTCTGAAGTCCAGGATTCAAGAAAGATCAACCTGGTAAGACAATACGAAAGTTTCATCTCTGGTAAGAATGAAACTCTCTCTGAAGTACATCAACGTTTTAACTGCTTAATTATAGATCTTAAAACGGTTGGTAAGGAATATTCTAACTTTGAAGTTCTGACAAAGTTTTTAGAATGTTTACCTGAAAGCTGGGACAATTATTCCATGTGTCTCAAGCTGTCAAAAGATCTAAGATCAATGACACTCGCTACCTTATATGGCACATTGCTGAATCATGAGCAATCTAGCCATCTTAAGAAGAATCTTGTAAAAGATTCCAAAAGCACCCCTGTTGCTTTAATCTCAGAGGAACCTTCTACTCAGCGACCCGTGGTCACTATCACTGAGTTAGAAAGTAACTCTGAAAGATCATCAGATTCTGATTCTTCAGATGATGAATCCTTGGCTCTCCTAACTAAAAAGTTCAGGAGATTCGCCAAGAAGAAAATGTTTAGAAAGAACAAAACTCTTTCTATAGCTGACAAGCCTAAGTCATCAGCTTTTGTTGATAAGGCTACTGCTACTTGTTTTAACTGCGAAAAGACAGGTCATTTCGCTAACGAGTGCAGGTCAAAGAAAATCATGAGACCTTCAGCCTTTACAAAGAAATCCTTTGTTCCAAGGAATAAAGACGACAAATACTTAAAGCTGAAGGAGAAATATGCAAAGCTGAAAAGCTTTAAGAAGAAGGGAAAAGGCCTAATGGCTGACTATGATTGGGCTGCTTCTGATGAAGAAGCCTCATCATCTGATTCTGAAGATGATGAAGCAAATCAATGTCTCATGGCCAAGATTGAAGAAGAGGAAGAAAGTTCAGACATTCCCTCCACTTCAACATCTGCCATTCAGGTATCACCTTCCTTCTTTACCAATATTGTAAATATTGATGAAGCTGATAGTCTCCGTAAAATCGAACTACTGACTAGAAGCTTATACGAAGCCATGAACGACAAAGCTGTGGTTGAAAACCAAAATCTTGATCTCGCTGAAAAGCTTAAAAATTGCCACCTTCAAATAGAAAAGCTTTCTAAATTTGAAGAAGATTTTAAAGATCAAGTCCATTTAAATCAGCTAGTCAAAATTGAACGAGCGGAAGCTATCGCTGCATTAAAAGCTGAACAAGCTACTGTTGAAGGATGGTGTAATTCTTCAACAAAGATCACTGAGATAATTAAGGCTCAGATTCCTCTGAGTGATAAACGTGGTCTGGGTTATAAATATGAAACTCCAATACCAACCACTGAACGTTCAATGCTTAAATTTGGAACGTTCGTATCCTCAGTAGCTGACACTTCTTCATCTCAGTACTCCTCGTCGATTACACCAATCCCTGAGGAAACTCCTACCTCAAAAGGTAAGGAGAAAATGGTTTATTCAAAACCTACCTCTGTCTCTAAAGATAAAGGTAAAGGAATTGTAATTTATCAAAATCCTCAGAAGGGTACTTTAGTACCTAAGCTGAATGCTTCCAAAGCCTTAGTGATTCATTCATCTGGTTCTAGAAATCAGACCTCTGGATCAGTTCAGCGACCTACTCCTAGACTCAGAGTAGATGTCCTTGGTAAGAAATCTGAAGAACTGAATGTTCGTCCTATTTCAAAAACCAATAGTGTACTTGGTGCTGGCACTTCTAATTCCAAATTAAAAGCTCAGCACACAAGTGGTCCTAGAACTAATTTTAGTTATAGGAAATGTTATCACTGTGGACTTACCGATCATATTGCAAGTAAGTGTCCCACAGCCACCAAAGCTGATAAGATAGCTAAGGTGAAGATAGCACCAAAGAAGACCAAACCAGTTGCAAGTCAGGTCAAGGTGACTCATACCGCTGAGGTCAAGAAATTGACCAAAGTGAAGAAAGACAAAGCTGAATCTTCAAATGCTGCGAAGACTGCTGAACCCATTCCAACCACTTCCACTGACAAACGCGTATACATGGTGAAGTGGGTACCCAAGCAAAACTAATCTTCCTTTGTATTGCAGGTTAAGAAGGGTATCTGGTATCTCGATAGCGGATGCTCTAGACACATGACTGGAAAGAAAAGCCTGCTCGCTGAATACAAGGAAGAGAAGGGTCCCTCTGTAACTTTCGGTGGAAATGGAAAAGGACACACCCGAGGGTATGGTGTACTTTCAAATGGTACAACATCCTTCAGAAGAGTCGCATATGTTGAAGGGCTGAAGCATAATCTTCTGAGCATCAGTCAGCTTTGCGACATGGATAACAAAGTGATCTTCACCAAGGAATCCTGCTTTGTCTCTGACAAAAAGGAGAAGATAGCTCTCAGCGGTTATCGTTTGGAAAATGTTTACGTTATAAACATGGACTCAACAACCACTGAGAACTCCTGTTTCTTCTCAAAGGCATCTTCTGATGTCAACTGGCTATGGCACAAGAGACTCTCACATCTCAACTTCAAGACACTGAATACTCTTTCATCCAAAGAGTTAATCACTGGTCTACCTCAACATTCATACGCCAAAGAATCCTTATGTTCAGCGTGTGAAAAAGGGAAGCAGACCAAGGCAAGCTTTAAGTCCAAGCAAGTTTCCTCAGTGTCATCTCCTCTTCAACTACTCCATATGGATTTGTTTGGCCCCGTTAACAAACAATCCATCGCTGGAAAGAAATATACGCTGGTCATAGTTGATGAATTCTCTCGTTATACATGGGTAATGTTTCTCCGTTCTAAGAGTGACACCCCTGAAGAACTCATCACCTTTGTTCGGAAGATGGAAACTCTGAACAATATGACTGTTCGCTCAATAAGGAGTGATCATGGAACTGAATTCAAAAACAGTTCTCTTGATTCCTTCCTTGAGAGCAAGGGTATTTCTCATAACTTTTCGTCAGTGAGAACACCACAACAAAACGGAGTCGCTGAAAGAAGAAATAGAACAATTATTGAAGCTGCACGTTCAATGCTCAGCGATTCTCACCTGCCTACTCAGTTTTGGGCAGAAGCTGTCAACACGGCTTGTTTTACGCAAAACAGGTCGCTGATAGTCAAAAGATTCAAAAAGACAGCCTATGAACTCTTTCATGGGAGAAAGCCTTCAATCAGCTTTCTTCACATCTTTGGTTGTCAGTGTTTCATACTGAACAACAGAGATGCCCTTGGAAAGTTTGATCCTAAGGCTGATGATGGAATCTTTCTTGGATACTCCTCAGTTTCCAAAGCCTTCAGAGTCTTCAACCGAAGAAGACAAACTGTAGAAGAAACTATTCACGTCACGTTTGACGAATCCCGTTCAGCGAACTCTAAACCGAACGCTGATACAGAAGAACTGAATCAATGGATGTTTTCTCATCTTGGTGATTCAGAAGATGTTCCCACTACTCATACTCATACAACTGAAAATGATGGTCCTACTATCATTCCCAATATGCAGAATAGTGAAGCTGAAACATCTTGGGTCTCAGCTGTTCCTATAAATACTATACCCGCAGTTGATCCAAATGTCTCAGAAATTCCATCTATTTCTCAGCAATCAGTGAATGAAGTGACAAATGCAAGCATTCCTCTCTTAGCTGATTATCCAGAAGTAGCTGAAGCCTCATCTTCAGTTTCTCCAGTTCAGACTGCGTCAGCGACGCATGCTCCGGCTCAGCGATGGATTGTAAATCACCCAATCGATCAAATTCTTGGTGATCCCAACGCTGGTATTCAGACTCGTAGAAGTGCAGGTAATATTTGTTTATTTGTTAACTTTATTTCTCTAACTGAACCAAAGAAAATAGATGATGCCCTCAGAGATCCAAACTGGGTCAGCGCTATGCAAGAAGAGCTGACTGAATTCGAAAGAAACAAAGTTTGGAAACTTGTTCGGAGCCCAACTGACAAAACAGTGATAGGCACTAAGTGGGTCTATCGAAACAAGTTGGACGAACATGGTACTGTAACTCGCAACAAAGCTCGTCTTGTTGCTCAGGGATACAGACAAGAGGAAGGTATAGATTATGACGAAACCTTTGCTCCTGTAGCAAGACTTGAATCTATTCGTCTTTTCTTAGCATATGCTGTACATAAAAACTTCACTGTACATCAAATGGATGTTAAGTCAGCGTTTCTAAATGGAAAGCTGAATGAAGAAGTTTATGTGGAACAACCTCCAGGATTCTCAGATCCTAAGCGTCCAGGTTATGTTTATAAGCTGGATAAGGCACTTTATGGCTTGAAGCAAGCTCCTCGTGCATGGTATGACACTCTTTCTACGTATCTCCACCTTGAAAATTTTGAGAGAGGTAAGATTGACAAAACTTTGTTTTTTAGAAAAATAAAAGGTCATATCATTTTAGTTCAAATATATGTTGATGACATTATATTTGGTTCTACTAACCCTGAGCTTTGTACTCGTTTCGCTGATAGAATGAAAGATGAGTATAAAATGAGTATGATGGGTGAACTAACATATTTCCTTGGTCTTCAGATTAAGCAAACTGAAAAAGGAACTTTTATAAATCAGGGAAAGTATGTTAAAGATATGCTGAAAAAATTCGACTTAACTGAAAGTTCAGCTATGAAAACCCCTATGGCACCACCGCTGATACTTGATAAGGACACAAAGGGTGTTCCTGTCAATGTCACGCTGTACCGTGGGATGATCGGCTCACTACTGTATCTTACAGCTAGCCGACCCGATATTATGTTTGCAACATGTCTGTGCGCACGATATCAAGCTGAACCTAAGATATCTCATATGAAAGCTGTAAAGCGAATCTTTCGATATCTTAAGGGTACAGCGAATCTAGGTCTTTGGTATCCCAAAGATTCAGGATTCGATCTAACCGCCTATTCAGACAGTGATTTTGCAGGTTGCAAAATGGATAGGAAAAGCACCACAGGAGGATGTCAGCTCCTGGGTGGAAAGCTGGTAAGTTGGACAAGTAAGAAGCAAAACTCGGTGTCCACTTCCACAGCTGAAGCTGAGTATGTAGCCGCTGGAAGCTGCTGTTCTCAAGTCTTGTGGATGAGAAATCAACTACTAGACTATGATCTTCAGCTCTCCAAAATTCCAATCTATTGCGACAGCACAAGTGCCATCGCTATAGCAAACAATCCAGTGCTACACTCAAAGACAAAACACATAGAAATCAGATATCATTTTATCAGAGATCATGTGATGAATGGTGATATAGAACTTCATTTTATCCCAACTGATTATCAGTTAGCTGATTTGTTTACCAAACCTCTTGATGAGACAAGATTCAACTTTCTCATCAGCGAGCTTGGAATGCTGAACTTTGAAGGATAAATCTTCAGCGGTTCACATTTAATCAGCGATACGTTTATACATTCTTGTATAGGCTCTGGATAAAATAAACCAGTACAATCCATTTCTTCATCTTCTCTCTGAATAAATTGGGTTAAACTGATATCAAGGTATGTTTTCTCTGACAAAACGCATGAAAATGCAAGATTTCAAATTCTTTCATCGCTGAATAATATTTTGAAATTTCTTAAAACCCTCACTGATATTTCTATTCAGTGCTTCATATTTTCCAAAGAGTCCCTGAGTTTTTCTTTCAAAACCTCAGAGACAACGAAAGAATGTGAAAGGACAGTTGTGACGTCATTGCAACGGATAACACCAGGCACGTTTCTTTTTCTGACACACGTTTGCACGTTTCGTTGTCTATCCAATCAAATGCAAACACGTGTCCGTGTCATGATGAAAAACTTTCCCGCTCAAGTTTTTCTCTCTCTACTCTCTTCCTATATAAACTCTCTCAAAGTTTATATTTGTCTTTTATGCGAATCAATCTTTCTCCGCAAGAAAAGAACACTGTTGCATTTTGTGCTCTCGATCTTCAAGAACTGTTCATCATCTTCTTCATCAAACTCAAGGTCAATATGTTCTTATCTTTTATCAAATGCAAATAACTTGTTTTCGATCTTATCATTGTTTTACACAAGATCAAACAAAAGAACTCAAAAATAAAATCATTTTCTTTCATGGTTTTATAAACACAACCATTTCATGGTTGTTCTTCAAGTTTTAAATTTAAAATCTTAAACTTGTTCTTCTTTCGTATCCATTTTTTTAAAAAAACTGGTATACAAGGCTTATAGGTGTTATATTCGTTTTCTTTAAAAACAAAAAAAAACCCTAATCTTCATTAAGACTTTTTTGTCTGAATGAAATGGACAAAATTCGAAAAATCTTAATGGAAATTCTCTTTCCACATTAAGATATTTCTTATTTGTTAACATCTTTGGTTGAACTGATAATACAGTGAAATGGCAACTTCAAAGCTGAATGTTACCGCTGAGTCCATCTCCAGTGATTCTGAGGAACTGGAAATCACCAAAGCTCCTCAGGTTAAGTTTGAGCTGGATCAACTAGACTGGACAAAGGCAAACAACCTTTCAGCGCTTCTCGAGTTTCCTCCTCGGAAGCAGGTATCCCATCTAGACGACGCTGTGATTTTTTTGAAGAATAGCCCCATATACACAGCACTGACAATCACACCTCCTGCCAGTCAGCGTCTATTATCCCAATTCTGGTACTCTGCCAGACACACCAACCTACCCTTAGCCAAAGATCCATCTAAAACCATCGACTGCATACTCAGCGATACTGAGTATGGCACCATCAAGATAACCCCCGCAATAATCCGTAAAGCTCTGAAATTCCCTAACGCTACCTCAGAAAATCCTTTCATTCCATTTCCTGACCACAAGAAGCACGCTGACAGGGAAGAAATCATTGCTTTCCTTGATGCGATGGGTTACATCTGGGAGACTGGAAGAGACAAGCTACCTGAGAAGAAGCTGATGCTGATAAAGAAATCCAAGATGCCCAGCGAGATGAACTTCATCTTCGCTCACCTGATCAGCTGCATGACAGCGAAATCCGGATCTTCTGATCAAGCCGCTCAACCTCAGCAGGCCATGGGTTACGCACTGCTGAAAGGTCTCAACATTGACTGGGCCTCCATCATCTATGAAGACCTCATTCAACGTGTTGATTCTGCCGCTGACCGACCAGCATGGGTTCCTTACCCGCGATTCATCAGCGCCATCTTTCAATATGGCCTGAAGGACAGCTATCCTGAAGAGGGTGATCTGAAACTCTCTCAGATTGGCCCTAAAGTTCTCGACTTCAAGCTTGTCGCCAACGAGGTACGTCTCTCTACTCTTCTCACTCTTCTTAATTCTCCGCTTTCTGTGGCTCCTTCAGCGACAATACCCATCGCTGATACCCCGGCCACAAAATCCTTTCCTTCTAAGAAAAGGAAACAATCTCTTACCCCTCTTGATTCCAAAAGGATCAAGAAAACCAAGGAGCAACCCCAGCAGTTGCATGCTGAAGACTCCTCAGCTCATTCTGAAGAGCTGAAGGAAAGTTCCGTGGTACGCTCTGCCACACCAATTCAAGCCATCCCTTCTAAACCTACTTCAGCGTCCCTAAACGCTGAGGTTAGAACTTTGGAATCTACCCAACCTTCGTCAGTCTCTCAAAAGACTGATGAAATACTTCTCAGCGAATCCAACGCTGAACTTGAACCCCAACCCCAATTCTTATCCTTCGCTCCTCCCTCTACTTCTTTGGACACTCCTCCAGTCAAAACTGGAGATGCCATCATTCAAGAGGCCGTTGAAGCTTCTCAGCGAATGACGAAGAAAGGACCTGCAGAGATCTCCATTCCTCACGGAACTTTTGAGGGAGATATGGAACACTATGGAGGGACTCGAAACTTTGATGAGTTCGTCAACGCTCCTGCAGGTACAGATCCCACCTTAAACACTGTAACTAAACCTGAAACTTCTGAGCTTTCCTTTGTTCACAAGTACTTATATGTTACAGGTCCTTTTTTGGGAGACATCAACCAATCTCTGAAGTCTATGGAGATGAAACTTACGGATCTCACCACCGGTCTATCAAATAACTCTACAGCTGTAACAAACGCTGGAGAGAATCTGACGAAGCTGACTACTGTGGTGGAAAAGAAGGCCTCCTCTGATGACATCAAAGATCTTGATAAAACTCTCGCCGACTTTGCCAAAGTGCTCTCCGACATCTACACTGACTACACCAACCTCAAATCATCAGTTTCCACCATTTCCAGCGAAGTTACAACGCTGAAGAAATCGGTTGGTACACTCGAAGGTGATATGTCAGTGGTCAAGACCGACTTGGGCTCAGTGAAGACCGACCTTGGTTCCGTCAAGACAATGATCGAGACGCTGGTGAACAAGGCAAATAATCCAGCTCCTGCTCCGGCCCCTGCACCTGTTTTGGACTCATTCACCGCAGAGGATCGCCAAGAGCTGAAGAAAATCACGCCTGCTATTTCTGGCCTAGAAGACAGAATAGCTAAGCTTGAAGGTTGTGTGAAAATCTCTGGCCCAGAAGACAGAGACAACACCAATGCTGAATCTACCCATTCCTCCCCCGCCCATCATGAGAAAGAGGGGGAGAAGAGCGCTGAACAGAAGAAGAGCGCTGAAGACCTTTCCCATGATGAATCTATCAGGGGAGAGGGTAATGAAGATCGGATTACTGGACCTCAGGGAGATGAAAACCCTGAGGGAACCGAGAACCTCGCCTCTATATCTGAGGGGGAGCAACTCGATGAAGATGCTGAGGAATCTGAAGCAGAAGAAGACGAAGACTTCGACATCCCTGAAGCTGAACCATCCTCCTCTCCAAGGAACGATGATGATGATGATGAAGATGACGATGATTTCTTTGTTGTCAAACCTGCTCCTCGATCCAAAGCTCTTAAAGGTATTTCAATAAAAGAACCTTCAGGGGAGAAGACAAAGACAAAGCACTCAGCCTCTGGCGCTGAGAAAAGCAAAGACAAAGGCATCGCTGAAGATGATAATCTGGCGATCCTACTTGCAAAGCCGATTTGTCAGGTACACTAAACTTATCTTTCCTTCCCTGATCATCTATGAAAAATCAGTTATCCATTCCACAAACACCATACACATCCACATTTTTTTTCTATCTTTTCTACCCAAGTTCTTCTACCCAGTTCTTATTTGTAAGATCGCTGCGTTTCAGCTAGTCCTCTCCCCTGTTTGAGGATTTCGCTGAAAGATCTGTTGCGACTTCACCAATAATTCCAGCTAACGCTGAAGACATAATCCCAGTCTTAGATTTAATCTCTGAGACTGATGAACCAGAAGAACAACCTCTCTCGCACAGAAACAGACCTTCCTCAGTTGCTCAAAGGCTGAGTGAAGAAGATCAAAAGAGGAGAGAAGAAATGATAAAGCGATTCGAGGATCAGCGAATCATCCTAAGGCGCGATCAACTACCTTCAGTTCCTCCTAAGTTCAGAATTTCAAAAGCTGAATACCAAGATCATCTCAGAGCTGAACGCCTCATCGCTGAAAGGAAGGAAGCTGAAGATAAAGACAGAGAATACGCCATCAAGCTCACTCAAGAATCTGTCAAAGACCCAAAGCTGAAGCGTATTCCCATTCAAATCCAACGAAAGCTTTGGGAACAAGCCCAGAAGATCGTGGAAAAGAAAGCTGAAGTTTCTCAGACCACCCTGATCTGGTGTAAAGAGAAAATCCACTTCAGATATCATCCAGTGAAGATCAACAAGGTATTCATCTCTGGAAGAACCTCCGTCGGAGTACCTATTGTTGACATCAAACTGTTCAGAGAAGATGACTCATCTGAAACCTTTCGTGCTGACACTGTAAAAAGGTATGGTCTCTCTGAATGGCTGGAGATGAGGTTAGCTATCCAACCGTCAAAATCTAAGTACAAGGATCATTTCGAAAAGCTGATAAACAGACAGATCGATTTGATATCTTCTTGTGTGGATATTCCTCCTGTTCCTGATCTAAAGCCGAAAAGAAAAAGGGACTCTCCAAGGAAGAAACGTCAAGATTCAAACTCAGGTCCTGTCATACGAAATGAAACTGGAATTGGTTTCTCTCGCGCTGAAGTACTTGGTCCTGATCCTGATCTATCTGCCCTTGATGTCTCTTTGCCACCATGTGAACTTTTCGTCCCTGGTAAAGTCATCAGTAATCCTTATGGAATATTCTTTCTTGACTACGACGGACGTAAATGCTTTCAACGGATCGCTGAGCTTCCAATCACTCCAATCGAACAGCTCAAAGATCTCATCTACTGGTGCGACTTCAGAAAAGACATTCAGGCACGACACCTAAAACCCTTGATTTTTGAAGCTGCTCTGAAGCTAAAGAATAAAGGAGAAAAGGTTCCTGACTGGATGATTCCAACTGAAAAGACAACCCTTGATGAACTTCTCATTAAGGAAGAACCCTTTGAAGGCTGACAACAATCACCATTTTCTCTATTGTATCAGTCATCCTTCAGTACTTGTAATTTATTTCGCTTGTACTTGTAATCTTTCTTATTCATATTGTAACCTGATTCAAAGATTTAAAGAAAGATTTCAGCGAATGTACTTTACTCCATCAGTACTGAAAAGATCCCAGAAAACAGTAAAAGGGACAAATATTTTATGAGTTCTTTTTATCCTTATGTTTTCATTAAATAGCAATTTTCTCTGTTGCTATGTCATAATCAAATAGGGGGAGATTGTTGATCCAAACCCTCAGTGATTTGATAATGACCCTATCTTAAATACTTAGTGAAAATTGTAAGTAAACAATATGTATCAGAGTTTCACTATCGCTGATAAGTACTAAGATCTTACAGTACTGCTGATAGGAACTCTCGCACTTTTAGATTAAACATTCAGCGAACACTGTTCACCATATCGCTGAGTCTGTTCAGTCCTTATGGTGATCGCTGATAAGTTAGTTGTTTACTTATGATCCCTGAAGACAAGATTCACGTCAACAAAGGTTCTACGCTGAAGTCGAAGATCAAGCTCAAGAACCAGCGACAAGTCTCCTAATGAACTGATGCGGATCAGCGAAGACTCAGATTTGTCCACTCAACGTGAAGTATCAAGTACAAGACTTCAGCTATCGCTGAACTTTATCATCTGCTGAATAGTAAATGATAATCGCTGAATCAACGAAAGCTGATCATGAAGTCCTCCGTACAAAGTACTTTTGTCTTAACCTCCCTTGCACGCCACCGTACGAAATGTCAGAAAAGAACCTCCGAAAATCTGAAATCGTACAACCACTCTGACACTACACTGTTCATTCATGCGGCTACTAAGGTTGTCATCAAAGGTCAATGACATGCAACCAATCCGCTAATGACACGTGTAAAGTATATACTGGATTGCATTAAATGCATGCAGTATATAAAGAGATGAACTCACTTCATTTGAAGTAACTTGCTAACTCTGGACAAGTTCAAATCTCTCAAGATAGGATTTTATTAGTAATCTCCTTATCTTTCTTAGTGCAAGAAAACCTTAGTGTTCCAACTTGTTTAGATTTAGGTTTATCCTTAATCTTGTTTCCGCAACAAGCTGTAAATTGTTAATGATTTATCAATAAACAATTTAGAAAAGTAAAATAGTGTGTTTGTATTCAACCCCCCCTTCTACAAACTTGTTTAAGCCTTTCGGGACCAACATAGTAACCAATGGAACAATAACAAAAGTAGAGAAGATTTTCAGACTATTTTGAGAGTTTGAATAGGGAGTAAAGACCTTTGAAAACTGTTTTAAACTTGTAAACAAAAACAGAGTATTCTTTGAAGCTTTTGAAGAACAACAACAATCAACAACTATGAATCAACCTGGTTAGATTGGATCGATTGATTTGAGCAAATCAATCCGTTCTGATACCAATTGTAGGTTCCCAGATTCACGTTGTATCACATAAATAGCATAAATCAGATAGCGGAAGCATTATAAAAATCCATTAATACGTGAGTGATTGTGTAGACGTTAAGTAACAAAGAGAGTATCAATATTGAACAGTAATATGATAACAAGATCAAGTAAATAAGCTGCTCGTTATATTGATATTTAAATAATACCAAGAACACGTTCAAGTGTGTATTCTTAAATCTCTCAGGGAACAAAACGTACAAAGGTAGTGCTATGGAATGTAACAGTGTTTGTTCTCACAATTGCGGAAAACTATTCTTCCAAAAGCTTACAATTGTGTGCACCACTAACGTTCTATTTATAGCCTGATAAAGCACTAGACAGTGTACTATCTAACCCTGGAATGACACATGGAAAGTGTGTCTTCGTCCTTTTAGGGCTTTCGTGGAAAGTACGGACACGTGTCTAACACTTAGAGATTTCTACGAGACTTAGGCTTCACATAGGTCTTCATTCACCAGAGCTCTTACACCAGAGCTCTGATGGTCTTCTGGTATGATCCTTCTATTGAATAGAAGAAGTCTTCTGCCAGAGCTCTGTCGAGCTCTAATGGTCCTGCCAGAGCTCGGTCGAGCTCTGATGGTCTTCTGCTTCATATTCTTCTAAGTCTTCTGTCTGATCTCTGGTGGTCTTCTGACTTGTGATATTTTCAATACTTTTACATAAGAGATACTTGGGGCGAACAGTTGGTCTGTCCTCCGTTTGAGATTATTACAGATCTATGATTACGGAACCCTACGTCTTCCTTCCTCGTTTTGGATAGTGTATCTTCTTTGTTTCGTTTGTTTAGATATGAGGCTTGAAGGTAGTCAGATATGTGCTTGCTGGATAAGATGCATCAAGGTCTATTAGATCTTACTTCCGTTTGAGATCTGTGTAGATCTGTGATTAAGGGATTCACGTCCATTTTCCTACTTTGGATCGACTAACTTTTGTTTACCTCTGTTCTTTTGTACTCAAAGTTTTTTTTGTAAACTTTTCTTGTTTCTTCTGACCTTGTGCCTCGAGGTTTTGGTTCTGATCCCTTTAGATTTGGATAAACATATTGTTCGAGGTGGTTTGGTTAGTAGTTGGTTCAGTCTCTATCTCATTAGATTTAGACCAAATCGTTTTCCTAGTTCTACTATCAAGTTTTTTGTCAGATCCTTGGTGTAATCCTTTAGTTTTTCCTTTCTTTGGAATTGTATTCTTTTGTACATTGTTCCAGATCTGGTTATCTAGATCTATTTTTTTGGATTACGTAGTGTTGTACGTATTGCGGGGCTGTTTAGATCTGGTTATCTAGATCTGTTTCCTTGTAGTGTTAGTTTGTTTAGATATGTCCTCTTTTTGGATAGATCTTGGTTGTTCATCCTCATATCTCTCTCTGTGTGTGTGTGTGTGTGTGTGTGTGTGTGTGTGTGTGTGTGTGTGTGTGTGTGTGTGTGTGTGCATGTGTGTGTTGTTTTTTTATATATAAAAACGATAGGGTTATTCTTCTTCTTAGTTGTTTTTCTTTACAAATAGCTTTTCTCATCGTGTTTTACCTCCAGCTGTCTCAGAGGTGTTATCTTTTGGCTTAACCACGGTCCCTTAACGGGCTGCAGAGTTGCCTTAGTAAGGTACCATACTCTGAGGTGGTTTGAGTGCTTGATCTGTTGGAGTGATCTCTCCCACAGATCGGTTTTGTTGTGTTGTTCAAGTGTGGGCAGTCTCTATCTTTTGCGTTTTGTTCAGGTGTTACACTCCTGTTTTTTTTTGTGCTAGGTCTCTATGTGTATTAACAGAGCCCTTACTGTCCTCGTTTTCGTTATGCTCATCCTAACGGAATCACTGTAAGTTTCCTGTTCCCTTTGCCTTCATCGCTTTTCACCGCAGGCGTCGTACAAGTAAGTTTCTCATCCCTCTTCTTGTGTGATCTTCCCTTTTCTCTTTACTTTTTTGGTGTCTAAGTGATTGGCTTGACCTACCACCTCTGAGTGGCAAGGAATCCTACCTTATAGTCACTTAGGCTTTACCGTGCGTGTTTTTTTTAGTCATGGCTGGTGGAGAAGATCCCAAGGATCCAGAACCGCAATCTTTGATTACTAAACTGGATTTTGGAGATCCTCTCTATCTTCATCCTAGTGATACTTCTGGTGTTTCTATTTTAAATGTTAAAGTTAGTGGGACTGAGAATTACAAGGTTTCGTCGTGTGCTATGGTTCTTGCTTTGGAAACCAAGAATAAACTTGGTTTTTGTGGATGGATCTGATAATGTTGCGTTGGGTAAGCAGTGGGACAAGTATAATTATGTGTTGTTATCGTGGATTCTTGGTTCTGTGTCTGAGGAATTGTTTGCTAGTCAGGTTTTTTCAAAACGTTCTTATGGGGTTTGGCAAGAATTAAAAGAAACTTATGATAAAATGGATGGATCTGTTACTTTCAATTTACATCTGTTAGCCCCAAGTGTACAAGATGTAAAAGTATTGAAAATATCACAAGTCAGAAGACCACCAGAGATCCAGCAGAAGACTTAGAAGAAAATCAACCAGAAGATCATCAGAGCTCGACAGAGCTCTAGCAGAAGACTTCTTCTGTTCCACCAGAAGAACTGTTCACACCAGAAGACCATCAGAGCTCTGGCGTAAGAGCTCTGGTAGATGAAGACCTCTGTGAAGCTTAAGTCTCATAGAAATCTCTAAGTGTCAGACACGTGTCCATACTTTCCACGTCATCCCTAAAAGAATGGAGACACATTTTCCATGTGTCATCCCAGGGTTAGATAGTACATTGTCTTTCACTTTATCAGGCTATAAATAGAAGGGTAGTGGAACACACATTTAAAAGCTTTTAGAAGAATTATTTGCCACAATTGTGAGAGCAAATACTGCAACATTCCTTTCCACTACCACTGTACGAATTGTCACCTGGGAGATTTCAGAATACACACACAAGAAAGTGTTCTTGGTGTTATTCAAATATATCAATATACGAGCAGCTTATTTATTGATCTTGTTATCATTTTACTGTTCATTGTTATTGATATTCTCTCACTGTTTCATATTCGTATGCACAATGACTCATATTTAAATATCTTTATATTATGCTTCCGCTATCTGTGTTTATGTTGTTTATATGAGACAACTTGAATCTGGTAACCTACAATTGGTATCAGAGTAGATTGATTTGCTTAAATCAAATCGATCCAATCTAACCAGGTTGATTCATTGTTGTTGATTGTGTTTGTTTTCAAAAGCTTCATAGTATACTCTGTTTTCTTGCTTAAAAGTTGAAACAAATCTTCAGAGTTCTTTTAACACCTGTTTAAGCTTTCTAGTTAGTCTTAATATCTTCTCTACTTTAGTTACTATTCCATTGGTTTACTGTTCATCTCTTTCTGCTTAAAACGCCTTTAAAATCTTTCAAAACCTTCGTACTCTGTTTTTTGAAAAGATGGCTAACAACAACATCAATGCTATCTATACGGCTGGTTCTCTAACCAAACCTCCTACTCTTCTGAGAGATGAATATCCTCAATGGAAGATTAGGATGGTTAACTTCTTTGATGGGATGGATAGAGACCTTATGCGATCTGTCACTGAAGGACCATTCCAACCCATGGTTCTGGTTCCTCGTGTACCCACAACAGAAACGACTGCTGAGGTTCCTGCTCACTTCGAAGTTAAAACCACTGGGTTTACTGAGGAAGAAAAGCTCAAAATGGAAAATGACCTCAAGGTAGTTAGACTTCTGATTATGGCCATTCCAAACGATATTTTCCAAGAACTTGATTCATGTGTTACTGCAAAAGAAATCTGTGATCAACTTCTAAATCAACTTAAAGGAGGTACAAAAACCCAAAAGAATAGAAGGACCCAATGTATTAATGAATACAATGATTTCAAAGCACTTCCTAAGGAAACCTTACAACAGACCTACAACAGATTCAATGTTTTAATAAACAAATGTAAGAAATGTGGGGTTGTTCGGTCGAAGGAAGATAACAATGTCTTATTCTTGAAAAGTTTAAATGATAAATGGTTGAATCTATCCATGTCTCTACAAGCTAACCAAGATTTGGATGCATGGTCTCTTACTGATGTGTATGGAACTTTTGCTGCACAAGAGAAGGATGTTGTCAAACAAAAAGGCAAATCCACCATTGCAGGCCCAATAGCTTTAATCTCTGACTCAAAAACACCCACTGAAGGAAAGTCCAACAGAGAAAGTACCAGCAGAGAAAAGAAGAAGGAGAAAGCTGTGAAAAAGAAGGGAAAGAAAAGTTTGATTGCTGAAAGTGATGAAGAGGAGAGTTCATCAGATGATGATGCGGATATCAATGCTTTTGCTCAATCTCTTGCCCTAATAACTCAAAAGTTTAACAATAGATTTGGTAATAAAGTATTTGATAGGAGAGGAAGATATAAGATAGAAGAGAAAGACGAGAAGAGAGGTTATGCTGCACCTCACCATCAGAACAACAACAGAGCTCCACCAGAGCAGAGACAACAACAGAAGTATAATCCTCCAGCCCCCCAGAAGCAAGCTGATGCTGCCCAGCCCATCAATCAGAATGATGGAAGATGTTTTCGATGTGGCAAACCCGGCCATTTCTCTGCAAACTGCAAGGGTAGACTGGTAAAGGACCAGGACTACTATAAGAACAAGTATAAATATAACTTCAGAGAGAGAAGTTATGTAGCAGAGATGGAAAACTGGATCTCTGACTCGTCCTCTGATGACGAACCAGAGCAAGCCAATTTTTGCGGGGTAGCTGTCGATGATGAAAGTTTGGAAGAGGTAGCTGATTGGATGACTAGAGAGATGCCAAAAAGATCAACAGAGGCAGGTGTGTCTCATAATGCATGTGATCTTTCTGTGATAGAGTCAAACGACAAAGCGCTGGAGACCACTAAACCCAGTGCCAAGGTATGTACTACTTCTGAATCTAAATCTGACTCTGAGCTGGAGATGCATGTGTCATTACTCACTGAAGAATTTCAACTGTTGAAACAAAAGCTTTCAGAAGAAAAAGAGTTAAGAAAACTAGCTCAGAAGGATCTGTCTTTCTACAAGAGAGAGAAAAATCTCTTGGAAATGGAGAAGGAAGAGATCTCCAAAGAAAAATCTGAGCTAGAACTTTTGCAAAAACAGAAAGAAAATTCTTTTTCTGAAAAGTGTAAGGAATATGCGGAAGTTTTAAAGCAAAAGACAGAAGAGGTTAAGAAATCTGAATACGAAATGCTTAACTTTGTCGCTCTTAAGGACTATTTTCAAAGAGAAAGAGAGGTTTTGCACCAATCTTTACAGAAAAAAAGAAATTTTGATCAAAAAGTACCAGGATGCACAAGATGTGCATATTAAAATCAATTCTCAAAAGGATACCCAAGGTCTGGGTTTCAAAGACCTTGCTCCCTTCACTGGAAGGAAGAAGACTTCGTTGTCCTCTGCCTTCTGTGTTGGAAAAATCCAAGAAGATGTGATCACTGGTACTGCAACTTTCAAAAGAGCTAAAACCTCAGATGTTTCAAGAACCAAAAGGCTAAATTTCAGGAATGTCAGCTATGACTCCTTAGGTCATGAAAAGGTTACAAAACCATCTGTCAAGTTCATTCATGATCAAGGAAAAGTTGAGATCAAACTTCCTGATTCCACTTTAACTCTTTTAAGGGTCAGAAGTCTGTTACTTCTGTGGCTGAGTCATCTGGTGCCAAAACACAAAGTGAGCTCAACCCTGAAGCCCCAGTCTTCTCCCCTACCTCTGAATCAATAAGCACATCCTTTGAAGAGGATCTTAAAAGAGTTCTTGTAGAAAATGTTGCATCTGATGCTTTGAAACCTAAGTTGAGAAAGTTTAAGTCCACCAGAGCAAATATCTCTGAGATACCCAAAGAGTCTCACACCTCTGCCAGAGCCACCAGAGACTTTCTAGACTCTGACTCTGACTCTGATTCTGAGGTGGATGAGCAGATTTTCTGTGCACAAGAGAATGTCTTGCACAAACCCAAGCAGGTACTAGTTGGATCTGGAGTTTTGAAAACTGTCACACCTTTTAAGAACCAATCCAGAGTTCCACCAGTCCCTGATTTCAAAAACAAGGGTATCAGAATTCTTTCTTCTGATGAGATAGAAGAGAAGAGAAAAGAAAAGGCAAAAAGTATTCCTGCAAACCATACTTCAGTTCCGTTTGCTTATAAACCAATCAGATTTACTCCAGAACAAAAGGGTAAATGGAAAGTCAATGACCAACCTATCCCTAATTCTGCAGTAAATCAAAGGAAAAACTCTTTTTGGTCCAAAGAATCTATTCCAAAGAACAATGCCAATTTCAAGAGAGCAAGTCAGGACAGAATGCCTGTTAAAACATCTGGTCCTAAAAAAATTCAATCACAAATGGCATATAATCCACAGATGTTGAAAAGAAACAGCAATATGCACCAATCATCTTCATGTTCTATCAACTGCAATTGCATTCAACTTCTATTAAAGCTGCAAAATCACTTGAACGGTCCTCACTGTATTCTGAATCAGTCATTTGAAAGGAAAAATCCTAAGACTACTCAGAATATACAGAGAAAATCCTCTGGCACGCCATCAAAGAATGGAAAGCCAGCAGGTAAATCTGTTAACACCCCTAAGCCTAAGCAGAAAGGACCCATTATGAAATGGGTACCTAAAAAGAACTAATCTGTCTTGCAGAAGCCTCATGTGCAGATCTGGTACTTAGATTCAGGCTGTTCCAGGCACATGACAAGCAACAAGGAGCTGCTGATTTCATTCAAAGACAAAATGGGTAGTGCAGTAACCTTTAGAGGCGATGGACAAGGACAGATTAGAGGTTATGGGGTTTTGAATAATGGTGGTGTTTCAGTTTCAAAAGTTGCTTATGTTGAAGGTTTAAATCATAATCTGCTTAGCATAAGTCAACTGTGTGATCATGGATTCGATGTCAATTTTAAGAAGAAATATTGTTCTTTGTTACTTTTTGAGTCTGGTCAAGAGCTTTTAAGAGCCGACAGAAAAGGCAATCTTTACAAAATGAATTTTAATCCTAATCAAAATTCTAAAACAGAAAAACTCTGTTTAGTCTCTCTAAATAAGGAAGATGTCTGGCTCTGGCATAAAAGATTTGCTCATCAAAAAATTTCAAACCTTGACAAGCTCGTGAAACTTAACTTAGTGAAAGGTCTGCCTTCGTTTAAATTTGACAAAGACCATCTTTGTTCTGCATGTGAATTGGGTAAGCTGAAAAGAGCTTCACACAGAACAAAAAGTGATCACAATTGCCCTAGACCTTTGCATATGCTTCATGTGGATCTTTGTGGTCCAATTTCTGTGCAAAGTCTATCTGGCAGAAAGTATATTCTTGTTCTTATAGATGAATTTTCTAGATATACTTAGGTTGAGTTCATCAGAGTAAAATCTGATGTCCCAAAATTTCTGATAAGTTTGTTGAAAAGGATACAGGTTCTGTTAGGTCTTAAAATTCAAAAGTTGAGAAGTGATAATGGGACAGAATTCAAGAATGCCAGAATTGATGCCTACCTATCAGAGGAAGGAATCTGTAACATCCTGAATTTTCGTTAATAGTATTTTAATGAGAATTGGGATTTATTTGTATTTTGACTAACCTTGAATTATATGGAAGCTTTATAATTCAATAGGGTTAAAATACAAGGGATTTAAAGTTGGATGTTACTTGTGGGAATATTGGAAATTGAGGGGGGTGTTGGGTCACTTTTGGAAGTATGTATGGATAAAGGTTAAAAGGAAGTAGATATTATCTCATTTTCTTGTTTTGAGTCGGCAAGAAGAGCAGAGAGAAAGGAAATAGAGAGAAAAGAGAGAAAGAAAGGAAAGAAACTTGGATCATCAAATTGGTAAGGATTTGTGTTGGTTTCTGATATAATTTGTTATAGATGTTGGGTTGTAAACGAATCTGCTTGTTGATTAGGTTTCCAGAAATCAGTAACAACAGATTGGAATCGAAATCGTGCAGAAAAGTGGGTTTTTGCAAATAAGGTGAGTTCATTCGATTCTTTGTACAAATCAGTGTTTTTAAGTTATAGTAACCTTGGTATATTTGTATGAACTGACTGAGGATTGATTAGAATGAGTATATTGAACTGATTTCATGTTTTAAATCGATTTGAGGACTTGTTGAACGGACAGTACGCAAAACCTTGAAAGTCCCGGTAGTGGCAAGTCCCGGTAGTGGCAAGTCCCGGTAGTTGGAAGTCCCGGTAGTGGCAAGTCCCGGTAGTTGGAAGTCCCGGTAGTGGCAAGTCCCGGTATGTTATATTATCAAGTCCCGGTGGTTTATCAAGTCCCGGTATGCTATTTTAATTGGAGTCCCGGTATGCTATTTTATTGGGAGTCCCGGTATTGGAAATCCCGGTATTGGTTTCTGATTGTTTTGCTGTTACGTATTGGAGTCATTTTAAAGCGAAATATAGGAGTATGGGTACTCGTTTTGAGTGTAAAATAGCATTTGAACACTTTGAACATGTTTTTATGTGCCAATTACAAACCCAAAGTCTTGTGATTGACGTCGGTTGTTCGGATGCTTTTAGCTATGGTTTTGAATAAGGGCTGAATAAGGTATTCTTAGATTTGAGAATATGTTGTGAGTTTATTCACTTAACTCTAAAATTATCCATTGAAATTGATATAGGTATGTCTTAAACTATGTCTAAATGCTTGGGTATGATTTAATTGAAAGATAGTAGGCTCAATAACTCGATTTTGTGAACTGACTAAATGAAGAAGATGATGAATAGTGCTTGAGCAATTATCACTTTTTCGAATGGAAGATCGGAGATTTCCATTTTTATAGGGAAGATCAGAGATTTCCCATTGTGAAGGGAAGATTTGAGATAGGCATAAAGTAATTTGTAATCTCTACTTCCGGATTAAGAAATAGGCAGGTTTTGACTTGTAATTTCTTGAATAAGAGTATTGACTTTGAATCTGGGATGATTTATGGTAAACTCTTGGTAGTATTATTATGGCTAGACGAATTAGTCATAAGTATGGGAGTGGGGTAGATTCCCAGTAGTGAAAGGAGTTGTTGTACGGTAAGAAAAGGAATAATCAAGTTTGTTGTAACTTGTTTACATTGATTTTACAAATGTTATCTTGGAAACGAATGTTCTCACTAGGCGTTGGCCTAATCATTTTAAATGATGTTTTCTTACCAGGTACCAGCTCGGGGAGGTAAAGGGTTGTGGGACGAGCATTTTGATATAGCAGAGGTGGATGAATTTAACAAAGAAGAGATTCGAATGGATTGATAGATAACTTGATTAATCTGGTTGTAGTGACATAATTAGATTGATAAGTTATTTGAAGGATCTTGTAATGTGAATATACTCTTGATGGTTAATCCACTGCCTGTTTTTATAAGTTGAAGTATTTATTGTCATAACCTGTTATAACTTGAGGTTTAAATTGGCTAAGATTTTGGGGTGTTACAATATGGTATCAGAGCACTAGTTTAAGCGAACTAAGTATGCTGATAAGATTCTTAGACTTAAGCTGAGATGGAGTAGGTTATGATATGTGAGATATGGGTAGAAGTGTTAAGACGGGATAGTCTTAGAGTCAACGGAAATACGTGAAATTAGTACTGTGACAATGGTAACGAGGATTCTCTTGTATGATATGTTCACAATTCCAATTAGCTACTGTTATTATGAATATATATTTACACGAGCATGCTTATTTCAGAATTATTACAGTGACTAACGATCGATAAGGTACGTTTTGTATGTGTGTACGTGCATAACCATTTCTTATGGTTATCCCTTTATGTTATAGTAGAATGATGGTGAATACGCCACCAAGGTCCTTTGAAGAACAGATCAGTATTGAGTGGAGGTTGGAAGGATAACCTGGAATTGGCGGGACTCATGAAAGTCCGCCAAGGCAACCTTTAGTAGGTGGATTGATATGTGTGGAGATAGAGTATGAGATGATTGATCAAGATGGAAATGGTATGACATGGTGGAGTATGTGGATCGTGGAATGCCAGTATAGCAAATGTTATAAGGCCGAGAGGGCGACCACTGGTCGGAAGTAGAATGTCAATGATAAGTTACGTAAGTAAGACGATTGACCTCGTTTGAGTAAGTAGCCTTCAATTGCGAGGAAAGTTTTATGTCCGGTGTTTTAGTGTGTGTTACATGAGTTTTCATGATTTCAAACCAAATGCATAAATAACAGTTTTAGTCAAGGTTGAATTAGCATGTGCGAAAGTGTATTTAAAGAAAAGGCAATCCCATTTACGTCGCACAACGAAATTTTTGAAGTTTTTACAAAGTATTTCTTACTTTACATGAAAAGTTGAATTGTAGCAAGAAAGCGTTGGTCAGCAAAACGTTTAATAACTAACAGGAGTATGGACCTATTAAACATCATATAAATAAGTGAGAGAACCGACTAGTTTATTTCGTGTCGGTCAAACTTTTTCGAATTGTTGTCGTACAAAGAGATTTTCATTTAGTATATTACCGTCGTAACAACACTGTTTTGGTTGAGAAGGATTGAGTTTTCGGAAATTTAATATGCAAACGATTCTCGAGATCGTTGTGCAGTACTTTGGGGTATGTGTGCCCAAGTTGTTCCCAGTAGGGTTATTTAAAATGAGAAAATGTGCGAAATGATTTGTCATGCATAAAGGCTATGAACTCGCTAGGTCGTAGAGTATTACGTTATAAGCTAAGAAAGAACTCCAAGAGTGGAGAGGTGTTGGATAAACCTTGGGAGAAAGTTTGTAGTTTTGGTAATTGTGTTCAAATGAGAGATGAACAGTGTTAGAGTCGAAAGTGGACTTTAGTTTCGGTTGTATGAGAGTCTGTACCCTTGTTCGCTGACTAGGAATACAGTTGCCGAGGGACGGTTGTGTCCGGAGGAAGAATTAGGTTCAGTTAGGGACCTTAAGGTTAAGGAAGTGTTGACATGTCAAATATTGACTTTGAAGTCGATAGTTGTGTAAGGTGTATGAGACCTTTCGTCTGTCATTGGGTGCGGTCTGGGTGCGGTCTGGGTGCGTCCTGCGTATGCCTGTGCGGACAGGAACAAAAAACCGTGAGCGGTACCGGTATGCTGTTATGCAGAGGGTATACGCAAAGCAAATTTTTATCGTGTACGACATAGTTAAGGATTTTGAGTGATTGACGAATAAATCACTAATGAAAGAAGTTTTGATTTATTGTTGCACAAGAGAAAAATATGTAGTCAAAGCACGCTTTTAATGTTTATTGTGGATGTGCAATATTTATGATGTATTACGTTCAAAAAAAAATGTGAACATGTGGGTTGGAGGATTTTGGTAAATCCGACCATGTAAAGTTTTAAGAGTGGTAAACCTTTGTTTGGGGCCGATGGCCAATTAAGGGATTAAAAAGGGTAAAGATTTTGGGTAACAATGTATTTTGGTTTACGTAATCGTGTGAGTGACACATGTTTAACCAAACGTTTATTTTGGCCTTAAAGGCTTGATTTATATTCAAATGAGTCTTTTGAATGTTTGTCAGTTTTAGTGACTCGAGATGGAGTCTTGGATGTGTTATATGCTTAACTGCTTTCTATTTGAACAAGTGTCGGTCTTAGGTGTAAAGACTGTTTGATAAATTTCGTGTTCTTAATACCTTTGGAACTAATGAACCTTGGCGAAATATATATACATTGTGGAGTATAAAAGAGTTGCATATACGTGTACATATATATATACATGTATAATTGACTTCGTTGGGAAAGTAGCAATGAAGGGGTCGTAGGATTATCATGCCTCGAAGCGTATGTTGCATAATGATCATTAGATCCTTTGAGTAGATGGCTCGGTTTTGAACTCAGTTGAGTCTTAAGAGCATTGACCCGATTTGATAAGCTCGACGTAGGCGTGGGGTTGAAATTGCATGAATGATATTGTAATTGAAGTTTACTTGACGTGAATGCATTGGTTATCCTTTTGGGGTCATATTTGAATGTTAAGTTCAAGTTAATTAGAAAATCGTGAGTGGTAGTTCAACTAAAGTTGGGGAGGAGATATTTAGTGAAATAAACTCGGTTTTTTGGGCGAGAAAACAGGAATATAAATGTTTTGTGTATGAGTCTATGAGAGACCTGGTCTGTGGTTAATGTTATGGGTGGAGATTGTACGAACGAGTAGTGCCATGAATTGCCAAGATAGATATGTCAACTAGTATGTAATGTGAAGTCAGAAAGAGGGAGTATCCGAATGGAAGTTTTCGGGGATTCCGGATGGAAAGTACTATTTGTCAATAAAGTTGATGGAGCATGTGGCTTGTAAGTTGGTGTGGTATAGTGAGCAAAATCGTTAAGGAATATAAGTTGCTCCTTATGTGTGAAAGAATTGTACGAGAAAATATTAGTTGAAGATCTAAGAATGGGTAGTAACTTCGAACGGTAATGTAGTTTTAAGATAACTTGGTTAAATATTTTAAGTTAGAAATCTTAGTGAAACTGTTTGGTTATGGTTCGTAATGAGAAAATACTATCGATATGTGGAAAGTTGGGAGAAAGAGACAAGTAATACTTGAAAGATAGTATTCCACGCTAACGTGGGGAAGCAATGATAGAAAGATTGGACTTAAGAATGTAGTCTTACTACAAGTTCATTGGAGTTATCACCTTTGATATACAACCCTTTAGTGCTTGGTTGAGACGTGTTTGTGTGGTGCGATAGTGATGTGAGAAGGTGATAGCATTTTGTGTCGAAGAAACGTGTAAGTCATGGATGCAATGATGGATTGCCGTAGTTTTTGAAGCATAATTGATGAGAAAAGTTGTTATGTGAAGGAGCGGGAATCGTTTTTAGAAAAACTTTTTGATAAATTACAATCTAAGAGGGTGAATATAGGTATAATGGTATTATATCTTTGAGTTGTTAATGTGACTTTAGAGTCGGAAGAGAGTATGTGAGATAGGTACCCTTCTTTGTTTACCTGATTTCGATTTCGGGGACGAAATCATTTTCAAGTTGGGGAGTATTGTAACATCCTGAATTTTGGTTAATAGTATTTTAATGAGAATTGGGATTTATTTGTATTTTGACTAACCTTGAATTATATGGAAGCTTTATAATTCAATAGGGTTAAAATACAAGGGATTTAAAGTTGGATGTTACTTGTGGGAATATTGGAAATTGAGGGGGGTGTTGGGTCACTTTTGGAAGTATGTATGGATAAAGGTTAAAAGGAATGAGATATTATCTCATTTTCTTGTTTTGAGTCGGCAAGAAGAGCAGAGAGAAAGGAAATAGAGAGAAAAGAGAGAAAGAAAGGAAAGAAACTTGGATCATCAAATTGGTAAGGATTTGTGTTGGTTTCTGATATAATTTGTTATAGATGTTGGGTTGTAAACGAATCTGCTTGTTGATTAGGTTTCCAGAAATCAGTAACAACAGATTGGAATCGAAATCGTGCAGAAAAGTGGGTTTTTGCAAATAAGGTGAGTTCATTCGATTCTTTGTACAAATCAGTATTTTTAAGTTATAGTAACCTTGGTATATTTGTATGAACTGACTGAGGATTGATTAGAATGAGTAGATTGAACTGATTTCATGTTTTAAATCGATTTGAGGACTTGTTGAATGGACAGTACGCAAAACCTTGAAAGTCTCGTGTTAGTGCTAATATGTCTTCAAGGTTTAATGTAGAAAGTCAAATGACAAAGTCAATGTTATTGTGTTGTTACTGTGTGGTTTATACCTTGTGTGTCTAGGTATAAATAGGCTTGTTTAGTGTTTGTTATAGTAACACTTACACTAACTGTTAAGAGAGAACCTTTAGAGAGAACAGTGCTGAACTCATATCTTGTAACATGTTCTTGATGTAATTGGATGACAAATTCTCTATTTTCTCTATCTTGAAATATCTTGGTTTAACAATTGGTATCAGAGCAGGATTCGAGATTTAGAGGAGTTTTTCAGTGATCAATCTTGAAAACTTTGATGAATTCTACAAGAAAATTCGATTGATTTTCTGGATTTATCAAGAAAATCTCATTTTCTTGAAATTTGATCAAAATTTTCTGATTTTTGATCGAATTGGTCTGCAATTTGGTTCTTTGGATTCGTCTTACTGATTAGAGCAATTTTCATTCAAGGATTGAGAACTAATTCAAAGGATTTCAAGTTCAATTTTGCTTTTTTCTGATTTTTTTGGTTTGTTCGAATTGGCTACTGTTCGATCTTCAATCTTCTGATTCAGAGGTTTTCAGAGGTTTGTATATGAAGAAGAAGTGTTCGAATTCATATTTCGATCAGATCTGCAGAGTTTGGTTTCAGTGATTTTGAGTTTTAAGTGATTTCTGTCGTTTTTGGAAGAATCTCGCAAGATCCAAACTTCTCGCAAGATTCATACTACTTTTCGCAAGCTTCATCGAACTATGTGTTGTTCTTCGTTCAAGTCTACATCTCGCAACCAACTGACCCGAGTTTTAGAGCTTTTCGCAACCCACTGACCCGAATTCTAAAACTTTTCGCAAGCTTCTTTTGCGAAAAGTGAGTTGTCAGATTTCAAGCATTGTCCAAGGCTACTTTTCGCAACCGTTGCTTGCGAGTTTCTCCACTTTGCGCAACTGTTGCTTGCGAGTTTCTCTACTTCTCGCAACCTTGGCTTGCGAGTTTCTTACTTCTCGCTTCTTTGAGTTGCGAGTTTCTGACTAGGTTTTTTTTTCTGACGTTTTTCAGTCTTGACTTTCTGTTGACCATGGCTAATCAAGAGGGGTTTTACAAGAACGATATAATGATGTCGTTGGGATCGAATATTCATCCTCCGGTGCTTATAAATGAAAACGAGTTCTCGCAATGGCAAGATCGTTTCATCAATTTTGTGGAATCGCAAAATAATGGTGCAAACATTATGCGATCATTGATGGAAGGTCCGTTTGTAAAACCGTATGTGAATTTTCCGGCTACCGCAACTACTCCGGCTTCAAGATCTCTTAAGAAACCCGAAGATTATACACCGGAAGAAAATTTGCGATGTCAAGGAGATAGGGAAGCCAAGTCTTTTCTCATTCAAGCTCTTCCAAACCACGTATATAATAGAATTGATTGTTATAAAAATAACATAACAATGATGTGGTCTCAACTTGAGAAAATCATGTTAGGTTCCGCGGTTGCAACACAACTCCGACAAACGCGATTTATGAACAATTTTGAAGGTTTCAAGGCCAAGGAGAACGAGTCGTTAAAGAGTGTTTTTGATCGTTTTTGGGGGGTGATAAATGATCTTTATAAGATAAAAGTCACCAAGACGGAATTGGAAGCTAACTTGAAGTTCCTAAATGCCCGGTACTTGAATGTCCCGGTAGTGGCAAGTCCCGGTAGTTGGAAGTCTCGGTAGTGGCAAGTCCCGGTATGTTATATTATCAAGTCCCGGTGGTTTATCAAGTCCCGGTATGCTATTTTAATTGGATTCTCGGTATGCTATATTAAGTCCCGGTATGCTATTTTATTTTGAGTCCCGGTATTGGTTTCTGATTTTTTTGCTGTTACGTATTGGAGTCATTTTAAAGCGAAATATAGGGGTATGGGTACTCGTTTTGAGTGTAAAATAGCATTTGAACACTTTGAACATGTTTTATGTGCCAATTACAAACCCAAATTCTTGTGATTGACGTCGGTTGTTCGGATGCTTTTAGCTATGGTTTTGAATAAGGACTGAATAAGGTATTCTTAGATTTGAGAATATGTTGTGAGTTTATTCACTTCACTCTAAAATTAGCCATTGAAATTGATATAGGTATGTCTTAAACTATGTCTAAATGTTTGGGTATGATTTAATTGAAGGATAGTAGGCTCAATAACTCGATTTTGTGAACTGACTAAATGAAGAAGATGATGAATAGTGCTTGAGCAATTATCACTTTGTTATGAAACTGATTTTAACATGAGTTGTCGATAGTTGTAAGGACTTGTCATCATCAGTAATGAGTCCAAATAGATGACTATGAGTTATGCCATGATTGATTCCCGTGCTAAATTGCAAAGAGGGGATAGTTGAGAAGTCGAGATGTCGAGAGATTAATATTCTTTATAGATGTATATATAGAATATGTTTTGAGATAAATATATTATATGTGTAGTTGAGAAGTCGCGGTATCGAGAAAGTAATATTCTTTATAGATGTATATATAGAATATGTTTTGAGATAAATATATTGTATGTTATGCACATACCATAGTAAGAGTTATAATACCTATGTATTATGTTGTGGTTGCTAAAAATAGGCATCCGGTCATCGGGGGCACCTTAGTATGCTATAATGGGAACCGATTACTAGCCATTGACCAAAGGGATGTAATTTTTAGTGATTGAGTGTACCTTGAATCATCGGGGGTCCCGGTTGTGTATCGCGATATATTAATCCCATTGGGACCATTGATTCTGAGGTGGGGAGGACGTGAAATGTGGAATAGGCAGATTTTGATTTGTAATTCCCATTTCGAATGGAAGATCGGAGATTTCCATTTTTATAGGGAAGATCAGAGATTTCCCATTGTGAAGGGAAGATTTGAGATAGGCATAAAGTAATTTGTAATCTCTACTTCCGGATTAAGAAATAGGCAGGTTTTGACTTGTAATTTCTTGGATAAGAGTATTGACTTTGAATCTGGGATGATTTATGGTAAACTCTTGGTAGTATTATTATGGCTAGACGAATTAGTCATAAGTATGGGAGTGGGGTAGATTCCCAGTAGTAAAAGGAGTTGTTTTACGATAAGAAAAGGAATAATCAAGTTTGTTGTAACTTGTTTACATTGATTTTACAAATGTTATCTTGGAAACGAATGTTCTCACTTGGCGTTGGCCTAATCGTTTCAAATGATGTTTTCTTACCAGGTACCAGCTCGGGGAGGTAAAGGGTTGTGGGATGAGCGTTTTGATATAGCAGAGGTGGATGAATTAAACAAAGAAGAGATTCGGATGGATTGATAGATAACTTGATTAATCTGGTTGTAGTGACATAATTAGATTGATAGGTTATTTGAAGGATCTTGTAATGTGAATATACTCTTGATGGTTAATCCACTGCCTGTTTTTATAAGCTGAAGTATTTATTGTCATAACCTGTTATAACTTGAGGTTTAAATTGGCTAAGATTTTGGGGTGTTACAGAATCTCCCAGAACTTCTCAGCTGCCAGAACTCCTCAACAGAATGGTGTTGTGGAAAGAAAGAACAGAACTCTGGTAGAAGCCGCCAGAACCATGTTGGCAGGATCTATTCTTCCTATCAACTTCTGGGCAGAAGCAGTCTCAACAGCCTGTTTTACCTAGAACAGAGTTGTCATAGTAAAAAGATTCAAAAAGACTCCTTAAGAACTCATCAACAACCGAAGACCGAATGTGAAATACTTTCATGTTTTCGGGTGCAAATGCTACATCTTGAATGACAGAGATCAGTTGGGTAAATTTGACAAGAAGGCCGACGAGGGAATCTTTATTGGTTACTCTTTAACCTCTAAAGCCTACAGAGTTTACAACACAAGAACCAGAGTCATTCAAGAGAGTATAAATGTATCCTTTGATGAAAGGTCATCAAGTTCCTCTGATTGCAAATCACCAGAGGGGATATAGACTGAAGAAAAGGCTAGTTCATCAAAAACAAGGGGAGAAGATATCAATCTGGTATTCAACGATTTCTTCGAAGATGATGATTCCTCTGAAGACATCACCAGAGGCAACCAAGCTCAGAACTCTGTTGAACAGAACTTAATAGGCACATCTCTAACTAGTCCCTCCAATTCTTCACCATCTACTTCTCTGTCTACAGGTCTAATTCAGAGAAATGAGGGACAACAGTCAGATGTAGGAGAACCTGAACAAGAGCCACCATCACCCCTTCTGACTCATATTGGAAGAAATTCCTTATATGAAAGCTCACCCTCTCAGAGCCCTATTGGTACATCACAGAGCAATGAAGCCACTCTTCAGAGTAGTGTGCCTCAGAGCCCTGGTGCCAATCCTCAGAGCTCTGATGCTGACATACGTATTTTCCCATCAGAAGCACAGACTCCACCGGTTGTCCATGCTCCAATGACCAGATGGACAAAGGATCACCCCCATCATCATATTATAGGTGTTGCTGAAGATGGTGAAAAGACAAGCTCTGCAACAATCAACGAGGCATTCTTTGTAAATTTCTTAAGTTTGATTGAGCCGAAGAAGATTTCTAAAGCCCTGGAAGACCCAAACTGGATTGAAGCCATGCAACAGGAGCTTCTGGAATTTGAAAGAAATAAAGTTTGTTCCTTGGTTCCACTTCCTAAAAATAAAGCCGCTATTGGAACCAAGTGGGTGTTCAGAAATAAGAAAGATGAGGATGTGTTATCATCATAAACAAAGCACGGTTGGTTGCCAAGGGATATTGCCAAGAAGAAGGTATTGATTATGATGAAACCTTTACACCTGTGGCTAGGCTAGAAGCGATCAGAATCTTCTTAGCCTATGCTGCCCAAAAGGTTTCAAGGTCTATCAAATGGATGTGAAATCTGCCTTTCTGAATGGCAAACTCCAAGAAGAAGTCTACATCCAGCAACCACCAGGTTTTGAAAGCTCAGAGTTTCCAGACCACGTATACAAGTTAGACAAAGCTCTGTATGGCCTTAAACAAGCCCCCAGAGCCTGGTATGAAACTCTGTCAAATTTTCTGTTGGTCAACCATTTCGAAAAAGGTACTGTCGATACAACTTTATTCATTAGGAGGTATAAAAATGACATTCTTCTGGTACAGATATATGTTGATGACATTATCTTTGGGTCTACTAGGCAGGAGTATTGTGACAGGTTTGAGGATTTGATAAAAAGTGAGTTTAAAATGAGCATGATGGGAGAACTTTCCTTCTTCCTTGGTTTACAAGTTAAACAATCCATCAGAGGCACCTTTATTAGTCAATCAAAACATGTCTCTGATATTTTGAAAAAGTATAAGCTCATTAACTCAAATCCTATGAAAACTCCTATTGCCACTGGAGTGAAACTTGACCATGATCCTCAAGGTCAATCTGTGGATGTCAAAAACTACAGAGGCATGATAGGGTCACTTTTGTATTTAACTGCAAGCAGACCTGATATAATGTTTGAAACCTGTCTTTGTGCCAGATTTCAAGCAAATCCTAAGGAATCCCATTTGTTTGCTGTCAAGCGTATCTTTAAATATCTCAAAGGGACTCAATTCTTAGGTCTCTGGTATCCTCTTAATTCTGGTTTTGAGCTTGTAACATACATAGATTCGGATTATGGAGTATGCAGGAATGACAGAAATAGTACTTCTGGTAGTTGTCAATTGCTTGGAGATAAACTAGTCAGCTGGACATCCAAGAAACAGAACTGTGTATCAACCTCTACAGCAGAAGCAGAATATGTTGCTGTTACTAGTTGTTGCTCTCAAGTAATCTAGATGAAAACACAACTCAAAGACTACGGCCAGGAGTACAACAAAGTCCCTATTCTGTGTGACTCCAAGAGTGCTATAGCAATTACAGCTAATCCATTTCAGCACTCAAAGACGAAACATATCGATATAAGGTACCATTTCATAAAGGATCATGTTGAAAAAGGGACGATTGAAATGTACTTTGTTTCAACCGACTTCCAACTTGCTGATTTGTTTACAAAAGCCCTTGATGAAAGGAGATTTAACTTCTTAATCAGCAAGATGGGTATGCTGAACATGTCCTCCTAACTCTGTTTAAAATTCAACAGAGCCTCTGATGTTCATCCCAGAGCTCTGTCAAAATAGTTAGGTAGGATACATCACAAGAGCCTCTGATGTTCATCTCAGAGCTCTGCCAGCATACTTTTTCAATATTTTCTTCTGTGAATTTCAAATCTGTATATTCTTTACTCTGTTTTGTAAATATTCTTTAATCTTTCAAAAAGTTGCAAGCAAAGAGAAAGCTGAAAAGATAAATCTGTTAATTAAGCTCATCATTTTAGGGGGAGCTTAAAAAGAAAATAAGCATGGTTTAAGGGGAGCAAGTCAAAACAATTTCAGATCTAAATGACTTTGCTCGTTGAACGTAAAGGAAAAATCTCTTTAAGGAAGGGAAAACCTGTTCTGATGAAAACATTTTTGATAATGTCAAAAACCTACCAGAACTCTGATATTTCACCAGAGCTTTTGATGATGTTCACCAGAACTCTGTGAAATCTCTGAGACAGTTCTGCTTTCGTTCTTTGACTATTCTCACATCAGATACAGGATTTGCAAATGATTTTAGGGTAAAGGTGAAACATTTTGGGTTACTTGAAAGAATGAACAAGGTCAATCAACAGAGGCAAAATTGTGCTGAGTTCCACCAGAGCTCTGCCAGTTTTCTGCCTTATCATCAGAAATGCGGTCATTAGAGATGCGGGTTATTTTTTAGCGTCAACTGCATGTCACCCACAAATCTCTAACCGTGACGGTTCTATTGCCCAAAAGTTGTCAGACCCAAAACCAACGTGGCATTTTCTGATTGAAAGACCAATCGTTAGATGTTTCCACGTTCTACTGTAGAGGTCGTTCCACTATCTGACACTCGAGTACCTACAGTACCTACGATGGTTATCCAACCAGATATTTCGAGTGTAAATACCCATTCATTTGACCCATTTCATTTCTTACGACTTCTAAGTATTTAAACCTTCAAAATCTTCCCTCCTTTGTTCAAATATCCTCCTTGAGTTCTTCAAACCCTAAAACCTGCAACAATGGCAGAACAAGCAAACTCTGCTGAATCAAGCAGAATAGTGCCCGTTGATCAAATAGTGATCGAACCCTACGAGTTTGTAGATAACAACTACAGATTCGACGCCAATCCAGCCAACTTTTTGCCCATTTACCATGTTTTTGTTGAGTTCTTCAGAAACTCAAAACTTTTCCAAGCCATTACAAGATACGACGATGATCTTCCACAAATCTATGTCCAACAATGGTGGACAACATGCCAGTTCCTTCCAGAGAGGAAAGGGATTATTGGAAACGTCGATTCAGGCAGAGAAGGAGGAGCAGGAACGGTTCGTATTCGTGACAAAACCTTTAGAAGAATTTTTGGAATGCAAACCAAAGAACAGTTGGGAATCCCTGCATTTGAAAAACCCCCCCAAAAATCCCCGTTCTTCTTGCATTTGCTCGTTTCTTGGGCTACAACAAAGATTTGATCAAGATTGGAGACTTCAAAAGAGGCAATCTATCTCCAGTATGGAACTTCATGTTCTCCATACTCAACAGAACCCTAACCTGCAAGAGTGGTAGCCAAGACCAAGCCAGCACTGAAATTCTACAAATCATGTATGGTTTATACTTCAACAGGCATTTCGATTATGCCAAAATCCTGTATGAAGAGCTTCTAACCGCAGTGAACACCAAGACATCAACCCTGGCGAAAGGAGGAATGGTGGGAGAGCACATGAATCTGAAGCACATCATATTTCCAAGGTTTATTAGTCTGGTGATAAGGGAGGCATTTCCTGCTCTGCAACTTGTTCAACAGGGCAATCCAACTCCTGGATGGGTAATGTCAAGATTCAAGCCGACAACATCAGGTCTGTATCCTAACACCATAAGAGTACCTCAAACTATGCTCTCTTTGATAAACCCAAACCATATATCTGTACAAAACTATAGACATGTTGCTCAACCTCAAGAACCTGAGGTGAGATCCCCATCATACATAGGTCCTGAGCCATCACTAGAGTCAGATAGTGTGGTAAGAGAAGAGGAAGAAGTGGTCAGACCAGAGGTCAGAAAACCCACAGTGGGGTCTACCTCTGATAATAATGAGGAAGAGGAAGTAGCGGACAAAGCATCCCCTATGGAGGCTGTCCAAGAGGAAGTTAGGGAAACTGCAGAGGAGGTGGCAGAGAGTTCGTCCTCCGGCAGTGGTGAGGAAGAGGAATCTGAGGGAGAGACATCTGAGTCTTCTAAATCCCTAGAAGCCGAGGGAAATGTGAGCATAGAAAAAGATATTCTTGTGAACACACATGTGCGTTTTCCTAGCCCATCTCCCAGTGCTATAACACAATCTGTCCTTGGTGATCAAGACCAAATAGACATTGAAACAGAGGTGCACACCTCGAACCCTAACCAGCCAAACCCATCAGAGGCAACTCTTCATGCCTCTGGTATGCACGAAACTGGGGAATCCCTATTTGGTAGTGATGTTACATCACCCCAGGACATCAATAGGACAACTACACACGCTGAAGCCTCTGTGGCTTGCATAGACTTAACACAAACTAGTCCTGAGATCTTTCGAATCTCACGTAAGCTATGTCCAACTCAGGGACATTGGTTTGACTTAGTGTCACAAGGGAAGACCTGTCTTGATCCCAGATCTTCCCATCACATCAGATTTCCTTCTCCAGAACCTGAGCTGGAAGAGGAACCTCTTATCAGAACACCCAGAGATGTATCTCCTGAAAATGAACATCAAGGACAGGGTGGAAGTCCTCCAAGAGTCAACATTAATACAGCTCTTGATGGAGGCGCCTCTAAGCTCGAGGCTGACTTGAATCCATGTGGTAGAGACAAGGTTACCACAACTTCTTATAATGTCACAAGAGCAGAGCTCACAAGCTTCTGTCACAGTATTAGTAACTCTTTGAATGAGTATAAACTTATCAATGAGGCAAAAGAGGAGCTGATCCGCAAGGAGAATGCTTCTCTAAAAGAAGAGCTGCAAGAGATCACCAGAAAACATGCAGAAACTTCCCAAAGATTTGCCGATTGGGAAAGGGCCAGAGTAGAGGAGACAGAGAAGCTGAAAAGAGAAATATCTGATCTGAAGAGAACCATGGCAGAGAATCACACAGCATCAATCAACAGAACTCTGCCAGTACCTTCGCTCATTCTGTCAGAGAACAACATAAGAACCTTGACAGAGATGATTAATACCTCTGTCAAGACTGCTATCAAAGAGGCGACTGCACCAGAGGCCGATGTGCCATTCCCTGACAAACAACCGATCGACCTAGCTTACATGGGAGGATTCAGAAAGATGGTTTTGAGTAGGATGATGATCGTGTCCTCCAAGTTCGTTCAGAAAGCTCAAGCAACAGAGCGACACATTCAAACATCTCTTGACTCTCACAAATTTAATTTTGAGAGTCAAGTAGATGAAATCAGAGATGCTGCAACAGAGGTTGAAGATGTTTTGAAAAGGGCGGTTGTTACCTTCACAGATACCATCTTACAGACCGTGTCGAACAAGAGGCCTGCAGAAGGGAGTCCAGGTGAAGGACCCTGTAAGAAGAAGGGTAAGTTTGTTGTCCCGGACTCTCCCATCGTTACGCAACTATCTGACGAAGCAGATGATGCAGAGGTTGCTACGGGTGAGACCTCGGTCCAACAAAAGGGGGAGACAGAGACACCAGGGCAGAAAGCGACAGAGGAAACACCAGCAGGGACACAGGGATGATAGAGTTCGACTATATCTTCAAAAATAAAACGCTCAAAGCACCATAAAAAGCGTCGACATCTCAACCACCAGAGATTATCATTCTAGATACTCCTCCCCAATCCCCAAGGACTGAACCAGAGAGAACCGAACCATTCTCTACTGATGAACAATCTAACCCAAACTGCACAAGAGCCTAAAAACCAAACTGACACCATGATAGCTGAAACCCAACCTGAAAACCAACCCAAAACCAACCTGAGCAGAACCCAGAAACCCAACACTCAGAAAAACCTTCATTAGAAGAAGTGTTTTCATATCTCTATGCTGACAGAGATATAATCCCAATAAACGTTGTACCCAATAACCCTTACCTGAACCCCATCAGAGCCAACAGACTTACAGACGATAGGCGAAGGTTCATCTCAACAAAATCACATCTGAACAAAGCCATCAACTCATCGTTTGGGATCGGCAGAATTTTGAAGATAGAACAAAGAAAGTTTGCCTATGACAGAATTCTGTACCATCTTTACACAGTGGAATCAGAAGACAAGAAGATAGAAACCTTCAACGATAATGATCTTGTGCTTCTGAATCCCTATGATCTAGTAACTCTTCATGGCTATTGCGTCAACTTCCACGACAGATTCAGAGGCGCAAGGACAGCTTTGGCCGAAGTTCAGTATGCTATGCAAGAGCACATCAACCTCAGAACGCAAGTTGATTTTCCGCTAGGCGTAGAGTTTGAAATTGAGAAACTGGCGATTGCACCTCCAAATGAGAATCTTGAGGGTTTTGGTCATTACAGAACAGGAACTGTGGTTGGAAATCCACCAATCTTTATCTGCCGACAGAAGGGCATCAAGAAGGCCATAAGATCAAAAGAAACTCACAAGTACTCAAGTGAATCGCTGCAGTATCTCAGGAACATTATCCTGAAACTTCCAAGAGAAAAGTGTCCAGAAGATGCGATGAAGAACTACATCAACCAAATAGATCTCATGTTAGAATTCAAAGACTTGATCAGAAGATTCGACAGAATTCTAAGAGGAGAGTACTATGCTTAGTGTACTAATTCTTTTGTACTGTATTGTAATCATCTTAAAAGAATAGTGCCAAGTTTCACAGAGGATGACTTTCTCCTCTTTGTCTTTTGTTTACCTCTTTGTAATTAGTATCATTTGTATTTTCAATACTTAGGGGGAGATTGTTAGCCCCAAGTATACAAGATGTAAAAGTATTGAAAATATCACAAGTCAGAAGACCACCAGAGATCCAGCAAAAGACTTAGAAGAAAATCAACCAGAAGATCATCAGAGCTCGACAGAGCTCTGGCAGAAGACTTCTTCTGTTCCACCAGAAAAATTGTTCACACCAAAAGACCATCAGAGCTCTGGCGTAAGAGCTCTGGTAGATGAAGACCTCTGTGAAGCTTAAGTCTCGTAGAAATCTCTAAGTGTCAGACATGTGTCCGTACTTTCCACGTCAGCTCTAAAAGGACGGAGACACACTTTCCACGTGTCATCCCAAGGTTAGATAGTACATTGTCTTTCACTTTATCAGGCTATAAATAGAAGGGTAGTGGAACACACATTTAAAAGCTTTTAGAAGAATTATTTGCCACAATTGTGAGAGCAAATACTGCAACATTCCTTTCCACTACCACTGTACGAATTATCACCTGAGAGATTTCAGAATACACACACAAGAAAGTGTTCTTGGTGTTATTCAAATATGTCAATATACGAGCAGCTTATTTATTGATCTTGTTATCATTTTACGGTTCATTGTTATTGATATTCTCACTGTTTCATATTCGTATGCACAATCACTCATATTTAAATAGCTTTATATTATGCTTCCGCTATCTGTGTTTATGCTATTTATATGAGACAACTTGAATCTGGGAACCTACAACATCAAAAAATAAATTCCCTTAGCCAAAACGGTACCTCTGTTTCTGACTATTATCATAAACTAAATGCGTTATGGAAACAATTTGATGCTTTAATTAAGCTACCATCTTGTTCCTGCAACGCTGTTCATGAACTTTCCAAACATAAATAGTTACTAAAGTTAATGCAGTTTTTAATGGGATTAAATGATGTTTATATGCATATAGGTACCAATATTTTGACCGCTGATCCCTTACCTTCTGTGAAAACCGATTTCTCTTTAGTATCTAGGGAAGAGTCACATCGTGGGGTCACCCGCTCTTCTTCAGATACTAAAGCTCAAAACTCTGCATTCTCTAGTAAATCTGCTGATAATAAGAAAAAAAAACTGGAAAACCTCCTCTTCTTTGCAAACATGGTGGGGTTAGTGGACATACTATTGAGAGATGTTTTAAACTAATTGCATTTCCAAAGAATTTTCGATTTACCAAAAAATAAATCAAATCAACCTTTTAAACCCCCTTCAATCAATGCTTGCACTGTAGATGGATCTGGCCGAAGTCAGAATCGCTCTAATTCTCTTACTGAAGAGCAAATCAACAAATTGTTAATGCTCACTGATCAAAAACAGACTGAGGGCATCTCTGTCAATATGGCAGGTACGTTCTCAACTAATTTTTTTTAAAGCATATTTTATTAAACCACCAAAATAGTTACACCAAACCCACTCTTTCACCATACAAACAGCCCTTGGAAATGGGCAGACTCACGAACCAAAACAAACAGTGGTGACAGAGCAGAAGAGCCTAAAAACTACTCAGTCTATTAAGACATTTACAACCACGACATCCAATACCAAAACTTCGGCAGAAGAGGGTCGTATTTGCGATAAACAAACTATCTGCCCCTCTCCAGAAAGCACGTCTCTGCTGCCACAGCTTACCGAACCAGCACGTTCCGAGTTACTGTGGTGATCCCGGATCTGCGAACCAACGTGCTACATCTAACGAGAGTTTTTTCCTCAAAAGAAACCCAACACCAAACAGAATGGGATACCCTGCCGCTGCACCCGAACTAAACCGGAACGCGAAAAAAGAATCTGAATAAGAAGGGGCTGCTACCACATTTTCTGCTGCCCAATTTCCAACGAACTAGGCTGAACCGCACTGCTGGGTCTGATCAGCGGTCTGAATCACTTCAGCCGCTACCCCTTCCAGCAAAGTGGCTGACCGGCCTTCAAAAATAGTAACTTCAGTCGGTTTTTTTCTTTCTTCTATACCCGATTCTTCGATACCATGACATCATTTTCAGGATTAGATCACTCTCGACGAATCTGTCAACCAACCGCTCCAGTCCACTTTTCGCCCGCCCAAACGGTTCACGATCCATTTGTAGGACTTTCTTTAGAATTCGAAGAATCTGTCTTCCAGATTACTTGTATCCGCTTTGAACACTACATTGTTACGATGGGACCATATAAAGTATAGGAAGCACCACGTCATTTCCTGCCATAGTTTTGGTTGCACCATCTCGCTTGAATCGGAGAATTTGAGACCCATACAATCCTTGCAACGAACCTATGCTTTCCTCCTCATGCCTCGACCATTTTGAGCACCAATTTCCACACGTTGGACACTTGTTGACATTGTACCAAGCCATGGTCCGTAGTCTCCATTTCTTCCCCGCAACCATTCTTCAAATTTTAATCGCTCTGGATGGATTGTTGATTATGGAGCTAATCAACATATGACTTCTTCTATTGCTTATCTTGAAAATATTATTGATATTTCTGATCTGAATTTAAGGGTTACTCAACCAAATGGTGATGAAGATGTTATAAACAAAATTGGAAATTTTAGGTTGAACAATAATGTTGTGTTATATGATGTCCTTGTTATCCCTGAATTTCATGTCAACTTATTGTCTGTTCATAAAATTGCTAGAGATAGTAAAATATTTGTTGGATTTGATGAATAAAAATGCTATCTTATTCAGGGTTATCCTCAAATGAGAATTGTGGGGACTGGTAGTGAACAAGGAGGTCTTTATTTTTTTGACCAATTTTCAAAGGGTGAGACCTTTAATTCTAATGTTTCAAATCATCCCTCAAATAGATCCAACATGCCTATTATGTGTTATGTTTCTCGTCTACTCTGGCATTGTCGTCTTGGTCACCCTACTGACCAAGTTCTCAATGTTTTAAAAGACAAACTGAGTTTAAGTAATGAAAGAAATTTACCTCGTTGTGATATTTGTCATAAAGCTAAGCAAACTAGGGATAAATTCAAACTTAGTGAACACACTTCCAAGAATCTTGGAGATATTGTTCATCTAGATTTATGGGGTCCCTATCGTGTGACTAGTAAGGAAAGATATAGATATTTTCTGACCATTGTTGATGATTTTACTAGGTCTGTGTGGGTTTACTTATTGAAACACAAGGATGAAGTTTATGATAATGTTATTGCTTTTCACAGTTTGTTGCACACCCAATTTGGAAAAAATGTAAAAGTTTTCAGAAGTGATAATGGAACCGAGTTTGTTAACAACCATCTAGGTGAGTTTTTTAAATCCAAATGAATTATACATCAAACTTCTTGCGTTTATACACCTCAACAAAATGGGGTTGTAGAATGCAAGCATAGACATTTATTAAATGTAGCTAGAGCCTTGATGTTTCAAGGGGAAATTCCTTTAAACATGTGGAGTGAATGCATTCTTACTGCTACTTATCTTATAAATAGAACTCCTACTTTTGTTTTAAATGGAAAATGTCTCAATAAACTTGTTTATGGATTTGCACCTGTTTTGTCACGTCTTAGAAATTTTGGATGTCTCTGTTTTGCTGTTAAACCCAATAATTCAGATAAAATTTCTTCTCGTGCTGAAATATGTGTTCTTCTTCGGTATTCCAATTCAAAAAATGGATATCGTTTATATAGTTTGGATTCCAAACAAATTATTATTTCCGGAGATGTAAAATTTTATGAAACTATTTTTTCCATTTAAAATGAGTGCAAATAAACAAGATCTTGACTCTAGTGGCATAAGTTCTTTAAATTTCTTTGATTCTGTTTTTCAAACTAATGACTTCACTTCTGGAATGCCCAATGATGAAAATAAGGATAGAACTCAAAACAAAAATTATTCTATTAATTCAGAAAACAATAGTAACCGTGACCATCTTGGTAGCCCAAATAGAGCTGCCAGATCTGATTCTGGTAGCACTAATATGGATAATAATCTGAGTAGTCTGAGGATCCAGGTAGTACTGAAATGGCTACCAGTGGCCAGCGTGCTGCTGAGTTTCGTCATTTAGATGTGCAAAATCATGATGGTGTTTTGAGTTCCCCTCCTGAGGGTAATAATTCTGAAACTAGTACTTCTACTTCTTCTGTTAGAAATTTTTGTTTTGTTACAACTTTAAATAAATTTGTTGAACCAAGTAATTTTTTTGAGGCTAGTGAAGACCAAAATTGGGTTTCTGCCATGAATGATGAGATGCAAGCCTTATATCGTAATGGAACTTGGATTTTATTTGATTTGCCTCCTGGACGTCATTGGATTTACAAAATAAAATACAAGTCTTCTGGTGAGATTGAGAGATACAAAGTCAGACTTGTCGCAAAAGGTTATTCACAAAGAGAAGGGTTGGATTATGAAGAAACCTTCTCTCCTGTAGTGAAAATGGTTACAGTTAGGTGTGTCATAGCCTTAGCTGTTCAAAATCAGTGGCCTTTGTGCTAGCTTGATGTGCACAATGTTTTTCTCTATGGTGACTTAATAGAAGAGGTCTACATGAGTTTACCACATGGTTATTTCTCTGCTAACGATAAACGTTGTTAGTGCCAAATATTATAAGTTGTATCAAGTTGAGGGACTTAACTGTACTTTCTATGTTTCCTAATATAAATAGGATTTTGTTATGTAATTTTCATCATGTCATTCCAAGTACCTTACATTGCTAAACACTCTCTAGATTGTAATTCTTCATATTGAGATTAATAGAGGGATGACATCCTTGATTCATTTAGTGTGTTGATTACTTGTTCTGGGATCACAATTAGTATCAGAGAGGAACTGAAGATCTGAAGATCTTTCGAGAAGGGTTATTCCTTTACAAAACTGTAGGGGGAGAATGTTATGACACAAAATGTCCTAATTATACGATAGTTTTGTAAAGGGTTTATATATGTAATATGGGCTTGGGTGAAGGATGTATGGGCTTGGGCTTAAGTGTGTAATAAGGGAGTATATAAGGTCTTGTGTGTGTAATTGTAGGGGAAGAGGTCATTCACAATGTAGGGTTATGGTGTAAGTGTGTGTTCTAGAGAGAGAACCATTCTCTCTCTAGGTACTTGTTTGGGCAAAAAATCACGTCGTACGACCACGACCGGAACAGATAAGACGCACGTCATAATCCAAATCTTGTATTAAGATAAGGTCTCGACGAGAACCCAGAAAACATCCGTCGTCGCCCGTAAAAGGTAAGTTGTACGTCCCCCATGACGCTCGACCATAGTATCGCCCGTCCCGTACGACCATCGCGTAAGATCATTGTACCTTCGACCAAAACTAACGTTAACCTTGACTGTTACGTTTGTTAAGTGTTTAATGCAAGAGTCAAAGTCATTAAAGAGCAACGGATATAACCGACGCAACCATCAACAATCGATAGCCGTAACGGACGAAGATCATCATGGATAATCACTCTGGCGACCGTTTCCAGCCGTTGTAGCCGTTGATTGAATCATTAATGGAGTTAATTAATGACGTGAAGGCTATAAAAGACAAGCTAAAGCTTCATTTTAAGGGACATCAGTGAACATCGAATATACATCAGCGAGCATCACCAAACAGCAGAGAAAATCATCCCAACTCATAGCAAAGAACATTCAAACTCTGGAGATCAAGTACTGAAAGCCAGAACCCTACTGCGAACTCAAGAACACTCGAGGGAAAGCTCAAGTATCGCTCTCGACGCACGACAAACGGCCCTCGACCAGAAGTTCACACTTTGTATTCACACACGACAAACACCTGTTTTTACATTCAAACACTCGTACTTTACATTTCGAAGTATTTCCTTCATTTGTATTGTAATCATCGTACGATCGACGCCAGTACCAAGGACGTCGCCCCTGATTGGAGACCATAGTGCAGCGACGACATCCTTTGTCGTCCGCAGGTTTTTTCCTCGATTGAGGTTTTTCCTGCGTCATCAAATCCCTTGTCTCGTTTATTTTTTCCCTCATCGCACGTCTCGTCGAAAGATCCTTTCTTTATTTGATTAAGTCCACATCGACCTTAAGTTGTCCCTTTAGTGCGATTTTTGGCATTAACAGTTTGGCGCCATCCGTGGGACCTCATCTAGAGAAAATCCTTGATGAACGTGCACCCTACTAATAGTTTCTTGGAGTTTCTTCTATTTTCTGTTGCAGGAAAATGGCAGCCTCTGGAAATCCGCAACAACCTGTTGGTCAGATGTATCAGGAGCTCGAAGTCGCCAGGAATCAGCTCAATGCAATGGCAGAGCAGAATCGCAGAGCAGCTGAGGAGATCGCGCGGTTAAGGAATCCTCTTGGGCCTCAAAATAGTCCTAGGCCGTTCGTGCAGAACCCAATTCCAAGACCGTTCGGCCAGAATGGCCCTAGACCATTTGTCTCGAATCCTAGTTCATCCGCACAGAATCAGCATCAAGGCCCATTCATGCAGAATCAACAGCTAAGGCCGTTCAACTCAAATCCTCAGTTTGGGACAGTTCCTCCTCAGCACATAAGGCCACCACCCATGAATAATGGGTCTCAGCCATTACAAGGGTCGCAGCCTTTCCAGCAGGGGTCGCAACCATTTCAGCAGCCATTTCAGAATGGACCTCAAGGTGGATCTCAGCCATTCCATGGTGGATCGCAGCCTTTCCAGCAGGGACCACCATCGTTTCAGAACGGACCGCAGCAATTCCAATATGGGTCGCAGCCATATTCTGTTCCTTTCAACGGGGACACCAATGGTTCGTCGCATGGTAATGGCACTAGTCCAAGGACCAATCCCTCGACAGGGGCAAATACTGATCTTAACGATCCCGTCGCCCAGCGTTTGAAGATGTTGGAAGACCAAAATGAGCGCGTCCTGTCCTTGCTCGCCAAGTTGCCTGGGGCAGCCGTGCCTATCGACGTCGAGCCTCGCTCGGGATATCATGCGTCGCCTTTCATCGACGAGATTGCCACCGTCGAGGTCCCAAAGAAGTATAACATTCCTGCCTTCACTCCCAAGTATTCAGGTGTGACCGATCCGACTGAGCACGTCGTGCAATATAAGCAGCTCATGTGGACGATCTCGATCCCATTTATGTACCAGGAAGTATGCATGTGTAAGAGTTTTGGAGCAACTCTCACTGGTCCAGCTCTCCAATGGTTAATCAATCTCAAACCCAAATCCATCGGGTCGTTTGCTGAGTTGGTTAATCAATTCTCCCAGCAATTCGCCAGCAGTCGTAAGATGGAGAAGCAGACCATCGACCTATATTACATCGTGCAGAAAGCTAATGAGTCTATTCAAAGTTATTTTAATAGATTCAATGCCGAAATGATCAGCATTCGCAATTGCGACGTAAAAACCGCAATCGAAGCCTATAAGCGTGGTCTGGACGATAATTTGGGTTTATACACCGACCTGACCAAATATCCTCCGGAGAATTTCGAAGACGTCCGAGCTCGAACCTTAGCATATATGAGGGTCGAAGACGATGCAGCCTTTCGTCGCAAGCACACTGACGACAAGAAGTAGTTAGGCGTCAGAAAGCCGGAATTCAAGACAAAGGCTATCTCCAGAATAGAGCCAGCGCGCCAAATTTCAAATGTTCGTTTCAAGACGAAAGCAGAGGCCAAGACCGTGACTAAGTTCACTCAGTACCCCAAGATATCCTCTTACGGATTCAAAGGATCTACAAAGGACCTAGTCGAAGCTCTGAGAAGTTCCCAAGCTACCATTCGATGGCCAAAGAAGTCCGACCTGGACGATGCTAAGAAAGACAAATCAAAGTGGTGCGACTTCCATGCCGATCATGGTCATACGACAGACGACTGTATCGCATTGAAGAAGGAACAAGCATATCATTTCCCAAAAGGAAATCTCAAGGATATCATCGACGATGTCGCTGTTCCAGCTAATAGCCATCGACCGTCGACCCCTGAACACGCGAAAGTCGTCAATTGCATCACCGGTGGTTCAGACGTATGTGGTCTGACGTATTCTGCGGCCAAGCGTCATGCCAGTCAGGCACCCGATGATCGGCCTATTCCTCGCTCGTCCAGACCCAAAGTAGATTTGGAGCTAGAAGCCATGAAGATTGTGTTCGACCACGTCGACCTTGGCGACTCGTATTAGAAGCATCATGACGGGTTGATCATTCAGCTTATAGTCGGTAACTATCTAACGCGTCGAGTCTTGATCGACGGGGGCAGCTCAACAAATGTCATTTTTCTCAACACTATCAAAGCCATGGGAATCGATCGCTCAGAAATCACCCGACGTTCGACGACTTTGGTCGGTTTCAATGGAGAAGCGACAAGCACCTTTGGAGAGATAATTTTGCACGTTTATGCTGGAGGAGTCAACAAGCAGACCAAGTTCAGCGTCATCGATTGTGCGTCGGCCTATAACATCATCTTAGGTCGACCATGGATCCATGATATGAAAGTTGTTCCTTTGACGTATCATCAAATGTTGAAATTCCCGACGCCATGGGGAATCCAGGAGATCAAGAGTGAGCCAAAAGTCGCTCGTGAATGCTACAAGTCTACCTTGAAGCCGAGAAAATAAACTGAAGTCGCAAGATCAAGCTCTCGACAAGTTCGTTCTTCTATCCCTAAATTAAGATCTTTTTCACATGGATAAATCTACAATGGTGCCTCGTCGCACGACGACGTAGTCAACCGCAGGACAATATTTCTCCGTGTCATTCTGTCATTTAAAACCTATCTTTTCCTCCCAAAAAAAAATACGGTAATAAATGACGGGGGGCAAATAGAGAGAGTCTGAAATGGTACGTTCTCTAACTCTTTCTCATAACTCTTTCTCATACGATTTTTTCTCGCAAAACATTTACTGACTTAAGCATCGGAGGGTCGTTGGCTAGCCAACGACCAACCCCCGACATTGTTTTATCGCAGAATCGCACGACGGATTATCACGGAGTCGCACGACATTAATCATTAAGTCTACTATATGACTTTAATATCGCAAGGTCGAATGACATAAACGATCAGGTCTCTAACTTGATTATTTCTCCACAGGGGCATACGATACAAACTCACTGTACGATCCGGTCGTACGATCGCAGAGTCTAAACGATTTTACCCCTAAGTCTATTAACTTAGAAAATGCTTTAATCGCGTGTTTTTATATTTGTTTTACGTTCTTGTTATCGTATTACAATGAATGCCTTAGTCGCATGATTTCATATGTATCTTATGTTCGACTTTATAATCAAACGTGATTCGAATAAAGCATAAGCAAAAGATATATATTCATAAACCACGGTATACATACTCAACCCCCGATAGGTCAAGTGGCAAAAACAAACAAGGAAAGAAAAATTCTAGACGACAGGAGGAACATTGGTCGTATCCCCGCTCGAAGTCCCGACCTGAGGGCCTCCATCTGCCACTCCTACCGCACGAATCTCCTGCAATTCATATTGAGCATCGAAAAGTTGGACAGCCAGCTCATCGGCACGCGCCATGGCCAACTTCTCCCTATCTAAAGCCGCTTTCTCCCTTTCCAACGCTGCAGCTTCTCTCTCAAGAGCAGACGCCATCAGATCTTCAACTCTTGACGTCTCAGCATGTAACGCCAAGGAAGACTGGAACGTCTGTGAAAAATAAAAGGTGCATTCAAGAACATTCGACAAAGATTACACAAGTCATGAAAGATTGACACTCACCGTGAACGCCAGACTGGCAACCCGAGATCTCATCTCTCCGGCCGGAACTCCGTGAAAACGCTCCCCGAAAGATGGGAGCAAATACTTCCCTAGATAAGGGAACGACGTCGTCCCGTCTAGGACACCATCCGCCATAAAGTCAGACGGCAATGTAAAATTGACCGTCATAACTTCGGCCGACGATCCCTCGCCCCTATCGGCAGGTATTGGGATCGACACTTGAGACACCGGTTTCGTCACCATCGTCAGAGGCGCAGAACTTGCTGGTGTCGCGTCCATCACGCCAGGACGGCTAGATGACGCCTTCGCCTTCTTAGGCAGAACAACTCTCGACGAGTCATCAACCCTCGACGACGGTTCCCTCAGGACCGTACTCTTGGTTCTCTTCTGGCTCGGCCCAGCTGTCGAGACATCTCCTCCTCGAAGGGCATGCATGATTTGCTTCCCTCTCGACCTAGAAACTGATTTCCTTTCAGTTGGCACTGATCAGGAAAAATGCGTAGTGTCAGACAGGAATAAGAAATAAATGGTAAAAGACAGGAAACCATAGTACACCCACATGTCGGTTCCTGTCATCCACTTTCCTCTTCTCCTTCTCCCTCCTCCACAAAGTCCACCACCATGTCCTCGGTCGCCAGTTGCCACGTGGCGAAAGATCGGTCCTCGACGCTGTAACTAAGGAATCTGTCAATCTTGGCACGGGAACCTTCATTCGGGTGCGGAATGCCGAACTTTATATCTGAAGACAACAAAAGGTTAGAAAAACCATACTATGATCGAAAAAGAGTATACCTCCCATATTCCAGTCGGGACGGATCCACTTGCTGGCGGCGTCCAGCGAATCAACACGTACGAACACATACCTGGACCCCCACCCCCGATCGTTCACTCTAGTATTCAAAACTAAGGCACGATCGCCTTTATATCTGGAATACGGGCTATAACGCCCACGCTTATCTCCCTTAACTTGGTACGCTGCCAAGAAATCATTCCAAGACATAGGGGGGTCCCAATCCGCAGACAAACGCTCAATAACCAAAAGAACCCGCCAGAGTTGAGGCATCAACTGCCCCGGCGACAAACCAAAGCATCGCATCAAATTCTTAGTCAAAGTCGAAAACGGCCATTCGAAGCCAATCTTGAAAGGATATTCGTATATCACGAAATACCCCTCGGGGCAATCCTTAGGAAGAACAGTCCCCGGACTTGTTAGCTCTACTTCTAAAGGAATCTTCGCTAGACGCCTAAAGTCGTCTAAATCTTCCTGGCTAACGATGGAACTCTTTGGGTCAGTCGACATTTCTTACCAGGGGAAAGAAGGCAGTGAAAGTTGAAAGGAAGAAGCAATGCGTTATATAAACGCCCTAAATCCCAAACAATCTCCGCTAAATCAAAGGGATTCGGAAGAAGAATGGCAAGAAGAGCAAAGCGGAATTTCTTTCCAAAATAAACTCAGCGTAAGAAAAGAAAGGATTCGTCGTAATCTTTATTTATGCAGTCGATTACGTCAGGTCGAATCCCTGGATAACTGTTGCACGCCCCCGTCCTTCCGTATGACCGCAGGGATCGTCGCCACCTGTCCTTGACAGCTGGTAAGCATCATCGTGTGTCAGTATGACGTCACGACCTCGTTTCCTTTTCAACTTCTCGTTCAGTTAAGAGCAGACCAGCCTAATTCCAAGGTAACAAAGGTAATTCCCATCACTTGTCATATTTTTTCGACTGACAAAATTTAAAACTCGGATTTGCTATCCTTCTTTCAAATTTTGGGGGCAAACTGTTTGGGCAAAAAATCACGTCGTACGACCACGACCGGAACAGATAAGACGCACGTCATAATCCAAATCTTGTATTAAGATAAGGTCTCGACGAGAACCCAGAAAACATCCGTCGTCGCCCGTAAAAGGTAAGTCGTGCGTCCCCCATGACGCTTGACCATAGTATCGCCCGTCCCGTACGACCATCGCGTAAGATCATTGTACCTTCGACCAAAGCTAACGTTAACCTTGACTGTTACGTTTGTTAAGTGTTTAATGCAGGAGTCAAAGTCATTAAAGAGCAACGGATATAACCGACGCAACCATCAACAATCGATAGCCGTAACGGACGAAGATCATCATGGATAATCACTCCGGCGACCGTTTCCAGCCGTTGTAGCCGTTGATTGAATCATTAATGGAGTTAATTAATGACGCGAAGGCTATAAAAGACAAGCTAAAGCTTCATTTTAAGGGACATCAGTGAACATCGAATATACATCAGCGAGCATCACCAAACAGCAGAGAAAATCATCCCAACTCATAGCAAAGAACATTCAAACTCTGGAGATCAAGTACTGAAACCCAGAACCCTACTGCGAACTCAAGAACACTCGAGGAAAAGCTCAAGTATCGCTCTCGACGCACGACAAACGGCCCTCGACCAGAAGTTCACACTTTGTATTCACACACGACAAACACCTGTTTTTACATTCAAACACTTGTACTTTACATTTCGAAGTATTTCCTTCATTTGTATTGTAATCATCGTACGATCGACGCCAGTACCAAGGACGTCGCCCCTGATTGGCGACCATAGTGCAGCGACGACATCCCTTGTCGTCCGCAGGTTTTTTCCTCGATTGAGGTTTTTCCTGCGTCGTCAAATCCCTTGTCTCGTTTATTTTTCCGTCATCGCACGTCTCGTCGAAAGATCCTTTCTTTAGTTGATTAAGTCCACATCGACCTTAAGTTGTCCCTTTAGTGTGATTTTTGGCATTAACAGTACTTCTCTTTCAATATGAATAATACACATATTTCCCATTATATCTCATCTTGTTACTATCATCTCTTGATTACTTGAATTGTTGCTTATGTTTATGAGACTAACAAAATTCTCTTTTCCTTGTCTTCATATGTGTTTATCTAGGTCGGGATTGAGGTTTATCTTATGAGTATTATAAATTTAATGGATATTTTAGCAATAGGACGGGTTAGAAGCTTAGATCGAGATGAGTTGGTTTGGGAGCGAAGAGATTGGGTCAGATTGGTGTGAAACACGTGTATAGTTGCAATAAAAAAGAAGGAACAGTTGGCAAGGTTCTAAATGGCGTGAGGAGTGGCATGGTGGCGAGGCCTAGCCTTAAGCCTTAGGAGCCACGACGAGGCCATCACGTTTATCAAGGCGTGACTTATGACGGAAAATCACTATATCATATATAATATTATATATAAAACATATGTTTTGTACTATTAATAGATGAGTCAATGACAATAAACAAATTAAATTAAGTTATATTTTAAAAACTAGCAAATAAGACATTAAAAACGTAAAGAAAAATCAAATATCGGATAATAAAAGACCGCGCATTAGGCCATGGCGTGGCGTGAGACACAAGCCTTGAGCCACGGCACGCCATGACGGCAGTCGCAGCGAGCCTTTTAGAACAATGACAGTTGGTGAGCCGTATGGTCTGTTTGTTACAATTGAAGATGCAATTGTAGGAAATATTGCATGGCCTTGCCCTATCATTAACGTATATTTTTAAACTTGTAATACTCTTTAAAAGTAAAATTTATTAACATATATATAACTTTAAACTTATAATTACATGTATTATTTAAGTGTATTTATGTGTAGGCGGTGTTTGAGGATGAATCGTGATGATAAAGAATTACAGTGACGTTTGACCAAGATTTATAACATTTAGATATTTTGTTTTGTCGTCATGAACATATATAAAATATATGTGTTGGGATATAAAGAATTGTACTCAAACTCTCATGACTCATATATGTTTTATAAAAAATATTAATATAAATACATTATTGCTACATCATACGTTTTATTAAAATTTGTTCGCTAGGGATAAGAATTATTAGGACATATATTGGTGCTAATATAAATATTTTTGGGACATTGAATTTCGTCATATAAAGTCATTTCATAGGTGTTTCTTATTGTAAAAGTAGGAAAACATATTTAAGAATGACATAAAGTGTCCTCTTTATATACTATATTAGGACATTTTTAGTGTTACATAATACATTTTATAGGATCTTTAATTTTGTTCTATAATTATAGAACTTGTTACGACACATATTCTAGTACTAATACAAGTCTTTTTGCAATCCTATAAAACCTGCATTTCTTAGGACGCCTATATATGTTTCTTAATGTAAAAGTAGGAAGACATATTTTAGAACCACATAAAGGGTCCTATATATACTTTATTAGGACGATTTAGTGTTACATAATACATCTTTATAGGACGCTTGATTTTTTTTATAAATATAGAACTTGATACGACACATACTTTAATAAATATAAGTCATTTTGCGACACTAAACTCCGTCCTATTAAACCACTTCTTAGGACGTTTGTAAGTGTCTTGTTTTATACTTTATTAGACGTTTTTATTGTTACATAAAATATAAAAAAAGGATGCTTGAATTGTTTCAAAATTATATAACTTATTAGATCGTCTAATTTTTTGTCTTAAAAACTTTGTAACACCTTTAGTTAGAAAGTCCATATTTTCAGTCCTATAAAAATAAAGGGAACTATTAAATAGGCTTTTAGAGCTATAGGTGCTAATTATTGTAGTGTAATTAATACTAATTGTCAATCGTTTTGGTTATCCAACTTAGTTATATGTTTTAATATATACAACATCAAACTTATAATTATTTTAATTCCCCATGTGCAAATACACCATGCATCCACACCAAATTATCTATTTAATTATATATATGGGTTCAACAAATAAACCATCTCACACCAGAACTAGCTGGAAACCTCCTTGTTATTTTCATATCTGCCATGGAAGATATCTTCAAAACACTTCCTCAAAAGAGTAGTATGTACAAGTATCAAGGATTTTGGAACATTAAAGATTTCATTGAAGGGGCATTTTTGGCACAACAAAGCTTCAAGGCTCAACCAAGTGATGTACTATTGTCTAGTTGCCCCAAAACTGGCACAACTTGGCTAAAGGCCCTTGTTTTTGCCATTGTAACACGAGACAAGTTCGATGAATCCACGAGCCCTTTGCTCACAACCATGCCACATGAATGCATTCCTTTCCTAGAGAAAGACCTTGAACAAATTCAAGACAACCACAAGAACTCAGGTCTCCCACTCATAGCCACACACCTTGCTTACACTTCATTGCCAAAATCATTCATAGCTTCAAACTGCAAGATTGTCTACATATACCGCAACGTAAAAGATGTCATAGTTTCTCTCTACCATTTCAATCGACGTATACAAAAGTTATCAATGAATGATTTTCCATTTGAGGTGACGTTTGATGATTTTTGTCAAGGCGTTTCGTGGTGTGGACCGTATTGGGATCATATTTTGGGATACTGGAAAGCGAGTCAGGAAAGGCCTGGGGAAATTCTTTTCTTGAAATACGAAGATATGAAAAGGGATGCTAGAAACAACGTCAAGCGGCTTGCGGAGTTCATTGGGTATCCGTTTTCTGACGAAGAAGAAAAAGCAGGGACGATTGAAATAATTATAAAGTTGTGTAGCTTTGAGAATCTGAGCAACTTGGAGGTGAATAAAAGCGGAAAGCATCGTTCGGAAGAACCTATTTCGATAGAAAACCGAGTATATTTTAGGAAGGCTAAGGAAGGAGATTGGGAGAACTACTTCACGGAGGAGATGAAAGAAAAAGTAGACAAATTGACAGATGAGAAACTGTGTGGAACTGGATTAGTTTTGAAGTAGAACAAGATCACTTGGTATCTCTCTATTTAGTGTATGTTTTAAATAATTCAGTTAAGACTGATAATTGTTTTTGTTTTTCCACTGCTCTGCTACTGTTTTGTTTTTGGTCCTTTGGTTGGACTTTGGTGTTTGTTTGTTGGTTTTTTAATAAATTGCTTGCCGTTAAAAAAAAAGACTGATAATTGTTTTTGTTTTTCAATCTGCTTGGAAATATATATTTTTATGTAATGCTCCTTCATTTGATTCAGATGACCTCCTTGAGTACTAATTAATTATTAATGATATTGGTTAAATTCGAGCAAGAGTATTGAAACTACACTACAAAACAACAGGGAATTAATCACCGATGCATTTTTCCGTTGGTGATCCGTAGGTGAAAGGTGGTCGCATTAAAAGAAGCATGGTTTACCGACGGATCAATCAAGTTCATAGCCTGTTTAGAAAAAATAAAAAAATATTCTGAAGGATTACGAAGAAATTAAAATTTATTTAAATTAAAAAAAAAAACTAATATTACCAGAAACCAGTAAAATGATCACGTCCATAATCTTGATTAAAATATTGACAATATCTCCAATAAATTCAAGTTTTGGACTTATAAACTAATTATGAGACAAAGCACATGCATCAAATTACGGTGTCAAGTCACGTCTTAATAATTCAATCGGACTTTTTTTTTCATTTGTCAAAGAATCACGGCCATAGTTTGTTTAAAATAATCTTCAGTTCATTTTTTAAGTGTTTATATATACCTGTTAGTGCATCTCATCTGAGGGTAGCACAACCTAACATCAGTTACTTATTTTGTTATGCAGTTTGAATGTATATTAATCTTCATTCTCTGTTATCAAAGGTATTTGAGTGATCCATTAAATTTCACATGCATATTTTGGACTCAAAAAAAAAGTTCAATATTCTTGTATATGTACAAAGGTATCTTATATATTTGAGTGATCCATTAAATTAAAAGTTTCACATGTTATCAAAGGTATCTGTTACGATGAGTTTGAATTTGTTGTGTGTCCAAGGGTTGCATGCGAGTGTCTTTGATGAGTTTGAATTTGTTGTTTGTCCAAGGGTATGATTCAGGATATATTCTTATATATGTACAGAACAATCAATATAGAGAATGAAAAACTGTAAATTCTTATTGATACTAAACCCTTTAAATAGGGATGAGTTTACAATAAAAGGAAACATTCAATATGGTAACTCTTAATACTTTCTTCAATCACTTTTTTATTGATGAAGACACAATATCTTCAACACTCCCCCTTATACCGAGTCAAAAGGATAATGGTGCATAACTCTTGCCTCATTAAAACAAAACCCAGTGGGAAAAATAGAAACTTTAGATGATGAAAAGGGTACAAGGTACCACTAAACAATTACTTTAGTTTAGTATCATCCTTGATTCACACATCAATCAAAGAGCTTTAGAAAACGAGATGGTAAAAGATTGTTGCCTCACTAAAACCTTGCACCAAAGAACAAAACCTAGTGGGAAAAACACTTTGGGCAAAGGAAAGAGCATAAGCCATCAACCATATATGTTTCTCAAATGTGGCCTTAGGCAGTGATTTGGTGAACAAATCAACCACATTCTCCTCGGACCTTACTTGATTCACTTGAATATGTTGGATATAGTGTCCAGAGTCATTAACTATTGGTAATATTTCTAGTAATAGCAGGGTCCTTTTGGGTTGCCCTTAAGACCCAAAATAAACAATCAGAAGAATAAAAGGGAGTTAAAGCAATTAGTTCAATTGATGATAAGCTGCAATATAATTAATTAGATTAATTATATAAAGTGCAGGGACTAATTGGTTAAAATAGTTTTAACAAGCTTATCGATTCAAGAGGGCTAAGTGTAAAATAGAGGGTTATAAATAAACTGCTAGGGATTAAACCCTAATGAGTTTTTTCAATCTCTCTTGGAGCCGTCGATCTCCCTTCTCCCTCTCCCAAAATCGTAAACCCTAATTTAGGGTTTAGTGATTAAGCATCTTCTTGTTGTTGGTATTTTGGTGTTCTTAAGTGTGAGCCACTAGAGGGATTCATACTATTGGTCCTTGACATCCAAGAAGCGAGATCAAAGGTTTGATTCATCATTGTGGTTTTCGACAATCGCAACAAACAAGTAAGTGTTCTTGATTCAATCTTTTGTAGTTAATTATCTAGAACGCATGTATTCATATAGGTTGATAGTTTGTATAACCATTGATGATAAAAATTAAAATATGTTTCCGTTGCCTATATCATGTGGTTGTATGTTTACTCAAAACCTTACAGTGGTATCAGAGCCATTGTTCTTAGATATTATCTCAAAAGTGTTTCAATTTGATTTGCAAAACTGTTTATGTTGGATTAGGGTTTTTCGAAATTTTGGGTTTAAGGTTACAAAAATCGATTTCAAATTTTTGTGGCCATTGGATTGCTTAATCCCTAAGTTAGGGTTTCATGGTCATAACCTCAAAACATAATTTTTTGGAAACTAATTTTTTACTTGCATAAAAGGTTTGTATTATTAGCGATTAAGTTTTATCGAAATCCCTAAAGGGTATAGGGTAGTCGTTTTTTATGCAATGTTATAACCTAATTGTTTTTGTCTAGTTTCCTAACTTGCCTAAAACACAACAATAAACAATTTTGACAAATATTGAATAGATAATCTTACACATTATCTTATCTTATATAAATATATTTAAGTTGACTAATATTGTACGATAAACATTAACATTATTTATATATAGTGAATATAAATTGTATGTCAAATATTTACATTAATTATTAACATGTGTCCTCACATGTTTAATTTGAATTAATTATGGAAACGATTATATTAATTATTAAATGTGCCCTCACATGGTTAATTAGAATTAATTAGATAATCATAATTTTAAATTGTTTAAAATACCATTCAATTAATTATGGAAACGATTATATTAATTATTAAATGTGCCCTCACATGGTTAATTAGAATTAATTAGATAATCATAATTTTAAATTGTTTAAAATACCATTCAATTAATTATGGAAACGATTATATTAATTATTAAATGTGCCCTCACATGGTTAATCAGAATTAATTAGATAATCATAATTTTAAATTGTTTAAAATTTCTTTCGATTGATTTATAGGAAAACGATTATATTAATTATTAAATGTGCCCTCACATGGTTAATTAGAATTAATTAGATAATCATAATTTTAAATTGTTTAAAATTACATTCAATTTACTTATATATATATTAGACCTTAATTATATATATAAAATTAAATTATACATTGATAGTCAAACCGAGACTAGGCGTACTCACTATAAGCACTCTAAGGGGTTTAAGGAGGTTACCTATAATATGGTTGCCGAATGAGTCAATGGTTTTTAAAACGCCCTGCGTTACCATACTCACCGCCTCTTGTGTGGACTAGTGGAATTACCGAAAAGGTTTGATAGGTCAATGTGACAAGTTAAAAGTATTAACTATGAAGTATAAAAACAAAATCCAGTTTTAGATATACTAAGAAATGTGAAAGTCTTATGCTACCCATGAAAAGAACACACATATTCTTATAGTTTGTTAACGGAGCGTGTGCGGTTTGCCGGCACGTTAATGTGAAACTATAGTCGAAAATGATGTGGCACTCGTGATTCTCAAGCGTACTTGAGCCGAGGGGGTTCATGTGTTCTTGCATGGTCGATTCACCATCTAGTTTGTGATCCTCGGCATCCCAGTCACAAATAAAAGATAAGCATAGTCGAGATTAACATGCCATTGACATAAGTCGGTGAATCTCAAAAGAACTAGGAGTTTCATAGTGAATGAAATTAACAAATAGCATTTGTTTACCTAAATAACTTTGTGATGTGATTACGGCATCCCTTTTCACATCATAGAGTAAAATATGGATCCTAGCCTTGTTAAATAATTTTGGATAATTGTTTTAAAGGTTAAATTTCAAACTAACTAAAATAAAACTATATCTACAGATGGCTGAAAATATTCCTCCTCCTCCTCCTCCTACTCACTCAACATCCAACCTTACGTTACTCTCTATCCTAAGTAAAGATAAGCTGACTGGGCCAAATTACTTGGATTGGATTCGTGCCTTGAGAATTGCCTTGAGGTACGAAGACAAAGAGTATTTGCTCGACGAGGATCTTCCTATACTTAATGATGATGCAAGCCCTGAAGGAGTAACTGAATACAATAAGCAATTCGCGGAATCCACAAAAGTCGCGTGTCTCATGTTGGCGTCCATGTCCCCGGAACATCAAAAGAGTTTCGAGAACATGGGGGCATTTGAACTAAATGAGCAGCTTCGTGAAATGTTTCAGGAGCAAGCGAGGCAAGAAAGGTTCCAAGTCGTAAAATCGCTTATGGAATGTAAGCAACAGGACGGTGCCCCTGTATGTGCGCATGTGCAAAAGATGAAAGCGTACATTGATAGGTTAGGCAATCTAGGTGTCGATTTCCCAAGAGAGCTTGCCATTGACATGGTGCTAAACTCTCTTAGTGAGGCATATAAACAATTCATAGTGAACTTCAATATGAACAATATGGACAAGACCTTGATGGAGCTCCATGGCATGTTGAGATCTGCTGAAGCAAATATGGGTAAGACCCAAAGTGCTCACTCAACTGCTCTCGTCCTGGCCATTAGGGAAGGTGGCTGTAAGAAGAAGAAAGTTTCTCATCCCAAAGGGAAGGGAAAGGCTAAAGTTGTTCCTCGCAACCAACGCCTTAAGAGAAAAGCTGATTCTTCTGACATACCACCCATAAGTGACCCTAAAGTGGCCATATGCTTTTACTGTCAAGAAAGGGGCCATTGGAAGAGAAGCTGCCCAAAATATCTGGAGGACTTGAAAATGAACAAGGTCAAAGGGTGTGGCACCTCAGGTATTTTTACAATTGAACTCCATAGTACTTTGATTTCTAACTCTTGGGTCCTTGATACGGGATGTGGTGCTCACATTTGCTCTAATTTCCAGGGACTAAAGGGAAGTAGAACGTTTAAGCATGGGGAGCTGAATCTGATCATGGGAAACAGGATGACTGCCGCTGTTACCAAGATTGGAGATTTTGAGCTCGTGCTTAGTAGTGGTTTTTCAATAAAGTTATTAGATTGTTGCTACTCGCCAGAAATGGCTAGAAACATTATTTCTTTTCATGCATTGTACAAGGATGGTTTTGAATTTCAATTTGATAATAATAATGGTTGCATTTTGGTTTATAAACATGGTTGTTTTTATTTTAAAGCCTCTCCTTGTAATGGTGTGTATGAAAGTGTGATTTGTGTTGGTAGAAATAATAATAACTTAACTCTAAATGTTGGTTCCTCCAATAGTGAATTGGATAAATCGTTGTTATGGCATCATCGTCTTGGCCACATAAACAAGAAACGCATCGCCAAGCTCCAATCGGATGGGATCTTGGAACCATTTGGCTTAAAGTCGGATGGAGAATGCGAGTCTTGCTTACTTGGCAAGATGACAAAAGCACCTTTCAAAGGAAAAATGGAAAGGGGCAAGGATCTGTTGGACCTAATCCACACAGATGTATGTGGACCGTTCAGATCTGCCACGAGAAACGATGAGAGATACTTTGTTACCTTTACTGACGATTTCAGTAGATATGGATTTATCTATTTGATGAAAAACAAGTCGGACACCTTTGAAGTGTTCAAAGGATTCAAAAACGAAGTAGAAAACCAACTGGGCAAGAAGATCAAGATGTTCCGGTCCGACAGGGGTGGAGAATACTTGAGTCATGAATTCTACGACTATCTAAGGGATTGTGGAATAGTTCCGCAATTATCTCCTCCCAGAACACCACAACTCAATGGTGTTGCTGAGAGAAGAAATCGAACGCTACTTGATATGGTTCGGTCCATGATGAGTGTGCTACACTTCCAATATCGTTCTGGGGTCATGCCTTAGAAACTGCAGCTCATATCTTAAACCTCGTTCCAACTAAGAAGGTTCCAAAGACACCCTCTGAAATGTGGACTGGGACTCGTCCCTCGTTAGCACGTATAAAGGTCTGGGGTTGTGAAGTCTTCGTTCGGCGCGAAACTAACGACAAGCTAGAACCTAGAGTAGAGAAGTGTCGGTTCATTGGTTATCCCTACAAATCCTTTGTATATATATTTTACAAATCTTCTGAGAATAAAGTGTTTGTAGCTAGAAGAGGGGTCTTCCAAGAAAGGGAGCTCATTTCCAAAGAAGATAGTGGGAGCAGTATTGATCTTGAAGAAATTCAAGAAACAACCAATGATGAACCTATAGTTGACACTAGCCCTCAACATGAGGTTGAACCACCTGTTGAGGAAACTAACATATCTCCACCACCTCTTCGCAGAACTAGTAGAGTTAGTAAAGTTAATCGACCTCCTGAATTTTATTATGGTTTTGATATTACAAAGGAAGGAGATACACTAGTCAATGATAAAACATTTGATAGTGCGGATGAGCCATCCAACTACAAGGAAGCGATGGCAGGCCCTGAGGCTGCCAAGTGGAAAGAGGCCATGGAGAGCGAGATTCAATCTATGTACGATAACCAAGTTTGGAAATTGGTTGATCATACACCAGGTCGCAAGACAGTTGGGTGTAAGTGGATCTTCAAAAAGAAGACCGTCATGGATGGGAATGTGCACACATTCAAAGCTAGACTGGTTGCGAAAGGTTACACTCAAACTCAAGGGATTGATTATGATGAAACCTTCTCACCAGTGGCAAAGATTAAGTCTATCAGGATATTGCTTGCCATAGCTGCATTTCATGACTATGAAGTATGGCAAATGGATGTAAAAACCGCTTTCCTCAATGGGAAACTTGATGAGGATGTGTATATGGCACAACCTGAAGGTTTTGTACATACTGAGTATCCAGATAAGGTGTGTAAGCTTGAAAGATCCATTTATGGACTTAAACAAGCGTCTCGTAGCTGGAATCTTTGTTTTCATGAAAAGGTCAAGGAGTTTGGATTTTCTCGAAGCGAAGATGAGTCCTGCGTATATGTTAAGGCTAGTGGGAGTAATGTTGTATTTCTAGTCTTGTATGTTGATGACATACTACTCATAGGAAACGATATTCCGATGTTGCAAGATGTAAAGGTCTGGCTCGGGAAATGTTTCGCTATGAAAGATTTGGGAAATGCAGCATACATACTTGGAATAAGAATTTATCGAGATAGAACCAAGCGTTTAATTGGACTTAGCCAAAGTACATACTTGGATAAGATATTGAAGAAATTCAATATGAGTGAATCCAAGAAAGGGTATTTTCCCATGCAACATGGCATAAGATTGAGTAAAGATCAATGTCCCAGCACTAGTAAAGAACTGGACAGAATGAGTCGAATTCCATATGCATCTGCTATAGGATCGATCATGTATGCCATGACATGTACTAGACCTGATGTCTCATTTGCTTTAAGCATGGTGAGTAGATATCAAGGGAACCCAGGCGAAAGTCATTGGACGGCTGTAAAGAGCATTCTTAAGTATCTTCGGAGGACTAAAGATGTGTTCTTAGTCTATGGTGGAAAAGATGAATTACGAGTAACAGGTTATACTGATGCGAGTTTCCAGACAGATCGGGATGATTCCCGCTCTCAGTCTGGATGGGTGTTCTTGTTGAATGGTGGGGACGTGACTTGGAAAAGTTCCAAGCAGGACACGGTGACTGAGTATCATACTGAAGCCATAGATGTTAGAATTATCAAAATACCTTGAATGTTTTAGTTGTTAGTTTGATGTATTGAAAACGTAATAAATTGTATTTGATTTGGAGATTATTATATGGAGATTATAATATATGCTGGATTGCGTCCATTTACATTTAATTTATTATCGTGTTTTGTTTTGCATGTTTAGAACCAACTTCCTGAGTATTAATTTACTTAAACCTCCACAGTCAGTCATACTCCTGGAAGTAAGTAGTGATTCAAGACTGTCATGGAATGTTAGAAGCATAGAGAATGCAAATAACGCTCATGAGTACTTAATGGTGATTTAGGTATTGGAACAACCCGCACTCAAAAGTTTACTTCATGGATTAAGTCAGAGTAATTTTGAGATGATAATATTTTATGTTCTTCAAACGGAGATACATAGAGTTTTGCTCTAGGATTCTGTTATGCTTTGGTGTGCTCCAACGCTGACCGTAACTGGCAGCTATACAGGGTATGTCCATGTATAATATGATGAGTAGAAATGAACTGTGTAGTCAAAGTTTATTTGTTCCTTCTGCCTAAACAGGAGAAGCGATATCCATGGGCCCCTCGATGATTTGGTGTTGACATTAAGTGTTTGGCCAAACCCTGACTAGAATTGATGTGTTCAATTGAGTAGTCTGATGAATTCAACACATATCGGAAATCGGGAAACATAATCTTGATCCATGAGATAGACATTTATCCATGTCTCAGGTTCATATGATATCATGTAGAACAAAGGAACATTAAATCACTTATCTTAGGACCGAATCTTTATCAGAGTTTGGCAGCTGCATTGGATGGCTTGCTCTCTGCTGATTATTGAAAGTATTAAAACCAAATAGAGTTAATAACTTGTCCAAGTGGGAGACTGTTGGATATAGTGTCCAGAGTCATTAACTATTGGTAATATTTCTAATAATAGCAGGGTCCTTTTGGGTTGCCCTTAAGACCCAAAATAAACAATCAGAAGAATAAAAGGGAGTTAAAGCAATTAGTTCAATTGATGATAAGCTGCAATATAATTAATTAGATTATTTATATAAAGTGCAGGGACTAATTGGTTAAAATAGTTTTAACAAGCTTATCGGTTCAAGGGGGCTAAGTGTAAAATAGAGGGTTATAAATAAACTGCTAGGGGTTAAACCCTAATGAGTTTTTTCAATCTCTCTTGGAGCCGTCGATCTCCCTTCTCCCTCTCCCAAAATCGTAAACCCTAATTTAGGGTTTAGTGATTAAGCATCTTCTTGTTGTTGGTATTTTGGTGTTCTTAAGTGTGAGCCACTAGAGGGATTCATACTATTGGTCCTTGACATCCAAGAAGCGAGATCAAAGGTTTGATTCACCATTGTGGTTTTCGACAATCGCAACAAACAAGTAAGTGTTCTTGATTCAATCTTTTGTAGTTAATTATCTAGAACGCATGTATTCATATAGGTTGATAGTTTGTATAACCATTGATGATAAAAATTAAAATATGCTTCCGTTGCCTATATCATGTGGTTGTATGTTTACTCAAAACCTTACAGAATCATAAGGAGAGTCTGTTGTTGCTGATTATAGAAAAACTTCGGCGAAATATGTTTTGTATTATCTCCCTTGATATATCCCACTTTCATTTGTTCGATACAAGCTGCATTATCTTCATAAATGCATGTAGGATTTTTAGTGGTAGAACTTATTAACCACTAGACCCTCTGATATGTGTAATGATAGACCTTAGCCATATACACTCTCGAACCGTCTCATGTAGAGAAATAATCTCATAATGGTTCAATGAGGTGGCTACAAGGGTTTGCTTGGTCGATTTCCATGAAAATGTCGAGTTCCCAATTATAGAAACATATCTTGTTTGGGAACGACCTTTGTTAGGTCAGAGAGATACCCAACATCAGCAAAACCTACTAATATATGGTTTGGGTTTCACTATATGGGATAACACTTTCTTTGTTAATATCTTTAACAGTTATTATAACCCCATTTTTCTCTCTGTCAATGGTTCCTTTTAGGTATCGAAATATATTCTTGATACCATTCCAATGACGTTGTGTTATTTAAGGATATAGGTTATTCGAGTCACTAAATAGAAAGAGAAATGGAGAGTTGATTAAATTGAATTTGGTTAGGATTAATGAAAAAGAATGTTATTTCTCATCCTGATGTTTTTATAATTATGTACATACTTTGTTCATACCCATGTAACTAATTTGTTTGTTCCATTAGGTATCAAATTCTAATGACATGTATTTACATGAATATCATTCCATTTAATTTTCACATTGTACTATATTTAATTATCAGTACTTATTGCACACATGTCTTCACACATGGTTAGTTGTAAGTTGCTATGTGACGTGTTATGTCATGTGTTTAATCCTGACAAAGACATGAAAGACCCAAGATACTAATACCAACCACAAAGCTTTTAGCAACATCATTCATTCCCACATTTAACTCAAGATGACATTACTTAGGTGTCATTTGTTTTTTAAGAGGTACTGAAGTCTGAAGTCTGATTTAACTTATGATTTTTTAGAGGTGGTGCTGAAGTCTGAAATCTAAATCAATAAGACTGTTTGTTTTTGCAAACTGACAAGCGTCTGAATATGTATAATTATGTATTTTATCCCTAAAAATTCAACTTAAATTCGTCAATTAAAGTGAGCATCGATGATCGAAGTGACGGAACAAAAAAAGAAACAAAAGAATGATGCTACTACATTTGCGAGGCTATGGAGTTTTAACCATATCTCACACACTGAATCCCCAATTTAAGCGATTCAAGATGTTCTAGAAAGACAACACACGGGTCTACAATCTTTGTGTTTTGCGTTTTTTTCAAATTCGGGATGTATCTGGGTCAAAACTGATGTTCAAATTGAAATAATCGTGTTGGACGTAAATAAGAGAAGATTTAAGAGATAGGGTGTGGATCCCAGATAAGTGCATAAACAATTAACTATCAACTAGACAAAGAGAATTGAATTGTAATCGACTATCTTTTATTGAATTCGGTTAAACTAGAGAATACAATTAGGCGTGTAAAGTATGAGAATGATTAAACCCTAAAACTAGGATTAACAAAATATTGTATACCGTTTAGGGTATTTACATTTCAAGCCCCTCAACTTTAAGACAATCTAAAATCAACCCTAACAATCTCCCCTTTTGGCTTAAAGTGTCGAAGATGCCAGTCTGGAACATATCGTCTTCTGATTGCAAACGAGACTTCAAAACTTCTGAGATCTCGTATGTACTGGATCCTTACGGCTAAGAGCTCCAACGCTTCGTTGACCAGTCTTCTGTACTTCGACTCTAACGGCTTTGTTCCTTTATCATCTCGAACGATTTAAGCCCGAAGTTTGTTCTGAAGCAACATTAATGTATCATCACAGTATCTGGTGATCTGGCTGAATCTCATGAAGCGCATTTCACCATTACCGTTCAGATAAGTCATGCCAATTTCTGGATGTTCAAACAATGTGTCGGCCGGTATATTTTCGATGTTTGGAAGACTCTGATCTGGCTTATAAAGGTTGATCTTCGGTTGGTTGCTCTCGATCCCCATCTGAAAGTCGTCGACGTAAGAAAGAGTTATTGCACTTTTTATGTAACGCTTGACGGCGTCTAGTGCTCCGAGGACTTCCTTAGGGCGTATGGTTATGGTCTTCATATCTCTGAGTAAAAACAGGAGGTCTGTGTAATAACCGGGTTTATTTTGAAGTGAATAATAAAGTTGGTGTGTGTAGTGAGGAGAATGAAAGTTTGGTGGCTTTAGTGTGAATAAAAGAAATAGGGTTAAAACCCTTAAACCCTCAATTCTATCCTCACTTTTGGAGTGCGGCTAGTGTGTATCTGTGTGGAGTAATGTTTGCAACATTGAGGGAAGATATTGGAGATTGAATCTTGGAGGTGTGAATCACGATCTTCTTCAAAGTTAATTCCTTCTCCTTAACCCATTAATCTATTAAGTAATGTTTGGTATATTATTGTGGATTTTGGATACTGGGGTTTTGAGTTTTGGAGATTGTTTGATCGACATCTCCTCAAGAAAGTGAGAGTGCGAGCTGTGTGTTTTGCCTTAACCAAATCAGTATGGGAAATCGAATGGAATAGCTTGCTTAATCGTTTATTAATGCTATATCCTTGATTGTTGTGACTTAATGCCAATTTTGGGTTGATTTGCATGTTTGATTGAGGTTTCCGGAGTTGGTCTGTTCGATAAAAACATGATTGTCCGGAAGTCACATTGTCCGGAAAGTTTTACCCATAAAACGTGGGAGTCCAGATGGGTCCGGATTGTTTGTGTCCATAAAGCTGTTAGATGCCCGGAAGTCGGGATTCACCTGGAAAACTGTTTACCCAGAAGTCGGAATCACCCAGGATACGTGTACTGGAAATCGATCCGGAAAATATCCGGGAGTGGTTGGAGCCGGAGGTGCGTATCCGGAAAACTCCCACTGGCTGTGTTGGTGTTGGAGACCTTTGAAATTCTTTTAGTATGTTGAGTGGGGAGTGTTTTAAGAAGCTCGGGAGTGACTTCGAAATGATGCTTGAGTGGCTTTTCACTCTCGTGTGCATTGTTTTGTTTTGTAGGTGTGCTGTTTGAGAGTAGCAAGTTCAAGTGAGAACGATTTAGCATGGACACCAGGTGAGTCTTTCTAAACTGAAGCTATCGATACTTGAAATTACTACTTGTACCAATATATATTGATATGCATGTTTTACGATGTTTTAAATATGCATGATGAAAGCACGTTATTGTAATTACGGGTATGTACGGGGTGGGACATGCGATGGCTTACTATGATTATATGGGGGGTGTCTCCCATACAGAATATATGAATTTGTTTCATATAATTATTACGGGCGTGTGTGTGCCCTAACAGTTGTCACAAGTGTGTACGTGACAAAGGCGTAGGCCATCAGCATGTGTTGTGTGCTTAACTGACTGATAAAGGTGTATTTGTTTGTAAACTCTTATAAACTCATTTTGTGATTATTGTGGCGCGATGTTGGTTTCTAGAGGGATCTCACTAGACCAATAGACCTCATGGTCTAACCCTCGCTTTTCAAAAGTAAAACCTTTTCAGGTAAGCAGGTAGTCGAGGGCTCGTTTAAGGGCAAGGGCAAGATGTGAGTTGGAGCTTTCGTATAGAAGAATTAGAAGACTTTCCTTTTATTGTCTATTTACGTATCTCGGCTGTAGTTGGGGTTATTTCCGCGAACCCAGTTTTGTAATTTAGATAGTGTGACTATGTTGGGTCATTTTGGCGTTTTTAATTAAAGTAGTAGCTTTTGGCATGTTTGTTCGGTGTGGGTTGTTATAGTTGGTATCAGAGCGTTAGTTTAAGAGATTTAGGTGACCGGACGAGCCTAAACTTAAACTGTGGATTTATGAGGTACAACTGAGAATTAGGAAGGCCTAGGGAGAGGACTCAACAGGGACTTGAATAATAGGGTAGTGAGAACTGTCATGTAAGATAGGTTCGAAGTTACACCTAGCCAGTGTAATTGCGAATTTACAGGTACATGTATGTGCTTATTTTGCCTTGTTATTTTGGAAATGTTGCCTTTAGCTGTTTAAATTGTGTAATGTTTCAGTAAGCAAAGATATCCAGAAGAACTCTGAGAAGTAAGTCAGTGCCAGTTAACGGTGCAATGCCGGTCAAGGGTGTAGTATCGATTGAAGAAGCGATTCTTGTGGAAGAAGTTATGGAGGATGGACCAGTAGATCCTCCAAGGCAGGCGGCCACCCGTGGGAGGGGCAGAGGCCGTCTGAGAGGAAGGGGAAGGGCTCCCCGACGAGCTGCCACCCAGGGGGATGGATCTGGTGTGGTGACTTGAGGGAAGAAAAAGACTCTGGTTACCCGTCGGGCTAGAAGCATAGAGGCTCCTGAGTAGCGTGAGCTGTCCCAGCAGGAGAGTACTGCTTCTGTGAGAGGAAAAAGTCAGTCAAGAAGTCGGGGGCGTAGCTGTACCCTAGCGTTTGTAACTGAAGAGAAGTTTACTGCTGAGATGGGCAAACTTCAAGAGACACTGCAAGCATTGTTGGACCGTCAAACTAAGTCTGCAACGGATGGGCGGACTAAGAGTGGGAATAAGATGGTGGCTGAGGCGTCTAGCTTGCCTGCAACTAAAGTGGGAAATCACTCTCAGTTGACCCCGTATGTGCCGAGTGAGTCGAAGTCAGTGAAAGGGTGTACATTTAAAACTTTTACGTCGTGCAAGCCTCCATCGTTCAACGGGGAGCGCAACCCGGTCTTGGCTCTAAGATGGATCCAGGAGATGGAGTTGGTTTTTGACACAAGTAAGTGTGCTGAGGGAGATAAAGTATTGTTTGCTATGTCTATGTTGAAGTCAGATGCCATTTTCTGGTGGGATATTGAGACTGGTGGTATAGGTTCGGAGGTGGCAAAGACGACTACTTGGGAGTCGTTTACTAGGAGGTTCAGGAATCAGTTTTGCCCGTTGGCAGCAGTGAAGAAGTTGGAAGAGGAATTTATGGGGCTTGATCAAGGATCGATGACGGTACAAGAGTACACATCTAAGTTCATTGAGATGGCGCATTTTGCAGAAATATACGTACCTACTGAGGAAAGGCATATTGAGAGGTATATCTGGGGGCTGAAGAGCAGTGTGAGAGAGTTTGTGCAAAATCGTGACCCCGTAACCTTTCAAGCGGCGCTCGACGTGGCAGAGCTAACTAAGAAGGAAAAGAATCGACAGATGTCGGAAAAGAGTGTTGACAAGAGAAAGTGGGAAGGATCTGTAAGGGATATGAAAGGTCTAAGGTCTCGAAACCCGAGTTGCGGGTGAGACCGAAGTTCGGTGAGAAACCGTGTAGGAAATGCAACAGAGTGCATCGCGGGGAGTGCTCTATGGAATCTGATGGTTCTTACAAGCGTGGAAAATTAGGGCACATAGCGCGAGAGTGTCCTAACCCGAGAGCTTGCTATCTGTGTGGTTTTTCGGATCTTATTAAACCTGATTGTCCGCAACTGAGAAAGGGGTCTTTGGGTGGTTTTGTTGGAGGTCAACGAGCAAGAGGTGGATAGAGGAAGGTGGAGCCAGCATGAGCAATAGCAAGGGATTTTCATATGACGGCTGAGGAGGCGGTTGATATACCGGATATGGTGACAGGTACTTTTCTTGTTAATTCAAAACTTGCTAGAGTGTTGTTTGACTCGGGTGCAAACCGTTCGTTTGTATCGCCGATTTTTGCTCGGTGTCTGCATGTTAAACCTAAGCGGTTAGAGTGTGGGTTTGAGGTAGAGATTGCGGATGATAGTCGGGTCTTGGTGGGAGAGGTGTATGAGGGGTGTAGTATTGAAGTGGAGGGTCACTCTTTCCCCTTGCGGTTGTACCCAATGGGTATGGGAGAGTTTGACGTTGTGGTGGGGATGGACTGGTTGGCCAGTAACAGTGCTAGCATAGTGTGTAATAAGAAGATGATTCGTATTACCTTACCCGATATGTCTGAGGTGGTAATTTATGGTGATAGGCATGAGCGCAAGTCCTGTCTCATCTCATTGATGAAGGCGAGGCATTGTTTAGAAAAAGGATGTCAGGGATTTCTAGCGTATGTGTTAGACGCTAAGAAAGAGAAGAAAGGAGTAGAGGATGTTTCAGTGGTGAGCGAGTTCCCGGAGGTATTTCCAGATGACTTAATGGGTTTACCCCCAGATCGTCAAGTCGAGTTTAGGATCGATTTGATGCCTGGAGCGGCACCAATAGCACGTGCACCTTATCGGTTGGCATTGGCGGAAATAAAGGAGATGATGACGCAATTGCAGGAGTTGCTAGACAAGGGATTTATACGCCCTAGTTCATCACCCTGGTGAGCGCCGATACTTTTTGTCAAGAAGAAGGATGGGTCTATGGATGTGCATATATTACCGTGAGCTTAATAAGGTGACCGTCAAAACAAGTACCCGCTTCCGAGGGTCGACAATTTGTTTGACCAGTTGCAAGGGGCGAACTTCTTCTCGAAGATGGATTTGAGGTACGTTTATCACAAGTGGAAAGTAAGGGAAGAAGATGTGCCTAAGACTGCTTTTCGTACGAGGTACGGACATTACGAGTTTCTAGTCATGCCCTTTGGTCTGACTAATGCTCCGACTGTATTCATGGACCTGATGAATCGAGTGTGTAGTTCGCTGTTAGATAAGTGTGTGATCGTGTTCATAGATGACATCCTCATCTATTCTCGATCTCAGGGTGAGCACGAAGAGCATCTTCGTTTAGTGTTGGATCTGTTGCGGCGAGAGAAGTTGTTCGCTAAGTTTTCAAAGTGTGAGTTTTGGCTAAGAGAGGTCCAATTTTTGGGACATGTGGTGTCGGGAGAAGGTATCAAGGTGGACCCGGTCAAAGTGAAGGCCATTAGAGGATGGGAGCCACCGAGATCACCATCTGAGGTGAGAAGTTTCCTTGGCTTGGCGGGATACTATCGGAAATTCATTCAGGACTTTTCTCGGATAGCTACGCCTTTGACCGCTTTGGCCAAGAAGAGTGCTAAGTTCGAGTGGACGGAGAGATTTGTAATCTTCAGCGATGCATCCAGGTTGGGGTTAGGGTGTGTGTTGATGTAGGATGGGAAGGTGATTGCTTATGCATCCCGTCAATTGAAAGAACAAGAGAAGAACTATCCTACTCATGACATGGAGTTGGCAGCAGTGGTTTTCGCATTAAAGATATGGAGACATTATCTTTATGGAGTTAAGTGTCATATTTATACTGATCATAAGAGCCTCAAGCATTAATTCGATCAGTAGGATCTAAATATGAGACAGAGGCGATGGGTGGAATTGTTAAGTGATTAATATTGTGAGATCCTTTACCATCCTAGTAAAGCGAACGTCGTGGCCGACGCTTTGAGTCGGAATGAAAGAAGAGAGCCAACTAAAGTGTTAGCATTTCGAGTTGATACAACTTCGAATCTCCTAGTAGAAATTAAGAAGTTCCAAGGTGAAGCTCTAGCAGAGGAGAAATTGAAAAGTGAGAGGATCGACGGTTATGTGGCATCCTTAGAGAGTAATATTAGTGGCGTGAAATGTTTGGGAAACCGAGTGTGGGTTCCTAAATTGGGAGATTTGTTGGAACGTATTTTGGAAGAAGCGCATAGGTCGCGATATTCGGTACATCCAGGAACCAATAAGATGTACCGAGATTTAAGGCAAGTTGTATTGGTGGTCAGGATTGAAGAAAGATGTTGCTTATTTCGTTGAGCGATGTATGACTTGTTTGAAGGTCAAGGTAGAGCGTCAAAGACCTTATGGGGAATTGCAACCCTTGGAGATACGATTGTGGAAATGGGATAGCATCACGATGGACTTCGTCACGAACTTACCAAGGACCCCGAAGGGGTATGATACCATATAGGTGATAGTGGATCGCCTCACCAAGTCGGCTCACTTTCTACCTATCTGGGAGAATTACTCGCTAGAGAAATTGGCGAGGTTGTATGTTGATGAGATAGTGACAAGGCATGGAGTGTCGTCGTCCATAGTCTCTGACCTCGACAGTCGTTTCACGTCGTCTTTTTGGATGAGCCTTCAAAGGGAGTTTGGTACGCAACATTTGATGAGTACCGCCTACCATCCTCAAATGGATGGGCAGTGTGAGAGAACTATACAGACATTGGAAGATATGTTGCGTGCTTGTGTGATTGACTTTAAAGGCTCTTGGGAGTCCCATTTGACATTGATCGAATTTTCGTACAACAACAGTTATCACGTCAGTCTTCAAGCAGCACCTTATGAGGCGTTGTATGGGCGTAAGTGTAGAACGATGTTGTGTTGGAATGAAGTGGGGGAGAAACAGTTAACAGAACCGGAAATCGTGCAGCTGACAGCTGATAAGATTAGTGTGATCAGAGAGAAGTTGAGGGTGGCTCAAGACCGCCAAAGGATGTACGCGAATAAGAGAAGGAAACCGTTTGAATTCTTAGTGGGTGACAAAGTGATGCTTAAGGTTTCGCTGTGGAAAGGCGTCGTACGTTTTGGAAAGAAAGGGAAGCTAAGGCATAGGTATGTAGGGCCGTTTGCCATCACCGAGCGTATGGGTGAAGTGGCATATAAGTTGGAGTTGCCCGAGGAACTACCGGGAGTTCATTCTACTTTCCACGTGTCGAATCTGAGGAAGTGCTTGGCTGAGGCAAGTATGGTCGTACCATTGGAAGACATTCGCGTGGATGAAAAGTTGAATTATGTTGAGGAGCCATTGGCGATCGTGGATCGCAAGATCATAAAGTTGAGAACTAAAGAGATTTCTCTTGTGAAGGTTCAGTGGCGCTTCCATAAGGGTCAGGAGGCGACTTGGGAAGTGGAGTCGGACATGAGGTCCCGTTACCCTCAATTGTTCGAAGATGGAATTCCGGAGACGAAATTCTTTTGAGGAGGGGATGTTGTAATAACCGGGTTTATTTTGAAGTGAATAATAAAGTTGGTGTGTGTAGTGAGAAGAATGAAAGTTTTGTGGCTTAAGTGTGAATAAGAGAAATAGGGTTAAAACCCCTAAACCCTCAATTATATCCCCACTTTTGGAGTGCGGCTATTGTGTGTATTTGTGTGGAGCAATTTTTGCAACATTGAGGGAAGATATTGGAGATTGAAGCTTGGAGGTGTGAATCATCATCTTCTTCAAGGTAAATTTCTTCTCCTTAACCCATTAATATATTGAGTAATGTTTGGTATATTATTGTGGATTTTGGATACTGGGGTTTTGGGTTTGGAGATTGTTTGATCGACATCTCCTCAAGAAAGTGCGAGTGCGAGCTGTGTATTTTGCCTTAACCAAATCAGTGTGGGAAATGGAATGGAATGGCTTGCTTAATCGTTTAGTAATGTTATCTCTTTGATTGTTGTGACTTAATACCGATTTTGGGTCGATTTGCATGTTTGATTGAGGTTTCCGGAGTTGGTCCGTTCGATAAAAACATGATTGTCCAGAAGTCGCATTGTCCGAAAAGTTTTACCCAGAAAACGTGGGAGTCCGGATGGGTCCGGATTGCTTGTGTTCGGAAAACTGTTAGATGCCTGGAATTCGGGATTCGCCCGGAAAATAGTTTACCCGGAAGTCGGAATCACCCGGGATGCGTGTACCAGAAATCGATCCGGAAAACAGATGTCTGGAAAATATCCGGAAGTGGTTAGAGCCGGAGGTGCGTATCCGGAAAACTCCCACTGGCTGTGTTGCTGTTGGAGACCTTTTGGATTCTTTTAGTATGAGTGGGGAGTGTTTTATGAAGCTCGAGGGTGACTTGAAAATGATGCTTAAGTGACTTTTCACTCTCGTGTGCATTGTTTGGTTATGTAGGTGTGCGGTTTGATAGTAGCAAGTTCAAGTGAGAAGGATTTAGCGTGGACGCCAGGTGAGTCTTTCTAAACTAAAGTTATCGATAATTGAAATTACTACTTGTACCGATATATATTGATTTGCATGTATTATGATGTTTTAAATATTCATGATGAAAGTATGTTATTGTAATTGCGGGTATGTACGAGGTGGGACATGTGATGGCTTACTATGATTATAGGGGGGGGGTCTCCCATACAGAATATATGAATTTGTTTCATATAATTATTAAGGGCGGGTGTGTGCCCTAACATGTTGTCACAAGTGTGTACGTGACTAAGGCGTGGGCCATCAGCATGTGTTGTGTGCTTAACTGACTGATAAAGATGTATTTGTTTGTAAACTCTTATAAACTCATTTTGTGATTATTGTGGCACGATGTTGGTTTCTAGAGGGATCTCACTAGATCAGTAGACCTCATGGTCTAACCCTCGCTTTTCAAAATTAAAACATTTTCAGGTAAGCAGGTAGTCGAGGGCTCATTTAAGGGCAAGGTCAAGATGTGAGTTGGAGCTTGCGTATAGAAGAATTCAAAGACTTTCCTTTTATTGTCTATATACGTTTCTCGGCTGTAGTTAGGGTTATTTCCGCGAACTCAGTTTTGTAATTTTGATAGTGTGACTATGTTGGGCCATTTTGGCGTTTTTAATTAAAGTAGTAGCTTTTGGCATGTTTGTTCAGTGTGGGTTGTTATAGTTGGTATAAGAGCGCTAGTTTAAGAGATTTAGGTGACCGGACGGGCCTATACTTGAATTGTGGATTTATGAGGTACAACTGAGAATTAGGAAGGCCTAGGGAGAGACCTCAACAGGGACTTGAATAATAGGGTAGTGAGAACTGTCATGTATGGTAGGTTCGAAGTTACACCTGGCCATTGTAATTGTGAATCTACAGGTACATGTATGTGCTTATTATGTGCTTATTTTGCCTTGTTATTTTGGAACTGTTGCCTTAAGATGTTTAAATTGTGCGATGTTTCAGTAAGCAAGGATGTCAAGAAGAACTCTGAGAAGTAGGGCTACCACTTTTTTGTCCACGCCATATTAAGAGATAAGAGGCTCTGAATATAATAAAAAAACAAATGCTCTGAATTATAAAATGACTGATCAGATTAGACATAAGTGATGATTAAGAGTAGGGGTGTATACTGGCCGAATCGAGTCGAGTAGTAGATTATTCGAGCCAAGCTCGAAAAAATAATAAGTTCGATTAAATTTTCAAAGTCTATAAATATGTCAGGCTCGAAAAAGTGTATGCTCGAATGGCTCGGCTCGGCTTGACTCAACTCGTAAAGCTTAATCGAACTTTCGAACGAGTCTAGTCGAACTTTCGAACGAGTCTAGTCGGACATTCATGTTATGGAGCTCGACTCGTTAACATAAGCAAGCTTTATTATCGACAACTATTAAGCTTGAGCTCGAGATAAAGGGTTTGAGCTTGAGTAGCTCGTTAAAAGTTCGACTCGTTTACACCCCTAATTAAGAGCTTAAATAAAAAACAAACAGGACCTTAATACTCTATGGTATGTGCTTATAACAATCATTTTACTAAGTATTTTACATTCTCATTTACATTGTCTTTGATTATATCTTTTACAAACAATAAGAAGATGTATGAGATTATCTCAGGGACATAATATCAATGAAAATAATTTACACCTAAAACACATCGAATAAATTTATTACTTGATATTGCATTTCATTAGTTTGCCAATAATAAATAGTGTATTCATCATAAATATAGTTATCATTCTCATAGTTATCATTTTCTTAGGGAAACATCCGTCACCGTGCAACAAGCGGTGCCACGCACTAGTTATGAAGTAAATGAAAATGTGGAAATTTCCGGTTTAAAGGTTTATAAAATATATAAAAAATTTGATGTAATAAATAGAAAAAACATAAAATCAATATCCATGACTATGAATACTCTTATAATAAAAATCTAGCTAGTTGAACCACAAGGGATGTGGCGTACTGGTTAAGGCCTTGGGGGATGTGGCGGATCATCCCATCTGCTCAAGGTTCGAATCAAGGAATACACAACTTAAAGTCATAATTTGCCAAGGGATTAGTCTAGGCATAGCCTAGAACACCCTTTAAAAAAAACCTAGCTAGTTGAATTATTAAGAAGTTTATTAAAGCTTGTTCGTGTTTGATGTGCTTATCTCGTAGTTAATAATTATTGTTAATTTTGGGATTAAGTGCTTTATGTAAGACAAATATTCATCCGTAAACAAGTCCAACTTGTTCACAAATATGACAAAAGAAAATTATTTAAAATAAACTAAAGATAATTAATAGTCCACTTGTTTAATTGTTCACCCACCAACGATTGGTCAAAAACCAAATCCACTTGTCCTCCTTTTATTGTTGCAAAGTTTTTCTTAGGTAATATTCACTAGTATTTAAAACTACATGCAACTAATTCATTATAACACCCAATACCATCATTGTCCCTTGTCATTGACCTTCCTTTTTTTATCTATTTTTTTTATTTTGATTTTTGTTCTTTCACAACAATTTAGTGGCGCATGTACGTATGTATGGACAAATATAAAAAAGGGAATCAAAAATATAAAAAACACTTAAAAGGGGAGATCGATGGCAAGGGCCAACGGCGGTGATAAGGGGTTTGAATGGTATAATGTTTGAAACCGTAAAATTGATTTAAGGTTTTTAATTTAAACTTCCCTTAGTTTTAGTAGTTTTCATTAAAAAAAAGTTTTAAAACTTAATCATTTAAAATCGAAAAGTTCGTTGGATGCTTCTCAATTTTTTTTCCCTTTTTTCTCTATTTTATATTACAACTTTAGAACATGAGTTAACTTTTTACATAGGGAAATTAATTAAAATACCCAAAGTCAAACCAACTGTTATCAAAATACCCTAAAATTTTTCAATTTTGCAAAAATACCCAAAATACCCGCAATGGGGTCCCGCGATCGCGGGATACGCTGACGTGGCGCGTATTTTGGGCACAAATGCCCCGCGAAGCCCCTAAACTTTGACCGCGGTGCACTTTTGGTCCCTGCCCGCGATCGCAGCCCGCGATGAGCCAAAATTTACAGTTTTGGTCCCTGAAATTTTCAACTTTTGGTCCCTGAAAATTTACACTTTCAACCCCTATACTTAGACGAATCTTGATGCTTTTACTGTTTTTTTCCACAATTATTGCAATTTAAAGACCGATTTGTGGTTGAAATTCAATTGCATGTTTCAATCAATGTTAAATCAATGTTTTTGGAATATCAGTTTGTGGATGAAATGAGAGATTGGTTTTCTGATATGTTGGTTATTTCATTCATAAATAGACGTAAAATTCAAGCCATAATTCTCACACAACGATTTCATTGTTGCAATATTTCTTTCTGCAATATTTTGTGTTTGAGATACTACTGAAAAAATGAGTTCATCTGTTGCAAAAGCTAAGCTATATTTATGTTTTGATGGTGAATGGGTGCAAGATAACAATGAGTGAAATTTTGCTTATAAATCTAAGCATGGTGTAAAAGTGTCAGTAACTATACTTATCAGAAGTTTGTTGCATACGCCATGCAAAAATGTGGAATCAACTCTTCTGATATTTGCAAGTTAGTGTTTAAAAATGGCGATGGGTCATTTGTGGATTTATCCAACGATGGGGATATCTCTACTTTTCTGCACCTTGCAGTCGATTCAGAAAGACCCCATTACTCTTTGTGTATCCCGGCGTATCCGACGGTGACGACGACGGTGACGAGGAGGGTGACGACGACGAAGACCTCCAAATAGAGCAGCCTGATTCTCAACAACAACAACCACCACCACCATCACCACAACCACACGAATGACGTACTGTTGGAGTTGCTGATGACGAAACCCACGTTTTCAGAACGGGTAATTCTGAAATAGACAGATCAGACACCGATAATGATGATCACGAAGAATATACCCCTAGTAGAAAATCATGTAGTCAGATAAATGACTTTTTTGATATGCCCCCTATTCTTCCAGACTCCCATACCCAGACACAAAGCTACGAACCTACACCTTATATTCGTAGCGAAAGTTTAACAGCAGGTCAGATATTCGATTCGAAGGATCTCTTAGCAAGTCAGATCGGACTCAAGTTCTTGGAAGAGGGTTTCCAAAGTCGCGTGCGGGCATCTGACAAAATCAAATACGTAGTTGAATGTGCTAGAGAAAAGTGTGAGTGGAGGTTGTACGCGATTCACACGGGTCCTAAAGGAGGGGCGATAATGATTAAAAAGTTGCACGACGTACACACTTGTACGAGGACGCAACTTAATCCCCACCACAAACAAGCCGGCAAAAAGACTTTGGGTGCGATCCTGAAAAACAAATTTCTTGATGTTAGCAGGTCATTGCGTCCAAAGGACATCGTCCACGACGTTCACCGGCAGTTCGGCGTCACGATTGATTACCACCAAGCGTGGCGTGCGCGCTGCCATGCACTGTTTATGGTGAGAGGCACGCTCGAGGAGTCGTATGAACGACTCCCGACATATTTATATAATTTGCAGATGCAGAACCCTGGTACTGTCACGCATCTACGGACCGATTCACGTGGACGGTTTGAGATGTGCTTCGTGGCCCTTGGACCCGCGGTACGTATTTTAACACGTCATATGTTTACACATTATAAACTATAACATTTACACATTATAAACTATAACATTTTAACCTATGTTTTTGCAGATCCGCACATTTCTGGAAAATCTACGTCGTGTCCTGATAATAGACGCAGCCCATTTAAAGGGCCGTTACTTGGGTATGATGTTCCTGGCGGTTGCCATGGACGGGGATAACTCCATCGTTCCAGTAGCTTTCGGCGTAGGCAAGTCCGAAACCGGGGACGAGTGGACTTGGTTTATGTCCATGTTGAGACAAGCTATCGGAGACCCGCAAGGGTTGGTGTTTATGTCTGACAGGGCTCCTTCCATAAGCGCCGCAATCTCTGCCATGTACCCAAACGCCCCTCACGCCATATGATGTCGACATTTGGAGATGAACGCCAAATCCAAGGACAAACGTATTACCACCTACAAGGATGTCTATTGGGCGGCATGCAGAGCATATACGGATCGGGAGTTTAACAAGTACATGAATATGCTACGATACAGTGTCAAGGAAGCAGCCAAAGTCTTTGACGATGCTGGACCGGAGAGGTGGTCCGCGGACCATTTTCCTGGACAACGGTATGACATTCTGACCTCGAATAGTGCAGAGTCTGTGAATGCACTCTCCCGTTTTGCGCGTAGATGTCCGATTGTTAATCTTATGGACTACTTTCGGGCCTTTCAACAAGAGTGGTACCAAATTCGACGCCTAAAAGGAGCTAAGATACAAAATGCACTCGCACCAACGGCAGAGAATATCGTTCAGTACAGGGCGCGTCGTGCGGCGACATGGCCGGTAAGAGCAATCGGGTATGGGAAGTACGAGGTGCATGATGACTATATTAACGCGATTGTGAATATGGAAGACCACCTTTGTTCGTGTCGCGAATGGGATAAATCTGGGTTACCGTGCGGCCATGCCATCGCTGCAGCAACATATATGGGTCGTACAGATTGCAGCGACTTGGCTGTACCTTTCTTCACGTCCGAATATTACCGGAAAACATACGTGGAGGTAATAAACCCAGCTGGACCCCCTGCAGCATGGGTGTATCCACCTGACCCGCTTCCACCATGCTATCCACCTTTAATGGATAAGAACAGGGCCGGGAGACCGAGAAAGAACGACCGACGTCCATCACGTGGTGAAAGTTCGATACAACGAAGATGTACTCGGTGCCAATGCGTATGACACACTCGTGGAGAGTGTCCAAATCCCGCCCCTTCAACCGTGCCAAGGAGACATTCTGTCAGTCACACCCCGGGCCCGTCACAGCTTGAACCATATGGAACAAACCCATATGATACTGTTGATCTAAACACTGATTTGTAAATGATATATATACACACATACATATGCTTCTAAATGAACATTGATAACACAGCTAGTTTGTAAATGATATATATATATATTCGTATTATATATTTACACACATAAAGAAAATAGGAGACCTTCAATTTTTCTTAGTATTTTCTTGACATTGTTCTTGCATCCATGGCAGTGAATGTTAACTCTGAGTACACATGTCAGTTTATATATTCATATTAGATACGTTTTAATTTTAACAAATTACACCATTATAGTTAATTATTTAATTTATGGTACATCTCATATTTTTTTCAATTTTGTTTTACACTCCTATCGCATTAACATAATAATCATATATTAACTAATTCATTAAATCGTTTTAAATTATTATTATTTGAATGTGTTTATAGATATCGTGAATGGCAATAGGAGAAGGTAGAATTGTTTATAAATGGGGTTTTGACAAGTTGGTATCACTGGACTCATTTAAGAATTGTGAAAATGGGTATTTGGCGAATGATGATTCATGTGTGTTTAAAACACTTCAGCTCCAAACACACATGAATCATCATTCGTCAAATACCCATTTTCACAATTCTTAAATGAGTCCAGTGATACCAACTTGTCAAAACCCCATTTCATATTATATATATACACACACATACATATGCTTCTAAATGAACATTGATAACACAGCTAGTTTGTATTCCATCCAACAAGCTCTTCATCTTCAATCTTTCTGACCCTTCTTCAACGGCTTCTACTTTTGCAACCACGTATGGCCATTGTGTACCACAACCCGCACACACTTTAGCAAATGAGTTGAGGGTTGTCATATATTCTACAAGAGGAGTAGGCCCACGAATGAGGTAACCTCTAACTTGACCTTGCATGATGTATCCAACCTAACCGTGGTTCAGCGGCTTAAAAACTACTTTTCAGAGAAATTAACAACAACAAAAAATACAAAACAACAACACAGTAAAAAAATACAAATAACAACACAGTAAAAAAAATACAAAACAAAAAAAAATATAACCACCACCTACTTAAAAATTGATTTAGTTTCATCAATCCAAGCTTGCTTCTCGTTTACCTTCGCTTGAATAATTGCGAAGTCTTGCAGAATATGGTGAATTGCTTCTTGTTCTCGACGAACACGAGCCTCCCGAGCTTTTATATCCCCTTTCATCCTTTTGATCTCCCTGTCTTCCTCTTCGATCTTTCTCAAATGGACCGCCTTCCTGTCCATCATTTTTTTCCACTCTTCTGTTAGTTCATCTATCTCCTTTTCCTTTTTTGCTATGGCGACCTCGATTTGAGGTGGCATTTTTTTAGGAGTAGACTTAGGGTTTGATGACGATGCCATTTGTGGATGAAATGAGAGAAGAGAAATCAAGAGAGAAATCAATTCAAAGAAAGAAAGCAAGAGAGAAATCAAGAAAGAAAGCATGAGGAAGTGTGAATTGTGAATTGCATACTACTGATATTTATGGATGAAATCTCAAACATGCAAATGAATTTCAACCACAAATCGGTCTTCAAAGTACAATAATTGTGGAAAAAAACAGTAAAAGCATGCAAGATTCGTCTAAGTACAGGGGCTGAAAGTGTAAATTTTCAGGGACCAAAAGTGTAAATTTTCAGGGACCAAAACTGTAAATTTTGGCCCATCGCGGGCTGCGATCGCGGGCAGGGACCAAAAGTGTACCGCGGCCAAAGTTGAGGGGCTTCGCGGGGCATTTGGGGCCAAAATACGTGCCACGTCAGCCCTAGCCCGCGATCGCGGGATCCATCGCGGGTATTTTGGGTATTTTTGCAAAATGAAATTTTTTTTGGGTATTTTGGTAACAGTTGGTCAAACTTTGGGTATTTTAATTAATTTCCCTTTTACATATTTAATTTATTATATTAATGGTGTTACAAAAAGTTTTTAACACAAACTAGGTGACCTAATAATTAAGGTTATATGATTTTTAAACAAACCTAAGCATCCTACAAAATGTTGTATGTAACAATAAAAACGTGTTAATAAAGTATAATATAGGAAACTTAAAAACGTCCTAAGAAGTGGTTTATTAGAACGAAATTCAGTGTCGCAAAATGACCTATATTAGTAATAGAATATGTGTCGTATCAAGTTTTATAGTTATACAAAAAAAAATCAATTAAGCGTCCTATAGAATGTATTATGTAACACTAAATCGTCCAAATAATGTACAAAATAGGACCTTTTATGTGGTTCTAAAATATGTCTTCCTACTTTTACATTAAGATATATAGAGGAAGGTTATTGTGGTAACCCTCCAAATGGTGTTAACTTTCTTAACCCCTTTTAATCAATAGAAATCCATATTGTTTGGTGGTTTGAATCAACTCAGTAATGATGGACCAAGGTTATAGTTGGTATTTCGTAAATAGTGTTTTTAGTTTTTTTTCTATGATTTTTAAGTGGAGAGTTACAAAAATCAATAATTAATGGGGGAGTTACAATATTGATATAGGTTTCATAAAAAAATCAAAATTTGTAGTTTTTTGAGTTTGCTCTCGCTCATCTAAGTTTGTATTTGCAAGAAGATGGATGTCCGTATGCAACAAGATGGATCGTTTGTTGAAACACAACTCAATGGAAATGACGAACCGGCGACGCAAAACGGTAATACCAGCACCGTCGAAATATCCAAACCAAACGTAAACGGCTTGATCGGTCACTATGTTTTTTAGAGTTGTTGTTTTGGTGATGTAGATTTTATATTAAAAAAACGTATTCTTTATCTAAGGAATTAGTGTGTTGGCATTGTGTGTTGGTTCATGAATGTTCAAAAGACACAAACGTTCACCTTCTAGTTTAGACATATTTGTTGTTCACGAATGTTCATAACACACAAACGTTCACGTTCTAGTTCGGCAAAATATAGGTTGTCGTGTTTAGGCTATTATTGAATCCGTAACTTTGGGTTAGTAAGTGTTTGCATGTTGCTTTGTTTTTTCGTATGGTAAGGGTATTTGTGTGTCTGTGTCATACTTCAAGGTCCTATCTTCATTTAACCAAACCGGTAAGTCAAGGTTCATGGTTGTTCGTTTCGTCATTGAACCAATGCATTTTTAATGCCATGAATGAACAAATGTGTTCGTACACAAAGGTTCATGAACATGCATGAAGATCAAGGTCCTACCTTCATATTAAAGAACCCACATGACCATTCATGACAAAACATTAACAAATATGAAAGGTTTGTCCAATTAGCACAATTTGGTTACTTGTAGATGTTTTATTTGATACTTGTAGATAGGTTGTATTAAAATATTTCATTAAAAAAATACTCCATAATAATTAGTGAGACAAACAATCATAGAATACAAACTCATATTAAACTACTCCATTAAAAAATGTTAGATGTGTTCTTGTGATGATCGTCGTCATGCATGTGTTATGAACATTCGTGAACAACAAATATGGCTAAACTAGAACGTGAACGTTTGTGTGTTTTGAACATGCATGAACCAACACACAATGTCAACACACTAATTCCATAGATGAAGAATACATTTTTAATATAAAATCTACATCACCAAAACAACAACTCTAAAAAACATATTGACCGATCAAGCCGTTTATGTTCGGTTCAGATATTTCGACGGTGCTGGTACTACCGTTTTGCGCCATCCATTCGTCATTTCCATTGAGTTGTGTTTCAACAAACGATCCATCTTCTTGCATACGAACATCCATCTTCTTGCAAACACGAACTTAGATGAACGAGAACAAACTCAAAAAACTATAAATTTTGAATTTTTTTTATGAAAACTTATATCAATATTGTAACTCCCCCATTAATTATTGATTTTTGTAACTCCCCACTTAAAAATCTTAGAAAAAAAACTATTTATGAAATACCAACTTAACCCTTATCACAAGCGTTCCTTTATTTTTTATGCTTTGACCAATATTGTAATAAATGTCACACCAAGATTTCATCACAACCACTCATGTATTTGATCAACGGCTACAAATAGGTTAACAAAAAATAACCTAACCCAAGATATTTATATATATATATAGCCATAGGTTCAATAGAGAAGTCCAAATATTTAGAGAAATAGAGAAGTGATCTTGACCATTCATTCGGTCAAGATCGGTTATAATTGGTCAAAAGTTGCGGCTTTGGCCGGTTAAAAGTTGCGGCTTTGACTGGTCAAAAGTTGCGGCTGTTCCAAAAATAGAAGGGCAATTTCGTAACTTTTACAAAAAACACGGGCTGAGTTCATATATGAATCTGTGTGATTCATATATGAACTATACGTTCATATATGAACCTTTGTAATTCACATATGAACTCTTTATAACTAATTCATAAATGAATCTTGTGATTCATATATGAACCTGTGTTTCATATATGAAACTAATTAACTGTAGGTTCATATATGAATCAGTTGAACCAATTAACTGATTCATATATGAATCTGTGTGTTCATATATGAACTTTTGTAATTTACATATAAACTTTTTTTAACTAATTCATATATGAACCTTTGTGTTCATATATGAACTTTTGTGATTTATATATGAATTTTTTTTAACTAATTCTCATATGAACAAATTAACTGATTCATATATGAATCACAAAGATTCATATATGAATCACAAAGGTTCATATATGATTTAGTTAAAAATATTTTATATGTGAATTACAAAGGTTCATATATGAACACAAAGGTTCATATATGAATCACACAAATTCATATATGAACCTGTCCCGCGTATTTTTTACGAAAATTCCCCTCTATCTTGTGCAGACCACGCGAGGAATTATCCTCTGCTTCTCGGTCAAAGTCGCCGATCTTGACTGAATGCATGGTCAAGATCACTTCTCTATTTCTCTAAATATTTGGACTTCTCTATTGAACCCTTCCCTATATATATATATATGATGGTAATCAAATGAGAACCGTAAAAAGATTAAGAACCATGGGGATTAATCTCAATCATTAAAGAGTTTTAATCAAAGGTTATTAAACACGGTGACATTTTTTGTAATATCAATGAAACTTATGCCTAATCTTAAATCTAAATTAAAAAAAGAAATGACATATTAGACTTTTTAATCATAGCCCACATTCTTTGGCTTCTCTAACTTTTAATATAAATGGTTCATTTATACTCAAAACCCACAACTGATTCGATCAAAATCCAGAAAAACTTCTCAAAACTTTGTTGTCATCCTTCTCTCCCCCTTTCAATTCTCCTTAACCGCAAGAAAACTTAGTGCCGATTAACTCAAGAAACTTGATCATAATCCTCAACCCGATAAAAACCCCTAAAATTATCAACCTTTCCCCCTTTTTACAACCCAATTAACCATATTTCTCACAATCTTGAATACATGATTACTGATAGCTCTCTGAATTTCGACGACGAAGTTGAAATTTTCTTCCCAATGGTATTGTTTCCCCCTTTTCAGTTTTGATGTGATCTTTAATTTGCATTATATGGGTTTTGTTTCATAGAAGTGTAGTCTCTGTGAATTCCTTTAGATCGTAATGGTAGATTTTGAAGGCTGATAACAAATTAATATTCCGATCAATCCCAACGTCAACTGCAACTCGTGAGTAGAAATTAGTATTTGGGTTTTTTGGTTTATTTAATGGATTAAAGTGGTTGAATTTGGAAAGTCGTGCAAGATTCCTTGAGATGGGTAGTCAGAGATGAATAATGGTGGGAGGAGCTACGACGGAGACGTGGTGTTTCGTTGCTGGAACAATTACTAACTTAGGGTTTTTTTTGTTTCTGGTTTCATGGGGTGAAATAACCGATAGAAGAAAATTATGTTTGGTTTCATGGAGTGAAATAACACACAATGTTTGGTTTCATGTGGTGAATATTATAATTTTTGGTTTCATGTGGTGAAATATCATATAAAGTTTGGTTTCATGTGGTGAAATAACATATAATATTTGGTTTCATGTGGTGAAATATAATGTAACAACCCGATTTCCCAAATATACAACAAATAACATACATTGCATAACTTCATTACATTCATAATAAAAGATACATCAAAAACCAAGTACGGTCTCAAAAGTCTTGACATTACAAAATATATAAAAGTTTCCTAATCAACATCCATCAAAAGCTTCCTACACTTCATCCTCTCCTGCCGATCCTTAACCTGGAAAACATATTTTTGAAAACAAAATGAGGGTTAGACCAAACGGGTCTAGTGAGTTAATTCCGGTCTTTTCCAAAATCAATATAAAACCCTTTTCACATAATACTTTGTATCAAAATAGTTTACATAAAACCTTTCGTATAAGCACGCATATACCACACGTATATAAATACCACATTAGGACTCGTGCACCGTGTATCTCTCCTCATCTCATCTTCTTTCCCCTGGCCACATTAGTCGGTAGCAAGCCAACTAATCATCGTCACTGTACAATACAGTCGACTCCACTGTAATTACATACAGCCCCGCTGCAATTACCTACAGCTCCACTGCCATTTCATGCAGCCCCGCTGTATTTCCATACAGCCCCGCCGAACAATAATTCGGCTCACCTATACTCGTTTCGTGCAATATCAACACAACATATATCTCAATATATTATCAATCACGTACACCATACATATAAGCACATTAATCACTAATTATCACATTCCCAAACCATACGTATGTATTCCAGTTGAAAATACTTTTTAAAGTAAAACTCACCTGAATGCTTATTACAACTCTTCCAATCCTTTTCCAAAGATTCAGTCTATCAATCCCAATCCACAGAGTCTGCAAATAGATTAAATACAAATATCCCCTTACTAACTGATCACATAAAACATACTAGAAGACCAAGGACTCTAGATAACTCAAATCCTCAAAAGTGACCAAAACAGCTAAAGTACCCGGACAACCCAAACAACCCGGACAACATGACTTTTCCGGACAACCTCAGTAATCCGGACAGCATGACTTTTCCGGACAACCTCGGTAATCCGGACAACACAAAGAATCCGGATGCCATCCGGACTCTAAATCATCCGGAAATCCACAAACAAATCATCCGGACACTATCAATAAACTATCCGGACACCACCTAAGAAACTACCCGGATACCTTCATATTATCCGGACACCTCTGACTGTTTATCCCATTTTCACCCAGAAATCGACTGAATCATTAACAGAAGTGTTTGGGATGTTTCTACTCCGATGGGAACTACTTACTAGCAATTATAGACATAAAATGTAAAGCAACATACCTCAATTTCTCTTCCAAATACACCAAATGAAGTCTTAACCACAAGAACCCTTCTTTTTCTTCTTTTCTTCCCAAACACACACACATACACCTTCAGCTGATATTTTCTGATCTTTGAAATAATATCTGATTTCTAAGATAATAATATCAAACTTAATTTACCACTTTGGTCCTTGAACTTCTCAATAATAACCCAAACACCTTTAATTTATAAACTTATCCAAACTTTCCCTAAATAGAAACTTTAAAGTTAACTAAATTTAACGGAACTAGGATTTAACTAACGAACTTACCCGGGGTATTACATATAAAGTTTGGTTTCATGTGGTGAAATGACATGTGGTATTTGGTTTCATGTGGTGAAATATCATATAAAGTTTGGTTTCATGTGGTGAAACGACATATAGTATTTGGTTTCATATGGTGAAATAACGTATATATGAAATATCATGTTTATGAAAAATTTCTTTTTATTTCATTAGGTGAAATAGTATGTGTTTCATATAGTGAATTCTCGTTACCAAAATGACGATTATTCCCTTTTCATGTGGTGAAACAACTTTTAATTAAAACCATAAGATCAAAACCAAATTAAGGCTTAGATTAGTTCTCTTGGTTATCAATCTTTTTTTGGTTCTCACCCATATATATATATATATATATGCGTCCATAAGAAGTGCAAGTTTTATAGGACAAAATCCAATGTCGCACAAAGACTTGTATTAGTACTAGAAACTGTGTCGTAACAAGTTCTATAATTGTAGAACAAATTCAAGGGTCCTATAAAATGTATTATATAACACTAAAAGCATCCTAATAGAGTAAAAAATATGACATTTTATGTGGTTCTTAAATATGTTTTGCTACTATTACATTAAGAAACACCTATAGGCATCCTAAGAAATTATCAACATTAACCCTTTTTCATTTCATCTCATCTTATCTTGAAGATTACTTGATTCTAGGGTTTCATCCAACTTTTTTGTCCATTTTGAAGAGTTTGTGCTTGTGGGGTGTTGTTGGTGATATAGAAGTGCTTTGGTTGATGGATTCACGTTGTGATTAAGGTAACCTTCTCTTATCTTCACCTATGGAAATTAGAGTTTTGGTATATGTTGAGTTGTTGATGAAAATGTTTGGGGAAATGAAGTTGTATGGTTAGATATGATTATTGATGGGTGGAAACTTATGGATCTAGGTTTTTGAAAGTTTTGGCTTTGGCTTGAAGATTCAAGTTTCTTCAAAGGAGCTCATTTGGGGAAAATCTGAAATTCCGTTTCCAAAAAATACTTATATTAGCACCAATATATGCCTTGATAATTCTTATTCCTAGCGAACAAGTTTTGTACAAATATATATAACGTATTATGTAGCAATAATATGTTTTATGTTCAAGACGAAAAAGCAAAGTATCCAAATATTAGAAATCTTGGTCAAACGTCATTCACGATAGTTCTTTATCATCATATTTCATCCTCAAACACCACTTACACTTGAAAAATACATGTAAGCTATATATATATATATACTAGTTGTCTACCCGTACAATGCACTGGGTGCGCATGGCATGAAATCTTATTTTAAATGGAAATGATAAGCAATGGCATATTCATTCCAATCAAAAGATGATAAATTTGACGTAAATCAAGAATGAAAAATTAATGAAATCCTCATTAAAAAAACGGGTACAATTAATTAAACTTGGTAACAATAAACTATTTAAACATTTAGATCTTTCAAAAAGAATAACCTTTTAAATTACATTGGGTGAATATTTCAAAAGAAGACAAACACTACAAGGTGCAGCAGCCACTACATACGGCAGCACCTATAACTATAAGCATCCCCTTATCAAAACCACATAATAAATATAGAAGTAAAGTATCCCTTGAGCACCTTATGCAGTTAATTGTACACAGCAACCTCTCTGGTCATTAGTACTAAAGCTAATTTTTTTTCTTGACATCCAACATTGCACCAATCATATTCGGCTCAAACCGGCCCCTAGTAGTAGTAACATCAATCAATGTTGCAAAGATTTGATTAATAGGAAGGACTACATGCTAAAAGAAAAACCAATATATCAATTTTATAATCAAAGTTGACCAATATAAAATAAGATGTAAAGCAGAAGCGTATGATATAATTATATTTGCTTTGGATTTGGATATAGTCTTATGTACCATAAAGTCTACATAAATCCATTAAGGAAAGAACTTACCATAAACCGGAAACACAACTTCTCATGTAATATTGGGGAATAATGACAACAAATTACCAATTGATGTATTATAAAGTTAATGAAAAACCATCACATTGCTTCACGAATTTAGAATAACAGATTCTGCAATTTCAGCATCATCACATTCCATCATAAAGCATCAATCTAGAGTAGAGATCATCAATACAAACACAGTGTAACAGGTAACCTACCAATATTGGAACTTCGAAAGCATGTTATATGCTTCAAACTGCTGCTACTGCAAAGAGTCCTTAATAAAAAAGTTGGATCTTGAGAAAAGTGTAATCACCACCCAAACATAGAAGAAAACTTGCCTGCGGACAGATTGAAGATAGCCATAAATAAATTCAAGAAAAGAGAAAATGCTCAAAGTTATGATGCGGTTTTGAAGAAAACTTGCCTGCGGAGAGATTGAAGATACCATTAACACCTATGTCAGTTAATCGATCAGTCAAAGATTTATACAATTGCACGACAATTAAAAAGGTATGATTATTACAAAAAGAGCAAGTAAATCAAAATACCTTTGTTCTTAAGGTCATTCTTGCAAAATGGGATCGAGAGACGAACTTTTGGGCTTTCAAAATGGGAGTGAGAATCGAGATTTTGAGAGAATCGAGCTGAGTGTTTTGTCCCAACCAAATTGGTATGGGAAATCTTATGATTTCACTCGCTAATTATTCGTATTGAGGGCTTCTTGTCTTAATTAACTGTGGGAGTCGATCTGTTTAGTGTGTCGAGGATGTGCAGTGTTGAAACCCCATTTGTCCGGAATCCTCGAAATCCGGAAGCGGGGCATAATGTACCGGAATCTGGAAGGGTACCGGAATCCGGAATAGATCCGGAAGGGTACCGAAATCCGGAATGGATCCGGAAGTGTGCCGGAATCCGGGTTTGATTCGGAAGTATGTCAGATTCCGAAATTGGATCCGGAACCCGGGTATTCCTTGTCCAAGACTTTCTGTGTCAGTAGAATTCGAGAGTGCCGAGAGACTTATCTAGTATTGTGTGTTGGGTGAAAATGTAGGTGCGGGTAAAGATAATTGGTTGCAAGTAAGAATTCCTAGCGAGGACTTCAGGTGAGTCTTTCTGAACTAAAGTTGATGGTACTTGAATTGATTACTTGTACATTTATGCTTTGATCTGTGTGTTTTTATGTGGTTAAATTTATGAATGCTAAAGAGATAATATTATGATGATTATGGGGAGTGTGTCCCGTGTGGAGTAATTGAATAGACTCCGTTTGGTTCTTAGGGCGGGTGTGTGCCCTAATATTATGTCTCAGGTGTGGATGTGACCAAGCGTGGAACATCGATATGCGTGCATTTGTTTTAACTGTTAAGGGTATTATTATTGTTTAATTCTTATGAACTCTCACTTAATGTTATGAGTGTTGTGGACGTTATTTTGAGGGATCTCACTAAACCTTGTGGTCTAACCCTCGTTTTTCAAATCTAAAACCCTTTTCAGGTAAGTAGGATTTAGAGGGCATGTGTAACAACCCAGTTCCCATAACATACAACATATAACATAACCTGCATATATATCATTGATTTACAACGAAAGTTATATAACAAACCAAGTACGGTCCCTTCGGTCTCCTAAATTACAAAATATATATATAAAAGCTTCATTCACTTTATCCTCTCCTTTGCCGATCCTTAACCTGGAAAACATATTTTTGAAAACAAAATGAGGGTTAGACCAAACGGGTCTAGTGAGTTAATCTCGGTCCTTTCCAAAATCATTATAAAACCTTTCGTCAATCAAAATAGTTTAAATACAACCTTTGCCAATACACACACATATACCATAAGTATATAAACGTCACATATATATACCACACGTATTTTAATTACTACATCAAGACTCGTGCATCGTGCTCAACTCCTCCTCATTCCTTGTTACCATGGCCATATTAGTTGGTAGCAAGCCAACTAATAAATCAACGCCGTACAACAACTACGACACATCACCGGTCCGCACACCGGAACCCGGCAACACACCGGTCCGCACACCGGAACCCGGCAAAAAGTGCACTCGTGTAGTGCAAAGCTTATATAAATACAATATATATCTCATTACATCATATTGTCATTTATATACACATAATCATATTCCTACCACATAAGCATCTCATATATATATATATATATATATATATATACATATATATGTATCCCAGTTCAAAAAACGTTTTAAAGCAAAACTCACCTCGATCGCTTATCCATAAACACTTCCAAGCTTTTCTCCAAAAGATTCAGTCTTTCAATCCAAATCCACAGAATCTGTAACAGATTAAATACAAATATCGCCTTACTAGTCAAACACATAAAGCATACTAAAATCTTATCCTCAACAGCTCTCCCTTCAGCGACTTATCGCGGGGGTTCCGCTACCCGGATAGCGGATGGGGTCAAGGGGCAACGCCCTTGCGGGGTCTAGGGGCGGCCCCCCAGGAAGTTTTCGGAGCAACTTAATCCAAAAATACAATCAGAAACTATAACCGGACACTACCAAAACTACCGGGACTCACTGCACCGGGACTCCACTGTACCGGGACTCTCCAGTACCGGGACTCCATATCACCGGGAGTTGGCATTACCGGGTCTTGTCGTTACCGGGAGTCGACAATACCGGGAGTTCACTATACCGGGAGTCCACCATACCGGGAGTCGACAGTACCGGGACTCCACCGGGAGTCGATAGTACCGGGACTCCACACTACCGGTACTCAATGAAATATACCGGTACTCTCAAGAACACAGTCGGTTCCATTTTACCCAGATCCAAATTAAACCTATACAACTACAAATTAAACATTCTAATCCGATAGAAGTCTAATACTACTGATTATAAACATAAAACATAAAGGACTTACCTCAAAATCGTTTCCAACCAAGCCAATTGAAGCCCTAACCGTACGAACTCTTCTTCTGCTTCTTCTCGTCTCCAAACACACACTCACACACTGATAAATCTGATTTTAGGTTTGTGAAATATCTGAAGTCTACAAGGGTGTATATCAAATCCCCATTTACCAATTGAACCTTCAACTATCAACTAATGTCCAACACCCCTTTAACTTATTATTTTACCCAAACTTACCCTAAACCTCGTTTTATAAAGTTAACTAGATTTAATGGAATTAGGATTTAACTAACGAACTTACCCGAGGTATTACAGCATGTCTAAGGGAAAGGGGAAGATGTGAGATAGAGCTTGCGTTGGGTGGACTAGAAGACCTTTCCTTTATTCATTTAGTTTTTTTATATTTCTCAGCCGTATCTAGGGTTATTCCGCGAACCCATGTGTTGAATTTTTTATACTTGTGAAGTGTGGGCCAGGCTTTGGCAGTTTTGAATTATTTTAATGGACCTATGTTTTGGTTAGATTTGTGTGGGCTGTTACACATGAATTAATTTTTTACATTTTTTTTATAGTCTAAAATTAATAATATAAAATTTAACTATAGATATTGAAAATATTTTTCAAATATTAGGTTGGGTTGAATTACTAATGAATCTATAAAAAAATTAGATTAGGTTGGGTTCGGATGAAAAGTTGTTTATACGCCCGTGAAAACGATATCTTTTTATAGTATGTTGGGTTAGTTTGGGTTGGTGACAAATAGTTTACTTGGTGAGTGATTATGGAACACTTACCTTACCTAATTAATAAGGTAAGGACCGAGAATCTTTATTCGGTATTTGAGGATGACAACTCTAATCCGTTAAATTGTTGTATATGACATCATTTAAACGGACTAGAATTTTAATATTTTATCTAGTAAGATAAACGTGCCAAGGGATGTTCCAACCGGACAGGGCCTCCAAAATTGGAGGGGCCCAATTTTTTTACAAATAGTTATTATTATATATGTGGTTAAAGTTCCAAGTGCCCAACCTACTTCCTATCGCAAGCTGCGTGCAAAGTGATATTTCAAAGTCCCAATCCTCCCAAAAGAATTTATAAATAGTTATTAAGCATGTGGTTTATAGTTATAGATAGTTATTTTGTTGATTCTTTCAATCTCTAATAGCGATTCAACTTCTTCTGGTTTTTTCGATGGCAACGAGCAGTAAAATGGCTCTTCAATTTCCTGCTATACAAATTATGTCAATTGAAGCAACTGCTATTTTCGTATGTCTTTTTCGTCTCCAACAGATTCCCATAATTTCTCTAAAATGGAGATTCAAAAGTCAAAAACTACAACAATCTCCAATAGATTCTCCATTTTAGAGATAAATTGTGGATTATATTATTAAATATTCTATATATGTAATAAAATATTATATCCCTCACATAAACATTTCATTTCAAAGTTTCTCGTTGGGACATATAATAAAATATCATTTCTCTCTTTTGGTAATCATTTTTTGGAATATCTCCAAATTTGGAGAAAATTACACTCTCTCTCCTGTTTTCTCGATTTTGGAGAAAGTTTTTGAGAAGCTATTAGAGCAAAATATTGCCCATTTTCTCCATTTTGAAAAAACTGTTAGAGATGCTCTTAGAGACAATTAAATGGAATACAAAGTTTATCTTCAGTTGAAACTTATAGATTTTCAGTGGTTGAAGAACTATATGTGCTCCACAATGACACATAAAAGATTTAATGGATTTGCCTTCATAACTATTGAAAATTGTTTTTTTGGAGAAAGTTGATTATGAAAAACTTATCTAAGATTTTATTTCGAAAAACATTAAAGGAGTCATTTTATTGAAATGAATTTCATATGTTAGCTTATCATTTAAAAAAAAAATTGTATTATTTTGTAAGACTTCAAATATATCGTATAAAAACTTTTATGGTTTATAATTTTTTTATTTATCCAATTATCAACCAGTAGTCTTGATATACACATAACAGGGCCTCCAAAAAGATAGGAACGGCCCTGGTTCTTTGTAAGCGTTTGGGCAAACGACCATATTCAAAATTTTATAACTTCCGAGAAAACTCTCACACCATTGAAGCAATATCTATATCTATATCTATATCTATACTACATTATAAAGCATATTGGTTGAAAGTCTTAAATACAACTTAAAATGCACAAGGTACTACTTCTTTATACACAAAGTCTTAAAAACAACCTAAAATGCATCGCGTACAACTTAATTTTGCACAGAGTGTTACGTTGTGTTCTCTAATCCGGAGAGAAAAGAAAAGAAAAGAAAGGTTTCACTCAAGTTCTCCTTCCGAAGAACGGTTGCACGCTCCCTGCTATGATACGATTCCCAAGCCCAAGATGACGATTCACAAATCATCTCTCTCAACGACGATTCATGCTCTCAATCTATACTGAAATAACGATTCGGTCTCATCTAGATTTCTCTTATCGCTTCTTCAAAATGGAAGATACCTCATCTCTGACGATTCGTCACTCTTCTTCGATTCACAATCTCCGTCGTTCATGGTTCTCTGCTCATCGATTCATAGTTGCTATGTTTTTTTCTCATCTTTGCACTTACAAAGTTGGTTTATATTACTTTTATCATAAATATTGTTATGTTTTTCTTATCTTTACAGGTTTCCGTTGCTTATGTTGGGTTTTGGACAAAATTTTCCACGGCTGTTGTGGGTGGGATATCAAAAGTTGCAAGTGTGTAAATGGTTTCGTCTCTGCAGCAATCTCTTTGGTACATGGAGACTTATCCTCCTATTTCTAGATACATGGATTTTCTAATGCACTTCAATAAGACCTTAGTTGTTTGTATTCTTTTAATTTGGGTGTAAGGGCTCTTAACTCGATTATGTGGTTTAGATTGAGGCCATTGTTATCAGCTTCCCCAGAAAATTAATTATGTACATGGTACCCTCACCTTTCAACCAGCAGCTACTCTTTTGAGCAAGTGTTTTGAAGGATATCATATCTTCCATGGCAGATATGAAAATAACAATTAAGGAGGTTTTCAGCTAGTTCTGGTTTATTTGTTGAACCCTCATTATATATATATATATATATATAGTTAAATATATGACTTTACTAAAAATAAATAAATAAAAAGGTTGGCTTTACATGATCTTAGATATGTTTAAATATTTTTATGGATAAATTTATAAAACTTTAACATATAAGAGTTGTGTTTTATATAAAAGCATTTGCAATAATTTTATTATTTAAATAAATATTAAAGTACTTTTAAAATAAAATTGAAATATTGTATTAGGTCTTTTTACATGGCACACTTGAAAACCGTTTTATTATACAAGACACTTGTTTTGATAATTTATGTTTTTGAATTTGTCATATAAAAAGTTAATAAACGTTTTAATACAAAAATGTCCAAAGTTTTTGTTAAAACGTCCAAAATTTCCTAAATATTTATTGCAACAAATCTAAAATGATTAATTATCTGATTTTATAAATCTAAGGGACCGTTTACAAAACGGTAACTGCTTACCAAGTCACATTAGCTTACCGGAAGAATATGGCAAGTCACATTAGCTTATCGGATGAATATGGCAAGGACGAAGAATCTTACCCGGTAAGAGCGGAAGCAAGAACCAAAAGTCTTACCCGGTAAGTGAGTGCGACGACTCTTACCACGGTTAGCGCTTACCGGCTAAATTGTTGCCTATTTTGGTGAACTAAAATCTTACTCGGAAAGTAGGTGGTGGTGTTGAATTTACCGGTAAGCACTTACACGGGTAAGTGATTAGATAAACGGCATCTAAGTCTTATAAACCAATTTATTTATCGCCTTATTAACCCTATTTTTTAGAGAATAATCAAAACTAAAGATAAATAATCACAAAAAGGTAATCCTACTTGCAGCTTTCATAACGAGTGCAATTTACCTCCCTTGTTTTATGGTAGCCACAGACAAGAGATCTTTTGTAATCATCTGGTTTCCACCACATATTTCTACGAGGCTATCGCTATCGCTATAGAGTGTCAAAAGTTTGTGACTTTCTGATGGGAGAGAAAAAATAAATTGGAAGTAATACACTGTATTGCCTATTTTTGGGTTAAATCACATATATATTGGGAAATTAATTAAAATGCCAAAAGTCAAACATTGAGTTACCAAAATGCTACAAAAATTTCTCAGTTTACCAAAATGCCCTAAATACCCGCGATGGAGCTCGCGATCGCGGGATAGGGCTGACGTGGCACGAACTTTGGCCACAAATGCCCCGCAGAGCCCCTCAACTTTGGCCGCGGTGCACATTTGGCCCCTGCCCGCGATGGCCCGCGATGGACCAAAACTTTTCAGTTTTGGTCCCTAAAAATTTACACTTTTGGTCTTTGTACTTAGACGAATCTTGCATGTTTTTACTGTTTTTTTCCACAAATATTGTACTTTGAAGACCGATTTGTGGTTGAAATTCATTTGCATGTTTGAATCAATGTTAAATCAGTGTTTTTGGAATACCAGTTTGTGGATGAAATGAGAGATTGGTTGTCATCAATTTATCAATGAAATATTTTATCATTTGCATGTTTGAATCAATATTTTGTATTTTTTCAGTAGTATCTCAAACACAAAATATTTCATTGATAAATTGATGACAACCAATCTCTCATTTCATCCACAAACTGGTATTCCAAAAACACTGATTTAACATTGATTCAAACATGCAAATGAATTTCAACCACAAATCGGTCTTCAAAATACAAAAATTGTGGAAAAAAACAGTAAAAGCATGCAAGATTCGTCTAAGTACAGGGACCAAAAGTGTAAATTTTCAGGGACCAAAACTGAAAAAATTTGGTCCATCGCAGGCTGCGATCGCGGGCAGGGGCCAAATGTGCACCGCGGCCAAAGTTGAGGGGCTCCGCGGGGCATTTGTGGCCAAAGTTTGTGTCACGTCAGCCCTATCGCGCGATCGCGGGCTCCATCGCGGGTATTTAGGGCATTTTGGTAAACTGAGAAATTTTTGTGGCATTTTGGTAACTGTTGATCAAACTTTGGGTATTTTAATTAATTTCCCCATATTAAATATATAAAAACAAGTCTTTATGTTGATGCGTATGAAAGAAAGTTAACATGTACAAGTGCATTTAGACCACCCCTTTTCTAAAGTTATGCGAAATAACCCTAGGTTTCAGAAATCAATTTCAGAAAGGGTTATCTTAAATACACCTTTTTTTTTCTTAAATACACCCCACCCCATCCTCATCCCATCCTATCCCCATTAACTTTAATCATTTTTTAATCATTCTTTTTATATTAGGTCAACATTTTCTTTTAATCATTATTATTTAATTATTACTTATTTATTAATTATAATATTAACATTTTAATATTGTATTTTGTTTTAATATAACTATATTTTATTTTTTAAGTATTTTATTTTTAATAATAGATATTTAATTGTATATTATTTTTAATAATAAATAGTTAATTATATATTATTTTTAAACCTATAAAGATAAATTAATTTAAAATAAAAATCATCGATATAACTTCATTCATAAATCAACAAAAAAGTACAAAAAACCTAAAATTATTACAACTCAATCAAGTGAAATAAAATCCGTAGTACAACCACTAGATAACAGTTGCTCGTACTTGTTTATTCGAGACATGTACGGAGTAGCCCATGCGGTTGCACAATCATATTTGAAACGAAACCATTGTGGCATGATACGAGGCATCGGGTACCCTTCGGCCAATGATATTTTAACATAATGATTACCATTAACGTGCCCAATTGCGATAGCGACATGTTCATACCATGGTGGCGGACTAGATCGAAGTGGTAAGAATGTCATGCTACCTGCAGTTGTTAAAGAGTGCAGTATCACGTTATACCTTGAAGCAATCAACACACCCGTTTCAGGCATATCGATCCAGTGCTCATAGGGTGCACATTTGTCTTTCTCAAAAAAGTTCAAAGAGTTGTAAGTTTGACACCATACATCAAAGCCAAACATCTCAACATATTCTGTCTTGAACATATCCAACTCCTCCAATAAATTATATCGAATAGACGGCCATTCATCTTCGTGAAGGTTGAGACACACAGCTATCGCTCGAAAACCACAATTTCCATCAGATGCTACATCTTGCACATGCGTGATGTAAGGATGAAACATATCTGGAAACCGGTTCATGTAAGGATGTAAATAGTAACTACGTCTTGTTGGTTCCGATGAGTAGCAACTATGTCTTACCGGTTCATTATACTCGTCAACTTTTGGTGCAGATGAACAACTACGTCTACGACGTTCTTGAGGTAGTGGAGGTAACTCAACACGTGTTTTTCTGAAAGATTGTGTTTTCAAGGAAGGACGCCCACGAGTAGCGGTGTGAGTAGCAGGTTCACGTACCGAAGTTGTTGACGGTGCAATTATCTCCATGAACTTTCTTAGTAAACTAACCCATGACTTGTACGCAATTGACATCCACAATTTTCAGGCAGTAATCCAACAACTTTTGCCCGCTCATATTCTTTAAAGAGTATATCAAGTGCATGGCTTGAAACGAAACCACACAATTCCTCGAAGTGTGGCATGTTGAAGCGATGTCGAATCACGATCTTGCTCTGTTCAATACTTGCTTTGATAGACGTGACTTGAGACTGAACGACTTGATGAATATGCTTTATTGTCTTTTCCAAATCTGATTTTGATGAGTCCAAGTATCGTTTTAACTTGGCATGTTGACTCTCAACTCTGTTAGTTGTGTGATTTCCAAAATTAAGAAATTTGTTCGTCCAACAATATACAAACATTTCCTTGTACGATGTCAACCACACTTTATTTAGATAAGCAAAAAAACCTGAAATATTGAATAAACCTATTTCAATTTCATTACGTACTTTATAAACATATTAATATTTTCAAATATAAATCTATGTATATAAAAATACCTGGATAATCGAGTAAAGTTTCTTCAAGTTGTGCCAAATTGAGTCTATATGCGTCTTCCGTTTGAGATGCAACTAATGTAGTCCATGCCTTGTTGAAAGAATTCCAAGTACTTTTTGATCGTATGGATCTTTTACCCTTCTTTAAAATATTATGATAGATGTGCCATGTACAGAGTACTTTTTAGCATCCGGGAATACAACATTGCATGCTTTCATTAAAGCTAAATCTCTATCCGTCACGATAACACGTGGTAGAATACACTCGCCCATTAACGATTTGAAACAACTTAGAGCCCATGTATAGTTCAACTCGTCTTCTTTATGCATAAGTACAAATGCTATGCAAAATGTCATATTTGTTGGAGTTACACCAACAATTTCAAGAAGAGGCAATGCATATCTGTTTGTGTAGTAGTAGTAATAATAATAATAATATAAAAATTAATAATATTGACGATGATAATAAAAAAAATATAAAATTAATTTAAATATAATCTACTAGTAAAATAGATGCATTACGTACCTGTTTGTTTGATATGTTGCATCTATCAACACCACGTGTGAAAATGCATGCCACATCTCCAATGATTTTGGATGAGCAAAAAATAGATCTTCCAACTCGTTAGTTGAATGATTTATACGTCTTTCATAAATATAACTTTCCTCATGTAAAAATAACATAAGAACTTGCATCTGTGTTCTACCCGCTTTCTCCAGCATCCGAATTTTACTGCGTGCATTGTATACCGTTGAGATAGTAGACATGTTATTTGGGTCTTGCTTGAGTATTGATAAGATATCTCGTGGCTTCACGTTTTTTCTTGATAAATCTTCCACCAATCGAGCTTCATTATCGGACAATCGTCGTGCATATGGATGACCTTCCATATGTAACGCAGGTTCATGATTATGCATTTCACATATCACTCTTAATGTCCAAGAATCTTCCATTTTCGAACGTTTCCCTTCTAGTTTGAATGGACAGTTCATTTTTTTGGTGCCCGTATGTTTGGAGGAGATTTTTTTACTTTTATATGTACCGCCACGGTCACATTGAAATACAATTATAGAAGTCTTTGATCTTTTAGTAACAATAACGCAACCAAGTGAATTTCCCACATGATGAACCCAATCTATTAAATCTTGACGAGAACTAAACACCTAAAACGAAGAAAAATGACAAAGATATTGAATATATAAAAATGCAACTTATAAGATAATGACTATTTAGCTCATACCATGTCGGTTGAAAACTTTGATTCTTCATTTTCATCATTCCATTGCAAGTCTTCTTTCCAACTTGTCATTCCAAAGATTGAAAAATGTAGAAACAAGAGAGAAAGAGATAAAAATATTTTATGATTATTGTATGATAGTATATTAGAGAAAATAGTTAATTTATATAGATGAATAATGTTGGTAAATAATAAATATTTGTAAAAATTAAATAATAAATAAATAAAAGTTTTTTTTTGGGCAGCCGTGCAAAGACATAGAAAACGGGGAAAAAGTAAGTAGGTGGTGGCCTGGTGGGGATGGTTGGAAGTTAGAAAAAATAAATTTTTTATGTTTGATTTGACCTTTGTGAGTTTCCATAAGTTTGACTTGACATATTAATTGATTTTTGTGTCTTTTTATGCGATTTACACCCTTACAGAGTTACAGGGGTGTAAATAACAGCACCCTTTCAGAAAACCCACCAAATATTCATATATTGCCATATACTTTTAGCTGAATTTTGTAAAACTCTAAAACTAGTCATGCACTCTTTTTTTGATTTTTTATTCTCCACTTGAAAGAAAGTTTAGTGAAAAAATTCGAGATGCTTTTAGTGGCCACTTTTTAACCGCTATATCGAAAATCACAATCTCGACCACTTTTGACCAATATCTCTCATTACTTTTGTTTTGGGTAAGAACTAAACTCATCATTGCATTACATCATATATTTGATCAGGAATCACAAAACCTAACGACCCAAAATGTGCGATAGCTGAAAATTCACGTCACCCGTAAACTTCTAACAAGCAATCATAATATCCAATCTCCGCCAGCATGCTTCTGTATTATGATGTTTTCTAATTTCTATAGAAGACGAACCACCAACAGGTCTTGAACCCAACCACCCTATGAAGCTTGGCCTTCCAAACAAAGCTTTCTTCACTGTAACCACCTCGACTAATCCAGTGGGGCCCTGAAGAGAAAAGTCCAAGAAATTCCCACTGGCCCTGAGTAGTCTTCAACTGTTTACAAGTTCTAACAACACAATGTACAAAAAATAAAACACCCCAAAGTAGGATTTACTAGAGCCATTGTTTTCCTCTCTAGAATTAGTTTGTTACCCATGGTTTACCTCTTCAATCCTGTGTTTAATTTCAGTTTGGTGTTCGCGAATTGAATTCCCGGTCTTTTAGTATATAATATTTATACAACGGCAAACTGAACTCACACCCTTTGGTGTTATTTATGCTCCAGGTTCTCGAACCGAAGTGACGAAGATAAGAAACTCAAAAATCAAAGAGTTTTTCAAAAAAAAGTCGTAAGTTATTGGCAAAATTCATAAGAATGTACTCCAGGGTCGAAAGAGGATCGAAGGGCAAAGGTAGTTTAAAATCGGATCTGATGGAGGGAAGCGAGTCAGAGCGATTGGGTTCTGAAGATGATGGAATTTCAAATCAGGTGGAGATGGAGAGTAGCACTGATTGTCATGTACATCCAGATGATCTGAATTCAACTGAGAAAGTAATTACAGAATCGATTATGAATCCAATGTATGCTGGTGAGTTGAGTACTGGAAGATAGATTGGTGTTTCAAATATGTCTGAGGAGTTGAATTTAATTTATAAAAAAAAACGGGTTCAGAAGGAATTGTGAAGCTTCAGTGACGATGTTTCTCCAATTTCGGCAAGTTCAACTGAGAATGAAAAAGCAGCGACTCTTGCCCTCTTACACATCGAAATTGATGGCTGCGGTGAGCCCTAATGCGAATAATATGAATCTGATTGTGGATTTGAGGAGGTTAAAGCCAGTAAAATTGGAGTCTTAGTACTGAAAACAGCAACATGTGAAACCTGTTAAGACGAGACCAATTGATGTGAATAAAGGAGTTGATTTGCTGATATGGTAAAGGGAAAAAACAATGGCATAAAAATGAAAATTATGCAAGAGAGAGGGATTTATTTGAGGCTGGTAAATGGTGTGGGAAGAAATGAGATAAAGAACTGAATCCTAGTATTTTTGGAGTATAGGGGGATGTTGATCATGAGAAGATGATTTTTGGCACGTGGAAATGGGTGTCAAAGAATCAAGTTATAGCGAAAAAAACAAGGGTTATCATAAGGTTTATTGGAGTTAGAAGTTGAGAATATTACTCAGTCAGGACTCAAGTTTACTTGGGGTGCAAAAGCCTCAAGCTACTGATCAGAAGTCAGAACGGGGGTTAATTGAAGAAGAGGCCACATGGTGTTAGGCAATTTGGAAGTTCTTGGACCGTTCCGTAAAATCTTATGCTAATATTTTGCCTTTTAGCATTACTGGTAATGCAACTATGCTGGTTAGCATTTCAAATTTTGCTAAGAAAACTCGATGGTTGTTCAAATTCAATAATCATTTGGTTATGAAAGGGGGGTTTATTTCCGATGTTAAAGAGGATTGTGGGCTGTAAAATGTATCAAGTGTGACCAAATTTAAAAGATTAAAGGGTCCACTTCAAAAGTTGAATAGTATTCAGGTAATGTTCACGAGATGGTTGAGAACTTGGGGATTGAGCTTGGGAGAGCACAAGAGAAATGGTGGAAAACCCAGAGAATTATGATATTAGATGTGAAGAAAAGCTTTGCTGAAGGACCATAGGTTCTTGAGGCAGATCGCTAAAATAAAGTGAGGGGGCAATAAAAGTGCTTACTTTCATAAAGTGGTCAACGGCAGAGTAAATACAGGCAGAGTTAAAGTGATTCAAGACATACAAGAAAAAGAGTTTTGTTGGGAATGAAGTTCCAGAACAGTTTGTAAAGCATTTTGAAAAGTTGGAGAGGAACAGCAGATAATGTTATTCCAATTTTTATTTTTGATCCCCGTGGGCTGTTTTCTAGAAGGTTCGACAGCAGGGATGGGAACTACATGGCGAGGGATGATGATTCTGAAATTAAAGGCTTATGACATAGTAAATTGGAGTTTTTTAGAAAAGATTTTGAGGATGTTTGGATTTCACCCGTGTATGGTGGCTTTTTTACTACTTCCTTTACCATCAATGTTTGGTTTACAAGCATGAAGAACAGCACAATAAAGAAATATGTATAGAATTCTAAGCTAACATAACAGTCGAATAAAAGAGATGTACCTTCAATTGGAATGTAAGACTTTCCTTGCAAAAACCATCACCCCACAAACTAATAGCCATCTGAAAGAAAATGTGAGAAACACGGGTACCAAAACAAATTATTTTATTAATAGATAGCAATTTCCAATTGAAATGGAAGATAATATAAATTATGCCCAAGTAACAAACGATGCACCAAACGGCTATACCTTTGGACTCCGATAGCCACTGCGTGTCCCACTTGTCAGCCACTCAACCAATAGGAATTTGTCTCCTACATGATCTGAAAAGGTTAAATCGAATGCTAACTTCACCATCGTTTTTCCCAGAGCTAGACTGTTGACCTATAAAATTCAGTAAAGTCTAGCCGGAACATGAGAAACTTGAAGTCAATATGTTGCTGCATAGGCAATTGAGAAACGAAGCCCTTCAATATAGATGAGTACTCCTTTGAAATCCCATCTACATCTTGTCCCATAGTACGAAGGAAATCACCAGCACGTTGTGTAATAGCTTTTCTTCCTTCATTAAGCCATGGATCTGTTTCTGAGGCTTTGCTTTTAGAATTCTTAGCTTCTTTGGTCTTACTTTTAGTGGGTCTGCAAATTACAAACAAACAGAGAAGATTTATATATATATATATTATATATGCATATATCTTTCAAGATTCTGACAGAAATAAATTATGACGAGAAAGAAAACAGAATACCTTGTTCGAAATTCATAAATGCCTTCAAAAAGCCGATCAACATCACTGCAGAACCGCAATATGACATCGAACAACATCAACAGATTCTTGTAAAGAGCTTCAGAACTTTGTCCAAGAAGCGATTTCTCAAGAATTGAGGTAAGATATTTTTCATGAGCAGCAATTAGATCATCAAGATCTTTGGATGCATCCATTTCGTTACAGAATTTAGACCATGACACCTCCAAGACTTCAAACATTATATAGTATTGCAAATTTGTAAGAAAATGGTTCATTTCATCCCAAAGAGTTTGGCATCTCCTAGATGTCAAAACTATCTGAAACTTCACAGCCTTTGGCAACTTACTGAAAACATAAGAAGCAATCAAGTTCGGTTTCATGGTCTTCCAAGCACCAAGAACTGCATGTTCTACCCTTCTAAGCTTCCACAAAAAATTAAAAATTCTCAAGTACTTAGCCATGACAGAATCTGTAAATATAGTATTCAGTGGAGCTTTTGTAACATAGTCCAAGGAAAAGACATCCCAACCCCTGTCTCCAGTCTTATACGGCATCATCTTGACCCTTAATCTAGCTAAAATGTCTTGATCATCGTATTGAGCACTAGATGACTGGACGGCCTTCTCCAATAATCCAGAAAGCTGAAGTGAGCTGATAAAGCTAGCGGGTTCCATGAGATATGGCGTAACAACTTCCATTAGATACTGGACAAAATCGCCTTGACCTAATAAGATATAACGTTTAATAGCTAAACAGTGCTCTTTAAGCTTATTGCGATTGAAAATAACATCCAACAAATGCTTATCTACTCTCCTTGCTGCTTCAGTGACTAAAGACTCGAGTGCATCAGTTTCACCATATCCAAGACCCCCTCTCCTAAAACGAGTCCCGGTGGCAGCGGTAGCTTCCATTGCTGCATCAGCCCAACTATGTTCCTCACAACAAACTCTAAGAAAATTAATGGACTTCCCTGTTCTTAGTATACGATTTGCAAGAGATTGAGATATAAAAGAAGGAAGCATAAGATGATGTAGATGATAACCTTCCCTCCAGAGAGACTCCGCTGTGATAGATTGTCCAGAGACAAAAAACTCAGAGAAAAAATCTTGAAGCTCCCCTTCCAAAACCCAACTCCTCACCATCTCAAAAAGTGGAGAAGACACCCGCTGAAGTAATTGTTTCATGAAATCATGAAGAAGAGGGTCACCATGTTGGGCATGCAAGTGAATTGCCCCCGCCAATGCCCCACCCTTGAAATCCTTACAACTGTCCACAAGAACCGCCATTCGTCTCATCTTCACCATTGGCTCAACAAACCAAACTGAAAGTCTCCTTAGAGAAAGATAGTTTCCGGAGTTCACAGTCTCTGAAACCAATGGGATCGGATTCATAGATTGTGATTCAAGAACTGTCAGCAACTTGTGGTACACCAAAAGCTCCTCTTGCAGCGCACCGCAAAACGCTTTGGCAACCATTCCACCATTCATATTCTCAGAAATATACCCCTTTACCTTTCGATGCAACCATCCCAACTCACACAGCTTACGAATCATAATCTTTGTAGCGTTTGGAGCCGTTACAGAATCCAGTAACACATACCCATCAACACTATCATCAAATTTCACAAACTTGCCATCAATCCCTTTACAAACACACAACACATCCCTCACCAAAACCTTCTCTGGAACATCATTTTCTCCATTCACTAATGTAGCAAACTCCTTATAGGCCATATCCCGCATGTTATCGGAATCTCTCGAAATAAACAAAATCCCACCATTTTTCAACCTTCTCAAACTGTCCTTCAAACTACTAGAATAAGTAGCACTGATTTCGGAGTCAACTGGGAGCAATCCCTCAGTGAAGCTCCGATTAGTGCGAAATTTAGGGTTAGTATTTCGATCTTCTGAAATGACTTTAAGCAGATAAAGCACGGCTCCCTTGTTCTTAACACTACCAGGTCCATTTTTAGAAGCGAACCTAGAATACAGATCTGCGAAACTTAAGGCATCAGATAACTTACCGTGTTTAGCCATATGACTCTTTATGGAATTAGCCATGGAGAGCTCGTTGGCGACTATCAATCGCGTCATTCGGCTGGATAGAATGCGAGTGGCGTACTTGACGTCTTTAGGGTTAGGGTTTGAGTTAGGATGCAGAGGAGAAGAATCGGTTTGTAAATGGGAGACTAGTTCCCGGACTAGATCTCCGACACGGCGGTCGGCTTCCATTGATGATGAAAATTGACAAAGGGTGGTGGTCGGAGAGATGGGGGTGTTTGATCGGTTTCTGTTTCATATGGGCGCGGAATGCATAGGTTATGGACTTGAACTCGTACCAATCAAAGTTCCATTTTGGAAAAAGTAATATATTATAGATAAAAGCGAGCTTAAAACGAGAATGTTAACTATTTAAGAATATAATAAATTATATGCAAAATCATATGTGATTTTACATTAATTGCAAAAACTGGACATACATGCATTTGGCTGCGACTTAAAGTGACGGGAAAAATCGCGTAATCATATATGATTTTGTACGTGAATCATATATGATTTTGTACATAGCGGTTGTTTTCTGGTTTTCTTAAATAGTTAGCGTTCTCGTATGAACTCACCTCTTATAAATAATATTTCATAAAAGATGTCATTTTTCTCAAAAATAAGTTCTTTCTACAATTTTTGTATAACAAATCGGATTAGGCATGGGAATGAGACTCGTCCCACTAGGGAACCCGGTGTACCCGCCGCGACGAGGACGGGGATTCCCAAAAGTTAAAAATCAAGGATGGGGATAGCGATCCCCGAAAGTTAAAAATCGGAGATGGGGACGGGGCCGGGTAACGTGGTCCCCGGCCCACCCCGTCCCCGAAAACTAAATATATTATATATGTTTATTATTAATTATATTATTTATACAAAATTAGATTCAATATCTTTTAGATTTAAAAATATTATTTTGACATTTATTTTTATATACATTTTCTTGAGTTTTTTACTTTTTTTTAGATTAAAAAAAACGTTGAAAGACGAAAGCGTTTGATCAAACGGTTACGTACGATGTTGCAACTTTGTTCACATATGAATATTTGATACTCTATAAAAGCAAATTTTGTAAATATGTGAGATTTTAACATGAACCATTATCGATCGAGTGTGGTATTTAACATATTGGTTTTAAAACATGTTATAGTAACGAGGAAAAAATCCCTGATTTTCCGTTGGAGATCCCCGTTCCCCGTCGATGTGATCATATTCTCCGACGGGAATTGAAACAGGTATGAAGAATGGAGATTGGAATCAGGGACGGGATACTTGAATTAGCAAGCCCAAATAGTTTTCTAAACAATCGGCCCAGACCAAGAAGAATATAATACAATTAAGTTGTGAGAAGTCTTGTGCGATGACAAACTACGAAAGCAACTTAAAACATGTCGCTTGATGACAAACTACTACTCTTTTACTGCTTAAACATGTGGCAACCGGTGGTGTGTGCAATAAGTGTGTGATTAGTTTGTTGAGCCAGAATGAATGAAGGATCTCAATGGTTACCATTGACAAGCAACTTCACACGCTATCCCCCTCTTTAATTGCAAACAAATATGAGTGATTTATTTTACTTTTCGTTAAAATAATACTTGGCTTCCTATTGCAATATAACCATCAATCTTTTAAAATGCCAATAAAACACCAAGGGGCTTTTAAATGTTTATTGGGGTAGCGCTAACAAGCAATTCACACCCTCAATTACCTTGTCAAATAACGTTATCGGGCATCAAAATGAACAATTTGTAAGCGTCGCACTTGTCAGGGTCAGAAAAGTAAGCTATACTAGGTTACTTGGTTGTCTTCTCCAACTACTCTCTAGCCTACTTTTGCGTGCCACAGTGGTTGTGTGATCGTGCTCTTTTGAAGGTTATGTATCTTTAGTCTCGTTTTTTTAGTTTTCTTTCGCCGGTTGTAGGGATCTCATGAAAACATTAATGAAACTTTTATATCAACAGAATACAAACTAAACACTATAAATCTTTAAGAACATTAAAGACTACATCAAAACCCTAATCTAGAAAGAATATGAAAACCCTAACTAGAACAGAGAACGAGAGAGATTTGTATAGTGTAGAAAGGAAAAAATGAATTAATTCGTTCAAAATGAGTCGTTGATGTCTTTATATAATCAGCCACATTTTACTCTTTGCCCCCTCAGCTATCAAGTAATAGCTCGGCTAACCTTCCTCTTCTTAGAAATGTGAGGCGCAGTCTATGTCAGTATCAACCCTTCATCTTTCATTAAACTCAGCTTTGACCCTTCTATTTACTGAAACATTATAAAATACACAATAAATAATCATAGATGACAAGATTGGTATAAACTATCTTATTTGTTTTAACACCCTCCCTCAATCTTGACATCTGAATAAATCCAACATATGTAACTTCTCACAAAGGTAGTTATATTGATTTATTCCTAAAGACTTTGTAAAAATATCAGCCGGGTTTTCAGATGAAGGAACTTTAATAGTTTTAAGCATTCCTGACGCAACCTTTTCCCTTACTTGATGAACGTCTATTTCAATATGTTTTGTACGTTCATGAAAGACAAGGTTATTTGCAATCTGAATCGCTGACTTATTGTCACAATTTAAATTTACTGGAAGTAAATTTGTTATTTGTAAATCTTTCAGCACACTAAGTACCCAAATTATCTCACATAGAGCAGCAACCATTGCTCTATACTCTGATTCCGCAGAAGAACGAGAAACAGTTGACTGTTTCTTGCTCTTCCATGAAATCATAGATTTGCCTAAGAAAAGGAAATAACCAGTTACAGACCTTCTAGTAGATAAACACTTACCCCAGTCAGCGTCAACAAACACATTTAGCTTAAACTCGGAAGATACAGAAAAATTGACACCTTTACCTGGTGAAGCTTTAAGATATCTTAAGACTCTTAAAGCTAGCTTCAAATGAGATTGTCTTGGTGAGTGCATAAACTGACTAAGACAGTGAACAACAAATGCAATATCTGGTCTTGTAGCTAACAAGTAAATCAGTTTTCCAATTAATTTTTGAAAACCGGTGAAATCTCTTAACAAAGGATCTTTGGAATCAGAACCAAGAAAATCTGTCACAATTAAATTCATATCCATTGGTGTTCCAATGGGTTTGACTCCTAAATAACCAAATTCATTTAAGAGTTCAAGACAATATTTACGCTGTGACATACAAATTCCTTTTTCTGTTCTTAAAATTTCTATCCCTAAAAAGAATTTTAATTCACCAAGATCCTTGATCTTAAAACTTGATTGTAGATGTGTCTTTACTTTATTTATTTCATTAACACAATTTCCTGTCAATATTATACCATCTACATAAACCAACAAAACAAGAAACACAGAACCAACATTTTTTGTGAACAAAGAATAATCACATGAAATTTGACAAAAACCATTTTCATGTAAACAAGATGAAAGTTTCTCATACCATTGTCTAGGTGCCTGTTTTAAACCATGCAAAGACTTAACTAGTTTGCAAACTCGTTTTTCATTCTTTGAAAAATATCCAGGACGTAAAGACATGTAAACTTCCCCAGCTAAGTCACCATACAAAAATGCATTGTTTACATCTAACTGACATAATGACCAATTATTTTGTACAGCAAGAGCAATAACACAACGCACAGTAACCATTTTAACTACTGGTGAAAAGGTTTCTTCATAGTCTAATCCCTCCCTCTGTGAATACCCTTTTGCAACCAGCCTAGCTTTGTATCTTTCTACCTCACCAGTTGACTTATATTTTATTTTGTAAATCCACCTACAACCAATAGGTTTGCGACCAGGAGGTAACTCAGTTAAAACCCAAGTTCTATTCCTATACAATGCTTCCATCTCATCATTCATTGCAGTTACCCAGATCTGGTCTTTAGAAGCTTCAAAAAAATTACTAGGTTCTACTACTTTGTTTAAGGTATAAATGAAACAAAAATGATCTTTATTAAGACTTGAATAGTTTACTACTCTTTCTAGTCCATATTTTACTTTTCCTTCAACTACATAATCAGTAAAATGTTTAGGTAAATTTGAAGGTCTACTAGATTTCCTAGTAGAAGTGACAAGTTGGTTAGAAGTACCCTCAGAAGGGGACCTCAAAGATTCATCATTATTTTGAACATGTAAGGGACTAAACCCAGTATCACATAGATCACCGGCAGCTACCTCAGTACCACCAAGGACCTGAGGTCCGGCAGATCTGTTTTCATTGTTTATGCTACCAGGTGTTTCACTGATAAAATTATCTGTGCTACTACCTAGGTGATCATGGTTACTGGATTATTAGAATTATCAGAATTTGTCCCACTTTGAGTATTCGCCCTATTATCATCATAAGGTATTCCAGAAGTAAACTCATTAGACTGAACAAAAATGGAATCAAAAAAATTCAAAGTGTTGATGTTACTAGAATTTATATCTTGCTTGATAGTACTCAATTTAAAAGGAAATATAGTCTCATAAAACTTAACATCACGAGAAACAATAATTTGTTTTAAATCAAGACTATACAATCTATATCCCTTTTTTGAATTTGAATACCCAAGCAAAACACATTTTTCAGCCTGTGCAGAAAATTTATCATTATTATTTGGTTTTATTGCGAAACACAAACATCCAAAATTTCGAAGATGAGAAAGCACAGGTGAAAAACTAAACACCAGTTCATAAGGAGATTTTCCACTTAAAACAGATGAAGGAGTTCTGTTTATAAGGTATGTGGCAGTGAAAATACACTCAGTCCACATATTAAGTGGAATTTCCCCTAGGAACATTAAGGCTTTAGCAACATTCAGCAAATGCCTATGTTTACGCTCTACAACACCATTTTGTTGTGGAGTATAAACACACGACGTTTGATGTACAATACCATTTATCTTAAAAAATTCACTTAACCTGTTATTAAGAAATTCAGTCACATTGTCACTACGAAATATCTTTACAGACTTCCCAAATTGAGTGAAGAGTAAACTGTGAAAAGAAACAATATTATCATACAACTCATCCTTATGTTTCAACAAATAAACCCACACAGAACGAGTATAATCATCCACCACAGTTAAGAAATATCGATAACCTTCTCTACTAGTCACTCGATAAGGACCCCATAGATCTAAATGAACCAAGTCTCCTAAACTGGAAGTGTTATGACTGCTCAGATTAAACTTGTCTCGATCTTGTTTAGCCTTATGACAAATTTCACGTGGAAAAACACTACTATCATTTTTAATTTCCAGTTTATCTTTTAACACAGTTAAAACTTGATCAGCGGGATGTCCTAATCGAGTGTGCCAGAGATAACGAGACACATTACAAAAAATTGTCATATTAGAGTTATTAACTCTATTATAAAAAAAATTGAACCAACAACTTCATGATTATTAACATGATCAAAGAAATATAAACCACCACGTTCACTACCAGTCCCCACAATGTTCATTGCAGGAAAGTCCTGAATGAAGAAACACTTATATTCATTAAATCCCACAAATATCTTATTATCTCTAGCTAACTTGTGTACAGACAACAGATTTACGTGGAATTCAGGAATAACCAAAACATCAAACAGAGTAACCTTGTTATTTAGTTTAAAATTTCCAATTTTATTTATGATAACTTCATCACCATTTGGTTGAGTAACCTTTAATTTTAAATCAGATATGTCACCTACATTGTCCAAATAGGCAACAGATGAAGTCATGTGTTGGTTTGCACCAGGATCAATGATCCATCCATGTCTATTTAGATTATTTAGCTTTGAAGTAAAATTAGAAGTATGAGCCATACCAGAAAACATACCGGCCATATTAACAGCAACTCCATCAGTTTGTTTCTGGTCTATAAGTGATAACAACTTGTTGATTTGCTCTTCAGTGAGAGAGGAGGACATTGGGCCAGAACTAGGTCCATCAGTGGCAGTGACATTGTTCGAAAATGATTTCACAACTGAAAATCCTTTGGAAACCCAATCAATTTGAAACACCATTCAATAGTGTGACCAGATGCACCACAATGCTTACATGATAATGAATTTTTACCAAATTGTTTTTTATTATTAGCTGATGATTTCCCAAAAAATGCAGAATTCTGTCCTTTGGTATCAGAAGTGGAACGAGGCACACCACGCTGTGACTTTTCTCTTGATATCAAAGAAAAGGCAGTTTTAACTGATGGTAAAGGATCAGTCATCAATATGTTGCTTCTAATATTAATGTACATGTCATCAAGACCCATTAAAAAATTGCATTAGTTTTAGTAATTGATTATGTTTGGTAAAATCATGAGCAGCATTGCAGGTGCATGATGGCAATTTTATCAAAGCATCAAACTGTTTCCAAAGTGAGTTTAACTTGTGATAATATTCAGAAACATGTAAACCATTTTGACTAATAGAGTTAATTTTCTGATGCAAATTAAATGTAACCGAACCATCAATCTTATCGTATGTCTCCTTAAGTTCTTCCCATACATCAGAAGCAACTCTGGAGAAGACTTGACTAACAAACAATTCATCAGAAATAGATCCAAGTATCCAGGATAGGACAACAGAATTGCATCTATCCCACTGTCTTCCTAAAACTTCATTATCAGTGGGTCGAATAACAATACGATTTATAAACCCTAGTTTATTTTTGGTTTCTAATGCCAAAACCATAGCACACGACCAAACTTTGTAATTCTCAGTTCCACTTAATTTCATACCCAAAATAGAATCACCTAAAGTATCACTCGGGTGGAGATACAAGAGGTCCCCAAAATCAAGTTTAGCAATAAGTGATTGCTCTACTTGATCTTTGGGATCATCTCCAACAGCCATGATAGCAACAGTAAAAAACGCTCACGATAAAACATAGGAGACTTAAAGGCAGGATTCCTCGCCACTCTAAGATGGTAGGTCAAGCCAATCTCCTAGCTACCAAGATAGAAGAGGCAGAGAGAATGAGAATCACACAAAAGTTTGAAGATAAGAAGACTTACAGTGGGGTTAGAACACAAAGAATAACCACATGAACAACTTACAACGTTCCTTGATAAGCACAGCGGAAACAATAACAGGCGTCTCAATAGACAGGACAAGAACCTGAACAAAAAAACAACAACCAAAACTCACCTGTGAACCAGAATCTGTCAAGAACCAGAATGTGAGTGGAGGAGACTCTCCAGATAAACCACCATAGATCTGAAATCTAGACAAAATTTGAAGAATACTAGATTTGCTTTGACAAATATGTCTTACAAACAAAGATTTACATTCAGATTTAAGACCCAAACAACCAGATCTATTCAGCTGATAAATCAGATCTGAAAATGAATTTCCAGATTTATGAACCAAACAAACAGATCTATTCAGCTGATAAATCAGATCTAAAAATGAAATCTACCTTCAGATCTAAGTGTAACAAAACCAGATCTAAAAACAAAATGAGATAGTACATGCAGATACAGTTCACCGAATTTATTTTTCCATAAAATCATGAGCAAAAGAGAAAACTATGTTAAACAAACACTTAATCAGATCTGAAGTTTCACTTCACATGAGGAAATCCTCTGGTCATTAGCCACGCACAACAACAAGGTTATGACTGATAAGATTTCAGATCTGAAGAGATAAGAACACTACAGATGTATCAAACAGCAAACAGCCTCACGATTGTACTGACTCAGATCTAAGAAGATCCAAACCTCAATCGAAAGAAAACCAAACTAATGTAAGACTCAGATGTGTCCAGATCTTGAAACGATAAGAACAAGCAACTGAGATGACACACAAAATCAACACTAATGTTCATATCTAGAAAGATAAGAGCAACAGTAATGATAACGGGGGTGTTTGGGAGTGCGGTAGAAAACGCCGTTTTCTCCTTATTGTGTTTCCACGCCGGAGGTGAGTGTTTGGATTAACAAAAAAAGCTCATTATCACGTTTCCAGGAAGGAGAAACGGAGTTTTTTGAGAAGCGATTGGAGACCTACTTTTCTGGGCCGGAGAAAAGCGATAAGGAGATAAGCAGACGTGATTTCAAAACGCAATCCCAAACACCCACAACGTGTATGGAAAAACAACTCAGATATGTAAAGAGAACTCAGATGTGTCCAGATCTTAAAGAAGATCAGAACAATAATCGAGATGAGAAAAAAAAACGTATGTGTAATCCTCAGATGTGTCCAGATCTAGACGAGATCAGAACAACAATCGAGATTAACACAAGAAGAACCAAAAAAATTTCCAGATCTATTTAGACAAGGAAAAAACCCTGATAATCTTCTAAACACAAGAAACAGATTCAAAATACTTTCCAGATCTATTTAGGCAAGAAGAACCTTGATAATCTTCTAAACACAAGACTAGATTCAAAATAAGAACCTATTTGAATGTTAAAGCAAAAAACTCCGAAGAGAACAACAATATAGCCAGACGAACGGCGGAGAACTTACCACTCCGTTGATGAACGAAATCAGAGGGGATCGAAACACCGCTCTGATACCATCATGAAAACATTAATGAAACTTTTATATCAACAGAATACAAACACAATACAAACTAAACACTATAAAACTTTAAGAACATAAAAGACTACAGCAAAACCCTAATCTAGAAAGAATATGAAAACCCTAACTAGAACAGAGAACGAGAGAGATTTGTATAGTGTAGAAAGGAAAAAATGAATTAATTCGTTCAAAATGAGAGTCGTTGATGTCTTTATATAATCAGCCACAATTTACTCTTTGCCCCCTCAGCTATCAAGTAATAGCTCCGCTAACCTTCCTCTTCTTAGAAATGTGAGGAGCAGTCTATGTTAGTATCAACCTTTCATCTTTCATTAAACTCAGCTTTGACCCTTCTATCTACTGAAACATTATAAAATACACAATAAATAATCATAGATGACAAGATTGGTATAAACTATCTTATTTGTTTTAACAGGATCTTCACGTAGGATTCTTGTATAGCTACAGCTTTGCTCCTTGCAAACTTTGCATAAAACTTTCATGTTATGTTGCTTCCCTCTGTGAATACACCGATTTGTTTTGGTGTTTTTGGTGGTAATGAGAAGTTGGGTTCTTGATGCTTTTCAAACAAAAAACATCAAAAAATAAGTTCTTTTACAAATTACACAATTATAATTATCTCGTCAATATGTTTAAAATGAGTCTAATATTGAATATTTTTGGATTTAGTCTTATATTATTAAATATCATAAATACATACAAATTATTTTTAATACTTACACTTTCTACCCATTTGGTTATATTTAGAAGATCGTTCTAAATTAATACATATCATACATACATACGATTTTTTTAATACTTACACTTTCTACCCTTTTAAAGCGTAAGTATTAAATAAATAATCATAAGGTTAGAGAGTATTAATTTAAAAAAAATCGTATGTATTTATGATATCTATTAATTTAGAAATATTTTCTAAAACAAAACTCATGATCGGATCCAATGATACATTTAATTAAAAAACACATCATAGGGTGTTTATAATTGTACATTTTTTAGATTTGGTGTAGATTTGATGCAACATTGAGAATCCAAAACATGATTCCTCTATCAGTGATTCATACACGAACACGCTTAGATCTCCCACCGGGTACTAGCTCAGAACTATTCTTACATTTTTTATATGAAATAGAATTGAAAATATGTCAAAAAAAGCATCAGATTAGCTCCGATCTTTGGCACTTCAACTAACAGAGTTAGGTGTTGTTTGTTTTTTAAGAGGTCTGAAGTCTTATTTCACTTCTGTTTTATAAGAGGTGGTGTTGAAGTCTGAAATTTGAATCATAAGACTGTTTGTTTTTATAACGTCTGAAGTCTGAATCTGAATCAACAAGACTGTTTGTTTTTGTAAATTGAAACGTCTGAATCTGAATCAAACGAATCCAACCATACAAATTTCGTTAGCTTTTTATTTGAAGGATCAATTTGTTATTTTTGGTAAACTACAGGGACCAAACATGCAATTTACTCCATATCTTATCGTCAAAATAGTATTTAAGCACAATTTATGACTACACACGTGTGTAGTTTCTAGTTCTGCCTCATCTCCCTGTCATTAGCTACGTGTCACAAATTTCTGGATGGAGGAGGCGTGAATTATAAGAGGTATTAAGGTTTCTGTTTCTTACTGGTGAAATAAGAGGATGCTCAGAGCTTTTCAGCTCTTGTTTAAAAAATAAATCAAACAGTCTTAATGGATTATTATCTGATCGAATAAGATTTAAGATGATTTCAAACAGACCCTTAATGTCAAAGATTAATTTCAGAGCAAAATGTAAACCATGATTATGGTTTCTAGAAATATTAATGGTTAGGTACTACTTTTAGATATTTCATTAAACCCCAACAACCAAAAAATTGTAGTTTACTCTTCTTACAAAAGATAAAACAAAGTACAAGAGTTACCAATATTCATATTTTATAGGATAAAATACACTACAGTGGAACATATTCTGGCCTCGTACAAGGAAGCCTTATTTAAGATTATATAATCTGAAAATATGCATAATTTAATACTTAAGGCTAAATAGATAATTTTTAAATTACATGCCCTTAAAATTATATATATATATATATATATAGGTCACGTGAGACCAACCTGTTTTCGTGAGATCGTGAGACCAGAAAATTAACACTAAACATTTACATTGATTCATTGTGAAGATAAGAAAAACAGTGAACATTCACAGCAAAAACACTCAGAAGGTTTACCATCATAGTACCTTCGCAGTTTTTTGTTGTGAAAGTTTAGTGTTAATTTTGTAGTCTCACGGTCTCATAGAAATAGTCTGGTCTCATATGAACTCAAGTCTCTCTCTCTCTCTCTCTCTATATATATATATATATATATATGAGTAGTTTCATTTGTAAATTATCCTAATTTTGCAAACCGTCGGTTTCATTGGTTAAGTTAACGAAATTGTTTAACTTGATAAAAAATTTACATGTAACTACATAAAAACACAAATATATGAAACAATTTCATCAATAAAAGAACTATATGAAACAATTTTATCAAATTAAACAACTTCATGAATCAATTTCATTAACTTAAATCAATAAAATCATTGGTTTATAAAATTAAAGTAGTTTGCATTTAATTTAGGGAAATTAATTAAAATACCCAAAGTTTGACTTTGACTTACTAAAATACCCACTTTCTCGTTGATTTTACCAAAATACCCATATTTTTCGCGATGGGTCCCGCGACCAGTGCCCATGTGGCACCCATGTTTGGCCAAAATGTTTCGCGGAGCCCCCCAACTATGCCTGCGGTGACATGATTGGCCCCTGTCCGCGGTGGTTGTCCGCGATAGGCAAAAAAATTACAATTTTGGTTCTTTTTTGCACGAATCTTTGCATGTTTTTACTGTTTTTTTCCACAATTATTGTACTTTGAAGACCAATTTGTGGTTAAAATTCATCTTCCTCAATGAGATTTCATCCATAAATATCAGTAAAATGCAATCCATAATTCACACTCATTCCATCCTTCTTTCTTGCTTTCTTTCTTCAATAAACAAATGGCATCGTCATCTAACCCACCATCGTCTACACCTGAAAGAATGCCCGTGAAACTCCAGATCGCGATATCAGAAAGGGAAAAGGAGATAGACCAACGGACACAAGAGTGGAAACAAATGATGGCTAGGAAGGAAACCCACTTGAAAAGGATCGAAGTGGAAGAAAATGAGATCAAAAGGATGAAAGGGGATATAAAAGATAGGGAGGCTCGTATTCGTCGAGAAAAAGAAGACATTCACCACATTACGCAAGACTTCACAATTCTTCAAGCGAAGGTAAACGACAAGCAAAGTTGGATTGATCAAACTAAGACAATTTTTCAGTAGGTGGTGGTACGGGTGTTGCTTTAGTACTTTCTTGTTTATGTGTTGTTGTTTTGTACTTTTCCAGTTCGACATTGTCGTTTCGTTCCTTTCCTGTTTCTATGTTGTTGTTTCGTTCCTGGAGTTTTTATGTTGAAGTTTGCTCATGAATAAAGGTCTTTCATTAGGCTGAAAAGTAGTCTTTAAGTAGTCTGAAAAGTGGTTCATATTAAAAATACAACTCCAAGATGTTATACAAGATTATTTAAGAACAAACACATACTAGTCAGTATAGTACAAAATTATCTAAATTTGAGACTGCGGCTAGACGATGGTTTGGTTTTTGACAATCCGGGTCGACTTCTTACATGCTCTGGCGAGACGAGTCTCAAAGTGTTAAGCTTCACTTTCTCGATGTACACTTCAATCACAGTATGGTCGTCAACATACTGGCGTATGTTGGCTACATCTTCGTCGGTACTTAATTCTACCAGTCCAGTCAAGAAGTCTGCATTCGGCCTCTTAAAATACAACCTATTATATTTTGGTTCTTCAGGCTGCGTTTGGTACATGGGACAACACAGGACAGGGCGGGACATAACTCACTGTCCCACGTTTGGCGTGACATGGGACAGAACAAAAATTCACTGTCCCACGTTTGGCGCGACATAGGACAGGAACAAGGCTGGACAGCGTGGGACAGGATGGGACAAAAAGGGCATTTTCTTGTTCCAACAAAAAAGGTGGAACAACATGGGACAAAAGTGAGACATAAACAAAAGAATTGACTTACCCTCATTTGATATATAACTAATATGATATTAGCCTTAAGGGTCACCACCACCGATCACCGCCACCACCACCATCAACAGCCACCGATCACCACCACCATTACCATCGTTGACCACCTCCACCTACACTAACACCGATCACCACCACCCATGGCCGCCACCACCATCGGCGGCCACCGGTAGCCACCACCAACCATGGTTGACCACTTCTACCTCTTCATCCACTACAACAACGTCCTCCACCACCATCGCCACCTCACCGATCACCACCAACCACCGTCGGCCACCTCCACCTCTTCCTCCACTACTACAACCTCCTTAATCATTGTCTACCACATCCACCACTACCATCGTCGACCACCTTCACCTCCACCGATCACCACCACCATCACCGCAAACCACCGTCGGCCACCTCCACCTTTTGTATTATCATTTATGTGTTTAAAAATTGTGTAAAAATTTAAAAATACTTTTAAATTAAATTATTTAAATATATATACTTTATTTGTTTCATTTATAACTGTTATATGATATATAAAATCATCAAATAAGTTTTAGGGAAAATTGTCTAATCCTGTTCTATCTAGTCTTAGTCGTACCAAACACAAGACAGACCCTTGTTTTGTCCCGTCCTGTCCTGTCCAGTCCTGTCCCGCCCTCTTGTCTTGTCCCGTCCTGTCCTGTCCAGTTCTGTTATGTCCAGTCCTGTCTGCATACCAAACGCTACCTCATAGTCCAGCTCTTTCATGATCTGTTCAAGCAGTTGCATAGAAAGATCCTCTACATCTAACATGTCAACATAAATTTCTAGACCACGGAAATAATGTCTTCTGGGTGGTTCCGTGAAGTACCCACCATGGTGGACTTTCATGGTGAACAACTGTGGATATGCATCTGTTGATGAACATTAATTAATATAGTTAGGTCGTAGAACAACGGTAGTAACAAGCAAAACTCAATGAAACATGCACACTAACCATATAACTCTTTGCTAGTGTCTGAAAGCGATTCAGATAAACGCCTAAAGCACCAAACATGAAGGTTTGGGGATGCCATGTAAGAATACGTTAACGAATAATATGTTCCCGTATATGTGTTTTACGACTAATCTAGCGTGGATTATTTATAGGCAAATGTGGATGCTTTTACTGCATGTTGGCTATTTTTGGTCCCTGTCTTTGCTCTAACACAACTTAGGTCCCTATCAACGCTATCATATAATATAGTTGGTAGACCGCCATTGAAGCTTCCACTAAACCCTCCAATTTGATTGTCTTCCAGTTCTATATAACCATTACTATTCTCTTCATTTAGACTACTACCATTATGATCATCATCCCATGCCATGTGACCATGATCATCTCTGTTTCAAGTACCTTTCAAAAGATAACTGGTCCCAAATTGGTCTTCAAAGTACAATAATTGTGGGAAAAAACAGTAAAAACATGCAAAGATTCGTGCAAAAAAGGGACCAAAATTGTATTTTTTTGCTATCGCGGACAACCACCGCGGACAGGGGCCAATCATGTCACCGCGGGCATAGTTGGGGGGCTCTGCGGGACATTTTGACCAAACATGGGTGCCACGTGGGCACTGGTCCGCGATCGCGGGACCCATCGCGGAAAATATGGGTATTTTGGTAAAATCAGCGAGAAAGTGAGTATTTTGGTAAGTCAAAGTCAAACTTTGGGTATTTTAATTAATTTCCCTTTAATTTATCCCATATATATTATATACTATATTATTACTTATCAATATAAGAACAGAAAAATTGGTATGCTTTTTATAATATTTTTCATTTTATAAAAAATAGAATAGATACGATTTTTTTTGTAATTTCATAAGTGAAGCCACTGTCACCAAATGGACACACCACTATGATAAATGGAGCCTCAATAGTGGAGTACTGCCTAAACGCCGTGTGAAGGAAGGATATCAAATCGAATTAAAAAGATAGAGGTAAGTTGGGTGGATTGGAACTACGGATTATATGAATGTTCTTAATTTTCTTGATTTCTTTTTTGTTTTCGTCATCTGGATCAACGCACATTATCAGTGAATTTACATCTTGAAGTCTAGTTCGTGATTTTAGTTCTCAATGTCCATTGGATTCTCGATGAGATATGTGTCCTCGTGGCTCACACAGTTGTATTTGAGGGCGAGCCTTGAACAAACTTGGATGTTTATATATACCGTTTGATTTAGTTTTTCTTTGTTCTGTGTTTTTTGGCTTGTCTTGTTATTTGATTGCTTGGTTTTTCTGCATATTAGCCAAGCTTTATTGATTTGTTCTTAATAAAACTTTGTTGCTTAAAAAATACATAAAATATCAACTTAATTTTATAAATTTTATTATCATAGTATTGTACTTTAATTTTTCTTATTACAACAATTTATTACAAGTTATTTTTTATTAGGATATTATACTTTTAAAAATCAGTCATTATAACAATAGATAATTTTTTAAATTTATAATAAATTTAACGCAAAAATTGAAATATTCGAACGAGTCGAATAATTTAGAAATGGTTCAAACTATATTCAATTGCTTACTGTTTTTTAATTTATTTAAGATATTACGGATTTTAATAATAGTTCGTATTGGTATTTAACACATTAAATATTCAGGAATTTATAAAAAAACAAATAAAAATAAATATTGATAAGTGAGACCAACCCAAGTCCCAAGCTAAAGAATTTTGATATGTATTCCAAATTTATCCTTTTTGGAACAAAATCCACTAGGTTGGCCCTTTGGTGGTAAAAGAAACGTGTTTGATGAGACTCCACTATGGTGTCAAAGCGTTAGGCAACAATTATTTTGACCAAGTTTATTGACTTATATATATATATATATATATTATATTAGAGGCGGGTTCAAACGAGGAGCGTAACAATTTAAGAAAACGCGAGGAGCACCGCCCATGTATAAAATCACATGTGATTCACAACACAAACCGCGGGACAAACCGCGCGCTTTGCATTTGTTAATCACATATGATTTTGTTGTGAATCACATGTGATTTTGTACATGGGCGGTGCTCCTCGCGTTTCTCGTAAATTATTACGCTCCTCGTTTGAACCTTTTTCTTATATATTATATATATATAGCCTTAGGTTCAAATTAGAAGTGCTAAATATATAAGAAGTAGAGAAGTGATATTGGCCATTTATTCGGTCAAGATCGGCTTTAATTGGTCAAAAGTTGCGACTGTTCCAAAAATAGAAGGACAATTTCGTAACTTTTACAAAAACACGGGACGAGTTCATATATGAACATGTGTGTTTCACATATGAACTATCTATTCATATATGAACCCATATAATTCACATATGAACTCTTTTTAACTAATTCATATATAAACCTTTGTGATTCATATATGAACATTTGTGTTTCATATATGAAACTAATTAACTGTAGGTTCATATATGAATCAGTTGAACCAATTAACTGATTCATATATGATTTTTTTTAACTAATTCTTATATAAACTAATTAACTGATTCATATATGAAACACAAAGGTTCATATATAAATTAGTTAAAAAAGAGTTCATATGTGAATTACAAAGGTTCATATATGAACGTATAGTTCATATGTGAATCACACAGATTCATATATGAACTCGTCCCGCGTATTTTTACGAAACTACCCCTCTATCTTGTGCAGACCATGCGAGAAAATTATCCGCTGCTTCTCGGTCAAAGACGCCGATCTTGACCGAATGAATGACTAAGATCACTTCTTTACTTCTCATATATTTAGCACTTCTCATTTGAACCTCTCCCTATATATATATATATATATATATATATATATATATAGAGAGAGAGAGAGAGAGAGAGTTGGGTTCACGTGAGACCAACCAGTTTTCGTGAGACCACAAAATAACACTAAAACTTCACAACGATTCATTGTGAAGGTAAGCAAAACACGAACCTTCACAGCAAAAACACTGTGAAGGTTTACCTTCACAGTCTTTTGTTGTGAAGGTTTAGTGTTATTTTTTTGGTCTCACGGAAATGGCTTGGTCTCACATGATCTCAAGTCTCTCTCTCTCTCTCTCTATATATATATATATATTGAGAGAGAGAGAGAGTGAGAGAGTGAGAGAGAGTGTGTGTGTGAAAGAGAGGTTCAAGGGAAAACCTAAAAAAAATGGAAAACTAAGGAACACCCTTGTAGCCCTTCATCTAAACGGTATGCACTTGTGCATCCAAATAAAACTAAGTTTTTTGTTTTTGTTTTTATGTGTTTGTGCATTATGTGTTTGTGCATGTTAGAAATTACTTATATGCACAAGTGCATACCGTCCAGATGAAGGGCTACTAGGGTGTTCCTCAGTTTTCCGTTTTTTTTAGGTTTTCCCCTGAACTTGACCCTATATATATATATAGTGTTAGGTTCATTTGAGAAGTCTAAATATTTTGAGAAATGGAGAAGTAAAAAAACACGGGAGTGTTCATATATGAATGTTCATATATAAACAGTCATATATGAACGTTCATATATGAACGTTCATATATGACTGTTATATGAACGTTCATATATAAACGTTGGAGTGTTCATATATGACTGTTTATATAGGAACGTTCATATATGAACGTTCATATATGAACGTTATATGAACGTTCATATATGAACGTTCATATATGATTGTTTTTATATGAACGTTCATATATGAACACTCCCGTGTTTTTTTACTTCTCTATTTCTCAAAATATTTAGACTTCTCAATTGAACCCTTCCCTATATATATATATATATATATATATATATATATATAGGACGGTAAGTCGGTAATCAAATGAGAACTAAAAAAGATTGTGAATGGTGAAAACCGATATAGGCCATTTATTGCTTTTAATCTATGGATATTAAACACAATGACAATTTTGAAATAATTTACAAGTTGATAGTTTATTATTTATTGAAATTAAAAGTCAAAGGGCATATTTGGTTTTCTTTTAATCCAGATTAAACTGGGTTTCATTGGGCCATTCCCTTTCTCCCCTTTTTCCCAGTGACTGTATGGAGCAGGACGACATTGGTGCCCTAGCTAGCCACCATGGCTCTCATTTTCCTATCTCGTTGCCGAAGTCATTCCGACAAACTCAAATTTCCGCTGGGACCCAAACCCTGGCCGATCATCGAAAACTTCAACCTCATGGAGCTCTTCAGTACGAATCGAATATACGAGTACATTCGAATCCAGAAGATGAAACTGTTGCTGAAATCAACTTTATATTCGATTTCAAACCGATGGTGAGTTGCACTGTGCGTCCCTAAAATAAAATAATTATAGAAATTGTCCTCGTGGTTTACATTTTCACACGCCTTTGGTCCCTGTGCCCTAACACCGTTAGATGATTTTGTTAGAGCAGGTTAAATGGAGGGACATATTTGTCATTTTACTATTATTATTATTAATTATTAATTTTGATTTTAATATTTAATTTTTGATATTGTAGGATAACAGCCCTAAATCCCTAATCCATTTTATGCATCACCTCCAACCCATCTCTTCTTGTAACCGCCGACAAACTCCATAAGCCACCGTCCACCAGATCTGTCACCACCTTTCACAACCACCGGTGCCGATAACCGTTCACAACCACCACCACGGTCCGTCATCGTTCCACCACCACCACCACGGTGCCCCCCTTCCTAGAGCACCGCTTCCTCCTCCTCACCATGAACCCCTTCCTTCTTAACAGGAGAACCCTAAGTTTCGATCGTGAAATGACACACAAGAAACAAAATTCTTCAATTTTCGAAATTTTCTCACTAAACCCACTTCTATATCCAGTTCTTTTAATCTTGGGACTCATCTTTTTTATTGGATTTCAATGGTATTTCTCATATGAAGAAACCATTGAAGCCACTGAAGAAAGCTTCAACTGGCTTCTTTTAGGCACTCCATTACTGCTACTCTTTGCTGTCAACTAGTTATCAAGTATAGAGAACCCATAAAAGTTTTTCGGATTTAGGTTATCGTCGTTGGAACGCCACCCGCCGTCAGGCCTACTACCAGTTGTTGGCGGCGGAGGGGGGAAGTTCGCCGTTGAGTGTGGCTGCTTTGATCTTGATGGTGCTGGTTTTGGTACAATTTCATTCTGCTGTTCTTGAAGGTTGGTTTTGATGGAAAAAAGGTTTGAGTTTTCATGTGTTTTTTTTTGGATAAATTGTTTATTTATCGAAGTGGGGTTTGATTTGTTTTTTTGGGTTTCATTGGTTGAGTTTGTGATTTTGGTGTATTGTACATCGAGCTATAGGAGTTGTACTTTTGTTCTTGATGTTTGGTTTCTTGTTTTATACTTATAATGTAATTTATGTAGTTTGATTCTTGTAACTCAAAACGAAATTTGAAATATGGATTTTGGTTTAATTTGAGATTTAATTGAATTTTGTTTTGAAGACAATGATGGAGTGTTTGTCAATTGCCTCTATATGTTGTCTGAGTGTGCGACGGGGATGAAGACAATGATGGGATGAGGCCCGGGGGATTGTTTATGAAGATGATCTCAGGAGTACTTATATATATATATATATATATATATATATATATATATATATATTAATAGAGAATAGAAAACATAAAAGACTAAAAGGTGTGTGAAAATGTAAACCATAGGGATGTTTTTCATAATTATTTTAAATTAGGGACGCACAATGCAATTTTGTGTAAACCACAGGGACCAATCATGTAATTTACTCTATTAAATATAGAAAATTACATTTTTGGTCCCTATAGTTTAGATACTTATTTATTTATTAAAAATCTATTAAAAGTATAAAAATATTAAAATGCCCCTCATTTAATGAAGTTTTTTTACAATCGTTAGAGATGGGGACCAAATCTGGTCGTTTTTGCGTAACACGATGGAGAAACTGTAATTTTGAAACGATAGAGACCACAAGTATTACAAACAACAAACCAAAAAGACCAAACATATAAATATATAGAGTAAATTACGTGATTGGTCCTTGTGGTTTACACTTTTTGCCCATAGTGGTCCCATAATCAAAATAAATACATGAATGGTATTCGTGGTATGCATTTTCGCAAGGTTTGGTCCCTCCCTCTAACACATTCAGTTAACCACACAAAGGAGTATTTTGGTCATTTCTAAACGTTTTGTCTTTTTCTTAATACAAAAAAATAAAATAAAATATTTTAATATTATATTATTTTATATATTAATAAATAAATAAATATATGTATATATACGTTTCTGTGAACGCGGGGACAAAAACCAGCGAACCATCACCTTCCCCTCCGTCGAAGGCCATCGTTCCACTCCTCTCCCTTTCTTGCACAACTTATGAATACTGTTAGAATTCAAGTAAGAATCAATCTATGAGCAATCGAGAGAGAGATAGAGAGATGGTTGAACTGTGCAGCAACTTTTCATATATTGAGAGCGATTACAAAAGACTGATTAACCTAATTATGAAAGATAAGGGATCTATTTATACATGTTGGCGGGTGAAATGTCAGTCAATCTCGATGTGCTTTGTACGTTCATGGAAGACATCATTGTGAGCAATCTGAATAGCACTATTGTTATCACACCACAAAGGTGTTAGAGAGATATGATGAGCACACATATCAGATAGTAACCAGCGTAGCCATACAAGTTCTTGCGTAGTGTCAGCTAAAGCTTGATACTCAGCTTCAGTACTAGATCGAGCTGTCAGAGATTGTTTCTTGCTGCGCCAGGAAATAAGAGAGTCTCCAAGGAAGAAACAATATCCGGTGGTAGAGCGCCAGACAGTTATGTCTCCATCCCAGTCAGCATCGGAGAATGCACGAAGAGTTAAGGACGGTGTGGATGAGAAATGAAGTCCATGAAACATTGTCCCTTTAAGGTACCGAAGTATACGAAGAACCGCGGCATAGTGATCTGAGCATGGAGCAGCCATGAACTGGCTGACTATATGAACTGCATATGCAAGATCTGGTTGAGTAACAGTCAGGTAGACCAGAGAACCAACTAGTTGACGGTACCGTGTAGGGTCCCGCAGCGGGGTTCCGGCATTTGGAGCAAGGTGCAGATTTTGCTCAATGGGTGTAGATGCAACTTTGTTGTCCGTGATCCCAGCTTTGGACAACAGATCTGAAATGTACTTGGCTTGACAGAGATAAATGCCGGAAGAGTCTGACAGAACTTCAAGGCCAAGGAAGTAGTGTAGCTTACCAAGATCTTTCATCTCAAAGCATGAGCTGAGAGACTGTTTGAGATGGATAATACCTGTAGAGTCACTGCCGGTAATGATCATATCATCAACATACAATAGGAGTAAGATAGTACCTGCAGCAGTGGTCCGAGTAAACAAGCCAAAATAATTACTCGGAGAAAACCCCAATGAGATGACAGTATTGCTAAATTTTTCAAACCAAGCACGAGGAGCTTGTTTGAGGCCATAGAGGGCTTTTTGAAGTCGACATACATGACCCTGACAAGAGGTCACACCTGGAGGGAGTCTCATGTAGACTTCCTCTTCGAGATCGCCATTGAGAAAAGCATTCTTGACATCCATCTGATAGAGTGGCCATCTCTTGGTAGCAGCTATGGCTAGAAGACTACGAACCGAGGTGACCCGAGCCACAGGAGCAAACGTTTCCTCGTAGTCAATGCCATATTCTTGATTGAAGCCTTTTGCCACAAGACGTGCTTTGTAACGATCAATAGATCCATCAGACTTCGTTTTGATTTTGAAGACCCATTTGCAACCAATGGGTGACTTGCCCGGTGGGAGAGGTACAAACTCCCATGTATTGGCTTTGTCAAGAGCCTGAAGTTCCTCAGTCATAGCTTGCTGCCAAACAGGGTTAGAAGCGGCTTCCTTGTAGGAAGTGGGTTCATGGTTGGACAGCAAAGTGGCATAACAATGATAATCACGAAGGTGAGAAGGAACTTGTCTTACCCGATCGGAGCGTCGTACTTCATCTTGTGGTTGAGAGGAGCTAGGATCCATAGACTCAGCAGATGGCTCAGAAGTAGTCATTGGAGGTGGTGTAGATGATTGATCATGATCAGATGGCACATATGGGACAGGTGAAGACTCAGATGGGACATGTGAAGGCTCAGGTTGAGAAGAGATGGAAGGAGGTGGAACAGATGGTGAGGAGAGTATGGGATCTAATTGGAGTGAGTCCAATGAGATAGACATGTCTGTGAAGAAGGAAGTAGAAGGAGTGGTGATAACGCCATTTTTTGGCGTTATTTTTAATCCATAAACCAATGAGATTGGCTTGGAATTAAGCAAAAAGGCGGGATTTTATGGGTTATCTAGTGAAATGTGCAGGCTATTCGAAAGAAGACATATGATAAGTGCATAATTTATCACATTCTAAGCACTTATTTTATAGATATTTAGTCCTATTTTAGTTTCCCAATCACCTAAATTGAGTCTTTTAGTTTGATTTTATCTTTTATTGTAGTTTGGAGCTAAGTAGGAGAAATGGGTCTGTTTGTGCTTATTTTGTAGAAAAATCTAACAGTTTGGTATGCTGCAGCAGAATGCTACAGCATGGTTCGCAGATCCAGAAAAGTCAAAGACATCACTTCATAAACTTTTTGGTTGGGGAATCTTGTGGCAATCTATTCAGCCCTTTTTGCAAGCTGGAAGGCAGGGGCATCTGCAGAAGAATATATGCTTGATAGAGATCACCTCAACAAGAGCATCATATAATCTCTTTAGCTCTTGGATAAAAACCTTTGGTTAAAGAATCTTGTACTAGCTAAAGTTGACTTAAGATGCTTTTCTTTTGTATAAATAGGGGCTGAACCCTGGTTATTAAGAGGACACCACTTCTTGCTTTAAGCAAGTAGTTCTTTAGTCTAGTTCTAAATTGTAGTTTACTTTACTCTAATTCTAGTTTCTCCTAACAAGGAAACTAGCTAGGTAGTTCATATAGCTACTTAGAAGCAATTGTTATTTCCTTTCTTGTTTTAATCCAAAATCGTTGGCACATCTATTGTTTTTAACATTTATATTTCTGTTTGATCACCATGATTTATATGTGTTTAAAAGCGACGAGGGGCTAATTCCTGAGCTTGGGTGTAAGTAATGGTTGGGAGATAAAAGCCTTTATGTAGTGGGAGAATGCTTTCGCTATTGGCTATCGACTTTGCTATTCATCCCTTGTTTTCTAAGCTTCATTTAAGTAGTTTTCTTGACAAAGTGACGCATGTTGTTCTACTTAAATGAGTTGGTCTTGAATGCAAGCCAACGTAAGATTTTAGAGCTCTGAGATGTTGTAATATCAATTTCTTGTAAATTGTGACTTATATGAATCGATTAGTGGATTTTACTACATGGGTTGGGTCTCCCATTTGAGTGAGCTGCCCTTACTGGTTGGGTCTCCCTCTTTTGTGGAGCTGCCAGTAGATAGTCCGATCTAAACTCTGCAAAGGGGCTAATCTATTCAGTAGCAAAGTTGAGAACCAATGCTGCAGCATCATGCTGTAGCATTCTTCCTAAGCATAATGTTGCTGTAATCCAGCCAGAACTTACACCCTTGCATTTCTTTTACTATTTTACAAACTGTTTTCAAAGCTGTTACTTCACTCAAAGATTATTCCTTCGAATTCTGTTATCGAAATCTTATTTTAACTTTGACTTGTTAGAAATCCTTACTTTCCTATCCCTGTGGATCGATATCCAGTACTTTGTACCACTTTATTACTTGTTTCAAACGATAGTGGTTTGGCATGTATACTTGCGTGTTATTCCATTGTGATTTTTGGGTCACATAATCTACGAACCCAAAAGGCGGGATTTTATGGGTTATCTAGTGAAATGTGCAGGCTATTCGAAAGAAGACAGACATCGAGAAAAGAAGTTAAAAAGAAACCAAAACGAGCCCAAAAGCAAAGCCCAAGACCCACGACCGAACCAGGACCCGATCCACGAACCAGACGACGACCCATGCAGCCAAAAAGGACACGCACGGCTTACCACGCGACTTGCAAGTCGCGTGGCAAACCGCGTAAGCCACTGTTTCGCGAATTCCAGCTTTATTAATCGGGTTTTAGGTCATTATTCGGTATCGAGTTTTCGAGAGACGATCGGGAGCAGCGGAGGGGCGATTCTGGGCGATTTTTCGGAGTCCTCGAAGCCACGTTAGAGAGCCGATCAAGGAGACATTCATCACGGAACGTAGAGACGAACACGAGAGGAAGGATTTATCATCATTTGTATTACGATTTCATCTTTCACGATTAATCATGTTTACATACACTTTTGCATCTTTTTCTCTTGTGTTTGAATCCACTACCGGCATGAACTAACCGGTTCGTGTTGGGGGTTGGAATGAATTCGGTTTGTAAGCATGTAACGAATTGATTTGAACTTTTATCAGTTTTCCTTAATTAATGAAGCATGTGATTTCGTTCTTAATGCTTTTGTGAATTTGGCCAATTTACAATTGATTTGTTGTTAGTAATTAAGTTCGCGAGGATTGATTGCTATTTAGAATTAGGAATTGCATGCCTAAAGTCTGAAAGGTGATAGAGATATACCGAGTAAGCTTTAGTCCCGTTTAAACCGTTAGGTTGATATCGAGAGATAAAATCTAGCCAATTTAAACATAAATCGTGTACTCAATGTGTTTTGGAATCCATAGGTGAGATCGAGAGATTAAACTTATCCTTTTTCAAAATAGAATCCGTTGTTATTAGAAAGAGAACGACAGTGATCTTAAAAGATTTGGGAATCATTAAGGAGATTAACTGGTAACTGCTTTGAGTCAGTTGTTTGCATGCGTAGAACCTGAGGATTTTCAACCCTCAACTTTTCTCTCTATCAAAGTTTTCAAAGCTGTCTCTGTTTGTCTTGTGTTTGATTTGATTTTTTTATTGCACTTAATTAGTTTATAAACCAACCATCTCTAAATATCGACAGTTCAGTTAATAGAGCTTATAGTAATTGTGATACTTAGTTCCTAGTTCCCCGTGATTCGATACTCGTACTTTCTCAAGTACTATTACTTGACTTCGACCCGTACACTTGCGGTTAGATTTAGGGGGTGTAAACCCGCCTATCAAGTTTTTGGCGCCGCTGCCGGTGAACTAGTTTCAACTAATAGCACTACCAGCTATACGCGCTATTAGATTGAGCATTTTCTTTTCTTGTTATTTCATTTTGTCACGTTCAATTTCTGAGTTGCTGATTTTGTTCACTTTTCATTTCAGGTACTAATTGGTTTATGCCAAGGAAGACCCGAGGGGAAGAGCTCGAGAAATTTGATCCGGAAATTGAACGAACCGGCCGTCGTCTACGAAAGGAAGCGAAAGCTAAAAGAAATCTGAAAGTCGAGATGTCTGACGACGAGAGACCTCCACGCAATGATCCGCCTCGCAACAACCCACCACCACCTCCTGCGAGACGTCCTATGCGATCGTTTGCCAATCCGAATGTGGCGGCGGCACGCATAGGCATTCAGCCACCCATAACTGCGGCTAATTATTTCGAGATCAAGCCGAGTACCATCGTCATGGTGCAACAGAATCAGTTCGGAGGAGCACTAACTGAAGACCCCCATGCACATCTTCGTGCATTTGAACGAATCTGCAATACGTTCAAAATCAATGGGGTGGATGAGGATGCAATCAAGCTGAGGTTGTTCAGCTTCTCTCTCAAAGGCCGAGCCGAGACTTGGACGGAAAGTATCCAACCAGATTTGATCGCCACCTGGGCGCAGTTGAAAGCTGCATTTCTTCAAAAGTTTTTCCCACCAAGCAGAACTGCTCAACTCATGGCTGAAATCACCCATTTCGCTCAATGGGATCAAGCAACGCTGTATGAAGCTTGGGAGCGGTATAAAGACATGCTAAAGAAGTGCCCTCATCATGGGTTACACGGCTGGGTCATCATCCAGACGTTCTTTAGTGGTCTCCACCCGCAGTTTAAAAATGATATTACAGCTGCAGCGGGTGGAGCTCTAATGGACAAATCTTATGAAGAAGCATGTGAACTGATTGAGAACCTGGCCGAGCACAGTTTTTCTACTCCAAGATCATCCGTAAGAAGGGTTGCAAGTGTGCAAGAGAATGACGAGCTGAAAGCCATAAAAGCTCAGTTAGCCGCACTCACTAATAAGATGAATGGAGCTTCTATGCAATCAGCATTCATGATGGACGAGGGTTTGCCGGATATGGCTCCACCCGTGAATGAGACGGAGCAAGTTCAATTTTTGCAAAATCGGAACAACCGGCCAAGGAACGATTCGTTTTCAAATACATACAATGAGGGTTGGAAAAAGCACCCTAATTTTTCTTGGAGCCAACCGCAAGGGCAACCCGGCCAACAACAAGGTAACCATCCTAATTTTTCTAATTCTGCTAACACTAACAATGTTTATCGTCCCCCAGGTTACAACCAGCGGAAGTTTGATGAAGGACAATCCGGAGAGAGGAAGCCGGGATTAGAAGACATGATGATGAAGTTCATGTCTAAGATGGACAGCACGGTCGAGGGTTTAGCCAGTACAGTGAACACAGTCAAAGCGGCTACCGATCAAAACACGACATCCATAAAAATCCTTGAAAGGCAAATGGGGCAGCTCTCTGACGCCCTACAAAACCGAGCCCCCGGGAAATTTCCAAGTCAACCCGAAAGGACTAACCGGGAAGATTGCAAGGCCATTCATCTGAGGAGTGGTAAGGAGCTGATTAAGGACCCAACTCGAGAACCGGCATCAAAGGGAACTGAATCCAAAGGGGAGGATTTCGAGATGGTAGATATGGATGAGTTAGAGGCCGAGGAAGAGGTTGTGATTGAGGAAAGCACGAAGAATAGCGAGAAGAAACAAGAGCAGCCAATGCAGGCACCGGTCAAGCCGGTGCCGCCTAAAGTGCCATATCCGAACAGGCTTAAGGCCCACAGGGAGGATCTTAACTATTCTAAATTTCTCGAAGTTTTTAAAAAATTACATATTAACATCCCTTTTGCAGATGCTTTAGCACAAATGCCCTCGTACGTGAAATTCTTGAAAGACATCCTTTCTAACAAAAGGAAGATCGAGGAACACGCAACGGTTGCACTCACTGAGGAGTGCAGCGCTATCATCCAACATAAGCTTCCTCCGAAGCTTAAGGATCCAGGGAGTTTCACTATCCCTGTTAATATAGGAAATTTTGAATTTAGTAAGGCTCTATGCGATCTTGGTGCAAGTATTAACCTAATGCCGTTGTCTATTTTCAGGAAACTCGGGCTTGGAGAGGTACAACCAACCAGTGTCACTTTGCAGCTAGCTGACAGATCCATTAAGTATCCGTATGGGGTAATTGAAGACGTATTGGTCAAAGTAGACAAATTCTATCTTCCAGTTGACTTTGTGACCCTAGACATGGATGAGGACAAGGAGATACCGCTGATACTTGGCCGACCATTTTTGGCCACGGGAGGAGCACTGATTGATGTTAAAGGAGGAAAGCTCACTTTGAGAGTGGGTGACGAAGAAGCAGTCTTCGATGTTTTCCGGGCAGCCAAGCAAGGCATGGGATCAAACGAATGTTATCGGGTAGATGTGATGGACGCATTGATTGAAGAAACAAGTGTTGTACAAGTTTCCGGAGACCAATTGAATAATGCATTGACGGGTATCGACGATGATCCGGAAAGCGCTAGTGTGATGCAATTGAATGCATCATCATCATACCAAGGGTCCCGACGACCCGTGATTGAGGATTTGGGGGAGCCGATCCCTAAATCTCAACCATCTTCGCATACACCACCAAAGCTTGAGCTCAAACCGCTACCCGACCATCTCGAGTATGCATACCTGGGAGAAAAAGACACGCTTCCGGTTATCATATCGTCTAAGTTGAGTGCCGAGAATAAAGAGAAACTACTTCGGGTTCTTAGAGAACATCAAGCGGCAATTGGATGGACAATAGCTGACCTCAAAGGATTGAGCCCTACATTTTGCTCACATAGAATCAACCTCGAAGCAGGGCATAGACCGGTTGTCCAACACCAACGCCGGCTCAACCCGAATATGAAAGAAGTGGTCCGGAAGGAGGTTCTAAAACTCCTTGATGCTGGAATTATTTACCCGGTTCCGGATAGTCCATGGGTGAGCCCGGTCCAAGTGGTGCCGAAGAAGGGGGGTATAACAGTTGTTCGAAACAATAATAATGAGCTGATCCCGTCCCGAACAGTTACCGGTTGGAGGGTGTGTATTGACTACCGAAAGCTGAATGACGCGACAAAGAAAAACCATTTCCCTCTTCCCTTCATTGATCAGATGTTAGAGCGGTTATCTGGGCATGAGTATTATTGCTTCTTAGACGGGTATTCGGGGTATAATCAGATACCAATAACCCCCGAAGACCAAGACAAGACAACATTCACATGTCCTTATGGTACGTTTGCTTACCGGAGGATGCCTTTTGGTTTGTGCAACGCTCCAGCTACCTTTTAGAGGTGTATGATGGCGATCTTCTCAGACATGGTAGAACGGACGATTGAGATTTTTATGGACGACTTTTCCGTATTCGGGCCTTCATTTGATACATGTTTGGAACACTTGAGAGCGGTCTTACAAAGATGTGAAGAGACAAGTCTGGTACTGAACTGGGAGAAATGTCACTTCATGGTGACCGAAGGGATCGTACTCGGCCACAAAGTATCGAAAGCTGGAATTGAAGTGGACAAGGCAAAGGTGGCGGTGATCGAAAACCTTCCTTACCCGAACTCCGTCAAGGGAGTCCGAAGCTTCTTGGGGCATGCCGGGTTCTACCGGCGGTTTATACAGGATTTTTCTAAAATCACTAAACCCCTATGTTCATTATTGCTTAAAGATGCTAAATTCGAGTTCACTAATGATTGTATTTATGCTTTTGACAGGTTAAAGACGGAGTTGATATCCGCACCGATTCTCACGGCTCCCGATTGGAGTTTACCTTTTATTTTGATGTGTGATGCGAGTGACACCGCTGTTGGAGCGGTATTGGGCCAAAAGAAGGATAAGCGGATGCATGTGATCTACTATGCGAGTAAGACTCTGGATGATGCTCAGCTCAACTACGCGACTACCGAGAAGGAACTGTTGGCGGTTGTCTATGCTTGCGAGAAGTTCCGGTCATATCTAGTGGGGTCTAAAGCAATTGTCTACACCGACCACTCAGCTTTAAAGCATCTCATGGCCAAGAAGGATGCTAAACCGAGACTCATTCGATGGGTATTGTTACTCCAAGAATTTGACTTGGAAATCTTGGATAAGAAGGGTTCAGAGAATACGGTAGCGGATCACCTCTCGAGACTTGAGGGAGGCGAGGATCAACGCAAAGATAAGACCGTCGTTAACGACTCGTTTCCGGACGAACAACTTTTCAAGGTTAGCCACACCGAGCCCTGGTTTGCGGACATGGTCAACTACTTGGTGGGAGGAGTAATTCCGTATCAGATGAACTCCCACAAAAAGAAGAAATTTCTATTTGAGGCCAAAAGGTACTATTGGGACGAGCCTTATTTGTACAAATCATGTGCTGATGGAATGATCCATAGATGTGTTTCGGAGGAAGAAAAAGCCAAGATTTTGAACCATTGTCACGCCTTGGGATGCGGGGGCCACTTTAGCACCGATAGAACAGTGGCAAAGATCCTTCAGTCGGGCTTCTTTTGGCCATCCATGTTTAAAGAGACTCGTGAATTCATCACTAAGTGTGACCGATGCCAAAGAACGGGGAACATGACCAAGAGGGATGAGATGCCAATGCAGATCTTCATGGAAGTCGAACTCTTCGACGTATGGGGCATCGATTTCATGGGACCGTTCCCAAACTCACACCGAAATGAGTATATCTTAGTAGCGGTGGACTACGTGTCCAAGTGGGTAGAGGCAATCGCGACTCCGACAAATGATTCTAAAGTAGTGATTAATTTCCTACGGAAGAATATCTTCGCTAGATTTGGATTCCCTAGAGCACTGATCAGCGATGGCGGTAGCCACTTTTGCAATCGGTACCTGGATGCTGTACTAAAGAAGTATTCGGTGAAGCACAAGGTCACGACACCATATCACCCACAAGCAAATGGTCTAGCGGAAGTGTCCAATCGAGAACTCAAGCAGATCTTAGAGAAGACAGTGAATTCATCCCGGAAGGATTGGTCATTGAAGCTAGACGACGCACTGTGGGCGTACCGGACGGCATTCAAAACCCCTCTTGGTACCACTCCCTATCGGTTAGTATTTGGCAAGTCGTGCCATTTGCCGGTGGAACTCGAATGTAGAGCGTTCTGGGCGATAAAGAAGCTGAACATGGAACTGGATACAGCCGGAAGGAAGAGATTACTGCAACTGTGCGAATTAGAAGAAATCCGACTGGATGCATTCGAGAACGCGGCTATCTACAAGGAGAGAACGAAAAGATTCCACGATCAGCGACTCCGCGAAAAGGTACTCACTCCTGGAATGAATGTTTTGTTATTTAACTCTCGTTTACGTCTTTTTCCAGGTAAACTAAAATCCAAGTGGTCTGGACCGTTCACCGTCAAGGAGGTATACCCGCATGGAGCAGTGGAGCTACAAGGACAAGACGGGGCGACCTTCAAAGTGAACGGTCAGCGAGTAAAACCATATTATGGAGGAGAGACGAGGGCATCTGAAGCCATGTACCTGGATGAACCGAAGGAGTGATCGGAAGGAAGGTCGAGCCACGACCGAAAGCAAGGCGCTGGGTGGGAGGCAACCCAACACTCGGTTTGGGGTTGTTGATAACGCCATTTTTTGGCGTTATTTTTAATCCATGAACCAATGAGATTGGCTTGGAATTAAGCAAAAAGGCGGGATTTTATGGGTTATCTAGTGAAATGTGCAGGCTATTCGAAAGAAGACAGACATCGAGAAAAGAAGTTAAAAAGAAACCAAAACGAGCCTAAAAGCAAAGCCCAAGACCCACGACCGAACCAGGACCCGATCCGCGAACCAGACGACGACCCATACAGCCAAAAAGGACACGCGCGGCTTACCACGCGACTTGCAAGTCGCGTGGCAAACCGCGTAAGCCACTGTTTCGCGAATTCCAGCTTTATTAATCGGGTTTTAGGTCATTATTCGGTATCGAGTTTTCGAGAGACGATCGGGAGCAGCGGAGAGGCGATTCTGGGCGATTTTTCGGAGTCCTCGAAGCCACGTTAGAGAGCCGATCAAGGAGACATTCATCACGGAACGTAGAGACGAACACGAGAGGAGGGATTTATCATCATTTGTATTACGATTTCATCTTTCACGATTAATCATGTTTACATACACTTTTGCATCTTTTTCTCTTGTGTTTGAATCCACTACCGGTATGAACTAACCGGTTCGTGTTGGGGGTTGGAATGAATTCGGTTTGTAAGCATGTAACGAATTGATTTGAACTTTTATCAGTTTTCCTTAATTAATGAAGCATGTGATTTCGTTCTTAATGCTTTTGTGAATTTGGCCAATTTACAATTGATTTGTTGTTAGTAATTAAGTTCGCGAGGATTGATTGCTATTTAGAATTAGGAATTGCATGCCTAAAGTCTGAAAGGTGATAGAGATATACCGAGTAAGCTTTAGTCCCGTTAAAACCGTTAGGTTGATATCGAGAGATAAAATCTAGCCAATTTAAACATAAATCGTGTACTCAATGTGTTTTGGAATCCATAGGTGAGATCGAGAGATTAAACTTATCCTTTTCAAAATAGAATCCGTTGTTATTCGAAAGAGAACGACAGTGATCTTAAAAGATTTGGGAATCATTAAGGGGATTAACTGGTAACTGCTTTGAGTCAGTTGTTTGCATGCGTAGAACCTGAGTATTTTCAACCCTCAACTTTTCTCTCTATCAAAGTTTTCAAAGCTGTCTTTGTTTGTCTTGTGTTTGATTTGATTTTTTTATTGCACTTAATTAGTTTATAAACCAACCATCTCTAAATATCGACAGTTCAGTTAATAGAGCTTATAGTAATTGTGATACTTAGTTCCTAGTTCCCTGTGATTTGATACTCGTACTTTCTCAAGTACTATTACTTGACTTCGATCCGTACACTTGCGGTTAGATTTAGGGGGGTGTAAACCCGCCTATCAAGTGGGTGTGTCCTGAAATTTTGACACCGTAGAGAAGGGAAGATGTTCACAGAATGTGACATGACGGGATATACAAAGTCTCTTAGAGACTGGATCCCAACAACGATAACCTTTATGTTCAATTCCATAGCCAAGGAAGCAACATAATCGAGAACGAGGTTCGAGTTTGGTGTGTTCATGAGATTGCAGCTGAACAAAGCAAGCACAACCCCACACTTTGAGGAGTTCATATGCAGGGGAGACTCCATAGAGTACTTCATATGGAGACTTTTGATTGAGAATGGGAGTCGGGTGTCAGTTGATGGTGTAGACAGTCGCGAAGGCTGCTTCACCCCAAAAGCGTTCTGGACACTTGGCTGAGATTAACAGAGTACGGACAGTGTCAAGGATGTGACGGTGTTTGCGTTATGCACGACCATTTTGTGGAGAGGTGCCGGGACAGGAGTACTGAGAAAGAGTACCATGAGATTGAAGAAAATAGAGGAGAGACGATTCTTTGTATTCCATAGCATTATTTGCTCGAAGAACCTTTATAGGCTTGGAAAACTGGGTTAGAATCATACGGGCGAAGGTAATATAAATTTTAGGTAGCTCTGAGCGGTTTTTCATGAGATAAATCCATGTAAAACGTGTGTGATCATCAATAAAAATGACAAAATATCGAGCACCTCCCATAGATGGGTGTGGTGCTGGTCCCCATACATCAGAATGAATAAGATCAAAAGGAGAAGCAGATTTAAATTCATTAATTTGAAAAGGTAAATCATGATGTTTGCCAAGTTGACAAGATAAACAAGAAACATTTTCAGAGGAAGTGTTCCCTAACACTCCTGAACTAGCTAACACTTTTATTCTAGCTAAAGATAAATGGCCTAAGCGCGCATGCCATAGTTCAAAAGAAGGAGTACTGGAAACTGAAGCAGCAAAATTTGATGAAGGTAAGGGAAGACGGAGGTAGACCACTTCAATCATCCGACCAACTTTACGGCCTACTCCAAGGATCTGCTTGGTCTTTGGATCCTGCACAACACAACCAGAAGGGTGAAATAAAACGATTAGACCGGCTTCCATAAGCTGAGTGATTGAAATTAGGCTCAGAGATAAGTTAGGTATATGCAACACATCAGGTAATTGAATGTTGGGGGTAGATACAGTCCCACTGAAGGATACAGGTAAACGAGTATCATCAGCAGTACGGACTGATGAAAACATGCTGGAAGTTTGTTTAGAGACAAACCCGTCAGCCTTAGGTGTCATGTGGTTACAACATCCAGAGTCAAATAGCCAAGGATTACCTGATGTAGAGGTATTGCATTGAGAATTCATACCCATAGAACCTGTCATGAGTTGCTCCATGAGCTCTTGATTTCGGCGCATGAGTTCCATAAGGTCAGGCGTGGAGTTGTTGCTATGCTGTGCCGGAACTGCTGGCGATGGGGAATCTGGAGTGATTGAGCCAGCAACTGATTGAGTTCGGGACTATTGCCTTTGGTTACCCGAGTTCCTTGGATGTTTTGGGCAATCAGACCCATAGTGACGTGGCTGTGTGATCCCACACCAGCGACATTTTCGAACTGGGCAGTTGAGGAGAAGATGAGAAGTAGAGTGACAGAATGTGCATTCACTGTTGTTCCCCTTGCCCGTAGATTTAGATTGGTCGTTGGTGCCCCATTTACCTTTTGCCTTTCCTGAGCTGGAAGTGTAGAGCACAATATCTGATGGCAGTAGAAAGCGATGTTGAAGACGAGTTTCTTCACTTAGCAGTTCAGTGATAGCTTCTTCAAGAGTAGGTAATGGATGCCTATGTAGAAGTGAGGCTCGAACGTTCTCAAAGCGATCAGTGAGACCCATGAGAATAGTAACCAAATGCAATTGGCTAAAGTAAGCAATAAACTTCCGAGTTGTTTCATCAAAGATTTGAGGTGCACCCAAGTTCAGATGATCTCTAAGAGCTTGCATCTCAGAGATGTAGGAGTTGATAGACTGATCAGGCAGTTGTCTTTTGTTCTGGAAGGTAGTGTTGGAATAATCATGATTTGTATTTGATAGATAATGAAAACATGATAATAAGAAATCATACCTGATGATCCTGAGGATCCAGTAAAAGCGTTAAACATGTTTGCCATGGATTGACGGGTTCCCAGAACGAGATGATTGTATGATAATGGGATGATGATCGATTCTTGAGAGAGAGAACCGATCTTAGGGGAGGCACACGGCTGATGATTATTAGCCAATATATCATTAGGGTTAAAAGAAGGATTAGGGTACTCTATTTATAATAAGAGTATCTTACACTTTTAACCCTTGGTGTTTATTATGTGCAGTATAATTCCCCATAGTTCCAATCATCTAATGGGAAACCCTATAGTATGTCAATAATAGTAAATACGCCCATCATATATTTACCAGACATAGGGATTTCAGTTATTGTCAATTATCACATCAGGAATGATAAACGATCAGTGACGGTCACTTTTAAGGTGGTTCCAACATTCTCCCACTTGACCAAGCGATCTTTTATCTATGAGTACCAATAAGTCCGGCCGGGATAATACTCATTTTGTTTTAAACTGAAATCAAGGCTAATAAGTACAGCCGTAGAGAAGAATATCAACTCAGGACCCCCACTAGTCAAACTATGACTCAAATTTAAAACTGAATAAGCAATGATCAATTGACTAAGACAAATTTCGTTATAATAATGTCCATACACCATTATGAGCTCAAAGCGTAACTAATGGACAAACAAAATCTGAATATAGAGGAAAATTTATTAAGATAATAATAATGACCAATAAGTACAATATGCTATTAAATTAAGTCTTTTGTAAGCCCCATCTTCGACACGTGTCCTACGAAGACGTTAGGGGGAAGACCTTTGGTCATCGGATCCGCTAGCATATCTTTTGTACTTATGTACTCGATACAAAGGACATTTTCCTCAACCCGTTCGCGCACGAACAGATACTTTGTATCAAGATACAGCCCAGTGCCAGTTGAACTGTTACTGTTCGAGAAAGTTACGGCAGCTGAGTTATCACAGTAAAGCTTCAATGGTCTAGAAATGGAGTTGACGATTTTGAGTCCACTGACCAGGTTCCTTAACAACATCCCATGACAACTGGCATTATAAACGGCAACGTATTCAGCCATCATGGTGGACGTTGTAGTCAACTTCTGTTTGTGACTCCGCCATGAGATAGGTCCACCAGCTAACATAAATATGTACCCAGAAGTAGATTTCTTAGCTTCCTTGCATTTAGCAAAATCGGAATCAGAATAACCTACTACTTCTAAGTTGTCACTTCTTCTATAAGTTAATTTGTAGTCTTTGGTCCCTTTCAGATATCGAAGAACCTTTTTAGCCGCTTTCCAGTGTGCTATTCCGGGATTAGATAAGTAACGTCCCAGCATACCAGCGATATAAGCGATATCCGGACGAGTACAGACCTGAGCATACATAATGCTCCCTACTACAGACGAATAAGGTATCATCCTCATTTCTTCCTTTTCAATCTCAGTGCTCGGAGCTTGGAAAGAACCAAACACGTCCCCTTTAACTACTGGAGCTACAGTGGGTGTACAGTGCTGCATGTTATAGCGTTTTAAGATACGCTCAATATATGCCTTTTGAGAAAGTCCCAAAACACCATTATGCCTATCTCGATGTATTTCGATACCAATGACATAAGAGGCATCACCGAGATCTTTCATGTCGAAATTTTGCGAAAGCATCCGCTTCGACTCATGCAGCATATCCAAGTTGTTACTTGCTAGTAGGATGTCATCTACGTACAAGACAAGGATTATAAAGTTACTCCCACTGATCTTGAGATAGGTGCATTGATCCACTTGATTCTTTAGAAAATCTTGCCCTTTCACGATTTTATCGAACTTGAGGTACCATTGTCGTGATGCCTGCTTCAACCCATAAATGGATTCTTCAACTTGCAGACCATATGCTCTTTACCTTCTGGAATGAATCCTTCAGGTTGTCGCATGTATACATCTTCTTGCAAGTCTCCATTCAGGAAAGCGGTCTTGACATCCATCTGATGTAACTCTAAATCATAATGAGCTACTAGTGCCATAACAATCCTTAAAGAATCTTTACGAGAGACAGGAGAGAAGGTCTCTTGATAATCAATTTCTTCCTTTTGAGTAAAGCCTTTTGCAACCAGTCTGGCCTTATAGCGTTCGATGTTTCCTTTCGGGTCTAATTTGGTTTTGAAGACCCATTTACAACCGATAGTTTTGGATCCTTCAGGAAGTTCAACCAAGTCCCAAACATCATTATGATGCATGGAATTAAGCTCTTCAATCATGGCTTCATTCCACTGAGTGGCCTGATCACTATTAATGGCTTCTCGATAAGAGGTAGGATCAGTAAGCTTTCCAATGTTCTCAACTTCAGATAAAAAGGTTACGAAATCATCAAAATTTGTGGCCCTACGTGCCCTAGATGATCTCCTGAGTTGATTATCAGGTTCAGTAACAGGAGGAGTGGGATCAGTGATATTATGCTCAGCGTTGGGTACAAGAGGCGATGATGATGTTCCCTTGGCGTTTTGGTTAGGAGGAGCTGGATCAGTGATATTAGGAGCAGCGGTGGGTACAAGAGGAATTATCGGAGGAATAAAGATACCGGAAGAATGGTTTCCCCCCGCTTCTTGTACTTCTTGCAAATCTGAGTCATGATTTGTCGTGCTCCCACTGATCTTTGAGTTCTCAAGAAATGTGGCATGCTGCGTGTCAATGATGCTCGTAGTGTAGGAAGGACAGTAAAAACGATAACCTTTTGAGTTATCAGGATAACCGATAAAGAAACATGTAAGGGTTTTAGGATCCAGTTTCTTTAAGTTAGGGTTATAGACTTTTGCTTCGGCAGGACAGCCCCATACTTTCATATATTTTAGACTCGGTTTCCTACCTGTCCAGATTTCATAAGGAGTTTTAGGGACAGATTTTGATGGAACCCTATTGAGTATATGAACGGCTGTTTTTAATGCCTCAGTCCAAAGGAAAGTAGGTAAGTTAGTGTTAGCAAGCATACTTCTCACCATGTCCATTAAGGTTCTGTTTCTCCTTTCAGCAACACCATTTTATTGAGGAGAACCAGGCATGGTGTATTGGTTAATTATGCCATGTTCCTTGCAAAAATTATAGAAAGGACCAGGAGCTTGACCAATATCAGTATGTCTACCATAATACTCACCTCCTCTATCTGATCTCACAACTTTTATTTTATGATCAATTTGTTTTACAACCAAAGTTTTAAAATCAATAAAAGTTTGTAAGGATTCAGATTTTTCCTTAATCAGATATAGGTGCATATAACGCGAATAATCGTCAATGAATGTAATAAATGATGTATGTCCTGTGATTGATGCGGGATAAGGACCACTAATGTCAATGTGAATTATTTCCAACACGTTGGAACTTCTAGTAGCTCCTTTCTTATTCCCTTTCGCCATTTTGCCTTTGAGGCACTTAATACATGTTTCAAAATCACTAAAATCAAGAGAATGTAAGATTCCATCCTTTACGAGTCGAGTCATTCGATCTCGTGAGATGTGACCAAGACGTTTATGCCACAACATGGAGGAATTCTCTAATTGTTTAGGTGATTTTGTTGTTTTAGTTACGTCATCAATATTAAGAGACAACAAAGACTGTGAGAAATTATGATCCAGTTCTAATTTATATAGTAATCCATCCAAGAAACCTCGACCAAGTAATTCATTATTATGAGTAATAGCAATCTTGCCGCAACCATGAATTATTACATAACCTTCAAGGTCTAGTCTAGATATGGATACAAGGTTCCGAGTAATTCTCGGTACATATAAGGTATCCACTAGTCTAATACACTTTCCGGTACTCATATGTAAATTTAAAGTTCCCATGGCTTCGACATCTAAGAGATCACCACTTCCAACTCTAAGTTTTCTTTGGCCCTTTGGTAGCTTCTGGATTGTAAGGAATCCCTGCATTGAGTTTGTCACATGGACCATAGAACCAGAGTCACCCCACCATGTATTAACAGGGACATCAGTAGTAAAGGAATCAAATATTGCATAAAGAATGTTACCTTTCTTAGCTAGCCATTCCTTGAACTTAGGGCAATCTTTCTGTCCGTGCCCTTTTGCACGATAGAATTTGCAGTTAGGTTTGCTCGACAAGGGTTTAGAGCTAGAGGCAACGGCACCATGTCGATTATCCTTTTGGATTTTATTTCCAGTCTGATTACCGTGATTACCCTTCCTTTTCTTAGAAGTACCAGTGGTTGTCAGGTGAACGGCTTCAGGTTGTACCAGCTTTAGGCGATCCTCCTCTTGCACACACATTGCAATCAGTTCACTTATCGACCATTTATCCTTCATAGCGTTGTAGTTAACTTTGAAGGTGTCGAACCGAGCAGGCAAAGAGGTCATTATGAAATGCACCAGAAAATTATCAGAGACTTCCATCTCAAGACTCTTAAGCTTATGAGCCATATCAATCATTTTCATAATGTGTTCACGGACACTGCTATTTCCTTCATATTTCAGAGTGAGCATCTGTAGCATTAAGCTACTTGCATGTGCCTTAGACGATCCCTTGAAGTGATCCTCAACAGATTTGAGGTAAGTTTTGACTTTATCAGAGTCAGGGATAGCTCCTCGGATACTGAGGTTGATGGAGTTCTTGACCATCATTAGTGACAAGCGATTTGCCCTTTCCCACATTTCAAAATTTGCTTTCTGAGCTGCAGAGGACTCAGCAGTAATAGCAGCGGGTTCATCATGGCGAATGGCATGGTCAAGGTCTAGCATCCCCAGAGTTAAAAGTAATTGATCCTTCCATGAAGCAAAGTTTGCTCCAGTAAGTGGCTCAATGCCAAAGTTAGGTACTGATGTGGAAGAAAGGAGGATATAAGTTATAGAAGATTATCATAGTGACTTAGTTAGCTATAAAAGGCAGACAAAGCAATGTAATCAAAATAATGTTAAAGTAATTAGGCCTAACAGTAACATTCCTTAGAATAACTATGACCATTTTAGTGATGAAGCTAGTGATAAGTAAACCTATTGTAAACACCAAAACAATAAGCAAAATAAGGCTCTACTCAGATGTTACATCACCTTTGGGCAGAAATAATTAATATCTAAGTAAACATGAGCGTTAGGGTCATGCTACGCAATGCTTATCTTTTGACCTTTGGGCACAAAATAGAGCATCGTGTGAATTATGCATGTAGAGAGCCCTCTTGACACACAGGTATATTAAATCACCTTTGGGCAGAATTAGTATACTCAGTGTTCATTATGCAAAAGGAAAAATGCAATATGAGAATCATATTTGACCTTTAGGCACAAATGATGAAATCATATGTATTAGTGCAAGGGTATAGTGCATACCGAAAAGAAAAGAATTCGATATGCACTATACCGAATAGAAAAGTTTTCGGTATGTAAAGAACCGAAAAGTTAGGTTTTCGGTATGCAAGATGCCTAAAAGTCAGGTTTTCGGTATGCAAGATACCGAAAAGTAAGGTTTTCGGTATGCAAGATACCGAAAAGTAAGGTTTTCGGTATGCAAGATACCGAAAAGTAAGGTTTTCGGTATGAACTATGCCGAAAAGTTAGGTTTTCGGTATGCAAGATACCGAAAAGTAAGGTTTTCGGTATGAACTATGCCGAAAAGTTAGGTTTTCGGTATGCAAGATACCGAAAAGTAAGGTTTTCAGTATGAACTATGCCGAAAAGTTAGGTTTTCGGGATGAACTATACCGAAAAGTTAGGTTTTCGGGATGAACTATACCGAAAAGTTAGGTTCAACCGAAAAAAAAAATTCTTTTCATTGATCAATTCGGTATAATTAACATTGATCAATTAACATGGCACAATTAACTTGATAAAAAAAATATATCAATTCACATGGCATAAATAACGCTGATAAAAAAAATGCAATTGAAAAAAAAATAGCATTATAATTCGCTGGAAAATTTTGCGGCGGCTGAATTGCAATGTAATTCTCTGGAAAAAAAATTTCGGCGACTGGAAGGAATTTGCAATTCAATGTAATTTGAGTTTGAAATTAACAATACAATTTCTTATGTTCATATGTTACGTAATAAACAGAGGATAGAACCATTAAAAAAAACACAAATCATGAATCAATTATGAACCTGGGGCTCTGATACCATATGTTGGAATAATCATGATTTGTATTTGATAGATAATGAAAACATGATAATAAGAAATCATACCTGATGATCCTGTGGATCCAGTAAAAGCGTTAAACATGTTTGCCATGGATTGACGGGTTCCCAGAACGAGATGATTGTATGATAATGGGATGATGATCGATTCTTGAGAGAGAGAACCGATCTTAGGGGAGGCACACGACTGATGATTATTAGCCAATATATCATTAGGGTTAAAAGAAGGATTAGGGTACTCTATTTATAATAAGAGTATCTTACACTTTTAACCCTTGGTGTTTATTATGTGCAGTATAATTCCCCATAGTTCCAATCATCTAATGGGAAACCCTATAGTATGTCAATAATAGTAAATACGCCCATCATATATTTACCAGACATAGGGATTTCAGTTATTGTCAATTATCACATCAGGAATGATAAACGATCAGTGACGGTCACTTTTAAGGTGGTTCCAACAGGTAGTCCACAACTGATATTGATGGGATAAGCCTGTAGAAGTGTACCTGTTTGCAAGAAAATCCCACAGTCCTTTTGCTGTTGTATAGCCGAGGAATTGCTGATTGATCTCAGTAGTTGTAGAAGCATTTATGAATCTGAGGATGCGAGCATTCGCGATATCCCAGTCATTCATGCGTTTTGCAAAGTCGACTGCACTTTCCTTTTCGTCTTGAACATGAATTGTAGAGGTGCCAGTGACATAGGTATATAGTCCATGAGACTTGAGAAGAATAGACATGTGATGATGCCACAAAATGTAGTTGTTCCCATTGAGAACAACTGAGATGGGATTTGAGTGACTGGAATTGTGAGCCATCTGAACAAGTAGACAAAACAGAAAATAAACAGGTTCCGGAAGTGGTGAATTGCGAGCTCCGGAATTTGTTAACAAACCCTGTTAAGAAAGTAGCTGGAATGTGAGTTCCGGAAGTGGTGAATTGCGAGGTTCCGGAATTCGAAAATTTGAAGGTACTGGAATGTGAGTTCCGGAATCAAGAGAGATCCGGAATCAAGAAAGTAGCTCCGGTATTAAGTAAGAAACTGTTCCGGAGTGGGTGGGATCCGGAAGTAAGAAAGCAGTACCGGGAGACAATATAAGGCAGTACCGGAAGCAATATCAAATCAGTCCCGGTATTAAAATGCAGTTCCGGTATTAAAAAGAAGCGGTTCCGGTATGGCGGCTTAGGGCAGTTCCGGTATTAAAATGCAGTTCCGGTATTAAGAAAAAAAGGCAGTTCCGGTATTAAGATGCAGTTCCGGTATTAAGAAAAAAAGCAGTTCCGGTATTAAGAAAAAAAGGCAGTTCCGGTATGGCGGCTTAGGGTTTAGCGATTCGATAAAACACAAACAAGATGACAGGCATAAATCGAGCAATGAAATTGAAACAAGGCGAGTAATCAGAAGGATTGGTGAGATATACCTAAAGCTCTGATACCATGTTAGAATTCAAGTAGGAATCAATCTATGAGCAATCGAGAGAGAGAGATGGCTGAACTGTGCAACAGCTTTTCATATATTGAGAGCGATTACAAAAGACTGATTAACCTAATTATGAAAGATAAGGGATCTATTTATACAACCTAAGTTACAGTAATTACATACTAGCCCTTGTACTATTCATATATACAAATATAACTCTAACAAATACCACTCTCCATCCACACGGACCAAAATAGCTTACTCTCTCCATCTCCGTCCCCTTGCCACCCCCATCTCCGACCCTTGAACCTCCATCTCCATCTCCCACCAACTCCCTCCTACCTGAACTCTATCATTACTACTTCGATCACCAGCCCCATATGTCAACCTCCGTTCACCACAACATCCACCCTATCTGAACCTATACCACCTCTATTATTCCTACGCAAGGGCGGATACTCCCCTTGATTTGTGTCAGCCCCTCACCCTTTTGTGATAACACCAATCGATAACAAGTTGTAGGTTACGAAGATAGGGTTTTCATTGTGACCTGTAATCACCACATTTGGGTTTTGCTTGAATCACCGATCGGGATGCCAGGTGTTTCAGGAGCAGATTCGTAGAGAAACATGGTGGTGGGTTGAGAAACGTGGGTTCTTCACTGGGAAATCAACAGATTTGTCACTCGCATAATGTTTAACTTCTCGCATGATCATTTCTCTCTCTCTCTCTCTATATATATATATATAGTTAACATTATAATCAAAACTAAAACTAATTAGAAACAATATAGCAGTATGTATAAAAAATGATAGAAACATATATATAAAAAACTAAAATAGAATAACAAAATATATAAAATTAGAAAGAATAACTTAGTACAATCATTAATATATGATTATTTCAATATCATTTTTTTTAATTTAAATTGAAATCAAGCTTTGCATAATTGAAATTAGAATCGATATGATACCTTTCATTTTACATGATATGACTAAAACATTTTTTTTCAAGATTCTTTATCAATAAACTAATGAAAAAACAATCTCGAGTATATCAAAAAAATTGAAGAAAAATTAACAATTCAACCGTGAAGTGGTAACAATACCTGCGACTATTGTTACTCTTCGTCCAACGGAAGGGGCTTAGGAGGGTTTTTAGCCAGAATTAGAAATGAGTACATTACAACAAACGTAAGCAATTTACCACAATGTACCGCAATTATATAGAACCAAGTAGCAATATTGTGGTTGCATGGTGAATATAAATATTTCATGAAAATATATGTTGGGGATAAATCGATATATTATGAGGTATGACAAAATAATACTCATTATACACCTCATTATAATAATCAATAATCTCACACATTTCTTTTATCATTTTGACTCAATTACAAAGTTTGATGACATAAAAATTATTAGCTATTATTTAACTATATATCATAAAAAACAACTAAGGATGATGGGACATCTTCATATCAAGTGCAATATTGATTCTAATTAGTTTAATATATGATATATGATCATCGGTTCATTTAATTTCAATACTTTCTAAGAAATTTATCACCGTCACGCAACGCGCGATGTTGAATACTATGTTAATAAAGTTTAGAGTTAATTACGGATTTGGTCCCTGTCGTCTTTAAAAAATTATTACTAGCATCCCTAAACTCGATTAATTATGGATTTGGTTCCGGTGGTTTTCATTTTTACATGACTAGGGTCCCTCTCACTAACATATTCCGTTAACTAAGTTAACTTAAGGATAAAAAGACTAAAATACCCCTATTTTGACTTTTATAAAATAATATCATTTATTAGTTTATATATATATATATATATATACATATATATATATATATATATATATATATATATATATATATTATGTATATAAGAGAGAGAGAGAGAGAGAGAGAGAGAGTGAGAGCTTGCAACCTCTCCACCACCGACACCCTTCCCGCCGACCACCTCCTCGCTCCCCTCCTCCCCTTGCAAATGTTACCTTCGCATCCATCCCTTCTGGAAACAAACCCATGATGTGTGCACCTGCAACCTCTCACATCTCCACCTGTAACCTTCGTTATCTCCTCGCACCTCTAACCGTAACCTGCAACCTCTGCCATATTCACCCATCGTCTTCCTCACCGTGACTTGCATTAAAGAGGCACCGATTTGGATGAAGAACGAGAGTTGGGAAGGGTTCGATCGTTGAAGAAATGGCACTGATTTGGATGAGACGGCAAGGCCGATCACATCAGATAAGGGTTATTTTGTGAGGAATATGGTTAGTGTTTGGATTCAGGGATTTTGTTTATTTTGATTTGATTTAGGGATTATTGTTTGGACATAATTTTGTACAATGATTAATAAGATGATTTAGGGTTCTTTGAGGTATTGTGTTTGGATTTGTTTGATTTAGAATTTTCATATCGAACTTGTGTTTGATTTAGGGTTCTTGATTATCTAGAGGTATTGTGTTTGGATTTTTTTGATTTAGAATTTTCATATTGTTTAAAAGAGAATGGTTGTTCTTGAATCTGTGTTCATTCATAGATGGTGGATGGTTGTGTTCTTAGTCTATGACCATGGATGGTGGTGGTGTTATTAGGTAGGGCAAAGTAAGGTCGTGATCAGTGAATTTGTGGTGGTGGCTGATGGGTTTTTGGAAAAGACAAAGATTAAAAAAAGGAAAAGATGAAAGACAAAGATAAAAATTAATATTAAAATATGAAAAAGGGTAAAAGGATGATTTTGCCCTTCACTAAACTGAGGTTGACTGACGGACGTTAGGTTCAAGGACCTTAGTAATGCAAAAATGAAGACCACAGGGACCATATCCATAATTAATCGAGTTTAGGGACGTTAGTCATCATTTTTTAAAAACCACAGGGACCAAATCCGTAATTCACTCTAAAGTTTAGGAACAATTTTCATAAAAAAACACCAAACCACAAGGACCAATCTATAATTAACTATAGAAAAATAAAAAGGCACAGCCAGGCAAGCAGCACAACATATGTATGCGTTAGTACACCTGGTCCCATGAGGAATTTGACCCAATCCATTATCCAGCCTCAAAATTGAATCCCCAATTTCCAATATTTTCTTCTTCTATATTTCTTCCTCTTTCTTTCCACTGAAATTTAGCATGTTGCTCTGAATTTTTACTCCCAAATTCAGCCAACGAGATCGCCACCACCTTCATCCGCCGTACGCCACCCTCACCTTGCCAACTCCGCCAACTACCGTTCATCACTACGATCGTTGACTTCATTTCAGACGGCAAATTCAATGTTCGCTTTCGCGTTTTCTTAATTGAGGTGCCTCCTAAATTGCAATTTATGTAATACTACTGTGATCTTGCATCTAATCTTCTTCTCTATAAGGAAACTGTTGATTAGTTTATGGTAAGTTTGAGTAGACTTGGTGATTTTGCGGTTAATCTTGTGCAATTATATATTCTCTTTACCAACTTGTTATTGGTTGACAGTTTGATTCTTGTAGCGTTTTGGCACTAAATGTTGTCTTGAATCTTCTTTTGATGATGTTTAGAGTATGAACTCTTGTTTTCCGTTCAAGTAACGTTTGAGAGCAGGGATTTCGAGACTTGGAATTCGAATAAAAGCACTCGTTTTGTGTACTTTTCAAATAGATTATTCTCCTATTCTTCCAATTTTAAGCCGTGAATTTTGAGTTCGAAAACAAGCCATTATTGATGGTTTTTAAACAGACTCGTTTCTGACATTTTATAGGCCGATGCGAGAAGTAAAAATGGGCCCGATAACTACGAAATTATTTTCAATATATTGTTTATATCATCAAAAATAACATTGAATTCAAGAAATACTACTAATTTATATAAAACCGTTTGATGAGAAATGCATACACATTAGGATGAGATGCACCATATCAATTCTCTTCTAAAGAGAAATTCATGGGAGGGCATGAGATTAAAAGTGATCAACGGTTCAGATCCATATTACTTTTACATAACATGGTCAATCCGTTCCACTATCAAAGTCATCTTATGATATATAAACATATAGATTGAAATCATTTGAGGTCACTATGTTGACCTCTTCGGAGTAACAATTTAAGTAAATGTAACATAAGTCAGTTGAGTTTCCACATGTTACCCGATGCTAATGTTTTTCATCACTATTTTGAACTTTTAGGGTTGAAAGTTGAAACAAACTTTTTATGAAGCATCAATCTTAGAATCAGAAGTCCATGTTGGTTATAGTTTGAGATCTTATTCTTGTTTTAGAGACATGAGAGTGCTTAAGATTCATGCACTCAATATTAGGTAATAAGAAGTCAATAATGTATGAAGAAGAAAATAGTTTTGAAATCCTAAATATTGATCTAAGTTGGATATAGTTGGTAATTGTTTTCAAAAGATAGGAGTTTCTTAGTTAGTAACAAGATATCTACTATTCTAACACAAAAATAAAATCCATGCGGATGGAATAATCAAAAGAATATGTGGAAGATGAGTAATGGAGTATATATCAAGGTTTCTAGGCAAAAATAGTTTTTAAATATTAGTACCAAATAAAAAAACTTAGAAAAACATTAAGTAATCCTATAAAATGAAAGACCAATTAACTTGTTACAAATTTTCTTGTCCAATTTAATTAATTAATATGTGGGCGATCAGCCTTGAATCTTTTGTGTGAATGTAAGGAGCTTAATTTTGTTTATTTTATCTTCCAAGTCACGTTATTAAATTGGATGCCAAAATATCAAGTTACTTTTGATTGTTAATTTAACAATCGTTGTAAACCAGGGCAACAATCAGTGATTATGAATATTATCATTGGAACTTCAGTGCTCCTAATGGATCCAAATGTTTCAATATTTTGGAAATAATGATAAACAATTTTTTGCATTGGGTATACACACTGCTATCACATTCACAATCACATTTCACAACTGCATCCCCCACGGCTGGAGAACTTGGTTTAGTCCATCTGGTTGTATTGATGGTGCTGAATTTTATCTATCTGATAGAGATCCACGAGGGGATTTTGGCCATTGGATCTGCATCACACATGAATGTAACAATAGGCACCATAGCAAGGTTTTATGAGAGCAAGCAGAGTTTGAAAGCTGAGTATGAGTAGGGAGAGAACTTACTTTTTCTAGAAGGAAAACTTTTACCATCAAGTTTCACAAAGACCGTGGTTATGACTTATTGTTCAGGTTTAGGGACAATTTTCTTTGTTTAGGACTTAGGAGTGTGCACTGTATCCTAACAGTTTTATTTGCATCTAGCCTTGAATTTTATTGTAAAAAACTATTACACAAGTGCATCGTATTACAGCAGGTGGGACACCTTTCTTTTGCCCTTCTGGGTGCATTCCTGGAAATATCTTTATCTAAAGAGATTACAAAAAAAAGTTCTATGTTTTGCATCTACCTTTGCATTTTATACGATAAAATAAAAATTTAGCCTTCCTCAAGACCCCTGGATCAAGGATTCTTATCTGTAAAAGGTCACCCTCATTGTTTTTTGGTCTCTTTTTCTACCTGTTAATGAGTTCTGATTTTATTGTATTGTTATGTTTTTGAATCAATCATATGCAGCAGCAAGTTTGATCATATTCTAATCCTATATTCGTACAGGTTAACTGTTACAATGAAAAATATTGGTGATGATGAGACTGATGTGGAGAATGGCAGGCTTGATAAAGAAAGAGAAAGGAGTTCAAAGACTAATAGGGTAAAACTTAACAATCAAGCCCTATTATCTGGCCTTGCATATTGCCTTTCGTCATGTAGCATGATACTGGTTAACAAATACGTCCTCTCCAGCTACGATTTTAATGCTGGAATATCTTTGATGCTCTACCAGGTCTGTTTCTGTATTCTTTTCAAGTGATGGTATTATTACAGCAGTTTCATTTTATTTTTTCTTATTTGGCTGACAAGTCCTTTATGTTATGTTGGCAGAACTTTGTGTCGGTATTGATAGTGTCTAGTTTGAGTTTACTCGGTGTAATATCTACCGAACCACTCACATGGAGATTGGTTAAAGTCTGGTTGCCTGTGAACTTTATATTCGTCGGAATGTTAATTACAAGCATGTTTAGGTATGAGATTCATTCCAGATATTGTTTTCTCTAACCTTGCTTCGCAATTATGCTTCCAGCATGCTTTTAAATGTTCGTAGGCTTGTTTTATTGTACACTTTCCATTTTCTATTTGCTTATTGTATTTCAATATTCTTGTTTTAAAGGATCACGTGTTTTATATATTGGTCTATTACAATACATATATGAATCATGTTTCAAGGATACATGTAGTGGGATGCGTGCATACTTTGATTAGAAATTATAATATGTTATATGATACGCGGATGTGTTTAAGTATATATACAAGTCCAAAAGAAACAAATTATCTTATAATTCATACATTAAACATGTTAACGAACACGTACCTAAAGTTAAGTCTTATCATGATTTACTGGTAATTAGTGTGCCCATATTGGTCCAAACTATAGATGGATTCTGTTTTCTTGTCTCTCTCTTGTAGCCCAAGACTTCATCTTGCTTCAGATTCTGTCTTTATGTCTCTTGTTTAAATAAATTTTGATCAAAATTGCCCCTTTTGTATCCCCAATTCAGCCCCCTCTGTATTTCTGGACAAGTATTAAAGCAGCCAATACGGGGATTTGACAAGGGTTAGAGGCACCCTGTTTCCTAGGTTAAGAGAATATATATTTTTTTGAAAAGCAGGTTAAGAGTATATATATTTTTTTGAAAAGCAGGTTAAGAGTATATTTGGGTCAGATTTGAACTTCAGGTTTCATCTTTTAAACCTTAATGATGGATATCTTTTTATATTATTTTATTTTAGTGTTTTTTCCTTAGATTTTCAGCTTTTTCAGATTTTGGTGGTTCAAATTGAACAAGAGAATGAGAAAGGATTCACTATTGCATTTATTATAGCTGGTCAACCGCTCCTATATGGGATTATATATTAGAAAGTAACACTAGTGAGTTATATTTCCTTAACATGTGTGTAGCTAAAAAGCAACAAGGGTTTAGACTAAAGCTTGGAATATGTTCAACTATGTTGATAGGGAAGTTGGAGATGCGGTTAATATGTTCTCATATGAAGCATCTAGGAATTGTATATTTTGTTACTTAGGATCAATATTATCATTATGACGGGGAAATTGGTCAAAGTCTTAGCCATGAGTTAAGATTGAGGCGGATGAAGTGACAGACAAGTGATTTTAGCCTGCCCCAACTCTCTATATAATTAATGGATTTGATTTTAGCCTACCCCAACTCTCTTGGAAGAAAAACAGGCTTACTGTTCCTTAAGTAACCCAATGTGTCTTTGAAGGATGGAAATTCTAGTTGTGACCAGTTGCCCATGCCTTAAGCCTATATAACTCCTTTATGTGCCCCTTTGGCAACCATGTTACACTACCTTAGTTTCAATCATTTTGATAAAGTCCATCATGATAACCCCATTAGTACCTATCTACAAAGAGTATTCATTGTCAATAGCACTTGCTTTTCAAAAGATCTCACTGCTTTTCATGCAGCATAGTATAAATATAAGAATGCAATAAAACTAATTATAACTGAAAAAAGAGATGCCCAAATTTGTGGAGTTTATCATCACTGATGCACAAAGAGTATTAAAAGTGACAACACCACTACTGTTAGACTATTAGTACATCAGAGTATAGATATGAACACCCATTTTGAATTGATTAGATTGAAAGCGAGATGGCTAAATCTGTAAATGACCTCCTTGGTATTTAATTCCCTATATTTGTCTATCTTTTTTACTGCCAGATCAATTTCTGTGGATTTAGTGCAGAGTAGTAGGTTGGGCTCTTTGAGAGGTTTAATTTGGGACGAAAAATGACTAGAAAGATGCATTCAAATTTACACTATAAACAGTATTTTGACAGCCAGAACAACAAGAAGATCGTCTATAGTTAGGACTTAGGAGTTAATTGTCACTTAATTGCAATACAAAGAACATAGGGTTGGTAAGTAGATGAACGGCTATAGTTAGTTAAGGTTCTATAAATTGTTTTTCTGCCAATTTATAGGGAAAGAAAAAACTTTAATGGCATCTTAATGACCATGTTTATGTATAAATTTTGTAAAATTTAGGGTGCGTTTGGTTCGCAGAATGTTTTCTGAGGGAATGGAATCTGTCAAAGGAATTGGAATCTGGAAGGAATTGGAATGGAATGTTATAAGGTTTGACCAAGTGTTTGGTTGACAGGAAATGGAATGCAATCTTTCAATTGAATTGGAATCTGTCTGTTTGGTTTACAAATGAATTGGAATGGAATAATAAAAATTGACAAAAATACCCTTTCTTTGATATGTATTTTTATTTTTATTTTAAATTTAAATAATAATAAAATTAGTATTGAATGTGAAAATAAAATATGTAAATTACTAACCCTTCTTCCCCTCCCCATTTCTTTGACTTAGCCGCCTTCCTCTCTTTCTCCTCCTTCCCATCGCAGCATAATTTTATTTATGGAATTAAAATCCATTCTGCTAAACACCCCTTCCTCTCTTTTTCTTCTTCCTCCCTACAAATCAAAAAACGAGAAACGAAAGAAAAAACAAGTTCTTGAACAGTATCACTGAGAGACTCAAACTCGTGGAAAGAGAGCAAGATCGAAGAAGAAGATCGAAGAATATGAGCTTTGCAGATCGAGAGATGACCTTTGTGGTTAGAAGAAGACTATGTTGCAGATCGAGAGATGACCTTTGTGGTTAGAAGAAGACGATGTTGCAGATCGAAAGAGGAAGAAAGCTTGTGAACATTGTCGGAAGTCATTAAACATTTCAAATCTGATGTTGTTTCAATCCATAAGGGTAGGATAGTCTTTTTAGAAAAAATGGAAGGAATGGATTTTAATTCCTTAGCTGCAGCGATGGAATGATGAAATCTGTAGATGGTGGAATTCACATATTTTAAAGGAATCCAATTCCATTGAAAAATTGAACCAAACAAAGGATTGGAATTTGGTCAATGGAATTGACCATTCCAATTTCTTCCAATTCCATTGGAATCCCACGAACCAAACGCACCCTTATGGTTTTGATGATAATGTCCATTTGCATTGTAGGTTTCATATGCTATAGGTTAATTCGACACTTTACTGATTAAATTCTTTATGCTCTTCTTATAAGTTCTGATTGTCATATGAGCCATGTTGTTTTGCAGTCTGAGGTACATTAATGTTGCCATGGTCACGGTGCTGAAGAATGTTACCAATGTGATAACCGCAGTTGGTGAAATGTATTTATTCAATAAGCACCATGACAACAGAGTGTGGGCGGCTCTTTTCTTGATGGTAAGCCAATTTTCATTTCCTTTATGATGTCTTTTTATCAGAATGGAAACATTTAGTATATTTATTATATTTTTTGTAATGACACACAATTGTATTTATTTTTAAAATAGAAGGATTATATACCAGGAGGCCACCAAAGTTCGCAAAAAGTGTCAAATACGGCACCCAACTGTTAAAACGTTATAGGATTAGGAGGTGACCCAACTTTCAATTTGGTGTCATTTACACCAAATTCAGCGTAAAATGACTATTATATTTTAGGGAAAAGTCTAAAAAAACCCAACAAACTATCCAGTTTTGCATGGTTAAGTCCCTAAACTATTTTTTTGAATGAAAAAACCATTAAACTTTCTCATTTTGAATGATCAAGTCCCTGCACATTTTTCTTAAAAATATAAATCACCGAACTTTTAAAAATTTCCTTAACCGACTAAATTTTTTTTAAAATAAAAAAACTAAATCAAATTTATCGTTCCCAAACCTTACACGTCATTCAGACCCCACACAATAACCGAGGTCAACAGTTTGATAGATGCTATGTAGAACAGAGAATGACGAGGAGTGGCGAGGGGGAGCAGTACCGTTGTTTGCTAGGAGTTTGAATGACGTACGGTTTGAAAGCGGTAAAACCGATTTAGATTTTATTCTACTTTAAAAAATTTCTAGTCGGTTACATGTAGTTTTTTTTTTGTTAAAACGATGCACGTAACCAACTTTGAAAGTTAGATGATTTATTTATTAAAAAATGTTCAAGGACTTAATCATCAAAAATGAGAAAGTTCAATGGTTTTTTCATTCAAAGTGAGAAGTTTTAATGGTTTTTTCATTCAAAAAAATAGTTTTGGGACTTAATCATGCAAAATTAGAATGTTTAATGGCTTTTTTATTCAAAAAAATAGTTTAGGGACTTAACCATTCAAAATGAGATAGTTTGTTGGTTTTTTTTTGAACTTTTCCCTATATTTTAAATTGAAAACCAATACAAATTTAAGGGGCATTTTTGCAAAATTTTGAAGATTATGTACGTCCATATATATGATTATTTGGAGGAGGTTTGGAGTCCTGATTTGCATTAGTATCTATGCAGATCATATCAGCAATCTCTGGAGGGATAACAGATCTAGCTTTTCATGCTGTTGGCTATACATGGCAGCTTATAAATTGTTTTCTAACAGCTTCATATTCTGTGAGTAACCCGGGTTTTTATCTCACCTTTTGTTTACTCTGGAGCTTATCACCAAACGCAAAAAAAATAAAAAATAAAATGACAGAAGATAAAGTATCATAATTAATTAATTCTGAAAATCCCATAAAGCAAGGTTTTAGGTATTTATCTCCTTGATTTTGTTTCTAGTCATGATGTCCCAGTAAACTAAAGTGCTATATGTATATCCTCCCTATAAAGTTGTCTTAGATGTCATTTGTTTTCTTTGATCTATTGTAAAAAGTTTTCAGCAATAAGGTGAGGTAAATGTTTTTAATTACTACCTTCGTTCCAAGGTAAATTTCCACAAGGAAAAACACACTTTTAAAAATATGTAATTATTACACTTTTTAATTAGGCAAATGACAGTTTTACCCTTAATAATAGAGGGACTAATGGATTTCTCCATGTTATATAATTAAGGGTAAAATTGGAAAGTAGGCACTTATTTTGGGACACTAAAATAGAAGTGTGGACTCTTGTTTTGGGGCGGAGGAAGCAGTTTTTATCCAACTTATTGCTGACATTGTCAAGTTCCTGTGGTGCAGTTAACACTACGACGGGTCATGGATACAGCTAAGCAGGTCACAAAATCCGGAAACCTGAATGAGTTTTCAATGGTTTTACTTAACAACACATTGTCCTTGCCCCTAGGACTTCTGCTAGTGTTTGTATTCAATGAGGTGGATTATCTTTATAGCACGTGAGTTTGTTCTCTCCCTCTAGTTGCTACCTCCTTCCTGGTAATTAATGTATGCAAATATAAAGGAAACTGCTTCCAAACTATGGATACTCGGGAAATACACCCTCCATGCCATGAAAATTGCAACATTTCACTTCGTACATAAATTAAGTTAAACATTTGATCGATTTTGAAATATCTGAAACACTCTTCTAAAAAGATAGATAAAGGAATCTTGTGGACCAAAGTCAATACATCAATTGATTTGTAATGATGGTAATGGGCAAACAAGTACTCCCTTCGTCCCAAAATAAATGTACAAAATTAAGTAGGCACACAATTTTAGAAATAGATAATTACTACATTTTTTAATGAACCAATGACAAGTTTACCCTTGATAATAGATGGAGTAATTAATTTCTCTATCTCATAGTTAAGGGTAGAATTGGAAATTTGGCACTTACTTTTAAAAGTGGTACTTAATTTTTGGATGAAGGGAGTATTAAATTTGCCATCTTTCTAAAGAGGATATGTGGAACATCCTGAAGTTTTAAGAAGGCATGGTTCGGTTACCCCCCCTCCCTCTTTTTTTTTCCTCTTAACAATCTTTTGCGTTTTGCCTTATTTTTCCTCAATTAAATCATATAAACTTGTGGGGTGTGGAGTAAATCACATCTCTACATTCAAGATCACCATGTGCTGGCTTGTGTTTTTGTTTTAATGATCATTTTCTCTGCAAGTGTGTGCTTTTGTCATTACATTTTCGACACTCCTATAATATTGTTTATTTCTGTTTGTACAACAACATTGTTAGTATTTGCTGAATCGTATAAATGTTTGTAATAATTGTCAGACCCCTTTTGAGGATGCCCACATTCTGGCTGGTGATCACATTTAGTGGATTTCTTGGGTTAGCTATTAGCTTCACATCTATGTGGTTTCTTCATCAAACAGGGGCGACTACATACAGGCAAGTCAATTATTTCTTCTTCACTCACTGGCTCAAGTGAAGGACTGTAGGACATTATTTACCGTTTTTAAGATAACGAAAACTGTTGATAAATTAATGTTGATGCTATCCACAAATTTCAGAAATGTGATATCTACTGTGACTCTCCATACAACAGGCAAAGCCTTTTTTTAAGCGGCTTCCTTCAATATATTTAGATATATTAAGAAGGGGTTGGGTTCCACTGAGAAGTGCCAAATTTAGTGATAAGCGTGGTTAACAATCGTTGGATGAGAAATGGACGAACAGTAGGATGAGATGCACCGAGATGCACCGGATCAATTCCCTTTTAAGCCGCAATTCATGGGAGGGTATTTGATTAAAAGTGATCAAACGGTTTAAAAGTACTTCTCACACTTCTCACCAAAAATGGCACTTCTCACATGATCCCATGCCGATGCTCAAAATGATAAAATTACATTTAAGGCCAACCTTCGTTCTATTGATATATTCATACTCTTTTTTTTTCATGCATATTGCACAAGCCGGGGTCCTCGCTTGGTTTTATGTTTCTTATTGAACTTTGCAATCTGCAGCCTTGTGGGATCACTGAATAAGATTCCGCTCTCGGTTGCTGGCATCGTTTTATTTCACGTCCCCACTAGCCTGGAGAACTCCGCGAGCATCTTGTTTGGTTAGTTTTTTTTTTCTTTTTCTTTTTGAAGTATATAATATTTATATACTGCAAATACTCACGCACCTCTTCTCACTTTCTGACGATGTTGGGCTTTACTAATAACTTGGGTACCACCGTTCCAATGACCCTTTTGGTTCAGCCAACCTTTTCCCCTACTCAAGAATTCTTATACGATATGATTTTTTTTTTATCACGCGCAACCTTAAAGGTTAAATCCCTATTTTTCTGTTTTCTTTTGGTTTTAGGTTTAGTCGCAGGGGTGTTCTTCGCAAGAGCAAAGATCAAGGATAGAAGTCAATCTTGAAAAACAAAAATGAGTCGATTTGGTTCACAAACAATGGATTGAATACAACTGCACACATTCGATTGGGGAAACATATATGATGGAAAAGGGTAATCTCCGTTTCATTTCTGTTTTTCTGTAGGGAGATGTTCATGTTTCCCCTTGTTGTAGCCAATTTTGTACCTCAAAACGATACCGAAAATGGTGATATTTTCCGAGAGAGAATCGAAAGTTGCATTCTCTTTCTTGTATTCGTTAGTGAAAAAGAAATATATTTTGTTTTGAAACCATGTCAAAGTGTTTCATTGTTTGCGTGATTTGTTGATTTTTGTTTGAACCGAAGCTAGTTCTCGTATTTTTCTATATGGGTTTGGTCCCGGTTAGAGTTGTGCTAGATGTCAAGCGTGGTGGGTAGGCCAAAACCGGGCTGGCCTTAATTAAAACGGATGTCAGGCTAACTTAAAACATCAATGATGGTATTTAAATAAAAAATTTGGCCGGCCCGGCGTGGAATATTGTAACCGGTCTCGACAGGGCCTTGTTTTCGGTGGAATATCGTAACCGGTCCTTAACTTGCGGTCCCAAACGGTCCTGGGCCAGGCCGCTCCCAAGTCGGTCCCGGTCCTCCGCTGGGCCGGGCCTATTTGGCCATCTCTAGTAACGGGTAACCTTCAAGCAGACCAATACCACCCTGTTCCAAAAGCATCTGATCAGGTGCATAGAAGCCTCGGCTGCCATGCCAGCTCGATCCAGTAAGAAGCCTGTTCCCTTGCGGCATTCTTGCTTTTAGATAGCTGGAGTTGATACGACCAACCACTCAGAGCAAAGGTCAAGAAGACAACACAGAGTAGAAATGGTCCAAGTGAAAATTGCTTTCTATTGGGGGCATCTTCCCTTGTCTTGTCTATGATAATAATAGATTTCAATTCGATGTTAGGTGCCAACTTAAGGGGCCGTTTACTAAATGCTTACCCGGGTAAGCGTTTACCAAGTCACATTACCTTACCGGATCAATATGACAAGGACCAAAAATCTTGCCCGGTAAGAGTTAAGGCAAGGACCGAGAGTCTTACCCCAGTAAGTGATGGTGAAGACTATTACCACGGTTAACGTTTACCAGAAAAATTGTAGTGTAGGATACCGTTCTGGTGGACCAAAATCGTACCCGGTAAGTAAATTATAGTGTTGAATTTACCGGTAAGTGCTTATCCGGGTAAGCGTTTGGTAAACGACCCCTAAGAGTACCCGTGTGTGTTAACTTGCCGTTCAAAAAAAAGGGAGAGAGTAGTGCGTACAAGGAGCCTAACTCTCACAGGAATTGCAAGTCTGACATGATAGTTCACTCTAGGGGGTGTTTGGGAGTGCTTATATTTTTAACTTATGTTTATTTGCTTATGTGACGAGGAAAAACAGTTTTTAAAAAGTGTTTGTTAAAAATTGAGGGTAAAAAGGTAATTTGGATAGATAAGGAAATAAGGAGAAGTAAATAAGGAGGTATGGAATGACTTATCAAAAACAACTTATTTGTGGTGAGGAGAAGCAAATAAGCACTTTTGATTTTTTCTATCCAAACACTCCAAATAGTTTATTTGCGGTGGGGAGAAGCTATAAGCAAATAAGTCAAAAATATAAGCACTCCCAAACACCCCCCCTAATATTCATATGTTTGTACAAATATACCGACTTAAAACCAAGTGTAGTTATCAATGGAATAAGCTTCAACTCCAGTTCCGCAAACGTAGACCTTTTCCAGATTAGCTATAGAGAGCGATATTCACACGCACGGTCGGAAGGCTCCCTAAGCATAGAACTAAGACCTTCGGGTTGCTTTCTCTATGACTTTGACAACAAGATGAAAGTTGATTTAAAAAATCCTATATCACATCTTAACTCGTTTCTTTAGCCCCTTCAAAATAGATAAATAATAAATAAACAAATGCAGGCATGGTGGAGGTGGCAAACAATTATATATGTATACGGTCGTAAACACTTTCTCCAGCTTTCGCAAGAATTGTACTTCCAGAATGGCTATGGCCGTCCTAGGAATTCTATTGTATCGCAAAATTGTAAAACGAGGGTTTTATTCGATACCATGGTAGTTTACTTTACTGAGGTCTTCTTGTAACTACGGAGTTTCATACAGGACTTCCACGACAAAAGTTCATAAGATTGGGATTTTAATTGTAATTATGGAAATCTATGGGGTCATATATAACAAAATTGAAATAATAGGGTAATCGGTACGACGTAGAGAGAGAGAGAGAGAGAGAGAGAGAATGGAAAGGTCATCGGAGGAAGTGATTCCGTCGGAAGCCGCCGTACTAATAACCCCTCGTACCGATCCTATTCGCCACAATCAAAACGCTGATCCTACCCTTATTATTACTTCTTCATCATTATCGCCACCTGAGTGGCCGACGATCGACGGACCATTGGGGCTATCGGAGCAAGATGCCCTAGGTTACGCCCGTAAGTTCTTTGGTTTTGGCTTCGTCTTATTACCATTGCTGTGGGCCGTCAATTGCTACTACTTCTGGCCAGTCCTTCGTCACTCTCGCTCTTTCCCCCAAATCCGCCCCTGTAAGTTGAATTTCAGTTTTTTAATTTGGGGAAATTCTCGTTTACAATAACCGCATTGATTTACTTTTGTTTTTGTTAAATTGAATCTCGTTCTTCACTCTTATCACTTCATGTAGTTTGAGAGTGTTTGGAATTTGCTTGTAATCATACGAATTTTTGAACATTTGATGCGAGAGGTGTGATCTGCAAGGGTACACAGATTTTACTCCTTCTGTTTCAAGCAGAGTTGCATTTTGAATCTGAAAAAGGTTTTTAAGGAAGTGTAATATACTTCAGGTGAGAGAAGTACGAAAACAGTTCTTGATTTTGCTACAGAAAGCTAAAAATAAAAAAATATTAAAATTCAGCTTTTTTTGGGACGGATGGAGCATTGTTTATTGTTGTGTTTTTGAGGATAAAGTTGGACTATGTGTGACATCTTCTATGATCATGCTAGTGGACTTGTGATGCATGACAATTTAGGGCAAGAAGTTGAGGAAATTAGGAAAGAATGGAACTGTGGATTTTGGTACCCTCCTCAAACCCTAGATCTCTTGGATGTTTGTCCCTGCCCCATAGGATCGGTTACCTGTCCCTACGGGTAAATTTTCATCTCTATTTCTAGTCATCGAAGAATACATGATAAAGCAAACAAACTAATTACACAATATACCGACTTTAGAAAAACAAATACTCTAAGCATTAACCCAAACCTAAATAAGCATCAACTAAAATTGGACCCAATCTTAACACAAAAAGGTAGACATACTCAAGTATGAAATTAAACGAGTAAGCTATGCAAACATAAACCAAAAATGAAGACAAATTATACTGAAACAAAATTTAACAAGAAATGCAAGGAGAACTAATAACAAGAGTTCTACTCTAGATAACTAATATGCAGAAAATGACTTAGATGTAGAAAGCTAGAGAGAAAACATGAGAATGATGCAAAAACTTATAAAACCTAGAAATTAACAAAGCTTGCAGGAAAAGAAATAGTAGAATATTACAGAAAATGAAAATAGGAATAGGTAAACCTAATCTAAGTGCAGTAAATCAGAAGTTAGGGTGCGTTTGGTACGGTGGACAGCGTGGGACAGGACAGGATAGGACAGAACACACTTGTCCCATGTTTGGAGTGACCATATATGGAACAAAGTGGAACTAAGTTGGACAACCATGGGACACGCGTGTCCCCTCTCTCCCCCTGGAACTAAGTGGAACACACTCTCATAAGACCAATCTACCCTCACCCTTCTCTTCTCCTAAAAAATCTGCTTCTCTTCTCCTCAAAATCTGCTTCTCTTCACCCACGACCCTCCTGAAATCCAAAATCAGAATCTGCATCTGCTTCTCTTCTCCTCAAAATCTGCTTCTCTTCACCCACGACCCTCCAAAATCCAAAATTGAAATCTTCTGAACGACCCTCCAAACCCACAAATCGTCTTCTGCTTCTTTCACCAAATCGAATATCTTGATAGGGGTGAATCTCTCCTCAAATCATTTTCTGCTTCTTTCATGAAATCCTCAAATCGTCAGCCACTTTCACGCCACTTCTTCAACCATCCCTCCTCAATCTGGTAATCGACTCATTTGTTTTTGTATCTGATTTTGTCTCAATTTTGTATCTGATTTTGGGTCTGATATTTGATTTTGGGTCTGATATTTGATTTTGTATCTGATTTTGGGTCTGATCTTGTTATGGTTATTGATTTTGTTATGATTCTGTATCTGATATTTGAGTCTCAAGTATAACATCTTGTTATGGTTATTGATTTTGGTATGATTCATGTTTGGTACATGTTTTTGTATAACATTTTGATGCATATTTGATTCATGCTCATACATGTTTTTATATAGCATTTTGATACATGTTTGATTCATGTTTTGGTATAGCATTTAGATTGATTATTTGGTGTAAAAACACTAAACATCTTACTAGGGGTAAATTGGTCATTTAATCGGTCATGTTCTGTTCTGTCCATGTCTTACCAAACGCTGGACAGCTGTCCTGTCCAGTTCTGTCATGTCCCACCTGCGTACCAAACGCACCCTTAGAGGGAATCAGACATATAAACAGAGTAACACCAAAACAGAGATAATCAAACTAAAAGAGAAGAACACGACAAAAACTTCTACCAAATGATTATATGCGGAAAAATAAACAAACTCTACTAAAAGAGTTGCAAGACATGCACCTAAGAGCTACCAAAACAATGTCATCGGCAAATAACATCCATCATGGGTCACACCTTGGATCGCTTGCTAAATCTCATTCAAAATGGGTCTTTTACAAGTCAATGTAATTCACTCCATGCCCCTCTCCCTCCTTAAATTTAAGGATATCTTGTGTGTCACACTCAAGATGTTTGGCATCCTCAGAGACATAACATAATATGCATTTCGAAAAAGCATTTTCTAATTAATTCTTAAATATTGTAGTCATGTGTAGGAAAAGTCCCGTAAAACCATAATGACATCCTACATTCTCTTTGTTGAAAAAAACAAGTACATATACCAAACTGAATAAAAGCAACTGCTTGATGATAAATAGACAAAGAACCAATAATGACAATGATTCCTATCAACTTACAACCCGTGCTGGCCTTGAATTGAAGCATTCATAGTAGAAGTTAGTGAGGAGGGAAGAAATGCCCTCTATTACAGCTAATACTTACAGATGCCAATTCAGATGGAGTTCGTTTGATAACATAATACTTTAATTTATGTGTGAAGTTAAAAGAGCAGTTGGTGAAACCTATAGGAAGCAAAATTTTGTGCCTTGTCATCTTGTTGTACGAAAGTCATAGAGGTTCATAGTAGTTGGCAATTGGACTCTTTCTGGTGAACAGTTGGCTAGAAACGTTTGGAAGCCAAAAATGTCTTAATGCAGGGTGGTTGACTTCATCAGCAATGGATGTACAACTTCTAAAATCAAGATCCTATTTTGTGTAATGTCTTTTTGTTGTTTTCAGACTTTTTGCATGTAGAAACAAGCTAATAAGTGCATTGGTGATCAAACCAACGAAGGACATTGTGCAAACTGCAACGTATAAAAGATTTCATAGATTAGCCGAGAGCTTTTTAGCGAACGTTTGGTTTGAAGGATTATTTAGAGGGATTTGGATTTTGTGGAAGGATTTGGAATTGGAAGGATCTGAAATCTTTGGTGTGTTTGGTTTGTAGGATTTGGAATAGAATTGAATTCTATTCTTTATAAATAATTTGTAAATCAAATTATAAATAATCATAAAAATAATTTTATTACCTTTTCATTAATTGATTATTACAAAACATATTTTAAACATTATTACATACAAATCTTTACGAAATCCCATGAAATGCCAACCATCCATTGGGATTTCAAAATCCTGTGCTTGAGGAATTTCAAATCCAGGAATCCTTCAAACCAAAGATGAGATTTGAATGGAATTCAATTCCAAATCCCTCCAAATCCAATTCAATCCTACAAACCAAACAAGACCTTAAGATTACAATCATGGTTGCAAGATTTCAAATGTATAGTTGGTCGTCAATGATACAGGTTTAAGACTGTCATCTACTTTGAAAGGGCAAATTGCGTACGACTTTGATATGATTCATATTTTGTGTAACGACCTTCATTTTTGTACCTCAAATGTGACATTTCAAACATTTAGATTCCTAGTTTACATTGAGAATGCATAAAAATGCAACGTACTTTGATATGTTTCCTATTTTATGTAACGTATTTTCAGAACCTTCATTTTGGTACTTCAGATGTGACATCTCAAACATTTAGATACCTAGCTTACATACGAGAATGCATGAAAAGGCAACGAACTTTGATATGTTTCCTATTTTGTGCAGAGTATCTTGGTTTAAATGTTTGAGAGATCACACCTAAGCTACCAAAATGAATGTTTTGAAAGTACATTACACAAACTAGGAAATGGGAGTCAGAGCATGCAATATTCCGATTGGTTTGATTCATTTATTTGAATACATGTTTTTGTGGCATGTAGATGTTGTAGGATCAGCAGTAGGATTCATGGTGTTTTCAGCCATGCTAGCTTCATGGGCCCTCACATTCAGCATTGGAGGCGAACGGCTTTTCGGCCATACCTGGGATGAACTGGTAATGTATAATGTTGCTGACAGATACGGGTTGACGGGTTGGATGTAGAAACAATTTCTGATTACAGATGGAAATTTGTATATTCTGTTGGGTTTAAAGTCACAGTGTTACTCATTTTGTTTGATAATTGAAGAAATGTTTCTAATATTGTATTCCCACTTCATTTTGGCCCTTTGTCTGTGTTTTTTGGAAAGTACTTTTTATCAAAATAGGATATGAATGAAAATACTTTTTCTTTCCCTGCAAACAAATATTTAAAAGATTCATCAATACAATAATTATCTACCTGGAATAGACTAAAGGGGGTGTTTGGGATGGGGAATGAAATTAAACTCATTGGTGTCTGGTTTGATGCAATAGAACGAGTCATTTAGGTTTTGGGTAATGTAAGGGTGCGTTTGGTTCGCGGACCGGACATGTGGACAAAACTGTCAAAATGACCAGATTGACCCTGTCAGAATAGAAGTAAATAAATTGTCTATTATAATGTTTTATAAGACTCAACAAGATCAAACAAAAATGTAAAAATGACAAGATTATTCCGAAAATTATGTTTAATATTTTTTAATTTATAAAAATTATAACAAAATACGTCAAATAAATAATTTAATGAGAAAATAAAAGGAGACGGCAATTTCATGGGATAAGCAGTATGCAATTTCATGGGAGGAAGAAGAGGTCATCGATTTCATAGGGAGGAGGAAGAAGAAGTCGCCCAGAGAGGAAATAGGGAGATAGTTGGAGGCGATAAGAAAGAAAAGGGGCAAGATGGTTGATACGGATCCAAGCCTCGATGGTGACACAATTGAAGGTGCTCGGCTAGAGGGAGATGCCACCGAAAGTGGCTAGGCCCAAACCCATATCGTGAAGACCCAATCCAACCGTATAAGGAGTTTATTTCAATTTAGTATTTTATCTTTATCTTTTCTTTTTTTGAAAAAAACCTTTGTTTAAGGGATTGAGTTTATCTCTTCCATTGTTTATCTCTCCTTTGTTTCTATTTAAGCATTGTAAAAAACTCTTGGTTGGGTTGTTGAATAAAGTTTATTTTTAAGTTTGAACGTTCGTGTTCTTCTCCATTCGGTTGGCCGAAGGAGGTATTATTTGCTAGGGGATTTCTAGCATCTTTCCCCACTCGTATACGAATCCGTATCAAGTGGTATCAGCAGCTCGGGTTGTCAGGATGTCTATGGATGGGAGAGATCGTCGTCATCAACACCGTAGATTTGCCGTCGGAGGCAACGGTCATGAACAACGTGATCCTCGTGACATCGCTGAAATTGAAAGATTACAACAGCGGGTTCGTGAATTAGAGCTCAATCAAAACAATCATTATCATGATGATCAATCCGCAACTGAGTCCGTAACTTGGGATGACGACGACGATGACCGATTCCACAACCATTTCGGCTGACGCAATCATCGGGCCATCCCCACCCCACCGCCGGTGGACCCCCTACGGGCCTTGGGCATTCGCACGGAAATACCGGAATTCGAAGGACGATTGGAACCCGATGACTTCCTTGATTGGCTCCAAACGGTGGAGCGTATTTTCGACCTACGCGATATTCCAGACAGCGTGAAGGTAAAATTAGTTGCAATTAAATTAAAGAAATCAGCTTCGTTGTGGTGGGATCATGTGCATATTAAATGACATAAAGTGAGTAAACATAAGGTGGAGACTTGGGACAAGATGAAGCGCCTATTGAAGGCTAAATATCTCCCTGTTACATACAAACAAGATTCGTATGTGGGGTACCATAACCTACGACAAAACAACTTGTCTGTTGCCGACTTTATTGGCGAATTCGAACGCATGCGTATGCGTTGTGGCACCACCGAAGAAGACGAACAGGTTATTGCACGGTTTCTGGGTTGCCTTCGCCCGGAGATCGCGGATGTGGTCTCGTTACAACAATATTATTCTTTTCCCAATGTGTGCAGGTTAGCCTATCGGGTGGAACAACAATTGGCCTCCAAATCCAAACAAGCTTCCAAGTTCCCACCTTCACATCGCGTTTCCACAGTAACCCCTACCAACCCTCGCATCGGCCCAATCAAAGCCGATCCACAGGGTGCCGCCATCCCACCAGCAGGTCAATCCAATGTTTTACGCTGTTACAAGTGCCAAGGGTTAGGCCATCTTAAGCGAGATTGCCCAAACAAACAAGTCCTAGCCTTTGTTGACGATGCAGGCCCAATTTATGACACGGAGGACGAAGGTGAGTCACAGGTTCTCTATCCCGATCAAGGGGAGCTCCTAGTCTCCTACCGGTTGCTAAATACCGGTGTCGCTGGGCCGGATGACGATACGACATGGTTACGCAACAACATTTTTCGGACAAAGTGTACGGCAAAAGGTAAAGTTTGTACGGTTATCATTGATGGAGGAAGTTGTGAGAACATGGTCGCGACATCTATGGTGGAGAAACTCGGGTTACCTACGCAAGATCATCCCACGCCGTACCAACTTACGTGGCTAAAAAAAGGGAATCTCGTCAAAGTTACCCACAAGTGTTTAGTACAATTTTCGATTGGCAACAAATATACCGATGAGATTTGGTGTGAAGTCATCCCCATGGACGCATGCCACGTCCTCTTAGGACGTCCGTGGCTATACGATCGACGAGCTAAACATGACGGGTATCGAAACACATATTCTTTCAAAAAAGATGGCCTCCACATTACTCTTGCACCTCTTAACCCAAGGGATGAACCTCCTGAAGTCCCCACAGTCACCAAGACTGAATTCGTGGGTCTTGTTAAGGACCTCGATGATCCAACCATTTTTGGGCTTGTCGTGCTTGAAGAAAACGCAGCTCTACCCGACATACCGCTACCTATACGTCCCCTCATGGACGAATTTCGGGATGTTTTTCCGGACGAAATTCCCGCAGGTTTACCATTGATGCGCGAAATACAACATTGTATTGACTTGGTACCCGGTGCTAGCATCCCGAACAAACCGGCGTACCGAATGAACCCGAAAGAATTTGCCGAGTTACGCCGCCAAGTCCTTGAGTTACTAGACAAGGGCCTTATTCGAGAAAGCATGAGCCCTTGTGCGGTGCCCGCTTTGCTTGTTCCCAAGCCGAATGGCACGTTTCGTATGTGCATCGATAGTCGCGCCGTCAATAAAATCACCATTAAATATCGGTTTCCTATTCCACGATTTGATGACCTTCTGAACCACTTACACGGCGCAAACATCTTCTCAAAAATAGATTTGCGAAGTGGCTACCACCAGATCCGAATGCGGCCCGGAGATGAGTGGAAAACGGCGTTTAAAACACGCGACGGTTTGTATGAGTGGATGGTTATGCCGTTTGGGTTGTCCAACGCCCCGAGTACATTCATGCGCCTCATGAACCATATATTTAAACCATTCATCGGCAAATGCGTCGTCGTTTATTTCGACGACATCTTGGTTTTTAGCAAGGATGAGGAACAACATCTCCAGCACCTTCGGGCAATATTCACTGTGTTGCGACAACAGAAGCTTTATGCTAACGGAAAGAAATGTCATTTTCTCACGAAGGAAGTTCTCTTCCTGGGGTACTTGGTGTCCGGCAACGGTATTCGAATGGACGCCACTAAAATCTCGGCCATCACAACCTGGCCCACACCGGCCTCGCTTCATGACGTGAGGAGTTTTCATGGGCTCGCATCATTCTATCGACGATTTATCCGTCACTTCAGCACGATCGTCGCACCCCTCACCGAATGTTTGAAAGGTAGCAAGTTCGTTTGGTCCGAAACGGCACAACGTGCGTTTGAAACACTCAAGTCAGTGGTCACAGAGGCACCAGTTCTTGCATTACCGAATTTTGATCATGTATTTCAGGTCGAATGTGACGCGTCGGGGTTGGGAATCGGTGGGGTCTTGAGCCAATTGAATCGACCGATTGCTTTCTTTAGCGAAAAATTCAATGAGACGCGACGTCGATATAGCACATACGACAAGGAGTTTTACGCCATCGTCCGGAGCCTTGAATATTGGCGTCATTATTTACTTCCGGCCGAGTTTATCCTCTACTCCGACCACCAAGCTTTAAAGTTCATCCAAGGGCAAGCTAAGCTCAATCCACGACATGCCAAGTGGGTTGAAACGTTACAAGATTTTTCTTTCGTCATTCGACACAAAGCCGGTTCCGCCAACACGGTCGCTGACGCCCTAAGTCGTCGCCCAACCTTTGTCACCTCCGCAAAAATACACGTTACGGGCTTTGAAGCTTTCACACACTTGTATCAGGAAGACCCGGATTTCAAAGACTTCTGGGCCAACTGTGCAACAGCCCCGTTCCGAGACTATGTAAGACGTGACGGGTTTCTCTTCAAGGGCCGACGTTTGTGTGTTCCATTATCTTCTTTTCGGGAAGCCATTATTCTCGAGTGTCACCAAGGAGCTTTAGCCGGACATTTCGGAAGGGACAAAACAGTAGCTTTGGTTGGTGAACGTTTTTATTGGCCTCATATTGCTAAAGATGTTCTCAAGATTCTAAACCGGTGTCATGTTTGCCACGTCGCTAAAACTCATCATACCAACCAAGGTTTGTATACTCCGTTACCGACTCCCGATGGCCCGTGGGAGGATGTTAGTCTCGACTTTGTGCTCGGTTTACCGCTAACACAACGGAAGAAAGACTATCATGGTGGTTGTAGATAGATTCTCCAAAATGGCTCATTTTATCCCTTGTTCCAAAACATATGATGCTTCCCAGGTTGCACGCCTTTATTTCGCGGAAATTGTTCGTTTACATGGCATACCAAAAACAATTACGTCTGACCGGGATGTCAAGTTCGTTAGCCATTTTTGGCGCACCCTGTGGAAACGTTTGGGCGCCAAGTTAAAGTTTAGTAGTTCCCACCATCCGCAGACTGATGGGCAAACCGAGGTTACTAATCGGAATCTCGGGAATCTCCTTCGGTGTCTTGTTGGCGATCACCCAAAGCAGTGGGATCTTGCGCTACCCCAGGCGGAGTTTGCCTATAATCGATCTAACCACAGCTCCACGGGACGTAGCCCTTTTCTCGTGGTGTATGGCCGGAACCCGTTTACACCATTGGACTTAGCACCATTGCCGGGGGTCGAAAAGGTTAGCCCCGAGGGGGATGCAAGGGCTGCCCAAATCAAGTTATTACATGAACAGGTCCGGGAGCAAATTACTAAGCATAATCTCCAATATCAAGCTCGGGCTAATAAGCATAGGCGAAAGGTCATTTTTCAAGAAGGTGACTTAGTTTGGATTTATCTCCGAAAGGACCGGTTTCCTCAAGGCCGTTTTGGTAAACTTCATCCGCGGGCAGATGGACCTTTTCGTGTCCTCAAGAGAATCAATGACAATGCCTACAAGATAGATTTGCCGGGACATTATGGTGTTTCCGCAACTTTTAATGTGGCTGACTTAGCTCCCTTTACTTCCAACGATAATTTTGGTGATGACTCGGGGACGAGTCATTTTTTAGGGGGGCGGATGATACGGATCCAAGCCTCGATGGTGACACAATTGAAGGTGCTCGGCTAGAGGGAGATGCCACCGAAAGTGGCTAGGCCCAAACCCATATCGTGAAGACCCAATCCAACCGTATAAGGAGTTTATTTCAATTTAGTATTTTATCTTTATCTTATCTTTTTTTTTGAAAAAAACCTTTGTTTAAGGGATTGAGTTTATCTCTTCCATTGTTTATCTCGTTTTATCTCTCCTTTGTTTCTATTTAAGCATTGTAAAAAAACTCTTGGTTGGGTTGTTGAATAAAGTTTATTTTTAAGTTTGAACGTTCGTGTTCTTCTCCATTCGGTTGGCCGAAGGAGGTATTATTTGCTAGGGGATTTCTAGCATATTTCCCCACTCGTATACGAATCCGTATCAATGGTCTTTTTCTCTTTTGTCCCAACTTGTTCCAGGGTTTAACGTGGGATAGAAAAATTAGACTTCAGTCCCATGATGTACTATCCTGTTCTACTTATTTATTCTTCCAAACGTGGGACAGAAAATTTCCGTCCCGTCCTGTCCCATGTTGTACCGTAAAACAAACGCACCCTAATATCCCACAACAAATTGGGAGTAATAAAAATCATTTTCATTTTTCTTACCCAGTGTCCTAATTCATGTATTCACTTCCGTTCTCAAAAACGAAGAAAGCGCCTCAAGGCAAGAAGGGTCCTTCCACTTGTCATAAGGTAAAATCCATCCTTAACACCTTCCCTATTTTAGAGAAAATGAAGAATATGAGGATTTTAAGGTCTACTTTTGCTCCAACAGCTTCTCCAAAACTATCTCAAAAATGAAGAAAGTAGGAGAGAGAATGAGTTTTTCTCCAAATATCGAGTTCACTCAAAAAATGATTACCAAGTGAGAGGACCAATAGGAAACTTTGAAAATAAATATGTAGAGAGAGAAATAATATTTTAATAGATAAATGAAATATTTTAATATTATAATCAATGTTTTTTTCTCCAAAATAGGGAATCTGTTGGAGATGAACGTGATTTTTTTTGGAGATTTTTGCTTTTGATTCTCCATTTTGGAGAATTTTGGGGAAGTTGTTGGAGATGCTCTTAAGCATCTTAATCGAAGAGATTGTGATGGTTATCGCGGATCAAGATGTCTTTCCGAGATCAAATCACAAGACCTAATCTCCAAACTCACAACTTAACATCTTGACATACATGTCATAAATAGATATAAGATCTATGGATATAGAGCATCTCTAACAACTATGTTAAAATAGAAAAAGAGAGATTTTAGCAATTTTTTGTTCCAACAGCTATGCTATCTTGTATGCTAAAATAGAGAAAAGATGAAAGAGAAAGTAAAAATCTCCAAATTTGGATAAAATTTTCTTGAATACTAAAATTAGAGAAAATAGAACTAATATTTTATATCAAATCATGTGTAGCCCAGTGGCAAGATAACATCCCTGGGGGTTAGTGCTGGAAGGCCTAACTACCAGGGTTCGAACCCCGCGGTGAGCATGAGGCGATATCCAGACTTTGGGCCGGGTCCTTTGGGGCCGGGTTCGGAGCCGGTTGGGTGGTCCATAGGGCCCTTGTACCTGACCGGTCGGGTCGATCCATAGGGTCGGTCGGGTCGACGGGGATTAGTCGGGTGGCACCCTTAAGTGGGAGCCCGAATACCTCGGGAACGTGTGTGTGTTAACTTGTCGTTCAAAAAAAAAGAACTAATATTTTATTCTTTCCACCAATAAGAAACATTTGAATTAAAATGTTAAGGAAAGAGAAATAATATTTTATTAATGTATTGAATATTTTAATTAATATTATAATCTCTAAAATAGAATAGATGTTGAAGTTGGAAGTAAGTTTTTTTTAGAGATTTGACTTTAGATTCTTTATTTAAAAAAAAATATAACGTTACTGTTGGAGAGGCTTTTATGAATAGCTAGGAAAATCAAATATTTGTTAACAAAAAAAATCGTAAGAACTCAACATTTCATAATAGCTACTGGATTTGAAGACATATGGATGATCATACACTATTTAAACACTATTTGAGATTGAACAAAGAATCGTTGAATTGCTAAATGAGAAACAAACAAAACCAAACCAAACCAAATCAAACCAAAACTAAAATATAAATTATTAAATGAGAACAGAACCAAACCAAAACTAAGACCATCTCCAAAGAACATTATATTTTACTCTCTAAAACATCTTCAATTAACCCTCTATTTTACTCTCTATAATAGGAAAATGAATAGTAACTCTCTAAATATAGAGGAACACTATTCATACTATCTATTTTTTTTTCTAGAGTATAAAAGAGAATATACTTGAAATATTATATTTTAGAGTAAAAAATAGAGTAATATAGACATAACATATTTTTTATTCTTTCAGTCTATAATAGAGAGAGTAAAATTGAGAATTACATTGAAGAAACCCTAAAATGTAATGGAACCGTAAACCAAACATATCTACATCATTTTGGTGCCTATTTGCCCCTAAACTAGACTGTAAACCAAATACACGTGTTTGCGTTTTAATTTGAAAAACACGAAAAACCAAACAACAACATTAGTTTTTTTAACTGGACTGAAAAAACGATTACAAATTTATGAAAAAACCTAAAACTGTAAAAAGGAACAAAAACTAATTTATATAAGACCATCTCCAATGAACTCTCTATTTTACTCTCTATATCCTCTCCAATGAACTCTCTATTTTTTCTAACTTTTTATAATTACAAAATGACCCTTCCATTTTTTAGATTCTTGTATTTTTATTTTATTTGTTGTCTAATACCAATTTTAATAAACTAGAATTATATTTATTTTTAAGTTATAAATTAATTTAAATTTATCCAACTAAATATGAATTATAACATTGTTAAAATAATATGATAAAGTTAATAAATATAAGGGTATTGTGAAAATAAAAAAATATAAGGATACAATTTATAAAGTTAATAAATATAAGAGTATTATTGAAAATATATGTAATCAAAATAAAAGAAAATATACTTGAAATATTTTCTTTTAGAAAGTAAAATAGAGTAATACATTGAAGAAGATTTAACACACACTCTATTTTACTCTCTATAATAGAGAGTAAAATAGAGACATTGGAGATGCCCTAAGAGGAGGTTTGTTTTGTAAACCCAATTTATCTATAAATCATGTAAACCAATTTAAGCCATCCTTCTTTTGGTTTTAAATTTATTAAAATACTAAGAAAATGGTAGTTTTGGAATATATTTTAATTAGTTTCAATTTAAATTATCTATTTTTGATTATTATATCTCAATAATTTTCTCCATAATCTCCATTTATCTATCTCTAAAATGAAACTCAACAATGGAGGAATGTTTTTTGCGAATCATCTTCAACACGGTGACTCCGATCCGCAACATGTTTCTCCGACGACATGGTGGCTTCGATCCGCAACAGGTTTCTTTGACGACATGGTGGTTGATTTCCGAATGTATTCAAATGTATGAAAGCTCCGACAACATAGTGGCTGATCCGCAACAGGTTTCTCCGACAGTTGTAACATCCAAAAATTTGGTAAATAATTAATTATGAGAAGAAAAGAAAAAGAAAAATAAAAATAAAATAAATTGATTTTTTATTTTATTGGACCAAAATGTAAGTGATGGAGTTGTGAAGGGCCAAATATGCCATTTGTGTAAAGTGTTGTTAAGGGTTTAAATTAGTTTTAGATCAAAGATGTTAATAGCTCACCAGGAAGGGGCTTAACATAAATGTCAGAAAGTTTAGGGGGGCAAACATCATCTTTTTCAAAGATGAGAGGCATGTTCTGCCAAAAGGATACTTTGTTTGGAGAAAACGACCCAACAATATGAAAGTCGCGATTTTGGAAATTTTCAACTAATAAGCCAAAACTCTTGGCATATAAATGTGGAGCACCGATTGAGGGTTGTTTTGGTTTAGATAGTTCGAGAAATAAGCCAATATTGAGAGAGAAATCGGAGTTTCAAGTTCGAAGTCGAAATTTTTGGTTTTTCGTCGATTGGAAGTAGTATTCTAAACCAATCTTCGAGTTCTTTATGTTGTTAGTTTCGTTTTTAAGTACTCTTTCAAACCCAGTATCCTTGTATCTCATATTTACGTTTATATGGCTTGATTCCATGTTCAAAGTTTTGTTAAGTTTTGTTTAAAAATCAAAATCTTAAAATCAAGATTTGGAACCCATTTCTTGATGAAAAATTATGTTCTTTTTGTCAAAACATTGGTAAAAATGGTACCAAGGGTTTTGTGCAAAAAGAATGAAGAAATGAACCATTTTCAAGCTTAAAATTCAAAAAATCGTGCAGCCATGGCTGCTACTGGTTGTCGGGTTTCTATCGGGTCAGGATCGGACCATTTGGATTTTCTGTCGGGTCATGGATTTGACCCGAGTGTGTTTGTTATATATTAAAGATATAACAGAAGGCTTAACAGAAGTGAGATTCGAACCCCAAACCGTCACCATACACAGACGACACCTTAACCGATTAGTCTAGGAACAAAATTGTTACCTTAAATGTACAAAACTATTTTAAGACTATGACTAGGTAGTTAAGTTTTAGAAACCGACATCTTAGCCTTTGGGGTTCCAGAAATATGATTTTCAACACAATACTTCTCTAAAACTTTCAGCAAGTTTTATGTTGGATTTATAAAATGCAAATGTTTACCCAATCTTGATTATTTATCTTTATGAGATATCTGAAATAATTTTGGGGATTTGATATTGGTACGTGCGAAATATGTGTTTTAATCGCAGTGGGTTGCAAACTGTCCACAGCGGGAAGTGCAAGTGTACACTGTCCACTATGATCGTCACAGCAAGTAATAGTTGGTAAAATACCAGAATCGAATCCACAGAGACTGGACAATCAAGACAATATGGTTCTCATGAGCTCCTTTTGCAAGTTTCAATTAGAGAGGAAGCAATAGTTTGGTTTGTTTGGTGAAATAGCTACTTTAACGATTTTACTAAGGTTTAAAAGAAGGAATGTAGGTTAGATTTTCCCTTCACCAAGTCAATCTCTAAGTACAAGAAGGTGTACTTGTTGTCATCTTTAAGGAAGCTACTTTGTACTTCTCCAGACCATATTTCCCTGCCATTTGAACCTTCTAAATTCCAGAATACTTGCATCCCAACTACTAGTTTCTTTTGTCTTCTTGCTCTGCTCGAATAGTGGGAAACCGGAGTGGGCATAACAGTGGTCACTGCAGGATAAATCGTGAAAAACACCCAAATTCCACCAAATAATTTATTAAAGACTATGGTTCACTCTTTTTGCTCATTTTCGAGAATTGTTCCAAGAATGGGGGTTTTAGAAGCGGAATGGCTAAAATTGACAAAATAAAATAGAAAATTCAAGGAAATAATAACTCTAAAAATAGAGTTATCACAACCTCAAACTTAAACCATTACTTATCCCCAAGTAATAAAAAGAAAGAAAATAAAATAAAATATATATATATATATATATATATATATATATATATATATATATATATATATATAAAATAATGCACAAGAGCTTTCAGGGACTTACTGACTTCTCACTCTGACTGGATGTTGATCTCCCTCCACAGGTACTTCTTTCGGTTCCAAAATCAAAGCTTCACTTTTGTACTTGACGAAATCTTTCCCTTATTCACAATTGATCAATAGGACTTTTCTTGGGTTCGAAAGGTTTGTGGCTTTGAATATTTTTCCAAGCGTTTTGGCACGAAATTCCAAACATGGACCGACGATCTCGCTTTGAGATTTTTATTTCCAAAAGTGAGTGGTTTGTATTTTGCATGGGTAAGTACGCATACTTTCAGGCTTTATTTGGGTATGGCTATTTTTTTCTTGAAAGTGGGTATTCTGATGGTCCAGAATAGGCACACCATCTTTTTCTGGGAGTGAGCACTTTGATGGTCGAGAAAAGGCACACCATCAATTTTGTTAGTGATACTCCGTTTTTCTTCTGTTTTTGTATTTTTGTGTTTTTTTTGGAGGTGGGTATGGTTTACCCACCTCAAACTTATGACCTCACAGTGTCCCCACTATGGGAAGACTGGAAGTCACTCTGGAAGTTCCCACCTCAAACTTAAAACTGCACAGTGTCCCCACTGTGACATGGAAATAGGGATGAACGAGGTGTTTTGGGGATGTAAAAAAAAGGGTCGTGTTTGGATGCGAAAAATGGCCTATATCATTTCATGGTGACAAGTTGAGATTTGTACTTACAAAAGTGACCTTTTAAGTCGGAAGCTGAAAGTTGTACCTTGATATGGAAACGAGATCAAACAAGCATTCAACTAAGAAAATACGTTAGTAACCTAAAATCACCTACTCAGCAGTAGGATTTCCATGCATCATTAACCAAAAGTTTAAAAGCAGCAAATAGTGTCAAATGCCTAGCCATAGGCAGAATACGAACATCATACAAAAAAATAAAGTTGTTTTTGGAGCAGCAAAAGAGTGGAATCAAAGTTTTAACAAACCATTAGTGGGCCGGGGTTGCTTGCGGTGAACTCTCGCCAGAATCTTCCTCCTCGAAATCATCCTCACTGTCATATGAGGGGCAAATACCTTCTGGAAACTCTGGGAGCTGTGCAGCGAGCAGGGGATCAGCACCCTGGTACATCTGATTGAGAACTACAACACGGTCCCGAGTATACATCCAGAACAACTCATTGGCTCGGTTGACATGCTTCTGCTGGGCCTCCATTAGTTCAACGCGATAGGTGAGAGATGTCAATGCTTGCATAATTGCTGTCAGGGGGTTGCTTGTGCTTGCGGTTCCTGTAGTTGGCTGGCGCAGTGGGGTACCAGTTCTTCTTACAATGGGATCATCAATGTTGCCCACTATGTGATCATCAGCGATGATCACAGGGGGATTGTCAGCGAGATCATCGGTTGGGACAGTGATTACTCTTCCCATTTTGCGTATGGTTGCCACACTGATATTGCTTGTTGAAACAAGCCACTGATCATCTGCAGCTGAGGGTACTCCAACATCGATTAGTAATGAAGTGATTAAACAAGGGAGTGGCAAGATTACCTTTTTACGAGTGCGGGATTGATGAATGGCAGCGTGCATGACAATCCCCAGATTGATCTTTTTCCCAGTGAGGATGCAATATAACAAGGCACACTTGTGCATTGAAAGAGTTGTATCATGTGATATTGGGGATACAGAGGCACGGAGAAATTGGAACCACACAGCGGCCTCTGTTGTGAGGGAGCTAGCGTGCAGACACTTCCTCTGGCCATCTCTATCCCATGGCTTTCCTTCAACTGCTATCTCTTTTAAAATAAGATCATCTGCCGGGGTCATTTTCTTCAGAAACTGTGAAAAGTCACAAGCTTCCGGGATCCTTCCTAGAACCCGATTAATTTCATCTGCTGTATAGTTCACGGTTCGACCCCAGACTTTTACAATGGGGTCCTTCTTTTGGGAAGCCTCGGCGTAAAACTCCCGCACCAACGAGGCATTTGCTCGACGATTGGCGGATGCCAATGTCGACCAATCTTGCACTAAAATTCTATCTTTGACAAATGGGTTGGCCTCTATAAAGTCGGGGTCGAAACCCCTCTCTAAGTTCAACTTTTGATTAGAAATAAAAGCATAGTGGGCTGCTGCTGCTGGAGTGGTAAACTACATGGGCACCCCACTGGGGGCATGTTCAGTCCCCACAGTGGAATGGTGTGGGTTTTCAGATGGCATTTGCCCATCTCCAGCATCAGTTTCAACAGATGAACTCAAAGAGGGTTGGAGAACCTTACCTTTCCCAGACGATGCTTTTCTCAGCTTCTTGGTGGGTGTTTTCTTCGACATGGTCACCCCAGACCTGGTGACCATTCCTCTTTTCCTCATAGCCCGAGTGATGGGGTTCTCCCCACTGTGGGCAGCCTTCCGCAGTGCTTCCATATCCACGGTATTGTCCATTTGGCTGTAATGGTGTTGGTATTCTTCCTCTACCTTTCTTCTCAACTCTTCTTCTTCTTCATGGAACACTCCAGCCTCTGCCCTTTTTCTTTCTTCCTCGAATATCCTCTCTTTTTCGGTCTTAATCCTTGCTTCTTCCAATCTCCTTTCTTCCTCCTCTTTTCGCACCCTTTCCTCTTCCTTTCGTCGCCGTTTCTCGACTTCTTTTCTTTTTCGAATGGCAGCCCTTCTTAGGGAAAACTCTTCTTCCAATCTCCTTTCTTCTTCTTCGGTCTGCATTGCCTCTTCATCGAGGTGGCTAGAATTGGAGTCCGCAACTTTCGATGAAGAAACACCCCTTGGACTCCCTTGCTTGGACGAACCCGTGTCTGGAATATCGGGCACGATCGTAGGTTCGCCGGAGATCGGCGACGGTTCATTTAGGTCGCCGGTGATTCGGCGGCGGACCGTCGGACGTGTGGGTGCCTCAGGGTTGGTGCTTAGCCTTTTGCTTCTAGCCATTGTTAGGGTTTGGGAAGGGTTTTTCGGTTATGGTGCGTGAGAAATGAAGAACAAGGAGAGAGGGTAAGTATTTTGAATTTTGGGGGAGAGTTTGTGGGTGGTTTGGTGTCTTTGAGAGAATGGAGAAGAAGATTCTTTTTGAATATTTGGAAGTGAAAGTAGTTTTTAGGAGTTAAGTGGTTTTTTGAATTGAAGAGGTTTTGTTTTTCTTTTGGTATTGGAGGGAACGGTTGGAAAAGAGAGAAAAAGAAAAGAAATGATGGCTTTTTTCTTGGGACAAGGCAATAGGATATGTGGCAGCAAAAAGGTGACACCTTGTGTAAGAAAAGTTGATGTGTGTCAGCCTTGGCCCCCCCAAAAACGGTCCTATCGTCCGTCAGATTGGAAGTGGGGAACGCAGGGACTTGCATCTGCCCACTGCGAAGCTTTCTTTTTCCTTCAAAAGTTGAAAATCTCTCCTACACACATTCAAAATGAACTACCATGCAGAATTAAAAATACTAAAAATAATAAAAAGGCAACAAAGAACTGAAATAAAATATTTACAAGCGGTTCCGATATTTCTTAACCATAGTGGGGTGGAGAGTGGGGTACAATGTGAGCACTCTCACTCAGAAAATGTTTCACTCTCTGCCCATTGACTTTGAACGTTTGACCAGACTGTGGGGACTTTAACTCCACTGTTCCAAAGGGACTCACTTTGACAATGGTGTATGGTCCCGTCCATCGTGATTTTAGCTTACCCGGAAAGAGTTTAAGACGGGAATTGAACAATAATACCTATTATCCTTCCATGAACTCCATATGGTTGATTCTTCGATCATGCCACATCTTGGTCTTTTCTTTGTATAACTTTGCATTTTCATAGGAGTGATATCGCAACTCCTCTAGTTCATGCAATTGCAAACTCCGCTTAATTCCCGCAACATCCTCACTCATGTTAAGCTCTTTAAGGGCCCAAAACGCCTTGTGCTCCAATTCAATCGGTAAATGACAAGCTTTGCCAAAAACAAATTTAAATGGAGACATTCCCAAGGGAGTTTTATAGGTCGTTCGATAGGCCCAAAGAGCATCATCAAGTTTGGTTGACCAATCTTTGCGGTGCGGTTTAACAACTTTTTCCAAAATTCCTTTGATCTCACGGTTTGAAAGCTCGGCCAAATCGTTGGTTTGCGGATGGTATGCGGTGGCCACTCTATGATGTATATCATATTTAGCAAGGACCGAGGCCATGACTTTGTTTACAAAATGGGTGCCTTCGTCACTGATCAATGCCCGTGGTGTTCCGAATCGAGTGAAAATTATTTATGCAAAAATTTCACCACGGTATTGGCATCATTAGAATGACACGCAATGGCTTCCACCCATTTCGAAACATAGTCTACCGCAACCAAGAAATAAAAATTATTATTAGAATTTGGAAAGGGTCCCATGAAATCGATCCCCCAAACATCAAAAAGTTCTACCTCTAAGATGTTGTTAAGAGGCATCTCGTTCCTTTGCGAAATGTTCCCGGTGCGTTGACATTGCTCACAACTTTTCACAAATTCATAAGAGTCTTTAAACATAGTGGGCCAAAAGTACCCACTTTGCAAGATTTTTGCAGCAGTGCGGTTTCCACCAAAGTGGCCACCGTAGTGGGATGTGTGACAACCATGGAGTATTTGATGTTGCTCACTCCCGTGGATACAACGCCTCAATATTTGGTCCGTCCCTATCTTATACAAGAAAGGGTCGTCCCAAACATATTGTCTTGTATCATGTAAAAACTTTTTAAATGGTTGTCCACTTATCCCATGGGGTTTTAGTCCACTTGCTAAAAAGTTGGCAATGTCAGCATACCAAAGAATATTATTTTCGAGATGTTGGGCTGATAACAATTGTTCATCGGGAAAATTCTCTCTGACCGGAGTGGGATCAACAGTGCCCACTATCTTCTCTAGCCTGGACAAATGGTCAGCTATCTGATTGCTTGTTCCTTTTCTATCAACGATTTCAAGGTCAAATTCTTGCAGCAATAAAACCCACCTAATCAAGCGTGGCTTGGAATCAGCCTTGTTGATCAAGTATTTTATCGCTGCATGATCCGTGTGCACTATGACCTTTGTCCCTATCAAGTACGACCTGAAACGATCAAAAGCAAACACCACCGCAAGTAATTCTTTTTCAGTTACTGTGTAATTAATCTGAGCTTCAATCAGTGTTTTACTTGCATAATAAATGGGGTGAAAAACTTTGTTCTTTTTCTGTCCGAGAACAGCCCCCACAGCCCACTCGCTGGCATCACACATCACTTCGAATGGGAGTGACCAGTCAAGAGTAGTCACTATGGGTGCTGTGACTAAGGCTTCCTTGATTGTTTCAAAAGCATCTTGGCATTCTTTCGTAAAAATGAAATCTTTTTCGTGTTGTAACAGGTTGCATAGGGGTTTTGTTATTTTGAAAAATCTTTGATGAACCTCCTATAAAAACCTGCGTGACCCAAGAAACTGCGAATACCTTTTACTGTTGTGGGTTCGGGAAGTTGTGCCACTACCTCAAGCTTGGCTTTGTCAACTTCCAATCCTCTCTTTGAGACAAGATGACCTAGGACAATACCTTCTTCTACCATAAAATGGCATTTTTCCCAATTCAAAATAAGGTCGTGGGTCTCACACCTCACTAGGCTTTTCTCTAAATTTTCTAGGCAGTTGTCGAATGATGTCCCTATCACAGAAAAGTCATCCATAAAAACTTCTATGGTGTCCTCAATCATGTCGGTGAAAATGGCCATCATACAACGTTGGAAAGTGGCTGGGGCATTACACAATCCAAATGGCATCCTCCGGAATGCAAAAGTACTTTAGGGACAAGTAAAGGTAGTCTTTTCTTGGTCCTCGAGGGCGATGTGGATTTGGTTGTATCCGGAGTATCCATATAGAAAACAATAAAATTCCTTTCCCACTAACCGATCAAGCATTTGGTCGATGAAAGGTAGGGGGAAGTGGTCTTTCTTAGTGGCCAAGTTGAGTTGTCTATAGTCCATGCATATCCTCCACCCCGTTATAGTTCTAGTGGGAATGAGCTCGTTCTTTTCGTTCTTCACTACGGTCGTCCCTCCCTTTTTAGGGACACATTGGACGGGGCTCACCCAATTACTACTAGCAATGGGATAGATAATACCGGCATCTAACCACTTCAAAACTTCTTTCTTAACTACCTCCTTCATGATGGGGTTCAACCTTCTTTGAGGTTGGACTTTCCCAGGGTGGTCACTCTACAAGTTAATCTTATGTTGACAGAGGGAGGGGCTAATACCTCGAATGTCTGCTATGGTCCAACCAATTTCCTTCTTATGCTTTATCAACAAATCGATCAGAAGTTGTTCTTGTTTCTCACTAAGTTTAGAAGAGATAATAACGGGAAGTTTATTATTCTTAGCGAGATAAGCATATTTCAAGTGGGAAGGCAATGGTTTAAGCTCTAACTCGGGAGGTTGTTCTATTGAAGGGGGTTGAACATCTCTATCCTTAAAGTCCAGAGGTTCAAAGGCTGCCACTACTTCGTTACACTCATCCTCAAAAGTGTCCTCACTTTCTAAGTCGGAGTGCTCACTCTCACTTCCCACTGTGGGGACGGAGTCAAAACAGTGGGTTTCACTAATCGAACTCAAAGCAAAACAGTCTTCAGTATCTATATACTTCAGGGATTTAAACACATTAAATGTCACCTCTTGGTCATTAACTCTCATCGTGAGTTCTCCTTTGTGTACATCAATCAAAGTTCGTCCGGTTGCAAGAAACGGTCGTCCTAAGATGATTGGGATTTCTTTATCGGCCTCATAATCTAGAACTAGAAAATCGGCGGGGAAGATAAATTTATCCACTTGGACCAAGACGTCTTCTATTTTTCCCTTGGGGTAAGCAATGGACCGATCGGCTAGTTGTAATGTCACGGTTGTGGGTCTAGCCTCTCCAATACCTAACTTGTTAAAAATGGACAGTGGCATTGTTGGTTCCCGTATTTGATTAACAAAGATTATCTTATCTATTAGTTCAAATAAGATGTGTTGCGGAAGCGTATTTGAAGAACTAACAGATATGTTTGTATAGAAACAATACAAACTGTCAAATAAACAGTATATGAAGAACAAATGAATATCTTAAAGTTTACTGTATTTGATGAAGAACACTAACAATAGATTTGACGTTAATTGTGTGTGTGTTTTTCTTGTATATAAACTTGTTATCTGATAAGGAAGAACTCAACATGAGTCTTCCTTTTATACTACTACAAAAGAACTATTCTAGACAAAAAGGACTAATGCTACAGGAAAGAAGGGATGGCATGAACAGTTGGAAATCTGCATGCATTAAATGCGCTAATATCAACTTGCACGGATTCCTATCATAGTTTGACACGTGTTTGTTGTCGGACCATGCCTTGTACAAGTTGATGAACGGACCTTGGAACAGTAGCAAGATATTTCTGTAACAATGGTAAAATATTTCTGCAATAGTGGCAAGATATTATAAATATCTTCCAAGTCTTCAATCTGAACCGCAGAGGTTCTGTCAAGGGTGACAGAGGTTCTGCGGCTCGGTCCTTGGTGAGCTTTCTTCTGTAGATCCTTCTTTGGTCCTTTGTGAGTAGTTGTTGGTCCCGAAAGGCCTATACAAGTTTGTAGAAGGGGGGGGGGGGGGTTGAATACAAACACACTATTTTACTTTTCTAAATTGTTTATTGATAAATCATTAACAATTTACAGCTTGTTGCGGAAACAAGATTAAGGATAAACCTAAATCTAAACAAGTTGGAACACTAAGGTTTCTTGCACTAAGAAAGATAAGGAGATTACTAATAAAATCCTATCTTAAGAGAGATTTGAACTTGTCCAGAGTTAGCAAGTTACTTCAAATGAAGTGAGTTCATCTCTTTATATACTGCATGCATTTAATGCAATTCAGTATACACTTTACACGTGTCATCAGCGGATTGGTTGCATGTCATTGACCTTTGTTGACAACCTTAGTAGCCGCATGAATGAACAGTGTAGTATCAGAGTGGTTGTACGATTTCAGATTTTCGGAGGTTCTTTTCTGACATTTCGTACGGTGGCGTGCAAGGGAGGTTAAGACAAAAGTACTTTGTACGGAGGACTTCATGATCAGCTTTCGTTGATTCAGCGATTATCATTTACTATTCAGCGAATGATAAAGTTCAGCGATAGCTGAAGTCTTGTACTTGATACTTCACGTTGAGTGGATAAATCTGAGTCTTCGCTGATCCGCATCAGTTCATTAGGAGACTTGTCGCTGGTTCTTGAGCTTAATCTTCGACTTCAGCGTAGAACCTTTGTTGACGTGAATCTTGTCTTCAGGGATCATAAGTAAACAACTAACTTATCAGCGATCACCATAAGGACTGAACAGACTCAGCGATATGGTGAACAGTGTTCGCTGAATGTTTAAACTAAAAGAGCGAGAGTTCCTATCAGCAGTACTGTAAGATCTTAGTACTTATCAACGATAGTGAAACTCTGATACATATTGTTTACTTACAATTTTCACTAAGTATTTAAGATAGGGTCATTATCAAATCACTGAGGGTTTGGATCAACAATCTCCCCCTATTTGATTATGACATAGCAACAAAGAAAATTGCTATTTAATGAAAACATAAGGATAAAAAGTACTCATAAAATATTTGTCCCTTTTACTGTTTTCTGGGATCTTTTCAGTACTGATGGAGTAAAGTACATTCGCTGAAATCTTTCTTTAAATCTTTGAATCAGGTTACAATTTGAATAAGAAAGATTACAAGTACAAGCGAAATAAATTACAAGTACTGAAGGATGACTGATACAATAGAGAATGAGGTGATTGTTGTCAGCCTTCAAAGGGTTCTTCCTTAATGAGAAGTTCATCAAGGGTTGTCTTTTCAGTTGGAATCATCCAGTCAGGAACCTTTTCTCCTTTATTCTTTAGCTTCAGAGCAGCTTCAAAAATCAAGGGTTTTAGGTGTCGTGCCTGAATGTCTTTTCTGAAGTCGCACCAGTAGATGAGATCTCTGAGCTGTTCGATTGGAGTGATTGGAAGCTCAGCGATCCGTTGAAATCATTTACGTCCGTCGTAGTCAAGAAAGAATATTCCATAAGGATTACTGATGACTTTACCAGGGACGAAAAGTTCACATGGTGGCAAAGAGATGTCAAGGGCAGATAGATCAGGATCAGGACCAAGTACTTCAGCGCGAGAGAAACCAATTCCAGTTTCATTTCGTATGACAGGACCTGAGTTTGAATCTTGACGTTTCTTCTTTGGTGAGCCCCTTTTTCTTTTCGGCTTTAGATCAGGAACAGGAGGAATATCCACACAAGAAGATATCAAATCGATCTGTCTGTTTATCAGCTTTTCGAAATGATCCTTGTACTTAGATTGTGATGGTTGGATAGCTAACCTCATCTCCAGCCATTCAGAGAGACCATACCTTTTTACAGTGTCAGCGCGAAAGGTTTCAGATGTGCCATCTTCTCTGAACAGTTTGATGTCAACAATAGGTACTCCGATGGAGGTTCTTCCAGAGATGAATACCTTGTTGATCTTCGCTGGACGATATCTGAAGTGGATTTTCTCTTTACACCAGATCAGGGTGGTCTGAGAAACTTCAGCTTTCTTTTCCACGATCTTCTGGGCTTGTTCCCAAAGCTTTCGTTGGATTTGAATGGGAATACGCTTCAGCTTGGGGTCTTTGACAGATTCTTGAGTGAGCTTGATGGCGTATTCTCTGTCTTTATCTTCAGCTTCCTTCCTTTCAGCGATGAGGCGTTCAGCTCTGAGATGTTCCTGGTATTCAGCTTTTGAAATTCTGAACTTAGGAGGAACTGAAGGCAGTTGATCGCGCCTTAGAATGATTCGCTGATCCTCGAATCGCTTTATCATTTCTTCTCTCCTCTTTTGATCTTCTTCACTCAGCCTTTGAGGAACTGAGGAAGGTCTGTTTCTGTGCGAGAGAGGTTGTTCTTCTGGTTCATCAGTCTCAGAGATTAAATCTAAGACTGGGATTATGTCTTCAACGGTAGCTGGAATTATTGGTGAAGTCGCAATAGTAGAGCCTTCAGCGATATCCTCAAACAGCGGAGAGGACTAGCTGAAACGCAGCGATCTTACAAATAAGAACTGGGTAGAAGAACTTGGGTAGAAAAGATAGAAAAAAATAATGTGGATGTGTATGGTGTTTGTGGAATGGATAACTGATTGTTCAGAGATGATCAGGGAAGGAAAAATAAGTTTAGTGTACCTGAAAAATCGGCTTTGCAAGCAAGATCGCCAGATTATCATCTTCAGCGATGCCTTTGTCTTTGCTTTTCTCAGCGCTAGAGGCTGAGTGCTTTGTCTTTGTTTTTGTCTTCTCCCCTGTGGATTCGGTTATCACAATCCCTTTAAGAGCTTTTCGAGGAGCAGGTTTGACGACAAAGAATTCGTCATCTTCATCATCATCATCATCATCATCGTTCCTTGGAGAGGAGGATGGTTCAGCTTCAGGGATGTCGATGTCTTCGTCTTCTTCTGCTTCGGATTCCTCAGCATCTTCTTCGAGTTGCTCCCCCTCAGATACAGAGGCGAGGTTCTCGGTTCCCTCAGGGTTTTCATCTCCCTGAGGTCCAGTAACCAGATCTTCATTACCCTCTCCCCTGATAGATTCATCATGGGAAAGGTCTTCAGCGCTCTTATTTTGATCTTCAGCGCTCTTCTCTTGTTCAGCGCTCTTCTCCCCCTCTTTCTCATGATGGGCGGGGGAGGAATGGGTAGACTCAGCATTGGTGTTATCTCTGTCTTCTGGGCCAGAGATTTTCACACAACCTTCAAGCTTAGCTATTCTATCTTCTAGGCCAGAAATAGCAGGCGTGATCTTCTTCAGCTCTTGGCGATCCTCTGCGGTGAATGAGTCCAAAATAGGTGCAGGGGCCGGAGCAGGAGCTGGATTGTTTGCCTTGTTCACCAGCGTCTCGATCATTGTCTTGACAGAACCAAGGTCGGTCTTCACTGAGCCCAAGTCGGTCTTGACCACTGACATATCACCTTCGAGTGTACCAACCGATTTCTTCAGCGTTGTAACCTCGCTGGAAACGGTGGAAACTGACGATTTGAGGTTGGTGTAGTCAGTGTAGATGTCGGAGAGCACTTTGGCAAAGTCGGCGAGAGTTTTATCAAGGTCTTTGATGTCATCAGAGGAGGCCTTCTTTTCCACCACAGTAGTCAGCTTCGTCAGATTCTCTCCAGCGTTTGTTACAGCTGTAGAGTTATTTGATAGACCGGTGGTGAGATCTGTAAGTTTCATCTCCATGGACTTCAGAGACTGGTTGATGTCTCCCAAATAAGGACCTGTAACATATAAGTACTTGTGAACAAAGGAAAGCTCAGAAGTTTCAGGTTTAGTTACAGTGTTTAAGGTGGGATCTGTACCTGCAGGAGCGTTGACGAACTCATCAAAGTTTCGAGTCCCTCCATAGTGTTCCATATCTCCCTCAAAAGTTCCGTGAGGGATGGAGATCTCTGCAGGTCCTTTCTTCGTCATTCGCTGAGAAGCTTCAACGGCTTCTTGAATGATGGCATCTCCAGTTTTAGCTGGAGGAGTGTCCAAAGAAATAGAGGGAGGATCGTAGGATAAGAATTGGGGTTGGGTTTCAAGTTCAGCGTTGGATTCGCTGAGAAGTACTTCATCAGTCTTTTGAGAGACTGAAGAAGGTTGGGTAGATTCCAAAGTTCTAACCTCAGCGTTTAAAGACGCTGAAGTAGGTTTAGAAGGGATGGCTTGAATTGGTGTGGCAGAGCGTACCACGGAACTTTCCTTCAGCTCTTCAGAATGAGCTGAGGAGTCTTCAGCATGGAATTGTTGGGGTTGCTCCTTGGTTTTCTTGATCCTTTTGGAATCAAGAGGGGTAAGAGATTGTTTCCTTTTCTTAGAAGGAATGGATTTTGTGGCCTGGGAATCAGCGAGGGGTATTGTCGCTGAAGGAGCCACAGAAAGCGAAGAATTAAGTAGAGTGAGAAGGGTAGAGAGACGTACCTCGTTGGCGACATGCTTGAAGTCGAGAACCTTAGGGCCAATCTGAGAAAGTTTCAGATCACCCTCTTCAGGATAGCTGTCCTTCAGGCCATATTGAAAGATGGCGCTGATGAATCGTGGGTAAGGAACCCATGCTGGTCGGTCAGCGGCAGAATCAACACGTTGAATGAGGTCTTCATAGATGATGGAGGCCCAGTCAATGTTGAGACCTTTCAGCAGTGCGTAACCCATGGCCTGCTGAGGTTGAGCGGCTTGATCTGAAGATCCGGATTTCGCTGTCATGCAGCTGATCAGGTGAGCGAAGATGAAGTTCATCTCGCTGGGCATCTTGGATTTCTTTATCAGCGTCAGCTTCTTCTCAGGTAGCTTGTCTCTTCCAGTCTCCCAGATGTAACCCATCGCATCAAGGAAAGCAATGATTTCTTCCCTGTCAGCGTGCTTCTTGTGGTCAGGTAATGGAGTGAAAGGATTTTCTGAGGTAGCGTTGGGGAATTTCAGGGCTTTGCGGATTATTGCGGGGGTTATCTTGATGGTGCCATACTCAGTATCGCTGAGTATGCAGTCGATGGTTTTAGATGGATCTTTGGCGGAGGGTAGGTCGGTGTGTCTGGCAGAGTACCAGAATTGGGATAAGAGACGCTGACTGGCAGGAGGTGTGATTGTCAGTGCTGTGTAGATGGGGCTATTCTTCAAAAGATTTACAACGTCGTCTAGATGGGATACCTGCTTCCGAGGAGGAAACTCGAGAAGCGCTGAGAGGTTGTTTGCCTTTGCCCAGTCTAGTTGATCCAGCTCAAACTTAACCTGAGGAGCTTTAGTGATTTCCAGTTCCTCAGAATCAGCGGAGATGGACTCAGCGGTAACATTCAGCTTTGAAGTTGCCATTTCACTGTATTATCAGTTCAACCAAAGATGTTAACAAATAAGAATTATCTTAATGTGGAAAGAAAATTTCCATTAAGATTTTTCGAATTTTGTCCATTTCATTCAGACAAAAAAGTCTTAATGAAGATTAGGGTTTTTCTTGTTTTTTAAAAAAAAAACGAATATAACACCCATAAGCCTTGTATTCCAGTTTCTTTAAAAAAATGGATACGAAAGAAGAACAAGTTTAAGATTTTAGATTTAAAACTTGAAGAACAACCATGAAATGGTTGTGTTTATAAAACCATGAAAGAAAATGATTTTATTTTTGAGTTCTTTTGTTTGATCTTGTGTAAAACAATGATAAGATCGAAAACAAGTTATTCGCATTTGATAATAGATAAGAACATATTAACCTTGAGTTTGATGAAGAAGATGATGAACAGTTCTTGAAGATTGAGAGCACAAAATGCAACAGTGTTCTTTTCTTGCGGAGAAAGATTGATTCGCGTAAAAGACAAATATAAACTTTGAGAGTGTTTATATAGGAAGAGAGTAGAGAGAGAAAAACTTGAGCGGGAAAGTTTTTCATCATGACACGGACACGTGTTTGCATTTGATTGGATAGACAACGAAACGTGCAAACGTGTGTTAGAAAAAGAGCGTGCCTGGTGTTATCCGTTGCAATGACATCACAACTGTCCTTTCACATTCTTTCGTTGTCTCTGAGGTTTTGAAAGAAAAACTCAGGGACTCTTTGGAAAATATGAAGCACTGAATAGAAATATCAGTGAGGGTTTTAAGAAATTTCAAAATATCGCTGTTAAGGAAGAGATATTCAGCGATGTAAGAATTTGAAATCTTGCATTTTCATGCGTTTTGTCAGAGAGAGAAAACATACCTTGATATCAGTTTAACCAAATTTATTCAGAGAGAAGATGATGAAATGGATTGTACAAGTTTATTTTATCCGAGAGCCTATACAAGAATGTATAAACGTATCGCTGATTAAATGTGAACCGCTGAAGATTTATCCTTCAAAGTTCAGCATTCCAAGCTCGCTGATGAGAAAGTTGAATCTTGTCTCATCAAGAGGTTTGGTAAACAAATCAGCTAACTGATAATCAGTTGGGATAAAATGAAGTTCTATATCACCATTCATCACATGATCTCTGATAAAATGATATCTGATTTCTATGTGTTTTGTCTTTGAGTGTAGCACTGGATTGTTTGCTATAGCGATGGCACTTGTGCTGTCGCAATAGATTGGAATTTTGGAGAGCTGAAGATCATAATCTAGTAGTTGATTTCTCATCCACAAGACTTGAGAACAGCAGCTTCCAGCGGCTACATACTCAGCTTCAGCTGTGGAAGTGGACACTGAGTTTTGCTTCTTACTTGTCCAACTTACCAGCTTCTTTCCACCCAGGAGCTGACATCCTCCTGTGGTGCTTTTCCTATCCATTTTGCAACCTGCAAAATCACTGTCTGAATAGGCGGTTAGATCGAATCCTGAATCTTTGGGATACCAAAGACCTAGATTCGCTGTACCCTTAAGATATCGAAAGATTCGCTTTACAACTTTCATATGGGATATCTTAGGTTCAGCTTGATATCGTGCGCACAGACATGTTGCAAACATAATATCGGGTCGGCTAGCTGTAAGATACAGTAGTGAGCCGATCATCCCACGGTACAGCGTGACATTGACAGGAACACCCTTTGTGTCCTTATCAAGTATCAGCGGTGGTGCCATAGGGGTTTTCATAGCTGAACTTTCAGTTAAGTCGAATTTCTTCAGCATATCTTTAACATACTTTCCCTGATTTATAAAAGTTCCTTTTTCAGTTTGCTTAATCTGAAGACCAAGGAAATATGTTAGTTCACCCATCATACTCATTTTATACTCATCTTTCATTCTATCAGCGAAACGAGTACAAAGCTCAGGGTTAGTAGAACCAAATATAATGTCATCAACATATATTTGAACTAAAATGATATGACCTTTTATTTTTCTAAAAAACAAAGTTTTGTCAATCTTACCTCTCTCAAATTTTTCAAGGTGGAGATAAGTAGAAAGAGTGTCATACCATGCACGAGGAGCTTGCTTCAAGCCATAAAGTGCCTTATCCAGCTTATAAACATAACCTGGACGCTTAGGATCTGAGAATCCTGGAGGTTGTTCCACATAGACTTCTTCATTCAGCTTTCCATTTAGAAACGCTGACTTAACATCCATTTGATGTACAGTGAAGTTTTTGTGTACAGCATATGCTAAGAAAAGACGAATAGATTCAAGTCTTGCTACTGGAGCAAAGGTTTCGTCATAATCTATGCCTTCCTCTTGTTTGTATCCCTGAGCAACAAGACGAGCTTTGTTGCGAGTTACAGTACCATGTTCGTCCAACTTGTTTCGATAGACCCACTTAGTGCCTATCACTGTTTTGTCAGTTGGTCTCCGAACAAGTTTCCAAACTTTGTTTCTTTCGAATTCAGTCATCTCTTCTTGCATAGCGCTGACCCAGTTTGGATCTCTGAGGGCATCATCTATTTTCTTTGGTTCAGTTAGAGAAATAAAGTTAACAAATAAACAAATATTACCTGCACTTCTACGAGTCTGAATACCAGCGTTGGGATCACCAAGAATTTGACCGATTGGGTGATTTACAGTCCATCGCTGAGCCGGAGCATGCGTCGCTGACTCAGTCTGAACTGGAGAAACTGAAGATGAGGCTTCAGCTACTTCTGGATTATCAGCTAAGAGAGGAATGCTTGCATTTGTCACTTCATTCACTGATTGCTGAGAAATAGATGGAATTTCTGAGACATTTGGATCAACTGCGGGTATAGTGTTTATAGGAACAGCTGAGACCCAAGATGTTTCAGCTTCACTATTCTGCATATTGGGAATGATAGTAGGACCATCATTTTCAGTGGTATGAGCATGAGTAGTGGGAACATCTTCTGAATCACCAAGATGAGAAAACATCCATTGATTCAGTTCTTCTGTATCAGTGTTCGGTTTAGAGTTCGCTGAACGGGATTCTTCAAACGTGACGTGAATAGTTTCTTCTACAGTTTGTCTTCTTCGGTTGAAGACTCTGAAGGCTTTGGAAACTGAGGAGTATCCAAGAAAGATTCCATCATCAGCCTTAGGATCAAACTTTCCAAGGGCATCTCTGTTGTTCAGTATGAAACATTGACAACCAAAGATGTGAAGAAAGCTGATTGAAGGCTTTCTCCCATGAAAAAGTTCATAGGCTGTCTTTTTGAATCTTTTGACTATCAGCGACCTGTTTTGCGTAAAACAAGCCGTGTTGACAGCTTCTGCCCAAAACTGAGTAGGCAGGTGAGAATCGCTGAGCATTGAACGTGCAGCTTCAATAATTGTTCTATTTCTTCTTTCAGCGACTCCGTTTTGTTGTGGTGTTCTCACTGACGAAAAGTTGTGATAAATACCCTTGCTCTCAAGGAAGGAATCAAGAGAACTGTTTTTGAATTCAGTTCCATGATCACTCCTTATTGAGCGAACAGTCATATTGTTCAGAGTTTCCATCTTCCGAACAAAGGTGATGAGTTCTTCAGGGGTGTCACTCTTAGAACGGAGAAACATTACCCATGTGTAACGAGAGAATTCATCAACTATGACCAGCGTATATTTCTTTCCAGCGATGGATTGTTTGTTAACGGGGCCAAACAAATCCATATGGAGTAGTTGAAGAGGAGATGACACTGAGGAAACTTGCTTTGACTTAAAGCTTGCCTTGGTCTGCTTCCCTTTTTCACACGCTGAACATAAGGATTCTTTGGCGTATGAATGTTGAGGTAGACCAGTGACTAACTCTTTGGATGAAAGAGTATTCAGTGTCTTGAAGTTGAGATGTGAGAGCCTCCTGTGCCATAGCCAGTTGACATCAGAAGATGCCTTTGAGAAGAAACAGGAGTTCTCAGTGGTTGTTGAGTCCATGTTTATAACGTAAACATTTTCCAAACGATAACCGCTGAGAGCTATCTTCTCCTTTTTGTCAGAGACAAAGCAGGATTCCTTAGTGAAAATCACTTTGTTATCCATGTCGCAAAGCTGACTGATGCTCAGAAGATTATGCTTCAGCCCTTCAACATATGCGACTCTTCTGAAGGATGTTGTACCATTTGAAAGTACACCATACCCTCGGGTGTGTCCTTTTCCATTTCCACCGAAAGTCACAGAGGGACCCTTCTCTTCCTTGTATTCAGCGAGCAGGCTTTTCTTTCCAGTCATGTGTCTAGAGCATCCGCTATCGAGATACCAGATACCCTTCTTAACCTGCAATACAAAGGAAGATTAGTTTTGCTTGGGTACCCACTTCGCCATGTATACGCGTTTGTCAGTGGAAGTGGTTGGAATGGGTTCAGCAGTCTTCGCAGCATTTGAAGATTCAGCTTTGTCTTTCTTCACTTTGGTCAATTTCTTGACCTCAGCGGTAGGAGTCACCTTGACCTGAATTGCAACTGGTTTGGTCTTCTTGGGTGCTATCTTCACCTTAGCTATCTTATCAGCTTTGGTGGCTGTGGGACACTTACTTGCAATATGATCGGTAAGTCCACAGTGATAACATTTCCTATAACTAAAATTAGTTCTAGGACCACTTGAGTGCTGAGCTTTTAATTTGGAATTAGAAGTGCCAGCACCAAGTACACTATTGGTTTTTGAAATAGGACGAACATTCAGTTCTTCAGATTTCTTACCAAGGACATCTACTCTGAGTCTAGGAGTAGGTCGCTGAACTGATCCAGAGGTCTGATTTCTAGAACCAGATGAATGAATCACTAAGGCTTTGGAAGCATTCAGCTTAGGTACTAAGGTACCCTTCTGAGGATTTTGATAAATAACAATTCCTTTACCTTTGTCTTTAGAGACAGAGGTAGGTTTTGAATAAACCATTTTCTCCTTGCCTTTTGAGGAGGTAGGAGTTTCCTCAGGGATTGGTGTAACCGACGAGGAGTACTGAGATGAAGAAGCGTCAGCTACCGAGGATACGAACGTTCCAAATTTAAGCATTGAACGTTCAGTGGTTGGTATTGGAGTATCATATTTATAACCCAAACCACATTTATCACTCAGAGGAATCTGAGCCTTAATTATCTCAGTGATCTTTGTTGAAGAATTACACCATCCTTCAACAGTAGCTTGTTCAGCTTTTAATGCAGCGATAGCTTCCGCTCGTTCGATTTTGACTAGCTGATTTAAATGGACTTGATCTTTAAAATCTTCTTCAAATTTAGAAAGCTTTTCTATTTGAAGGTGGCAGTTTTTAAGCTTTTCAGCGAGATCAAGATTTTGGTTTTCGACCACAGCTTTGCCGTTCATGGCTTCGTATAAACTTCTAGTCAGCAGTTCGATTTTACGGAGACTATCAGCTTCATCAATATTTACAATATTGGTAAAGAAGGAGGGTGATACCTGAATGGCGGATGTTGAAGTGGAGGGAATGTCTGAACTTTCTTCCTCTTCTTCAATCTTGGCCATGAGACATTGATTTGCTTCATCATCTTCAGAATCAGATGATGCGGCTTCTTCATCAGAAGCAGCCCAATCATAGTCAGCCATCAGGCCTTTTCCTTTCTTCTTAAAGCTTTTCAGCTTTGCATACTTCTCCTTCAGCTTTGAGTATTTGTCGTCTTTATTCCTTGGAACAAAGGATTTCTTTGTAAAAGCTGAAGGTCTCATGATTTTCTTTGACCTGCACTCGTTAGCGAAATGACCTGTCTTTTCGCAGTTGAAACAAGTAGCAGTAGCCTTATCAACAAAAGCTGATGACTTAGGCTTGTCAGCTATAGAAAGAGTTTTGTTCTTTCTAAACTTTTTCTTCTTGGCGAATCTCCTGAACTTTTTAGTTAGGAGAGCCAAGGATTCATCATCATATGAAGAATCAGAATCTGATGACCTTTCAGAGTTACTTTCTAACTCAGTGATAGTGACCACGGGTCGCTGAGTAGAAGGTTCCTCTGAGATTAAAGCAACAGGGGTGCTTTTGGAATCTTTTACAAGATTCTTCTTAAGATGGCTAGATTGCTCATGATTCAGCAATGTGCCATATAAGGTAGCAAGTGTCATTGATCTTAGATCTTTTGACAGCTTGAGACACATGGAATAATTGTCCCAGCTTTCAGGTAAACATTCTAAAAACTTTGTCAGCACTTCAAAGTTAGAATATTCCTTACCAACCGTTTTTAGATCTATAATTAAGCAATTAAAACGTTGATGAACTTCAGAGAGAGTTTCATTCTTACCAGAAATGAAGCTTTCGTATTGTCTTACCAGGTTGATCTTTCTTGAATCCTGGACTTCAGACGTTCCTTCATACTGAACACATATTGTGTCCCACATGGCTTTTGAGGATTTCAGGTTCATGACGGAATGGTAGACTTCGTCAGGAAGGGCCATGGATAGTATGGATCTGGCTTTTGTATCTATAGCCACTTTCTTCTTGTCTTCATCGGTCCAATGATGGATTTCCTTTGGAATCAGCCTTTCTGGAATAGCAGCTCTAGTTGCAGTGGCTGGAACTGCAGGATCAATTGTTACAGGGATGTGTGGGCCGTTTTCAAGATAGTAAGGTATAGTAGGGTCTACACCTTCTAAGAAGAGTGTCATCCTATTTTTCCACAAGTTGAAGTTATCTCTGGAAAATCTAGGGGGTTTTGCAAGAGAACCATTGTCTATATAGTGAGTGTTTGTGTTTGTGTTGGCCATTTTCAGATAATAGCTAGGAAGAGAAATATCTTAGATTAGATCTTGTTTATGAGATTAAACAAATCCGCTCTGATACCACTTGTTGGTCCCGAAAGGCCTATACAAGTTTGTAGAAGGGGGGGGGGGGTTTGAATACAAACACACTATTTTACTTTTCTAAATTGTTTATTGATAAATCATTAACAATTTACAGCTTGTTGCGGAAACAAGATTAAGGATAAACCTAAATCTAAACAAGTTGGAACACTAAGGTTTCTTGCACTAAGAAAGATAAGGAGATTACTAATAAAATCCTATCTTAAGAGAGATTTGAACTTGTCCAGAGTTAGCAAGTTACTTCAAATGAAGTGAGTTCATCTCTTTATATACTGCATGCATTTAATGCAATTCAGTATACACTTTACACGTGTCATCAGCGGATTGGTTGCATGTCATTGACCTTTGTTGACAACCTTAGTAGCCGCATGAATGAACAGTGTAGTATCAGAGTGGTTGTACGATTTCAGATTTTCGGAGGTTCTTTTCTGACATTTCGTACGGTGGCGTGCAAGGGAGGTTAAGACAAAAGTACTTTGTACGGAGGACTTCATGATCAACTTTCGTTGATTCAGCGATTATCATTTACTATTCAGCGAATGATAAAGTTTAGCGATAGCTGAAGTCTTGTACTTGATACTTCACGTTGAGTGGACAAATCTGAGTCTTCGCTGATCCGCATCAGTTCATTAGGAGACTTGTCGCTGGTTCTTGAGCTTAATCTTCGACTTCAGCGTAGAACCTTTGTTGACGTGAATCTTGTCTTCAGGGATCATAAGTAAACAACTAACTTATCAGCGATCACCATAAGGACTGAACAGACTCAGCGATATGGTGAACAGTGTTCGCTGAATGTTTAAACTAAAAGAGCGAGAGTTCCTATCAGCAGTACTGTAAGATCTTAGTACTTATCAGCGATAGTGAAACTCTGATACATATTGTTTACTTACAATTTTCACTAAGTATTTAAGATAGGGTCATTATCAAATCACTGAGGGTTTGGATCAACAGTAGTCTTCTGTAGATTCTTCTTGGGACTTGGTTTTTCTTGAATGATCTTGTTTGCTTCGGAAGAGCTTCTGTGGAACACCGCAGAGCTTCTAATATTATGAATATTTGGAGCTAACAATCTCCCCCTAAGTATTGAAAAATGAAAATTTGATTTTATGCATAATTTAGGCTAAGTAAAGTAGACAGAGGTTAAACAATACCTCAAAACTTTCATTTCATTTTCTTTTAAAGATTACAGAGATAAGTAACTGAGATTTAGATATTTGCATCTTTGAAGTCATTGAAACTTCTGTTGTCGAATCCCACTTCTCTAAGCTCGTGATAAAATTTGATGCAGAGTTCTCTCAAGCCGATTGTAGCATCTATTTCTCCGATCATTCTTTCTGCTGATTCTTGATCCATAAGCTCAGTACCTCTGTTCTCTTCTAAGATTGATCTGAACTTGTTCAGAGTACTGGTTGCATACTTCTGACAGTCAATTTCTACAAAAAGTCTTACTTGACCAGCAGGATCCTTATATAATAACCCGTACCTTGGTGTTGTTATGATTGAGTTGGGTATTGCAGAAGGTGGGCAGTGATCCTCTGGTGGTCTCAGACTCAGGTTTCTGACTCCAAGATCTCTTCCAAGTTGAAAGTCTATCATGCTATACAACAGAAGCTTTTCTCTCATCGCTTTTCGGAACACTTGATAGGCCCTTCTGTTAGCATCGTTGTCGAAGTTTTCTTTTGTCCAAAGTAGAAGATCTGGTAGATCGTAGGGGTTCAAGTTCCTTATATCGGCATCTGAAAATTGATTTTCGGACTTGTTCTCCCTTTTGACTTTGTAAATGTTGTACCTGATCTTTGGAAAGGTTCTCGTTTGAGAGACTTTGCAGTATATTACCTTTTCAATTTTGGACTCTGAGAAAACTTCTGCCTTTGATTTTGGCTTTGTTCTGCTGAAGGTGTTGTCAAGGTCAGCTCTGAGTTGAGGATCTTCGATGTGTGGTATAGGGTTGTTCGGATATTGCTGTTTGTAAAGGTACCTATACACCACCTCTTCCATTTCTGCATGTCGTGTATCTGGTGGTGGTATTGGTCTTCGCAGAGCATCCATTTGTCGTTTTATCTCTGCAACCCTACCCTCTGTTGCCCAGTCGTCTTCAGGTTTAGGAGTGACAAAGGCATCGAATGAGCTCTTCATCAACTTCTCTGTCGTCTGTGGCATTTGCTTTTTCTTCTGTGGTTCTTCTGTCATGATTCCCTTTCCTTTATTTTTGGATTGGGAAGGCTTAGAACCTGTTGTCTGCTTTGGACTCTGTGGGATTGCTTCTGTTGGTTTGGGTGTTGAGGTCTCTGTTGGTATGATGGGGATTGCCTCTGTAGTTTTTGACACTTCAGTTTCTGAGGACTTTGGTGGGGATGGTTCTGTTGGTTTGATTGGGGATTTGGGTTCTGTAGATGTTTCTTCTGTTAGCTCGATTGTGGTTTATGGAGGGATATCAAAACGTTTTGCAGCTCTGAAAGCGGATACAAATTCCATTCTTTTTAGGACATAAGTAGCAGAACGTTTAGATGTTTTTGGTTTGTGGGCAATGGATTTTCTTCTTGGGTGAGTTTTGGGTTTGGATTTTGGTGGAGAATGGGGAAGTTCTTCTGAGGATGAAGAAGTCAGGATTTGAACTTCAGGGACATCTTTTTCATGGACAGAGGTGGTTTCCACAGAGGCTGGTGTTTCCTCTGTGGGTCTCTGTTGTTTTTCCTGAGTTTGGGTTTGGGTGGGTGGTGCAGATGAGATTGGTACTGCAGATATTGGAGGACTGGTTGCAGCTATTTCTTTTTGTTTCTTCCCTTGTGTCTCCCCCTCAGGATGATCTGATGAATCATCATCATCAGAGTCATCCTGACCCTTATCTTCTTTACCCTCTGCTCTGCAAGTAGTGTCAGGTTTCTTTGCCCCGACTGCCATCATTTTGGCACAGAGATCATCACAAAGACCAAGAAGAGTTTGAACTTCGGCCTCTGTGTTGAACCGCATCTTTCCCACACTAGCTTTGAAGTGTTTTACGTAAGAAGCGTTGGCTATTGTGAAGGCTCTGATAAATTCTGTCATTTGATTCAAGATGCTTTGCCCAAGTTCTGTCAACTGTGCTCTGGTCATGTAGTCGGTAGGCTTCATGGCTAGAGTGGCTTCTGTTGTTTGTTCCTGAACTTGTCGTAGAGCTTTCTGCAGTTCTTCTGGAGTAATAGCTTTTGATGATGACACTTGTTCTTTCATCTTTTCCAGATATATTTTGATTGAGTTGTTGAAAGCAGAAGTTGCAGCTTTTTCAAAATCAGCAACAGCAGAGGCAGGTGTGGTGGCAGAAGTTGTGGCAACAGTCTTCATCTGGGCTAGAGTAGATTGCACCTCTGTGGACAAGTTGTCCATTTTGGTGTTTAGTTCTGAGATGGCCTTGGATGTAACTTCTGCAAAAGATTTGAAAGAGCTTTTCAACTCTTCCAATGTTTGGTTCACAGAGGTGACAAGGGTTTGGAACTCACCCCTTGATACGTGTGAACTCGTGGTAACCTCTGGAGGAACACATTCGTCTCCAGAGTTTGTCCTTGTTCCTTGGACACCTTCTGTCACCCCTGTTTGTACGTTGAGGGTGGAAGGATTTCCTTCTGATCCTCGAGGAGAAATATAAGTTTCAACCCCTATAGAAGTTCTGTGAAGGTCAGAGTCCAACTCCACTCCAGAGGTGGGTATTGGAATGTCCTTCTGTTGACTTGGAGACTTGTCTAGAGTGTCTTCGTCATTGTGCTCTCTACTCCTCTCTGAAAGGAGGTTTGGCCCTATCGTTGTGTGCGTGGCAGAGGAAACGAATTCCTCTGCAAGGATGTCAGGTGTGATTTGGGGCAATAAATCACGAACTATGGGTGAGTCATTTCTAGAGGACTCCCCAGGAATGGTTTCCCCGGTTATATTAGGCACAGAGGTTGAAAGAGTAACCTCTGGCTGGCTGGGAGGGGTTGGGATTGAGCTGTGCTGCTCTATTTCAATGATACCCTCTGCCGCTAGACCGGCGGTATCAGAAATGTGGGTTGCACTAGGAGGGGGTTGGGGATGTGTGCCATATTCTTCTTCGGCATCTTTTTCTGCAGAACCCTCTGCTGTTTTTATCCTACCCTCTTCCTCTATTGTAAAGTCTATGTTTACCTCTTCTTCTGAGGTTTCCTCTGTAGGCGCTACTGTTTCTGCTTCTTCTCTTAAGGAATCATAAATGAAATGAGATCCTATGAGTTTTCGTACGTGAGGGTGCATGGTTTGTGTACCTTGAGCTACAGAAATGACTTATGTTGTGCACATAGCCTCTATAGACTGATCCAATGGTTCTGCGACCCATCCTGATGGATCTAAGGTTTGAGCAATGTCGGGATTGTTGAGGAAGGCATTGAAATCTTCCCGTTGATCTGTATAAACTATTGGGGTGGGAGGTTGCAGAGGTATAGCCTGATCTTCCTCTTCTTGTTCGACATCTTCTGTGATTACCTGCATAGGTGATCTTAGTTTCTTCTTCTTTGACTTTCTCTTCTTTGGCTTAGGAGCTCCCTCTTCTGTTGATTTGGATTTTCGTTTGTTTTGTTTTGGAGGTGAGGGAGGTGCAGAAGATCTTGTTTCTGCAGCTTGTGGTGGAGAAGAGTGTTGAGCTGCAGAGGTTGTAGTTTCCTCTGTTGGTTTTCTTTTCTTGCTCTTCTTCTTGGGTGTTGCTGCAGAGGTTTTTCTTTTCGGAGAAGAGGGGTAAATGCTCTCTCTTTGGGCTTTGAATCGGTCTTGTGCTGAATAGTGTTTCTCTAAAGCTCTAGCCCATTCCTCTTCTGTCATCCTTTCTACTACATCTATACCTAAGGGGGCTCCTAGACGCGGGGGTGTCACAGGACTTGGTTCTGGAGTCCTGTGGACGCGTATATACTCTAATTTCCTATCCTCATCAGTTGCATATGCCAGAAGGTTCTTCGACAGAGGTCTGCAGTGGGGGTAACTGTCTTCATGCTCTGTAGGAGTATTTTTATTCATTGGGTAAAGCTTTACAGATGGCCCTTCCATTGGCCACTTCTGCATTTGAAGTAGAGGTTCGAAGATTACTCCTAAAATTCTTTGGTATTGCAGAGGAGGCAGATACCCTGGTGTGTTCCTTTTGGCCTTTTGAGTTGCGAGCATTCTGTCGATCGTATTTACTATTTCCTGCATCATGATGGTGGCATAGTCAAGTGGAATATCGTAATAGATTCCATACATGATGGTCAGGATTTGGAATGAGCTTTGGTCAGGGCTACCGGTTTTCCCTGTGAGGCAACGATTTAAGATGGAGAACAGGGTATTCCACAGAGGTGGTAGTCTGCCTCTGCGGAAATCATTGCGTTTCCTCAGGGTTGTGTTATACCCTAACATTTCCACGAATCGGCAGAGCTCCTCGTCCGTAGGAACCTCAGCATATTTCTTGATTCCAAGAAGACCTCTGGTTAGCAGGTTGAACTCCAGTGAGAACATGGTTCTGTTAAACATGAGTTCTAGGTACTCAGATTTGTCTGGCTTTGAAATATAGCCCTTTATCAAAAATCATCTGAATCAAATCGGCAACTTTGCCAAAATTGATTCAGATATCGTGCAGGGATTTTTGTTGGGGTTTTGGAAAGGAGAGGGTATAATATATGGTTTTCCATGATATTGAGGAGAAGAGCATGGGCTTCGCCGAAGGCTGTTGGTGAGGGTACCAGGTAGCAATTGTTGGATTTCAATGGAAGAACATCCTCAAAATGTTCTTTGTTCAGAAAATGTTGAAGGTTTGTGGTTGGTGCAAAGTTTGCAGAGTCGTCGGAGTTTTCTGTTTCAGCATTTACGGCGATGTTAGGGTTTTGGGAGTGCTTTGAATGCACTAGGGAGTGTTGAGAAGAGTTCGCCGGAGAGTTTTGAGCAGCGTGGGAACTAGAAGCCATTTTGCAAAGTAAAATGCTGATTTGAATATTGTTGTAGGTTCGCCGGAGAAGAGAGTGAGTAAAGATTTTGTGAGGTATGGTAACTTTGGTTTTATACTGAGTTTGTGGCCGTAGAATCTGAAAGGGTTAATATTTTGAGGTAAATAATATTTGGGGTCCGCACTTGAGTGGTTACGGCGGGTTCAACTTTCCATAGGAACGTGTTGCATGTAGGTCCAATGAAAAGATGACACGTCCTCAGTGTCAGTTATGACGAGACGTCGTGGGCGGCCTTATTAAATGCTGGGCGCGTGGGCCTCTTTACCTCCACATGATTCTCAGTTTCTCACTCGCAGAAAAGTTACCGTTACTGTTACAGAAATGCCTAAAGTAAAAACTGATAGAGGCTCTGTGATTTGAGAATCTTATTTTTCTTGCCTCTGTAGGTTGTACCTTCACAAAGAATGGTTGAAAAATCCATGGAGAGGATCGATAAATTATTTGTATAGAAACTCCTTTACAGAGGTTTTTGGACCTCTGTCAGAGCCAGCAGAGGTTCTGAGACAAGAAATTTCGTATAACTAACAATTTATAAACATTTTTGATCATCCAAGTTTTTGATTTATTTTAACAATGTTTTTAGGACATGTTTGAAAACTGGTGTCCTAGTAAATTGTTTTTGAAAAAGGTTTTGTGCAGCAAAAAGTCTTTTTTTTAAAACATGTGTTGGTCTACAAAAGTTCTTTCTTGTGGAGAGAACTCTGTAACCGGATACTTCTTTTGCAGTGCTTGTACGCGATGATTCTTTTTGATTTTGATACCTAAAAAGATTGACAGAGTTTCCAAGAATTATTGATTTAAGATCAAAGCTTTTGCCTGCAGAACCTCTGTTGGACTCAGCAGAGGCTCCGTGACCTTAAATTTCTAATAATGGAAACTCAACATTCTTTTTGATCAAATTTTATTTGGAATGTGTTTAATAATGTTTCTAGAACATATTTAGAAATTTGTGTTTCTTCAAAAAAGAATTTGTTCGAGATACTAACCTTTTTATTCTTCTTTGTCCGGCAATGTTCTTTTCTTCTGTTGTTTTCATCTCTTCCTCTGCTCCCCCTTGACTTATAAATCTCTGTAGATTATGCAAGGTCTTATTTTGCTCCCCCTTGATCTAATCATCCTTTGTAGATCAAGATTGTTTTCCTTTTCTCCCCCTTGACCTATGCTTGGTTCAAATAATCAGAAGTAAATGTATATAACATAGGTCGTGTAACAGAGGGTCTGTAAGAATCGTCAGAGGTTCTGAGGAGACTTTCAGAATCTCTGTATTTTTCAGAATTGAGATTTTAGAATTTACAACGAAAAATAATTTACAAAAACAAACAAAACAGAAAATATACATACTGTACAATATAAAGATAAAGATACTTACAGAGGTTAATCCATATTTATCATTCCTAATTTACCCACCAAGTAAATGAATCTTTTCTCATCAAGTGCCTTGGTGAATAAATCAGCAAGCTGAAATTCTGTTGGTACAAAATGCATCTCGATGGTTTGATTTTCCACATGATACTTTAGAAAGTGATACCTGATATCTATATGCTTTGTCTTTGAATGCTGTACTGGATTTGCAGAGATGGCAATCGCACTTTTGGAATCACAGAAGATGGGGATTTTGCAGATGATGTGACCAAAGTCTTTCATCTGAGTTTTCATCCATAGAACTTGAGAGCAACAACTAGCAGCAGCAACGTATTCAGCTTCTGCCGTAGATGTTGAGACACAATTCTGTTTCTTTGAAGTCCAACTTACTAATTTCCCACCTAGGAATTGACAACTCCCAGAGGTACTCTTTCTGTCGAGTTTGCATCCTCCATAATCTGAATCTGTGTATGCCTTTAGTCCAAAACCAGAGTTCTGCGGATACCAGAGGCCAAGATTTTTGGTCCCTCTGAGGTATCTGAAGATTCTCTTTACAACAATATAATGTGACTTTTTAGGATTAGCTTGATATCTTGCACAAAGACATGTGGCATGCATTATGTCAGGTCTACTGGCCGTTAAGTATAATAAAGACCCAATCATTCCTCTGTAAAGTGTGCACTCGACAGAGATGCCATTTGGATCTGAAAAAAGTTTATTTCCAGTGGCCATTGGGGTTTTCATGACAGAGGCATCAGAGAGGCTATATTTTTCAAGTATGTTAGAGACATATTTTGATTGGTTTATGAAAATTCCTTCTGATGTTTGTTTGACTTGAAGTCCGAGGAAAAAGGTTAATTCTTCCATCATGCTCATTTCAAACTCACTCTGCATGAGTTTTTCAAAATCTTTACATTTTTGTGTATTTGTAGACCCAAAAATAATATCATCTACATATATTTGTACAAGAATAATCTCATTTCCTCCACCTTTAAAGAATAGAGTTGTATCAGTGGTACCTCTGTTGTAGTCGTTATTGAGCAGAAAGGTGGAAAGTCTTTCGTACCATGCTCTTGGAGCCTGTTTCAGTCCATACAGAGCCTTGTCGAGGTAATAGACATACCTTGGGTACTTTGAGCTTTCAAATCCTGGTGGTTGTTGGACATATACTTCTTCTTGAATTTCTCCATTGAGAAAGGCATATTTTACATCCATTTGATATACTTTAAAACCTCTGTGGGCTGCGAAGGCTAAGAAAATTCTTATTGCTTCGAGCCGTGCAACAGGGGCAAAAGTTTCATCGTAATCGATGCCCTCTTCTTGGTGATATCCCTTGGCCACCAGTCTTTCTTTATTTCGAATGATCACTCCATCTTCATCCTTTTTGTTTCTGAAGACCCATTTAGTCCCTATGGCCTGTTTCCCTCGTGGCAGAGGTACTAGTGTCCAGACTTTGTTTCGCTCAAACTGCAGAAGCTCGTCTTGCATAGCATCCACCCAGTTTGGGTCGTCCTGAGCCTCAGAAATCTTTTTCGGTTCGATCACACTAATAAAGTTGGTAAAGAAACAAAAATTTGCAGAAGCTGATCTTGTTTTTACCTTATCAGAGGATTACCGATGATTTTGTTTGAGGATGGCTTTTTGTCCATTGAGTGGTTCGTGGAAGATGATCATTTGAGTCATCAAGTTGAACTTCTGTAGTTGAAGTGGTTGATGGTTCAACTTCTGTAGGAATGGGTATTAAAGTTGGGATTTCCTTCTCTGTAGGTATTGTGGTTTCATCTTCACTTCCCTCTGGTGTTTCTTCTGTTGTTGCTTCCTCTGTTGGATTTGTTAGAATTTGGATAACCTTTGTTGTAGAATCTTTTGTTGTCGTGTCTTCTGTTAGATTTTCAGTACCTGTGGTATTTGTAGAAGAGGATGTGGGATTAAATGGATCAGACAGATAGATACTTACTTCGTTTATTGGTGATTCTGCAGAGGTGCTTTTTGTTCCAGCAGAGGGATTAACGTCGTTGTTGAACATCTCTTGAAATAGAAGACCTAAATCTTCATTTGTTTTTGAGATGCCAGAGGTTTCCATGCTTAGTCCGAGTTCTGTCAGCACTTGATCAACCTCTGTCGCACAGAGATCAACCTCTGCCGAGCAGCGACAAACCTCTGCCGAGCCTTTGTCAAGCGTTTATCAAGCCGCGATCATTCTTTGTCGATCTCTCAGACCAACTTCTGGCGACAACATAAGCTTTGGCTCAGAATTTTGCGATCACCCTCTGTGGTACTGTTCACCACAGAGCCTCTGTGAAACCCGACAGAGCCTCTGTGGACTGAACCTCTGCGACCGAACCTCAGAGCCCGTAGACCAACGTCTTAGTACTTGCTGTCAGCTTTGCGCTGCTTCAGAAACACGCGCACAACTTTTTACTCGGTGCTCGGATTCGCATGAGTCCAGTTGAGTTGAACTCAGAAGACAAAGATGAAACTTTTTCATGTTTTGAGTTTGGTCTGAATCAGTGTGCTTAATTGTCAGAATCTGTGTCAAAGTCAGTAGATACTTGCTGGATAGAAAGCATCACTTCACTCTATCCATTGCCATAATTAGATCAAAATTTTGTTTCTACACACATCAGTGTAGGACCAGTACCTCAACAGATCAGACTTTGACTGGTATTTCTAATCTCTAACCCCCAGCACCATGTTTCCTTTTAATTTGAATTAACTGTGCTTCTGCATATTCCTAACAAATGTGGAATCATCAAAGATGATTACCAACACTTTTTGATTCTTACAGGATATCTGATTACAAGTTGAGCCTAAATGAGATTTATTGCTCAATTTGAGGGGGAGAATGCCAATCTGACCATATTCATGCAAAGGTAAAATCTCTAAACCTTTCATCTTTTTTAAAGAATGGTCATCTTTAAAATGATAAAACCTCTTTCAAATGGTCAAACCACTTCTAGATGTCAAAATGCTTTTTCAAATATAGAAGTTGGATTTTAAATGTTTTTCTGAGACTTCAAAGAGTCAGTATGTGGAACAATACAATCTTTAGGACAACAATTTCATGGGATCATTGTGTGAGCATATATAGAACTTCTATGGATTCACTTAAACCCGTGTTTCCTACCAAAGAAGTAAACCTTGAGTGATTAAGAGGTAAAGGGTCTACATTAAAGAGTGGGGGAGACAACTCATCTGAGTTTTTCTCATTGTGCTTAAGAGGTAAAAATGAAAAAAGAGTTTGGTTAGATGTGAGCTAAATGATAAAAAGAAAGAGGGTGTGAGAACAGAGTCAAAAGAATTATACAACTCTGCACTAACTTTTTCTGAGCCGGGAAAGCCACATTACTGATTTGTCACAAATCTTTGGTGATTATCATTGAAACAGGCAGTTAGCCCATGCCAACTCTTGAATTAACCCCACCAGCTACTCACTTCCTTCTCCACAAGGAACTGTTTCACTTTTCCACGGGGAAGCAGCACATATGCTATCTGATCTTTCTTTGAAAGGTTGGATATTGAAAAGAAGGAAAGTTGCCCCACCTTCACACTTCACTCATGCACATTAAGTCTGTGGATACCTGTTTTGACCAAACAGTTTACACACTTTTGAGCTTAATAGATAATATTCTATTTTCTTCCACACAATATCACGAATCTTTGTGATTCCACATGCTTATCTATGTGATATTGCCAAGAACAGTTTGAGAAGTTTATTTTTTAATTTACTTCAATGATAACTGGAAGTCCTGTCAGAGCGCCATCCTTGCCAACTCTGAGCATAGGCCACACAACTTTTTATAAATTGTTGTGATAATAGTTGCTATTGTGCTTCTATGTTAGATGATTACCCCCTGGTTACTTATTCTTTAAATGTAGATTCTCATGAGCAGAATGTATTTGCTACTCTTCATCTCCTAGCTGTTTATCTACTATCGGTTACTACTCAAACTGGTTATACAAGCTTTCGCACATCAAATCGTTCTCTGATTGTTTGAGTTTAATCTTTGGGAGACAACCGAGATCAAAAAGGAAAAGCAACATTCAAGGGGGAGTAGGCAAAGATCAAGGGGGAGTTAAAAATGAACTAAAGCAACTGACATTGTGGAAGATCAGGAAAAGAAGACTCACAAGACTTGAAGATTGACACACCAACGCCTCTAAAGAAAGCAAGGGGGAGACTACAAGATGATGCTTTCTTTATAAAACATTAGGGGGAGATTGTTAGCTTTAATTAGCCCCTAATTTATATGAATGTTTTATAAAGAAATAGTGTCAAGGACTTATTTGTATTTGTTGAGTGTCAAGGGCTAAAATTGTAAATAACCAATTGTAGTATTGGTTATAAAGTCTTGTTTGAGAGATATTTTAGGTTAAGCCTCTATTTCAATATATTCATACGTACAGAGAGAGAGTGTTCATCAATCCTATCTTGTAAACTCCTCTCAATCATTCAATATATTGCTATTATTATTGTTACTTGTTGAATCTGGGATCAACAGGCATCAAATTGACACTAGCTCCCAAATCACAAAGTGCTTGACCTACTTCTTGTCCTCCTATTGTGCATGGAATGGTGAAACTACCCGGGTCTTTCAACTTAGGTGGAATCTTGCTAGTAAGGAGGACACTACATTCTTCGGTCAAAGTCACAGTCTCAAACTCACCCAACTTTCTTTTTTTGTTCAAAATATCCTTTAAAAATTTAACATAGCTTGGCATTTGCTCGAGAGCTTCTACCAAGGGTATGTTAATGTGAAGCTGTTTAAAAATGTCTAAGAATTTTTTAAATTGAACATCGACATTTTTAGGCTTCATTCTGTCAGGAAAAGGTATGCTTATTGTGCATGGAATGGTGAAACTACCCGGGTCTTTCAACTTAGGTGGAATCTTGCTAGTAAGGAGGGCACTACATTCTTCGGTCAAAGTCACAGTCTCAAACTCACCCAACTTTCTTTTTTTTTGTTCAAAATATCCTTTAAAAATTTAACATAGCTTGGCATTTGCTCGAGAGCTTCTACCAAGGGTATGTTAATGTGAAGCTGTTTAAAAATGTCTAAGAATTTTTTAAATTGAACATCGACATTTTTAGGCTTCATTCTGTCAGGAAAAGGTATGCTTCGTGGATCAATTTGAGTTTGCTGTGGTATTGGCTTTGGAACAGTAGGTTTTGGAACATGTCCAAAAGTGGGAAGGTCGGGGATGTCGTTCCCCACTGTGGGGATGACAGTGACTTGAGGAGTGCCCACTGTGGGAATTACAGTGGGTATTTGAGGCGAATCATCAGACTCGAAAACGATATCTTTCAGATCCTTTCCACTCCTCAGTGTTATGGACTTGACATGTTCAGGTCCTTTTCCTATCACCTTAGCATGCTCGGTATCACTAGGTAACGTCCCTGGGGGTCTATTCTTAACTTCAACGACTAGTTGTCCTACTTGGGTCTCTATATTCCTAATGGCTGCTTGAGTTTGATTCATGAAACCTTTGAGAATAGATTCAAGTGATGGTTGAACCTCAGCGACTTGAGTTCCTCGCGGTTGGAACTGTTGTGAGGACTGTCCTTGGTGAAAGTTCTGTGAGTTCTGCCCACTGTGATGTGGGGACTGCCCACTGTCATGTTGCTGAAATCCAGGGGGATTGTGTGGTCTTTGCTGGGCATGACTCGCCCCGTGGGGTTGGAGTCTTGGATTACCAGCCCATGAGAAATTTGGGTGATTTCTCCAACCTGGATTATAAGTCTGTGAGTATGGGTTGTTTCTCGGATTGGTTCCTATAACATTAACGGCTTCGGGATTTGCTGGACAATAGTAAAAAAGATGCTCCTCTCCACAGAGGGAGCAATTTTCGGCTAGATGAGTTGCAGAATTGACTTGGCCTCTATTTTGGTTCAAAACGATTTTTGTTAAGGCCACTAACTGTGCATTCATGGTTTTGAGTGCTTCGGAATCGATGGTGTTGGTCTTTGGTACTACTGCTCTAGGATTGGACCACTCGGTATTGTTGTCGGACACTTTTTCTAAGATTTGATATCCTTCATTGTAGGTTTTACTCGTGAATGGTCCACCGGCTGTTGCATCTAAGATGATTTTGGCTGTATTGGAAAGACCATTGTAAAAGGTCTCCAATTGGATGCAATGTGGGATGCCATGATGTGGGCACTTTCGAAGTAAATCTTTAAATCGTTCCCATGCATCCGAAACAGCCTCATCTTCTTCTTGCCTAAACAAAATTATATCATTTCGAAACCTTACATTCCTCGTTGGAGGAAAGTATTTTTGCAAAAAATTATCGGCAAGTTCTTGCCAAGTGGTTATCGAGTGAGGTGCATACGAGTTCAGCCATGAATTTGCCTTATCCCTTAGTGAAAAAGGGAAAAGTCTTAGTCTTAACGCTTCATCACTCACACCTTGAAATTGAAAGGAATCAGTTATTTCCAAGAAAGATTTTAAGTGCGAGCGCGGATCCTCAGATGGTGATCCTCCAAACTGACCCATGGCTTGGATCATTTGAAACATCACCGGTTTGAGTTCAAAATGAGTTGCAACAATGTTGGGTCTTAAAATTCCGGAGCTCAAATCACCAACTCCAGAAGTAGCGTAGTCTCGTATTTTTCGATCTTTGCTATCAACAATCATCACCGTGGTCTCCACTATAGGTGGTGGTATTGCTGCCATGTTTACAGTGGGGATCACAGGGGGTTGTCGATTTGTGTTCTTGTTTTTACGTCTTCTTCGAAAAGTTTTCTCTATTTCAAGATCGATTGGTACCAAAGGTTCGTGTTGTTGCCGTGGCATGCAACACGAACAGCTTAGAAAAACGAGTTACTCGGGCTCGAACAAAAACTAATGTCTTGAGATTTAAAATCACGCCAGTCCCCGGCAACGGCGCCAAAAACTTGGTACGTGCGAAATATGTGTTTTAATCGCAGTGGGTTGCAAACTGTCCACAGTGGGAAGTACAAGTGTACACTGTCCACTATGATCGTCACAGCAAGTAATAGTTGGTAAAATACCAGAATCGAATCCACAGAGACTGGACAATCAAGACAATATAGTTCTCATGAGCTCCTTTTGCAAGTTTCAATTAGAGAGGAAGCAATAGTTTGGTTTGTTTGGTGAAATAGCTACTTTAACGATTTTACTAAGGTTTAAAAGAAGGAATGTAGGTTAGATTTTCCCTAGATTTTATATTAAATACCTGATCCTAAAAGTGATCCTTTTACTTGAGGTGGGCATTTTCGCTAGAAAAGCCCGGTTACAAAATACTCACACCGTTAGATAAAAATCTCATACTCTTAGTAATTGTTGTTTTATCAATGGTAATCTCAAAATGGACCTTTTCAGGCCTCGATGGAATGTGTAGATACAAATACTCTAAGTGTTTTTAGAATACACCAACTAGCTTGCCTACTACTCCAGTGGGTTGAGATTAGCTCACTGTGCCGACCTCACTTTCGTAAGTGTCATAAGAATTCTTTCGAATCCCCTAGCATCATTCAAGCTCGTGTCACTGCGTTCTACTTATTTCTAAGTTAAGAACTAGACTTTAGATCATTGCAAGTGATCGGCTTGTTCGCATCCTTGGGTAAATATCGAGAATGAATGACCAAAACAATAATTATTCTAAGTATAAAGATTACTCAAGCATTTTTAATAAAATCCAGGTACTTCTCATTCCTACATCCCAAAGGATGTTTAGCCCATAACTAAAGTAAAGAAAACAAAAGAGTAGAAGTTACACATAATTAAACTGAAAGTGACTTGAATTAAACCCACAGTGGGGAACGAGAAGTCGTCCCTGTCACTGTGTACTTCGAACTACAAGTTATACTAAGGAAATAAAATACAGAATTTTAAAGCTAGCTACTGCAGTAAATGAAAGACTAACACTAATGTAGTAGTTGAGAGAATTTAAGACTAAGCCAAGCATATCATAAATGACACCCAAGTGCTCCTTTATATACTAGGAGAAAGAGTTGAGTATTACACAAAGAGGTGGGTTTTTCTAATGGGTAAAGACTGCAGTATAATGACAGAAATCAGCACTTTGGACAATCCTTTTACCCAATAGACCCTTCACCAAGTCAATCTCTAAGTACAAGAAGGTGTACTTGTTGTCATCTTTAAGGAAACTACTTTGTACTTCTCCAGCCCATATTTCCCTGCCATTTGAACCTTCTAAACTCCAGAATACTTGCATCCCAACTACTAGTTTCTTTTGTCTTCTTGCTCTGCTCGAATAGTGGGAAACCGGAGTGGGCACAACAGTGGTCACTGCAGGATAAATCGTGAAAAACACCCAAATTCCACCAAATAATTTATTAAAGACTATGGTTCACTCTTTTTACTCATTTTCGAGAATTGTTCCAAGAATGGGGGTTTTTAGAAGCGGAATGGCTAAAATTGACAAAATAAAATAGAAAATTCAAGGAAATAATAACTCTAAAAATAGAGTTATCAGATATTTTAATTAAATTTTTGGGATGGTTACGATAAATCATTTATTTATTTACATGATTTCAAAATAATATTTTTACCGTCATAATAAGGGATAGTTATTATTGAACACTTCGATTTTAGATGATTTATATAAATCATATATTTTCTAAGGAAAGGTGTTTATGTTAAGACATTTAATCATGTGAATGATTTAATAAAAAAGTCAAAGTGACATCCTTGAGTTTAATATTTATTGGAACGTCTTAATCAAAATGGAGATTTATAAAACTATGAAAGGGTTAATTGATGTTTTGAGACGTCATCGATTTACAGACTTGGGATTTGACTAAAGTTGGTTGGGTTTTGACCAATGATTGACTTTTACCTCGTTTGACCCATAAGGATTATTAACGATGAGATCAAATGGAGATATTTGAGATATTATAATGCTCGAATATGGTTTGACTTTAGGCCGTGTCGTTTCGAACCATAAGTTTGACTTTTGGAGAATTAAGTCATTAATTAGATATTGTGGTATGAAATGTGTAGGTCTTGCTTTAGAAGCTATTGGTAGTCGATCTAAGCAATCAAGTGAGTCTTCATGAGACTTACAATGAGATGCATACATATGTACAGATTTATTTTGTGCATTATATGATTTCTATGGTGAATGTTATGCATGAAAATGATTCAAATACATGTCATCGGTATATGTTTACATATATTTTGTGGAGCATGCATGCTAATTGTTTTCCGGTTTTTAAACACATTTAGCATGCTTGAGTTTTCAGTTGGTTTATATTGTACAAATGGTACATGGTTTGGAGTATGAGATGTCAGTTTGGTTTGTCACACTTAAGGGGAGGCACGACCCCGAAATGGGTGACCGACTCTGTATGAGCCGTATACACTGGGGAATGCCTATGGCATAGCAACACGACCTTGCAGTGGGTTATTGGCTATAGGCGATCCGTACACACCCAAGGAATGTTTGCAACCTATCAGTCCTTACTTGATGAGATAACTATGAGGTCTCATTTCTTTCAGTGTTACATGTTTTCAGAAAATGCATATTGTTTTATATGAAGTTTTGTAACAACCCAAATTCGATAAATCATAAATTATAACATTACAACCAAACGATCCCAAAACTTTAATACAATACAACGAATCTAACTCCAAATACACAGCGGATAAACCCCTTCACAACTGAGATGCTATAGGAAGCCCGACGATGAACTGCAAGCCACCACTAGACTACTCCTCTTTTACAGTGCCACCTCTTTTCATTCTCTCTAGATGAAACCTCAAACAAAACTCCAATCCTGAAAATGGTTTTAATTTTTGAAAAAAACGAGGGTTAGACCATGAGGTCTAGTGAATTCCCTCCCGAAAACAGTTTAACAACAACATATATATGTATGCAAACCGCCTTAAATGCCCATAAAAACATTTCATCCAATCAACATCACACATGGGTAATTGCACAGTGTTCGTAGACCATCTCTACCACACGGTTGTATCCACGATCGGGGCCCAAGCCGACTCCCCTTTCGCCTACGGGGCCCAAGCATACTCCCCATTCCCACATACACAGGAAACGGATTCCATGCATACGGGGTGAATAAATCAACTCCCAAGGGATATATGATATCCCAAGGTACACTACTCCCACTGTGCAACCCGACTCCAAAACATCATGTCAAGTAATGGATAATATCACGTAAGCCAAACATGTGCATTTATAAACATTTTCATAACATGTGTGTATTTATAAACAGTCCCACATCATGTAATAACAAAGCTTTTCATAGTGTAAAATCATGCCATCATGCTCAATACCAAATTCAGTTATGAAAACTTTAGGAAAAACATTTCATTTGCACAACAGAGTTAAGGGAACTCACCTGAGCTTTAGCAAATCGACACACGCTCCGAAACCCACTTTAGCTCAAACCGAACACCTGAATTGGATGACATAATAGTGGTGTTAACCCATCTAATTACATCCCAAACATCCCTAGTAAACCCCAAAACAACCCTTAGATGATACCACAACCTTAGCCTTAAACAGTACGCGAAACAAGAGCCGAAAACACGCGACAAAGTTTGGCGTTGATGCCCACGCTAGCCCACTCGCGCCAAGAACCGCGCAGAGCACTGGCCAGACCTTGGCGCTACTGCTCGCATGGGTGGACCCGTGCCGCCATCCGTGCATAGCTCCTGCACTGATTTTTCAGCCGAAAACTCACCCTTTTTCAACCCCAACTCATCCTAAATCGATTTTAAGCCTCTAAAAAGAGATAATTGATGTTCTAAACCTTTCCCCACAATTTCCAATCATCAAAACGACATTTAATCCATGAAATCAATCCATTGATTAATAATTTCAAACCCAAAAATCCAAGAACTCCATTAAAGCCATTTTCAGAGATTTCTATGCAAAAAGATGAAGTTCCTCAGTCACTTACCAATACCCATGAGAGAAAAACAATATCAAACTCTTAGGGATCAAAATCCAAATCTAAAACACATAAATTCCAAGGAATCCATCCAATGATTCATCCTTTTCATCCCAAAATCCATATTCTTGACATAACTCATTTCTACCATTGAAATGGTGAATGATTCTTAAAAGGAGTTAGTAAACCAACAGAAAACTCATCAAGTATTCCACTTCCATAGAAAACAAACTTAAGACTTCTTAATAATTTACTTACAAGATTCCCAAACAAAATCCTCACCAAATCAAACAAGAAGATAAAGAGTGGAGAGGAAAACATACCTAGAAGATAAGGGCTTCAAGACTCCCAATGCAATTCTTCTTCCTCACCCTCCAATTAGGGTTCTTGGTCTCTACCATTCCTCTCTCCAAGCATCAGCCGTTTTCAAGGATTAAATGACAAGGGTTTAGGGGTTTTACCCCATTTTATATCTCAGATTTGCTATCTAGTCCAAAACTTTCACTTGAAAGGTTATGAATGAATACAAACTGTTCTTGCATTACAGTTATGAACTTTTTGTAAATAGTTATGAAATTTTATAAAATTGTTATGCATGGATATGAATTGTTCTTGTATTACACTTATGATTTTTTTTAAATGCTTATGAATGGTTATGAATTTTCATTTATTAAGGAACTAATAATTCATAAGAACTTGAATTATTCCTAAAAATACGGTATATGTGGTAATCGAATAAGATATTTAAAGCATTAATAATTCCAAATAACCTGAATTATCACTAAAAAAACGAATATGGAAAAAAAGACCCAAATACCATTGGTTGTAAGTTTGTAACCTTTTTTGGGTTTACAAAGCTGGCTATATATATATATATATATATATATATATATATATATATATATAGAGGAAAGTTCAAATAAAAACTCATTTTCAATTGTGAACATGAGGACATATTTTAGCCCTTCCATCTCTATTGATCCAATGATCCATATTAAATAGAGTTTTTAAGAAATTATTAATTAAGGTGATTAGGGATAAAATGGGAAGATAATTTAAACACTCGCATACCATGTTTGACTTTTTATTTTCTTTTTTAATTAAAAACTTTTACCCCCCTTAAAGTTTAAAATAAATTATCTTAAAAATTACTAATATTTTAATCAAACAAATTACATCAAAAAAATAGAATTTCGTGCTCTTCGATATGACATCCATCTCGATATGGTTTTTTCTTTACTTTAACTGTTTTTACGTGAAATGCTATGTATGTGTTATATTCAGTATGAATATGTATGCACGTTTCCTGGTGTCCATATTCAGTATGAATAAACAAGGGGAACGTTCATTCACTATTCATGACGAATAACACAGTATTCAAAATGAATAATACAACATTCAGGATGAATAATACACGAATTTCTGATTCATGTATTATTAAACATGAATTGTGTATTATTCACCTTGAATGTCGTATTATTCAAGATGAATAATATATGGTGTCCACATTCAGTATGAATAATACATCATTCAGGGTGAATAATACACGATTTATGAATTCGTTTATTATTCATCCTGAATGTTATATAATTCATTCTGAATACTGTATTATTCATCCTGAATATTATATTATTCATCATGAATAGTGAATGAACGTTCACATTTGTTTTTCATACTGAATGTGAACACTTGAAGATGTGCATACATATTCATAAAGAATAAAACCAAGTTTCGATTGTAAATCGGAAAACAAAAGAGAGTGCGTCATGTGTTCACACCTTCACGGGTCATTCATATATTATTCATCATGAATAATGTATCATTCAGGATGAATAATACAACATTTAAGGTCAATAATACACAATTCATATTTAATAATACATGAATCAGGAATTCGTGTATTATTCATCCTGAATGTTGTATTATTCATTTTGAATACTGTGTTATTCGTCATGAATAGTGAATGAACGTTCCCCTTTGTTATTCATACTGAATATGGACACCAGGAAACGTGCATACATATTCATACTGAATATAACACATACATAGCATTTCACGTAAAAGCAGTTAAAATGAAGAAAAAACTATATCGAGATGGATGTCATATCGAAGAACACGAAATTCTCGTTTTTTTGATGTATTTTGTTTGATTAAAATATTAGTAGTTTTTAAGATAATTTATTTTAAACTTTAAGGGGGTAAAAAAATTTAATTAAAAAAGAAAATAAAAAGTCAAAGATGGTAGGCGCAAATTTAAATTTCCAGATTTGTCCCTAATCACTTCTCAATTGCTTTCATTAAGTTTTAACCATTGATTAATTTTACAAATCTTGATCAATGGTTGTGACTTGTCCTCATGTTCACAATTGAAAATGAGTTTTCATTTGAACCCACCCCTATATATATATATAAGATATGTTTATTTAATATTATATTAATAGGCTCGGGTTTAAGGAAAACCTCAATAAAACGGAAAACTAAAGAACACATAATAGCCATTCATTTGGACGGTATGCACTTGTGCGTACAAGTAATTTATAACATGTATACGTGCATATGCACAAGACCACAAGTGCATAATGCACTTGTACATAAAAACAAAAGTATGCATAAGTGCATACCGTCCAGATGAAAGACCATTAAGATGTTTTTCAGTTTTTAGTTTTCTTCTTTGAGGTTTTCCCTGAACCCCTCTCTCTCTCTCTCTCTATATATATATATATATATATATATATATATATATATATATATATATATATATGTTGCCTTTATATTATACGTAGATGTGTGAAGATAACTTTATTCACAAAATATAACCTAAACCTAATACTTATACAATATAAAAATATCTAACAACTTATCCAAAATTCTTGTTTATTGGGATCTCAAGTTTATACATACTTAGTATATAACAATGTATAAGATATTGGGAATAGTAGGATTCATTTTGACATTTGTTTTTTCTAGTTTTAAAAACTATGGCACATATTTTGGAGATGTTTTTATCTATTTAAAACGAAATATATAATAGTAATTTATTTATTTATTTAAAAGGAAATAATAAGAATTTGTTTAGGTGGAAAATGATTAATGAGCACCGTAAATATATAAAACTTAAATTTATTTTATTTTACAATAATTTAAAGAATATAAAAATTATGATAATTTATAATAATATTACTTAATTATGGCATCATATTATTCTTAAAATATTATTTATTTAAATAGAGTGTCAGTCTTTTATTAAGTATAAATAAATGTCTTTATATAATCCGTTCTCATCTAACACACCATGAAGAACATGTTTTCCTTGCTTATGTTGTGGCTTGTTGTCACAACAAAGGCAACTCTAGTGTCTAACTCTACAAAAAAGGGTTGTCCCCTTTATTATTTTACTGTCTACATCATAAACGGTTTTATTCAATTCATGTACAATCACGTGACGATGATCTTGGAAACCATAGATACACATTGGAGCTTTTGCGTTGACCTTGTTGAAAGCACTTTGTATTATGAGCATTTCTACACGGATTCTAAAAGTGCTTTTTTCAATTTTTTTTGATAGAGATACAAGTAACCAATTCTGTAAAAATACTGATCCATGGGAGGAACAAACATGTTACTGGTTAGTTAGAGACGATGGTTTTTATTTGTCACAAGCAGACAAACCGTTTCCAGATGAATGGAACAAGTTACATAACTGGTCATAAGCTAATGATGCATGTAATTTTATCAAACAAATTCAAATAATGATTAAAACAATCTATTATTTCTCATTTCTTTCATTCTCTCTAACCTCTAGCTTGTGGTAAGAGAAAAGTATATATTACCCCATACCCTTCTTATAAATGAAATATACTTGATTTGGTTAATCGAGTTTTCTTGAACGTAACTAAATATATAAAAGAGTAAACTCTACTTTTGGTCCTTAAGGTATATTGATTTCTTTGAAACAAGGACCTATGGTTTCATAATTAGACTTTTCGTCCTCATGGTTTTGATTTTGCTCTGAAACAAGGACCTGACCACTAACCCCATTAAAAACCCCCGTTAGAGTCGGGGATATTTTCGTCTTTTCAGCATTTTGTCTCTCATTTTGTAATTTGTTTTGTTTTTCCTTACTTTTACAAAAACCATCAAACTATAAGGACCTGTTATGTATTTAACTATATTATATATATATATACACACACATCACACAGAGGGTTTTATATTTGTGTGTGTGTGTGTGTATATATATATATATATATATATATATAGAACTGCTTTCTTGATCATCTAAACCACACCATTCCTCCAATTTCGGAACCGAAAGTATCTGGTTCAAGTATTTGGTATCAGGGTGAAATGGTTTCGTTGGCGGTTCATGTTTCTTTTTAGGAGGTGGTGGTGGTGTCGCCTTGTTAACGACAGCAGGTGGTGGCTTAGGTCGCGACAAGGGTTGTTTAGCGGTTGTAGATGGCGGTGGTGTTGATGAAAGGGGCGGGGGCGGGGGCGGTGATCGGGCTGCAATATGATTTGGAATCGAGGGTGGTGACTTGGGTGTAGGAACAGGGGGCGGCGGTTGGGGCTTAGTTGTAGGAACAGGGTGGTGGTGGTTGGGCTGCAACATGGTTTGTAATTACAGGTGGCGACTTGATTGGGGAGGGTTTGGCCGGAATGTGATTAAAAGCCGAAAACGGTGGCGTTTTAGTAGAAACCAACACTGGTTGGGGATCTATCATGTCGTTAACCCTCTGGATGGGTTTTATATTTGTGTGTGTGTGTATATATATATAGGGGTTAAATCATGTGCGAATCAAAAATAGGTTGAGAACCGTGGGAACCGATCTAAGCCGTCATTTGGTTTTGATCCTACGGTTTTAAAAACATAAAAATTCATTCATAGGTTGTCACGGTTCTCAACCTATTTTTGCCTATAATAATGTCCATAGATTAAAATCAATTAACGACTTAGATTGGTTTTCACGGTTCTCAATCTATTTTAGGTTATCATTTGATTATCGTCATATATATATATATATATATATATATATATATATATATATATATATATATATATATATATATATATATATATATATAAACAGATAACTCAGATAACGAGTCAGTATACAGCATATATAGCGATAAGGATGAAAAAGATTTAACAAAAATAACATATACATATGTTAATACAGAAATAATAGAATGTGAACATGACTGGATAGACAGAAGAGGTAATAATTATATAAAATGTTACAATTGCGGGTATTACCCTAGCATAGATAAAAGGTCACAATGTAACATTTGTTTCAAAGAAATATGCTATTTGTGTCTTAAAAAGTTATTTAATCAAGAAATAACAATAAAAGAAACAAATAAAAAGAATAAAACGATAGACACGGATATATATTATGAGAAAATAGAAAAATTAGAAATAACAATAGAATTACATAGACTAAAAATTGATAATATAGAAAGGAAGTTAAAACATATAGAAGACCTAGTTGAAAAGAAAAAGGGAATGGAAATAGTTAACATGTCTCAAGAACATGAACAAACCTTTATCCAAACAAAAGGATTCACAGATATGATTCATGTACAGTGTAGATTATGGCTAGATAATAATAAATTTGTGGATTTAACAGCATTAGTAGATACAGGAGCAACAAAAAGTGTTGTATCCTATAGTCTAATCCCTAAATAATATCATAAACCATTATCTTACAAGGTAGTTACTAGAACAATTGAAAGTAGACTTATAACTATTACACATTATATACAACCAACTGGAATACAGTTCCTAGACTTTGCAGGAAACTACACAATTAAATATGAAATACCACAGGTAAATATTAATCCAGAATACATAAAATCCTCAGACTTTATTTTAGGATTAAACTTTTTATTCGGATTAAATGGTGCTATTACTCTTACAAGAAACTTTGTAACATTAAGTAAACATATTTACAGTTTTCCTACAATGATTCTAAAGAATGGCCAAAATAAAAACTTCGTCGAAAACGAATCCATAAAATTGCTCACAAGTTTTCTAACACATGAATTAGAAAAAGGTATAGAAATTACAAAGAGTATAAATCACCCTATGATTTTACATCTAGAAAAGATAGGACTCATAGGAGAAGATATAAAAAATTCAAAGGTTAAACATATATGCAAATTTAAAATAAAAAACCCAGATGTAACAATTCGAACCACTAATATAGCATATAGCCCTTTAGACAAAGAAGAATTTAAAAAACGGATACCAGAAATGCTAGAACAAAAATTAATCAGAAAATCGGAAAGTCCTCGTAGATCTGCAGCATTTATGGTAAGAAATCATGGCGAAATAAAAAGAGGAAAAGCCCGAATAGTTTATAATTATAAACGACTCAATGATAATACAGAAGATGATGGATACAATATTCCTAACAAAGACAATTTATTAAACCTTATACAAAAGAAAAGAATTTTCTCAAAATTTGACTTAAAGTAAGGATATAATCAATTACAGCTTGAGGAAACCTTCAAACCATGGACAACTTTCACATGTTTAGAAGGACAATATGAATGGAATGTTCTTAGTTTTGGACTCAAGAACGCACCATCCATTTTTCAAAGATTCATGGATAGTATATTTCTTAAATATAATTTCTGTTTGGTTTACATTGACGATATATTAGTTGCAAGTGAGACAATACAGGAACATGAAAAGCATCTACCGCAGATATTTGAAGAAATAAAAAAGAATGGTATTATAGTATCCAAAAGAAAAATGGACTTATTTAAAAGAAAAATATCTTTTCTTGTCCTAGAAATCGGCAATGGAAAGATAGAATTACAATCCCATATTTCTACAAAAATATTAGTCTTTCCAGAAAAAATCGAAGGACTTAAATTACAAGATGCGATAAGCTCGCAATTGTTACAAACATAAGAGTTTTACAGTTCTCCACAGATTCCAAGATCTTCAAAAAGTATACCAAATATTGGTATTGCACCTTACACACCTACAAAAACCCCAACCAGGGGCTATACACAGTCTAGCAGAACAAAGGATATACATGCTGAGGCTATGATAGCATTTGGTAACCATGTGTTACAAAAATGTTTTGATTCGAAGAAAAAATTCAGGCCCTTGATTGGGACAATTAACAGAAAAACAACAATGTTTGCTTGATAATGTCTGGCATATTCAAACCATGCCACAAGCAACCTCATTCAAAGTACAAATCCTAGACAGCGGTGGTCCCTTTTTTTTGTATGGGATATACTATGAAGATCTTAAAGGAGTGTAAGAAAAAACTAGATTAATACTAAGGAGATAGAGAGAGAGTTTAGAAGGCCATATGAGAGAATGCTTCTAATATTTCTCAAAGGTTTTCTTGGTGTCTTTACAAACGAAATTATTTATAGGCAGAATGAAAACACTATACTAATGACACGTAGCTAACCTATACACTAGGATAAATTATCAGCTCTTTGAATTATTACTTCCACTAGACTAAAAGATAAGTCGACAAACAAGTCAGACAAATTAATTTGTGAAAAAGTCTTAAAGGTAAAAAGCTATGCCGGCCACTTTTCTTTGTATTATTGGTGTGTGTGTAATCGACTGTGAATACGTCATTGTATCTAGAAGTCTCTGTGTGTGCTGTCGATGGACTGTGGTGAGCCGGGCTCGGTGCTGGCATCTTCTGGTTCATCTGTATTGAAAATGTGAATAGGACTGGAATCATCTTCTCCGATGAATGGGAGAATCATAATCCAGTTGGTGTGTGTCCATATTTGTGTATAATGACCTTCTGCAATTAATTTGTAATTTTTACACCATGCTAGGTTGAAGGCCCATGGTATCGGTGGTGTCTTTTGTCCGTACGTCATCACCTCTTCAATCTGTTGTTGTATTGGTTTTGTACTGCCGCTGTTGTTCCACCATGTGTACTCTGTGCTGCATGCAAGCCTTTTTAAGTTCTTCTGTTCATCTTCTTTGTGGCTTATGAAGATACGCTTTCTTGCAGGCCTGTACGTATGTTCGTCTGCTTCTGGGAATGACGAGAAGAATTTACATCCTATCATAGTGCTTGATGAATATGATGCAATATTTCCGACTACAAGAATGAATTTTTCTCCGAACTTGTCAAGAAGTGCCTCTGTTTTTGGATTTAGGCTGAACTCCATGTAATCTATCATTCCGTGGTGATAGAAGTTCAGGATATATATATATATATATATATATATATATATATATATATATATATATATATATATATATAATATGGCTAATTACATAACAGGTCCTTGTAGTTTGATGTTTTTTACAAACTTAAGAAAAAAACAAAAGGAATTGCAAAAAGAGGAATAAAACTATATTGGATGAAAATACCCCTGACTCTAACGGAGTTTTTTTTAACAGGGTTAGTGGCCAGGTCCTTGTTTCAGAGCAAAATCAAAACCATGAGGACGAAAAGTCCAATTATGAAACCATATGTCCTTGTTTCAAAGAAATCAATATACCTTAAGGACCAAAGGTAGAGTTTACTCTATATAAAAAGATAGACCGAACAAAAGAATATGCATCCGTTCGCCTTAAGGATGAATTCCAAGCATAAAACCACTTAAAATGTTACTAATGGTTTCTCTTCTATATAAAATGACGGATTTCTAATCATTACCGGAAGAATGTCGACGTTTAGATTATCGAGAGATATTGTCACCGTTGGATTACCGACGGGTGAGAATTATCGACGGACTATGGAAGGGGCTTCATCAATAGATTACCGACAGTTGTATATTCCTAGTATTGTCGACGGGATTCCATTTGTGATCCATCAGTTAATTCTGATTTATTTCTAAAAGATAATTTAAAATGGGATTAGTACGACTAAGAAAAAACATGACCAAACAATTAAATGAACATATTTCCCTAAAAATGTTATGTAAAAATTTTTATTATAAAAAATAAAAGTATAAGTTATATTATATATTTATATATATAAATAGAAAAAATGTACGTACATATAATATTATATTAATATATGGTTTACACGAGAAGTTAAATTTTTTGCAAGAAGTTTCAATATCATATATGATTACACGTGCGATCCACAAACTTAATCATATTTGATTAAACACACCCAATTGTGTAATCATATATGATATTGAGAGTTCTCGGCTTTTCGCAAAATATTTAACTTCTCGCATGATTCTTCCTCTATATGTATATACATATATAGTGTTAGGTTCATTTGAGAAGTCTAAATATTTTGAGAAATAAAGAAGTAAAAAAACACGGGAGTGTTCATATATGAATGTTCATATATGAACGTTCATATATGACTGTTCATATATGAACGTTCATATATGACTGTTATATGAACGTTCATATATGACTGTTATATGAACGTTCATATATGACTGTTATATGAACGTTCATATATGAACGTTGGAGTGTTCATATATGAATGTTCATATATGACTGTTAATATATGAACGTTCATATATGACTGTTATATGAACGTTCATATATGAACGTTCATATATGACTGTTCATATATGAACACTCCCGTGTTTTTTTACTTCTCTATTTCTCAAAATATTTAGACTTCTCAATTGAACCTTTTCCTACATATATAAATATTATATATAATATATTTTTAAATAAGCTGGTATATAGTAATATAGACTATAGAGCCTCATTCTTTTGTTAACCACCTCATTAGTCTTAAACCAATCATCAACCAATCAAATTACTCCTTTCTATTTGGTTGATATACACAACTCATGGAAGAGAGGGTAAAGTTGGTATTTCATGTTCATATCCACATTCCTATTTTATTTCCTTATTTCTCTCATATATAATAATGGATTCCATATTCCTATTTGTACCTTATTTTTCTTTTATTTATTAGGGAAATTAATTAAAATGCCAAAAGTCCAACTTCAAGTTATCAAAATGCCACAAATCTCTCTCAGTTTGCAAAAATGCCATTTTTTTCCGCGATTGAAGCCCGCAATCGCGGGCCCAGGGACCATTTTTGACACTTTTTGAAACTTGCAGGGACCAATTTTGAAACTTTTGGCCCGCGTTCACCCGCGTCGACCACTGTTCACCCGCGTCGACCACTGTTCACCCGCGTTCGACCAATTTTATGAATTTAAAATGAAATGTTACACTTTCAACCCCTATACTTATTTACTAAATTTACTTTATACCTTTTACTTTCATTATTTTAATTTTACATTTAACACATATAATCGTTTATTAACTAAAATACGTTAAAAAAATACGTTTTAATTTTAAAAAATTACACCATTATAATCGTCTCTTCGATACGTTCGAAATGAGCCAAATCTTGAATTTTTTTGGATTTATATATTTTAATATATATCATATACAGTTATACACTACAAAAAAAATATTTTTTATATTTAAAATTCATACCTTTATAGTTAATTATTTAATTTATGGTACATCTCTTATTTTTTTTTTCAATTTTGTTTTACACTCCTATCGCATTAACATAATAATAATATATTAACTAATTCATTAAATCGTTTTAAATTATTATTATTTGAATGTGTTTATAGATATCGTGAATGGCAATAGGAGAAGGTTTTACGAGAAGAATATGAAATGGGGTTTTGACAAGTTGGTATCACTGGACTCATTTAAGAATTGTGAAAATGGGTATTTGACGAATGATGATTCATGTGTGTTTGGAGCTGAAGTATTTGCAGTTACAGAGTATGCACAAAAGGATCGATAATAAAATAAATAAAACGTATTTTAACTATAAGGGTGCGTTTGGTACGCAGACTGGATGGGACGGGACGGGACAAAAAAAAATAGTTTCATGTTTGGTATGCCATGGGACAAAAATCAGATGGGACAAAAATCAGATGGGACAACATGGAACAAAAACAAGTTTTAATGGGACAAAACATAAGATTTTTTGTTCCACCAAAATAGGTGGAACAACATGGGACTAAAACATCAGATTACTAAAATACATTTTTTTCCAACGTAACTTAGATTAAAATTATCTCCTCCAGTTCAGTCCCATCCAGTTACGTCCCGTCCCATCTAGTATGCGTACCAAACACTACCTAAAAGTACAACTGTATATGGTATATATTAAAATATATAAATCCAATAAAATTCAAGATTGGGCTCATTTCGAACGTATCGAAGAGACGATTATAATGGTGTAATTTGTTAAAATTAAAACGTATTTTTAACGTATTTTAGTTAATAAACGATTATATGTGTTAAATGTAAAATTAAATTATGAAAGTAAAAGGTATAAAGTAAAGTTAGTAAATAAGTATAGGGGTTGAAAGTGTAAATATGAAATCAAAATCACAATTTGAAATTGAAATTTACATTTTCAACCCCTATACTTATTTACTTACTTTACTTTATACCTTTTACTTTCATAATTTAAATTTTACATTTAACACATATAATCGTTTATTAACTATAATACGTTAAAAAAATACGTTTTAATTTTAACAAGTTACACCATTATAATCGTCTCTTCGATACGTTCGAAATGAGCCCAATCTTGAATTTTTCTGGATTTATAAATTTTAATATATATCATATACAGTACATAAAAAATATTTTATATATTTAAAATTCATACCCTTATAGTTAATTATTTAATTTATGGTACATCTCTTATTTTTTTTTCAATTTTGTTTTACACTCCTATCACATTAACATAATAATCATATATTAACTAATTCATTAAATCGTTTTAAATTATTATTATTTGAATGTGTTTATAGATATCGTGAATGACAATAGGAGAAGGTTTCACGAGAAGAATATTAAATGGGGTTTTGACAAGTTGGTATCACCGGACTCATTTAAGAATTGTGAAAATGGGTATTTGGCGAATGATGATTCATGTGTGTTTGGAGCTGAAGTATTTGCAGTTACAGAGTATGCACAAAAGGATCGATGTATTTTCAACGTAACTTAGATTAAAATTATCTCCTTCAGTTCAGTCCCGTCCCGTCCCATCCAGTTCAGTCCCGTCCAGTTCCATCCCGTCCCATCTAGTATGCGTACCAAACGCTATCTAAGAGTACCATAAATTAAATAATTAACTATAAGGGTATGAATTTTAAATATAAAATATTTTTTATGTAGTGTATATGATATATATTAAAATATATAAATCCAAAAAAATTCAAGATTAAGCTCATTTCGAACGTATCGAAGAGACGATTACAATGGTGTAATTTGTTAAAATTAAAACGTATTTTTAAACGTATTTTAGTTAATAAACGATTATATGTGTTAAATGTAAAATTAAATTATGAAAGTAAAAAGTATAAAGTAAATTTAGTAAATAAGTATAGGGGTTGAAAGTGTAACATTTTAATTTAAAAATAAAATTTGGTCGAACGCGGGTCAAATTTTCAAAAATGGTCCCTTGCAATTGAAAAGTCACAAAAATAAACCATCGCGGGATTTCTTCGCGATCGCGGGATTCCATTTTTCAAAAATGGTCCCTGCAAGTTTAAAAAAGTGTCAGAAATGGTCCCTGAACCCGCGATCGCGGGCTCCATCGCGGAAAAAAGGGTATTTTGGCAAACTGGGAGAGATTTAGGGCATTTTGGTAATACTTGGTCAAACTTAGGGTATTTTAATTAATTTCCCTATTTATTAATGGTAGTTAATTAAATTCTTTTTTTATAATTATCTTTTTGTCAATATATTTTTTAGATTTGAATGAAGCTATCGTATGAATTTGCATACGGTTTATGTCTATACACGATTTTTTCACTTTTTTGGAAGAACAAACCGACGATCGTTCAAAATGAGTGACATATTTCTACCTTGTGATGTTGATAAGGAGTCAGTCGTAGGGTCTACGATGGTCGAAGAAATGTTTACCCGACAAGCGGTGATGATGATGCCGTTCAAATTGCTAATACAGGATTAACCAACGAGTTTGTTATTCCACATGGGCTTGACGACATATTTGTAGACGATGTCAATATCGAATCGTCCACCTTCTAATTCAGTGTTTCATGAACCTAATATCCATATTTATAGCGGTAAGGGTTTATAGTATGTCCTCTTGTGAAATTATTTTGAAGTCACGATTGTTAATGTTTTTTGTTTTCTTCTCTTTTATATCAGATCCATGTTCAGTTGTGTGTTCAATATTTGTATTGAGTGTAATTAAAAAAATGTGGGTGTATGAACAATATTGTAACCTCTGACTTCTTTCTTTTCCTTTTATAACCAAACTTACAACATATGTGTTTTCTGTGCATATGTGCATCTGTGTATATGTGCATATGTGTGTATGTGCCTATGTTGAACTTATCAGATTTGCATTGTGCATAGTGCCACTTGGTAAACACATTTCAAGTATTGTTTTCTCACTTAAAACAATAAACAAATTTCACGGATTGTAAATTCCTAGATGGAACTTTACATACTACACAGAGTCAATTCGGTAACATTCAAATGTTGTGCATCTGTGATTTGTTTAAATATTTCACGGATTGAAACTTCCTAAATGGAACTTTAAATCTTATCGATTTTGAAGATTTGTTTTGGAAGAGTTTTGATTTCCTTCAATCTCATTGTCGCCTGTAACACCCTAAAAATCAGGGCCAATTTAAACCTTAAAGTTTAACAAGGTTAATCATGAAGTCATCTAGCTTTTATACATAAGTAGATAATTAACTATGAGGATTCATATATACAAATCAATTATCCAAAACAACCTATTAATCTAGTCTTGTCAACTAAGATAAGATTAAACTGGTTGTCTAAGTCATTTATCAAAAGCATCCTCGTATCGGATAACTTCTCCACTTATCATCAACAAGTTGAATACTCAAAAGCACTCGTCCCTCTTCCCTTTACAAGTTGAAACGATTAGGCTTACGCCTAGTGAGAACATCCAAATTCAAATTAAAACATTAACAGCTTTGAAAACTCAGATATTCAAAGCATATAAACAAACATGGTTTGCCACCATTCTTACCGTACTCGTACTCGTCTCATAATGACGGGAACATACCCGATCCCATGAGTATGACTAACATTCAGAAAGTCATATCATCATATTCAAGAACCTACTACGAATCATCACAGATTCTAGTTTATCGATCATGCCTAAGAACTTACAATCAATCACCATAACTTTTTCTTGGAATGGAAGCAGAAATAGCACTTATATATTACCTATTTCTAATCCACCGAAAGCAAACGGAAACAACAATTACGCTTTGTCTATTTCACGTTTCCACGTCTCAATTACGAATAGCAATTATACTTTGCCTATTCACTAAAGTCAATACGAATAGCAATTATACTTTGCCTATTCCACTTCTCAACAAGAATAGCAATTATACTTTGCCTATTCCATTATTTCAACATGAATAACAATTCTACTTTGCCTATTCAATCATTTCTACATGAATAGCAATTCTACTTTGCCTATTCAATCATTTCTACATGAATAGCAATTCTACTTTGCCTATTCATTCATTTCTACATGAATAGCAATTCTACTTTGCCTATTCATTACATTTCCTAGTTTATATGAGTATCAACTCAAAGCACATACAACTCATCTCATATTCACAATCGAGTTATATTTGTGTTCGTACTGATAAATGATTAAGGTACTTTTCATATTCAGAAAACACTTAATTATGAAAAGACCTCATACAGTGAGTTATCCAGTTACAATATTCATCCGGAACATTATTCATCCGGAAAACACTATTCATCCGGAGCACTATTCATCCGGAATTACTATTCATCCGGAACACTATTCATTCGGAATTACTATTCATCCGGAACACTATTCATCCAGAATTACTATTCATCCGGAACACTATTCATCCGAAACACTATTCATCAGGAATTACTATTCATCAAGAATTACTATTCATCCGGAACACTATTCATCCGGAGCCAACCCATATTCCGGAACTCCCATTTTCTGGATTCTAAGCCCAATTCCGGAAATCCTAAGCCCATTCCGGAACTCCCCACTTCCGGATCCAAGGCCCAATTCCGGATCCCATTTAATTTCCGGATCTAAGCCCATTCCGAAACTTCTCATTCCATACCGGATCACCCAATTCCGGAACTCTCCAATACCGGATCCATAGCTCAGTTCCGGAATTCCCCAATACCGGATCATAAACCCAGTTCCGGAATTCACCATACCGGGACTGCGATACTGTGTATTCGATAATACGTCAAATTCGTTCAACAAGCTCATCTAAAATCATTTTGTTGGTCGATTGCATTTCAATACAGATATACCAAATCATTCAGACAGTTTATATACAAAATCCGATTCAATTTCAACTGATAATTTTTAGATGAAAGGGATGAACTCACCTGGGATTTACAGTCGACACACAAAATAGAGATCCAACTTCACTTCTTGCCAATAACTCAAATCAGGAACCTAATCACAGAGAATATAACTATCAAGTTGACAAAGGATTTATCAAAACAACCCTGAAATCTTTACCAATTGAATCAATTTCCCTTTATTCTTCTTCCTGCCCTCAACCGACTTCAACCCAGAAATATCTCAGATATTTCTTCAATTAGCCGACTTCATCTTAATATACTCACACAACTATCCAAAAATGACCAATTAGACCTTCAAGTTCTAATTTCAAAATTAACTTTAAACTTTGGTCAAAATACAGTTTCAACCCTGAAGTTTATATTTACCAATAGTCCACAAACTTAGACTAAAATACAATTCGACCCCATTCATATTAAAATATAATATAATGGAAATTCGAGGTGTTACATCGCCCTACTCCCGATTTGTGCTCCTTGATTTCTGGTGCACGGTGAAACATGCATTTTTACTATTTTATTGTTATTTGTGTAACACCCCGAAAATTGAAATACAAGTTTTGGGGTTCACGGACGTCCGCGGGGCCGAAGGCCGGACGTCCGCGCGGTGCGGAAATCTACGGGTCATCCGCGGAAGCAACAGAGAATTCGTGGGTTTTGGCATTTTGAGGGCCGGACGTCCGCGAGGCTTCATGCCGGACGTCCGCGATGCATCTGAGATATTTTCTTGTTTCTATTAAGACCTTTCTCTCTCTCTCTTTCCTCTCATTTTCCCCATTTCCATTTCTCTGCTCTCTCTCTCTCTCTAAAATACGAATTCTCTCCCTAGAAAACCCTAAATCCCTTATCTTCTTCATCATCCTCTCCACCCAAACCATACCCACTTCCACCATTGTTGAATGAATGGGAGCTTGAAGCTTTTATGGAGACTAGGAGCATTATTGGGAGGATTCAAGTGTTAAAGGTAATTTCTCCCTACCCAAAAGTTAGATTGTTGTTATCTTTCACTTTCTCTTCCATATTGAAGTGTTTTGGGTGATTTTGGTGGTGTTTGGTTAAGGGGATCTTCTAATCTCATCACCTATGAAGTTAGGGTTTTGATATAAGTTGAGATTGGGATATAAAATGTTTGAGGAATGATTCCTTATGGTTAGATCTAAATATTTGTTGGTTGGAACTTTTGGATCTAGGTTTTTTAGGTTTTGGCTTGGAGATTCAAGCTTCATCAAAGGAGTTTACGTTTGGAGAAATTCTAGATTTAGCCTAAATCTAGCAAGGTGAGTTCAAGTTGCTTTGTAACATCCCTTATCTTTAAAACACTCATTTAACGGAAAGTAACCTTAAAATATAGCGGAAGATTTGTAATTAAAACATTTAGATAAAATCCCATAATCTTATAGAAAAGAGTACAAGTTTGCAACTTAAAACCAATAAGTTTGAGACAAACAATATTCAACTGAAAAGCTTAGAGAATCCAAAACTATCATTCATCAAAAGAAAATATAAGCTGCTGAGCTGCCGCAAATCCAAAAGCTTCAAGCTGGAGCCTTTCCTTTATTCTTCGAAGATGTACCTGCCACTAAAAGATGAATAACAACGGGGTAAGCTTTCGCTTAGTGAGCACGCACCTATACCACATATCATCATGCATACATACTCGCATAAACATAGCAATCACATACATGTAACATCCTTCCATTCCTTAAGGCACAAAGCCAATAAGGAAGGTCATAACTAGACACTGGTACCAGGCCTCTTCATACATAACATATTCCCTAGGGGTATTACTACCACCATAGGTACTCTTTCCTTTGGCAAAGCCAACATACACATAATCACACATGCAATCCAACTACATACACATAACTTACATAATATAGGTAGAGTACTCACCTGTCAAGATGTCAATTACCAAGTACTTCACAGTGTATAATAATCACCTCGTACCACCTATAACATTCATACATACACATATCATAACAAGCCCAAAAATGGAACTCTAATTCTATCCCAACTCTCATCCCGAAATGACATAGCTAGGATAGTCCAAATACCATAAAACTTTGCCAAACATCCCATTTCATACACCCCATTTCTATTGATTTCTAAACATAATACACATACCTTGCAATTCTAGACCGCGAACAACAATCCTCCTAGAACCTTTCACAACTTGAATCTTCCAAAATCACCAAATCTTTCGCCTGGAAAATACAGCAACTTCGGACACTTGGTTCTCTCTACTGGGAACTCCGATGCCAAATCCCTCCGGTCAGAATGTAGATTAGAGGGTCATGAAGTCGCTGTCCAAATTTCACGACGATCCAACGGTTAACGAAGGAGAATCGGTCGATCTTTCACAGCAGCTCACAAGAACTCCGAAAATCCCTTTCACAGCAACTTCGGACCCTTGGTTCTCTCTACTGGGAACTCCGATGCCAAATCCCTCCGGTCAGAATGTAGATTAGAGGGTCGTGAAGTCGCTGTCCAAATTTCACGACGATCCAACGGTTAACGAAGGAGAATCGGTCGGTCTTTCACAACAGCTCACAAGAACTCCGAAAATCCTTTTCTCTTTTCTCTCTTCTTTGCTAAAGAAACAAATGGCTGCAAATGAGGGTGTTTAGGGTTTCCATCCCCTTTACATACATGCCAAAACACACCCTCATCTTACAAAATTGATAAACTGGCCCATAGATTCCTGAACACGTACATAACGACCCAAAAATTAACTCAACCCCAAAAGAGACAGTTAAATCACGTAAATTGGGAAACGGGGTGTTACAACTCTCCCCCACTTACCAGGATTTCGTCCTCGAAATCGATCAGACTTGGAAGAGTTCCGGATAATTCGATCTCATCTCAGCTTCCGGTTCCCATGTCCATTCTGATCCTTTTCGGTGTTCCCACTGAACTTTCATTAAGCTGATCTCCTTGTTTCGCACGGATTTGGTCTTCCTTTCCAAGATTGCTATCGGTCTCTCAATATAATTCAATCGTTCGTCGACCTGTATGTCATCTATAGGGACATGCGCCGACTCGTCAGCTAAACACTTCCTCAACTGAGACACGTGGAAGGTGTTGTGTATCAGACTGAGTTCCGGCGGAAGCTCCAGCCGGTACGCAACCTTCCCAACCCGTGCTATCACCTTGAAAGGTCCGATAAACCTAGGGCCTAGCTTGCCCCTCTTCCGGAATCGGATCACCCCTTTCCAAGGTGATACCTTCAACAAAACATTATCTCCCACGTTGAACTCCAAATCCGACCTTCGCTTGTCGGCGTAACTCTTTTGACGACTCTGTGCGGTTCGTAGCCTATCCCGAATCATCTCAATACTTTCCGTCGTTTTTTGAACCACTTCTGTGCTGCTTAACTCCCGCTGGCCTACCTCTCCCCAACAGATAGGAGTCCTACATCTTCTCCCGTACAACATCTCATACGGAGGCATGCCAATACTGGCATGGAAACTGTTGTTGTATGAGAACTCAGCCAACGGTAAATACGTATCCCAGCTGCCCCCAAAATCCAAAACACAGGCTCTCAACATATCCTCAAGAGTCTGAATTGTTCTCTCGCTTTGCCCGTCCGTCTGTGGGTGAAAGGCTGTACTGAACTGAAGTATCGTACCCAAATCTTCATGGAACTTCCCCCAAAACCGCGACGTAAACCGAACATCCCTGTCTGATATCACTGTTACCGGTACCCCATGCCTTGCTACAATTTCACTGACATAGATGTCAGCTAACTTTTCTGCAGATGAACTTTCACGGATCGCAATAAAATGGGCACTCTTTGTCAGCCTATCTACAACCACCCAAATGGCATCATGATTCCTAGGTGTTCGAGGCAACTTGGTAATCAGATCCATTGTTATATGCTCCCATTTCCACTCTGGTATCTCTAATGGCTGTAACTTCCCGTGCGGTCTCTGATGCTCTGCTTTGACCCTTAAACAAGTCAAACATTTCTCCACGTACTTAGCCACGTCCCTCTTCATCCTCGGCCACCAGTAGTCAGTCTTCAGATCTCTATACATCTTAGTAGCACCGGGATGGATAGAGAACCTTGACTTATGCGCCTCGTCCAGAAGTGTCTGCCTTGCCTCACACGATACTGGAACCCATACCCGACCGTACCGAGTCAATAGACCTCGACTGTCGGGCACTAACTGATCCACCTGTCCCTTTATCCGTTCCTTCTTCTGGTTCTCACCCTTGATCGCTTCCTCTTGAGACCTTCTTACCAAGTCGTGAAGCGACGTTGATACTGTTAGTCTCATCAACGGTACCCGAAGTAGAACACTACTCGCTCTTCTACTCAAGGCATCCGCTACGACATTTGCCTTCCCCGGGTGATAAAGAATCTCGCAATCATAATCCTTCACCACATCCAACCACCTCCGCTGTCTCATGTTCAAATTCTGTTGATCCATGAAATAACGAAGACTCTTGTGGTCCGTATAGATAGTACACTTCACCCCATACAGGTAGTGCCGCCATAACTTGAGAGAGAACACCACTGCCGCAAGCTCCAAATCGTGAGTCGGGTAATTCACCTCATGCGTCTTCAGTTGACGAGACGCATAGGCAATCACCCTTCCCCTCTGCATAAGAACGCAGCCTAGCCCGTGATAAGACGCATCACAGTAGACTGTCATGTCTTCAACTCCCTCCGGTAGTGTCAACACCGGAGCCTCGCATAACTTTCTCCTTAAGGTTTCGAACGCTGTTTTCTGTTCCTCTCCCCAAACGAAACGTTCGTTCTTCCTCGTCAGCTTCGTCAACGGAACTGCTATCTTGGAGAAATCCTGGATGAACCGGCGGTAGTACCCGGCTAATCCAAGGAAACTCCTAATCTCAGTGGGAGTCTTCGGGGTTTCCCACTTCATCACTGCCTCCACCTTCGCTGGGTCTACCTTGATACCCTCTCGGTTCACAAGATGTCCAAGAAATTGAACCTCTTGTAACCAGAAATCACACTTGGAGAACTTTGCATATAACTGCTCCTTACGCAAAATCTCCAAAACCTCTCGTAGATGCTCCATATGATCCTCCTTCGACTTGGAGTAGATCAGTATATCGTCTATAAACACGATGACTGACCTATCCAACATCGGTCTGCAAACTCTATTCATAAGATCCATGAATGCCGCCGGTGCGTTCGTCAGTCCAAATGGCATCACGATGAACTCGAAATGCCCGTACCTGGTTCTGAACGCTGTCTTGTGAACATCCTCTTCCCTGACCTTCAACTGGTGGTACCCTGAGCGAAGATCTATCTTAGAGAACCAAACGGCTCCCTGAAGTTGATCGAAGAGATCGTCGATCCTCGGCAACGGGTATCTGTTCTTCACCGTAAGCTTGTTAAGCTCTCTATAGTCGATGCACATCCGCATCGACCCGTCCTTCTTTTTCACGAAAAGGATAGGGGCTCCCCAAGGTGAACTACTGGGGCGGATGAAACCCTTATCCAACAGTTCCTCCAGCTGCTTAGACAGTTCATGCATCTCCGGAGGTGCCAAATGGTAAGGAGCCTTTGCTACCGGTGCCGCCCCCGGAATCAAGTCTATTCGGAACTCCACTTGCCTCCCGGGAGGAATGCCAGGCAAGTCATCCGGGAAAACATTCGGAAACTCGCTGACCACTGGTACATCTGCCACTGTTCTCTTCTTTTTCTCCTCCCGTTCATCAATAATATACGCCAAGTAACTGCTACCACCATGGTGCACATATCTTCTAGCTTTGGCCAAAGTGCACACCTTTGGTACCCCTTTTCTTCCTTCACTCGAGATAGTTAATTCTCCCCCACTTGGGGTTCGAATCACTACCTGCTGTCACAATCAATGCGCGCTCCATTCCGACTAAGCCAATCTATCCCAACTACTACATTTATTTCCCTCATCGCAATAGGAATAAGATCTATACTAAAATTCACTCCGGCTATCTCTATTACATTACCTTTATACACATCACTCACAAAACGAAACTCCTCGTCCGCTATTTCTACTTCTAGCGGACTCTCTAACTTGTCCTTTACAATAGCAAAGTCTTTACAAAACGATAAAGAAACAAAAGATTTAGTAGCTCCCGAGTCAAATAAGACAAGGGCAGGTGATGCATTAACAGGAAAAATACCTGTCACGACATCTGGCTCCTCCTTTGCTTCATCTACGGTCATCTGGAACACTCGCCCCCGAGTCCTGGGTGCGTCGTTCTTCTTTCCCAATCCACCCTCTAGCATCTTCACCGGTGCGGTTCCCGAGTTCTGGACCGACCCGGTATTCATTGGGCACTCGTCAGCAAAGTGGCCCGGCTTGTAGCACTTAAAACATATCTTTGCGGTCGCCTTGCAGTCTCGACTGATATGACCCGGTTGCCCGCATTTGTAACAGGTTCCGGAGCCCATACGACATTCTCCCGGATGCTGTCGTCCACACTTCCCACAGCGGGGATGCTCTCTCTTGAACTCTTTCTTTACCTCCGGTTTATGACTCCCAGTTTTGAACCTCTTAGTCTGCTGAGGTTGAGTCTGAACCGTTTTTGCTCTTCTTGTCTTTCTTTGGCTCTCTAATTCGAGCTCTCTAGCCCGAGCCGCCTCGTGCATCTGCTGAAAATCAGTGCACCTTGCCATAACAACAAATTCTCTAATCTCCTGTTTCAAAACTCTCCCATATCTGTACATTTTGGCCTTTTCATTCCTGACATACTCAGGACAGAAAAGGGACCGCTCCAAAAACTTGTCAGTGATCTCGTTCACCGACTCCGTAGTTTGCTCCATAGATAGAAACTCATTTGTGAGTCTCTCTACCTCAATTTGGGGCACATACTGTTCCATGAACTGTTCCCAAGTCATGCTATCCACTTGTTCTGGCGTCCGAGCACGAACAATAAGGTTCCACCAGTCTTTCGCTGCCTTCCTCAGAAGGTTCGATGCGTAGCGAACCTTGACTTCCTCGGTACAAAAACTGGTGCGGAAAGCACCCTCCACCTCAGCTATCCAACGAGTGCTGGTTACGGGGTCCTTCTGCCCCTCAAACTGTGGCGGCTGACAGGCCGAGAAATCTCTGTAGCTTGTCCCCCGTGGTTGTACGCCTGACAAGCCCCCTGATCCACTGGCCCTGCTGGCCACAGCTGCCTCTACCTGACTACGAATTTCATTAGCCAGTTCCTGCTTTACCTGCTCAAAGAGACTTAGGAGTAACTCGTGAAGAACCTCCCCGACCTCAGCAGCGATCACACCTCTCAGATCAGGAATTTCCTGATCCTCTTCAATAATCGGTCTCTTGCCTTGCCTTCTAGTGTTCACCATTCTGATACATAAACATGATACTTTAGAATAATTCATCTACATCCCCCCCCCCTGAGCAAACTCCTAGCATAGTCCAGAGGTCCTAGCTTAGTTGTCTTTCTTTCTAACATGCTCCTTAGAAACCTTCTGCTTATACTCTCTTAACAAAATCCCTTTCTAGCATGTTACTACCCAACCCTCAACCTTGTCTGGTTCATAGAATTCTTTTGCAACTATATCAAGTCCCGGCATGTACAATGTAATTGCAATGGTATGGGCCCTTATACCATTATAATTACACCCTCCATGTTTAGACTCAACACCGTCACTAAGGTTCCAATTCCCAGCTTAGTTGGTACCTTTAACATATATATCACAACATTTTCCATATCTACCACTTATCATATAAACATTATAATCATATTCTAATTCACATTATGCATCAACAAAACATACTTGAAATCATAACCTTGTCACATTGACCATATCTAGCATACATAAACATAATTACTCATCCAATACAGTTATAAAACTGGTCTTTCACAAAAACTGAACATGCTTTATCATAAATCCTAATATGGAATAGTGTGCTCACCCCCGTCTTGATGCTCTGGACCGCAGCTCAGCTGTGAAAACTTTTTCTTTTAAAACACCCTTTCCTTATAAACCATTTTCTTACACGAAACAGCTTTTTTTTTAAGGTTACTTATTTGAAAACTTGAGCACTTGGGTTTAAGTTCAAACACTCACCACTTGTGAATGCCCGAATCCCTTAAACCAAGGCTCTGATACCAACTGTAACATCCCTTATCTTTAAAACACTCATTTAACGGAAAGTAACCTTAAAATACAGCGGAAGATTTGTAATTAAAACATTTAGATAAAATCCCATAATCTTATAGAAAAGAGTACAAGTTTGCAACTTAAAACCAATAAGTTTGAGACAAACAATATTCAACTGAAAAGCTTAGAGAATCCAAAACTATCATTCATCAAAAGAAAATATAAGCTGCTGAGCTGCCGCAAATCCAAAAGCTTCAAGCTGGAGCCTTTCCTTTATTCTTCGAAGATGTACCTGCCACTAAAAGATGAATAACAACGGGGTAAGCTTTCGCTTAGTGAGCACGCACCTATACCACATATCATCATGCATACATACTCGCATAAACATAGCAATCACATACATGTAACATCCTTCCATTCCTTAAGGCACAAAGCCAATAAGGAAGGTCATAACTAGACACTGGTACCAGGCCTCTTCATACATAACATATTCCCTAGGGGTATTACTACCACCATAGGTACTCTTTCCTTTGGCAAAGCCAACATACACATAATCACACATGCAATCCAACTACATACACATAACTTACATAATATAGGTAGAGTACTCACCTGTCAAGATGTCAATTACCAAGTACTTCACAGTGTATAATAATCACCTCGTACCACCTATAACATTCATACATACACATATCATAACAAGCCCAAAAATGGAACTCTAATTCTATCCCAACTCTCATCCCGAAATGACATAGCTAGGATAGTCCAAATACCATAAAACTTTGCCAAACATCCCATTTCATACACCCCATTTCTATTGATTTCTAAACATAATACACATACCTTGCAATTCTAGAGCGCGAACAACAATCCTCCTAGAACCTTTCACAACTTGAATCTTCCAAAATCACCAAATCTTTCGCCTGGAAAATACAGCAACTTCGGACACTTGGTTCTCTCTACTGGGAACTCCGATGCCAAATCCCTCCGGTCAGAATGTAGATTAGAGGGTCGTGAAGTCGCTGTCCAAATTTCACGACGATCCAACGGTTAACGAAGGAGAATCGGTCGATCTTTCACAGCAGCTCACAAGAACTCCGAAAATCCCTTTCACAGCAACTTCGGACACTTGGTTCTCTCTACTGGGAATTCCGATGCCAAATCCCTCCGGTCAGAATGTAGATTAGAGGGTCGTGAAGTCGCTGTCCAAATTTCACGACGATCCAACGGTTAACGAAGGAGAATCGGTCGGTATTTCACAGCAGCTCACAAGAACTCCGAAAATCCTTTTCTCTTTTCTCTCTTCTTTGCTAAAGAAACAAATGGCTGCAAATGAGGGTGTTTAGGGTTTCCATCCCCTTTACATACATGCCAAAACACACCCTCATCTTACAAAATTGATAAACTGGCCCCTAGATTCCTGAACACGTACATAACGACCCAAAAATTAACTCAACCCCAAAAGAGACAGTTAAATCACGTAAATTGGGAAACGGGGTGTTACATGCTTTGTGAAAACTTTGTACATGCCAAAAATGTTATTTTCCAAATGTTTGTGTGTTTTACTTGAAAATATCAATTGTTGAGTTATTTGATGAGTCTAACTCTTTTGAAGTATTTATCTTCATAAATGTTGTAAAACACCCATATTTGGGGTTTTTGGATATTGTGATGTGTAGAAATCATAAGTACGTTCTTAAAAAATTTATTGTTCAAAATGAAGTTTATTTAATGATTTAATCATATTGATGTACTTGATTCTATAAACCATTTGGGAAAATGCTCATTTTAGTGTCATGGGTCATTTTGAGAATTAAAAGGGTATAAATCCATTTTGGGAAATTTATTATTATTAATCAGTGATGAGTTTTGAGCCGTGAGGATTTTATGGTATACGTTTACCAAAACGACGTTTAATACGTTTATATTTTGAGAACCGTTATTTATGGGTCTAATGGGTTTTGAGCATTTGCTCGGTTTTGACGTTGAGGAAGTCTTGGGGACATTTTTCCGGTTTTAAATGGCTCGATGTGGAGTCTTATTTATGGTTTGCTTTTATTGCACCATATTGCGTTACATGCTTAGGTGTTTTAGTCATTCCGGGTTGAGCATGTTTTGTAGACTGTGTTGCATTGGATCCATATGCATAGGAGTCAGTCTTTATTATTTTAAATGGGATGGTTGTTCCCATGTTGTAGCTAGAAATAGGCATCGGGTCATCGGGGGCAACTTGGTACGGTCATTATGGGAGCCGGATACTAGCCATTGGCCACATGGTGTAATTTCTAGTGAATGAGTGTACCTGGGATCATCGGGGCCCCCCGTTTATGAATCGCGAATTATTGATCCCATTGGGGCCATTGATCCTCAGGATGAGCTCTATAACGTGGATTGGTGGCCTACTTTTGTGTTCCGCCACTAACCATGGAAATCGGGTCTCCCTTGTCACCGAAAGGTGTTGTTTTGGGTATTGAGTTTTATCCATATTTTCGGTGACGTTTTGAGTATGGATCATCCTCCATAAGTTATGATTTTGTGTATTGAGTCCTTATATTCTGGTATCTTGGGTAATAAAGTTTTACTTGAATTTTAGTAAGAGTATTAGTTATATTATTCACGCTTTGAGTGAGTTGGAATTGGTATTCATTTTGGAAAAAACGCTTTATACCTTTTGGAAATATTTCTCATGGATTTTGGGTGCGTTGGAAAATGAGTCATTTACATCCTTTTGTAAACTCCTTTGGAAATCACAATCTATATTGCAAACTTTCTTTAAAAAGAATTATTTAAATCATGCTATAAACTCTTGAACTCACTAGGCGTTAGCCTAACCCTTTTTATTTATCGGCATGTGCAACAGGTCTCAAGTTGGGAGTAGTTCTAGTGACACGCGTGAAAGGTCGTGTGCTAGTAAAGTGCTCGAGAGGTGAATAGCTTAAGTGATGTTTCCGCATTCATCCTTGGGATTAGCAACTTGTACTTGGGTTAAGTATCACCTGAGGTAGTTTTAGTCTTTGAAATGAGACTTGTACTATACATTGTTTGAGGTTAATTATAGTTTGTAATTTGAGGTATTTCTCCTATTGAATTTATAGGAATAAATCCTATTGTTTCAGATGTAATATCGAAAATTTTAATTAGTTGCTCTTTTCCAATTCGAGGGTGTTACAATTTGACTTTTTACCCTTGTGCATATATGCAAGCCTACACCAAGCGCGTGATGTACCCAACAAGTGAAATAAAATTTCAGATTTTTGGTAGGTCGTAGATCTTAATTATCAGCGAATGAGATTGGTTAACATGGTTAGGACTAATGGAGTGGTTAACAAAAGAAGGGGACCCCATTTCATTTACAAACCATATAATTCTAACAACATATACAAACCATTATATTAGGAAACAATATAAATATGCAACACCCTAAAAATTGGGGTGAATTTAAACCTAAATATTTGCGGAAAATAACATCACTATCATAAATGAATCACCCGAGGTGGGGAAATAGTATGGCGTTTACAAACAAGTAAATAAGGAGATACAATTTAATAAACTACTAATCTAAACTACAACGGCCTAGATTATAGACGGGTGTTGCTATCTCACTTCCAAAAGAGTATCGGTTTAACCAATAGTGTACGCCTTTAATTGCTTCACCAAAAATGCTATTTACTGTTCTCGACTATGCACTACAACTCGAGAAGTCCCGCCGCTAGGTTGACCTGATATACATGTCATTTAAGAAACTAGTGAGAACAAACAATTATAGTTAATAATAATGGAAAAATCTTTGGAATGTAATGCGGAAAACCATAATATTAATCTTGGGTAGAAACCAACTTTTACACAATACCTCATGTGTTGACGGGGGAGACCCGTTTACCATAAGCAGTGACGAACACAAGAGTAAGTCACATGACATATTAGTGAAATCAAACACATACAACATAAACAAATGGATATCAAGCTCAACTCCTCTAAGTCTATTGCTTGTGAATTCCCAATTTCAACCCATTTTAGGTCTATACATTGAGATATTCAAATCCAAGAAAGCAAATAAGCACATTGAAATTACACCTTACTGTTCCTGGGACAATGCCCGACCATATAGGTCCACATCTTACTTACCATGAGACCCGATGCCTATTTCGTGCTACAATGTGGAAAACCATCATCCCATCATTAAACATAAAGACTCAACTGCCTATGGATCTATTACACTAAAATCAAATAAACCAACAAACACTATAAGTACAAAACACTATCCCAAACATGATGGGTAAGTTTAGTATCAACACACAACAAAAGGTTAGTTTCCTCATCATGATATTGTGGCTCTAAAATATGATACTTAGCCATAAAATCCCATGGTTCACAAAATACCATTTTTTTTTGAGAAGGGTATCCCAGACCACATTGGGCACAGACTAATCCCTAGGCAAATCGGGCCTTTGGCCCAGCTGCTAAAGCATGCAGCCCTGAGATTATCCTCAGTGGTCACAAGTGCTGCGTGTGGGGCTCGAACCCGGGCAAGCGCTATGAACTCCCCAAGCCTTACCACCACGCCACAACCCTTGTGGTTCACAAAATACCATTTTAACCATCATTTCAACAAAAGAAACCAATATTCATAGAGTTCCCACCAAGATCATTAAGTATTTCAAAACCCTAGATTTTGACCTAAAATTCTCAAACTCATAAATTAAAGGAAATGCAACCCACGTTTATAAAAACCATAAACAAACCATTAAACATCATGTATCCATCCTTGCAAAACATTTTCATCCAAACAAAACCCAAACTCTCCAAAAATTAGGTTTTGGTAAAAGTTCATCCAAATCAAGTAATAAGTAGTGAGAAAATGTTTAGAAGACTAAACACATATTTTAACATGTATAAAGTTTTAGAAAATGAGAATGAACTAACCTTGGAGGGAGAGAAATCGAGTGGGTGAGATTTGGTAAAATGAGTGAGAGAAGAGGGAAATCTTAGAAGAAAAGTGAAATTTCCCCTCAGACAACAAGCGGATGTCCGATTGGATACACCATGCGGACGCTCGACACTGTTCATCAACAAAAACCATCTGAAAATTATGTTGCTTCCATGGAAAGCCGCGGATGTCCGTCCCTGACCCATGCGGACGTCCACTTAAGCTAAAATTCAGTTTTTTTCAGAATTAAACACGTACGATGAGAACGCAACATCAGGAGATTTCAACCATACAAATACTTATTTCTATCATCAAAACCAAACTTTTAGCTTACGAAATGCCTTCATAACGGACGGCGACAAAGCCTTATTTACATAATGTATAGGATAGGGTTTGGATTTCTTAGCGGCAAAATTCGGGGTGTTACAAAATATTTATGGACAATTAGCATGATTCATTAATTATGAGTAAGTTATATATGGAAGATAAGGTTAATTCATTATTACGATGACTTTAGATTAGAAAACAAAATCAAATTAAATATTTATTAGATTTGATAAACGACTAAGATTGGTTTGTATAATTTGTTAGAATTGGAAGGTTTGTAAATGAAACGTCCCCTACATATATATAATAATTTGAAAAATTTATTTATGTATATTGGTTGAGTTATTGTGAGAAATATGGCATTCACATTAAATAACATAGCTTTCACATGCTATATGTGAATGCACCATTATATTATGTTGAAAGTGTGGAGGTGACTATATTCACAAAGACCGGTGAAAGTACTCCTTTAGAACCTGTTATATGATACAAACAACACGTATGCCATATTATACGTAATCACATGTGCTTATGTAAAGGATAATATACCAATCTTGTGATCATTACGTAATCACATATTAATTCTAACGTATTGAATCATAAGTGGAATACATTCATCAACATATGTGTAATACATTAATCAACATAACATAGTTTACAATTTAACAATCCGAAAAAATCGATGCCTCTACATTGGTACAAAGGGGGAGATTGTTAGTGCTCTATTTAGCAACTTGTACCAAGTAGAGGGGCAAAAGTGGAACTATCTAATTTTCAAACTATAAGTAGAATTTTCCCTTGTATTTGTATCATGTCATTCTATCCTACACACACAAGTACACCATTGTTGCACTTTCCTCTCTACATCTTTTGTGTACTTGAAGATCATATTGAATACATGGATAACATCTTGAGCATATTGGTTGATTGAGTACTTGTTCTGGGATCACACATATTTACTCACCACTTGTAATTTTATTTTATTCAAAGCAGATATTCTTTTTAATAATAAATTGCATTGATTTTTCATTATAAAATCTTAAAAAAGAGACAAGAAGAGTGAAAGATTTTCCATATATGGTGAAGTTGAGGTTAAGCATACATATTAACATATATAAGACAAGATCTGCATCCTCCAGCCCCTCCTTTATGTTCTCAAGCACACAAATCCCTAACCCTGTTCTATATATAATTCTAACTTCTACCAAAAGAAAAATCTCCCTTAACTAAATTCCTTAATTACTTGCCCAACAACAGCTTCAAAAAATCAAGAATCCCCTTTACAGGTCTCTCTCTCTTAAATTGATCAATAAAATACGAAAAACAGAAGCAATTAGGGGCTGTTTGATTTGCTGAATTCAAATGAATTTGATGGAATTGGAATGACAAATTCCTTTGACCAAATTCTTTAGTGATGTTTGGTTTGCGGAATGTGTTGATTGAATTCTACCGGGTTGAGGGATTTGTTCATGGATTTGAATTTCATTTCGTGACAAATATAACATAATTTATAATTTCGTTTTAGAAAGACAAAAATAACTTTTGCCGTCATCACAACCGTCACCCCGCCCTCAACAAATACATATTTCTATTCTTTTGCGAAATTCCATTCCAATTTCTGTCAACCAAACGCATGGTCCATTCCAATTCCTTCAATGTCAAATTCCTTTGATTGATTCCAATTCCACCAAACTCCATTCTGTGAACCAAACGCCCTAAGGGGTGTTTCTGGGTTGATGCAGAAATTTAACAACCATCAAAAACAATCTTGCTCCCTTTTTCTTTTTGTTTAAATTGTAACAGAATGTAAACAAAACTCAGAATAGCTACAGGATTGTTTATACCAGAAAGAAACAAAAAACATAATCTTTTTCCCCCTTGCTTCACCAGTAACCTCTACAAGAACAAAACCCATCCTTAAAATGGTGAAATCTATTTGAATCTCTCAACAAAATCTCCCTCCCAACATTCTTGGAGATGAATTTCGCCATCTCATGACAATCACCACAAACTCTCAGATTCTTCGTCACCCGTATCGTCTTACCAGGAGCCAACTTCAAGATTCCAAAACCCATCGCTAACTTCTCGCTGTGCCCACAAACAGCAACTTCTTTCTCCATCTCAACTTTCGCAACCAACCCGTATTTCACATTAGTCCCAAACCCATCTTTCTTCATTTCCATTCTCAACTTTTCTAACAAAGATTCAATCTTTTTTGCCTCTGGATTCTCTTTATCTCCAAAAAATATGTGAACTTTTCCCTTGATCTCAATCCAACTACACTCCGTGTTCTTTCTCAAACCCCGTCCACCAATCCTATCTCTTAACGCCTTCATTTCCTCCCATTTCTCCGCCTCTGCGTAAATATTAGCTAAAACTACATAATAGCTTGTGTTTTCAGGTTCTAATTCGAAAATTCTATCTGCAACTTTCTCCGCTAGTTTCACGTCACGGTGGAATCTGCAACCACAAAGCAAGGCACCCCAGATCGTTGCGTCAACTTTAACCGGAATCGCTTTAATAAAACTATATGCTTCTAATAGTTTTCCTGCTCGAGAATAAAGATCCACCATACAAGAATAATGTTCTAAAGTGGGTTCGATCTTAAACTCATTCACCATGATCTTGTAGAATTTCCAACCTTCTTTGAGCAGCCCCGTGTGACTACAAGCAAAAAGTATAGAAGTAAACGATGTTGCATTAGGTTCGATACCTTCTTCGCGCATCATTTTAAAGATTGATACAGCTTCGTTCCCAAATCCATGGATGCCATATCCAGAAATCATAATCGTCCAGGTGACGAGATTCTTGAAAATGGTAATATCGAATAGTGATTTTGCAAGAATTAACGCACCACATTTAACGTACATGTCAATAAGTGCGTTCACGGTATATTGATCCGAAAACAACCCTTTTCTCAAAACGTGGCCGTGAATCTCCCTACCTTTGTTTAAAGCCGCTAGGCTTGCACACGCGGGAAGGATACAAGTCATTGTTATATTATCGGGTTTGATTTCGCGTTGCATTTTAATAAACAAATCAAGGGCTTCACTTGGGAGACGGGTTTTTGAGTAGCCTCCGATTATTGTGTTCCATGAAACGATGTCTTTAGAAGTCATTTCAGAGAAAACGGAATATGAATCATCAATGCTTCCACATTTAGCGTACATGTCCATTAGAGCATTTGAAACCGCAAGAGATTGCATATTGTTTTCTTTGATGTAATTGTGCACTTCTTTTCCTTTTTGTAATGAACCATTTGACGCACAAGCGTGAAGGATAGTCGTGACAGTAAAAGTGTCGGGTTTAACGCCTTTCTTTTTCATGTCGAGAAATAAGTCAATGGCCTCATTTGATTGACCTTCTCTTGCGTATCCAGCAATCATGGAAGTCCAAGAAACAACACTTTTTTCATCCATGTTCTTAAATACTTGAAGTGCAGCATTTGTATCGCCACATTTTGAATACATATCAAGTAAGGTGTTGCTAAACTTCATTTTCTTATCGAAATCACCTTTCACTGCATAAGCGTGAACCTCTTTGCCGAAATTAACAATGCCCATATTCGCGCAGGCTACAACAACACTAACCATTGTAGCCAAATCCACACCAACTCCAGAACAAATCATCTCTTTGAAAACCTCAAAACCTTTCTGAGCAAGACCATTAGCAACATATCCACTTATCATAGTGTTCCAAGTAATTACATCTCGATCAGGCAATTCATCAAACAGTTGGCGTGCATGATCAACGCTTCCACGCATAAAGTAAAACGCAATCATGGAGTTGACAACAGTTTTATCAAATCCAAATCCCATCTTTAAAACATACCCATGGATCCTTTCCCCTAAATTTCCATTTCCAATCGCTGCAGAACACTTAAACATACAAGAAAATGTATAAGAATCAGGTTCAACACCCACGTCCTGCATTATCTTAAACAAACTTACACTCTCCTCATAATCACCCATTTTCGCATACGCATTCATCATAAAGTTCCAAAGGAAAACATTATCTTTCACAATATTATCAAAAACCCACCTCCCTTCTCTCACATCCCCACAACTCACATACATAAACACCAGCTTTGAACCCAAAACAGAATTAATTTCAATACCCCTCGAACACATCAAATTATGAACTTTCTTCCCATGATTCAGAGCCTTTAATTCGGCACAAAGCTGCAGAATATCACAATAAGTCTTTGTATCAAGAATGATTTCTTTACAAACCAAATCCATGGCCTTTTGAAGATTACCCACTGCACAAAATCTGCAAATATCAGCATCGTAGTCTGAAACTTGATGACGAGAGGTTGAACTCAATGATGATAAAGTAGCGGGAATTTTTGTACATGAATTAGTATCAAAGCTTGGAGATAGAAGTTGTGAAGAAGATCTTGAAGGCAGTTTGAATTGAAGTTTGACATTTTTATGATGAAGAAGATATTTTTTACTTTCGAAATGATGATTTGGTGAAACCCATAAGAAGATCGTTGTGGTTTTGGTCACAAATAGCATGGTGGTTTTGGTGCGCCCAAATCAGGAAGAAGTTGTAGCGATTCTTCAGGTACTTCAACTAGTGAGCTTAACGAATAAGCTGCAAATTTACTGTTTACCCCTTACGGTTCAATAAAATTACATATCAATCCCTACATTTTGAATCGGCTATCAACTTAAATAACCTTCTCACCTAAGGAAATTCAAGTTTTAACCGTCCAAGCTTTTTTTTTCTTTTCCAAAATGATCAGAATCCCGTAAGTCTGACACCGCAAGACACTTTTTACTTGTTGTGTCAGATTTTTTTGACGCATTCTAAAAAAATCATGATTTTAGCAGTTTGCGGTTTACTATAATGGTTTGCGGTTTTCCTTTTTCACTTACACGTGTCATTTTTTTTGCAGTACGTCAAGACTTCTGGTAAAGAGGATAACGACACGTGGCCCTGTGGTGGCTTGCAGTTTATCAATTTTAAAAAAAATCATGACTTGTTTAGAATGCGTCAGAAAAAATCTGTCTGACTTGCGTGATTCTGGTTATTTTGGTAAAAAAAATGTTTGGATGGTTAACAGTTAATTTTTTTTAGTAAACTACGATTTTCATCCCTATGGTTTGATGTTTATATCGATTTTCGTCCTTAATCCTTAAAAATTGCCTTTTTCGTCCCTGTGGTTTATATTTTGCTTCCATTTTCGTCCCTCCATCCAACTTTGTTAAAATAAAGTGTTAACTCATCCAAAAAATTACATATTTAGTCCTTGTAATATACCAATTCTTACATTTTATCTTTTACAAAAGTTTACATTTTACTTTTTCTTTCTTTATTATACTTTATCAAAGACATTATTTTTTTAATTAATTATATTGTATATTTTCAAAACTATTATAACTTTAATTATAAAAAATAATCAAATAATTTCATTAAAATTATTGATAAGAAATGATATTTTATTAAATGCACTTTACTTCGACCACTCTACAATTTTTAGAACTTTATCTTTTATTAATTAATCAAAATATTTTAATATTTAAATTAAACACAAACACACACAACCATTATTATCTTTTATTAATTAATCAAAATTTGTTTATTTAAAATATTAAACAAAAAATGTGTGTGTTAAATTACATAGTTTACACACTTTTCGTCTAATTAGTTAAAAACAAATGTCTTGACAGTTGACACACACACACATTTTTTTTAAAATTGCGGTTGTGTGTGTGTTTAATTTAAATATGAAATAAATTTGATTAATTAATAAAATATAAAGTTTAAATATAAATATGGAATAGTGTGAGTAAAGTGCTTTTAATAAAAACACAACCAGTTGTTATAAAATATAGCTAATTTTTTTTCTCGAATTTTATTAAACTTCTTCCAATGTAATTTAAAATAAATAAAAAGATTTAATAAATCAATAAATAAAAAATATTAATTTTAAGAGATTTGATCTAAAACTTTGAAAACAATATCATGCACTTATCAATAATTTTAATGAAATTGTTTGATTATTTTTATAATTAAAGCTATAATAGTTTTGAAAATATATAATACAACTAATTGAAAAATAAATGTCTTTGATAGAATATAATAAAGAAAGAACAAATAAATGTAAAAAGTGTAAACTATGTAACTAAATGATGAAAATGTAATAACTGATATACCACAAGGACCAAATATGTAATTATTTTGGATGAGTTAACACTTTATTTTAACAAAGTTGGATGGAGGGACAAAAATGGAATCAAAATGAAAACCACAGGAACGAAAAAAGCAGTTTTTAAAGATGAAGGACTAAAATCGTTATAAGCATCAAACCACAAGGACGAAAATTGTAGTTTACTCTAAATTTTTTTAGGTCAAGGTTATTTAAGCTAATAACTCCTAAAATAGTCATAAACCTCACTTCACCGTATTTTTATACCTCCAATTCTAATTTACTTTGTCTCAAAATAATATTCTAATTTAAAAAACAAGTGTTTACTTTTCCATCCTACCCTCAATTACTCAATCTATTAGTAGGGATAGATGTGTCATTAGTTTATTAAAAAGGTAATAATTATATTTTTCTAAAAGTGTGTACATTTTTTTATCGTGGAGAATAATTTTGGGACGAAGGAAGTATTTTTTACGGTTTACGTATTTCAGAATATAACCTGTCGGTTCCATTTATGTTAGTTAATTTGGTTCGAATCTGTAACATCTCGATTTTTTCTATAAAAGAATTACGTTTGGTTTATTAAATAATTTGAGTATAATTATTTGATAAGTTATGATCGGTTATTTGATAGATTAATTTTATAGTTTATCCCCGAGTAAGTTATATTATGTGTTTTATTGGAATAATAGGTAAGGGGTAAACTTTATTTTTAATCTATAAAATGAGGGATTAAAGTTGTCATGTGATGAAAGATTGGGGTGTGTTTGGTTAAAGTGATGAAAATGGTTTCATCCACCACCTCATTTTGGACAAAAAGAGAGAGATGAGATATTTCTCATTATCTCTTAGTGTGTGTGTGTGTGTGTTTTTCGGCAGAGAGAAAGAAAAGAGGGAAAGAGGAAGAGAAAGAAGAAAGAAAGAAAGAAGAAAATATATTTTTGGGTAAGGTTTAGATTGATTTATGCAAGAAACCATTTCAGTTGTGAGATTGTACCCACAAGCTAATCTGATTTCCATCTGGTACAGTTGATTGGAGTTATTGTTTTGAATCTTTGATTTGTGCAGAAAAGTGGGTTTGTCTCCATAAGGTGAGTTCATCCTATTTTGGTTTTATAAACCTTAAAACTTGATGATTTTAGTGTTGTTATTTTATCTATATGCCTTACAACTGTTAGAATGATATGGGTTGAACTAAGAACGAGAATATTGGGGTTGATTGATGGTAAAATTGAAGAACAATCGTAGTTTCCGGATAGAATGAAGTATCCGGAAACCTCTGTGCGAAGGAATCCGGACGAAGCAAAGATATACGGTAAGTCTTGGTTTTTGTAGTTTTCGGATGAAATTAGTTACTGCTGGTTCCTGTTTTGCTTAACAATGATGATTTTATCTAATAGTTCAAACAAGATGTAATGCGGAAGCGTTTTTAACGAACTAAAAGATATAATAAGGTAGAAGAATACACAATATCAAATACTTAAAGTGTAAATAACTCAGATAAATAGCTCAATAACCCACTGTATATTGATATGAATAGAACACCAAGAACACCGATGATATAGCAAGAATTCTGTTCTAATGGTGTGTGTGTTGTGCAAAGCTTAATAGAAGAACTCAACATGAGTCTTCTATTTATACTACTTCTAAAGGGGACAAGCTCTAGACAAAAAGGACTGAAGGTACAAAGACACTATTTAGGTACTGTTGAATGTACGACGTTAATTAAATGCGCCGGCTTCTACTAAGGCTAAGACCTATCAGAGTTTGACACGTGGAGTTGTCAGGTCACGCCTTGTACGAATGATCTTCAGGATCTTCGTACAACAGAAATCGTGAGAAGCACGATTGTCCTTGTATAGAGCTCCAGTCTTTTATACCATAGAGGCTCTGTCAAGTGTGACAGAGGCTCTGTGGCCTTGTCCGCATTGAAGAGTCTTCTGGCGATTCTTTACTTCGGTCTTCTCAGTTACTCGGCAGAGCCTCTGTCGAAGACTTCTATGCTTCGGTCTTCTCGGTTACTCGGCAGAGCCTCTGTCGAAGACTTCTATGCTTCGGTCTTCTCGGTGACTCGGCAGAGCCTCTGTCGAAGACTTCTATACTTAGCCTATTTTTCAATACTTCTATAAACAGAAAGATTGGAGCTAACAATCTCCCCCTAAGTATTGAAAAATAAAAAATTGAAAAGTGCAAGGTTTTCTAGGCTAAGTACATAACAAGAGGTGAAATAAAATACCTCAAAAGATTTTACTTTTCTTTCATACAGAATTATGCCAGAGGCACTTACATTTGATTACATTATGAAAGGAAAGATTTGCAGAGGTTGGTAGAGGATATCAGACGTTGGCGTCTTTAAAGTCGTTAAAACTTCTGTTGTCGAATCCTAATCCTCTAAGCTCTTGATAGAAACTGATGCAGAGGGTTCTGAAGTTGATTACTTGGTCGATGACCTCTATCAGTCTATCTGCGAGAGCTTGATTCATGAGCTCCGTTCCTCTATGCTCCACGAGGCTTGCTCTGAACTTTGTCAAAGTATTTGTTGCATACTTCTAACAGTCCATCTCTATGAACAGTCTTGACTTCCCAGCAGGATCTTGATAAACTAACCCGACTCTTGGAGATGTAATGATCGAGTTTGGTATGGCAGAGGATGGGCAGTCATTTTCTGGTGGTCGGAGATTTAGGTTTCTTACTTCGAGATCTCGTCCTAATTGGAAGTCGACAAGGCTATATAGCAGAAGTTTCTCTCACATGGCTTTCCTGATCACCATGTATGTCCTTCGAATTGCATCTGTAGTGAAGTTCTCTTTCGTCCATTTGAGAAGGTCGGGTAGGTCGTAGGGACTTAGATTTCTTAGATCAGCATCTGAGAATTGGGTCACGGCTCTGTCCTCCCTTTTGACCTTATAGATGTTATAGGAAACCTTAGGAGTGGTTCTGGTTTGAGAAAACTTACAGTATATGACCTTGTCGATTTTGGACTCTGAGAAGACTTGGTGTTTTGGCTTGGGTGTTGTTCTTGTGAAGGTATTTTTGAGGCCAGCATGGAAGTTGGGATCTTGAATGGTTGGTGGCAGAAGATCTCTGGCACTTCTGTTGTACAGATATCTGTACACCACCTCTTCCATCTGTTGTGGAGGTACACCGGGTGAAGGCATGGGCCTGCGCAGAGCATCCATTTGTTTCTGGATTTGGGCCACTCGATCCTCTATGACTTTTGCTTTTGGATCTAGAATTGGTATGTTAGACAGAAGGGTAGCACCGAAAGCCCAGTCTTCTTGTTCTGGCTTTGGTGTCACATATGCATCAAAAGAGCTCTTCATCAATTTTTCTGCTGGTTGATGCTTTGGCTTCCTCTTCTTGGGTTCCTCTGTCATTATCCTTTTGCCTTTGTCTTTTGCCTTCGGCTGTAGATCTTCTTGTAGAGATGGGGTTGCCTCTGTGGATTTTGTCCTTTGGGGTTCTGAGGGCTTTGACGAAGGTACTTCTGTAGGTTTTGTGGGGGTTGCCTCTGTTGGTTTTGTCACTTGTGCTTCTGAGGGCTTGGTTGGTGATGTGGGTTTTGTAGGTGAGGCTTCTGTGGTTTTGCTCAGATGTTTTCTTTTGTGAGCAATGGTTTTGGTTCTGGTTTTGGGTGTGGGAGATGGGGGTTTTGTCTTTTCGGCTTCTGGTGTTGGGGAAGGGAGTTCTTCTGGTGATTTTGGTTTTGGTGATTGGGATGGTTGATCTTCTTCGGAGGATGTTAGGATTTGGAATTCTTCACGGATTGGGATATCTTCTCCGAATACAGAGGTTGTTTCCACATAGGTGGGTGTTTCCTCTGTGGTATTCTGTTGTTGATCTGTAGTTGTTTCGGGTATTTGGGTTTGAATTGGGGTTTCTTCAGAGGGTATTTCCACAGAGGTGGTTGTTGCCTCTGTGGTCTGTTGTTGGTTTCCTCCTTGGGCTTGAGGTGGGGGAACTTGGTTTAGGGATTCTGCTGTTATTGGTGGTTCTGGTAGACCTCTGTCTGCAGCTTTTTCCCTTTGTTTCTCCCCCTCAGGATGATCTGATGGACTATCAGAGTCATCATCAGAGTCATCCTAACCCTTATTTTTAGTGCCTTCTGCTCTGCAAGAATCTTCTGGCTTTTTGGGCGGTGTGGCACCTGCAGTGATCATCTATGCGCATAGGTCGTCACAGAGGCCAAGTAGGGTATGGACCTCTGCCTCTGTGTTGAAGCGCATTTTGCCGACGCTCTTCTGAAAGTCTTTGACGTAATTTGCATTGGCAGCTGTGAAGGCTCTGATGAACTCGGTGACCTGATCAAGTATCCCTTGCCCAAGTTCTGTGAGTTGTGCTCTGGTCATGTAGTCAGAGGGCTGCATGGCCAGAGTTTGTCTGGTTGTTTGTTCTTGAACAAGCTTAAGGGCCTTCTTTAAATCTTCAGGAGTAATGCCCATAGAAGTTGGCGTTTGAGCTGTCTTCAGTTGTTCAAGTAGGGCTTTCACAGAGCTTTGAAAAGCCGGGGTAGTAGCTTTCTCGAAGTTCGCAGCAGCAGAGGTGGCAGAGGTTGTAGCAGTTGACTTCATCTGGGCTAGGGCATTTTGCACCTCTGTGGACAGATTGTCTATTTTGGTGTTCAGATCAGTAATGGCCCTGGAAGTTGTATCTGCAAAAGAATCAAAAGAGTTTTCCAACTCTTTCAATGTGGTGTCCACAGAGGTGACAAGGGTTTGGAACTCATCCCTTGATACATGTGGACTTGGTGTAACCTCTGGGGGAACACATTCATCCCCAGAGTGAGTCCCTGTTCCTTGGACACCTTCTTTCGTCCCTGTTTTGATGTTGAGGACGGAAGGATTTCACTCTAATCCTCGAGCAGAGGCTTTATCGGCCTCAGACTCTATAGAGGTTCTGTTAAGGACATTGTCCTGATCCACTCCAGAGGTGGGTATAGAAGTATCCTTAAGTTGACTTGGGGATTTGTCTAGAATCCCTTCGTCTGCGTGCACTCTAGGCCCCTCTGAAGGGCCGGTTGGACTTACGTGTGTGCGTGTGGCAGAGGAAACAAATTCCTCTGCAAGAGTGTCAGATGTGATCCAGGGCGAGGAATCACGAACAAAAGGAAAGTCCTTTGGAGAGGACTCCCTTGGAATGGTTTCCCCGGCTATTAGTGGCACAGAGGTGGAAGGAATTACCTCTACCCGGTCAGTTTAGGGTAGGTTCGAGCTGTGCGGCTCTTGTTCAATATTACCTTCTGCCACTAGACTGGCGGTAATAGAAGTGTGGGTTGCACTGGGAGTTGGTTTGGATTGTGTGCCTCTTCTATTCCAGGCATCTGTTCTGGATTCTTGCTCTGTTGGGCATCTTATCACTACTTCACCATCTATTGTCTCAGCCTCTCTTTCTATCCTACGGCCCGCTGCTTCGACCCTAACTTCTGTTGATGTTTCTGCCCCAGTGACTAAGGAGTCGTACATTGGATGAGAGCCAATTGATTTCCGTACATGAGGATGCAGAGGTCCTTCGTTTACCTGGGTATCTTCTTCTTCATCAGAATCTACCTCTGAGACTAAGACTGGTGGGGTTTTGGTGGTAGTTTTAACCAGATCTTCTGGGCTTGCTCTTAGCACATCAAATCCAGGTTGTGTGAAGTACTTATGGGCTTGCTCTTAGCACATCAAATCCAGATCTTCTGGGCTTGCTCTTAGCACATCAAATCCGAATATTCTGTGGGGTTTGGTCATCTTCATCCAAGTCAGAAGAGATTTTGAAGTCTGGGGCTTCTGTTGAATGATGAGATAGGGCTTCTGCGGTCCATCCAGAGGGGTCTAAAGAGTGTGCAATCCCGGGTTGTTGGAGGAAGACAGAAAAATCACCCTGATCTTCTGCATAATTGATGGGTGAGGGTGATTGCAGAGTTTGGTCTTGGGTTTCTTCGACCATTTCTGCTTCCTCTGCGATGGATTGCAGAGGAGTGTGAGGTTTCTTAGATTTCTTCTTGCTCCTCCTTTTATTTGGTTTGGGGGCACCCTCCTCAGAAGACTTATGTTTTCTCTTCTTTTTGTCTTTTGGAGGAGAGGGTGCATAAGATTCAACTTCTGTTGCATGAGGAGGGGATTGTTGGGTTTGAGCAGCACTGGTAGAGGTTCCTTCTATCGTTTTCTTTTTCTTGGCAGAGGATTTGCTGTTGGAAGCAGAGGAGAGAATTGTGTTTCGTTGAGCATGAAACTTCTCTTGTACTTCTTGGTGCTTAGCCAAGGCCACTGCCCATTCCTCATCTGTCATCCGCTCAACTACCTGATCTCCTATAGAGGCTCCTAGACGCGGGGGTGTCACAGGACTCGGTTCTGGAGTCCTATTATCGCGTATGTATTCTAACTTAAGGGTCTCGTCGGTAGCATATGCCAGAAGTTTGGTTGGCAGAGGTTTGCAGAAAGGGTATTTGTCTTCGTGCTCTGTCGGGGTGTTTTTGTTCAGGGGATACATTCTGGCCGTTGGTCCCTCCATTGGCCATTTTTGTAGACGTAGCAGAGGCTCTTGAAGTACACCCAGAATTCGCTGATACTGTAGAGGAGGTAGAGCATCGGTCTTGCGTCCTTTGGCCTTCTGGGTGGAGATTCTGCGATCAATGGTGTTAACCATTTCTTGCATCATGAGGGTGGCGTAGTCCAGAGGTAGATCGTAGTACACCCCGTACATAATTGTCAAGATTTGGTGAGAAGATTGGTCTGGACTACCCACTTTCCTAGTTAGGCACCTGTTGAGAATGGAGAAGAGAGTATTCCATAGAGGGGGAAGTCGATTTCTTCTGAAATCATTCCTTTTCCTTAGGGTTGTGTTGTACCCCAACATTTCAACAAAACGGCAGAGCTCGGTGTCTGTGGGTTCCTCTGCGTATGCCTTTATCCCTAGAAGACCTCTTGTGGGTAGGCTGAACTCAAGTGAGAACATGGTTCTGTTGAACTTGAGTTCAAGGTGTTCGGATTTGTCTGGTTTTGAGATATAGCCCTTTATCTGTCTATCTTCTGGGTCAAATCTGCTGCTCTGCCAGAATTGATCGAGGTATCTGGCGGGGATTTTGTTGACAGTTTTGGTTAGTAGGGGGTTGAGGTAATGTTTTTCCAGAATGTGAAGAAGAATGGCATGTTCTTCCCCAAATGCGGTTTTGAGGGAACCAGGTAGTAGTTATTGGGTTTTAAAGGAAGAACACTTTCAAAGTGTTCATGAGCGATGAAGTTTAGAAGATGGGTTGTCGGAGCAAAATCTGCTGTGTCGTCGGAGTTGTCCTGTTGTATGTTTCTTGCTATTTCAGGATTCTGGGAGTACTCAGAATGAGATGGGGAGTTCACCGGAGCGTTGGAAGTAGAAACCATTTGAGTTTTCTTGAAGAATAGAGTAGAATGGGGAAGTTGCAGGTACTTGCAGGGTTCGCCGGAGGTAATGAGGAGAGTAAGTTCGTAAAAGTTTAGAGGAAGTGGTAAGTTGGGTTTTATACTGAAGAGATAATGGTAGAATCTGAAGAGGTAAATAGGTGAAAGTGAATAATATTTGGGGTCCGCAATCGAGTACATACGGCTGGGTTCAACTTTCCAGGAGAACGTGTGCCATGTACGTCCAATCAAAAAATGCCACGTCATAGATGTCAGAGCACGATTAGATGGCGTGTGCGGCCCATTAATGCTTGGCGCGTGGTTCTTTCTACTTTCAGATGACTGTCACTCTTCAGAAATAACCCGCATGTTATAGAATTTCCAAAAGAAGCCAAGTAACAGAAACGACAGAAGCTCTGTAGTGGAATGAGCTCTGTAGTCTGAGACTTGCTCTTTTTGTTTCCTCTTTAGCTTGTATCTTTACCTAAAAATGTTTGAAAACCACTTGGAAATGATCGATAGAACTTTAGTGCAAAATTTGCATTTACAGAGGCTTTGAGGCTCTGTTGGAGCCAGCAGAGGCTCTATGAGTGAAAATTTCTCATAACTAAAGATTCATGAAACATTTTGATCATCCAAAGTTTTAATTGTTTTAAACATTGTTTTAGAACATATTAGGAAATTTATGTCCTAGAAAGCTGTTTTGGAAAAGATTTTGAGCGAGACATACTTTCTTTGATTGTCTAGGTTGGGCGATAGAGACTCTTTGGTGGAGTGAGCTCTTTGACCATAAGACTTTCTTCCAGTATCTCTGTGTGTGCATTTGTACGTGCGAATCCTTAAGGAAGACATTTTGAAGATGATCGACAGAGTTCCAGTATGGAATTTTGCAGTCATATAGGATCCGGCTTACAGAGGCTCTTTTGAGCTCAGCAGAGGCTCTATGACCTTAAATTTCTCATAACGGAAGGCTCAAAAATCTTTTTGATCATTACTTGTTTGGAATGTCTTAAACAATGTTTCTAGGAAGTATTTGAAAATTGATGTCCTAGAAAATTGTTTTTCAGAAAGGATTTATACGAGATACTTACTTTTTGGCTCTTCCTTGTTCGGCAAAAACCTTCACTTCTATGAATTTGGTTGATGACATCTCTTCTTTGGCTCCCCCTTGAATGATCAATCTCTGTAGATCAGTTCAAGGTCTCCTTCTGCTCCCCATTGACCTATGCTTGGATCAAATGAGATAAGTAGTGCACAGAACATAGGTCAAGCTTACCAGAGGTTCTGTGGAGATTGTCATACTCTAAGAAATCCCACAGAAGCTCTGTTGGTTACAGAACTTTTGATGATTAAGAATTTACATACAGAAGAGTTTAAATATATACATATTTACAAGAAGATCGGATCTTACTTACAGAGGATTCAACTCATGTTAATCATTCCCAACTTACCCATCAAGAAAAGGAATCTTTTCTCATCAAGTGCCTTGGTGAATAAGTCAGCAAACTGGTATTCTGTGGTCACAAAGTGCATTTCTATTGTGCCATATTCAACATGATGCTTCAGAAAGTGGTAACGGATATCGATATGCTTTGTTTTTGAGTGCTGAACTGGATTGGCAGAGATGGCTATGGCACTTTTTGAATCACAGAAGATGGGTATCTTGTATATGTTGTGGCCATAGTCCTTTAGCTGAGTTTTCATCCACAGAACTTGGGAGCAACAGCTAGCAGCAGCAACATATTCAGCTTATACTGTAGATGTGGACACACAGTTCTGCTTCTTTGAAGTCCAGCTGACTAGTTTACCTCCCAGGAATTGACAACTCCCAGAGGTGCTTTTTCGATCAAGCTTGCATCCTCCATAATCTGAATCTGTGTATGCCTTAAGACCAAAGCCAGAGTTCTTCGGATACCAGAGCCCAAGATTTTTGGTCCCTTTAAGGTATCTGAAGATCCTCTTTACAGCGATATAGTGGGATTCCTTTGGGTTAGCTTGATATCTTGCACAGAGGCATGTGGCATACATTATATCAGGCCTACTTGCGGTTAAGTATAACAGAGACCCAATCATACCTCTGTAGAGCTTACACTCTACAAATGTGCCATTTGGATCTGAGAATAATTTATTTCCAGTGGCCATTGGGGTCTTCATTACAGAGGCATCTGAGAGACTGAATTTTGAAAGTATGTCGGAGACATATTTAGCTTGATTTATAAAAATTCCCTCTGATGATTGTTTTACTTGGAGTCCTAGGAAGAAGTTTAATTCTCCCATCATACTCATTTCAAACTCACTCTGCATGAGTTTTTTAAAATCTTTGCACTGTTGTGCATTTGTAGACCCAAAAATAATGTCATCCACATAAATCTGTACAAGCAGAATCTCATCACCTTTTCGTTTGTAAAACAAAGTAGTATCGGTTGTACCTCTGTCGAATTCATTATTGAGAAGAAAGGTTGAAAGTCTTTCGTACCATGCTCTTGGAGCTTGTTTCAGTCCATACAGAGCTTTGTCGAGGAAGTACACGTATTTTGGGTACTTGGAACTTTCAAACCCTGGTGGCTGCTGGACATATTCTTCTTCTTGGATTTCACCATTTAGAAAAGCAGATTTTACATCCATTTGAAAAACTTTGAAGCCTCTGTGGGCTGCGAAAGCTAAGAAGATTCTTATTGATTCGAGCCGTGCGACAGGGGCAAAAGTTTCATCGTAATCAATGCCTTCTTCTTGGCGATATCCCTTGGCCACCAATCTCGCTTTGTTTCTAATGACCACCCCATCCTCGTCCTTTTTGTTTCTGAAGACCCATTTTGTCCCTATTGCTTGTTTTTCTCGTGGCAGAGGTACTAGGGTCCATACCTTGTTTCTCTCAAACTGTAGAAGCTCTTCTTGCATAGCATCTACCCAGTTTGGATCATCTAGGGCTTCAGAGATTCTTTTTGGCTCGATCACACTGATGAAATTTGTAAAGAAACAAAAATTAGTAGTGGCTGATCTTGTCTTGACCTTTTCAGAAGGGTCGCCGATTATAAGGCTTCGAGGATGGCTTTTCGTCCACTGTGTTGTTCTTGGAAGATGGTCATTTGAGTCATCTATTTGAACTTCTGTAGGTGTACCCTGTGATTCTGGTACACCTTATGTAGTAGATGGCACTTCAGAGCTCGACGTTGGTTCTGCAGCTTGTGGGATTATTGGAATGATAGTTGGAATCTCTTCTGAGGAAGTTGAGACTGAATCCTCATTTTCCTCTGGTATTGGTTCCTCTGTAGTCGCTGGAGTTGGTATTTCAGGAGCCTCTGTTGTTGAGTCCTTGGTCGTATCATCTTCTGTTCGCTCCCCCTCAGCGCCTGCATCTGTATGATTCACAGAAGAGGATGAAGTATTTAATGGACCAGTTAGAGATATACCTGACTCAGTCTGGTTGTTAGAAGATGTTTCTCCAGAGGCTCTGACGGCTCCAGCAGAGGGATCAATATCATCATGAAACATCTCTTCAAATAGAAGATTTAAGTCTTCTGCTCTTGTCTTTGGGATGCCAGAGGATTCCTTCTTTAGACTGAGTTCTGAACTGATTTGATCAGAAGTCTTTTGAAAGGAATCGTCAAAAGACACATTGATGCTTTCTACAATGGATCGAGATCGCAGAAGATAAACTCTGTAGGCCTTTGAGGTGGCAGAGTACCCAATGAACTTGCCTTCATCTGCTTTCACCTCAAACTTTCCTCTTGTTTCTCTATCATTTAAGACAAAGCACTTGCATCCGAATACATGAAAGAACTTGATGTTTGGTCGCCTTTTGTTGATCAAATGATACGGTGTCTTGATGTGCCTCTTTACTATGGTTGATCGATTTTGGGTGTAGCAAGCGGTTGATACTGCTTCTGCCCAAAAAGACATTGGTAATCCCGATGCTGTCAGTATAGTTCTTGCAGCCTCCATAAGCGTGCGGTTCTTTCGTTCAACCACGCTATTCTGTTGTGGGGTGCGTGCAGCGGAGAAGTTCTGTGATATGCCTTCTTCTGTAAGATAGGCTTCAATGACAGAGTTTTTGAATTATGTGCCATTGTCGTTTCTTAGTTTCTGAATCCTGCACTCATATAGAACTTGGATTCTTTTCATTAAATTTATCAGAATGTTTGGAACATCTGATTTCTTTCTGACAAATTCAACCCATGTAAATCTTGAATATTCATCGATCAAAACAAGTATATATTTCTTGCCACCTAGGCTCTGTGTAGCTATTGGACCACAGAGGTCAACATGAAGCATGTACAGAGGCCTAGGGCAGGATACATCAGTCTTGCCTTTATGGGAAGCTCTTTTGAGTTTTCCCATTTCGCAAGCAGAGCACAAATGATCTTTATTAAATTTAACATTTGGCAGACCTTTGACTAGATCAAGTTTAACAAGCTTATCTAGAGTATGAAAGTTTAGGTGGCAGAACCTGTTATGCCATAACCAGGCTTCTTCGCTTTTACTGGCAACAAGGAAGAGCTTGTCTTCCTTGTTCTTGGCACAGAAGTTCATGAGGTAAAGATTGCCTCTTCGTTCGGCTCGCAGAAGTTCGACTCTTGTGTCCTCACCTTGTAGAGAGCAAAAGGTTCTTTTGAACATTACGTCGAAACCCGTATCGCAGAGTTGGCTAACACTGAGAAGATTGTGCTTAAGGCCATCCACATATGCAACTTTGCATACGGTTATGTTTTCCTTCTTGATGACTCCGTAGCCTTTTATATACCCCTTCTTGTTGTCACCAAAGGTCACAGATCCTCCATCGAATTTATCTTTGTAGGAGGATAGTAGACCTCTGTCGCCAGTCATGTGCCGCGAGCATCCGGAGTCAAGATACCAGATTGCCACATACTGCTTCTGCAAGACAATCAGAGAGTTTTAGGTACCCATATCCAAATGGGTCCAGCTTTGTTAGGGGTCTTCAAGTTTGCCTTAGCATTCTTAGGTTTGGTTTTAGCTTCTTTTGAAGAACCATTTTGTTTCTTCTTACCCTTGAAATTAGTATTCCTTTTGGGTGCAGAGAGGAAACAGTGTGGACTTGAGAAGTATTGATTTAATCGATACATGAGATCAAAACAATGACAATAATGAATGTGCAAAGAGATTTGCTTGAACTTTTCATTGAAAACATTAAATGGGGGCACAAAGGCATTACATTCTATCCTAACATTTGACTTCCTATTACAAGAAGACCTATGTAGGCTAGATTGTTGTTTGCAAAATCCTTTGTTGAGAGTAGCCTTCTGTGGACCCCTTCTGTGGTGAACTTCTGCAGGTTTCACTGTCACAGAAGAAAAAGATTTGTTATTTTCAGCCCATTTACCCTTTTGTTGCCATGTTAGTTTTTCTTTAATAGGCCTTAAGGGTTTTGAAGTCTTTGAACTTGTTGGGTTTTGAGAGGACGTTTTCTTTTGTTGTTTGATTTTCTCAAGCTCAAGAGAAGTTTTGGCTTGTATACACATGTCCAAAAAATCTGGACAGATAGGAACTCTTGTGATTTTCTCCTTGGGAGGAATAGTTCTGTTAAGAACTCCAGAGGGTAGTTTAAAATCCTCTGAGTCACAAGGTACTTTCTCTGACTTAGAGTCAGTCTCAGATTCGTCAGAGGATGAACCGTCCTCATATACAGAGGTTGAGTCACTTAGTTCTCTTTCGACAGAGGCTAGATTTTCAGAGCATGTGTCATACTCGCTTTCATCCTTTTCAGTGAGATTATTTTCCAACTCAACAGAAGTATCTATTAAGGTTTCATCAGAGAGATTTTGATCGATAGAGGGTGTACATAGGTTTTGTAAAAGTTATTTTTCCCGATTTCCATAAACTCCTTTTTAGAGATATCTTTAAGTTTTTCTTCTGAAATGTTAGGCTTGAACTTAGGTGCCTCTGCCGATAATTTGAGTCTTGGGGTCACCAAACTTGAAGATACCTATCTGATCTTGGGTTTTCAAATATTTCTTAGGTTTGGATTCTCTTTTGACAGAGATTGAAGGTGACAAATCTGTGTTTTCAAACCACGCATTTATCATCTTCAGAGGTTTCCTCTGGTGAGGTTCCCCAAAGACTTTTCTCCTTTTGCTTACAGAGAGTAAGTTTGGAAATCCAGGTTTTCTTGTATTTCCAATATGAAATAGAGATGACAGAGACTTGTTTCTTTTATTTCCAGTGTATGGATCTATATCACAGAAGCCAATTCCCCGTCTTCCTATTTGTGTATTAATTTTCTCGTACACCTTCTGTGCATCTTGATATTTCTTGATTAAGAGATCTCTTCTGAGTAAATCTTGACAGAGGACTTCTCTTTCCTTTTGAAAATAATGTTTAAGAGCTAGGATATTCATTCTGTCGCACTCAACGTCCATAAGTTCTTTAGTTTTTGCTTTTAAGGCTGAGTTAAGTTCAGAAATCTTTTCTTTCAAAGGATTTAGGTGTTTGTTCCAATTTGTTTCAATTTCTTCCTTTTCTTGAAAGATTTTAGCCTTTTCTTGAGTGAGAAGTCTAGCTTCTCTCTCAAAGAAGGTAAGCTTCTTCTGAACACTTTCGCAGGTCTTTTTAAGTTATGTGTGTTCAATGTTTAGTTTAAGCAAATCAGCTTCTGCTTGATTAGTGTAAGAGTCAGAAGTGGATACCTCACTATCGGAGTCGGAGCTGACCTCTGCCATGCCACAGAACAGGGCGTTCTTCTTTTCTCCTTCGTCAGAGGATGTATCTGACTGCCAGTTTTCTTGATTCACCATGAGTGACTTCTGAGCATAATATTCTTCTTTCTTTTTGTAGAAAGCATAATCCCTCTGGGGGCGGTTTGATTTGCTCCTGCATTCATTGGCGTAGTGGCATGGCTTACCACAATTGTAACATCTTTGGTTCTGTGGAGCGTTGCCAGCTTTGTCGTCTGACCTCTGTTGGTCACCACCTCTGTCATTCCTGTCATTTGACCTCTGTTGGTCTACACCTCTGTCGTTCTTGTCATTTGACCCTTCTCTTCCGTAGCGTTCATTACCAGGTTTCTTCTGATATCCTCTACTGAATTCCCTTGTCAAAAGAGCTAACGATTTAGCTATAGAGGCCATAGTTGCCTCCTATTCTTCCACCACCTCCTCCTCTTCACTATCAACGATCAGGATCTTCTTCTTCTTCTTCTCCTTCTTTTCTTCCACAACTTTCTCCTTCTTCGGCTTCTCTTTAGCTTCTGTAGCCTTACCAACCAGCGCAAGAGGTGCACTGATTTGAGCTTTTGCTTGTGCAATCTGAGGCTCTTGGGCTGCCAACGTTCCATAGAGATCTGACAGAGTCCAGGAGTCTAAGTCCTAATTTGTTTGCAGAGACATAGACAGCTGGAGCCATTCTTCATTGAGACTCTTTAGGAACATGACATTGTTCTCCTCAGAAGTCCTGTGGATTCCGAACTTCTTGCACTTGTTGATTAGAGAGTTGAATCGGTCATATGTTGACTGTAGAGATTCTGTCGGCAGAGCTTTGAATGCGTAGTACTCGTTGATGCATTGGGCTCTGCGGTTCTTCTGAGTTTTGGCCCCACCCTCTAGTTGTTTTTCCAGTTCCTTCCACAGATCGTATGCAGATTCACACGCATCTAGGGATTGGAAAAGGTCATTGGGTATGGCCATGATCAGAAGTCTCTTAGTCTTTTGAGCAACTTCATATTTTGCCCAATCAGGGTCTGACCACTTGTCCTTGGGCTTTGGTTTCTCGTGCTCAGGGATTTCTGGAGTGTCGTCTATGGAAGGTACACGGGGTACTGTGATCATTGGTACGAAAGGAGGATTGTTGATATAGTAGACAAGGTCTTTGTCAGTACCCTCGAAGAAGTGAATCATTCGTATCTTCCACTGAGGGTACTCTGAGTAGTGTGGGTGGCTTGGTTAAAGAACCAGCGGTGAAGAAGTTGTTTGTGTTTGTCATTTTGAAAGAAGATGAGAAATCCAGAAAATAGGGTATGAACAGTAAACTTTCAGAGTATGAAGTGGACGTTTTGAATGGTGTTTATAAGCTTAAAACCTTTGAACAATGCACTAAAATGGAGATTTAACCGAAGTAAAAGACTGTAAGTTTACCAAAGTCGAACAGGTCAAGAATGGCAGAAAAATATAGGCTGTTTTGAAATAAGTGAAGAACAGGTTAAAATTACTCCAGGTTTCTACCAAAAATCATTGTAAGTGAGGATCTCTTGATATAGAAAATCAAGAACCGCTCTGATACCAATTGTTGGTTCCTGTTTTGCTTAACAATGATGATTCTATCTAATAGTTCAAACAAGATGTAATGCGGAAGCGTTTTTAACGAACTAAAAGATATAATAAGGTAGAAGAACACACAATATCAAATACTTAAAGTGTAAATAACTCAGATAAATAGCTCAATAACCCACTGTATATTGATATGAATAGAACACCAAGAACACCGATGATATAGTAAGAATTCTGTTCTAATGGTGTGTGTGTTGTGCAAAGCTTAATAGAAGAACTCAACATGAGTGTTCTATTTATACTACTTCTAAAGGGGACAAGCTCTAGACAAAAAGGACTGAAGGTACAAAAACACTATTCAGGTACTGTTGAAGGTACGACGTTAATTAAATGCGCCGACTTCTACTAAGGCTAAGGCCTATCAGAGTTTGACACGTGGAGTTGTCAGGTCACGCCTTGTACGAATGATCTTCAGGATCTTCGTACAGCAGAAATCGTGAGAAGCACGATTGTCCTTGTATAGAGCTCCAGTCTTTTATACCACAGAGGCTCTTTCAAGTGTGACAGAGGCTCTGTGGCCTTGTCCGTATTGAAGAGTCTTCTGGCGATTCTTTACTTCGGTCTTCTCGGTTACTCGGTAGAGCCTCTGTCGAAGACTTCTATGCTTCGGTCTTCTCGGTGACTCGGCAGAGCCTCTGTCGAAGACTTCTATGCTTCGGTCTTCTCGGTGACTCGGCAGAGCCTCTGTCGAAGACTTCTATACTTAGCCTATTTTTCAATACTTCTATAAATAGAAAGATTGGAGCTAACAGTTACCGGATGGTATCCGGATTACCTTGGTTTCCGGATGTCATTCAGATTGAGTATGTTTCCGGTAAGCATCCGGATAGTACTAGTATCCGGTAAATATTGATGTCCGGAAAGATTCGTGTATCCGGTAAGTTGTGAGTATCCGGAAAGTTATGTTGTCCGGATAGTTTGTGGTGTCCGGAAACTCTTGTTGTCCGGTCACTTTTGAGTACCCGGTAACTTTGGGTTTTGGTTAACTTCTGAACAGGGTATGATGAAAGCACTGAAATTAGCTTGAACACATCTACTATTGAATAATAGTGCGTTAGGTTTAAAGGTTGCTTTAGTTTGATATTAAGCAGGTGTGTAGTATGTGATATAAATGTGATTTGCTCATACTAAATGATATGAGGAATCTATGTGGTATAAATATGATTTGCTCATACTGAATGCTATGAGGAATCTATATTAAGTAATAACCTGCACGAGTACGGTTAAGTGTAATGGATCCATAGGCACTAGTTGTTATGAACACATGGAATGGGCGTGTGGATTAATCGTAATTCCAGTGTGTGTGAGAAATCGTGGAATAGGCGTGTGGATTAATCGTTATTCCCGATTTCTAAGGAAGAGGAGAGATTGGCATGTGTAATTGTAATCTCTACTTCCTTTCCAAGAAGTGGGCACGTGTAATTGCGATTCCTTGGATTTGAGCAATTAATCCAGAATCCGTGGAGATTCGTAGTGCAGCTCTAGAATATGATATGAGCATTAATCTAGAATCCATGGAGATTCGTAGTGCGGCTATGGAATATGATATGAGCATTAATCTAGAATCCGTGGAGATTTGTAGTGCGGCTCTGGAACATGATATCATGACTGACTTAGTGTTAGTCATATTCCCATTAACTAGGAATGCAATGAATAGGCAAAGTAGAATTGCTATTCATGTTGAATGATTGAATAGGTAATATAGAATTACTAATCATATAGGAACGGTTGTATAGGCAAAAGCATAACTTCTATTCAGGTTGATTGATTGAATAGACAAAGCAGAGTTGTTATTCGTATTCGAGACGTAGAAATATGAATTAGACTAAGAGTAAGTGTTGTTTTCATGTGTTTTCGGCGGATTAAAAATAGGCAATATATAAGTGCTATTCCTGTATCTATTTCAAGAAGAAGGTATGATGTTTAAATGTAAGTCTGTAGGATTGATCGATAAACTAGAATATGTGATGATTCGTAGTAGGCTATTGAATATGGTGATATGACTTCATGAATGGTAGTTATACTCGTGGGATTGAGTATGATTCTGTTATTATGAGACGAATACGAGTACGGTAAGAACGAGTGTAAGTCAAGTTTGACAAACCTTGTTTACATTAATGTAAAAGTATTATTTTGAAACTGAATGTTCTCACTAGGCGTTAGCCTAATCGTTTCAAATTATATTTTCTTACCAGGTATGAGCTCAGGGAAGTAATGGGATGAGTGAAAAGTTTATGGTGACGACAAGTTGATGTAAATTGACTCTTGTTACTATTTACACTCATATAGAATGTTTATGTTATGGATATTAGTTATGTAAACCCGTTTAATTCAGGTTTAAATTTGCCCTAATTTTAGAGTGTTACAATATGGTATCAGAGCTGTAGTTTAAGTGAACTAGGTATGATAGTGATATACCTAGACTTAAGCTGAGATGGATTAAGTTATGATTCGTGAGGTACGGGTAGAAGTACTAAGACGGGATAGTCTTAGAGTCGATGGAAATACGTGAAGTAAGTACTTTAACGATGGTAACAAGGATACTCATGTATAATATGTTCACAATTTCAATTAACTACTGTTATTATGGATATATTGTTACACAAGCATACTTGTTTCTAAATTGTTACAGTGACTAATGCACAGCAGAGTACGTTTCGTATGTGTAACCATTTCTTATGGTTATTTCTTGTGCTATATCAGAACGATGGTGAATACACCACTAAGGTCCTCTAATTCTTCTGAGGATAGGGTAGTAATGGATTGGGGAGAAAAGCGACCTGAAACGGCTGGAACTCATGAAAGTCCACCGAGGTCGCTTTTGATAGGAGGAATTAATAGTCAGGCACAAAGAACGAGTACCGGTACCTCTAATCCGGTAACAACCGAGTCTACGATGGAGTCTCACATGATGGAGAACATGATGAGAATGATGAATACGACGTTAGCACATCAATCTGAAATGTTCATGAAAGCACTGAATGATCGGAGTTCAGAGTTACGGCGAATGGAGACAGATATTGGTGTAACAAACCCGATTCGAAATCCTGTGGTAAATGTAAACAGAAGGGTGGAAAGAGTCTGTTCTTATAAGACATTTCTGAGCTGTAGACCGCCAGAGTTTACCGGAGCGGACAATCCAGTGGCATGTATGAATTGGCTCCGAGAAATGGAATAAGCTTTCCGAGCTTGTGAGTGTGATGAGGAATCGAAAGTTAGGTTTGGTTCTCAAATTTTACGAGGCAACGCGTTGACATGGTGGAATATCGTAACATCTACTGTGACGGTTCCAGTCTTAGCTGCTATGACGTGGGAGTCTTTTAAGAAAAAGATTCTGGAAGAATATTGCAATGAAAATGAAGTGGATCGAATTGAAGAAGAGTTTCGGACTCTTAAGAAGGGTACTTCGACTGTTCGGAAGTACACTGAATTGTTTATGGAAAAGCTGAATTTAGTTGGACATGTGGCTCCAACTGAGAGAGAAAAGATCAAGGCTTACCTGAAGGGTTTGCCAGCTGATATGATGTCCCGAGTTAGAAATTCAAAAGCTTCAACGTTAAGGGAAACTGTTAGCTCCAACTTCTACTGTTTATAGAAGTATTGAAAAATAGGCTAAGTGTTGACACCGACAGAGGTTCTGCCAAAACACCGATAGAAGAACGAGTGAAAACTTAACTGAAGATATTCACAGAAGACAAGGCCACAGAGCCTCTGCCAAACTTGACAGAGCCTCTGTGGTATGAAGACTGAAGACTTAGAAGAATCCTGAAGTTCAAGACAAAGACACTCGTGCTTCTCACGTGCCTCTGCTGTACGAAGATCCCGAAGATCATTCGTACAAGGCGTGCCCTGACAATTCCACGTGTCAAACTCTGATGGGTTTCTGCCTTTGCAGAATTGCGGCGCACTATGTTAACGTTGTACCAGTAGCAGTTCCACGATTTTGTCTTGTACCTTTCAGTCCTTATTGTCTAGAACCTGTCCCCTGATGAATAGTATAAATAGAAGACTCATGTTGAGTTCTTCTATTAAGCTTTGAACGACACACACACACCTCTTAGAGCAGAATTATTGTAATACTTTCGGTGTTCTTGGTGTTCTTATTATATCAAATACAGTGGATCATTGAGTTAATCATCTGTGTTATTTCTACTTCACGTATTTGATATTGTGTGTTTTTCTACCAAATAATATCTTTCTAGTTTGCTAAAACGCTTCCGCACCCTTATTTGTTTGAACTAATAGATACTTAAATCATTGTTGAGTAAAAAGGAACCAACAATTGGTATCAGAGCCATCCTTGATTTACTATATCAAGAGATCCTCTCTTACAATGATTTCTGGTAGAAACTTGGTCCGTCTTTAACCTGTTCTTCATATTTTTCAAACAAAATCTGTTTTTCTGCCATTCTCGACCAGTTCGATCTTGGTAAACTTACAGAACCTATTTTCTCGGTTAAAACTCTCCATTTTAGTGCATTGCTCAAAGTTATTAAGCTTAAGATCTTTTCTAAAAATCTGACCCATCATCTAAAAGTGTTAGTTCATACCCTGTTTTCTGGTATTTTCCAAAACCTTTCAAAATGGCGAACACGAACAACTTCTTCACCGCTGGTTCTTTAACCAAGCCACCCACTCTGCTGAGAGACGAGTACCCTCAATGGAAGATACGAATGATTCACTTCTTCGAGGGTACTGACAAAGAACTCGTCTACTATATCAACAATCCTCCTTTCGTTCCAATGATCACTGTACCTCGTGTACCAGCCACAGATGACACTCCAGAGATTCCTGAGCACGAGAAACCAAAGACCAAAGATAAGTGGTCTGAACCAGATTGGGCAAAATATGAAGTCGCTCAGAAGACCAAAAGACTTTTCATAATGGCCATCCCGAATGATCTATTCCAATCCCTAGATGCGTGTGAATCTGCATACGATCTATGGAACGAACTGGAGAAACAATTGGAAGGAGGGGCCAAAACTCAGAAGAACCGCAGAGCCCAATGCATCTGTTGGTCCCGAAGGGTTATACAAGTTTGTAGAAGGGGGGGGGGGTTGAATACAAACACACAGATTTTTACTTTCTAAATTGTTTATTGATATAATCAAACAATTTACAACTTGTTGCGGAATAAGATTAAGGATTAACCTAATCTAAACAAGTTAAGAACACTAAGTTTCTTGCACTAGAATTAAGACATAAAGGAGATAAGAATACTACGAATAATATTCTAACACTAAGAGAGAAAGAAGAAGATGGCTGAGCACTTCAATCCTGAAGTAGGGTTCTTCTTATATACTGCATACATTTAATGCATGGCAATATTATTTTACATGTGGCAGCAGCTGAGTGGTTGCATGTTTTGACCTTTGTAGACAACCTTAGTAGCCGCATGGTGTACAATGTAGAATCAAAGTTGGTTGTACGATTCTGGACAGAAGGGATGTCCATTCTGACATTTCGTACGGAGACGTGCAAGGGGATAGACAAAAGCAACTTGTAGAGTAGACCTCATGATCAGCGTTCGTTGAACAGTACTTTATCAGCGAGTGATAAAGATCAGCGATTGCTGAAGTCTTCTACTTGATACTTCACGTTGAGTGGACAAGTCTTGGCTTCGCTGATATCCGCATCAGTTCATTAGTAGACTTGTCGCTGTTCTTGAGCTTGATCTTCGACTTCAGCGTAGAACATATTTGACGTGAAACTTGTCTTCAGGGATCATAAGTAAACAACTAAAACTTATCAACGATCACCAATAGGACTGAACAGGCTCAGAGCTCTATTGATGAACAGTGTTCGCTGAATGTTAAAATTAAAGAGCATGAGTTTCCTATCAGCGGTACTGTAGAGACATAGTACTTATCAGCGATAGTGAAACTCTAATACATATTGTCTACTTACAATTTTCACTAAGTGTTTCTTAAAGGGTCATTATCAAATCACTGAGGGTTTGGATCAACAATCTCCCCCTATTTGATTATGACATAGCAATGAAGGAAAATTGCTAAATATGAAAACATAAGGATAAAAAGAACTTATAAAATATTTGTCCCTTTTACTGTTTTCTAGGATCTTTTCAGTACTGATGGAGTAAAGTACATTCGCTGAAATTTTTCTTTGAACTTCGTATAAGGTTACAAAGGGAAGTAGAAAAATTATAAGTACAACAAATAACATTACAAGTACAAAAGATATTAGCTGATAAAGAAAGAGGAATTACAAGGCAATCCTATCAGCTATGAGGTTCTTCCTTAATGAGAAGTTCATCAAGGGTCTTTGTTGTAGGGATCATCCAGTCAGGGACTTCTTCTCCCTGATTTCTTCTTTCTTGGGCTTCCTTGAAGATCAAGGGTTTCATGAAGTGTCCGAGAAGATCATCTCTGAATCCACACCAATAGATGAGATCCTTGAGCTGTTCGATTGGAGTGATGGGTAGCTCAGAGATACGTTGAAAGTGTTCTCGTCCATCATAGTCATGAAAGAATATACCATAAGGGTTGCTTATGACTTTACCAGGGACGGAGCGTTCACCAGGTGGCAGAGAGGTATCGAGCGCTGAGAGATCAGGATCAGGACCAAGTACTTCATCGCGTGAGAAACCAATACCTGTTTCGTTCCGGATAGGAGGACCTGAATCTGAAGGTTTTAACCTTTTCTTTGCGGAGGCCCTTTTTCTTTTTGGAGTAGGAGCAGCAGGAAGAGGAATATCCACAGCAGAAGAAACCAAGTCGATCTGTCGATTTAGAAGTTTTTTGACATGATCTTTGAATTTAGAACGTGAATGCTGAATGGCTATTCTGATCTCCAACCATTCATAGAGACCGTACTTCGTGATAGCATCATCATAGAAGGTTTCCTTGGTACCATTTTCTCTGAATATCTCGACCTCAACAATTGGAACTTTGATGGTCGATCTTCCAGTGATGTGTACTTTGTTAATTCTGGCAGCTCGATATCGAAAGTGTACTTTCTCTTTGCACCATTTCTAGGTAGATTGAGATACCTTGGTCTTTTCTTCGACAATCTTCTAGGCGTCTTCCCATAACTGACGTTGGACTTCGATGGGAGTTCTTTTCAGTGCGGGGTCTTTCACCAATTGTTGGGCAAGCTGAATGGCGAGAGCCTTATCTTTTTCTTCAGCTTCCTTTCTTTCGGCGAGTAACCTTTTAGCTCTGAGGTGATCAGTGAATTCCTTCTTTGATAACCTGAACTTTGTAGAAACAAGAGTGACTTTGGAGCAAGGGAGGATGATTCGCTGATCTTCGAACTTCTTGATTATTTCTTCTCTCCTTTTCTGATCCTCTTCACTTAGCTTTTGAGGAGCTAAGGAAGGTCTGTTTTTGTGAGAGAGCAATTGTTCTTCAGGTTCATCGGTCTCAGTGATTAAATCCAAGACCGGGATTATTTCTTCAGCACTTGTGGCTGGGATTATTGTTGGTGCAGCAGGAGAACTTTCAGCTGGATCCTCAAGCAGGGGAGAGGACTAGCTAAAAAGAAGCGATTGTTTAAGTAAGAAGAGTTGGGGAAGAAAAAGATAGAGAAAAGAATATGGTTTAAGTGTATAGAGGTTTTATGGAGAGGATAACTGAGATTGAGAAGGGGTAGAGGAGGGATGCGGAGTAAGGGAAGAGGAGATATTATACCTGACAAACTGGCTTTATTTGTAGGATTGACAGATTGCCTTCTGCAGCGAGGCCTTTGTTTTTGCCTTTATCAGCTTCAGATGCTGCAGGTTTTGTCTTAGTCGTCTCCCCTGATGGTTCATTTATGATGACCCCTTTTTGAGCAACTACCTTAGGCTGGATGAAGAAGTTGAAATCATCATCATCGTCATCATCATCGTTTTTAGGGGATGATGATGGTTCTTCGTCCTCAAGTTCAAGGTCTTCATCATCTTCTGCTTCTTCCTCAGCTTCAGTTTCCTCCTCGTTAGCGTAGGGTATGGTAACATCAACATCAGTTTCTAGATGCTCTTCGAGTTGCTCCCCCTCAGATACATATGGAGGTTTCTCGGTTCCCTCAGGGTTTTTAACTCCCTGAGGTTGTTCAGTTGTAGTAGTAGTAGCAGTAGTAGAACTCGTCTCCCCCTCAGCTAGGGGAAGGTCTTCAAGAGTTTTCTTCTCCCCCTCAACATTATGGGGAAGGTCTTGATCCTTCTCCCCCTCTTCCACATGATGGATGGGGGAGGATACAACATTCTCAGCAGCAGCAACAACATGCATTAGGTCCATGTCTTCCAGGCCAGAGATCCCAACACAGGTTTCAATCTTGCTTAATCTGTCTTCTAGGCCAGATATAGCAGGAGTGAGTCTTTGAAGATCTTCTCGATTCACCTGAGTAAAGTGCGAAGGAGCACAAGTGGCAACATTCAGGCGGTCGAGGATTTGCTGCAGTAGATTGGTGGCGGCGCTAACGTCGGTCCTTAAGAAGGACACTTCTCCCTTAAGATCTCCAAACTCTGTCTTCAATGATGTGACTTCATTGGACAGAGAGGTGAAGTTTGTGGAGAGAGTGTTGTTGGTAGTGGAGTGGTCAGCAAGAGTAGTAGCGAATTGGGCAATGTTGCTTTCCACCTTCTCCAAATCAGCACTGGAGGCCTTCTTTCCGACCTCCGTGGTCAGCGTTTTTAGAGCGTCTCCAGCGTTTGTAACCGCTGAAGAGTTGACAGTGAGTGTGGTATTGAAGGATGCCATCTTTGTTTCCAGGGCCTTCAGGGAGGTGTTGATATCCCCCAAATTAGGACCTGAAACAGTTAAGAACTTGTGAACAAAGGAAAGCTCAGAAGTTTGGGGTTTTGAGAGAGGAGTATGTGGAGTTATGTGTATACCTGCGGGATGGTTAACGAAGTCCTCGAAGTTTCGATGACCTGTAAATGTTTCCATGTCATCTTCCAGTGTACCTTTACGCTGGGAAGTTTCCGCAGGTCCTTTATTTAGATCCTGTATCCGCCGTAGTTCGTCAGCAGATGAGTCACTCAGATGAGTCACTCAGATGAATGATCTTTGTTGTAGAGAATGGAGGAATAGATGGAGTGACCAAAGAAGTAGAGGGAGGAGTGATGGTTGAGAAGAGGATTGTGGAGTGGGGTTCAGCGATGGATTCGCTGAGAAATACTTCTTCAGTCCTTAGAAGGTCTGAAGTAGGGGGTTTCTGTTCCAAGTTTATTAACTCAGTGTTTAGAGACGCTGAGGTTGGGATTTAAGAGGTGGCTTGAGCAGCTGTGGCAGAGCGTACCACAAAACTATCCAGCGACTCTTGTACAAGGTGAGTCGTAGAGTCTTCAGCCGTTGATGGCTTGGAGGGTTCATCATTGGTTTTCTTGATCCTTGCGGATTCAAGTTGGGTAGTAGAGTGTTTCCTTTTTTGAGAAGGAGTGGAGGGTGCAGCCTGGGTATCAGCGGTGGCGATTACCACTGAAGTAGAAGAAGAAGGATTAAGAATAGATAAGAGTGTAGAAAGACGTACCTCGTTTGGCAGGGGCTTGAAATCTAGAACTTTAGCGCCAACCTGAGAGAGTCTCAGGTCTCCCACCTTTGGGTATTCATCCCCAAGTCCGTGTAAAAAGATAGCACTGACAAACCTTGGATATGGAACGCAAGTTGGTCTGTCAACCATGTTCACCCTGAACGCCAAATCATCGTAGATGATTGACGCCCAATCGATGTGAAGTCCCTTCAGCAAAGCATATCCCATGGCTTGTAGGGGTTGGGATGCTTGGTCAGTTGACCAAACTTTTGCTGTTAGTCAGCTAATCAGATGAGCGAAGATGAAATTCATCTCGCTGGGCATCATTGACTTCTTGATGGCAGTTAGCTTCTTGTCAGGGGTTTTGTCTCTCCCTGTGTCCCATGTGCAACCCATTGCATCAAAGAATGCAACCAGGGTTGTCCTGTCAGCAGGGTTCTTTTTGGGATATGGTAGAGGGACAAAACGGTTTTCTTTGGTACTGGCAGGAAGGTTTAGAGCACGTCTAATATGAAACGGGGTGATCTTGGAAGTACCATGGTCTGTGTCACAGAGAATGACATCGACCATTTTCTTGGGATCTTTGGTTGCGGGCACTTGAGCTCGTCTGGCAGTATACCAGAACTGAGTTAGAAGAGAACGATGAGCAGGGGGTGCAATGGTGAGAGCGGTTGAAATGGGGCAAGTTTTAAGAAAGTTCACAGCATCATCAAGATGTGTGACAGGTTTCTTTTCAGGGAAGTCGAAGAGAGCATAAGGATTATTGTGTTGAAAGGTAACTTTCTTGAGTTCGAACTTAACCTGAGGAGCTTTAGTGAATTCAGTGACCCCAGCAGCAGTGGAGGTCTTAGTAGCAGGAGATTCAGTAGAAGATGCCATTTCTGTTTATAATATAATAAAGAGAAAACAGAAGATCTTAAGATGAATAAGATATCAAAATAAGAGTTTTTAGGGTTTTTGCTCGTTCTATTCAGACCAAAGATATCTTAATGAAGATTAGGGTTTTCTAGTTAAAAAAAACTAGAGAATTCCTTATTTTCCAGTTTCCTTTAAAGAAGAGATTCTGGAAAACCATATGAAGAACAAGTTTAAGATTTTAGTTTAAACTTGAAGAATAACCATGAAGATTGTGTTCATAAAATCATGAAAAGAAAATGATTTCATTTTAAAAAGTTCTTTTGTTTGATCTTTTGAAAACAAGGATAAAATCAAAAACAAGTTTATAAAAGGTAAATGATAAGAATATTAACCTTAGATGACGATGACGAACAAGTTCTGGAAAACGAAGAGTTCGAAATGCAACAGTGTTCTTTTCTTGAAGAAGAAGTTGTTCGCGTAAAGGAAAAAATATAAACTCGAATGGTTTATATAGTGAGAGTAGAGAGAGAAAAACTATGAGCGGGAAAAGTTTTTCAAGATGACACGGACACGTGTTTGCATTTGATTGGATGAGAAAACGAAACGTGCAAACGTGTGTCAGAAAAAGAACGTGCCAGGGTTTATCCGTTTGATTACGTCATAAACGTCCTTTCATATTTTAGGATGTCTCTGAGGTTTTTTTAAAAGCTCAGGGACACTTTTGAAAACGTGGAGCACTGAATAGAAATATCAGTGTTGGTTTTTAGAAATTTCAAAGTATCACTGAAAGGAAGAGATATTCAGCGATGTAATGTGTTTTTGAAATCTTGCATTCATATGCGAAAGTCAGCAAGTAAATAAAACATACCTTGATATCAGCGAATCAATTTTGTTCAGAGAGAAGGTGATAGAAATGGGTTATACAAGTTCATTGTTATCGCTTGATCAAATGAAAACCGCTGAAGATTTTACTCTTCAAAGTTCAGCATTCCAAGCTCGCTGACGAGAAAGTTGAATCTTGTCTTATCAAGAGGTTTGGTAAAAGATCAGCTAACTGAAAGTCAGTTGGGATAAAATGAAGTTCTATATCACCATTCATCACATGATCTCTGATAAAATGATACATGATTTCGATGTGTTTGGTCTTTGAGTGTAGCACTGGATTGTTGGCTATAGCGATGGCACTAGTGCTGTCGCAATAGATTGGAATTTTTGAGAGCTGAAGGTCATAGTCCAGTAGTTGATTTCTCATCCATAAGACTTGAGAACAACAGCTTCCAGCGGCTACGTATTCAGCTTCAGCGGTTGAGGTGGACACTGAGTTTTGCTTCTTACTTGTCCAACTTACCAGCTTTCCACCCAGGAGCTGATAGCCTCCTGTGGTGCTTTTCCTATCCAATTTGCAACCTGCAAAATCACTATCTGAATAGGCGATTAGATCAAACCCTGAGTCTTTGGGATACCAAAGACCTAGGTTGGGAGTACCCTTAAGGTAACGAAAGATTCGCTTTACAGCGATCATATGAGATTCCTTAGGTTCAGCTTGATATCGTGCACACAAACAGGCTGCGTACATAATATCAGGTCGGCTAGCTGTAAGATATAAGAGAGAACCGATCATCCCACGGTACGTCGTGACATTAACAGATATTCCAGAAGAATCATTGTTTAGTGTCAGCAGTGGTGCCATAGGGGTTTTCATAGCTGAACTCTGAGTTAAATCAAATTTCTTCAGCATATCTTTAACATACTTTCCCTGATTAATGAAAGTTCCCTTTTCATTTTGTTTTATCTAAAGACCAAGGAAATATGTTAGCTCGCATATCTTTAACATACTTATTTTATACTCTGCTTTCATCCTTTTAGAGAAACGAGTACATAGGTCAGGGTTAATAGAACCAAATATAATATCATCGACATATATTTGAACAAGAATGATATGACCTTTTACTTTTCTGAAAAATAGAGTCTTGTCGATTTTACCACGCTCAAATTTTTCAATAAGGAGATAAGAGGATAGAGTGTCATACCATGCACGAGGAGCTTGCTTTAAGCCATAAAGTGCCTTATCCAGTTTATCAACATAACCTGGATGCTTAGGATCTGAGAATCCTGGAGGTTGTTCTACGTAGACTTCTTCATTCAGCTTTCCATTTAGGAACGCCGACTTAACATCCATCTGATAAACTTTGAAGTCTCTGTGTACAGTGTAAGCTAAGAAAAGACGAATGGCTTCTAGTCTTGCCACTGGAGCAAAGGTTTCGTCGTAATCTATACCTTCCTCTTGTCTGTATCCCTGAGCAACAAGTCAAGCCTTGTTGCGGGTTACAGTTCCATGTTCATTCAACTTGTTTCGATAGACCCATTTAGTGCCTATCACTGACTTGTCAGATGGACGAGGAACAAGCTTCCAAACTTTGTTTCTTTCAAATTCAGTCAGCTCTTCTTGCATAGCACTGACCCAGTTCGGATCTTGGAGGGCATCATCTGTTTTCTTTGGTTCAATCAGAGAAATAAAGTTAACAAATAAACAAATATTACCTGCACTTCGTCGAGTCTGAACACCAGCGTTTGGATCACCAAGAATTTGTTCAATAGGGTGATTAACAATCCATCGCTGAGCCGGATCTTGATTCGCTGACTCAACTTGAACTGGAGGGGCTGAAGATGAGGCTTCAGCTACTTCTGGTATATCAGCCAAGGGAGGAATATGTGCAGATGTCATTTCATTCACTGATTGCTGAGAAGTAGATGGTATGTCTGAGACATTAGGTTCAGAGGCAGGCATAGTGTTTAAAGGAATAGTTGAGACCCATGATGTTTCAGCTTCACTAGTCTGCATGTTTGGGATGATAGTAGGACCATCATCTTCAACGGCATGAGTATGAGGAGTGGGAATATCTTCTGAATCACCAAGGTGAGAAAACATCCATTGATTCAGTTCTTCAGTATCAGCAGAAGGTCGAGAATTTGCTGAACGGGATTCGTCAAAGGTGACGTGAATAGTTTCTTCAATAGTCTGTCTTCTTCGATTGAAGACTCTGAAGGCTTTGGAGATAGAAGAATATCCAAGAAAGATTCCATCATCAGCCTTAGGATCAAACTTTCCAAGGGCATCTCTGTTATTCAGTATGAAACACTGACATCCAAAGATGTGAAGAAAGCTAATTGAAGGCTTTCTCCCATGAAACGGTTCATAGGCTGTCTTTTTGAATCTTTTGACTATTAGTGACTTGTTTTGCGTAAAACAAGCAGTGTTGACAGCTTCTGCCCAAAACTGAGTAGGTAGATGAGAATCACTGAGCATTGAACGTGCAACTTCTATGATAGTTCGATTTCTTCTTTCAGCGACTCCATTTTGTTGCGGTGTTCTCACTGAGGAAAAGTTGTGGGAAATACCCTTTCTTTCAAAGAAGGAATCAAAAGAACTGTTTTTGAATTCAGTCCCATGATCACTCCTTATTGAGCGAACGGTCATGTTGTTCAGGACTTCCATTTCTTTGACAAAGGTGATGAGTTCTTCAGGGGTGTCACTCTTAGAACGGAGAAACATTACCTAGGTAAAGCGAGAGAATTCATCAACTATGACCAATGTATATTTCTTTCCAGCGATTGATTGTTTGTTAACAGGGCCAAACAAATCCATATGGAGAAGTTGTAGAGGAGATGACACTGAGGAAACTTGCTTTGACTTGAAGCTTGCTTTGGTCTGCTTTCCTTTCTCACACGCTGAACATAAGGACTCCTTGGCGTATGAGTGTTGAGGTAGACCAGTGACTAACTCTTTAGAGGAAAGAGTATTCAGTGTCTTGAAGTTGAGATGGGAGAGCCTCTTATGCCATAACCAGTTGGCGTCAGATGAGGCTTTTGAGAAGAAACAGGAGTTCTCAGTGGTTGTAGAGTCCATGTTTATAACGTAAACATTTTCCATACGATAACCGCTGAGAGCTATCTTCTCCTTTTTGTCAGTGACAAAGCAGGATTCTTTAGTGAAAATCACTTTGTTATCCTTGTCACATAGTTGACTAATTCTTAGAAGATTATGCTTCAGTCCTTCAACATATGCAACTATTCCAAAGGTTGTTGTACCATTAGAGAGTACACCAAACCCTTGGGTATAGCCTTTTCCATTTCCACCGAAAGTCATAGAGGGACCTTTTTCTTCTTTATACTCAGTGAGCAGGTTCTTCTTACCAGTCATGTGTCTAGAGCATCCGCTATCGAGATACCAGATACCCTTCTTAACCTGCAAACAAGGAAGATTAGTTTGACTTGGGCACCCATTTCATCATGTGTACATACTTTTCAGTAGGGGTAGAGGAGGTGGAAGGTTCAGCAGTCTTCGCAGCATTTGAAGATTCAGCTTTGTCAGTTTTCACTTGGGTTAATTTCTTAACCTCAGTGGTCTTCTTTGCTTTGGGAGCATTGATCTTCACCTTAGCTATCTTTTCAGCTTTGGTGGTTGTGGGGCACTTACTAGCAATATGATTTGTAAGTCCACAGTGATAACATTTCCTATAACTAAAAGTAGCTTTAGGACTATTTGCATGCTGAGCCGTAAATTTTAAATGAGCAGGGCCAACACCAAATATACCTTTGGCATTGGAAATGGGAGGAACAATCAGTTCTTCAGATTTTTTACCAATTACATCCACTTTGATTCTAGGAGTAGATCGCTGAATAAATTCAGGGATCTTATTCTTAGAAGCAGAGGGATAGCTCACTGAAGCTTTAGAAGCGTTCAACTTAGGTACAAAGGTACCCTTTTGAGGTTTTGGATAAATAATTTTCTCTTTACCTTTAGAAGTTAAGGTAGAGATTTCCTCAGGGATAGGAGGTTTTGAAGAGGAACACTGAGAGGATGAAGTGTCAGGGATAGATTAGACAAACGTTCCAAACGTAAGCATGGAATGGTCAGTGGTTGGTTCTTCAGCGTCAGCTTTGTAACCAAGACCACGTTTGTCACTCAGAGGAATCTGAGACTTGATTATCTCAGTGATCGTTGTTGAGGATTTATACCATCCATCAACAGTAGCTTTTCCAGCTTTTAATGCAGCGATAGCTTCTTCTCGTTCGATTTTGACTAGCTGATTTATATAAACTTGATCTTTCAAGTCTTCTTCAATTTTAGAAAGCTTTTCTATTTGAAGGTGACAGTTATTTGAAGTCCTGGACTTCAGACGTACCTGTTGGTCTTGAAGGGTTATACAAGTTTGTAGAAGGGGGGGCGGGGGTTTGAATACAAACACACATATTTTTACTTTCTAAATTGTTTATTGATATAATCAAACAATTTATAACTTGTTGCGGAACATGTAAAGCCCGTGTCCCGGTACGTTTTTCTTTTATTTTTTTAATTAATTTAAAGTGTGTACCGTTAATTGTTTTGGTTCGGGGTTTGATGTCGTTAAGGACCAAAATGTTAAATCCATATTTTATTCTAGGGTAGTTTGTGAAGGGAGAATAGTAGGGGGGCTAAAAGGAAAGTTTTGGAAAAGTTTGCATGGGTTTTCGGCCCATGGCCGGCTCCTTCCGTTTCTTATCTACGTGAAAGCCAAGGGATCCCATACTATCCCACACGAAACCCTACGGCAGCCGTTTCCTTTTTTTTTTTGGTGCGATCGTGAGCAACGAGCGAGAGTTAGAGAGAGATAGGGAAGGACCGAGAAAGGGTGGGAGTGAGAGAGAGCTTCGTCGGAGGTGAAAGACGCCGGAGAAGGTGCCACTGCCGCTGCAGTCGCCGGAAAAGTTTCTGCTGTCGCCACCTCCCGCTGTTCGCCGGAGTCTCGAGGGAAGGAGGATCGTGTACGTTTACGTAGCGTCGTCGTAAGGTAATCACTTTTCTTGCTTCGCTTTCCTTCCTTCTCGTTCCCGTCGCCGCCGCCGTTCGCCGCCACTGTGGCGGTGGTGGATGGACGGCCGTGGCTGCCGTTGTGGGTGCGTATGCGTGAGAATGGCCGAGAGAATGAGAGAGAATGGTCGGGTGTTGTCTCGTGCGTTCGTAATCGAAAATCCACCGCCGGCCGCCGCTGGCCGCCGCCGGTCGCCGCCGGCAACCACCACTGCCGGAGATGGCAGTGGGTGGCGAGAGGCCGTAACCAGACCTTAGTAGCTTCAGAGCCTTAAACCGTGACTTAATCGTTAAGCCGTATAACTTAAACCGTTGCTTCTAAAATCTTTCTTTTATGCGAAAAATGGTCCAGCCCCTGTTTTGTGACGGCAATAACTTCTCCGTCGTAACTCCGATTGAGCCGAAACTGGCGCCCACGCTTCGAGCTCGGGACCGAATACGTTTTCTGTGTTTTGGCGGAAAACTGGTTCGGCCTCGAGTTGGGAGAAAAAGTGGTCGCAAGTTCTGCGGTTCGTCATTTTATGTGAATTTCCTGGAATCTGCCACTGTTTTGCGTGGACCGTAACTTTTTACTCGTAAGTCGTTTTAACTTGAGGTCAGTGGCCATTTTTCCTAAATTGAGTTAGGCACGTTTTTCGTGTTTCGCCGAAAGGCTGAATCGGCCCAGAACCGGGCTGTTCGGAGCTGTTAGTGCGAACTGGTCCGAAAACGGACAGTTCCGGTAGGCGAACTTAATAAATTCATAATTAATTATAGAAAAATCGTTAGGAGGCGTGTAATATATCCTCGGAAAGGTATTTCAGGGCACTTTTCAACCGTGTAATAAATCTGAGTTTTTTCTGGAGTTTTAGTGGTCAAATCAGGTCCCGAACAGACCTGTTCGGTGTGACCGAAAGTTAGTTTTAGTGACAATTTGGGGTGTGTCGCGTCGTGGGGTCCGGGTCTCGTATTGACGTATTTTATCGTACGTTTAGGTGCCGGAAAGTGATCGTCGTTGTGTGGAGCTACTTACTATTTTTAGCTAGGCGCGCACCCGAGGTGAGTTCTCTCACTACAATTAATTAATAGTTGTTTATTATTACTGTAGCACGTGTGTGAAAATTGTATGCGGGATGGTTGGGGGCTAGATAGTGGGACGTCTAGTTAACATTATGTGCTACATTATTCGGCGGGGCCGAGTCCCGACGGGGACGAAGGTGTTTTACGCAGTAGGCGTAAAAGGGACGTTTACGCAGTAGGCGTAAAAAGGATGTCATACGCAGTAGGCGTAAAACGGGTGTTTCCCGCAGTAGGCGGAAACGTGCGGCGGGGCCGTAGACCCGACATCCGCCCGGGGATTTTTTTTATGTGGTGGTTATTATACTTGTTTATGATTTGTTCGTAGACTTGTATGTGGTGGTGTGATCCTCTTTGCTTTAGGGGTAATATGAGATAACCATTGTTAATTGTTGTGTTTGAATTCACTAAGCTTCGTGCTTACCCCTCCCAATTTACAGTGGCTGCAGGTACAAGTGGTACGAAGGCATGACTGGCACACACTGACGCGCAAGATGGATGGGTCGAAGGATTTGCTTATTAAACATTTTCCCGTTATTGAATAAACAATTTAATTTCCGCTGTTGACTTATGTTTTAATAACGCTCGTGGTTGGAATTATTATTTTGGGTTTAATAAATGGAGACTTATTATTAAATATGCGCGTTTAAAAATTTTTAAATTTTCTTGAAATTTTGGGGCGTTACAACTTGGTATCAGAGCACAGCTTGAGTGAATCAAACGCACCTCGGTGTGTTGGGTCTCAAGTTGCGGCTGGGAAATTTTCAATTACTTTATTAAATCTTTTTAGAAATAAAAGGAAAAGTAAAAAAAACCCGTTCGAGGAACGGTGATCGAGGGCGCAGTGTGTACAGTCAGCCGGAGCCAAGGGAAAGGTACAATGCTTAGTGTTTTCTCATTTTATCGCTTTCTAGATCATAGGGTATGCATGCTAGATTGCCTGAGGTTGACACTATGCGATACGTTGGATTACTTGCTATTATGATTTTCTTGCTAATTATAGTAGGTTTCTAAGTAGGTGCCCTATAAATCGTATGCGGTAAGAGGCTAATAGCCTTAGAATATTCGATTTAGTTCTATTGCGCAGCTCTTGTTTGAGTCCAACCGTTCTAGGATAGAATCTAGTATTCGAATGTCTATTTGTCTTGCACTGCATATGATTGGGTATTTGCGCGGCCACTCATTATGATTATCAGGGTTTTTATAGTAGCGACGGTAGTGGGTGGAATATAATTCCTATGGAGCTAGGAAGGGTGAGTGCATATGCCGGTGCGGGCATATGTGTTGAGTTGCGGCGAGAACTACTTGGACCCTCGGGATGGGACACGAAACGGGTAATGATAGGTGTGGAAGGTAGTAGTAGAGCTCCTATTACCGGAAGCACAGGATCAGTACTCGGGTCGGGGAAGTCACGAGGAATTCAAGGAGTTGAGCGTATGTGTTGATAGTGTGAGTTATTAGCTGATAATAACTCTTTGAATTTCTCCTTCTTATAGAATGGTCAACACTAGGAGGCGCGGTGAGGCTGAGCCGAGGGCTGAAGCCGGGATCACTGAGGAACGGATCCGAGAGATGATTGCAATTGAGGTTGCACGAGCTGTTGGGGATGCAATTCCCGAGATTATCACCGCGATTCAGGATCAACTGGTGACTCTAGTGGAGGAGCGGTTTGCAGCGATGCCGCCGCCTGTTGGGGGACAGCCCCGTGCCCGAGACTTCCAGTATCGGGATCTTTCTGCCTGCTCTCCACCAGAATTCAAGGGTGACTCTAACCCTATCGTTAGCATGCGCTGGATATCCGACATGGAGTGCGCTTTTCTGACAAGCGGCTGTCCGGATAACTTGAAGGTTCGATTTGCAGTGAATCTACTTCGCGAGGGAGCGAAAGACTGGTGCGCCACAGCATTGACTCTGGCCGAGCGTACCACTCTTACTTGGGACGAGTTCGTTGCTCGTTTCCGTGCTGAGTACGTGCCGCCGATAGAGATGGAAAGAATAGCGAAGGAGTTCTTGGAGCTGAACCAGACCACGGAGACCATAAAGGAGATGAACAAGAAGTTTACCGAAATGGCGCTATTCTGTCCCCAATATGCGGCCTCAGAAGAAATGAAGATGGCGAGGTACAAGAACATGCTTCGGACCGAGATCCGAGAAATTGTGAGCGCAGTGCAACATCCTTCGCTGTCGGCTATGATGGATGCAGCGCGGAGAAGAGAGTTAGAGTTGGAGACCCAAGCGAAGAAGAGGAAGGCGGCACAGGCAGTGACGCCTATCTCTGCAGTGCCAAAGAAATCGAAGTTTGTGGATTCTCGTGGGCACACGAAGAGTAGCGGTTCTAAGGCCCGGGATGTGAGTGGTAGAAGATCTGATGCATGTTAAAAGTGTGGGCAGCCTGGCCATCTCAGTAGAGATTGCAGGTCGCCACTGATGTTATGTTTCGGCTGTAAACAGGCTGGCCATGTGAAGGCCAACTGCCCGAATGCTAGGGCAACTGATGGGGGTGGTGCACAGAGGGCTCCTGCGAATGCCCCGCTGCGCATCACCGACGGCCGTACGGGTCAGCCCGGGACGGAGGCGGCCCGAGGGAGAGTCCACCAGCTGAAGGTGGAGGAGGCGCAGGCGACGCCTAAGGTGGTGACAGGTATGTTTCATCACTCTTTTCTTTTGTCTTTCCTTTTCATGCCCTGTGTTTATGTATTGTTATTCTTTATATATTAGGTACGTTTCTAGTCAATTCTGTACCTGCGGTTGTAATGTTTGATAGCGGGGCTACTCATTCATTCGTGTCTCGCACTTTTAGCGAGAGGTTGGGTCGAGTGGTGGGACGTCTAGGATGTCCTTTATTGGTCGAGGTCGCCGATGATAGGACCTTGACGGTTACGGACGTGTATCGGGGATGCACGTTGGAAATCTCGGGTGTGAGGTTTCCTATCGATTTGATCCCTATAGCGATGCGAGAGCTTTGCGTGATAGTGGGCATGGATTGGATGGACGCGTTCGATGCAGAGATTGTTTGCCGTCGCAAACAAGTACGGGTTCGAACCCCAAGCGGGGGAGAACTGTTGATTCAGGGAGACTCGCCTAGTCGGGTTACGGCTATTTGTTCTGCGGCGAGGGCTCGGAGATACCTTCAGCATAGTGGGCAGGGGTTCTTGGCGTATGTGGTGGATACGCGTGTCGATGAGACGAAGATTAGTGCCGAGGATGTGCCAGTCGTGAGGGAATTCGCCGATGTATTCCCCGATGAGTTGCCAGGGATACCTCCCGCGCGACAGGTGGAGTTTCGAATCGACCTGATTCCAAGTGCTGCTCCGGTGGCCAAGGCACCTTATCGCTTGGCTCCACCGGAAATGAAGGAGCTTTATGAGCAGCTGCAGGAGCTTCTGGAGAAGGAGTTCATCAAACCGAGTTGTTCACCGTGGGGAGCTCCGATCTTGTTCGTGAAAAAGAAAGATGGATCTCAACGGATGTGCATTGACTACCGGGAGCTGAATAAGCTTACGGTGAAGAATCGTTATCCTTTGCCAAGGATTGATGATTTATTTGATCAGTTGCAGGGAGCCTCGTGGTTCTCTAAGATTGACTTGAGATCCGGGTACCATCAGATGCGGGTGCGTAGCGAAGATACGGAGAAGACGGCCTTTCGCACGCGTTACGGCCATTACGAGTTCGTGGTGATGCCTTTCGGGCTCACCAATGCACCAGCAGCGTTCATGGACCTCATGAACAGGGTGTGTAGCTCGATGTTGGATCGTTCGGTGATCGTGTTCATCGACGACATTCTTGTATATTCCAAGACGAAGGAAGAGCACGAGGTGCATTTGCGGGAAGTGTTAGAAGTTTTGAGACGGGAGAAGCTTTATGCTAAGTTCTCCAAGTGTGAATTCTGGTTACGAGAGGTCCAATTCTTAGGACATGTCGTGAATCAGAATGGTATCATGGTCGATCCGGCCAAGATTTCGGCAGTTATGCGGTGGGAGGTGCCGAAAACTCCTACCGAGGTGCGAAGTTTTCTCGGTTTAGCAGGGTATTATCGGAGATTTATCCAAGATTTCTCCAAAATCGCCTTGCCTATGACGAAACTGACGAAGAAAACTGCAGCTTTCAGTTGGGGTGAAGAGCAACAGAAGGCGTTTGAGGAGCTACGCAGGCGTTTATGTGAGGCTCCTGTGTTAACCTTGCCTGAGGGCATGGAAGATTTGGTGGTTTACTGTGATGCTTCGTACCAAGGGTTGGGTGCCGTGCTTATGCAACGCGGCAAGGTCATCGCTTACGCGTCGAGGCAGTTGAAGCCTCATGAGGCGAACTACCCGACTCATGATTTGGAGCTGGGAGCGGTGGTGTTTGCTTTAAAAATATGGAGACACTATCTTTATGGTGTCAAGTGCACGATCTATACCGATCACAAGAGCCTTAAATACCTGATGGACCAGCAAAATCTTAATATGCGTCAGCGGAGGTGGCTTGATGTGGTCAAGGATTACGACTGCGAGATACTTTACCACCCCGGTAAGGCGAATGTAGTCGCGGATGCACTTAGTCGACATCCGGTCGGGGGATATTTGAAGGGTTTTTGTCAGCGATTAACGGTAGTTGCACCACTCTTGGAGTCGATCGGTATCGCTCAAGAGGTGGCCGTGTTGGAGGAAAATGCTAAACGAGAGAGAGTTTCGGGAGAAATTCCGAAGTTAGTACGGGATAGTCGGGGACTGTTAACCCGTTATGGTAGAATTTGGGTTCCATACACTGGTGGGAATCGCCAGACACTATTGGACGAGGCGCATAAGTCCAAGTTTTCGATTCATCCCGGAGCTACCAAGATGTACAGAGACCTGCGTGAAGACTATTGGTGGCCCGGCATGAAGCGGGATGTAGCCAAATGTGTGGAAGTATGTTTGACCTGTCGGAAGGTCAAAGCGGAACACCAACGACCGCATGGGAAATTGCAGCCGTTGGAGGTTCCGGTGTGGAAGTGGGAGCAAATCACAATGGATTTCATCACTAAGCTTCCCAAGACTCAGCGAGGGAATGATACTATCTGGGTGATCGTGGATCGCCTGACGAAGAGCGCTCATTTCTTGGCGATTAAAGAGAGCTTTTCGGCGGATAAGCTTGCGGAGGTTTTCATTCGGGAAATTGTAACTCGGCACGGGGTGCCAGTCTCAATTGTCTCGGATCGGGATACTCGTTTCACATCCCGATTTTGGGAGAAGTTTCAGAATGAGATGGGTACGCGGTTGCATTTCAGTACAGCATTTCATCCTCAGACGGACGGACAGAGTGAGCGTACTATTCAGACACTTGAGGACATGCTGCGAGCATGTGTGATTGACTTTGGTGGTAGTTGGGATCAGAATCTTCCACTAGCTGAGTTCTCCTACAATAACAGCTATCACGCTAGCATCGGTAGAGCGCCGTACGAAGTGTTGTATGGCAGGAAGTGTCGGACGCCCATTTGCTGGGGCGAGGTTGGTCACAGGGTGCTGGGGAGCACCGATATTGTGCTAAAGACGACGAAAATGATTCAGATGGTGCGGGATCGGTTAGTCACCGTTCAGAGCCGACAAAAGAGTTACGCCGATAAGAGACGATCGGACTTGGAGTTCCAAGTCGGGGATTACGTTCTTTTGAAAGTGTCACCCTGGAAGGGGGTAATCCGTTTTCGCAAGCGGGGAAAGTTGGGTCCCCGATATATCGGACCATACAAGGTCATCGCGCGTGTGGGGAAAGTAGCTTACCGATTGGAGCTACCGGAGGAACTGAGCCTGATCCACAACACGTTCCATGTCTCTCAGTTGCGGAAGTGTGTGATGGATGAGTCTGCAGTAGTTCCCCTTGAAGATATTCAGATTGACGAGCGACTCAACTATGTAGAGAAGCCGGTAGCCATCGTCGAGAGGAAGACGAAGACTCTAAGGAACAAAGTCATTGGATTGGTGAAGGTCCAGTGGCAGCACCGGAAAGGTTCGGAATGGACGTGGGAACCAGAAGCCGAGATGCGGGAGAATTACCCGGAGCTGTTTGCAGGCGTGGACTTCGGGGACGAAGTCTAGTCCAAGCGGGGGAGAGTTGTAAAGCCCGTGTCCCGGTACGTTTTTCTTTTATTTTTTTAATTAATTTAAAGTGTGTACCGTTAATTGTTTTGGTTCGGGGTTTGATGTCGTTAAGGACCAAAATGTTAAATCCATATTTTATTCTAGGGTAGTTTGTGAAGGGAGAATAGTAGGGGGGCTAAAAGGAAAGTTTTGGAAAAGTTTGCATGGGTTTTCGGCCCATGGCCGGCTCCTTCCGTTTCTTATCTACGTGAAAGCCAAGGGATCCCATACTATCCCACACGAAACCCTACGGCAGCCGTTTCCTTTTTTTTTTGGTGCGATCGTGAGCAACGAGCGAGAGTTAGAGAGAGATAGGGAAGGACCGAGAAAGGGTGGGAGTGAGAGAGAGCTTCGTCGGAGGTGAAAGACGCCGGAGAAGGTGCCACTGCCGCTGCAGTCGCCGGAAAAGTTTCTGCTGTCGCCACCTCCCGCTGTTCGCCGGAGTCTCGAGGGAAGGAGGATCGTGTACGTTTACGTAGCGTCGTCGTAAGGTAATCACTTTTCTTGCTTCGCTTTCCTTCCTTCTCGTTCCCGTCGCCGCCGCCGTTCGCCGCCGCTGTGGCGGTGGTGGATGGACGGCCGTGGCTGCCGTTGTGGGTGCGTATGCGTGAGAATGGCCGAGAGAATGAGAGAGAATGGTCGGGTGTTGTCTCGTGCGTTCGTAATCGAAAATCCACCGCCGGCCGCCGCTGGCCGCCGCCGGTCGCCGCCGGCAACCACCACTGCCGGAGATGGCAGTGGGTGGCGAGAGGCCGTAACCAGACCTTAGTAGCTTCAGAGCCTTAAACCGTGACTTAATCGTTAAGCCGTATAACTTAAACCGTTGCTTCTAAAATCTTTCTTTTATGCGAAAAATGGTCCAGCCCCTGTTTTGTGACGGCAATAACTTCTCCGTCGTAACTCCGATTGAGCCGAAACTGGCGCCCACGCTTCGAGCTCGGGACCGAGTACGTTTTCTGTGTTTTGGCGGAAAACTGGTTCGGCCTCGAGTTGGGAGAAAAAGTGGTCGCAAGTTCTGCGGTTCGTCATTTTATGTGAATTTCCTGGAATCTGCCACTGTTTTGCGTGGACCGTAACTTTTTACTCGTAAGTCGTTTTAACTTGAGGTCAGTGGCCATTTTTCCTAAATTGAGTTAGGCACGTTTTTCGTGTTTCGCCGAAAGGCTGAATCGGCCCAGAACCGGGCTGTTCGGAGCTGTTAGTGCGAACTGGTCCGAAAACGGACAGTTCCGGTAGGCGAACTTAATAAATTCATAATTAATTATAGAAAAATCGTTAGGAGGCGTGTAATATATCCTCGGAAAGGTATTTCAGGGCACTTTTCAACCGTGTAATAAATCTGAGTTTTTTCTGGAGTTTTAGTGGTCAAATCAGGTCCCGAACAGACCTGTTCGGTGTGACCGAAAGTTAGTTTTAGTGACAATTTGGGGTGTGTCGCGTCGTGGGGTCCGGGTCTCGTATTGACGTATTTTATCGTACGTTTAGGTGCCGGAAAGTGATCGTCGTTGTGTGGAGCTACTTACTATTTTTAGCTAGGCGCGCACCCGAGGTGAGTTCTCTCACTACAATTAATTAATAGTTGTTTATTATTACTGTAGCACGTGTGTGAAAATTGTATGCGGGATGGTTGGGGGCTAGATAGTGGGACGTCTAGTTAACATTATGTGCTACATTATTCGGCGGGGCCGAGTCCCGACGGGGACGGAGGTGTTTTACGCAGTAGGCGTAAAAGGGGCGTTTACGCAGTAGGCGTAAAAAGGATGTCATACGCAGTAGGCGTAAAACGGGTGTTTCCCGCAGTAGGCGGAAACGTGCGGCGGGGCCGTAGACCCGACATCCGCCCGGGGATTTTTTTTATGTGGTGGTTATTATACTTGTTTATGATTTGTTCGTAGACTTGTATGTGGTGGTGTGATCCTCTTTGCTTTAGGGGTAATATGAGATAACCATTGTTAATTGTTGTGTTTGAATTCACTAAGCTTCGTGCTTACCCCTCCCAATTTACAGTGGCTGCAGGTACAAGTGGTACGAAGGCATGACTGGCACACACTGACGCGCAAGATGGATGGGTCGAAGGATTTGCTTATTAAACATTTTCCCGTTATTGAATAAACAATTTAATTTCCGCTGTTGACTTATGTTTTAATAACGCTCGTGGTTGGAATTATTATTTTGGGTTTAATAAATGGAGACTTATTATTAAATATGCGCGTTTAAAATTTTTTAAATTTTCTTGAAATTTTGGGGCGTTACAGAACAAGATTAAGGACTAAGCCTAATCTAAACAAGTTAAGAACAGTAAGTTTCTTGCACTAGAATTAAGACAGAAAGGAGATAAGAATATTACGAATAATATTCTAACACTAAGAGAGAAAGAAGAAGATGGCCGAGCACTTCTTTTCTGAAGTAGGGTTCTTCTTATATACGGCATGCATTTAATGCATGGCAGTATTACTTTACACGTGGCAGTAACTGATTGGTTGCATGTTTTGACCTTTGTAGACAACCTTAGTAGCCGCATGGTGTACAGTGTAGAATCAGAGTTGGTTGTACGATTCTGGACAGAAGGGATGTCCGTTCTGACATTTCGTACGGAGACGTGCAAGGGGGAAAGACAAAAGTAACTTGTAGAGTAGACCTCATGATCAGCGTTCGTTGATCAGTACTTTATCAGCGATTGATAAAGCTCAGCGATCGCTGAAGTCTTCTACTTGAAACTTCACGTTGAGTGGACAGGTCTTGCTTTGCTGATATCCGCATCAGTTCATTAGTAGACTTGTCGCTGGTTCTTGGGCTTGATCTTCGACTTCAGCGTAGAACCTTTGTTGACGTGAAACTTGTCTTCAGGGATCATAAGTAAACAATTAAACTATCAGCGATCACCGAAAGTACTGAATAGGCTCAGAGCTTTATGGTGAACAGTGTTCGCTGAATATTAAACTTTAAGAGCGAGAGTTCCTATCAGCGGTACTGTAGAGTCATAGTACTTATCTGCGATAGTGAAACTCTAATACATATTGGTTACATTTAATTTTCACTAAGTGTTTAAAGAGTCATTATCAAATCACTGAGGGTTTGGATCAACAATCCCCCCCTATTTGATTATGACATAGCAATGAAGGAAAATTTCTAAATATGAAAACATAAGGATAAAAAGAATTGATAAAATATTTGTCCCTTTTACTGTTTTCTGGGATCTTTTGAGTACTGATGGAGTAAAGTACATTCGTTGAAATTTTTCTTTGAACTTCGTAAAGGTTACAAAGGGAAGTGGAAAAATTACAAGTACAACAAATAAATTTACAAGTACAAAAGATATTAGCTGATAAAGATAGAAGAAATACAAGGAAATCCTATCAGCCTTCAAAAGGTTCTTCCTTAACGAGAAGTTCATCAAGGGTCTTTGTTGCAGGGATCATCCGGTCAGGGACAATTTCTCCCTGATTTCTTCTTTCTTGTGCTTCTTTGAAGATCAGGGGCTTGAGATATCGTGCCTGAAGATCGCGTCTGAATGCACACCAATAGATGAAATCCCTGAGCTGTTCGATGGGAGTGATGGGAAGCTCAGAGACACGTTGAAAACGTTGTCCTTCATCGTAGTAGTGAAAGAAGATACCATAAGGTTCACTTATGACTTTTCCAGGAATGAATCGTTCACCAGGAGGCAGAGAGGTGTCAAGCGCTGAGAGGTCAGGTTCAGGACCAAGTACTTCAGCACGTGAAAAACCAATGCTTGTTTCATTCCAGATAGTAGGACCTGAATCTGAAGGTTTTGACTTTTTCTTTACAGAGGCCCTTCTTTGTTGAGTTGGAAGAGGAGTGGGAGGAGGAATATCCACAGCAGAAGTGTAATAACCGGGTATATTATTGGTTTATTAAATTTATAATTTTGGTTTTAAGGTAAGTTTTGGGATTTATTTATGGAGTTATAAGTTAAAGGGGTAGACTTTAATATTAGTTGGAAGTTTAAGGATGTATTTTGCCAATTAAGAGGAGTTTGGGGTTCGTTTGGTAAATAAGGTTAATATCTAGATATTATGTATATTATATATATTAGTGTATTGAGTGTGTGTGGGATTAAAAAGAGAGAGGGAGAGAGACGTCCAGAGATAGAGAGAGGAGGAAGAGAAGAGAAGAAGAAAAGAGGAAGAAGAAGAAAGAAAAGAAGCAAAATTAAGAGGAGAAATTGGAGTTTGAGGTATAATCTTTGAAGGTAATCTCCTCTAATCTTTTGTTGTTGATTGTTTAATGTTTCCTTCCTTGTGGAGATGATTAGCTAGAAGTATTATTGGGGTATTTTAGAGTTGGATTATGGGTGTTATTGCTTTCTTTGAGAATCCTTAACCAATTCAATGGTGGAAGTTGGTTCTAGCAAAGTTTTGGGTGTTAATGGAGTTTTGGGTTTTTGGGTTTAAAATTGGTGAATCAATAGATAAATTAGATTGAGGGTATTTGTGTATAGAATTGATACATGGATTCCTCCATGTTATTTGATGTTAAAACCTCAATTTATGATGCTAAAAATCCATAGAAATGAGCCAAAACGACTTGGAATTGTTTAGGGTTCGAGTTGGGGTGTTAAGAGCTGAAAAAGGGGCTGTTTGCTGTCAAACAGAAGTCCGCGCCGATCTCGGCGCCTATGGGTTGGCGCCACAATCGGCGCCAAGCACTGTTTCTGCTTTTTTCGATTTTGTTTCTTGAGTACAAGAGTCGTTTTAAGGCGTAATATAGGGGTATGGGTACTCGTTTTGAGTGGAAAATAGCATTTGAACACTTTGAACATGTTAGTTTGGGCGTATAAGAACTCCAAGTATTCTTTTTAATGTTGGTTGTTCGGTTTCTAGCTCGGTTGCGATTCGGGGGTGTTCGGTGAGTTGCTAAGGTTGCCAATTGTCGTAGTGAGTCTTGTATACATATAAGTATGTGGATTTCATCAATATGTATATATTATATACAGGTTTGGTTACCCCTCGTTAGTGTGGCTTGGGTGGTGTTCGGTTGTGGCGTTAATTGCCGGTTTTGCTCATTGGTATCGTTTGCGCGTGTGTGGCTTCAAACTACCAACAAGGTGAGTTTTACTTTAAAGTATTTTTACTGGAATACATTTTGTGGATAATAAATACTTGATAAATTGTATGAATATGTCATACGTGGGTGATTATAATATATTGAGATATTATAATTACGTGAGTATTATATGAGAATATAATACGTGGCCGGGCTTTGGACCGGTGTGTTAAATTGGCTCGCAACCAATAAATTTGGCCATTGGTGGAGGGATAAGGTGGGATGAGACAAGTATGATGCACAAAATCTTGGTTGGTATTAATTTACGTGTGATATATGTGTATTTATATAAAGAGTATTTTATATAAATGATTTTTTTTTATGATTTCCAAATGTCAGGGATTTACTCACTAGACCCTTAGGTCTAACCCTCATTTTCTGTTTTAAAAATATGTATTCTAGGTGGTGGTTCCAGTAAGACCCAGTAATTAGAATACTTGATGGGTAGCTTTTGAGAAGATGATCGTTAAGAAAATGTGGATACTTTTGTACTTATAACTTTGTTATTAGTTATTTTGTTATCTAAATCGGATCAAGTTTGTACTGAATTTTATATTGATTAGTCAGACTTTGGGACCAAATGTGCAATAGGAATTACTTATGCATTGAAAACATGTTATGGATTATATGCTATATGTATATTTGGATGGTGGGTTGTTACAAATGGTATCAGAGCCCTAGTTTAAGGGATTTAGGTATTTGGATTTATACCTAGACTTAAACTGCATGTGAAGTAGGATGTCCCCATTATTTTAGAACCTTGGGATGTTAAGTATAAAAAGGAAGAAGGAACATCATGTAAGGTAATTTCAAATTACATTTGGCCAGTGTAATTGTGAACTTACAAGTACATGTTTGAACCGGAATACCTTGTTATATGGGGTATGTGCTTATGTGTATATTAACCATTGTTTGAATCAACAGAGTGGCAAATCGGACTCGACATATGGATAGAGACGAAGACAGGTATATTTATATAAACTCTACACGTGCTAAAGTGCCATTTGAATTCGGTGCAAACCGATTAATTGTGTTTTCAATCTTTTGTTGCTTATTTGCATTAGAAAAGAATTTGATAATTGCGTTGGTAATATAGATAGGAGTGGAGTGCCTATTAAGTTATTTTTGATAATCTTGTTGGAATTTGAGGTAGTAGTAAGTATAGGATGGTGTTGGAATTTGATTTTGTTAAAAACTTTCGATTAGGTAATGATAAGTGATCCTTGGTAATTCTGTATATATTGGAATAAGTAGTTATGATGAAAGAAGAGATTGTCGGGTGATTGGTTTAAAGTTTTCATTTGTTAACAAATTTTGTATTGGGGATATATGAATTATTTGTGATAAGGCTTAGTAAGAGTGTAGGTTTGGAAGCATTTGGTGTGAAAAGAGGTTGGTTCTAATTTAGTAAGAGTGTAACAAATATTTTGGATGATATCGAAATTAGTATGTTTATTCATTATGATATTGCTTGAGATAAATTTAAGTGAGAAATCAATGGTAATCGAAACTAGAAAGTGAAGAGTGTTATTGGGAATGATTAGTAAGGAAAAGCTATTAGTGATCAAAGGTGATAACCCGTTATCATATGCGGTTGGATTTGAAAGATTTATCAAGGTGGTAATAAAATTTATTGTATGAGAACGAAAGTGGTTGGTAGTTTAATTTGGAATGATTGATCTAACACTTGCAATTGTTAGCAATTTTCAAATTGAAGGTGCATGTTAGAATTTTGGAAAGATATTGCGAAAGTGTAGAATGTGGCGTTGTGTAAAATTCAGTATTTCAAATGCTAGGTTATGCCTCAAAATATTAAAGTTTATGTTATAAATAAAATTTCAAATGTGTTAGATGATTTGTGATATATATATAATTTTGTGCTGGATGAGGCACGGTGAAATATTGTATGTTGAAAGAGGCACGATGATATATTTTGTGCTAATCGAGGCACGAGGGGAAATAAAGATGTACTGCTTTTGTTAATAAGATGTTTTTATGGTTGTTATATTTTGGGGATGGGTGTATAGTGTGGACCCAAATTGTTTATTATCGTTTTGAAAGAGGATGTTAATGATATTTGAGAAATGAAAAAGTGTGTGGTTGTTTCGAGCATGAATGTGATTTCGGATTAACTCGGTTAAATTCTTGATTTGAGGTGTGGAGAAATTATTGGTGAAGTATAATAATTGTGGGAATTGGGTGTGTGCGATTGGTTTAGAGGTGAAAGAAAGCTAGCTCATAGGATCGGTCTAGAGTAAGCACCTCCTAATGAGCTATCCTTGAGGAAACGTGTTTTATGTTAAGAAGAGAGTAGAAGAAAATAGTCGAATGTAATGATCGAGGTGAAGGACCATGCGATAGGACGTGGTAGTAGTACGAGAGTGATGTTGTGGCAAGTGTGGAAATCAATTGTAATCTAAGGTTCGTGGTCGGTGTAATTAATGCAAGAAAGTGTTGTTTGTCTTAGATGTATTTTGGATTAGAGAAGTGACGGTAGAGTTGGGGATGCCTATGGAGGAAAATTCAACTACGGATTAAGGTGATACTCCAAGTTGATTTTGTAATCTATTGGGGAGTAGAATGTCGTTATTTTTGGAGGGTTGGATTGTTGGGACATTTTAGAGACAGTGATCGAAGGCGCAGTGTGTACAGTCAGCCGATGCCAAGTGAAAAGGTAGAGTACTTAGTGTAATTTATTGCTTTCTAGAACATAGGAGTATATATGCTAGATTGCCTGGTGCTTATTACACTTTGCTGCACGACTATTGCTTGCTAGTAGGAATTTATGCTAGTCCTGATAGGTTGTTAAGTGAATGCCTTATAAGTGGTATACAGTAGAAACTAAATAACCTTAGAATGTTTGATTTAGTTCTATTGCGCAGCTCTTGTTTGAGTCTAACCGTCGTGGGATAGAATCTTTTATTCGAATGTCTATCTGATTTCACACTGTATGCGTCTGTGCATTCGCGAGGCGACTCGTCATGACTAGTGGAGATTCCGTCATAGCAAGGGTAGTAGGATGAGGTGAACCTGGAGTCTAGATGTGTGAATGTTATTGGTATGATTGATCTGAGATAATATACCTTGTTTGTATCACACGAGTTTTCTTCTTGGAATAAGAGTTGTTTTAGTTAGGAGGGTACTAAATTATTGGTATGCGCCTTGGTATTGAAGGGTTACGCTTAGTGAGAGTTCATTCAGCCTTTCCCGTGTTGATTCTGCGGAAGGGTTTAGCCGAAGAAAGTAAGGTTGTACCGTTAGAAAACACCAGGTTGGATTGGCGGATTTAAGTTGTAAAAGGGATTTAAATTATTAAGTGTTATGATTAGTGTCATGAAATTTTTTTTCTCGGAGTCGTGATGAATTCTTTTCGGCTTAGTTTTGTAGTGAAATTATTATATGATGATTTGGTAATTATATTAGTTGGGTAAGGTGAGACCGGTGTTGATAAATTTCAATTGCGGAGTGGTTTAAGTGAAACAAATGTCTAAAGGTTTGTGTTAGTATTTTTGGTGCTAAGTTGGAGATGTGAGGAATTGATGTGATAGCGAGTTTGTTATTTTATCAAGAATGAATTAGTATTGATATTTGGATAGAAGTCGGTATGAGTTATGGTGGTGAGGTTATTGAGATAATTGAAATGTTTGAGATTGTGTTTTGCTGATATTCGAGAAATTAAGTTGCTATTTAGACTTTATTTTAATTTTATAAATGATTTGGGGTCAAGTACAATTAAGCATTGAGGTGAGAGTATTGCGGTTATACTATGCTAGTATAAGAAATGGAAAAGATAGAATGAAGTTTACGGGTTCGATAAAATTAAGAAATTTTCTGTGATATAAAGTGATTCGTGTTGAGTATATTCTATTCCATGAAAGAGTATAAGAAATAGGTTGTAATTGCTAAGCAAGTTTTATATTGAAAGTATATGTTTACGTTTTAGAGTTAGTATCGTAAAAGTGTAGAACACGACGTTTGTAGTAAAAGGCCGGTGAGGTTAAAAGTAGTATTAGCGTGGTAATTGTCCCGAGTAAGCATAGAATGTTGTGTTATTTGGATTAGATTCATATGAGTAAAAGTTATTTCTTTTTATGAGATAAGTGAATTTTCGAGTTAATTTGAACCTTCGTTGGATTTGATTATTGAGAAAGTATCGTTGTTTTAATGGGGCGAAATTCTTGCGAGAAATTAAAACTCTTGATGTTTTGGGTTGAAATATTGAAGTAGAAAAAATTGGTAAACTAGAAGCAGTAAAGCGGTTGGTCTAGTAAAAAGTCCTTTGGGAGTTCCGTAAACACTTTGATGTGTTCAAAGAATGTGATATCAATTCGATAATGGTTACCCTCTTTTGTTGCTTGACTGAATTCTGGGACGGAATTCTTTTAAGGGGGAGATGTTGTAATAACCGAGTATATTATTGGTTTATTAAATTTATAATTTTGGTTTTAAGGTAAGTTTTGGGATTTATTTATGGAGTTATAAGTTAAAGGGGTAGACTTTAATATTAGTTGGAAGTTTAAGGATGTATTTTGCCAATTAAGAGGAGTTTAGGGTTCGTTTGGTAAATAAGGTTAATATCTAGATATTATGTATATTATATATATATATTAGTGTATTGAGTGTGTGTGGGATTAAAAAGAGAGAGGGAGAGAGACGTCCAGAGATAGAGAGAGGAGGAAGAGAAGAGAAGAACAAAAGAGGAAGAAGAAGAAACAAAAGAAGCAAAATTAAGAGGAGAAATTGGAGTTTGAGGTATAATCTTTGAAGGTAATCTCCTCTAATCTTTTGTTGTTGATTGTTTAATGTTTCCTTCCTTGTGGAGATGATTAGCTAGAAGTATTATTGGGGTATTCTAGAGTTGGATTATGGGTGTTATTGCTTTCTTTGAGAATCCTTCACCAATTCAATGGTGGAAGTTGGTTCTAGCAAAGTTTTGGGTGTTAATGGAGTTTTGGGTTTTTGGGTTTAAAATTGGTGAATCAATAGATAAATTAAATTGAGGGTATTTGTGTATAGAATTGATACATGGATTCCTCCATGTTATTTGATGTTAAAACCTCAATTTATGATGCTAAAAATCCATAGAAATGAGCCAAAACGACTTGGAATTGTTTAGGGTTCGAGTTGGGGTGTTAAGAGCTGAAAAAGGGGTTGTTTGCTGTCAAACAGAGGTCCGCGCCGATCTCGGCGCCTATGGGTTGGCGCCAAAATCGGCGCCAAGCACTGTTTCTGCTTTTTTTCGATTTTGTTTCTTGAGTACAAGAGTCGTTTTAAGACGTAATATAGGGGTATGGGTACTCGTTTTGAGTGGAAAATAACATTTGAACACTTTGAACATGTTAGTTTGGGCGTATAAGAACTCCAAGTATTCTTTTAAATGTTGGTTGTTCGGTTTCTAGCTCGGTTGCGATTCGGGGGTGTTCGGTGAGTTGCTAAGGTTGTCAATTGTCGTAGTGAGTCTTGTATACATATAAGTATGTGGATTTCATCAATATGTATATATTATATACAGGTTTGGTTACCCCTCGTTAGTGTGGCTTGGGTGGTGTTCGGTTGTGGCGTTAATTGCCGATTTTGCTCATTGGTATCGTTTGCGCGTGTGTGGCTTCAAACTACCAACAAGGTGAGTTTTACTTTAAAGTATTTTTACTGGAATACATTTTGTGGATAATAAATACTTGATAAATTGTATGAATATGTCATACGTGGGTGATTATAATATATTGAGATATTATAATTACGTGAGTATTATATGAGAATATAATACGTGGCCGGGCTTTGGACCGGTGTGTTAAATTGGCTCGCAACCAATAAATTTGGCCATTGGTGGAGGGATAAGGTGGGATGAGACAAGTATGATGCACAAAATCTTGGTTGGTATTAATTTACGTGTGATATATGTGTATTTATATAAAGAGTATTTTATATAAATGAATTTTTTTTATGATTTCCAAATGTCAGGGATTTACTCACTAGACCCTTAGGTCTAACCCTCATTTTATGTTTTAAAAATATGTATTCCAGGTGGTGGTTCCAGTAAGACCCAGTGATTAGAATACTTGATGGGTAGCTTTTGAGAAGATGATCGTTAAGAAAATGTGGATACTTTTGTACTTATAACTTTGTTATTAGTTATTTTGTTATCTAAATCGGATCATGTTTGTACTGAATTTTATATTGATTAGTCAGACTTTGGGACCAAATGTGCAATAGGAATTACTTATGCATTGAAAACATGTTATGAATTATATGCTATATGTATATTTGGATGGTGGGTTGTTACAAGAAGACACCAAGTCGATCTGTCGATTTATAAGTTTTTTGACATGATCCTTGTATTTAGAACGTGAGCGCTGAATGGCTATTCTGATCTCCAACCATTCAGAGAGACCGTACTTCGTGATAGCATCAGCATAGAAGGTTTTCGCTGTACCGTTTTCTCTGAATATCTCGACTTCAACAATTGGAACTTTGATGTTCGATCTTCCAGTAATATGTACCTTGTTAATTCTGGCAGCCCGATATCGAAAGTGTACTTTCTCTTTGCACCATTTCAAGGTAGATTGAGATACCTTGGTCTTTTCTTCGATAATCTTCTGGGCGTCTTCCCACAACTGACGTTGGACTTCAATGGGAGTTCTTTTCAGTGCGGGGTCTTTCACCGATTGTTGGGAAAGCTGAATGGCAAGAGCCTTCTGCGAGTGGAAGGATGATTTCTTTGAGAATCCTTCACCAATTCAATGGTGGAAGTTGGTTCTAGCAAAGTTTTGGGTGTTAATGGAGTTTTGGGTTTTTGGGTTTAAAATTGGTGAATCAATAGATAAATTAGATTGAGGGTATTTGTGTATAGAATTGATACATGGATTCCTCCATGTTATTTGATGTTAAAACCTCAATTTATGATGCTAAAAATCCATAGAAATGAGCCAAAACGACTTGGAATTGTTTAGGGTTCGAGTTGGGGTGTTAAGAGCTGAAAAAGGGGTTGTTTGCTGTCAAACAGAGGTCCGCGCCGATCTCGGCGCCTGTGGGTTGGCGCCACAATCGGCGCCAAGCACTGTTTCTGCTTTTTTTCGATTTTGTTTCTTGAGTACAAGAGTCGTTTTAAGGCGTAATATAGGGGTATGGGTACTCGTTTTGAGTGGAAAATAACATTTGAACACTTTGAACATGTTAGTTTAGGCGTATAAGAACTCCAAGTATTCTTTTTAATGTTGGTTGTTCGGTTTCTAGCTCGGTTGCGATTCGGGGGTGTTCGGTGAGTTGCTAAGGTTGTCAATTGTCGTAGTGAGTCTTGTATACATATAAGTATGTGGATTTCATCAATATGTATATATTATATACAGGTTTGGTTACCCCTCGTTAGTGTGGCTTGGGTGGTGTTCGGTTGTGGCGTTAATTGCCGATTTTGCTCATTGGTATCGTTTGCGCGTGTGTGGCTTCAAACTACCAACAAGGTGAGTTTTACTTTAAAGTATTTTTACTGGAATACATTTTGTGGATAATAAATACTTGATAAATTGTATGAATATGTCATACGTGGGTGATTATAATATATTGAGATATTATAATTACGTGAGTATTATATGAGAATATAATACGTGGCCGGGCTTTGGACCGGTGTGTTAAATTGGCTCGCAACCAATAAATTTGGCCATTGGTGGAGGGATAAGGTGGGATGAGACAAGTATGATGCACAAAATCTTGGTTGGTATTAATTTACGTGTGATATATGTGTATTTATATAAAGAGTATTTTATATAAATGAATTTTTTTTATGATTTCCAAATGTCAGGGATTTACTCACTAGACCCTTAGGTCTAACCCTCATTTTATGTTTTAAAAATATGTATTCCAGGTGGTGGTTCCAGTAAGACCCAGTGATTAGAATACTTGATGGGTAGCTTTTGAGAAGATGATCGTTAAGAAAATGTGGATACTTTTGTACTTATAACTTTGTTATTAGTTATTTTGTTATCTAAATCGGATCATGTTTGTACTGAATTTTATATTGATTAGTCAGACTTTGGGACCAAATGTGCAATAGGAATTACTTATGCATTGAAAACATGTTATGAATTATATGCTATATGTATATTTGGATGGTGGGTTGTTACAAGAAGACACCAAGTCGATCTGTCGATTTATAAGTTTTTTGACATGATCCTTGTATTTAGAACGTGAGCGCTGAATGGCTATTCTGATCTCCAACCATTCAGAGAGACCGTACTTCGTGATAGCATCAGCATAGAAGGTTTTCGCTGTACCGTTTTCTCTGAATATCTCGACTTCAACAATTGGAACTTTGATGTTCGATCTTCCAGTAATATGTACCTTGTTAATTCTGGCAGCCCGATATCGAAAGTGTACTTTCTCTTTGCACCATTTCAAGGTAGATTGAGATACCTTGGTCTTTTCTTCGATAATCTTCTGGGCGTCTTCCCACAACTGACGTTGGACTTCAATGGGAGTTCTTTTCAGTGCGGGGTCTTTCACCGATTGTTGGGAAAGCTGAATGGCAAGAGCCTTCTGCGAGTGGAAGGATGATTTCTTTGAGAATCCTTAACCAATTCAATGGTGGAAGTTGGTTCTAGCAAAGTTTTGGGTGTTAATGGAGTTTTGGGTTTTTGGGTTTAAAATTGGTGAATCAATAGATAAATTAGATTGAGGGTATTTGTGTATAGAATTGATACATGGATTCCTCCATGTTATTTGATGTTAAAACCTCAATTTATGATGCTAAAAATCCATAGAAATGAGCCAAAGCGACTTGGAATTGTTTAGGGTTCGAGTTGGGGTGTTAAGAGCTGAAAAAGGGGTTGTTTGCTGTCAAACAGAGGTCCGCGCCGATCTCGGCGCCTGTGGGTTGGCGCCACAATCGGCGCCAAGCACTGTTTCTGCTTTTTTTCGATTTTGTTTCTTGAGTACAAGAGTCGTTTTAAGGCGTAATATAGGGGTATGGGTACTCGTTTTGAGTGGAAAATAACATTTGAACACTTTGAACATGTTAGTTTAGGCGTATAAGAACTCCAAGTATTCTTTTTAATGTTGGTTGTTCGGTTTCTAGCTCGGTTGCGATTCGGGGGTGTTCGGTGAGTTGCTAAGGTTGTCAATTGTCGTAGTGAGTCTTGTATACATATAAGTATGTAGATTTCATCAATATGTATATATTATATACAGGTTTAGTTACCCCTCGTTAGTGTGGCTTGGGTGGTGTTCGGTTGTGGCGTTAATTGCCGGTTTTGCTCATTGGTATCGTTTGCGCGTGTGTGGCTTCAAACTACCAACAAGGTGAGTTTTACTTTAAAGTATTTTTACTGGAATACATTTTGTGGATAATAAATACTTGATAAATTGTATGAATGTCATACGTGGGTGATTATAATATATTGAGATATTATAATTACGTGAGTATTATATGAGAATATAATACGTGGCCGGGCTTTGGACCGGTGTGTTAAATTGGCTCGCAACCAATAAAATTGGCCATTGGTGGAGGGATAAGGTGGGATGAGACAAGTATGGTGCACAAAATCTTGGTTGGTATTAATTTACGTGTGATATATGTGTATTTATATAAAGAGTATTTTATATAAATGAATTTTTTTTATGATTTCCAAATGTCAGGGATTTACTCACTAGACCCTTAGGTCTAACCCTCATTTTCTGTTTTAAAAATATGTATTCCAGGTGGTGGTTCCAGTAAGACCCAGTGATTAGAATACTTGATGGGTAGCTTTTGAGAAGATGATCGTTAAGAAAATGTGGATACTTTTGTACTTATAACTTTGTTATTAGTTATTTTGTTATCTAAATCGGATCAAGTTTGTACTGAATTTTATATTGATTAGTCAGACTTTGGGACCAAATGTGCAATAGGAATTACTTATGCATTGAAAACATGTTATGAATTATATGCTATATGTATATTTGGATGGTGGGTTGTTACAAGAAGACACCAAGTCGATCTGTCGATTTATAAGTTTTTTGACATGATCCTTGTATTTAGAACGTGAGCGCTGAATGGCTATTCTGATCTCCAACCATTCAGAGAGACCGTACTTCGTGATAGCATCAGCATAGAAGGTTTTCGTTGTACCGTTTTCTCTGAATATCTCGACTTCAACAATTGGAACTTTGATGTTCGATCTTCCAGTAATATGTACCTTGTTAATTCTGGCAGCCCGATATCGAAAGTGTACTTTCTCTTTGCACCATTTCAAGGTAGATTGAGATACCTTGGTCTTTTCTTCGATAATCTTCTGGGCGTCTTCCCACAACTGACGTTGGACTTCAATGGGAGTTCTTTTCAGTGCGGGGTCTTTCACCGATTGTTGGGAAAGCTGAATGGCAAGCCTTCTTTTTCTTCAGCTTCCTTTCTTTCGGCGAGTATCCTTTCAGCTCTGAGGTGATCAGTGAATTCTTTCTTTGAAAGTCTGAACTTTTTAGGAACAGGAACTTTGTCTCGTGGAAGGATGATTCGTTGACCCTCAAGCTTCTTGATCATTTCTTCTCTCCTTTTCTGATCCTCTTCACTCAGCTCTTGTGGAGCCAAGGAAGGTCTGTTTTTGTGAGAGAGAAGTTGTTCTTCAGGTTCATCGGTCTCAGTGATTAAATCCAAGACCAGGATTATTTCTTCAGCTCTTGTGGCTGGGATTATTGTTGGTGCAGCAGGAGAACTTTCAGCTGGATCCTCAAGCAGGGGAGTGGACTAGCTGAAACACAACGATCGTTTATGTAAGAAGAGTTGGGGAAGAAAGAGATAGAGAAAAGAATATGGTTAAGTGTATAGAGGTTTTATGGAGAGGAGAACTGAGATAGAGAAGGGATATAGGAGGGATGCAGAGTAAGGGAAGAGGAGATATTGTACCTGACAAACTGGCTTTATCTGAAGGATGGCCATATTGCCTTCTGCAGCGAGGCCTTTGTTTTTGCCTTTGTCAGCTTCAGACGCTGCATGTTTTGTCTTTGTCGTCTCCCCTGATGGTTCTTTGATGATAACCCCTTTTTGAGCTGGGGCTTTTACGATAGGCTGGACGAAGAGGAAAGAAGCATCATCATCGTCATCATCATCATCATTATTTTTATGAGTTGATGATGGTTCATCGTCAGAGATGTCGACAACTTCATCGTCTTCAGCTTCTTCTTCATCAGATTCGACCTCGTCAGCATAAGGTTCAGTAACATCAACAACAGCTTCCTTATGTTGCTCTTTGAGTTGCTCCCCCTCAGATACAGAGGGAGGTTTCTCGGTTCCCTCAGGGTTTTCAACTCCCTGAGGTTGAGCGGTTGAAGCAGCCGCAACAGTTTCATTTGTCTCCCCCTCAGCATTATGGGGAAGACCTTCATCGTTCTTCTCCCCCCCTTCCTCATGATGAGGAGGGGAGGTAAATGGAACATCATCAGCAGCAAGAGAGTCACTGTCTTCTAGGCCAGTGATTCCCATGAAGGTTTCAATCACTGCGATTCTGTCTTCCAGGCCAGAAACCGCAGGATTGAGGCTTTGAAGATCATCTCGATCAGCCTGAGTGAAGTGCAAAAGGGCACAAGTTGGAGCGTTCAGGCGATTGAGGACTTGCTGAAGGAGATCCTTGACCGTGGAGACCTCACCCTTGAGAGTGACCATCTCTGTCTTCAATGATGTGACTTCATTGGACAGAGTGGTGAAGTTTGTTGCGAGGGTGGTGTTGGTGAGGTTGAGATCGTTGACGACCGTGGAGTTGTTGGCGAGAGTAGTAGGAAACTGAGCAATGCTACCATCCACCTTTTCTAGATCAGCACTGGAGGCTTTCTTATCAATAATCTCGGTCAGCTTTTTGAGATTCTCTCCAGCGTCTGTAACCGCTGAAGAGTTGGTAGAGAGAGTGGTGTTGTAAGAATCCACCTTTGTCACCAGATCTTTTAGGGAGTGTTGAATATCTCCCAAATTAGGACCTTTAACAGTAAATAACTTATGAACAGAGGAAAGCTCAGAAGTTTGGGGTTGAGAGAGAGGAATGTGTATGGTTTTGTGTATACCTGCAGGCGGGTTTGCAAAGTTGTCGAAACCTTGTAGACCTGAGTAGTGTTCCATGTCGTCTTCGAGAGTGCCTTGGCGCATGGAGGTGCCTGCAGATCCTAAGTTTGCATCCATCATCATATGTAGAGTATCAGCAGCTGAGTCATGTATGATGACGGGCGTTCCTGAGAACGATGGGAAAATTGGCGGAGTGTCCAAAGAAATAGTGGGAGGAATAAAGGTTGAGAAAAGTGGTTAGGAGCGGGGTTCAGCGTTGGATCCGCTGAGAATCACTTCAGTCTGTAGAGAGACTGAAGGAGGTGGGTTCAGTTCCAAGTTAATAACATCAGCGTTTAGAGACGCTGAGGTTTGGATGGAAGGGATGGCTTTTTCAGCTGTGGCAGAGCGTACCATGAAACTATCCATCGACTCTTGTACAAGATGAGTCGTGGAGTCTTCAGCCGTTGATGGCTTGGATGGTTGCTCCTTGGTTTTCTTGATCCTTGCGAATTCAAGTTGGGTAGTAGAGTGTTTCCTTTTACGAGAAGGAGTGGAGGGTGCAGCCTGGGTATCAGCGGTGGGGATTTCCGCTGAGGTAGCTGCAGAAGTAGAAGAAGGAGGATTGAGAAGAGATAAGAGAGTAGAGAGAGGTACCTCGTTTGGCATGGGGCTGAAGTCGAGCACTTTAGGGCCAACCTGAGAGAGTCTCAGATCACCCTCTTTTGGGTATTTGTCCCCGAGTCCTGTTAGAAAGACGACGCTGATGAAACGGGGGTATGGAACGCATGTTGGTCTGTCATCCATGTCCACTCTGAACGCCAAATCGTCATAGATGATCGATGCCCAGTCAACATGAAGACCTTTCAGCAATGCATATCCCATGGCTTGCTGAGGTTGAGCGGCTTGATCAGAGGAGCCGATTTTCGCTGTCATACAGCTTATCAGGTGGGCGAAGATGAAGTTCATCTCGCTTGGCATCATGGACTTTTTGATTGCGGTCAGCTTCTTCTCGGGTTTTTCATCTCTCCCTGTTCCCCATACGTAATTCATTGCATCAAAGAATGCAATGATTGTTTCTTTATCAGCATGGGTTTTAGGATTTGGGAGAGGAACAAAACGTTTTTCTTTGGTAACGGCCGGGAGGTTTAGTGCACGCCTGATAATAGCAGGGTTGATTTTGGTGGTTCCAAATTTGGTATCACAGAGGATGGTATCAATGAGTTTCGTTGGGTCTTTGGTAGAGGGTACCTGAGCTCTTCTGGCAATATACCAGAACTGAGATAGAAGAGAACGATGAGCAGGGGGTGCAATGGTAAGAGCGGTTAAAATGGGGCTAGTTTTAAGAAAGTTCACAGCATCATCAAGATGTGTGACAGGTTTCTTCTGAGGAAAATCGAAAAGCGCATAGTGGTTGTTGTGTTGGAATGTAACCTTGTCAAGTTTGAACTTGACCTGAGGAGGCTTGGTGAGAATCGGTTTCTCAGCAGTAGTAGGGATTTTAGCAGAAGGAGCTTCAGAGGATGCCATTCCTGTGTAACACATGTAAACATGAAGAATATGAACAAAAACAATCTTAATGTGGAAAGATTTTCCAATAAGATGTTGTTGAGTTTTGTCCATTTCATTCAGACCAAAGATGTCTTAATGAAGATTAGGGTTTTCCTAGTTTTGACAAAAACCAGTGAGAGTCTTGTTTTCCAGTTTCCTCTTTTATAAAAAAATAGGATTCTGGAAAAACATATTAAGAACAAGTTTAAGATATTGTTTTAAACTTGAAGAACAACCATGAAGGTTGTGTTCATAAAATAATGAAAAGAGAATGATTTCATTTTAAAAAGTTCTTTTGTTTAATCTTTTGAAAACAAAGACAAGATCAGAAACAAGTTAAAACAGGTAAATAATAAGAATATTAACCTTGTTGTCGAAGAAGAAGATGAACAGTTTCTGGAAACTTGAGTTCAAAATGCAACAGTAATTCTTTTCTTGAAGAAGAAGTTGTTTGCGTAAAGGAAAAATATAAACTCGAATGGGTTTATATAGTGAGAGTAGAGAGAGAAAAACTATGAGCGGGAAAAGTTTTTCATGATGACACGGACACGTGTTTGCATTTGATTGGATGGAAAACGAAACGTGCAAACGTGTGTCAGAAAAAGAACGTGCCAGGGTTTATCCGTTTGATTACGTCACAAACGTCCTTTCATATTTTAGGATGTCTCTGAGGGTTTTGAAAACTCAGGGACATTTAGAAAACATGAAGCACTGAATAGAAATATCAGTGTTGGTTTTAGAAATTTCAAAGTATTGCTGATAAGGAAGAGATATTCAGCGATGCAATTTGTTGTGAAATCTTGCATTCATTTGCAAAAGTCAGTGAGTGAAGAGAGAACATACCTTGATATCAGCGAATCAATTTTGTTCAGAGAGAAGGTGATAGAAATGGGTTATATAAGTTCATTGTTATCATTGATCAAATGTGAACCGCTGAAAATTCTACTCTTCAAAGTTCAGCATTCCAAGCTCGCTGATGAGAAAGTTGAATCTTGTCTCATCAAGAGGTTTGGTAAAAAGATCAGCTAACTGAAAGTCAGTTGGGAAAAAATGAAGTTATATATCACCATTCATCACATGATCTTTGATAAAATGATACCTGATTTCGATGTGTTTGGTCTTTGAGTGTAGCACTGGATTGTTGGCTATAGCGATGGCACTAGTGCTGTCGCAATAGATTGGAATTTTCGAGAGCTGAAGGTCATAGTCGAGTAGTTGATTTCTCATCCACAAGACCTGAGAACAAAGCTTCCAGAAGCTACGTACTCAGCCTCAGCGGTTGAGGTGGACACTGAGTTTTGCTTTTTTCTTGTCCAACTCACCAGCTTTCCACCTAGGAGCTGACAGCCTCCTGTGGTGCTTTTCCTATCCAATTTGCAACCTGCAAAATCACTATCTGAATAGGCGATTAGATCAAACCCTGAGTCTTTAGCATACCAAAGACCTAGGTTAGGAGTACCCTTAAGGTATCGAAAAATTCGCTTTACAGCGATCATATGAGATTCCTTAGGTTCAGCTTGATATCGTACACACAAACAGGTTGCGTACATATTATCAGGTCAGCTAGCTGTAAGATACAGAAGAGAGCCGATCATCCCACGGTATGTCGTGACATTAACAGGTATTCCAGAAGAATCCTTGTTTAGTGTCAGCGGCGGTGCCATAGGGGTTTTCATAGCTGAACTCTGAGTTAAATCAAATTTCTTCTTCATATCTTTAACATACTTTCCCTGATTAATGAAAGTTCCCTTTTCATTTTGTTTTATCTGAAGACCAAGGAAATATGTTAGCTCACCCATCATACTCATTTTATACTCTACTTTCATCCTTTCAGAGAAACGAGTACAAAGGTCAGGGTTAGTAGAACCAAATATAATATCATCGACATATATTTGTACGAGAATAATATGACCTTTTACTTTCATGAAAAATAGAGTCTTATCGATTTTACCACGCTCAAATTTTTCAATATGGAGATAAGTAGAGAGAGTGTCATACCATGTACGTGGAGCTTGTTTTAAGCCATAAAGTGCCTTATCCAGTTTATAGACATAACCTGGATGCTTAGGATCTGAGAATCCTGGAGGTTGTTCCACGTAGACTTCTTCATTCAGCTTTCCGTTTAGGAACGTTGACTTTGTTGGTCCCGAAAGGCCTATACAAGTTTGTAGAAGGGGGGGGGGTTGAATTCAAACGCACTATTTTACTTTTCTAAATTGTTTATTGATAAATCATTAACAATTTACAGCTTGTTGCGGAAACAAGATTAAGGATAAACCTAAATCTAAACAAGTTGGAACACTAAGGTTTCTTGCACTAAGAAAGATAAGGAAATTACTAATAAAATCCTATCTTGAGAGAGATTTGAACTTGTCTAGAGTTAGCAAGTTACTTCAAATGAAGTGAGTTCATCTCTTTATATACTGCATGCATTTAATGCAAGTCAGTATATACTTTACACGTGTCATCAGCTGGTTGGTTGCATGTCATTGACCTTGGTTGACAACCTTAGTAGCCGTAAGGATGAACAGTGTAGTATCAGAGTGGTTGTACGATTTCAGATATTCGGAGGTTCTTTTCTGACATTTCGTACGGAGGCGTGCAAGGGTGGTTAAGACAAAAGTACTTTGTACGGAGGACTTCATGATCAGCTTTTGTTGATTCAGCGATTATCATTTGCTATTCAGCAGATGATAAAGTTCAGCGATAGCTGAAGTCTTGTACTTGATACTTCACGTTGAGTGGACAAATCTGAGTCTTCGCTGATCCGCATCAGTTCATTAGGAGACTTGTCGCTGGTTCTTGAGCTTGATCTTCGACTTCAGCGTAGAACCTTTGTTGACGTGAAACTTGTCTTCAGGGATCATAAGTAAACAACTAACTTATCAGCGATCATCATAATGACTGAACAGGCTCAGCGCATTAATGATGAACAGTGTTCGCTGAATGTTTAATTTAAAAGAGCGAGAGTTCCTATCAGCGGTACTGTAAGATCTTAGTACTTATCAGCGATAGTGAAACTCTGATACATATTGTTTACTTGCAATTTTCACTAAGTATATAAGAGAGGGTCATTATCAAATCACTGAGGGTTTGGATCAACAATCTCCCCCTATTTGATTATGACATAGCAACAAAGAAAATTGCTATTTAATGAAAACATAAGGATAAAAAGAACTCATAAAATATTTGTCCCTTTTACTGTTTTCTGGGATCTTTTCAGTACTGATGGAGTAAAGTACGTTCGCTGAAATCTTTCTTTAAAATATTGAATCAGGTTACAATGAAGAACATAAAGATTACAAGTACAAGCGAAATAATTTACAAGTACAGAAGGATAACTGATACAATAGAGAAAAAGGAGATTATATCAGTTTTCAAAAGGTTCTTCCTTAATGAGAAGTTCATCAAGGGTCGTATTTTCAGTGGGGATCATCCAGTCAGGAACCGTTACACCTCGTTTTCTTTTGTTCAGCGCTTCTTTAAAGATCAAGGGTTTTAGGTGTCGTGCCTGAATGTCTTTTCTGAAGTCACACCAGTAGATGAGATCTCTGAGCTGTTCGATTGGAGTGATAGGAAGCTCAGCGATCCGTTGAAAGCATTTACGTCCATCGTAGTCAAGAAAGAATATTCCATAAGGATTACTGATGACTTTACCAGGGACGAAAAGTTCACATGGTGGCAAAGAAATGTCAAGGGCAGATAGATCAGGATCAGGACCAAGCACTTCAGCGCGAGAGAAACCAATTCCAGTTTCATTTCGTATGACAGGACCTGAGTTTGAATCTTGACGTTTCTTCTTTGGAGAGCCCCTTTTTCTTTTCAGCTTTAGATCAGGAACAGGAGGAATATCCACACAAGAAGATATCAAATCGATCTGTCTGTTTATCATCTTTTCGAAATGATCCTTGTACTTAGATTGTGACGATTGGATAGCTAACCTCATCTCCAGCCATTCAGAGAGACCATACCTTTTTACAGTGTCAGCGCGAAAGGTTTCAGTTTGGCCATCTTCTCTGAAAAGTTTGATGTCAACAATAGGTACTCCGATAGAGGTTCTTCCAGAGATGAATACCTTGTTGATCTTCGCTGGACGATATCTGAAGTGAATTTTCTCTTTACACCAGATCAGGGTGGTCTGAGAAACTTCAGTTTTCTTTTCCACGATCTTCTGGGCTTCTTCCCAAAGTTTTCGTTGGACTTGAATGGGAACACGCTTCAGCTTTGGGTCTTTGACAGATTCTTGAGTAAGCTTGATGGCGTATTCTCTGTCTTTCTCTTCAGCTTCCTTTCTTTCAGCGATGAGGCGTTCAGCTCTGAGGTGTTCCTTGTATTCAGCTTTTGAAATTCTGAACTTTGGAGGAACTGAAGGCAGTTGATCACGCCTTAGAATGATTCGCTGATCCTCGAATCGCTTTATCATTTATTCTCTTCTCTTTTGATCCTCTTCACTCAGCTTTTGAGGAGCTGAGGAAGGTCTGTTTCTGTACGAGAGAGGTTGTTCTTCTGGTTCCTCAGTCTCAGAGATCAAATCCAAGACTGGGATTATGTCTTCAGCGGCAGCTGGAATTATTGGTGAAGTCGCAGTTGTAGAGCCTTCAGCGATATCCTCAAACAGGGGAGAGGACTAGCTGACAAACCGGCTTTTCAAGCAAGATCGCCAGATTTTCATCTTCAGCGAGGCCTTTGCCTTTGCTTTTCTCAGCGCCAGAGGGTGAGGGCTTTGTCTTTGTCTTCTCCCCTGAAGGTTCTTTTATTGAGATTCCCTTAAGAGCTTTGATCCTTGGGGCAGGTTTGACGATAAAGAAATCATCGTCATCTTCATCATCATCATCATCCTTCCTTGGAGAGGAGGATGGTTCATCTTCAGGGATGTCGATGTCTTCATCTTCTTCTGCTTTGGATTCCTCAGCATCTTCTTCGAGTTGCTCCCCCTCAGATACAGAGGCGAGCTTCTCGGTTCCCTCAGGGTTTTCATCTCCTTGAGGTCCAGCGGTTAGATCTTCATTCCTCTCTCCCCTGATAGATTCATCATGGGAAAGGTCTTCAGCGCTCTTGGAGAGATCTTCAGCGCTCTTCTCAAGAATTTCAGCGCTTTTCTCCCTGGTATGTTCAGCGCTCTTCTCCCCCTCTTTCTCATGATTGGGGGAGGAATGAGTAGACTCAGCATTGGTGTTATCTCTGTCTTCTGGGCCAGAGATTTTCACACAACCTTCAAGCTTTGTTATTCTGTCTTCTAGGCTAGAAATAGCAGGCGTGATTTTCTTCAGCTCTGTGCGATCCGCCGCTGTGAAAGATTCCAAAATAGGGCAGGGGCAAGAGCAGGAGCTGGATTATTTGCCTTGTTGACCAGCGTCTCGATCATCGTCTTCATAGAACCAACGTCGGTCTTTACAGAGCCTAAGTCGGTCTTGACCGCTGACATATCACCCTCGAGTTTTCCAACCGATGTCTTCAGCGTTGTTACTTCGCTGGACACGGTCGAAACTGAGTTTTTGAGGCTGGTGTAGTCAGTGTAGATGTCAGAGAGCACCTTGGCAAAATCGGCGAGAGTCTTATCAAGTCCCTTGATGTCTTCAGTGGAAGCTTTCTTCTCCACCACCGTTGTCAGCTTTGTCAAATTTTCTCCAGCGTTTGTTACAGCTGTAGAATTGTTGGAGAGTGTGGTGGTGAGACTGGTCAGCTTTGTTTCCACGGACTTCAGAGAAGCGTTGATGTCTCCCAAATTAGGACCTGTAACATATAAGTACTTGTGAACAAAGGAAAGCTCAGAAGTTTCAGGTTTAGTTACAGTGTTTAAGGTGGGATTTGTACCTGCAGAAGGATTGATGAACTCGTCAAAGTTGCAAGTTCCTGAATAATGTTCCATATCCTCTTCGAAAGTACGGTGAGGTATGGTGATCTCTGCAGGTCCTTTCTTCATCATATGTTGAGAAGCGTCAGCGGTGGATTCTGGAATGATGGCATCTCCAGTGATCTTTGGAGGAGTGTCCAAGTGAGTGGAGGGAGAAGCGAAGGATAAGATTTGGGTTCGGGTTCTGAGTTCAGCGTTGGAATCGCTGACAATCACTTCATCAGTCTTTTGAGAGACTGAGGGAGGTTGGGTAGTTTCCAAGTTTCTAACCTCAGCGTTTAGAGATGTTGAAGTCTGGATTGGAGGGAAGGCTTGAACGGGTGTGGCAGAGCGTACCACGGAACATTCCTTCAGCTCGTCAGAATGAGCTGAGGAGTCTTCAGCATGGAATTGCTGGGGTTGCTCCTTGGTTTTCTTGATCCTTTTGGAATCAAGTTGGGTGTGTGAGGGTTTCCTTTTCTTAGAAGGAGAGGGTTTTGTGGCCGGGGTATCAGCGATGGGTATTGTCGCTGAAGGAGCCACAGAAAGCAGAGAATTTAGAAGAGTGAGAAGAGTAGAGAGACGTACCTCATTGGCGACAGGCTTGAAGTCGAGAACCTTAGGGCCAATCTGAGAAAGTTTCAGATCACCCTCTTCAGGATAGCTGTCCTTTAGGCCATATTGAAAAATGGCGCTGATGAATCGTGGGTAAGGAACCCATGCTGGTCTGTCAGTGGCAGAATCGACACGTTGAATCAGGTCATCATAAATAATGGAGGCCCAGTCAATGTTTAGACCTTTCAGCAGTGCGTATCCCATGGACTGCTGAGGTTGGGCGGCTTGATCAGAAGAGCCGGACTTCGCTGTCATGCAGCTGATCAGGTGAGCGAAGATGAAATTCATCTCGCTGGGCATCTTGGATTTCTTTATCAGCGTCAGCTTCTTCTCAGGCTTCTTGTCCCTTCCAATATCCCAGATATAACCCATTGCGTCAAGGAAAGCAATGATTTCTTCTTTGTCAGCGTGCTTCTTGTGGTCAGGGAATGGAACGAAGGGTTTTTCTTTGGTAGCATTTGGGAAGTTCAGGGCTTTTCGGATTATGGCGGGTGTGATCTTGATGGTGCCATACTCAGTATCGCTGAGTATGCAGTCAATGGTTTTGGATGCATCTTTGGCAGAGGGTAGCTCAGTGTGTCTGGCAGAGTACCAGAACTGGGATAAGAGCCGCTGACTGGCAGGAGGTGTTATGGTCAGGGCTGTGTAGATGGGGCTGTTCTTCAGAAAACTCACAACATCGTCCAGATGTGATACTTGCTTCCGAGGAGGAAACTCGAGAAGAGCTGAGAGGTTGTTGGCCTTAGTCCAATCTAGTTGATCCAGCTCGAACTTAACCTGAGGAGCTTTGATGATATCCACTTCCTCAGAGTCAGCGGAGATGTTCTCAGCGGTAACATTGATCTTTGAAGTTGCCATTTCACTGTATTATCAGTTCAACCAAAGATGTTAACAAATAAGAATTATCTTAATGTGGAAAGAATTTTCCATTAAGATTTTTCGAATTTTGTCCATTTCATTCAGACAAAAATGTCTTAATGAAGATTAGGGTTTTTCTTGATTTTTGAAAAGAAAAGTAAAACCCATAAAGTCTTGTATCTCAGTTTCTAAAAGAAAACTGGATACGAATGAAGAACAAGTTTAAGATTTAGATTTAAAACTTGAAGAACAACCATGAAATGGTTGTGTTCATAAAACCATGAAAGAAATGATTTTATTTTACAAAGTTCTTTTGTTTGATCTTGTTAAAACAATGAGAAGATCGAAAACAAGTTATACGCATTTGATAAAGGATAAGAACATATTAACCTTGATGTTGATGAGGAAGATGATGAACAGTTCTTTGAAGATTTGAGAGCACAAATGCAACAGTAATTCTTTTCTTGCGGAGAAAGATTGTTCGCGTAAAAGACAAATATAAACCAAGAGTTGTTTATATAGGGAGTTTTAGAGAGAGAAAACCTTGAGCGGGAAAAGGTTTTCATCATGACACGGACACGTGTTTGCATTTGATTGGAAGTTTGAACGAAACGTGCAAACGTGTGTCAGAAAGAAATCGTGCCTAGTGTTATCCGTTGCAATGACGTCACAACTGTCCTTTCACATTCTTTTAGGATGTCTCTGAGGTTTTGAAAGCTCAGGGACTCTTTTGAAAAACGTGAAGCACTGAATAGAAAATATCAGTGAAGGTTTAAAGAACTTTCAAAATATCGCTGTTAAGGAAGAGATATTCAGCGATGTAATTTATTTTGAAATCTTGCATTTACATGCGATTGTCAGAGAGAGAAAACATACCTGGATATCAGTTTAACCAAGTTTATTCAGAGAGAAGATGATGAAATGGATTATATGAGTTGATTTTATCCCGAAGGCTATACAAGGTTGTATAAACGTATCGCTGATCAAATGTGAACCGCTGAAGATTTTACCCTTCAAAGTTCAGCATTCCAAGCTCGCTGATGAGAAAGTTGAATCTTGTCTCATCAAGAGGTTTGGTAAATAAATCAGCTAACTGATAATCAGTTGGGATAAAATGAAGTTCTATATCACCATTCATCACATGATCTCTGATAAAATGATATCTGATTTCTATGTGTTTTGTCTTTGAGTGTAGCACTGGATTGTTTGCTATAGCGATGGCACTAGTGCTGTCGCAATAGATTGGAATTTTGGAGAGCTGAAGATCATAGTCTAGTAGCTGATTTCTCATCCACAAGACTTGAGAACAACAGCTTCCAGTGGCTACATATTCAGCTTCAGCTGTGGAAGTGGACACTGAGTTTTGCTTCTTACTTGTCCAACTTACCAGCTTTCCACCCAGGAGCTGACATCCTCCTGTGGTGCTTTTCCTATCCATTTTGCAACCTGCAAAATCACTGTCTGAATAGGCGGTTAGATCGAATCCTGAGTCTTTGGGATACCAAAGACCTAGATTCGTTGTACCCTTAAGATATCGAAAGATTCGCTTTACAGCTTTCATATGAGATATCTTAGGTTCAGCTTGATATCGTGCACACAAGCATGTTGCAAACATAATATCGGGTCGGCTAGCTGTAAGATACAATAGTGAGCCGATCATCCCACGGTACAGCGTGACATTGACAGGAACACCCTTTGTGTCCTTATCAAGTGTCAGCGGTGGTGCCATAGGGGTTTTCATAGCTGAACTTTCAGTTAAGTCGAATTTCTTCAGCATATCTTTAACATATTTTCCCTGATTTATAAAAGTTCCTTTTTCAGTTTTCTTAATCTGAAGACCAAGGAAATATGTTAGTTCACCCATCATGCTCATTTTATACTCATCTTTCATTCTATCAGCGAAACGAGTACAAAGCTCAGGGTTAGTAGAACCAAATATAATGTCATCAACATATATTTGAACTAAAATGATATGACCTTTCACTTTTCTAAAAAATAAAGTTTTGTCAATCTTTCCTCTCTCAAATTTTTCAATATGGAGATAAGTAGAGAGAGTATCATACCATGCACGAGGAGCTTGCTTTAAGCCATAAAGTGCCTTGTCCAGTTTATAAACATAACCTCGACGCTTAGGATCTGAGAATCCTATAGGTTGTTCCACATACACTTCTTCATTCATCTTTCCATTCAGAAACGCTGACTTAACATCCATCTGATGTACAGTGAAGTTTTTGTGTACAACATATGCTAAGAAAAGACGAATAGATTCAAGTCTTGCTACTGGAGCAAAAGTTTCGTCATAATCTATGCCTTCCTCTTGCCTGTATCCCTGAGCAACAAGACGAGCTTTGTTGCGAGTTACAGTACCATGTTCGTCCAACTTGTTTCGATAGACCCATTTAGTGCCTATCACCGTTTTGTCAGTTGGTCTACGAACGAGTTTCCAAACTTTGTTTCTTTCGAATTCAGTCAGCTCTTCTTGCATAGCGCTGACCCAGTTTGGATCTCCGAGGGCAACATCTATTTTCTTTGGTTCAGTTAGAGAAATAAAGTTAACAAATAAACAAATATTACCTGCACTTCTACGAGTCTGAATACCAGTGTTGGGATCACCAAGAATTTGATCGATTGGGTGATTTATAGTCCATCGCTGAGCAGGAGTATACGTCGCTGATTCAGTCTGAACTGGAGAAACTGAAGATGAGGCTTCAGCTACTTCTGGATTATCAGCTAAGAGAGGAATGTTTGCATTTGTCACTTCATTCACTGATTGCTGAGAAATAGACGGAATTTCTGAGGCATTTGGATCAACTGCAGGTATAGTGTTTATAGGAACAGCTGAGACCCAAGATGTTTCAGCTTCACTATTCTGCATATCTGGAATGATAGTAGGACCATCATTTTCTACGGTATGAGCATGAGGAGTGGGAACTTCTTCTGAATCACCAAGATGAGAAAACATCCATTGATTCAGTTCTTCAGTATCAGCGTTCGGTTTAGAGTTCGCTGAATGGGATTCGTCAAAAGTGACGTGAATAGTTTCTTCTAGAGTTTGTCTTCTACGGTTGAAGACTCTGAAGGCTTTGGAGACTGAGGAGTATCCAAGAAAGATTCCATCATCAGCCTTAGGATCAAACTTTCCAAGGGCATCTCTGTTGTTCAGTATGAAACACTGACATCCAAAGATGTGAAGAAAGCTGATTGAAGGCTTTCTCCCATGAAAAAGTTCATAGGCTGTCTTTTTGAATCTTTTAACTATCAGCGACCTGTTTTGCGTAAAACAAGCAGTGTTGACAGCTTCTGCCCAAAACTGAGTAGGCAGGTGAGAAAGGCTGAGCATTGAACGTGCAGCTTCAATAATTGTTCTATTTCTTCTTTCAGCGACTCCATTTTGTTGCGGTGTTCTCACTGACGAAAAGTTGTGAGAAATACCCTTACTCTCAAAGAAGGAATCAAGAGAACTGTTTTTGAATTCAGTTCCATGATCACTCCTTATTGAGCGAACAGTCATATTGTTCAGAGTTTCCATCTTCCGAACAACGGTGATGAGTTCTTCAGGGGTGTCACTCTTAGAACGGAGAAACATTACCCATGTGTAACGAGAGAATTCATCAACTATGACTAGCGTATATTTCTTTCCAGCGATGGATTGTTTGTTAACAGGGCCAAACAAATCCATATGTAGTAATTGTAGAGGAGATGACACTGAGGAGACTTGCTTTGACTTGAAGCTTGCCTTGGTCTGCTTCCCTTTTTCACACGCTGAACATAAAGACTCTTTGGCGTATGAATGTTGAGGTAGACCAGTGACTAACTCTTTGGAGGAAAGAGTATTCAGCGTCTTGAAGTTGAGATGTGAGAGCCTTTTGTGCCATAGCCAGTTAACATCAGAAGATGCTTTTGAGAAGAAACAGGAGTTCTTAGTGGTTGTTGAGTCCATGTTTATTACATAAACATTTTCCAAACGATAACCACTGAGAGCTATCTTCTCCTTTTTGTCAGAGACAAAGCAGGATTCCTTAGTGAAAATCACTTTGTTATCCATGTCGCAAAGCTGACTGATGCTCAGAAGATTATGCTTCAGCCCTTCAACATATGCGACTCTTCTGAAGGATGTTGTACCATTTGAAAGTACACCATACCCTCGGGTATGTCTTTTTCCATTTCCACCAAATGTCACAGAGGGACCCTTCTCTTCCTTGTATTCAGCGAGCAGGTTTTTCTTACCAGTCATGTGTCTAGAGCATCCGCTATCAAGATACCAGATACCCTTCTTAACCTGCATTTACAAAGGAAGATTAGTTTTGCTTGGGTACCCACTTCACCATGTATACGCGTTTGTCAGTGGAAGTTGTTGGAATGGGTTCAGCAGTCTTCGCAGCATTTGAAGATTCAGCTTTGTCTTTCTTCACTTTGGTCAATTTCTTGACCTCAGCGGTAGGAGTCACCTTGACCTGAATTGCAACTGGGTTGGTCTTCTTGGACTTGGGTGCTATCTTCACCTTAGCTATCTTATCAGCTTTGGTGGCTGTGGGGCACTTACTTGCAATATGATCGGTAAGTCCACAGTGATAACATTTCCTATAACTAAAATTAGTTCTAGGACCACTTGAGTGCTGAGCTTTTAATTTGGAATTTGAAGTGCCAGCACCAAGTACACTATTGGTTTTTGAATTAGGACGAACATTCAGTTCTTCAGATTTCGTACCAAGGACATCTACTCTGAGTCTAGGAGTAGGTCGCTGAACTGATCCAGAGGTCTGAATTCTAGAACCAGATGAATGAATCACCAAGGCTTTGGAAGCATTCAGCTTAGGTACTAAGGTACCCTTCTGAGGATTTTGATAAATAACAATTCCTTTACCTTTGTCTTTAGAGACAGAGGTAGGTTTTGAATAAACCATTTTCTCCTTACCTTTTGAGGAGGTAGGAGTTTCCTTAGGGATTGGTGTAATGGACGAGGAGCACTGAGATGATGAAGTGTCAGCGACTGAGGATACGAACGTTCCAAATTTAAGCATTGAACGTTCAGTGGTTGGTTTTGGAGTATCATACTTATAACCCAGACCACGTTTATCACTCAGAGGAATCTGAGCCTTAATTATCTCAGTGATCTTTGTTGAAGAATTACACCATCCTTCAACAGTAGCTTGTTCAGCTTTTAATGCAGCGATATCTTCTGCTCGTTCGATTTTGACTAGCTGATTTAAATAGACTTGATCTTTAAAATCATCTTCAATTTTAGAAAGCTTTTCTATTTGAAGGTGGCAGTTTTTAAGCTTTTCAGCGAGATCAAGATTTTGGTTTTCAACCACAGCTTTGCCGTGTTCATGGCTTCGTATAAACTTCTAGTCAATAGATCGATTTTACGGAGACTATCAGTTTCATCAATATTTGCAATATTGGTAAAGAAAGAAGGTGATACCTGAATGGCAGATGTTGAAGTGGAGGGAATGTCTGAACTTTCTTCCTCTTCTTCAATCTTAGCCATGAGACATTGATTTGCTTCATCATCTTCAGAATCAGATGATGAGGCTTCTTCATCAGAAGCAGCCCAATCATAGTCAGCCATCAGGCCTTTTCCTTTCTTCTTAAAGCTTTTTCAGCTTTGCATACTTCTCCTTCAGCTTTTAGTATTTGTCATCTTTATTCCTTGGAACAAAGGATTTCTTTGTAAAAGCTGAAGGTCTCATGATTTTCTTTGACCTGCACTCATTAGCGAAATGACATGTCTTTTCGCAATTGAAACAAGTAGCAGTAGCCTTATCAACAAAAGCTGATGTTTTAGGCTTGTCAGCTATGGAAAGAGTTTTGTTCTTTTTAAACATTTTCTTCTTGGCGAATCTCCTGAACTTTTTAGTTAGGAGAGCCAAGGATTCATCATCATCTGAAGAATCAGAATCTGATGACCTTTCAGAGTTACTTTCTAACTCAGTGATAGTGACCGAAGGTCGCTGAGTAGAAGGTTCCTCCGAGATTAAAGCAACAGGGGTGCTTTTGGAATCTTTTACAAGATTCTTCTTAAGATGGCTAGATTGCTCATGATTCAGCAATGTACCATATAAGGTTGAAAGGGTCATTGATTTAAGATCCTTTGACAGCTTGAGACACATGGAATAATTGTCCCAGCTTTCAGGTAAACATTCTAGAAACTTTGTCAGCACTTCAAAGTTAGAATATTCCTTACCAACAGTTTTTAGATCTATAATTAAGCAATTAAAACGTTGGTGAACTTCAGAGAGAGTTTCATTCTTACCAGAAATGAAGCTTTCGTATTGTCTTACCAGGTTGATCTTTCTTGAGTCCTGGACTTCAGACGTTCCTTCATACTGAACACATGTTGTGTCCCACATGGCTTTTGATGATTTCAGGTTCATGACGGAATGGTAGACTTCGTCAGGAAGGGCCATGGATAGTATGGATCTGGCTTTTGTATCTATAGCCACTTTCTTCTTATCTTCATCGGTCCACATGTGTATTTCCTTTGGAATCAGCCTTTCAGGAATAGTAGCTCTAGTTGCAGTGGCTGGAACTAAAGGATCAATTGTTACAGGGATGTGTGGGCCGTTTTCAAGATAGTAGGTCATAGTAGGGTCTACACCTTCTAAGAAGAGCATCATCCTATTTTTCCATAAGTTGAAGTTATCTCTGGAAAATCTAGGGGGTTTTGCAAGAGAACCATTGTCTATATAGTGTGTGTTTGTGTTGGCCATTTTCAGATAATAGCAAGGAAGAGAAATATCTTAGATTAGATCTTGTTTATGAGATTAAACAAATCTGCTCTGATACCACTTGTTGGTCCCGAAAGGCCTATACAAGTTTGTAGAAGGGGGGGGGGGGGGGGTTGAATACAAACACACTATTTTACTTTTCTAAATTGTTTATTGATAAATCATTAACAATTTACAGCTTGTTGCGGAAACAAGATTAAGGATAAACCTAAATCTAAACAAGTTGGAACACTAAGGTTTCTTGCACTAAGAAAGATAAGGAAATTACTAATAAAATCCTATCTTGAGAGAGATTTGAACTTGTCCAGAGTTAGCAAGTTACTTCAAATGAAGTGAGTTCATCTCTTTATATACTGCATGCATTTAATGCAAGTCAGTATATACTTTACACGTGTCATCAGCTGGTTGGTTGCATGTCATTGACCTTGGTTGACAACCTTAGTAGCCGTAAGGATGAACAGTGTAGTATCAGAGTGGTTGTACGATTTCAGATATTCGGAGGTTCTTTTCTGACATTTCGTACGGAGGCGTGCAAGGGTGGTTAAGACAAAAGTACTTTGTACGGAGGACTTCATGATCAGCTTTCGTTGATTCAGCGATTATCATTTGCTATTCAGCAGATGATAAAGTTCAGCGATAGCTGAAGTCTTGTACTTGATACTTCACGTTGAGTGGACAAATCTGAGTCTTCGCTGATCCGCATCAGTTCATTAGGAGACTTGTCGCTGGTTCTTGAGCTTGATCTTCGACTTCAACGTAGAACCTTTGTTGACGTGAAACTTGTCTTCAGGGATCATAAGTAAACAACTAACTTATCAGCGATCATCATAATGACTGAACAGACTCAGCGCATTAATGATGAACAGTGTTCGCTGAATGTTTAATTTAAAAGAGCGAGAGTTCCTATCAGCGGTACTGTAAGATCTTAGTACTTATCAGCGATAGTGAAACTCTGATACATATTGTTTACTTACAATTTTCACTAAGTATATAAGAGAGGGTCATTATCAAATCACTGAGGGTTTGGATCAACAGACTTAACATCCATCTGATAAACTTTGAAGTCTTTGTGTACAGAGTAAGCTAAGAATAGACGAATAGATTCTAGTCTTGCCACTGGGGCGAATGTTTCATCGTAGTCTATGCCTTCCTCTTGTCTGTATCCCTGAGCAACAAGTCGAGCCTTGTTGCGGGTTACAGTTCCATGTTCATCCAACTTGTTTCGATAGACTCATTTAGTGCCTATCACTGACTTGTCAGATGGTCTTGGAACGAGATTCCAAACTTTGTTTCTTTCAAATTCTATCAGCTCTTCTTGCATAGCGCTGACCCAGTTTGGATCTCTGAGGGCATCATCTATTTTCTTTGGTTCAATCAGAGAAATAAAGTTAACAAATAAACAAATGTTACTTGCACTTCGTCGAGTCTAAACACCAGCGTTTGGATCACCAAGAATTTGATCAATATGGTGATTAATAGTCCATCGCTGAGCCGGAGCATGAGTCGCCGACTCAACCTGAACTGGAGGGGCTGAAGAAAAAAAAACACCCCTTTTATTGGGCGGTGTTATTTAAGTTCTAAATTTGCCTCGACTTCAAGAATTGTGTTTAACTGTTGTTTATTATAGTCTACATTCTTTTTATTTTTATACTCGATTGGTATGGATTTTTATTTCAAGCTACAACTATAATAAGATGCAATTTTATTCTTGTTGTAGGTACCAGAGGGACTTCTAATCAACAAGACGCGAAACAAAATCCTAAGAAGAGAAATAAAAACTTTATAATTGTCCATGAGTTATAGAAGCCGAAGCATACGAGGAGTAACTTTAATAAGCAAAAATCTACTATATTAGAGAATTAGTAGTGATAAGTTTGTTATCGGTGTTTTTATACTTTATTCATATGACTCTTAATATGACTGTTTGATATTTTTCAAATAATTATTATATTGAACATTTTAAAGAATTATTTATTATTTTATTACGCATTATTAAAACCGTTGCCAAAGATTATTAGTGTATGTGGTTAACCTCTATAATAATCATATGATGTTCAATTGAAATTGTTACTATAAATAGTTTATGGCGATAATTTAGCTATTTCGTGTGATCGAAAGGCAACCAATGGCCACAGACGGTTCTATAATTTAGTGCAACCATACATAAAAAATTGGCCACGGTTGCTATAAATTATGTGGTTGTAAATAGCTTATTGCCACAGTTTTAGTTATTTCGTGTGACCAAAAGGAAACAAATAGCCATGGTTACGTAACCATACATCGTGAATCGGTCACGTTTATTATAAAATTTGTGACTATAACTAGTTTATCGTTATGGTTTTGGTTATTTCGTGTAACCAAAAGACTACCAAAAGTCACGGTTTTTAAAAATACAGCGTAACTATATGTCACGAATTAGTCACGGTTAATATGAAATTTGTGTGGCTATAAATAGTATATGATCACGATTTTAGCTATTTTGTGTAACCAAAGGCTACCAATAGCCACAGTTTTTAACAATTCAGTGTAACCATATGTCATGAAATGGCCACGGTTAATGTAAAATTTACATGGCTATAAATAGTTTACGGCAATGGTTAATATGAAATTTATGTGGCAAAAACTGATTTATCGCTACGGTTTTAGTTAGTTCATGTGACCAAAAGGTAACTAATAGTCACGCTTCAAAAGTTTAAGTATAACCATATGACATGAATTGTCACGGTTATATAAGGTTGGCGTGACGATAAGTAGTTTATGGTCACGTTAATACAAATATACGTGATTATACGGGCAATCATTGGCCACCTTAAAAATAAATTGTGTGGCCGTAAATAGTTTATTGTCATAGTTTTCTTTAATTTGTGTGACCAAAAGGTAGCTAATGACCGCGTTTAACGTGAGTTTGTGTGGCAATAAGTAGTTTATTGCCACGGTTATAGTAAAAATGCTCCAATACCTTAGATATTAGATATGTTTATAGCCACGGTTTTTAGGCTATGGCTATGGTTTTTTATTTGATACGGTGACACATTTTAAACGTGGCGAAAAGGTATCAATGGTCATGCAAGAATAGGCTACGGTTTGATTGAAAAAAAAATTGTGGCCAAAGGCCTATGGCCACAGTTTTTAACCGTGGCAAATATGAGTTTTTGTACTAGTAAATCAAATCTATACACATGGATTTGCCTTGAATAATCCATTCTTAGCTGGCTTCTTAATTCCGTATCAAGATATATGTATCATCACATTGTAAACTTCCACACTTCCTTCGGTGTTTGAAGGATGAGGAGTAAAATCTAGAGTACGTGAATAAATGAGGTTTTGGATAAAACAAATAGATATATCAATTGGTGAAGCAGAAAACCCTTAAAAGGTCTAAAACTCATGGGTAGTTGGTCCTCTATGAGGATGTCCATCATGGACATTTGATTTACAGGGTTGGATTATAGTACACATGTCAAAGAAAGAAATGCAAAATTTACAAATACAAGTAAATAACATGAGCGAAATGTACGCACTAACAATGTGAAACGATTACATAGGTTGTTCTTTGCTTATTAGAGAGATCGACAATAATGGCATAATTTGATGTATGGATTTTGAATTCTCTCTACATCAACTGCACAAAGTAGCTTGTAGTAAGCCATGGCAGGACAATGCTAGCTTGGAAAAGGGGACGGAACCCCAGGAAAAAACTTTATTCAAAAGAAATTAAGGAAAACAAATTACGAGGGGCATACACCTAGAAAAACAAAATGGAGCCCTAAAACATGTTTAGGGAAAAACCAAAAAAATGATCCTCCTAAACACACAAGAAGGATTACAAGATAACAAAAATCTAAAGAAGGAATACAAGATAACAAAAATCTAACACACCAAGCCCAACTATAAACCCTTAACACACAAGAAACAGGCCAATCATCCTCTTATACCCACCAACAATCAAACACCCTCCAATGACCATTTCTATCGGCCCAAGAATTAAAAATTATTTCATTACCAAGCCAACACCAACCAATAATAACACCCTTCCATTTTGCCTTCAAGTCATTCGGTCCAAATAAGCTCTTTCTCATTCTCATCATTTCATGCATGCTAATTTGTTCCATTTTTTCCTTAATTTTTCAGGAGATCTCTTTGATTATTAAGCCAATTCCAACATGAAAAGATAGTTTGGTATCTTGGGACGGATACGATATGCATTTTGACTTTAATAAGTTTTTTCCTAATCTCTGGAGCGAAATAAGTTTCCACCTGCTCATTTTTCAAGCAAATGCTATTTACTTGAAAAAATGTTATCATCTGAATCAGAGGGTAAGGCTCCAAGAAATTCTATGTGTAGGACATGTAACACGTAAAGTATAATCACATTATTGTGTGTTAATTAATCCTATTATTGTTTTGGTACATTTTACTTTTAAAGATCTAGTCCTCTATGACCTTCGTGTCTTGCAACACATTATGCCTTTTGTTTCCCACGGCCATTCCTAGGGTAAGGGGTTTGAACCTCACAAAAAATGAGGAGTACGTGTGGGTGAGTTTTATCATATATAAATATTATATACTTTTGCGTTTGGCTCTTGTAATTTCACTTTTACTTAATAGTTTTGAATATATATCTTCTTCATTGGTTAATCAATCTCCTCATAATCATCTTGCCATCGCATCACATTAGGGCTCCAAACTAATGTCTTATTCTCCCTTATTTTCCTTATAACCATTTTACTCCAAGACTGGGAATTGATTCAACCCAATGTACTCCAAAATGAAAGAAATCCAGAGAGCCTTTCCATACAGAAAGCGCAGCAGATTAAGACCAAAGAAAAAGATGAGAGAACAAACAATGGGCATTGAAATGAGAACCCAAAGAAAAGGCAGCCTTATATCTCCAAAACAAGAACCAAACCAAAGTGCTCTCCAAAAAAATCCAGAATATTCCATACAAGTGCATGCATCAGCAGGATCAATGATCAACAACCAATGCATCACCTTGCCAGAGTGGCATGGAATAATGATAACCATAATATAAAGGGGGACAAAAACTCACACACCCTGAAGATAAAAAGGAGAAGCACCCTACAATAGTATAACCAAAAGGGCCAACCATAGACAATAAAAGTTTGCCTATCCCAGAAGAAGCCACTACTGATCACCAAAAAAGGAATATAATGGCCACTATAAAAGAGATGTTTCAGAGGATCCCAACGTCTTAGAGAATACACCTCAGTCCCAAGATCAAAGCTCAGAAAAATCCAAAACCACCTGCAAGGGCCAAAACAAGTGGTAGTTCAGAATACAAGATCCCACATTTCCTCAAATAGATCTCTAACCACAGCTTTCCTAAAGAAAAGAGCTAAAACTAAGAGAGAACCAAAAAGTTGTTCTCCCTTAATTTTAGAGCAACAAATAAACCAAAAAACTCTCACCACCCTCAAAAAGTCAAATATCATCCGAAAACCCCTGCACACCAAACTGACAAAGCTCGAATACAACCACCCAAACCTCCAAAAGACCTCCTTATTGCTCCAATTCAATTTCAAATAACTTATCTCCACTACCCATCTCCTTCTCCTTATAACATCATCCCAAAAACGTTCCCCCCCTCTCCCGAAAGAAAGACTTTTCCAACCAATTTAGCCTCTAGAGATTCCGTTCTTTTTCTTTGGGGTATGTTGGGTGGTGCCGCCACACAAGGCCTCCGATCGTCGGGGTCTCTGATTTTTAATCTATTTTATATGTATATTAATTAGAATATATGAACGGAAATCTAACTTCACTAACCAAATTACTATGTAGCCCACATAGTTAATACTTTCAATTCTCCAAGGGATGCCTCAAGTTCGATTCCTACCATGCACATTTAATTCTTTAGTTTTTATTGAAAGTTCTTTCATTTTTTTTACAATTTATTAACTATATAAACAGTTTGTGCTTTATTTATTTTCAACATAACTTAATTAAAAATTAAAAAAGAAGGATGTGTAAATTATAATTTTTTTTGTGATTTTTAATATAATTTAATTGAATAATACTTTTATTGATTCTTTTCTTTTGTAATTATTTATTTATTTATATATTTGTCTTTATTTTGAATTTTACAGGGTTCTTAATTAAATAATTTTATTTATTTCTTTGTTTTTATTCATTTATTAGTGCTTAATTATGATTGTACCAAGTAGAGGGACCTATTATGTAATAGTGTCAAACTTATCATAGGTATATAATGTTTGCTTATTTCCTCTTTAGGAATTAGGTCATCTCTACGTCATCTTCTACACACACTAGCCACACACACAAGTATTGCATTGCATTCATCATTGTGAGCTTTTGGATCTTATTGAATATAGAGATGACTTCTTTTATTGTTTATATGGATTGATTACTTGTTCTGGGATCACAATTGGTATCAGAGCTTGTATGTCATATTGATCAGATTAGGATTGTTAGAGTTTTTGGCAAAGTTGAGTGTTCTTCAAGTTTTTCTTATTTTTGATTTTTTTTTAGCTATTAGAGTTCTTCTAACGGATTAGAATCGATCAAGGGTTGTTAGTAGACATACCTGAGTGTTTTTATTCCGCAAAATCACTAGGTTTGTAGCTCATTTTTTGCATTTACTCATTTTCGGAGTTTTGTATTTCTGCACTCTGTTTTGCTTTGAAAACCCACTTTCTGTTGGTTTTTGGACAAAACACGAAGCATTAAAGTTGCCCAGAATAGTGTCACGAACATGCGTACCAATTTTCAGCTAAATTCGATTAGTTTTGAAGATTCGACTCAAGAACACCTTGAATCTTCATAACTATCGCAACCCTCGAAGATTCATACATATCGCAAGTGAACAGTACCATATCGCAAAAGTCACTTGCGACAAGAGTTTTATCGCAACCTCCTCAGTTTGAACAGTAACTTATCGCAATACTCTGTTGCGATAAGACCCCTTTTGTTATTGCGACAAGTTTGTTTTTGCGACAAGATTGTTACTGCGACAAGTTTGTTATTGCGACAAGTTGTGTGTTGCGATACCCGTTTATTGCGACAAGCCGTGGGTTGCGACATCAGTGTGTTGAGATAAAAAGTTTTGCAACAGTTATTTCCTAATCAGATCAGAAAGATATTAAAAGATCAACGACAACTAATCTAAACATGACTGCAAGAGATATTTTGACCATAGGTTCAAAAGATAAGCCGCCAGTTCTATTCCCTAAAGACTTTAAAATATGGAAAGACAAATTTCTTGACTATGTGGAATGACAAGAAAATGGGTCTTTAATCTATAATTCCTTGAAAAACGGGGCACAACAAGAAGTATATCGCACAGACCCAGATGGTACTAACAGAAGACTTCTTGAACCGAAAGACTACACCGGTGATGAACTACTAAAATACAAAGCTGATAAAGCGGCTAGGTCACTGGTTATGTAAGCCTTAACCAATAACATATATAGGAAGGTTGACAGTTTGAGTGAAACAAGGAAAGGAATGTTTGATGAGCTGATCAAGTTATATCAAGGTTCAGAAGTGGAAACTCAAATGAGAGTCCAAACATCATCAACAAATATGAGAATTTCAAGCAGAAGGATGGTGAGAATCTAGACGATGCATATGATCGTTTCACAACCATCCTAAATGAACTCAGCAGTTACAAGATATCGAAATCCATCATCGAGACTAATGTGAAGTTCTTGAGCGTGCTTCAGCTCGAATGGAAGAAGTATGCTCATAGAATGAAACAGAAATTCTAGGCTAGATTCTCTTCCGCTACAACAGATGTTTGAAACATTAAAGCAAGATGAGGATGATGCTGATCTGAAAAAGAAGAAGTTGATGAAAAAGGTAAGAAGGAGAAGAAGACAGAGGTGTCTGAGAAGAAAGAAGAGGATGATGGGTTTGAGAGTGAACCGATAGCTTTGATGTCAAGAAAGTATGCTGAAAAGGGTAAGAGTATTCAGAAAGAGGATTATGGGATAGAACAGGAAGATTTGGATGAGGCGGAAAGCTTAAGGCAGGCAATGATACTTCTAACCAAGGCCTTTCAGCACAGATTCATAAAAACTCTTGGATCAAACAACCAACGTTACTCATCTGGTTCTAAAAACTTTGAGCACAAGAATCGGATTGAGTCAAAGAAACAGTTTGATGATCACAAGGAAGATGGTAAAAGGTTGGAAGTGAAGAAGTTTGGTGAAAGAAAGGATGAAGAGCAAAAGTGCTATAATTTTGGTAAGTCCGGCCACTTCTCCAAAGAGTGCTGGAAACCGAAAGTAAGGGATTTCGACTACTACAAGAAGAAGGCGCTGTTGGTAGAGCAAAAGGAGTCTGGAATAGCAATGTTGGTGGAAGAAGAGTACTGGTTGGACCAAACTGATGATGAAGGAGAGGAGAAGACAGCTGCTTTAGCAAAGATGTGCCTGATGAGCAGAGAAGGTGAGGATTCAGAGGCCGATGCGGTGCCTGAGACAAACGAGGTAGATCTCTGCACTATTAATCACTATGCTAATCAGTTTAAAGTCTTCCAACTAAAACTAGATGACTTAAATAAGAAACTCAATAATGCACATAAATTGATAGAATCGCAAAGACAGCTAATCATTGACCATAACAAGTTAGATGATGAGTTGAAAAAGGAACGAGTTGAGATTGAACAATCTCGAACTTATTTCCGAAACAGAATGGATGAAAGGGAAGAAAAGGTAAGAATTTCTGAAAATAGGAAGAATGAGCTTGAACAATTGTTGCAATCTTATAAAGATATTAACAACGAATTGACCGAAAAAGCAAGTGGTCTGGAAGAGAAGCTGTATAAACTTGGTCAATCTGAACAAACCATTTTCCTAAACACGCCAAAGAATTTCAGATATTACAATTCAAAATGGGGATTGGGATACGACAATCCTCATTACTTGGAAAATGCTTTGAAAAAGGCACCTTGTCTTTACAAGTTTCATTGGCTTCACCTTACATCCATAGAACCTAAATACAGAATCAACTGGCTTAATGAGGAAGAACATGGGTCCGAGGAAGAGATTAAGAGAAAGACAACTGTGACTATGCAACTTCCTTTTGTCTACGAAAATGAAAATAGGAAGGCACTGATTTGGAATCGGAAACAAACCTTGTCTAATGACTATTTTCAAAGCTACGTTGTTGAGCCACCAAAGGAAGCTGTATCAAAACCCGTTTTTGAAGGAAAAACATATTACCCTCATTTGGTACTCGAACAGAAGCTTGTCGATCTTGAGTTGAATATTAAAAGCAAAATTGAGGAAATCAGAAATGATGATCAACTTGCTTTTGATATTGAAAAGGAAGTTATGTTAACTGTTTTGATAAATAGCAAAAGAAATAAGTCTGAAAGTGTTGTTTCTGAATCGTCAACAAAAAGCATTGAAGAAAAGAAATCTCTTGAACATAGATGCTTGAATCTTTCAAAACAAGTCTCTGATTTTCAGAAAATGCTATTTCTTGAAAAAGAACAAATTGAGAAAGAAAGAATGAGAATTAAGTTCGAAAGAAAATCTCTTGAATCTGAAAGTGTTATATTTTCAAAGAAAATATATCATTTAGAAAACATTTTGACCAAAAAGAGAAAAGATTTTGAGACTAATAGAGAGTACTTTCAGAATGAAATCACAAGACTTATGGGAAAATTATCAACTTTATCCACTGAAGCTATGACAGAGTTTGCGAGTAAACCTTCCTCTGATTCAGATGCTTCCTCATGCAAAGCCTTCATGGGCAATACTCTTTTCAGAAGCATGACTGTGGATGACTTTGATGATTTTGGTCCTATTGATCTAGAGAAACAACCTATAAATGAAAACTCTTATGATATCTTCCACACCTCTTCTTCCTATGACAATAAGGGTGATTATGTTATTGACATTCCTTGTGATGGGAAGGGTAAGAATGCAAAAGATAATGTTGTTCAAATCAACTTTAATGCTAAACTTCCAGATCACTCTGATTTTTTGATCAAGGAGGAGGAACCCGAGAAGAATTTCTTCGAAGGGGAATCTTCTAAAACCGTTGAGAAAAAGAAAAAGAAAAAGAAAAAGAAGAAAAATAAGCGCAAATCTAAATCTTCTCGAGCTCAAAATTCCTACGCTTACGATTCTTATTTTGATGCCATTTCAGATCGTTATTTAAGAAACAACTCGCGGTTAGAGTGGAGAATAAAGGAGTCCACACAGGATGTGGCCCAGAGAAAACCATCTAATGTCGCTTTTCATTCCAATAAAAACACTTTTGTTTCTAATGTTAGTAATCGTGTTGCTTACAACAAACAAAAACTTGTTACTCCTTACAAGATTTCTTCAATGCAACAACTGATTAATTTAGCACATGATCAAATTTGTTGTTCTTCATGTGGTGTAGATGATTTTATCTGCAAGTCTGATTATTCTTCATGGTTTGGTTATAATTGTTCCAATCGTTTTTACACAAATAGATATTATAACCACAACACTTCAAAGAAACATGCCAACCCAAAATCTGTTAATTCTCCTAACACAAAAGGACCCAATTGGCAGTGGGTACCTAAAACTGTTTGATTCCATTTTGCAGCTCCGTCATGTGTGGTATTTGGATTCCGGTTGCTCAAAACACATGACGGGTAGAAAGGAACTGTTGAGCAACTTTGTGGAAAAAGATGGAGGGAGAGTTAAATTTAGGAATGATCAGTACTCTCCAATCTTGGGTTATGGAGATATAGTAACAGACAACGTCAGGATCACCAAAGTTAATTATGTTGAAGGATTAGGGCATAACTTGTTTAGCATAGGTCAATTCTGTGACAAAGATCTAGAAGTCCATTTCAAAAAGACCCGGTGTGCAGTTCTAACCGACAAAGGAAATGAACTTCTAGTTGGTTCTAGAAAGTCAAATCTTTACGCTATTGACCTATCAAAGCTTAAGCCGAACAATGACGTGTGTCTGATGTCTAAGGCAACAATGGAGAAAAGTTGGTTATGGCATAGACGACTATCTCACCTCAACTTTCGTTACATTCAAAAGCTAACGTTGGGTGATTTAGTTATAGGTCTACCGGTTCTGCAGTTTGAGAAAGACAACTTTTGTACTGCTTGTGAGAAAGGGAAGATAAAACGAGCTCCTCACCCACCAAAACCCGAACTTAGCACAAAGAAAGTATTGGAAATCCTTCATATGGATCTTTGTGGTCCGATGAAGACTCAGAGCATCAGTGCCAAATGATACGTGTTAGTCATTATCGATGATTATTCGAGATATACATGGGTCAAGTTTCTACGATCAAAAGATGAAACCCATGACTTGATCATATTGTTAATCAAACAGCTTCAAGTGAATCATCAACAAACAGTTCAGACTGTCAGGTCAGATAACAGGACAGAGTTCAAGAACAAGACTCTTGATGATTTCTTTAAGTCATTAGGAATATCTCATCAATATTCTGCGGCTAGAACACCTCAGCAGAACGGAGTCGTTGAAAGACGGAACCGCACACTTGTTGAAGCCACCATAACGATGCTGTCTTATGTTGATCTACCTCTGTTTCTGTGGGCTGAAGCTGTATCGACGGCATGCTATACACAAAACCGTTCAATCATCTATCGACGGTTTGGTAAAACTCCATATGAACTGATTAACAATAGAAAACCTGTAAGACACTACTTTCGTGTTTTTGGATGCAGGTGTGTTGTGCTGAACGATAAGGACAACTTGAACAAATTCAGTCCTAAGGGAGTTGAGGGCGTTTTTATCGGATACTCGCTCACGTCAAAAGCGTACAGAGTCTATATCAAGTCTTCCAGAACTGTGATGGAAAGCATAAATGTCAGATTCGACGAAACTGAAGATATGGCTTCTGTGCAAAACAGTTCAGAACCCGCAATATCTGGCATCCTAGCATCCGAAAAAATTCGTCCAATGATGACTAGATCTTCAAACAAGAATCAAGCTTCTACTTCTAACTCTAATCCTAATGATCTTGATTTATTGTTTGAATATTTTTATGATGATTATTTTGGTTGTGATAAACCTTCTTCATCTATCACTAACAGGAGTCAAGTTGCTACACCACCAGCTCATGCTACAATGTCAGGGCCTTCACCGGTACTGACTATTCCTACAACTGGTGCAACAACTCATGCATCGTCATCAAGTAATACACATATGGCATCTCCACAAGCAACACAACATGATCCTACGAACGGTGCTTCTTCGTCGGGTACAACTTCTAACGTCAATGACGATGATTCTGCTAACATACCTGAGTCATCTTCTAAAGCAGATCTGGAGGCAGTTCCTGTTGACTCTTCTGTCAATGAACCAGTCCCACAACCGGAACCAACCTTGACAATAGAGTTAAATTTCGATAAAGATCCCACCTTAGTGGATCCCAATGAAGATGCTGTATCTCTCCTCCCACACTCTACAAAGTGGACTAAGAGTCACCCCATTGAAAAAGTCATTGGTGACGTATCTGAACCTGTTAAAACAAGGTCTGCAACAGCTAACGAAGTCCTATTCGCGCTCTTTCTAAGTCAAGTTGAGCCTACATCTGTTCGACAAGCCTTAGAAGATCTGGATTGGATCATTGCCATGCAAGATGAGCTGAACTCGTTTGAAGCATTGAACGTGTGGAGACTAGTTCCTAGACCCAAGGGTAAAACGGTAATTGGTACTAAGTGGGTCCTGAAGAATAAGAAAGATAAAGATGGGGTTGTTATGGGAAACAAAGCACTCCTAGTAGCAAAAGGGTACATGCAACAAGAGGGAATTGATTACGACGAGACGTATGCACCGGTGGCTCGCTTAGAGGCAATCCAGATGTTTCTTTCATTTGCCGCTTTCAGAAACTTCACTGTCTATCAAATGGACGTGAAGACTGCTTTCTTGAATGGTGTCTTGAAAGAAGAAGTATATGTTTCTCAACCGGAGGGCTTTGTGGACAAAGATAAACCAGATCACGTCTACATTCTTGACAAAGCTCTCTACGGTCTCAAGCAAGCCCCTCGAGCCTGGTACGAAATCTTATCTACCTACCTACTTGGTGCTGTCTTTCGGAAAGGTAAAATCGACACAACTCTCTTCACTCTGCATAAAAATGGTGAGATCCTTCTGGTACAAATTTACATTGATGATATTATTTTTGGTTTAACTGACCTTGGATTATTTACTTGGTTTTCGGGCATTATGATGACTAGATTCCAGATGAGTATGATGGGAGAGATTAATTTCTTTCTCGGATTACAAGTCAAGCAATTCTCAACAGGTATCTTCATCAACCAATCAAAGTATGTGTTTGACATCTTGAAGAAATGCAAGATGGAAAACTGTACCTCAATAGGTACACCTATGGCTCCTGGATCTAAAATTGGTCCGGATCCAGATGATGTAGATGTAGATGTTAAGAATTACAGAGGGATGATAGGCTCATTAATGTACCTTACTGCGAGTCGTCCAGATATAATGTTTTCAACATGTCTATGTGAAAGATTTCAGGCACAACCAAAAGAATCACATCTTGGTGCTGTTAAAAGGATTTTTCGATATCTGAAGGGGACACCGTACCTTGGCCTGTGGTACCCAAAGGGAACGGGATTCGAACTCACTGCATATTCTGATGCGGATCATGGAGGTAGTATGCTAGACCGGAAGAGCACATCTGGTCATGTGCAGTTTTTGGGGGACAAACTAGTAAGTTGGTCTTCGAGGAAACAGAACTGTGTTTCAACCTTAACTGCGGAGGCAGAATATGTTGTCGCGGCCAGTTGTTGTTCACAGGTTCTGTGGATGAAGACTCAACTGATGGACTACGGCTTCAAGTACGAGAAGATCCCCATTTACTGTGATAGTAAGAGTGCAATTGCCATATCAGCTAACCCGGTCCAACATACAAAGACCAAACACATCGACATCAGGTATCATTTTATTAAAGATCATGTCGAAAAAGGTACGATTGAATTATACTTTGTCACAACTGAGTTTCAACTTGCCGATCTCTTTACAAAAGCCTTGGATGAAAAACGATTTAATTTCTTAGTATCCAAGCTCGGCATGTTGAACATGAAAGTTTAATATTCTATATTGATCATATAATGGATGGAAATATGTGTATTTCAATCTAGCTATTTCTATCTAGATTGATACATTCAAATCATCACATTCTATTCTCAATATAAGATATTTTATTTTCATGTCTTTGTTGTTTTTCAATGTTTATTCTTTTTGTCACTTTACATTCTTGTTATGATACTTGTGTCTGCATAAGGTGTGTTCATAGTCTCAAGGGGAGTACAATATAAGGAGTATGCACAAGAATAGGGGGAGTGTGCATATCTGACAAAGCTTGTAAATGTTGATTTCATGTGCTTGCTATTTGAAGTTTACAAGGTATGTTCTCTAACTTGTTTTAACCACAAACTCTTAAATGATGAAAATCAATTTTTCCAAACATACTTGCATCATTTAAGGGGGAGTGAAAATATTTCAAAAACCTTGAGTACTTAATCAATTGGAAGTTGGACATCTTCCAATGTGATAAAATCTTTCAAAATTTTATCTGAAAAATGTCCAAGTGTCACTATTATCGCAACCTACTACTTGCGATAACATGGTGAACAGTGGTTTATCGCAACCTTCTGTTGCAATGAAACCAGGTTGCATTCTTATCGCAACATTACATTGCGATAAGAAGTGGTGAATAGTAACTTATCGCAACCCTCGGTTGCGATAAGGTTGACCGTGTGTCGCAACTAACCCGTTGCGATATCATGTGAGTTTATCGCAACTTGTTCATTGCGCTAAACTGACACATGGGAGGTCAAACGTTGGACCAATCTCGTGTTGCCATGTGTCACTGACCTCGAAAATCGTATAAATAGCAGAGGTTTTTCAAATTATTGTCTCATCTCAAAACCCTCTTATCTCTCTCTAAACTGCTACTGTGCTTTTCAATTTTCAAAGACGATTTAGCATTTTCTGTTCCGTACATTCGATTCAGATCTACATCGAGGTAAACCCTTCAAAATCTCAGTCGATTTCATCCATTAAATCGCATGTTACAGTTGTTTTTAGGGTTTTAGGGTCGTGTTCTTCATTTTCTGCGATTAAATCCATGTGTTTGTGTGTTTGTGTGTTTGTGTTGTTAGAAATGCATAGGGTTTCACTGTCGTATGTCTCGCGAACCTGTTAGTGTAGATCTTAACATGTTTTGAGCGAAAAATACAAATCTGGGCCTGAACACTTAGTTTTATTTCGGTGTTCATCCTTGTCGCAACCAACTCATCTTCAAACCTTCATAACTATCGCAATGGTTTGTTGTTCATCCTTATTGCAACCTTGAGTTGCGATAAGATCTTATCGCAACCAATGCGTTGCGATAACCTCTTCTTGCAATCTTCAAGCTGTGATAACCTATTGCTTGCGATATCATTCTGATGTGTGTTGCGATAAGCCCAAGACTTAGGCATTTTTTCAAATTTTTTTTAAAGAAAAATCAATTTTGGCACTATTCTAAAACTGTCAAGTGGTTCAGATGGGTCAACATGATGGGAACTCTTCGGATGAAAACACCATCATCCGTTCGCATCGCTCATCCCATCCATCCGTCAATGCTCGTGAACGGGATGGAGAAATTTACCCGAGGGGTTCATTTCTGCGATTTGATGACAACAACCATCATCTGGATCTGGCGGTTCCCTTTGACTACCAGATCATAATAGAGATCATCCGCGACCATCCTCTACGAACCGCGCTTACCATAGTTGAACTTGTACCGGCCATTTACCTTCAACAGTTCTGGGGTACACTTCAATTCCATCCCACTCATCGTACACCACATTTCACGGCCAGAGTTGATCATTTTGATGGCAGAATCACACTACGAGGACTTCGTCATGCACTTAACCTACCTTACTCAGAGAACTTTGAGGATCCGGTTCCAGAAGTACAACTATTCGCTGATATTCGAAGTCTTGGATATCAAAATCCTGACAACCAAGTTCTCACCGGATCATCACAGTTCAGACGCACACATCTTCCACGGCTATGGTACACACTATGCTCTATATTCAACCGTTGCATGACTTCCAAACACACAGGCCTAGACAAGACGAATCTGCCTATCCTACGGATGTTTCATGTCTTCGCATTCAATCTAAACATCGATTACGCAATCCTGCTTTGGAATGAGCTTATCGAGCTAGTCGAAGACAAGGCTCGCCCGAAGAAGAACATAACTTTCGTGCCCTATCATAGATTCTTCCAGATTCTGATTCATCAGATTATGGAAGACAATCATGAGATTCCCCGACGTGCAGATGCTCCACGAGGCCCGAGCCAGTACATGCATTACATAAAGATGCCCAAACACGTGGATTTTGCTCACATTGCCGTCATCCGGGAAGACATCCTCGCATATGCTGATCAACAGTCCTGGGTAGTTAGGCAATATTAGATAGAAAATGCATTGGTGGTTCAGCCGGAGCCGGAGGGACCTCCCCAAGATGCAAACCTACTAGAAGGTGAGGGTCAGAATGTCGAGGGGGTTCAAGAACACGGGGTTCTTGAACAACGAGGGGTGAGGAGACCTAAAAGAAAGAGAGTCGGGAGAAGAATAAGTACTGTTGGTCATGCATCTTCTTCAAGACCAGTTCAACCACCACCTCAACCTCCTCCAGTTAAGATCTTTGACGATGATGTCTCATGGAATTCAACCGATGCCGCTGCTGCATCATCTTCTGATGATGATGTAGCTTCATTCCTACCGTTTCCAGATGATGATGATGACTCCGACCATGACCCCGAAGTTGATCTAATTCCAAGACACATGGGTCGGAGACCACGGGTCATGAGTTCTGATGCTGATTCCACACGGAACATCGGACTCTCCGACACTGCTACTTGTTAATGCCAAAAATCGCACACAAGTACAACTTGAGGTTGATTGTGGAGCTTAACAACTAAAGAAAAGAATCTCTCGACAAATCGTACGACAACGATAAAAAATGTAAATGAGACAGAGATTTTGGTGACGTGGGAAAAACCTCAACGAGGAAAAAACCCGCGAACGACTGTGGAAGTCGTCGCTGCACTATGGTCGCCAAACAGGGGCGATGTCCTTATGTTTCTGGTGTCGGTCGTACATAGATTACTATACAAATGAAAGATAGACTTCGAAATGTAAAGTAACAAGTGTTTCTAATGTGAAAATAGTGTATGTCGTGTGTAAAAATAAAGTGTCGTGTCCAAATGTCGTGCGTCGAGAGCGATTCTTCGGAAGGAAGTTCTTTGCTTTGAGAGTTCTTCAGAGGTCAGATGATTATGTGTTGTTTTCGTGAGTTCTTCGTATATTTTTCCTCTGTCCTTAAACTGATGATTGAGCTGGATATTTATAGTCTTCGGATGTTTTAATTGGCTCATTAAATGCTCTAAAAACCGTCGTAACGGACGTAACGGACGTCGTCTTTAGTGCTGTTAATGACCTTCATCAGTTATAGCCGTTGTCTATTAATGACGTTGACTCCTGCATTAAACACTGAACAAACGTAACAGTTATATCACGCGTTAGTTGGTCGAGGTCGCATGGTTTTATGCAATGGTCGTGTGAGCTACACGGCATCGTGAGGTATATATTTCTCGATTTCGATTATGATCAAGGAACAATGTACTGGGATTTTACCTTACTTTGGAAGAGGGAAGTAAGCGTTTTCCTTACCTTGGTCGTGGTCGAGACTCGTGAAATTTTGCCCAAACAGTTTGCCCCCAAAATTTGAAAAAGTGGAGTGGCAAATTCAAATTTCGAAAAGTTTTTTAAATTTTGCTTGTCGGGTGTCCAGGGTTATGACACGTGTCGAAAGTTACCTTGGTTGCCCTAGAACTGAATCAGTTCACTTCTAACTAGAGAGGAAAGTCGAAAGGAGGGTCAAGTCGTGACGTCACGCTGACGCATGATGGTGCTTAGCAGCTGTCGCTGCCAGGTGTCGACGATCCGCGTGGTCATACGAAAAGACATGACGCGTGTCGATCATCTAAGGACTCGACCTGACATGATCGTTTACATAAATAGAGACCTTGTGATTTGGATAGTTTTAAGCAGAGATTTCCTTTTGATTTTCTTGCTGTTCTTTACTCAATATTTTCCAAGTTTGCCGAGATTTTCAGCTTGCTTTAAAGCTTCGAGGGTTTCGAGTACCTATATATTGTATGATCTTTTGCTCAAGTCTTTCAAGGATCTTTGAATTCATCTTTTATTGTTTTTATGTTCGTCTTAAGATGAAGGTGCCGATTATTTCTGATAGGAGAATGGCACAACCCGAGCTTGCTTGCGAAGAATTTGATCGCTATGTTGAGTTTTTACTAAAGTCGAAGATGATGACAGCTTCATGGGAGATGTCTTCGAAGGCGGGGATCGCGTTTGACACGATATATGTGGTTCTTGCGCATCTGGCGACGTTGTCCTCTGCAACCATGTCAATCCCTTTATCGGCCGACAAGGGCCAGGGTGTAAGGATGGAAGAGGGTGAGAGGAAAGTCACGTCGGTCAACTTTATGTTGTCGTCGGACTTCCTAGATGACGATGTCCTAGACGGGACAGAGTCATTTCCGCATCTGGGGAGATATCAGCTCCTATCTTTCGAGGAGGGTTTTCGAGGGATCTCCGTCGCAAAAACGGGATCACATATAGCCCTACAGGCGTTCAAGTTTTTCTTTCAAAACTCATGTTTTTAATGTTTTTCTTAGCCTTCGTCGGATGCTTGCTAATATATTTCCTTTGTTTCTATAGAGGCTTCGATCTCTGCTCGTTTAATATGCGAAGATAGAGGATATGTTGGATGGAAGTCGCTTATCGAAGATATCATATTCCTTCCTCCAGCTTTAACATTAATCTTAAGAGCCGCATTCTCAAAGATGCTATGGACTCACCTTTGTAATGTGTCGTGGTGCAAGGTGCTGGGAAACAGCCCTACTTTTTGCCTTTCATACTCGTTTGATCCTTGCATAAGTTCTCTAACGCGCTTCGGGGTGGACGAGGATTCCCAGGTCGAGACTTCGGGCAAAAATGCGACCGACAATCTTCCCTAGCCTTAGGATAAATTTCTATTTTATAAGCTTTTCATACCCGACCGTTGATGATCGAGTTGTCTAATGTAACTATGTTTAAGTATGAATGAAATTTCTTTTTGATATTGAGATTTTTCATTGTCCATTACAAGCAATCATCTAAAGTAATTTCAATTGTATAAACACACTTGTAAATCGTATACAACCGTAGATACGTGCGACTAAGGCTTTTTACTGAAAGATAATGACTATAATACACTAGTCGTGTAAGAACAAGTGTACATGCGTTTAGAGCATTTGTTCAGAACATGAGACCTTTCTAAGTCGAAACATTCAGATTACGGGTCGATGGCATAATCGAATCGTGTGATCACATATCGAGTCATGTATCAGACTTATGTTATGCGATCTCGTGAAAGTTACGCAATAAACTTCTGTCGTGCGATCCTACGATAAAACATTGTCAAAGGTTGGCCGTTGGATGACCAACGACCCTCCGATGCTTAAGTTAGTTACCATCGAGGTAGATAAAAATCGTATGAAAAAGGGTTTAAAAGTAATACCTCTTTAGATGCGTCGCATTCCAACTACGTGGGATTTCTTGGTTGTCGAGGGTTTGTAGCCGATAGGCTCCTTTACCCACGACTTCGGATATACGATAAGGACTTTCCCACTTAATGGAAAGTTTACCTGCATTGAGCTCTTGAGTGTTTTGGAACACTCGACGAAGGACATACTCGCCTTCTTGGAAGACTTTGATTTTGACATTTTTATTGAAATGTCGCTCAACCGCTTGCTTCTGCGACACCATTCTAATCAAGGCTGATTCTCTAAGTTCTTCGAGGGCGTCGAGGTCGTATCCTAAATCGACCAAGTTGTGATTGACTGAAGTATGCCTTGAAGTTGTGAGTTGGACCTCGACCGGTAGAACTGCTTTACAACCATAGACTAGAGAAAAAGGTGTTTGTCATGTGGACGTGCGAGGTGTCGTGCGATTTGCCCGCAGGACGGAGGGGAGTTCTTCGACCCATTTTCCTTTTGCAGCCTTTAACCATTTCTTGATCGAGGCGATAATGGTCTTATTGCTTGATTCCGCAAGTCTATTAGCTTGGGGGTATCTAGGAGTGGAGGTTGTCAGTTTAATGATTCTATCTTCACAGAACTGTTGAGTTCTGTCGCTGATGAATTGGGATCTATTGTCACAGACAATTTTGGATGGAATCCCAAACCTGCATATGATGTTAGTCTGGATAAAAGAAATGACTTCTTTGTCTCTAACTTGGGAAAACGCAGCTGCTTCGACCCATTTAGAAAAGTAATCTGTAAGTACAAGGAGGAATACCTTCTGTCCCGGGGCCGGGGGTAGCTTTCCGACAATATCCATTCCCCACCTCATGAAGGGCCATGGGATAAGTGTCGAGTGCAAAGGTCCAGAGGGTTTATGTGACATACATGAGTGTCGTTGACAAGGATCACAGTTTTGGACATACTTGATGGCGTCTTTTCGCAGTGTTGTCCAAAAATAACCTTGTCGAGAGATACGATTAGTCAAACTGCGACCTCCTGAATGATTGCCACATTCGCCGTCGTGCATCTCTTGAAGGATTTTCTGGACCTGACTTTTGCTAATAACGCATCTTAGGTTTAAACCTGTTGACGATCGTCGATAGAGCCTATCCCCAATCATGACATATTTAGATGCTTTGAATCTGATCTTCCGGGCTTCCATTTTGTCTTCTGGGAGTTGGTCATGCATGAGGAAATTTCGTATGTCGCACGACCAATCATCTTCTTCGTCGTCGATCTGGACGACATCGACGTTTTTGATAGATGATGTCGCCAGATGGATCATGGGAATAGCGTCGATTATAGGTTCGACCAAAGCGGACCCTGTTAATGCCAAAAATCGCACCAAAGGGACAACTTAAGGTCGATGTGGACTTAAACAACTAAAGAAAGAATCTTTCGACGAGATGTGCGATGATAAATAAAATAAAGAAACAAGGGATTTGATGATGCAGGAAAAACCTCAATCGAGGAAAAAACCTGCGGACGACAGGGGTGTCGTCGCTGCACTATGGTCGCCAGTCAGGGGCGATGTCCTTGGTGTCGCTGGTGTCGATCGTACAGAGATTACAATACAAGTGAAGGAAATGCTTCGAAATGTAAATTACAAGTGTTTGAATGTAAAACAGTGTTTGTCGTGTGTAAATACAAAGTGTAAACTGCTGGTCGAAGGCTGATGTCGTGTGTCGGGAGCGATAACTTGAGCTATTCTTCGAGTGTTCTTGAGTTCGTAGTGTGGTTCTTGAGCTTGAATGCTTGTAGTAGATTGTTCTGCAGATGTTTTTCAGATGATTTCCAGATGTTCTCCCTTTAGATGTTCGATGTTCGGTCCCTTTCCAATGAGGATTCGACTCTAGCTTTATAGTCTTTGGGAGCTTTGATTATCTCATTGATTGCTTCATTAACAGCTTTAATTGTTGCAACGGTCTGTAACGGCTGCCGGCGTGAACATTCATAATGGTCTTCGTCCGTTACGAGTAACAGCTTGCGTCGAATAACGGCTTGCGTCGGATATAGCCGTTGCTCCTTTAATAGCTTTGACTCCTGCATTAAACACTTAACAAAACGTAACAGTCATGGTTAACGTTAGTCTTGGTCGAGGACGTATGGCTTGACGCGACAGTCGTGCGGGACGGGCGTCACTATAGTTGTACGTCCTAGGGAACACTCGACTTACCTTTCACGATGGACGACGGATGTTCTCTGGGTCTTTGTCTATGTGAAAGATTTCAGGCACAACCAAAAGAATCACATCTTGGTGCAGTTAAAAGGATTTTTTGATATCTGAAGGGGACATCGTACCTTGGCCTGTGGTACCCAAAGGGAACGGGATTCGAACACACTGCATATTCTGATGCGGATCATGGAGGTAGTATGCTAGACCGGAAGAGCACATCTGGTCATGTGCAGTTTTTGGGGGACAAACTAGTAAGTTGGTCTTCGAGGAAACAGAACTGTGTTTCAACCTTAACTGCGGAGGCAGAATATGTTGTCGCGGCCAGTTGTTGTTCACAAGTTCTATGGATGAAGACTCAACTGATGGACTACGGCTTCAAGTACGAGAAGATCCCCATTTACTGTGACAGTAAGAGTGCAATTGCCATATCAGCTAACCCGGTCCAACATACAAAGACCAAACACATCGACACCAGGTATCATTTTATTAAAGATCATGTCGAAAAAGGTACGATTGAATTATACTTTGTCACAACTGAGTTTCAACTTGCCGATCTCTTTACAAAAGCCTTGGATGAAAAACGATTTAATTTCTTAGTATCCAAGCTCGGCATGTTGAACATGAAAGTTTAATATTCTATATTGATCATATAATGGATGGAAATATGTGTATTTCAATCTAGCTATTTCTATCTAGATTGATACATTCAAATCATCACATTCTATTCTCAATATAAGATATTTTATTTTCATGTCTTTGTTGTTTTTCAATGTTTATTCTTTTTGTCACTTTACATTCTTGTTATGATACTTGTGTCTGCATAAGGTGTGTTCATAGTCTCAAGGGGAGTACAATATAAGGAGTATGCACAAGAATAGGGGGAGTGTGCATATCTGAGTAAGCTTGTAAGTGTTGATTTCATGTGCTTGCTATTTGAAGTTTACAAGGTATGTTCTCTAACTTGTTTTAACCACAAACTCTTAAATGATGAAAATCAATTTTTCCAAACATACTTGCATCATTTAAGGGGGAGTGAAAATATTTCAAAAACCTTGAGTACTTAATCAATTGGAAGTTGGACATCTTCCAATGTGATAAAATCTTTCAAAATTTTATCTGAAAAATGTCCAAGTGTCACTATTATCGCAACCTACTACTTGCGATAACATGGTGAACAGTGGTTTATCGCAACCTTCTGTTGCAATGAAACCAGGTTGCATTCTTATCGCAACATTACATTGCGATAAGAAGTGGTGAATAGTAACTTATCGCAACCCTCGGTTGCGATAAGGTTGACCGTGTGTCGCAACTAACCCGTTGCGATATCATGTGAGTTTATCGCAACTTGTTCATTGCGCTAAACTGACACATGGGAGGTCAAACGTTGGACCAATCTCGTGTTGCCATGTGTCACTGACCTCGAAAATCGTATAAATAGCAGAGGTTTTTCAAATTATTGTCTCATCTCAAAACCCTCTTATCTCTCTCTAAACTGCTACTGTGCTTTTCAATTTTCAAAGACGATTTAGCATTTTCTGTTCCATGCATTCGATTCAGATCTACATCGAGGTAAACCCTTCAAAATCTCAGTCGATTTCATCCATTAAATCGCATGTTACAGTTGTTTTTAGGGTTTTAGGGTCGTGTTCTTCATTTTCTGCGATTAAATCCATGTGTTTGTGTGTTTGTGTGTTTGTGTTGTTAGAAATGCATAGGGTTTCACTGTCGTATGTCTCGCGAACCTGTTAGTGTAGATCTTAACATGTTTTGAGCGAAAAATACAAATCTGGGCCTGAACACTTAGTTTTATTTCGGTGTTCATCCTTGTCGCAACCAACTCATCTTCAAACCTTCATAACTATCGCAATGGTTTGTTGTTCATCCTTATTGCAACCTTGAGTTGCGATAAGATCTTATCGCAACCAATGCGTTGCGATAACCTCTTCTTGCAATCTTCAAGCTGTGAAAACCTATTGCTTGCGATATCATTCTGATGTGTGTTGCGATAAGCCCAAGACTTAGGCATTTTTTCAAATTTTTTTTAAAGAAAAATCAATTTTGGCACTATTCTAAAACTGTCAAGTGGTTCAGATGGGTCAACATGATGGGAACTCTTCGGATGAAAACACCATCATCCGTTCGCATCGCTCATCCCATCCATCCGTCAATGCTCGTGAACGGGATGGAGAAATTTACCCGAGGGGTTCATTTCTGCGATTTGATGACAACAACCATCATCTGGATCTGACGGTTCCCTTTGACTACCAGATCATAATAGAGATCATCCGCGACCATCCTCTACGAACCGCGCTTACCATAGTTGAACTTGTACCGGCCATTTACCTTCAACAGTTCTGGGGTACACTTCAATTCCATCCCACTCATCGTACACCACATTTCACGGCCAGAGTTGATCATTTTGATGGCAGAATCACACTACGAGGACTTCGTCATGCACTTAACCTACCTTACTCAGAGAACTTTGAGGATCCGGTTCCAGAAGTACAACTATTCGCTGATATTCGAAGTCTTGGATATCAAAATCCTGACAACCAAGTTCTCACCGGATCATCATAGTTCAGACGCACACATCTTCCACGGCTATGGTACACACTATGCTCTATATTCAACCGTTGCATGACTTCCAAACACACAGGCCTAGACAAGACGAATCTGCCTATCCTACGGATGTTTCATGTCTTCGCATTCAATCTAAACATCGATTACGCAATCCTGCTTTGGAATGAGCTTATCGAGCTAGTCGAAGACAAGGCTCGCCCGAAGAAGAACAGAACTTTCGTGCCCTATCATAGATTCTTCCAGATTCTGATTCATCAGATTATGGAAGACAATCATGAGATTCCCCGACGTACAGATGCTCCACGAGGCCCGAGCCAGTACATGCATTACATAAAGATGCCCAAACACGTGGATTTTGCTCACATTGCCGTCATCCGGGAAGACATCCTCGCATATGCTGATCAACAGTCCTGGGTAGTTAGGCAATATTAGATAGAAAATGCATTGGTGGTTCAGCCGGAGCCGGAGGGACCTCCCCAAGATGCAAACCTACTAGAAGGTGAGGGTCAGAATGTCGAGGGGGTTCAAGAACACGGGGTTCTTGAACAACGAGGGGTGAGGAGACCTAAAAGAAAGAGAGTCGGGAGAAGAATAAGTACTGTTGGTCATGCATCTTCTTCAAGACCAGTTCAACCACCACCTCAACCTCCTCCAGTTAAGATCTTTGACGATGATGTCTCATGGAATTCAACCGATGCCGCTGCTGCATCATCTTCTGATGATGATGTAGCTTCATTCCTACCGTTTCCAGATGATGATGATGACTCCGACCATGACCCCGAAGTTGATCTAATTCCAAGACACATGGGTCGGAGACCACGGGTCATGAGTTCTGATGCTGATTCCACACGGAACATCGGACTCTCCGACACTGCTACTTGTTAATGCCAAAAATCGCACACAAGTACAACTTGAGGTTGATTGTGGAGCTTAACAACTAAAGAAAAGAATCTCTCGACAAATCGTACGACAACGATAAAAAATGTAAATGAGACAGAGATTTTGGTGACGTGGGAAAAACCTCAACGAGGAAAAAACCCGCGAACGACTGTGGAAGTCGTCGCTGCACTATGGTCGCCAAACAGGGGCGATGTCCTTATGTTTCTGGTGTCGGTCGTACATAGATTACTATACAAATGAAAGATAGACTTCGAAATGTAAAGTAACAAGTGTTTCTAATGTGAAAATAGTGTATGTCGTGTGTAAAAATAAAGTGTCGTGTCCAAATGTCGTGCGTCGAGAGCGATTCTTCGGAAGGAAGTTCTTTGCTTTGAGAGTTCTTCAGAGGTCAGATGATTATGTGTTGTTTTCGTGAGTTCTTCGTATATTTTTCCTCTGTCCTTAAACTGATGATTGAGCTGGATATTTATAGTCTTCGGATGTTTTAATTGGCTCATTAAATGCTCTAAAAACCGTCGTAACGGACGTAACGGACGTCGTCTTTAGTGCTGTTAATGACCTTCATCAGTTATAGCCGTTGTCTATTAATGACGTTGACTCCTGCATTAAACACTGAACAAACGTAACAGTTATATCACGCGTTAGTTGGTCGAGGTCGCATGGTTTTATGCAATGGTCGTGTGAGCTACACGGCATCGTGAGGTATATATTTCTCGATTTCGATTATGATCAAGGAACAATGTACTGGGATTTTACCTTACTTTGGAAGAGGGAAGTAAGCGTTTTCCTTACCTTGGTCGTGGTCGAGACTCGTGAAATTTTGCCCAAACAGTTTGCCCCCAAAATTTGAAAAAGTGGAGTGGCAAATTCAAATTTCGAAAAGTTTTTTAAATTTTGCTTGTCGGGTGTCCAGGGTTATGACACGTGTCGAAAGTTACCTTGGTTGCCCTAGAACTGAATCGGTTCACTTCTAACTAGAGAGGAAAGTCGAAAGGAGGGTCAAGTCGTGACGTCACGCTGACGCATGATGGTGCTTAGCAGCTGTCGCTGCCAGGTGTCGACGATCCGCGTGGTCATACGAAAAGACATGACGCGTGTCGATCATCTAAGGACTCGACCTGACATGATCGTTTACATAAATAGAGACCTTGTGATTTGGATAGTTTTAAGCAGAGATTTCCTTTTGATTTTCTTGCTGTTCTTTACTCAATATTTTCCAAGTTTGCCGAGATTTTCAGCTTGCTTTAAAGCTTCGAGGGTTTCGAGTACCTATATATTGTATGATCTTTTGCTCAAGTCTTTCAAGGATCTTTGAATTCATCTTTTATTGTTTTTATGTTCGTCTTAAGATGAAGGTGCCGATTATTTCTGCTAGGAGAATGGCACAACCCGAGCTTGCTTGCGAAGAATTTGATCGCTATGTTGAGTTTTTACTAAAGTCGAAGATGATGACAGCTTCATGGGAGATGTCTTCGAAGGCGGGGATCGCGTTTGACACGATATATGTGGTTCTTGCGCATCTGGCGACGTTGTCCTCTGCAACCATGTCAATCCCTTTATCGGCCGACAAGGGCCAGGGTGTAAGGATGGAAGAGGGTGAGAGGAAAGTCACGTCGGTCAACTTTATGTTGTCGTCGGACTTCCTAGATGACGATGTCCTAGACGGGACAGAGTCATTTCCGCATCTGGGGAGATATCAGCTCCTATCTTTCGAGGAGGGTTTTCGAGGGATCTCCGTCGCAAAAACGGGATCACATATAGCCCTACAGACGTTCAAGTTTTTCTTTCAAAACTCATGTTTTTAATGTTTTTCTTAGCCTTCGTCGGATGCTTGCTAATATATTTCCTTTGTTTCTATAGAGGCTTCGATCTCTGCTCGTTCAATATGCGAAGATAGAGGATATGTTGGATGGAAGTCGCTTATCGAAGATATCATATTCCTTCCTCCAGCTTTAACATTAATCTTAAGAGCCGCATTCTCAAAGATGCTATGGACTCACCTTTGTAATGTGTCGTGGTGCAAGGTGCTGGGAAACAGCCCTACTTTTTGCCTTTCATACTCGTTTGATCCTTGCATAAGTTCTCTAACGCGCTTCGGGGTGGACGAGGATTCCCAGGTCGAGACTTCGGGCAAAAATGCGACCGACAATCTTCCCTAGCCTTAGGATAAATTTCTATTTTATAAGCTTTTCATACCCGACCGTTGATGATCGAGTTGTCTAATGTAACTATGTTTAAGTATGAATGAAATTTCTTTTTGATATTGAGATTTTTCATTGTCCATTACAAGCAATCATCTAAAGTAATTTCAATTGTATAAACACACTTGTAAATCGTATACAACCGTAGATACGTGCGACTAAGGCTTTTTACTGAAAGATAATGACTATAATACACTAGTCGTGTAAGAACAAGTGTACATGCGTTTAGAGCATTTGTTCAGAACATGAGACCTTTCTAAGTCGAAACATTCAGATTACGGGTCGATGGCATAATCGAATCGTGTGATCACATATCGAGTCATGTATCAGACTTATGTTATGCGATCTCGTGAAAGTTACGCAATAAACTTCTGTCGTGCGATCCTACGATAAAACATTGTCAAAGGTTGGCCGTTGGATGACCAACGACCCTCCGATGCTTAAGTTAGTTACCATCGAGGTAGATAAAAATCGTATGAAAAAGGGTTTAAAAGTAATACCTCTTTAGATGCGTCGCATTCCAACTACGTGGGATTTCTTGGTTGTCGAGGGTTTGTAGCCGATAGGCTCCTTTACCCACGACTTCGGATATACGATAAGGACTTTCCCACTTAATGGAAAGTTTACCTGCATTGAGCTCTTGAGTGTTTTGGAACACTCGACGAAGGACATACTCGCCTTCTTGGAAGACTTTGATTTTGACATTTTTATTGAAATGTCGCTCAACCGCTTGCTTCTGCGACACCATTCTAATCAAGGCTGATTCTCTAAGTTCTTCGAGGGCGTCGAGGTCGTATCCTAAATCGACCAAGTTGTGATTGACTGAAGTATGCCTTGAAGTTGTGAGTTGGACCTCGACCGGTAGAACTGCTTCACAACCATAGACTAGAGAAAAAGGTGTTTGTCATGTGGACGTGCGAGGTGTCGTGCGATTTGCCCGCAGGACGGAGGGGAGTTCTTCGACCCATTTTCCTTTTGCAGCCTTTAACCATTTCTTGATCGAGGCGATAATGGTCTTATTGCTTGATTCCGCAAGTCTATTAGCTTGGGGGTATCTAGGAGTCGAGGTTGTCAGTTTAATGATTCTATCTTCACAGAACTGTTGAGTTCTGTCGCTGATGAATTGGGATCTATTGTCACAGACAATTTTGGATGGAATCCCAAACCTGCATATGATGTTAGTCTGGATAAAAGAAATGACTTCTTTGTCTCTAACTTGGGAAAACGCACCTGCTTCGACCCATTTAGAAAAGTAATCTGTAAGTACAAGGAGGAATACCTTCTGTCCCGGGGCCGGGGGTAGCTTTCCGACAATATCCATTCCCCACCTCATGAAGGGCCATGGGATAAGTGTCGAGTGCAAAGGTCCAGAGGGTTTATGTGACATACATGAGTGTCGTTGACAAGGATCACAGTTTTGGACATACTTGATGGCGTCTTTTCGCAGTGTTGTCCAAAAATAACCTTGTCGAGAGATACGATTAGACAAACTGCGACCTCCTGAATGATTGCCACATTCGCCGTCGTGCATCTCTTGAAGGATTTTCTGGACCTGACTTTTGCTAATAACGCATCTTAGGTTTAAACCTGTTGACGATCGTCGATAGAGCCTATCCCCAATCATGACATATTTAGATGCTTTGAATCTGATCTTCCGGGCTTCCATTTTGTCTTCTGGGAGTTGGTCATGCATGAGGAAATTTCGTATGTCGCACGACCAATCATCTTCTTCGTCGTCGATCTGGACGACATCGACGTTTTTGATAGATGATGTCGCCAGATGGATCATGGGAATACCGTCGATTATAGGTTCGACCAAAGCGGGCCCTGTTAATGCCAAAAATCGCACCAAAGGGACAACTTAAGGTCGATGTGGACTTAAACAACTAAAGAAAGAATCTTTCGACGAGATGTGCGATGATAAATAAAATAAAGAAACAAGGGATTTGATGATGCAGGAAAAACCTCAATCGAGGAAAAAACCTGCGGACGACAGGGGTGTCGTCGCTGCACTATGGTCGCCAGTCAGGGGCGATGTCCTTGGTGTCGCTGGTGTCGATCGTACAGAGATTACAATACAAGTAAAGGAAATGCTTCGAAATGTAAATTACAAGTGTTTGAATGTAAAACAGTGTTCGTCGTGTGTAAATACAAAGTGTAAACTGCTGGTCGAAGGCTGATGTCGTGTGTCGGGAGCGATAACTTGAGCTATTCTTCGAGTGTTCTTGAGTTCGTAGTGTGGTTCTTGAGCTTGAATGCTTGTAGTAGATTGTTCTGCAGATGTTTTTCAGATGATTTCCAGATGTTCTCCCTTTAGATGTTCGATGTTCGGTCCCTTTCCAATGAGGATTCGACTCTAGCTTTATAGTCTTTGGGAGCTTTGATTATCTCATTGATTGCTTCATTAACAGCTTTAATTGTTGCAACGGTCTGTAACGGCTGCCGGCGTGAACATTCATAATGGTCTTCGTCCGTTACGAGTAACAGCTTGCGTCGAATAACGGCTTGCGTCGGATATAGCCGTTGCTCCTTTAATAGCTTTGACTCCTGCATTAAACACTTAACAAAACGTAACAGTCATGGTTAACGTTAGTCTTGGTCGAGGACGTATGGCTTGACGCGACAGTCGTGCGGGACGGGCGTCACTATAGTTGTACGTCCTAGGGAACACTCGACTTACCTTTCACGATGGACGACGGATGTTCTCTGGGTCTTTGTCTATGTGAAAGATTTCAGGCACAACCAAAAGAATCACATCTTGGTGCAGTTAAAAGGATTTTTCGATATCTGAAGGGGACATCGTACCTTGGCCTGTGGTACCCAAAGGGAACAGGATTCGAACACACTGCATATTCTGATGCGGATCATGGAGGTAGTATGCTAGACCGGAAGAGCACATCTGGTCATGTGCAGTTTTTGGTGGACAAACTAGTAAGTTGGTCTTCGAGGAAACATAACTGTGTTTCAACCTTAACTGCGGAGGCAGAATATGTTGTCGCGGCCAGTTGTTGTTCACAAGTTCTATGGATGAAGACTCAACTGATGGACTACGGCTTCAAGTACGAGAAGATCCCCATTTACTGTGACAGTAAGAGTGCAATTGCCATATCAGCTAACCCGGTCCAACATACAAAGACCAAACACATCGACACCAGGTATCATTTTATTAAAGATCATGTCGAAAAAGGTACGATTGAATTATACTTTGTCACAACTGAGTTTCAACTTGCCGATCTCTTTACAAAAGCCTTGGATGAAAAACGATTTAATTTCTTAGTATCCAAGCTCGGCATGTTGAACATGAAAGTTTAATATTCTATATTGATCATATAATGGATGGAAATATGTGTATTTCAATCTAGCTATTTCTATCTAGATTGATACATTCAAATCATCACATTCTATTCTCAATATAAGATATTTTATTTTCATGTCTTTGTTGTTTTTCAATGTTTATTCTTTTTGTCACTTTACATTCTTGTTATGATACTTGTGTCTGCATAAGGTGTGTTCATAGTCTCAAGGGGAGTACAATATAAGGAGTATGCACAAGAATAGGGGGAGTGTGCATATCTGAGTAAGCTTGTAAGTGTTGATTTCATGTGCTTGCTATTTGAAGTTCACAAGGTATGTTCTCTAACTTGTTTTAACCACAAACTCTTAAATGATGAAAATCAATTTTTCCAAACATACTTGCATCATTTAAGGGGGAGTGAAAATATTTCAAAAACCTTGAGTACTTAATCAATTGGAAGTTGGACATCTTCCAATGTGATAAAATCTTTCAAAATTTTATCTGAAAAATGTCCAAGTGTCACTTTTATCGCAACCTACTACTTGCGATAACATGGTGAACAGTGGTTTATCGCAACCTTCTGTTGCGATGAAACCAGGTTGCATTCTTATCGCAACATTGCATTGCGATAAGAAGTGGTGAATAGTAACTTATCGCAACCCTCGGTTGCGATAAGGTTGACCGTGTGTCGCAACTAACCCGTTGCGATATCATGTGAGTTTATCGCAACTTGTTCATTGCGCTAAACTGACACATGGGAGGTCAAACGTTGGACCAATCTCGTGTTGCCATGTGTCACTGACCTCGAAAATCGTATAAATAGCAGAGGTTTTTCAAATTATTGTCTCATCTCAAAACCCTCTTCTCTCTCTCTAAACTGCTACTGTGCTTTTCAATTTTCAAAGACGATTTAGCATTTCTGTTCCGTGCATTCGATTCAGATCTACATCGAGGTAAACCCTTCAAAATCTTAGTCGATTTCATCCATTAAATCGCATGTTACAGTTGTTTTTAGGGTTTTAGGGTCGTGTTCTTCATTTTCTGCGATTAAATCCATGTGTTTGTGTGTTTGTGTTGTTAGAAATGCATAGGGTTTCACTGTCGTATGTCTCGCGAACCTGTTAGTGTAGATCTTAACATGTTTTGAGCGAAAAATACAAATCTGGGCCTGAACACTTAGTTTTATTTCGGTGTTCATCCTTGTCTCAACCAACTCATCTTCAAACCTTCATAACTATCGCAATGGTTTGTTGTTCATCCTTATTGCAACCTTGAGTTGCGATAAGATCTTATCGCAACCAATGCGTTGCGATAACCTCTTCTTGCAATCTTCAAGCTGCGATAACCTATTGCTTGCGATATCATTCTGATGTGTGTTGCGATAAGCCCAAGACTTAGGCATTTTTTCAAATTTTTTTTAAAGAAAAATCAATTTTGGCACTATTCTAAAACTGTCAAGTGGTTCAGATGGGTCAACATGATGGGAACTCTTCGGATGAAAACACCATCATCCGTTCGCATCGCTCATCCCATCCATCCGTCAATGCTCGTGAACGGGATGGAGAAATTTACCCGAGGGGTTCATTTCTGCGATTTGATGACAACAACCATCATCTGGATCTGGCGGTTCCCTTTGACTACCAGATCATAATAGAGATCATCCGCGACCATCCTCTACGAACCGCGCTTACCATAGTTGAACTTGTACCGGCCATTTACCTTCAACAGTTCTGGGGTACACTTCAATTCCATCCCACTCATCGTACACCACATTTCACGGCCAGAGTTGATCATTTTGATGGCAGAATCACACTACGAGGACTTCGTCGTGCACTTAACCTACCTTACTCAGAGAACTTTGAGGATACGGTTCCAGAAGTACAACTATTCGCTGATATTCGAAGTCTTGGATATCAAAATCCTGACAACCAAGTTCTCACCGGATCATCACAGTTCAGACGCACACATCTTCCACGGCTATGGTACACACTATGCTCTATATTCAACCGTTGCATGACTTCCAAACACACAGGCCTAGACAAGACGAATCTGCCTATCCTACGGATGTTCCATGCCTTCGCATTCAATCTAAACATCGATTACGCAATCCTGCTTTGGAATGAGCTTATCGAGCTAGTCGAAGACAAGGCTCGCCCGAAGAAGAACAGAACTTTCGTGCCCTATCAGAGATTCTTCCAGATTCTGATTCATCAGATTATGGAAGACAATCATGAGATTCCCCGACGTGCAGATGCTCCACGAGGCCCGAGCCAGTACATGCATTACATAAAGATGCCCAAACACGTGGATTTTGCTCACATTGCCGTCATCCGGGAAGACATCCTCGCATATGCTGATCAACAGTCCTGGGTAGTTAGGCAATATAGGATATAAAATGCATTGGTGGTCCAGCCGGAGCCGGAGGGACCTCCCCAAGATGCAAACCTACTAGAAGGTGAGGGTCAGAATGTCGAGGGGGTTCAAGAACACGGGGTTCTTGAACAACGAGGGGTGAGGAGACCTAAAAGAAAGAGAGTCGGGAGAAGAATAAGGACTGTTGGTCATGCATCTTCTTCAAGACCAGTTCAACCACCACCTCAACCTCCTCCAGTTAAGATCTTTGACGATGATGTCTCATAGAATTCAACCGATGCCGCTGCTGCATCATCTTCTGATGATGATGTAGCTTCATTCCTACCATTTCCAGATGATGATGATGACTCCGACCATGACCACGAAGCTGATCTAATTCCAAGACACATGGGTCGGAGACCACGGGTCATGAGTTCTGATGCTGATTCCACACGGAACATCGGACTCTCCGACACTGCTACTTGTTAATGCCAAAAATCGCACACAATTACAACTTGAGGTTGATTGTGGAGCTTAACAACTAAAGAAAAGAATCTCTCGACAAATCGTACGACAAAGATAAAAAATGTAAATGAGACAGAGATTTTGGTGACGTGGGAAAAACCTCAACGAGGAAAAAACCCGCGGACGACTGTGGAAGTCGTCGCTGCACTATGGTCGCCAAACAGTGGCGATGTCCTTATGTTTCTGGTGTCGGTCGTACATAGATTACAATACAAATGAAAGATAGACTTCGAAATGTAAAGTAACAAGTGTTTCTAATGTGAAAATAGTGTATGTCGTGTGTAAAAATAAAGTGTCGTGTCCAAATGTCGTGCGTCGAGAGCGATTCTTCGGAAGGAAGTTCTTTGCTTTGAGAGTTCTTCGGAGTTCAGATGATTATGTGTTGTTTTCGTGAGTTCTTCGTATATTTTTCCTCTGTCCTTAAACTGATGATTGAGCTGGATATTTATAGTCTTCGGATGCTTTAATTGGCTCATTAAATGCTCTAAAAACCGTCGTAACGGATGTAACGGACGACGTCTTTAGTGCTGTTAATGACCTTCATCAGTTATAGCCGTTGTCTATTAATGACGTTGACTCCTGCATTAAACACTGAACAAACGTAACAGTTATATCATGCGTTAGTTGGTCGAGGTCGCATGGTTTTATGCAATGGTCGTGTGAGCTAGACAGCATCGTGGTCGAGTTTCGTGAGGTATATATTTCTCGATTTCGATTATGATCAAGGAACAATGTACTGGGATTTTACCTTACTATGGAAGAGGGAAGTAAGCGTTTTCCTTACCTTGGTCGTGGTCGAGACTCGTGAAATTTTGCCCAAACAGTTTGCCCCCAAAATTTGAAAAAGTGGAGTGGCAAATTCAAATTTTGAAAAGTTTTTTAAATTTTGCTTGTCGGGTGTCCAGGGTTATGACACGTGTCGAAAGTTACCTTGGTTGCCCTAGAACTGAATCAGTTCACTTCTAACTAGAGAGGAAAGTCGAAAGGAGGGCCAAGTCGTGACCTCACGCTGACGCATGATGGTGCTTAGCAGCTGTCGCTGCCAGGTGTCGACGATCCGCGTGGTCATACGAAAAGACAGGACGCGTGTCGATCATCTAAGGACTCGATCTGACATGATCGTTTACATAAATAGAGACCTTGTGATTTGGATAGTTTTAAGCAGAGATTTCCTTTTGATTTTTTTGCTGTTCTTTACTCAATATTTTCCAAGTTTGCCGAGATTTTCAGCTTGCTTTAAAGCTTCGAGGCTTTCGAGTACCTATATATTGTATGATCTTTTGCTCAAGTCTTTCAAGGATCTTTGAATTCATCTTTTATTGTTTTTATGTTCGTCTTAAGATGAAGGTGCCGATTATTTCTGCTAGGAGAATGGCACAACACGAGCTTGCTTGCGAAAAATTTGATCGCTATGTTGAGTTTTTACTAAAGTCGAAGATGATGACAGCTTCATGGGAGATGTCTTCGAAGGCGGGGATCACGTTTGACACGATATATGTGGTTCTTGCGCATCTGGCGACGTTGTCCTCTGCAACCATGTCAATCCCTTTGTCGGCCGACAAGGGCCAGGGTGTAAGGATGGAAGAGGGTGAGAGGAAAGTCACGTCGGTCAACTTTATGTTGTCGTCGGACTTCCTAGATGACGATGTCCTAGACGGGACAGAGTCATTTCCGCATCTGGGGAGATATCAGCTCCTATCTTTCGAGGAGGGTTTTCGAGGGATCTCCGTCGCAAAAACGGGATCACATATAGCCCTACAGGCGTTCGTTGTAAGTTTTTCTTTCAAAACTCATGTTTTTAATGTTTTTCTTAGCCTTCGTCGGATGCTTGCTAATATATTTCCTTTGTTTCTATAGAGGCTTCGATCTCTGCTCGTTCAATATGCGAAGATAGAGGATATGTTGGATTGGAAGTCGCTTATCGAAGATATCGTATTCCTTCCTCCAACTTTAACATTAATCTTAAGAGTCGCATTCTCAAAGATGCTATGGACTCACCTTTGTAATGTGTCGTGGCGCAAGGTGCTGGGAAACAGCCCTACTTTTTGCCTTTCATACTCGTTTGATCCTTGCATAAGTTCTCTAACGCGCTTCGGGGTGGACGAGGATTCCCAGGTCGAGACTTCGGGCAAAAATGCGACCGACAATCTTCCCTAGCCTTAGGATAAATTTCTATTTTATAAGCTTTTCATACCCGACCGTTGATGATCGAGTTGTCTAATGTAACTATGTTTAAGTATGAATGAAATTTCTTTTTGATATTGAGATTTTTCATTGTCCATTACAAGCAATCATCTAAAGTAATTTCAATTGTATAAACACACTTGTAAATCGTATACAACCGTAGATACATGCGACTAAGGCTTTTTACTGAAAGATAATGACTATAATACACTAGTCGTGTAAGAACAAGTGTACATGCGTTTAGAGCATTTGTTCAGAACATGAGACCTTTCTAAGTCGAAACATTCAGATTACGGGTCGATGGCATAATCGAATCGTGTGATCACATATCGAGTCATGTATCAGACTTATGTTATGCGATCTCGTGAAAGTTACGCAATAAACTTCTGTCGTGCGATCCTACGATAAAACATTGTCAAAGGTTGGCCGTTGGATGACCAACGACCCTCCGATGCTTAAGTTAGTTACCATCGAGGTAGATAAAAATCGTATGAAAAAGGGTTTAAAAGTAATACCTCTTAGATGCGTCGCATTGCAACTACGTGGGATTTCTTAGTTGTCGAGGGTTTGTAGCCGATAGGCTCCTTTACCCACGACTTCGGATATACGATAAGGACCTTCCCACTTAATGGAAAGTTTACCTGCATTGAGCTCTTGAGTGTTTTGGAACACTCGACGAAGGACATACGAAGGCTGATGTCGTGTGTCGGGAGCGATAACTTGAGATATTCTTCGAGTGTTCTTGAGTTCGTAATGTGGTTCTTGAGCTTGAATGCTTGTAGTAGATTGTTCTGCAGATGTTTTTCAGATGATTTCCAGATGTTCTCCCTTTAGATGTTCGATGTTCGGTCCCTTTGCAATGAGGATTCGACTCTAGCTTTATAGTCTTTGGGAGCTTTGATTATCTCATTGATTGCTTCATTAACAGCTTTAATTGTCGCAACGGTCTGTAACGGCTGCCGGCGTGAACATTCATAATGGTCTTCGTCCGTTACGAGTAACAGCTTGCGTCGAATAACGGCTTGCGTCGGATATAGCCGTTGCTCCTTTAATAGCTTTGACTCCTGCATTAAACACTTAACAAAACGTAACAGTCATGGTTAACGTTAGTCTTGGTCGAGGACGTATGGCTTGACGCGACAGTCGTGCGGGACGGGCGTCACTATAGTTGTACGTCCTAGGGAACACTCGACTTACCTTTCACGATGGACGACGGATGTTCTCTGGGTCTTTGTCGGGACCTTATCTTAATCCAAGATGTTTTCCATGACGTGCGTCTTACCTTTTCTGGTCGTGGTCGTACGACGTGAATTTTTGCCCAAACAGTTTGCCCCCAAAATTTGAAAGAGGGATGGCAAATTCGAGTTTAAATTTTGTCAATCAAACGCGTAAGAAATAGACCAAGGGAAAAGATTACCTTAACCGCCTTGGAACTGGACTGATCCGCTTCTAAGGGGAACGAGGTCATGGCGTCGTACTGTCGTATGATTGTGCTTACCAGCTGTTTTTTTTTAAAATGTTGACGGTGCCCAGAGGTACTATTAGAAATGAAGGCGATCTAGATGACTTCAGAAGTCTATCGAAAATTCCCGTGGGGATTACTGTAAGTAAGGCTGGCGGGGTTCGACCGGAGATGCGTCCCGAGGGGATGTCGCGATATATGAGTACTTGTTTAAGATGGGCTTCTCCTGGCCGTATTTGTTTCTGGCCAAGGCATTTCTGGGTGAGTTTGACCTGTTGCCAGGGCAACTGATGCCCCAGTTTTGGCGAGTCATTCTAGTCATCGAGCGACTTACTTCGCACTGGAGTGGTGTATAAAGTCACGAGCGATCAATATCGTCGTTATAGTTTACTTTCAAGGCTTAAAGGTGATCGTACCTTAGTTTTGGACACTGCTGTCAATGATCGCAAATGGAGGACGAGGTATGTACTTGTGCGGGTGGCGCTGCTGGATACAACCAGTGATTGGATTAGATACTGCACAACCGGTGACGATGTCTCATACTGCGCAACTGGCGACAATGTTTCATACTGCACAACTGGCGACCATGTTTCATACTGCGCAACTGGCGACGATGTCTTCTGCTGCCATGTCGACCCTTTCGTCAGCCGACAAGGGCGAGGGTGTAAAGACAGGAGAGAATGAGGGAGAGTTTATGGCAACGAACAACTTTGCGTTGTCGTCAACCCTCCTGATTGACTATGTCCTCGTCAGGGCAGGGTCACTTCTGCATCTGGGGAAATATCAGCTCTTGTCTTTCAAGGAGCGTTTACGAAGGGTCTTTGTTGAAGAGATCGGATTGTGTTTAGCCGAACTAGCGTTATTTGTAAGTTTTTCTTTCGAAACTTGTTAAGTCGTTGTCGTTTATCGTTGTCGTAGTCCGTTGTTCATTGTCTAATGTATTTTCGTGTGTTTTCAGACGTTTCAGTCGTCTTTGGCGTTGTATGCTGAGATGTCAAGAGTCGAAGATCTGGTGGCGTCTTGTTCTTGAAAGAGAAGATGCAGCGCTGGAAAGGGAGAGGTTGGCCTTGGCACGCGCCGACGAGTTGGCCATTCAGCTTTTTGATGCTTAGTACGAACTGCAGGTTCTGATTCGTACGAAGGAAGTGGCAGATGAAGACTCTCAGGCCGGGACCTTAGGCAAGGATGCGACCGATGTTCTTCCTGCAGTCTAGAATTTTTTTATTTTCTTTGTTTTTTCCAATCGACCTATTGGTGGTCGAATATGTGTCTAATGGTTTACTCAATGAATATATCTTTTGTTTTTATGCTCTTATTCAAATCATGTTGATTATGAAGTCGAACATAAAATACATATGAAATCATGCGACTAAGGCATTCATTGTAATACGATGACAAGAACGTAAAACAAATATAAGAACACGCGATTAAAGCATCCATTCGGGGTATGAGAGCTTAAGAAACTTAGAGATAAGTTGTTTAGGCTTTGCGATTGTACGACTAGATCGTACGATGAATCTGTACCGTATGCCCCTGTGGAAGGATGATCAAGTTAGAGACCTGATCGTTTATGTCATGCGACCTTGCGAATTTAAAGTCATATAGTAGACTTAATGACTAATGTCGTGCGATCCTGCGATAAGATGTCGTGCGATTCTGCGGTAAAACGATGTCAAGGGTTGGTCGTTGACTAACCAACGACCCTCCGATGTGAAAATGAGGAAAAATCGTATGAAAAAGAGTTAGGGAACATACCGTTAGACTCTCTTTTTAGTGGGATATTGTCCCCCTGTCGTTTATTATCCTATTTTTTTCGAAGGAAAAGATAGGTTTGAAATGACAGGATGACACGACGATCCGGTTAGATATTGTCTGCGATCAACTATGTTGTCGTGCGACAGGGCACCATAGTAGACTTATCCCTATGGAAAAGGTATAAATTTAGAAGAACGAACCTGTCAAGGGCGCCTGGCTGCTGAGTACGTCAGACCACACACGTCTGAACCACCGGTGATGCAATTGACGACTTTTGCATGCTCGGAGGTTGACGACCGATGGTTATTAACTGGAGTAGCGTCATCGTCGATGATATCCTTGAGATTTCCTTTTGGGAAGTGATATGCTATCTCCTTCTTCAGGGCGATGCAATCGTCTGTCGCGTGACCATGATCGACGTGGAAGTCACACCACTTTGATTTGTCTTTCTTAGCATCGTCCAGGTCGGACTTCTTCGGCCATCGAATGGTCGTCTGGGCGGAGTTAAGAGCTTCGACTAAATCCTTTGCGGACCCTTTGAATCCGTAAGAGGATATCTCGGTGTATTACGGAAATTTAGTCGCGGTCTTGGCCTTCGCTTTTGTCTTGAAACGAACATTTGAAATTTGGCGCGCGGGCTTAATTCTGGAAACAGCTTTGGCCTTGAATTCCGGTTTTCTGACGCCTAACGACTTCTTGTCGTCAGTGTGCTTGTGACGAAAGGTTGCGTCGTCCTCGACCCTCATATATGCTAAAGTTCGAGCATGGACGTCTTCGAAATTCTCTGGGGGATATTTAGTCAGGTCGGTGTACAGACCCGAACTATCGTCTATACCACGCTTGTAAGCTTCGATAGCGGTCTTGATGTCACAATTGCGGATACTGATCATTTCAGCATTGAATCTATTGAAATAACTCCGAATAGACTCGTTGGCTTTCTGCACGACATAATACAGGTCGCTAGTCTGCTTCTCCATCTTACGACTGCTGGCGAACTGCTGGGAGAATTGATTAACCAAGTCGGCGAACGACCCAATAAACTTAGGTTTGAGATTGATCAACCACTAGAGAGCTGGACCAGTGAGAGTCGCACCGAAGCTCTTGCACATGCATACTTCCTGATACATAAATGGAATTGAGATCGTTCACATAAGCTGCTTGTACTGTGCAACGTGCTCGGTTGGATCGGTCACACCAGAATACTTAGGAGTGAAAGCGGGGATGTTATATTTCTTTGGGACCTCGACAGTTGCAATCTCGTCGATAAACGGCGACGACTGAAAGCCAGATCGAGGCTCGACGTCGACTGGCACGCCTGCCCTAGGCAATTTGGCGAGCAAGGACAGGACGCGCTCATTCTGATCTTCCAACATCTTCAAACGCTGAGCGACGGGGTCATTATGTACGATGGTTGCCCCTGTTTGAGGGTTAACTCCTGAACTGACGCCATTGTCGTACGACGAGCCATTGGCGTCTCCATTGAACGGGACGAAATATGGCTGCGACCCATGATGAAACTGCTGCGGTCCATTCTGAAACGACTGCGATCCTTGCTGGAAAGGCTACGAACTACCGTGAAATGGCTGAGATCCACCTTGAGATCCATTCTGAAATGGCTGCTGGAATGGCTGCGACCCCTGCTGGTAAGGCTGCGATCCTTGCAACGGCTGCGACCCATTATTCATGGGTGGTGGCCTGAGATGCTGAGGGGAATCGGTCCGAACTGGGGATTTGGGTTGAACGGCCCCGACTGTTGATTCTGCATAAACGGACCCGGATGCTGATTTTGCAAGGATGGACCTGGTCCTGCACCTGGATTCTGGACAAATGGTCTGGGACCATTCTGATTGAACGATCCTGGAGTTGGGTTATTCACGAACGGCCTAGGACCATTTTGAGGTCCGAAAGGATTCCTTAGCCGCACAATTTCCTCAGCTGCTTTGCGATTCTGTTCTGCCATTGCATTGAGTTGACTCCTAGCGACTTCGAGTTCCTGATACATCTGAGCAGCGGCCTGCTGTGGATTTCCAGGGGCTGTCATTTTTTCCTGTAATAGAAAACAGAAGAAACTCTAAGAAACCGTTAGTAGAGTGCACGTTCATCGAGGATTTTCTCTAGATGAGGTCCCACGGATGGCGCCAAACTGTTAATGCCAAAAATAGCACCAAAGGGACAACTTAAGGTCTATGTGGACTTAAACAACTAAAGAAAGAATCTTTCGACGAGACGTGCGATGATAAATAAAATAAAGAAACAAGGGATTTGATGACGCAGGAAAAACCTCAATCGAGGAAAAAACCTGCGGACGACAGGGGGTGTCGTCGCTGCACTATGGTCACCAATCAGGGGCGATGTCCTTGGTGTCACTGGTGTCGATCGTACAGAGATTACAATACAAGTGAAGGAAATGCTCCGAAATGTAAAGTACAAGTGTTTGAATGTAAAAACAGTGTTTGTCGTGTGTAAATACAAAGTGTAAACTGCTGGTCGAAGGCTGATGTCGTGTGTCAGGAGCGATAACTTGAGCTATTGTTCGAGTGTTCTTGAGTTCGTAGTGTGGTTCTTGAGCTTGAATGCTTGTAGTAGATTGTTCTGCAGATGTTTTTCAGATGATTTCCAGATGTTCTCCCTTTAGATGTTCGATGTTCGGTCCCTTTGCAATGAGGATTCGACTCTAGCTTTATATTCTTTGGGAGCTTTGATTATCTGATTGATTGCTTCATTAACATCTTTAATTGTCGCAACGGTCTGTAACGGCTGCCGGCGTGAACATTCATAATGGTCTTCGTCCGTTACGAGTAACAGCTTGCGTCGGATATAGTCGTTGCTCCTTTAATAGCTTTGACTCCTGCATTAAACACTTAACAAAACGTAACAGTCATGGTTAACGTTAGTCTTGGTCGAGGACGTATGGCTTGACGCGACAGTCGTGTGGGACGGGCGTCGCTATGGTTGTACGTCCTAGGGAACACTCGACTTACCTTTCACGACGGACGACGGATGTTCTCTGGGTCTTTGTCGGGACCTTATCTTAATCCAAGATGTTTTCCATGACGTGCGTCTTACCTTTTCTGGTCGTGGTCGTACGACGTGAATTTTTGCCCAAACAGACCCAAGGTTTGCTAAAGCGTCGGCCTGAGTATTCTGGTCCCTTGGAATCTATTCAATAGAAAAAGATTTAAATTTTTCGGATTTCTCTTTTGCTACCTTTAGGTACGCTGTCATTTTTGAATCTTTGGCTGCGAATTCTCCATTGATATGGTTTACCACCAGGAGAGAATCGCTTTTGACATGTAACGCGGTTGCCCCCGAGTCATAGGCCATATTCATTCCCATGATCAGGGCTTCATATTCGGCTTTGTTGTTGGTGGTTTTGAAGTCGCCTCGGACTGAATATACCATCTTGCCCCCCTGTGGCGACTTTAAGACGACGCCTAGTCCTGAACCTCTAACATTGGACGATCCGTCGACATGTAAGATCCAAGGCACGTCGTCGTGAGTCGCCACAGTTGACACTTCGAGCTCTGCCTCTTTCTCCAATTCAGGGTTGAAATCAGCAATAAAATCTGCCAAGGGTTGCGATTTGATCGCAGTCCTGGGCTTGAAATTGATGTCGTAACTGCTGAGATATATGCTCCATTTTGCTAAGCGACCTGTCAACTCACGTTTCCTTAAGATAGACTTAAGAGGAAAGTTAGTCACGACAGTAATAGGATGCGATTCAAAATAATGTCGCAATTTCTTAGCAGCTGTGATTAGCGACAAAAGCAATTTTCCATAGAGGAATACCTAGTTTCTGCGTCCAAGAGAGATTTATTTACATAGTAGATCGGCAATTGTTGCTTTTCATCTTCTCGCGTCAGTACGACGCTTACCGCATTTGTACTAACAGCCAAATATAATTGCAATACCTCGTGATCGCGAGGTTTTGATAACAAAGGAGGCGACGTCATGTACTCTTTAAGCTTTTGCAATGCTTGCTCATGACCGTCGGTCCAGTCGAAGCCTTTATTTTTTCTGAGGACATTGTAAAATAAACGACATCTATCTGAGGATCGAGAGATAAACCTGTTCAGAGCCGCCACCCGACCAGTGAGCCTTTGGACCTCTTTGAAATTTCTTGGAGATTTGATCTCCATAATGGCTTTAATCTGGTCGGGATTAGCCTCGATCCCCCGACGAGTGACCATGTAGCCCAGGAATTTCCTAGCGCTGACACCGAAGGAACACTTTGTCGGGTTAAGCTTCATGCTATACTTTCGAAGGATGTCGAACGACTGCTTTAGGTGCTCGACGTGGTCGACTGCTTGCTTCGACTTGACGAGCATGTCGTCGATATAAACTTCCATTGTGTTGCCAATATGATCTTTGAACATCTTATTCACCAGACGCTGGTAAGTAGAACCTGCATTTTTTAGTCCAAAAGGCATAACCTTATAACAGTAAATACCTCGATCTGTCATGAATGCAGTTTTTTCTTGATCCTCGGCGTGCATCAAGATCTGATTGTATCCAGAATAAGCATCCATGAACGTCAATAGTTCATGCCCTACGGTTGCATCGACCATGGCATCGATGTGTGGCAATGGAAATGGATCTTTTGGACAAGCTTTATTGAGATCGGTGAAGTCGATACAGACTCTCCACTTGCCATTTTTCTTTGCCACGACCACGACGTTAGCAAACCAATCGAGATATTTTACTTCGCGAATCTTTCCTGTCTTGAGAAGGTTATCGACTTCGTCATTTATCACCTTATTCCTTTCAGGAGCAAATTTCCTTTGCTTTTGCTTGACGGGATTGAATGACGGATCGACGTTGAGCTTATGCGAGATGACGTCAGGATCGATACCGACCATATCTTCATGCGACCAAGCAAAACAATCGGCATGTTCCTGAAGGAAAGATATTAGCTTGTCTTTAATGCAGGGATCGATGAACGATCCTATAAAGACTTTTTGATCAGGCTTTCTCTGATCTAGAATGATTTCTTCCAAGCGATAGTCATCAACTATCGTAGGGGGATCTTGTGCATCCTTGAGCTCTTCATGCATCTGGGCAGTGGTTTGCTCTGGATTTTCGAAGCCTACCATTCTCCTGAAAAAGGAAATAAAGGAAACTCCAAGAAACCGTTAGTAGGACGCACGTTTGTCGAAGATTTTCTCTAGATGGGGCCCCACGGTGGGCACCAAACTGTTAATGCCAAAAATCGCACACAAGTACAACTTGAGGTTGATTGTGGAGCTTAACAACTAAAGAAAAGAATCTCTCGACAAATCGTACGACAAAGAGAAAAAATGTAAATGAGACAGAGATTTTGGTGACGCGGGAAAAACCTCAACGAGGAAAAAACCCGCGGACGACTGTGGAAGTCGTCGCTGCACTATGGTCGCCAAACAGGGGCGATGTCCTTATGTTTTTGGTGTCGGTCGTACAGAGATTACAATACAAATGAAAGATAGACTTCGAAATGTAAAGTAACAAGTGTTTCTAATGTGAAAATAGTGTATGTCGTGTGTAAAAATAAAGTGTCGTGTCCAAATGTCGTGCGTCGAGAGCGATTCTTCGGAAGGAAGTTCTTTGCTTTGAGAGTTCTTCGGAGTTCAGATGATTATGTGTTGTTTTCGTGAGTTCTTCGTATATTTTTCCTCTGTCCTTAAACTGATGATTGAGCTGGATATTTATAGTCTTTGGATGCTTTAATTGGCTCATTAAATGCTCTAACAACTGTCGTAACGGACGTAACGGACGTCGTCTTTAGTGTTGTTAATGACCTTCATCAGTTATAGCCGTTGTCTATTAATGACGTTGACTCCTGCATTAAACACTGAACAAACGTAACAGTTATATCATGCGTTAGTTGGTCGAGGTCGCATGGTTTTATGCAACGGTCGTGTGAGCTAGACGGCATCGTGGTCGAGTGTCGTGAGGTATATATTTCTCGATTTCGATTATGGTCAGGGAACAATGTACTGGGATTTTACCTTACTCTGGAAGAGGGAAGTAAGCGTTTTCCTTACCTTGGTCGTGGTCGAGACTGGTGAAATTTTGCCCAAACACTACTGACGCCGCGGGGCCTTCAAATCTAAACGAAGAAGTAGAAGTAGAAGTAGAAGTGGAGAATGTAGCTAGTGGTGAGGAAAGAGGGAGAAAAGAAATGAGTGAACATGTAATAGAGCCCGGAAAAGTTTTAACTATCGGCTCTCCCCAAACCGATCCAAGCCGGGTAGCCACATCTTCTGCCAACGAGCGTTTATCGCCGTTGCGCATTGAATCAGCCATGGTGGACCCAGCCATGCGCAGCACAACCCCACCAAGCCACTCATCGGTCTCTCAACAGATTGATGTTTCATTTTCCACAGGGGAATTAGCACAAACTCTATCGGCTGCATACTCGGTGTTTGCCGGTATTGAAACAGGTAGGCTCCCGCCCCGGCCACCGACCTTCCTTCAACGCACTTTGAGTCTAGGGCCATTTCGATGAACATCATTTCCTAGGACACGTATGATGGCACCCTACCAAGTTGAGAGCTTCCGTGCTCCAACCGAAACACCCCGAGTTAGTCCGCCATTCGTTGGTGCCTCGCGAGGACAGGGTGGAAGTCCTGTCATGGTTAACACCGTGCCAGCCATGAACATAGGCTGTGTAGCTATAGCTACCACGACAACCGAAAACCTATGTGGTTTGGGAGTTAGATCTATTTTCCCATCGTTAACTATTTCACAGGTCGCTCAAAACCTCGGTCCTTATCCGTACTACATCACCTTGGAGGTTCTGCGAGCTTCACTTGCATCGATTGACACCACTTACAAGAAACACACCGACGAGTTGAGGAAGATTGTTGGTGACCTATCTGCTGAAGTTAAAAGAGCAGTAAAAGGAAAAGGCGTTGTAGAATCTTCATCAACTCCTCCGAATCAACCATTCCGCGATGAATCCGATCCACAAACACCACCAGTACCGTTACACCAAATCCCAACCGACCAGCTCAAATCAGAGCTGTTAGCCCGACTTCTAGCCCAAGGCGATTCCAATACTGCTGAAGAGGTAGATCTTGTTACACTACTACGTCAACAATCACAACCTCAAACCCAACCTCAAGCCTCATCATCCATAAGCACTGAGTATCAAAACTTAAACGAATCCATGAGAGAGATGACAAAAGCTATCGTTGCCGGTTACCAATCTCTAGCCTCGCGGATCACCGTCGTCGAACAGGCGTGTGGTGTGCAAGCTCAAGCCTCAGATAAACGAAGACATGATGATCAGGATGATCCTGATCAACATGAGGGGGAGAAGAGAGCACGGGTCAGAGAAACAAGTGGTACGGGTACAGGAAATGAGGGGGGTTCAGTCAGTGAATGGGAAACAACTGAAGCTGGAACGACGACTGATATGGTACAAGTACAAGATACAGAAATGGAAGTTCTAGCTGATGTCATAACCGGGGTTGAAAAGCCTTTGGATGTTGACAATAGAACAACGGATGAGCGGATGGCCGACAATATGCTCATTGATATCATCTACATTGATTCAGAGGAAGAGCCGTAAACGACCGTTCATAAGATCAAAGAAGAGATGGTTGAAGCTCTGGATGATGAGTTTGACAATACTGGGGATCAGGATATGGGAATTGAATCCGAAGATGATGCACCTCCACTGCCAGAAACAGTAGATCCGGGTACAGGTACTTCAGCTCCACAAGCACCGATAATTCCTGATGGTAAGATCATAGATCCTATACTTGAAGGCCGAACTTAGGTTGTATCAAGAAGTTATTGATGCTGAGCCGAGATACGTGGCCACTGGTGAAAGAGTTGCTATTTTAATTCCTTTTCAAGAAAGCCAAAGGAAAGACTTGTTCATCAAGAATGTTCAAAGGATTAAATTAGAGAAAGTCTACGGGATAGAGGATTGGCCATCACTGAAGAAGATCGAGTTTATGCATATTATGGGCAATAAAGACAGAGAAACAAGTGCTGTCAGATTGGACAACATGATAGTGAAGGTGCTGAAGGTTGAATCTCAAAAGTTGCTCAACGTTTTTATCCTGAATTCACTGTCCTAAGATCTGATGGTTCTGAATGTGTGTTATTTAAGGCTGACTTCAAGAGTCTGAAACTGGATGATCTTCTAAGCCTTTACAACCTCCTTGCCACCCTCCCGGAGAAGAAAGTAGAACTGTCTGCCAAATATCAAAGTGTTAAAAGATTCATGCGGAACATTCTAAAGTTCTCCTACCTTACTGACTTTCAGATGGCTCTTGAGTCTCACCAAACAAATGTAAATCGGAGAGGACCAAACCGACGTCTGCCTGATATCCAAGGTATCCCTGCTTACACTGTACTGAAGAAACCAGAGCTTGGAGTTGTCTACCTCAATCAAGACTTAAAGAAGATATTTATGAGAGTCACTGAAGTAAACAAGTTCAACGATGGTACTCTCGAGATGATTATGGCACATCTGAAGAGCAAGCTTCGTCCGGATGCAAGTGGAGAGGTAAAGCTCAAAGATAAAGAAAGAGACCTGATCAACCAAGTGATGGAAGCTATTACCTACCGAAAGGAGTACCGACATGCTTTACGAAGATTCGTGATCATATTCGGCATTCGGAAGAAGTATGTGGCCCCCGTAGACGTCTAAATCTTTTGCCTCTACATTGGTACAAAGGGGGAGATTGTTAGTGCTTAATTATGATTGTACCGAGTAGAGGGACCTATTATGTAATAGTGTCAAACTTATCATAGGTATATAACGTTTGCTTATTTCCTCTTTAGGAATTAGGTCATCTCTAAGTCATCTTCTACACACACTAGCCACACACACAAGTATTACATTGCATTCATTATTGTGAACTTTTGGATCTTATTGAATATAGAGATGGCTTCTTTTATTGTTTATATGGATTGATTACTTGTTCTGGGATCACACAAACAAAATGGTTGTTAGAGTGAATAGTATATGTTTTCTATACTATCAATGTTAGGTAGAACAGAGGGGTAATGTCATCATAAACATAAGAGCATACATCATAAGGGATGCTTCCTCTAACAACCAGCTTAAAAATATAAAATTGTTAGTCATGGTCTCTATTATTTGGTTCGTACTTCATCTACTTTTAGGCGCCGTTAATCCTTTAATTTTTAAAGAATTTTTTATGTAAATCGTAAGGTCTGTCCAACACTAACTAGTACAAATCCAACCACAATGGGTCCTTCTGAACATGATAAGGAAATAGATCAATATATGGAAGCTTCTTTGGGCACGGGTTGTTCATGAAGGGTCCATTTACGTCCGGCGGTTTCTGTGTGGAGGGATGGGTTGCTTCCTATTCTGTTACCAAGGGTGGCACGAAGGGGTGAGGCTTAATCTTTTATTTCAATCTTCGACACGAGGACGAGTTAGTTTATTTTTCCAGATAATTTCTCATTTTCGAATTTCTTTTGCCTTCTTTTTTTAGGGGGGGGGGGTATTAATACATCTCTTATTGATATTTTTCTTTTACAAGTGCTGGAAAATTATTGTGGGTTTGTTGCCCGTGTGGCAGTGAATGATATGCTGAAACAAGTAGTGCTCGTGTTTTTAATTTGGTAAAACAAGTAGGAAAGACTATGGGGAATTTAGTTTGCAGCAATTTTCAGAGACATGAAACAAAATATTGGAAATAAAAAATGTTACCAATGCACACGAAACAAGGAGTGATTGTGTAAACAAAGTAGACCTATGAACGAACTAACGAGAACCTATATTCATGGTGTGTTATCACTTGCATGAAGAAAATATCTAAAATGTTAATTTGATTGTCATAGGGGGGTGGGGGTGGGGGTGGGGGGGGGGGGGTGGTTAATTTGGTAAAACAAAATCTAAAATGTTACTTGATTGTTTTTGTTTTTAGTCTTAAATGGGGAATTTAGAAGACGAGTGCATGCATGTATATCGATCTGTGTATGCAACTTAATATTTTTATTCTGACATATTATATTAGGTACACACAACATGACATTAAAATAAAAAGTCAGACAGATGCATATGAGTTGCTTCTTTATTTAGAAATAAAAAGATGCATGTAACATGACATTAAAATAAAAAGATAGACACAACTCCAATAGGACAACTACATATATAAGTTTCCCTCAAGGTCCTTTATTTAGAAAAGCAAATAATACCAAGTAACATCAAACATATATATATATGCATATGTCGGCATATATATAAAACAGCAGCTAGCGCTCACTATTTGAGAGAGGCAGGTTGATGAACAACGACACCAAGAGTGTTGATGTAATCCCCATGAGATCCAATGAATCCGATCACCTTACCATGAGACACCGGCACTGAGAAACTCTTGCTTCCAGTTTTGCCATAGGGGCCATGGGTTACGTCTTTGCTGGTACCAATAGACAAGGACGTAATCCCCGTAGTATCGTCATAAGTTCCAGCAATCAGGGTGATTTCCTCATCATCCCCAAGGGAAAACTGAATTATAAATACATCCATCATAAATATAATTAATGCTATATATATGTGATACAATATATATATATATATATAAGAAGATATCTTTGGTATACGGATGTATACGTAATTAACTAATTACCTGATGATCTACGCCACCACTGCCACCATATCTGGGAGACTCTATTTGCTGACCGGTTTTATCCTTATAAGTGAACGTGATGGAATGTATACAGTCTTGATCAGCGGCGATGCGGATGCTGGAAAACCTACTATGAGCATCTAGTTCGAACTTCTGCAGGGTAATTCCTCCATCTTCAAGTCCCCATGGTCCAAACTCCACGACATCCTGCATATATATATATATATATATATATATATAGTATAGATAAGGATTCAAAATACAGAATAAGAAAAACTGAGTGAAGTTGTACATGAAACAAAATAACTAGTGTTAATTACAAGAAGTAGCGGATTAACTAATAGTTAACAGTTAATAACAATAAAATCAAAAAATTGGAACACCTACCTGTACCTGTGGTGCTAATCTGTTAGACCTCAAGTTAGAATGATTGTTATTGGAAGAAGATGAGTTTCCGCCCATTTTTTTTCTTTTGAAAAGAGTACGTTTGTTATGTTGTACATTTTACCCCAATCCTTGCAAGCTTATTTATAGAAAGAAATATACCTCCTTTAATTATTAATTAATTAATCCAAACACCAGGTTTAATTTCTATGGTCTTATAAAATTCAATTAAATTAATATATGACGGAGGTATGCTCTTAGTTTATTGATGAGATAAGCATCCCTCTTAATTAAATCAACGGCTCTACCTAACATTGATATTTGAGAAACAACGTACTAAATATCCTTTGCTTTTGCATTCTTGCAATGGATGAATAAGGATTCGGGCATTATAACTTGACTAACTGCACCAAATTAGCTACCTTATGTTCAAGTATTTTATCCCAATTTTTCTTAACAAAACATAATAAACCTTAAGTTAACAGCAAAAAACTAAGCAATAAACCTAGGATGGGAGAAAAGTCATCCAGGCTAACTCTACCAAAACAAACTTGTGTTATTATCTATTATATATTTCAAAACATATATATACGGTGACACACACAACATTATATGCGGTTGCATCTTCACGACCCTAATTTCTTTTTTACCATAACATACACGAACAAACTTATGTCGTGTGCCACCAAAATAATAAAAATTGTGCAATTTCCAATTTTTATTTTTAACCTTTTCTATATTTTTTTACAATTAGTATTTGATAATTTACATAAAGTACTTGAAACATAGAAACCACATAAAAACAATATTTTGAGAAATTAAAGTGAACATTTAAAGTGTATAAAATACAACAAATAAAATTTAAAAAGTGAATAAAAATATAAAATAGAAGACGTATTTGATGTTTTAGAAGAGAATTAGATTTTATGTTTAGGTTATATTGGTAAAACATTAGTCTGTTCCACCTTGTTCCATGGGGTGGGGGTGGGGGTGGGGGTGGGGGTGGAACATGAATTGGAGATTAGCATGAATGACCTAATGGAAATCTAGGCTAAAGTTGCCTTATATACTTTGTAACTTAGCAATTACATAAATGGCCCCTCTACATGGTACAACATGCTAATTAAAGCACTAACATTCTCCCCCTTTGTACCAATGTAGAGGCAAAGAGTTTAAGCGTCCACCGGGTTCACGTACTTCTTCCGAATCCCAAAAATGATCTCGAACCTCCGTAGTGCATTTCGGTACTCCTTCCGGTATGTAATGGCATACAGGGCTTGCTTGATCAGCTCATTCTCCTTGTCTTTCAGCTTCACCTCCCCTCTTGCATCCATACGCAGTCTACTCTCAAGGTAGACCTGAATAATCTTGAAAGTTCCGTCACTGAACTTGTGGGCTTCACAGGTTCTAAAAAAATCTCTTCTTTGAGTCTTGATTACTGTAAACCACCCCAAGCTTAGGTTTCTTCAGAACAGTATAAGCACGAATACCTTGAATGTCAGACAGACGCCGGTTCGGTGCTCTTAGGTTTACTCGGTCTTGGTGTGACTCCAAGGCCATTTGGAAATCCGTAAGATAAGAAAATTTCAGGATATTCTTCATGAACCTCTTGACACTTTGATATGCAGAAGACCATTCAATCCACTTTTCAGGAGCTCGTGCCAGAGTGTCATACAAACTGCAGAAGTCGTCAAGCTTTTGACTCTTGAAGTCTACTTCTGAAAAGACGTGTTCGGAGCCATCAGATCTTTGTACAGTAAACTGTGGGTACCAGACTTTGAAAAGCTTGTAGGATTCTATCTTCAGTATCTTCATTATAGCTTTATCTGACCTCACCACATCTGTACTCAGGTTCTGGTTGTTCATCACGTGTAAGAACTCAATCTTTTAAAGTGAGGGCCAACTCTCAACCCCGTATACCTTCTCTATATCGATCCTCTGGACATCCCTAACAAACAAATCTTTCCTTATGCTTTCTTGATAAGGAATCAGAATCCTAACTCGTTCACCTGTAGACACATACCTTGGCTCAGCATCAATCACTTCCTAATAAATTGCCAGTTCAGCTTCGAGTATCGGATCCCTGATTCTGCCATCGGCTTGCACTTGAATTCCCGGAGCATTCACTTGTACCACTGGAGCCAGAGGAGCGAAAGTACTTGCACTCTGATCAGTCGTCGTTTGTGGTTGGGTTGTATCATCTGGAGTATCATTATCGGAATCCGAAGCAGCCATAATAGCCCCGGTGATGTCGAATATATCTTCTAATTCCTCTTTGATTTGGACGGTCATTTTCTCAGGTTCTTCCTCAGAATCAATATAAATGTAATCCACGATCATAGCATCCACCATCCTTTCTTCATATGTTCTATTGTCAACAACCGAAGGCTTTTCAACCCTAGTTATGATATCAGTTAGAACTTCGGTGTCATCCACTTGAACCATATCAGTACCAGATCCACCTGCCCCCGTTTCCCTTTCACTGGCTGAACCAACATTTTCTGCAGCTGCACCACTAGACTCACCAACCCTGGCTCTCTTCTCCCCCTCATGTTGATCAGGCGGATCCTGATCATCATGTCTTATTTTATGTGAGGTCTGAGCTTGAATCCCACACTTCTCTTCGATAGCCTTAAGCCTTTCAGTGATGAAGGTGAATTCGGACATCACGACATCCGTCATGTCTTTCATTGAGTCGGTTAGACGCTGGAAGTCGTTGCTAGAAGGTGGTTGGGTTTGAGTTTGGGTTTGAGGTTGGGTATGTTGTCAAAGTAGACCAACAAGATCAACTTCTTCAGCAGTGTTTGTATCTCCTTGTGCTAATAGTCGGGCTAACAACTCAGATTTGAGTTGATCGGTGGGAATTTGGTGTAATGGAACTGATGGTGGTGGTTGTGGGTCAGATTGTGTGTTGGATGGTTGATCCTGAGGAGTTAATGACGATTCAACAATTCCTTTTCCTTTTATTTCCCTTTTAACTTTGGCAGATAAGTCACCAACAATCGTCCGTAACTGTGCAGCGTGTTGCTTGTAGGTCGTATCGATCGATGCAAGTGAAGCTCGCAAAACCTCAAGAGTGATGTAGTGCATATAAGGACCAAGGTTTTGAGCGACCTGTCTCACATTTAAAGATGGGAAAATAGATCTAACACCCGAACCACATAGGTTTTCGGTTATCGTGGTAGTTGTAGCAACTACACAGCCTGTGTTCAAAGTTGGCGTGGTGTTAGCAATGACAGGACTTCCACCTGATCCTCGTGTGGCACCAATGGCAAAAGTTTGCTGGGTAAATTTTGCTGGGTAAATTTTGGTAGCAAAAGAGGTTAAGGTGGTTTTTGGAAATGTTTTCTTGTCAAAAATGGGGGGAAACCGCCGGTTTTAGGAGAGAGGGAGAGGAAGGACAATGATAGCTTTGCTTGGGAAATGATGAACTATGACAACATGGCCTAAAAGTAGACTTGATGGCAGCAAAAGGTGAAAGCTTGTCAGCATTGGGCCCCAAAAATGGTCCTTTCATTCGTCAGATGGGGAGTGGGGAGTGCAGTGACCTGAGCCTTCCCCACTGCAAAGTACTTTCCTTGATTTTTCTTCAAAAAGTGGCACGTTCTTCTACACACATTAAAACAAACTACCATGCAGAATTAAAAAGACTAAAGATAAAAAAAAGACAATAATACTGAAATAAATTATTTACAAACAGTGGTGAATTTCTCTAACCATAGCGAGGTGGAGAGTGGGCAGGGATGTGGGCACTTTCATGCAAAAAATGCTTTACCCTTTGCCCATTGACTTTAAAGGTTTGACCCGATTGTGGGGATTTCAACTCCACTGTTCCGAAAGGACTCACCTTGACAATGGTGTATGGTCCCGTCCATCTTGATTTAAGTTTACCTGGAAAGAGTTTGAGACGGGAATTGAACAATAGTACATGTTGTCCTTCCATGAACTCCCTATGGTTGATTCGACGATCGTGCCACATCTTGGTCTTTTCCTTGTACAACTTTGCATTCTCATAGGAGTGATATCGCAACTCCTCTAGCTCATGTATTTGCAGACTCCTTTTGATTCCCGCGGCATCCTCACTCATGTTAAGCTCTTTAAGGGCCCAGAACGCCTTGTGCTCTAATTCAATCGGTAAATGGCAAGCTTTGCCAAAAACTAATTTGAATGGAGACATTCCCAGAGGAGTTTTATAGGCTGTTCGATAGGCCCAAAGAGCATCATCGAGTTTGATTGACCAATCTTTACGGTGTGGCTTAACAACTTTTTCCAAAATTCCCTTGATCTCACGATTTGAAAGCTCGGCCAAACCCATTGGTTTGTGGGTGGTATGCGGTGGCCACTCTATGATGAATATCATATTTAGCAAGAACCGAGGCCATGACTTTGTTTACAAAATGGGTGCCTTCGTCACTAATTAATGCTCGTGGTGTTCCGAAGCGAGTGAATATATTTTTGTGTAAGAACTTCACCACAGTGTTAGCATCATTGGAGTGACAAGCAATGGCTTCTACCCATTTTGAAACATAATCTACCGCAACCAAGATGTAAAAGTTATTGTTGGAATTTGGAAAAGGTCCCATAAAATCTATCCCCCATACATCAAAAAGTTCGACCTCTAGAATATTGTTAAGAGGCATTTCATTTCTTTGCGATATATTCCCCGTACGTTGACATTGCTCACAATTTTTCACGAATTCAAAAGAGTCTTTAAAAACAGTGGGCCAAAAGAATCCACTTTGCAAAATTTTTGCTGCGGTACGGTTTCCACCGAAGTGGCCACCGTAGTGGGATGTGTGACAACCATGGAGTATTTGATGTTGTTCACTCCCATGGACACAACGCCTCAATATTTGGTCCGCCCCTATCTTGTACAAGAAGGGATCGTCCCAAACGTATTGTCGTGTGTCGTGTAAAAATTTCTTGAATGGTTGTCCACTCATCTCGTGGGGCTTAAGTCCACTTGCTAAAAAGTTTGCAATATCAGCATACCAAGGAGTTTCATTATGATGTTGCGCAGATAATAATTGTTCATCGGGAAAAGTTTCTTTTACCGGAGTGGGGTCAGGAGTGGGGTCAACAGTGCCCACTGTCTTCTCGAGCCTGGACAGATGATCGGCAACCTGATTGCTCGTTCCTTTTCTGTCGACGATCTGGAGGTCAAATTCCTGCAGCAACAGCACCCATCTGATCAACCTCGGTTTAGAGTCAGCCTTGTTGATCAAATATTTGATGGCTGCGTGATCGGTGTGTACTATGACCTTTGCTCCAATTAAGTAAGACCTGAAACGATCAAAAGCAAAAACTACTGCAAGTAGTTCTTTTTCGGTTACAGTGTAGTTGATTTGAGCCTCGATCAAAGTCTTGCTTGCATAGTATATTGGATGAAAAATCTTATCTTTTCGTTGGCCTAGTACTGCACCTATAGCCCAATCGCTGGCGTCACACATGACTTCGAATGGGAGTGACCAGTCAGGAGTGGTCACTATGGGTGCAGTAACTAAGGCATTTTTGATTATTTCAAATGCGTTTCTACATTCTTTGGTAAAAACAAACTCTCTTTCATGTTGCAGCAGGTTACATAGGGGTTTAGTTATTTTGGAAAAATCTTTTATGAACCTCCTATAGAAACCTGCGTGACCTAAAAAACTGCGAATGCCTTTTACCGTTGTGGGCTCGGGAAGTTGGGAGATTACTTCTAGTTTTGCTTTATCAACTTCCAAACCCTTTTTCGACACAAGATGACCCAAAACGATGCCCTCTTCGACCATGAAATGACATTTTTCCCAATTTAGAATAAGGTCGTGGGTTTCACATCTCACCAAACTTTTTTCTAGATTCCTCAAACAGTTATCAAATGATGTGTCGATCACAGAAAAATCGTCCATAAAAACTTCTATGGTATCTTCTATCATATCAGTATCATATCAATATCGTCCATAAAAACTTCTTGGTACGTGCGAAATGTGTGTTTTAATCGCAGTGGGTTGCAAACTGTCCACAGTGGGAAGTGCAAGTGTACACTGTCCACTATGATCGTCACAGCAAGTAATAGTTGGTAAAATACCAGAATCGAATCCACAGAGACTGGACAATCAAGACAATACGGTTCTCATGAGCTCCTTTTACAAGTTTCAACTAGAGAGGAAAATAATACTTTGGTTTGGTTTGGTAAAATAGCTACTTGAAACGATTTACTAAATGCTAAAAAGGAGGAATGTAGGTTGGATTTTCCCTAAAATTTATCTCAAATACTCGGTCCTTAGAGTGATCCTCGTATTCGTGGTGGACATTTTCGCTAGAAAAGCCCGGTTACAAAATACTCACACCGTTAGATAAAAATCCCATACTCTTAGTACTTGTTGTTTTGTCAATGGTAATCTCTAAATGGACCTTTTCAGGCCTCGATGGAATGTGTAGAGACAAATACTCTAAGTGTTTTTAATACACAAATTAGCTTGCCTACTACTCCAGTGGGCAGAGATTAGCTCACTGTGCCGACCTCACTTTCGTAAGTGTCAAAAGAATTCTTTCGAATCCCCTAGCATCATTCAAGCTCGTGTCACTGCGCTCTACTTATTTCTAAGTTAAGAACTAGACTTTAGATCCTTGCAAGTGATCAGCTTGTTCGCATCCTTGGGTAAATATCGAGAATGAAAGACCAAAACAACAAATATTCTAAGTATAAAGATTACTCAAACATTTTTGATAAAATCCAGGTACTTCTCCTTCCTACATCCCAAAGGATGTTTAGCCTAACATTTCCGAAGTAAAGAAAACAAAAGATGAAGAATTGCACATAATAAAACTGAAAGTGATTTGTATTAACTGCTCACAGTGGGGAACGAGAAGTCGTCCCTGCACTGTGTATTTCGAACTACAACAGAAAATAAATTACTGAAATTAAATGCTAAGTTACTGCAGTAAATGAAAGCTTACAACTTAAGGAAATGCTAGATAAATTGCAAGATAGATTTTCCTTTCATAAATGAGACCCAACACCCCTTTTTATACTAAGAAGGAGGTGTTGGTCTTTACACAAAAAAGGTTTTCCAAGGTGCAAGGACTGCAGGGAGATGCAGAAATCAGCTCAAAGGATAATACTTCAATCCTCCATGTATAGCCCTTTTTACCCAATGGTCCATTAGAAGTCAACTTTTGCAAATACAAAGGTACAATCATGATGTGAAGCCTTGAGGAACACTTGTAACAGCCAAATCTCAGCTTCTCTGTCATTGAACCTTCCTCCTCCAGAAAATTAGATCCCAACTAAAAGTTTCTTTTTGATTTCTTTTTGACCAGCTCGAAGAGTGGGGAACCGGAGTGGGCACTGTATACGTCACTGCGGATGAAAAATCGTGAAAACACCCAAAACTTCCCCAAATAATTTATTAAAGACCATGGTTCACTCCTTTTGCTCGTTTTCGTAAATCATACCAAGAATGAGGGTTTTTAGAAGTGAAATGGCTAAAATTGACAAAATAAAGTGGAAAATAAATGGAAATAATAACTCTAAAAATAGAGTTATCACAACCTCAAACTTAAATCATTACTTGTCCCCAAGTAATAAAAAGAAAGAAATAAAATGAAAAACAATGCATTTGAAACTTTGAGGGACTTACATACTTCTTGACTTGAATGGGCGTTGATCTCCTTCCTTCGATACTTCCTTCGGTTCCAAACTTGAAAATTTCACTTTTGTGTTTGACGAAACCTTTCCCTTGTTTACCTTTTGATCAATAGGGCTTTCTTGGGTTTGAAGGGTTTATGGCTTTGAATCTTTTCCCAAGGGTTTTGGCAAAAATTTCCAAACATGGACCGAAGATCTCGCTTTGAGATTTTTATTTCAAGAAGTGGGTGTTTAGTATTTTGCTATGATAAGTACGTACACTTTCAGGCTTTATTTGGGAATAAGGAGTATGGCTATTTTTTTGTGAGGGTGGGTATTCTGATGGTCCAGAATAGGCACACCATCTTTTTCTGGGAGTGAGCACTTTGATGGTCCAGAAAAGGCACACCATCAATTTTGTTAGTGACACTCCGTTTTTCTTTTGTATTTTTGTATTTTCTCTTTTTTTTTTTTTTTTTGGGAGGGGGGTACGGCTTACCCACCTCAAACTTGGACTTCACAGTGTCCCCACTGTGAGCAAACTGGAGGTCACTCTGGAAGTTCCCACCTCAAACTTAAAATCTCACAGTGTCCCCACTGTGACATTGAATTAATGAACAAAGGTGGTGGTTTGGGGTACAAAAAGGATCGTGTTTAGATGCGAAAAATGGCCTAAATCATTTCACGGGACAAGTTGAGATTTGTACTTACAAAAGTGACCTTTTAAGTCGGAAGCCGAAAGTTGTACCTTGAAATGGAAACGAGGTCAAACAAGCATTCAAACAATCAATACGTTAGTACCCAAAAGTACCTACCAACCGGTAGGATTTTCATGCATCGATATTTAAAAAGTTAAAACAGCAAATAGTGTAAATGCCTAGCCATAGGCACAAAAAGATCAACCAAACAAAATAAAATTGTTTTTGGTGAGCAAAAGAGCGAAACCATTGTTTTAAAACAAACCATTCACGGGGTTTGGGTGGCTTGCGGTGACAGATCCGCATCATCATCATCGAACTCATCCTCACTGTCATTAACCGGGCAGATATCCTTCGGAAATTCTGGTAGCTGAGCAGCTAGCATTGGGTTGGCCTCTTGCATCATCAGGCCCGTCACCTCATCCCGTTCTCTTGTATACATCCAAAATTTCTGCGTGGCCCGGTTCTGATATCGCTGCTCACTTTCTAGTAACTCGATCCTGTATGTGAGCTTCTTCAAAGCTGCCAAAATCTCTCCCATTTGGTTGCTTGATGATCCGGCCTCGGTTGAATGGAGTGGTGTACGCGGCGTTCTCACAACATGCTCCTCAGCAATGGTCACAGTGGGGTGAACAGTCCCCACTGTGGGGATATCTTCTGTTTGTTCAGCTGGAGGAGTGGCGACGTACCTTCCCATCTTGCGGATGGTTTGTGCGCTGATGTTACTCGTGGAGTCAAACCACTGATCCTCCACCGCCGAGGGTACACCTGCGTCTATCATTAGTAACGTAACTAGGCAAGGAAGGGGCAAGACTACCTTCTTTCTGTTTCGAGCTTGATCTATGGCCGCATGCATAACAATTCCGACGTTGATTTTTCGTCCAGTGAGGAGGCAGTACAACAAAGCACATTTATGCATAGACAATGTGGTATCGTGCGATGTTGGGGACACAGAGGCCCGGAGAAATTGGAACCAAACAGCGGCCTCGGTAGTGAGGGAGCTAGCGTTTAGGCACCTTCTCTGGCCGTCTTTATTCCACGGCTTCCCCTCGACTGCTATTTCGCGCAAGACAAGATCCTCGTCCGTCGGGGTCATTTTCTTTAAAAACTGGGCAAACTCACACACAGCCGGGCTCCTTCTTCCTAATACCCGGTTAATCGCTCCTGGAGTATAGCTTACTTGCTTACCCCGAACTACCACAGTGGGATCCTTTGCTTGAGAGGCCTCGGCGTAAAATTCACGCACTAACGAGGCATTCGCGCGTCGATTGGCTTCAGCCAAAATCGACCAGTCTTGCGCTACAATCCTATTCTTAACAAATGGGTTGGCCTCAACAAACTCAGGGTCGAAACCCCTCTCTAACTTCAGTTTCTGTGTAGCAATGCACTCATAGTGGGCAGCCACCTCCGGAGTGGTGAACTGCCTGGGCACCCCACTGGGGGCATGCGCAGTGCCCACTGTGGATTGATGTGGGTTTTTGGTTTGAACTTGGTCATCCCCAACATCACTCTCAACAGAAGATGAACTTAAAGAGGGCTGAAGACTTGTACCTTTCTTTGACGGTTGTTTTGCCGGCCTTTTTGTCGGTTGTTTCAGAGCTTTGGTCACCGCAGACCGGGTGACCACTCCTTTCCTTCTTGTGGCCCGCAGAATTAGGTTCTCCCCACTGTGGGCAGTCTTCCTCACTGTCTCTCTTTCAACACTATCCCCAAGCTTGCGGTATTGTTCCTGATAGTCATCATCAACCTTCCTCTGAAATTCCACTTCTTCAGCAAAAATTTCTGCCTCAGCCCTTTTCCTTTCTTTCTCAAAAATCCTTTCCTTCTCAGCCTTCAACCTTTCTTCTTCCATTCGCTTTTCCTCTTCTTCCTTTCTGATTCTTTCTCCTTCCTCTCGACGCCTCCTCTCGACCTCTTCCTTTCTTTTTCTAATGGCTTCCATTTTCTGTTTGAACTCCTCTGCTAACCGCCTCTCTTCTTCTTCGGCTAGAAGTGTCTCGGTCTCGAAATGGGTGATACTGTTGTCTGAGACTTGCGATGATGAAGTAGCTTTTGGGCTTTCGTGCTTTGAAGAACCCTCGTCGGCCGCACCGGAGATGATCGGGTTTTCGCCGGAGACCGGTGGCGGTTCGTTCAGGTCATTGGTGACGGCTTCCGGTGGTTGTTCCTCGGCGGTCCTGCGGCGGACGGCCGCACGTGTGAGTGCATCGGGGTTGGTGTTCATTCTCTTGGTTCTTGCCATTTTTAGGGTTCTGGAAGGGTTTTGCTGGTGGGTTTTTTAGTAGAGAGAGAAATGAAGAAGAAAAAGTTTGCTGGGTAAATTTTGGTAGCAAAAGAGGTTAAGGTGGTTTTTGGAAATGTTTTCTTGTCAAAAATGGGGGGAAACCGCCGGTTTTAGGAGAGAGGGAGAGGAAGGACAATGATAGCTTTGCTTGGGAAATGATGAACTATGACAACATGGCCTAAAAGTAGACTTGATGGCAGCAAAAGGTGAAAGCTTGTCAGCATTGGGCCCCAAAAATGGTCCTTTCATTCGTCAGATGGGGAGTGGGGAGTGCAGTGACCTGAGCCTTCCCCACTGCAAAGTACTTTCCTTGATTTTTCTCCAAAAAGTGGCACGTTCTTCTACACACATTAAAACAAACTACCATGCAGAATTAAAAAGACTAAAGATAAAAAAAAGACAATAATACTGAAATAAATTATTTACAAACAGTGGTGAATTTCTCTAACCATAGCGAGGTGGAGAGTGGGCAGGGATGTGGGCACTTTCATGCAAAAAATTCTTTACCCTTTGCCCATTGACTTTAAAGGTTTGACCCGATTGTGGGGATTTCAACTCCACTGTTCCGAAAGGACTCACCTTGACAATGGTGTATGGTCCCGTCCATCTTGATTTAAGTTTACCTGGAAAGAGTTTGAGACGGGAATTGAACAATAGTACCTGTTGTCCTTCCATGAACTCCCTATGGTTGATTCGACGATCGTGCCACATCTTGGTCTTTTCCTTGTACAACTTTGCATTCTCATAGGAGTGATATCGCAACTCCTCTAGCTCATGTATTTGCAGACTCCTTTTGATTCCCGCGGCATCCTCACTCATGTTAAGCTCTTTAAGGGCCCAGAACGCCTTGTGCTCTAATTCAATCGGTAAATGGCAAGCTTTGCCAAAAACTAATTTGAATGGAGACATTCCCAGAGGAGTTTTATAGGCTGTTCGATAGGCCCAAAGAGCATCATCGAGTTTGATTGACCAATCTTTACGGTGTGGCTTAACAACTTTTTCCAAAATTCCCTTGATCTCACGATTTGAAAGCTCGGCCAAACCCATTGGTTTGTGGGTGGTATGCGGTGGCCACTCTATGATGAATATCATATTTAGCAAGAACCGAGGCCATGACTTTGTTTACAAAATGGGTGCCTTCGTCACTAATTAATGCTCGTGGTGTTCCGAAGCGAGTGAATATATTTTTGTGTAAGAACTTCACCACAGTGTTAGCATCATTGGAGTGACAAGCAATGGCTTCTACCCATTTTGAAACATAATCTACCGCAACCAAGATGTAAAAGTTATTGTTGGAATTTGGAAAAGGTCCCATAAAATCTATCCCCCATACATCAAAAAGTTCGACCTCTAGAATGTTGTTAAGAGGCATTTCATTTCTTTGCGATATATTCCCCGTACGTTGACATTGCTCACAATTTTTCACGAATTCAAAAGAGTCTTTAAAAACAGTGGGCCAAAAGAATCCACTTTGCAAAATTTTTGCTGCGGTACGGTTTCCACCGAAGTGGCCACCGTAGTGGGATGTGTGACAACCATGGAGTATTTGATGTTGTTCACTCCCATGGACACAACGCCTCAATATTTGGTCCGCCCCTATCTTGTACAAGAAGGGATCGTCCCAAACGTATTGTCGTGTGTCGTGTAAAAATTTCTTGAATGGTTGTCCACTCATCTCGTGGGGCTTAAGTCCACTTGCTAAAAAGTTTGCAATATCAGCATACCAAGGAGTTTCATTATGATGTTGCGCAGATAATAATTGTTCATCGGGAAAAGTTTCTTTTACCGAAGTGGGGTCAGGAGTGGGGTCAACAGTGCCCACTGTCTTCTCGAGCCTGGACAGATGATCGGCAACCTGATTGCTCGTTCCTTTTCTGTCGACGATCTGGAGGTCAAATTCCTGCAGCAACAGCACCCATCTGATCAACCTCGGTTTAGAGTCAGCCTTGTTGATCAAATATTTGATGGCTGCGTGATCGGTGTGTACTATGACCTTTGCTCCAATTAAGTAAGACCTGAAACGATCAAAAGCAAAAACTACTGCAAGTAGTTCTTTTTCGGTTACAGTGTAGTTGATTTGAGCCTCGATCAAAGTCTTGCTTGCATAGTATATTGGATGAAAAATCTTATCTTTTCGTTGGCCTAGTACTGCACCTATAGCCCAATCGCTGGCGTCACACATGACTTCGAATGGGAGTGACCAGTCAGGAGTGGTCACTATGGGTGCAGTAACTAAGGCATTTTTGATTATTTCAAATGCGTTTCTACATTCTTTGGTAAAAACAAACTCTCTTTCATGTTGCAGCAGGTTACATAGGGGTTTAGTTATTTTGGAAAAATCTTTTATGAACCTCCTATAGAAACCTGCGTGACCTAAAAAACTGCGAATGCCTTTTACCGTTGTGGGCTCGGGAAGTTGGGAGATTACTTCTAGTTTTGCTTTATCAACTTCCAAACCCTTTTTCGACACAAGATGACCCAAAACGATGCCCTCTTCGACCATGAAATGACATTTTTCCCAATTTAGAATAAGGTCGTGGGTTTCACATCTCACCAAACTTTTTTCTAGATTCCTCAAACAGTTATCAAATGATGTGCCGATCACAGAAAAATCGTCCATAAAAACTTCTATGGTATCTTCTATCATATCAGTATCATATCAATATCGTCCATAAAAACTTCTTGGTACGTGCGAAATGTGTGTTTTAATCGCAGTGGGTTGCAAACTGTCCACAGTGGGAAGTGCAAGTGTACACTGTCCACTATGATCGTCACAGCAAGTAATAGTTGGTAAAATACCAGAATCGAATCCACAGAGACTGGACAATCAAGACAATACGGTTCTCATGAGCTCCTTTTACAAGTTTCAACTAGAGAGGAAAATAATACTTTGGTTTGGTTTGGTAAAATAGCTACTTGAAACGATTTACTAAATGCTAAAAAGGAGGAATGTAGGTTGGATTTTCCCTAAAATTTATCTCAAATACTCGGTCCTTAGAGTGATCCTCGTATTCGTGGTGGACATTTTCGCTAGAAAAGCCCGGTTACAAAATACTCACACCGTTAGATAAAAATCCCATACTCTTAGTACTTGTTGTTTTGTCAATGGTAATCTCTAAATGGACCTTTTCAGGCCTCGATGGAATGTGTAGAAACAAATACTCTAAGTGTTTTTAATACACAAATTAGCTTGCCTACTACTCCAGTGGGCAGAGATTAGCTCACTGTGCCGACCTCACTTTCGTAAGTGTCAAAAGAATTCTTTCGAATCCCCTAGCATCATTCAAGCTCGTGTCACTGCGCTCTACTTATTTCTAAGTTAAGAACTAGACTTTAGATCCTTGCAAGTGATCAGCTTGTTCGCATCCTTGGGTAAATATCGAGAATGAAAGACCAAAACAACAAATATTCTAAGTATAAAGATTACTCAAACATTTTTGATAAAATCCAGGTACTTCTCCTTCCTACATCCCAAAGGATGTTTAGCCTAACATTTCCGAAGTAAAGAAAACAAAAGATGAAGAATTGCACATAATAAAACTGAAAGTGATTTGTATTAACTGCTCACAGTGGGGAACGAGAAGTCGTCCCTGCACTGTGTATTTCGAACTACAACAGAAAATAAATTACTGAAATTAAATGCTAAGTTACTGCAGTAAATGAAAGCTTACAACTTAAGGAAATGCTAGATAAATTGCAAGATAGATTTTCCTTTCATAAATGAGACCCAACACCCCTTTTTATACTAAGAAGGAGGTGTTGGTCTTTACACAAAAAAGGTTTTCCAAGGTGCAAGGACTGCAGGGAGATGCAGAAATCAGCTCAAAGGATAATACTTCAATCCTCCATGTATAGCCCTTTTTACCCAATGGTCCATTAGAAGTCAACTTTTGCAAGTACAAAGGTACAATCATGATGTGAAGCCTTGAGGAACACTTGTAACAGCCAAATCTCAGCTTCTCTGTCATTGAACCTTCCTCCTCCAGAAAATTAGATCCCAACTAAAAGTTTCTTTTTGATTTCTTTTTGACCAGCTCGAAGAGTGGGGAACCGGAGTGGGCACTGTATACGTCACCGCGGATGAAAAATCGTGAAAACACCCAAAACTTCCCCAAATAATTTATTAAAGACCATGGTTCACTCCTTTTGCTCGTTTTCGTAAATCATACCAAGAATGAGGGTTTTTAGAAGTGAAATGGCTAAAATTGACAAAATAAAGTGGAAAATAAATAGAAATAATAACTCTAAAAATAGAGTTATCAAAGGCCACATTGAGATCAAGGTGATGGTTGTTGTCCTCCAACCTCAGATGTTGGTTCCTTGGTAGCAACTCGGCATCAAGATCCCGAGCATTCACCGAAGGGTGTGACGATCGGTGCGAGGGTATGACGGTATTCTCGTCAGAGGAATTTCCATCACGGTGTGCCATCTGAACCATTCACAGTTTAGAACAGTGCCAAAAATGGGTTTTTCTTCAAAAATTTCCACAAATTGCCTAAGTCTTGTTTTTATCGCAACACACAACAAAGTTTAACGCAAGGCATGATGATATCGCAACACAAGGGTTGCGAGGAAAAGTTATCGCAACACATTAGTTGCGAGAAAATGTTATCGCAACACATAGATTGCGATAAGATCTTATCGCAACTAATAGGTTGCGATAAGGATGAATGTTAGGCACTTGCGATAAGTTTGAATCCTCAAGAACACAGAATGTTGCGATAAGCTTGAACACGAAAATATCCTAAGTGTTCAAGCCCAGATTTTACTTTTTCGCACAAAACATGTTTAAACCTACACTACTAGGTTCACAATATACTCGACAGTGAAACCCTAGCAAGTCTCAATATAAACAAACACATACTCATCGATTTAATCAATAAAATGAAAAGGATAGTGAAGAGTTTCGAAACTAACAACCTAAAATCGACCGTAAACATGGATTTGATGGATAAAATCGAATGAAAAGTCAAGAAAATGTACCTCGAAGTAATGTTAACACACTGAAATCGATTTGAACGCGAAAAAACACTTGGAAGATTCGAAAGCAGATTGCAGTTTCTCGAAAGTAAGTTGAGAGGGTTTTGAGTGTGTGTGGAATGAGATAAAAGTTCAAACACTTCGTATTTAAAGGCTTGAGATAAAATGACACGTGGCATCTTATGGGTGGTCCAAGGTTTGACCACCACAGTGTCAGGTTATCGCAAATACAAGGTTGCGATAACCCTCCTTGTTATCGCAAGGAACTGGTTGCGATGACATGTTCGATCTTATCGCAACAGAGGGTTGCGATAAGATACTGTTCATTTGTGTTTTATCGCAATGCAAGGTTGCGAGGATAATTCTTATCGCAATCAATGTGTTGCGATAAAACAACACTTATTTTTAATCGCAACTGAGGGTTGCGATAAACTACTGTTTATCAAGTTATTATAGGTAGTAGGTTGCGATATCAGTAACACTTGGACATTTTTCAGATAAAATTTTAAAAGATTTTATCACATTGGAAGATGTCCAACTTCCAATTGATTCAGCACTCAAGGTTTTAAACATAGTTTTCACTCCCCCTTAAATGATGCATAGTATTGAAAAATTGTTTTCATCATTTAAGAGTTAGTGTTTAAAAACAAGTCAGAATACTTACCTTGTCTTCTCTGAAGGAACAGTCACAATGTATCTGCACTTACATGATCTGGCAGTTATGCACACTCCCCCTAATTTTGTGCATATGATCTGTACTAAAACTCCCCCTGAAACCATGAACATACCTTTGTGCAGATACATGTATCATGACAAATCATTGATAAGACAATTAAAAGAAGAGAAAGACGTAACAAGTTGAATAAGCATTTGTAATACAACTAAGATATGAAAATTTAAATAACATATATTGAGAATAGAATATGATGAAAATTTGAGTGTATCAATCTAGATACGATGTCTAGATTGAGATACAAATATTTCCATCTATTATATGATCAATATATGGAAGTTAAACTTTCATATTCAGCATGCCGAGCTTGGATACAAGAAAATTGAAACGCTTTTCATCCAAGGCTTTTGTAAAGAGATCGGCAAGCTGATACTCAGTTGTAACAAAATACAATTCAACAGTTCCTTTCTCAACATGATCTTTTATGAAATGATACCTTATGTCAATGTGTTTGGTTTTAGTGTGCTGGACAGGGTTAGCGGATATAGCAATAGCACTCTTACTGTCGCAGTAAATGGGGATCTTCTCATATTTAAACCCATAGTCCATGAGTTGGGTCTTCATCCGAAGGACTTGTGAACAACAGCTCGCCGCGACAACATATTCTGCTTTCGGGGTTGATGTTGAAACACAATTCTGCTTTTTAGACGACCAGCTCACGAGCTTGTCCCCCAAAAACTGGACGTGCCCCGAGGTGCTATTTCTATCCAGCATGCTTCCTTCATGATCCGCATCTGAATATGCAGTGAGTTCGAAGCCGGTTCCCTTGGGATACCACAGTCCAAGGTATGGAGTGCCCTTCAAGTACCGAAATATTCTTTTGACGGCGCTGAGGTGTGATTCCTTGGGTTTGGCCTGAAATCTAGCACAGAGACAAGTTGAAAACATTATATCTGGACGACTAGCGGTTAGATACATTAGAGACCCAATCATTCCTCTATAGTTCTTTACATCGACATCAATACCGTCAGGATCTGGACCTATCTTAGATCCAGGAGCCATAGGCGTACCGATGGACGTACAGTTTTCCATTTTGAATTTCTTCAAGATGTCAAACACATAATTCGATTGGTTGATGGAGATACCCGTAGAGAATTGTTTGACTTGTAATCCGAGAAAGAAATTAATCTCTCCCATCATACTCATTTGGAACTGAGTCATCATAATGCCAGAAAACCAAGTACAAAGTCCAGGGTTAGTCGAACCAAAAATAATATCGTCAACATAAATATGAACTAAGAGAATTTCACCTTCCTCGCGCAGAGTAAACAGAGTTATGTCAATGTTACCTTTCACAAAGCCAGCTTTTAGTAGAAAGGTTGACAAGACTTCATACCAGGCACGGGGGGCTTTTTTGAGACCGTGGAGGGCTTTTTCAAGAATGTATACGTGATTTGGATTGTCTTTGTCCACAAAGCCTTCCGGTTGAGACACATACACCTCCTCCTTTAGAACACCGTTCAAGAATGTGGTCTTCACATCCATTTGATAGACGGTGAAGTTCTTGTAGGCGGCAAAAGACAGGAACATCAGAATTGCCTCAAGACGAGCAACCGATGCGTACGTCTCGTCGCCTATACCCTTTCGCTACCAATCTAGCTTTGTTTCGCACAATTATTCCGTCTTCGTCTTTCTTGTTCTTTAGGACCCACTAGATACCGATAATTGTTTTACCTTTGGGTCGCGGGACTAATCTCCACACCTTCAGAGCTCCAAACTGATTCAGCTCTTCTTGCATTGCAAATAACCATTCAGGGCCTTCTAAGGCTTGTTGAACTGTTGAGGGCTCAACTTGACTTAAGAAGAGTGCATATAAAACTTCATTTGCGGATGCAGATCTTGTCTTCACTGGTTCAGAAACATCACCAATCACCTGATCAATTGGGTGACTGCGTGTCCACTTTGTGGAGTGTGGATGGAGAGATATAGTATCTTCATTGGGGTCTACAAGGGTAGGATCCTTATCGAAGTTCAACTCGATCGTCAGTGTAGGTTCCGGTTGTGAGGCGGGTTGATTGTCAGAATTGACAATCGGCACTACCTCGGGAACCGATTCAGTAGATTTTTTAGGATTGTTGTTATTACCCTGATCACTGACATTCGAAGTTGTTCCAGATGAAGAAGCACCACTTGTAGATTCATGTTGTCGTTCTTGTGTAGATACCACAGTTGTGTTCTTCGTAGAAGTTGCAGGAGTAGTTGCACAGTATTTGATGAAGTCAACACCGGTGAAGGGCCTGACATAGTAGCTTGCACTGGTGGTGTTTCAACTTGATTCCTGTTAGTGACAGATGAAGAAGGTTTATCACTACCAAAATAGTCATCATAAAAATGTTCAAACAATAAATCAAGTTCGTTAGGATTAGAGTTAGAAGTGGAAGCTTGATCCTTGTTTGACGATCTAGTCATCATTGGACAGATTTGTTCAGATGCTAGAATTTTGGATATCGCGGGTTCTGTACTGTTTTGCACAGAAGCCATCTCTTCAGATTCGTCGAACTTGACATTTATGCTTTCCATCACAGTTCTGGAAGACTTAAGATAGACTCTGTATGCTTTTGATGTGAGCGAGTATCCGATAAAAACACCCTCAATTCCCTTAGGACTGAATTTGTTCAAGTTGTCCTTATCGTTCAGCACAATACACATGCATCCAAAGACACGAAAGTAGTGTATTACAGGTTTTCTATTGTTAATCAATTCATATGGAGTTTTACCAAACCGTTGATGGATAATTGAACGATTTTGTGTATAGCATGCCGTCGATACAACTTCAGCCCATAGAAACAGAGGTAGATCAGCATAGGACAACATCGTTCTGGTGGCTTCAACTAGTGTGCGGTTTTTTCTTTCAACGACTCCGTTCTGCTGAGGTGTTCTGGCCGCAGAATATTGATGAATTATTCCTAATGACTTAAAGAAGTCATCAAGAGTCTTGTTTTTAAACTCTGTCTCGTTATCTGATTTGACGGTCTGAACTGATTGTTGACGATTCACTTGAAGCTGTTTGATTAATGAGATAATCAAGTCAGGTGTTTCATCTTTTGATCGTAGAAACTTGACCCACGTATATCTTGAATAATCATCGACGACGACTAACACATATCGTTTGGCACTAATACTCTGAGTCTTCATCGGACCACATAGATCAATATGAAGGATTTCCAAAGCTTTGTGTGTGCTAGGCTCGGGTTTTGGTGGGTGAGGAGCTCGTTTCATCTTCCCCTTCTCACAAGCAGTACATAAGTTGTCTTTTTCAAATTTCAGAATTGGTAGACCTATGCCAGTTTTTGTATGTAATAGAAGTTGACATGAGATAATCGTCTATGCTATAACCAACTTTTCTCCAAAGACGCTTTAGACATCAGACATACGTCATTCTTAGGCTTGAGCGTTGATAGGTCAATAGTGTACAGATTGGAATTCCTAGAACCAACAAGAAGCTCATCTCCTCCATCGGTTAGAACTGCACAACGGGTCTTCTTGAAATGGACTTCTAGGTCTTTATCACAAAATTGACCTATACTAAACATATTGTGTCCTAAGCCCTCGACGTAATTGACTTTTGTAATCCTCACATTATCTTTGACAATATCTCCATTACCCAAAATTGGAGAATATTGATCATTTCCAAACTTAACCTTACCATTACCACCATATTTCTCTACATTGTAATAACCAGGTATTTTTCTTTTATTATTTTAAGTTTTATGTTAACTATTTCTTGAGGATAGGAGTCAATAGATAAGTTAATTTGTTAATTGGTAGTTTAGAAGTTTAGATGGTCAAGTGTTAGGAGTTGAGGGTTGAATTGGTACTTATGACCAAACCTTTTTACAAACCGACTCATATTGTATATTAGGATAAGAAATCAGTTTCTAGCAAATCAATTTGAGTGTGTGTGTGTGCAAAATTCGGTCAAGAAGAGAAAGAAGGAGGAAGGGAATTCAAGAAGAAAACTTGTGATTGAGAGTTAATCTTAAGGTAAATCCTTTCAAATCTGGTGGTCTCTTGTTAATTATCTTCTTTGTGTTTGATTCTAGCTAGAAGGTTTTATATGTTCCATAAATTAGCTTCTGATTTCCAATTAGGTTTCTATGAGTTCTTCATAAATTCAAAGTTAGAAGTGGGTTGGTTGCTAAAATTGGTTGATAATGGAGTTTTGGGATTTTGGGATTTTGGGTTTGAAATTGGTAAAATCAATGATTTGGATTTGTTGGTTTTGCTATTGTTATATGTTAGTATTGGTTCTAAAAGGTCTATAGTACTCAAAATATTGATTTGGGGAAATTTAGAACTGATTTGGGAAGGTTTGGGTTTGAGAAAACCTTGGATTTTGGAGAAGAAACTCGTGCAGGTTTTTGGAACAGAGCTCCGCGCCGATGGGTGGCGCCGATGGATCGGCGCCGAGCAGTTGGCGCCGGCTTCTGTTTGGTTTTACAAAAATTTTCTAACTTTTGGCCGTTTTAGTTTAAAGTCGAGGCATCGTTTAGTAAGTTGTCTGAGGTATTGTTAAGGGTATTTGGATGTATAATTAGACAATTTAATACCATCTTATGTGTCAAATTCAAGTTGTTCGGTTTTGACTTGGTTACATTTTAGGAGTGTTTTGGTGAGTTGCTAAGATTGCTATTCATCATAGTAAGTCTTGTATGCATATAGATATGTGATATTCTACCAATGTGAATGTATTACATGATCGGTTATTCCTCGTTAGTGTGGTGTGGACATTTGTGGTATTGCTAATAGTACTGTGTGCAAGTACGGGTGACTTCAAGTTATCATAAGGTGAGTTTTACTTCAAAAGTATTTTACTGGAATACATTTATGTGGTTAAATAAATGGTTGATAAAGTGTATGAATATGTCATACGTGTGTGTGATTATGATGTATTTATATATCATGAATTACGTGAGTATTATATTGGGATATAATACGTGGCCGGGCATAGGACCGGTGTGTTAATTGGCTCGCAACCAATGTATTTGGCCAATGGTGGAGGGATAAGGTGATACGGGTGATATAATTCTTGAATGGTATTTGATATGCGTGTGAAGATTATACAAAAGATTTATTAAAACTAACCGGGATTTCCTCACTAGACTGTTTAGTCTAACCCTCATTTTGTTTTAAAACATGTTTTCCAGGTGGTGATTCGAGTAAAGATCAAGTAGTTAGATAAATGGAGGGATAGCTTTTGTGGAGATGATCATTATGAAATTTTGGATGTTTTGTACCTATAACTTCATCGTTAGTTATTTTGTAACTTAATTATAAAAAAAGGCTTGTATTGTTTTTTTTCTTTTTTTTGTTTTGTTTATATTTAGTCAGACTGTGGGACCCAAGGTGAAACAAGGTGTATCTAGAAGATGGAATATTTACATGAATGAAGGTTATTTGATTATATATGTTGTGGGATGTTACAGATGGTATCAGAGCCCTAGTTTAAGGGATTTAGGTGTTAATATCTATACCTAGACTTAAACTGCATGTGAAGTAGGATGTCCATAATATATTAGAACCTGGGGATGCTAAGTATAAAAAGGGTTGATGGAACAGCATGTAAGGTAATTTCGGGTTACACTTGGCCAGTGTAATTATGATCTTACAGGTACATGTTTGAACCAGAATACCTTGTTATATGGGGTATGTGTTAATGTGTATATTAACCTTGTCTGAATCTACAGAATGGCAAGTGGCACTAGATATCAAAGGGGAGGAAGAGGAGGACAAAGAGGTGGAGGCAGAAATGGGGGTAGGAATCCACCAGGCGGTTCTGAATTTATTACAAGGGATGATCTGATGACGGAAATGGGGAGGTTACAAACAAGTATACAAACTATGTTTAATCAAAGCCGTCACATTGGAACTGGCATACCTGATCCGAATCAAGAAGATGAATTGTTAGTTACTCCTACGGCCTCATCAGTACAAAGGAAGTGTGATTATAAAATGTTTCTAAGTTGTAAACCTCCAACTTATGCGGGAGAAAGAGATCCAGTGAAAGCTATGCGGTGGATAAAAGAGATTGAAGTTGTATTCAAAACCAGTAAATGTGCGGAAGAAGATAAAGTCTTATATGGAACGGCGATGCTGAAGGCGGATGCATTGTATTGGTGGGAGGCTCTCACTGAATCTAAGGGACCAGATGTACGCACTATTATTGCTTGGAATGATTTTGCAACAGCTTTTAAAGGACAATTTTGTCCTCAAGCAGCAGTAAAGCAGTTAGAAGAAGAGTTTATGAATTTGCAACAAGGGAACTTATCTGTAAGAGATTACACAGCTCGGTTCATAGAAAAGTCTAGATTTGCAGAATATTATGTTGCAACGGAAAGGATGAAGATGGATAGGTTTGTTTATGGACTGAATTCAGAAGTTAGAAGATTGACATCTGCAACAAGGCCTACTACCTTCTCAGCAGCAGTTAATGAAGCCGAAAATATAGAGCGGGGCAACAAAAGGGATGTGAATGATAGGGGTATGGGAAAGAGGAAATGGGAAGGACCACAGTATGATCCGAAAAGGTCCAGGTTTCAAAGAAACGATAACCGTCCGCCGTTCCAACCAACGGGAAGACCGTGTCCGAAATGTAATCGTTCTCATCAGGGAAATTGCCAAGTGGAATCTCGGATATGTTTTAAATGTGGGAAAACTGGGCACATTGTTAAATATTGTCCCTTAGCGCGGTTTTGTTATCTATGTAACTCACCGGATCATCTTCAATCGGATTGTCCGCGGGGCAGAATACAACACGGTGGAACTTCAGGGAAACCGGCAACTGTTAGACCAGTAGTTCCAAGGATAGAGCCACCGCGAACAAGGGGTCGTACGTTTCAGATGACAGCTAAAGAGGCGGAGGAAACTCCGGATGTGGTCACAGGTACATTTTTCGTAAATTCTAAACGTGCCAAGGTGTTATTTGATTCCGGTGCAAACCGATCTTTTGTGTCTCCTTCCTTTGCAGATTGTGTGCATTTAAAACCTAAAGTCTTAGATCATGCTATGTTAGTAGATACTGCTAATGATAGACAAGTGTCAGTTAAGGAAGTGTTTGAGAAAGGTGTGATAGATATAGAAGGATGTAAAGTGCCTATACAACTGTTTCCTATAGCATTAATTGAATTTGATGTGGTAGTCGGGATGGACTGGTTAGCCGAGAACCAAGCTAACATTGTATGTGATAAGAAGATTATCAATGTTGTGTTACCTGATAATAGGGCCGTGGTGATTTACGGTGATCGTAAGAACCATCAGTCTAGTCTTATATCTGTGTTAAAAGCCCGTAAGTGCGTCAGCAAGGGTTGTCAGAGTTATATAGCCTATGTGATAGATAGTAGACCTGAGAAGAGTAAGTTGGAAGATATTCCAATTGTGAGTGAGTTTCCTGAAGTGTTTCCCGAAGACTTGAATAGTCTTCCGCCTGTTAGACAAGTAGAGTTCGACATTGACTTGATTCCCGGAGCCACTCCTATTGCTCGTGCACCGTATCGTTTAGCACCTCCAGAAATGAAAGAGATGATGACACAGTTGCAAGAGTTATCCGATAAGGGCTTTATCAGACCTAGTTCTTCGCCATGGGGAGCACCCGTTCTGTTTGTGAAAAAGAAGGATGGTTCGATGAGAATGTGTATTGACTACCGGGAACTGAATAAACGTACGATCAAGAACAAGTACCCGCTACCTAGAATAGATGACCTCTTCGATCAATTGGTGGGAGCTTGTTATTTTTCCAAGATTGATCTCAGATCTGGCTATCATCAACTGAAGGTTAAAGAAGAAGATGTTCTGAAGACTGCTTTTAGAACAAGGTATGGTCACTATGAATTTTTGGTAATGCCGTTTGGGTTGACGAACGCTCCAGCTGTTTTCATGGATTTGATGAATCGAGTATGTAAGCCATATCTCGATAATTTCGTTATTGTATTTATTGATGATATTCTTATATATTCTCGATCCAAAGAAGACCATGCTCAACACCTTCGTTTGGTTCTGGAGTTGCTGAAGAAAGAAAAGTTGTATGCTAAGTTTTCAAAATGTGAGTTTTGGTTACGAGAAGTTCAGTTTCTGGGGCATGTCGTTTCCGAGAAAGGTATACAGGTTGATCCGATGAAAGTGGAAGCAGTTGAAAAGTGGGAACCGCCAAAGACAGCAACGGAGGTACGCAGTTTTCTGGGTTTAGCTGGTTATTACCGAAAGTTCATCAAGGACTTCTCTCGTATCGCGACTCCTCTGACTAAGCTGACTAGGAAGAATCTGAAGTTTGAATGGGAAGCGGAACAGGATGCAGCATTCTGAGTACTGAAAGAGAAATTATGTAGTGCACCGATATTAGCATTGCCTGAGGGTTCTGAAGATTTTGTGGTATACAGTGATGCTTCGAAGTTGGGTTTGGGTTGTGTACTTATGCAGCGGGGAAAGGTCATTGCTTATGCTTCTCGCCAATTAAAAGATCATGAAAGACAGTATCCCACACATGACATGGAGCTTGCTGCGGTAGTTTTCGCGTTGAAGATTTGGAGGCATTATCTGTATGGTACCAAGTGTCAAATTTATACTGATCATAAGAGTCTTCAACATCTTTTCGATCAGAAGGAATTAAACATGAGGCAAAGGAGATGGCTAGAACTAGTGAATGATTATGATTGTGAAATTCTATATCATCCGGGAAAAGCTAATGTAGTAGCTGATGCTTTGAGTCGGCAAGAAAGAAGTGGAACAATAAAAGTTGTTTCATTAAGGGCTGAACTGTTACCGAATATCTTTGATGAATTGCAAAAGTGTCAAATCGAAGCTTGTCAAGAAGAACATTCGAAAGCGGAACGGATAGTGGGATTGTTGGCATTGCTAGTAAAGGATAATCGTGGGTTGTTGTGTATGGAGAACAGGATTTGGGTACCTCGTCTGGGTGGGTTACGTGACTGTGTACTGCAAGAAGCTCATAAATCCCGTTCCTCTATTCACCCAGGTACGAACAAGATGTATAAAGATTTGAAACAGTTTTATTGGTGGCCGGGTATCAAAAGAAGCATTGCTAAGTATGTGGAAGAGTGCAATACTTGTAAAAAGGTAAAAATTGAACATCAAAAGCCGTTTGGTCAATTACAGAAGTTAGAAATACCGATGTGGAAGTGGGAACAGATTACTACCGATTTCATTACAAAGTTACCGAGGACTTCAAAGGGGTGTGATTCTATTTGGGTGATCGTCGATAGGTTGACAAAGTCTGCTCACTTCCTACCGATAAAGGAAACCGATTCGATGGACCGTTTGGCTAAGTTATACATTGATGAAATAGTAACGCGACACGGTGTTCCAATCTCGATTATTTCTGATCGGGATAGTCGTTTCACTTCGAGGTTCTGGAGGAGCTTTCAAAGAGAGTTGGGAACACAGATAAAGTTGAGTACAGCATATCACCCTCAGACAGACGGTCAGAGTGAACGAACAATTCAAACGTTAGAAGATATGCTCCGGGCTTGTATTGTGGATTTTGGAGGATCGTGGGATAAGCATTTGCCGTTGATTGAATTTGCCTACAACAACAGTTATCATTCCAGCATTCAAGCAGCACCGTTTGAAGTATTGTATGGTAGAAGATGTCGAACGCCGCTATGTTGGAGTGAAGTGGGAGAGAAACAGTTAGCAGGACCGGATATAGTTCAGTCAACATCGGATAAGGTTACTCAGATTCGGGAAAGATTGAAGATGGCTCAAGACCGACAGAAAAGCTACGCAGATCGACGCCGGAAACCATTAGAATTTCAAGTTGGGGATTTCGTAATGCTGAAAGTTTCGCCATGGAAAGGAGTCATCCGATTTGGAAGGCATGGAAAGCTTAGCCCGAGGTATATTGGACCGTTTGCAATAACAGAAATGATCGGTGAGGTAGCGTACAGATTGGATCTTCCGCCAGAACTGGGTAGAATTCATAACGCGTTCCACGTATCAAATTTCTGAAAATGTCTGGTTACTCCAGATCAGGCTGTTTCCTTACCAGAGATACAAGTGGATGAAAGATTAAACTATGTTGAGGAACCGGAAGCAATTGTCGATCGCAAAGTTAAAGTGTTGCGGAATAAAGAGATCAGACAAGTGAAAGTACAGTGGAAACATCACAGAGGCCAAGATGCGACATGGGAATTAGAGTCGGAAATGCGAAACAAATACCCTCATCTGTTCATTTAAATGAATTCCGGGACGGAATTCTTTTAAGGGGGAGATGTTGTAATAACCAGGTATTTTTCTTTTATTATTTTAAGTTTTATGTTAACTATTTCTTGAGGATAGGAGTCAATAGATAAGTTAATTTGTTAATTGGTAGTTTAGAAGTTTAGATGGTCAAGTGTCAGGAGTTGAGGGTTGAATTGGTACTTATGACCAAACCTTTTTACAAACCGACTCATATTGTATATTAGGATAAGAAATCAGTTTCTAGCAAATCAATTTGAGTGTGTGTGTGTGTGCAAAATTCGGTCAAGAAGAGAAAGAAGGAGGAAGGGAATTCAAGAAGAAAACTTGTGATTGAGAGTTAATCTTAAGGTAAATCCTTTCAAATCTGGTGGTCTCTTGTTAATTATCTTCTTTGTGTTTGATTCTAGCTAGAAGGTTTTATATGTTCCATAAATTAGCTTCTGATTTCCAATTAGGTTTCTATGAGTTCTTCATAAATTCAAAGTTAGAAGTGGGTTGGTTGCTAAAATTGGTTGATAATGGAGTTTTGGGATTTTGGGATTTTGGGTTTGAAATTGGTAAAATCAATGATTTGGATTTGTTGGTTTTGCTATTGTTATATGTTAGTATTGGTTCTAAAAGGTCTATAGTACTCAAAATATTGATTTGGGGAAATTTAGAACTGATTTGGGAAGGTTTGGGTTTGAGAAAACCTTGGATTTTGGAGAAGAAACTCGTGCAGGTTTTTGGAACAGAGCTCCGCGCCGATGGGTGGCGCCGATGGATCGGCGCCGAGCAGTTGGCGCCGGCTTCTGTTTGGTTTTACAAAAATTTTCTAACTTTTGGCCGTTTTAGTTTAAAGTCGAGGCATCGTTTAGTAAGTTGTCTGAGGTATTGTTAAGGGTATTTGGATGTATAATTAGACAATTTAATACCATCTTATGTGTCAAATTCAAGTTGTTCGGTTTTGACTTGGTTACATTTTAGGAGTGTTTTGGTGAGTTGCTAAGATTGCTATTCATCATAGTAAGTCTTGTATGCATATAGATATGTGATATTCTACCAATGTGAATGTATTACAGGATCGGTTATTCCTCGTTAGTGTGGTGTGGACATTTGTGGTATTGCTAATAGTACTGTGTGCAAGTACGGGTGACTTCAAGTTATCATAAGGTGAGTTTTACTTCAAAAGTATTTTACTGGAATACATTTATGTGGTTAAATAAATGGTTGATAAAGTGTATGAATATGTCATACGTGTGTGTGATTATGATGTATTTATATATCATGAATTACGTGAGTATTATATTGGGATATAATACGTGGCATAGGACCGGTGTGTTAATTGGCTCGCAACCAATGTATTTGGCCAATGGTGGAGGGATAAGGTGATACAGGTGATATAATTCTTGAATGGTATTTGATATGCGTGTGAAGATTATACAAAAGATTTAATAAAACTAACCGGGATTTCCTCACTAGACTGTTTAGTCTAACCCTCATTTTGTTTTAAAACATGTTTTCCAGGTGGTGATTCGAGTAAAGATCAAGTAGTTAGATAAATGGAGGGATAGCTTTTGTGGAGATGATCATTATGAAATTTTGGATGTTTTGTACCTATAACTTCATCGTTAGTTATTTTGTAACTTAATTATAAAAAAAAGGCTTGTATTGTTTTTTTTCTTTTTTTTAGTTTTGTTTATATTTAGTCAGACTGTGGGACCCAAGGTGAAACAAGGTGTATCTAGAAGATGGAATATTTACATGAATGAAGGTTATTTGATTATATATGTTGTGGGATGTTACATACATAATTATCAAGCAGTTCCTTTCTTCCAATCATGTGCTTTGAGCAACCAGAATCCAAATACCATACATGACTGGGCTGCAAAAAGGAAATTAGATGGTTTTAGGTACCCATTTCCAAATGGGTCCTTTCTGATTAGTAGGTTTGGATTTGACATCATGTTTTCTATAACTGGTGTTAAAGTAATCATTTGAATAAAACCAACTGTTATAATCATATTTGCAGATAAAATCATCCACACCATAAGAAGAACAACAAATTTGATCACGTGCCAAATTCATATGTTGTCACATTGAATAAACCTTGTAAGGAATTACAAGTTTTGGTCTTTTGCCAACATCATAATTGCAAACATTTGAAACAAAATTGTTTTTCTTGGAATTTAAAACAGCGTGGGATGATTTGATCTGGGCCACATCCTGTGTGGACTCCTTTATTCTCCACTCTAGAGGCGTGTTGTTTCTCAAATAACGATCTGAAATACCAGAAAGATAGGAGTTGTAAGCTTTGGAATTCTGAGCTTGAAAAGAATTATTTTGTTTCTTTCTTTTTGTTTTTCTTTTCTTTTTCTGTAATGATTGTTTTGATTTAGATTTAGAATAATAATCATTAGCAGAAATTTTCTCAGCTGATTTAGAAGATTCACCCTTAAAGAAAATCTTCTTAGGTGCTTCTTCTTTGATTATAAAATCTCTGTGATCTGGAAGCTTTGCGTTAAAGTCAAATTGAACAGTAGTTTCTTGTGCTTGTTTATTCCTCCCATCACAAATAATCTCGATATCACAATCGTACTGTCTATCTAATGAAGTAGGAAAGATACCATAAGACTTCAGATAGAGAAATTCATTTTGTTCCTTTTCAAAAGCTTTTTCTTCATCTATATAAAAATGCATCTCAGGAGAAGCTTTAACAAATTGACTTTCCAAATCCCAAGATTCAGAATCATCTTGGTCATCAACTGTCAAACTCCTGAAAACAGTATTTCCCATGAAAGCTTTACATGAGGAAATATCTGAATCTGAAGAATGCTTTTCTTTTGGAACTTTTTCTTCAGATACTTCCTCAAGTTTTGTTTTCATTTCTTTTAAACTTTCCGAAAACACTGTGATCATAACTTCCTTTTCGATCTCAAAAGCAAGTTTCTCGTCAATTCTGACTTCTTTTTGATCTTGCTTTCGAGGTGCATGATAACGCCACTTTTTGGTGTTATTTTCGGTCCTAAAACCAATGAGATTGGCTTGTATTTAAGCAAAGAAGCGGAATTTTACGCTTTATTTAGTGAAATGTGCAGGTTATTTAAAAGGCAGTAATCATCGAGAAAAGAAGCTAAAAAGAGCCCAAAAAGAGCCAAAACGAAGCCCAACGGAAGCCCGAGATCCAAGCCAAAGACTCGCACCCGAACCAGGACCCGATACTGACCCAGATGCCATTCAGAAAAGCGGGCGACTTGCCACGCGACTTTCAAGTCGCGTGACAGGTTGCCTAACCCTCTGTTTGCACGAATTTCAGCTATTTTATTCCGGATATTAGGTCATTCTCGATACACCTCGCACACGATGAACGACAGACGACTTGGGGGCGATTTCTGGAGACTTTTCGGAGCTTTTGGAGCGACGAGAGAGGGTCAAACGAGGAGGAATTCACGACGTGACGCGAATTAGAGCCGGGAAAAGGGAGTTTATCACTACATCTTTCACGTTCACATTAATCATGTTTACATACAGTTTTTCATCCCCTTTTCTTGCGTTTTTGTCCCCCAACATCATGAACTAATCTTTAGATGTTGGGGGTTGGAATGAATTCGATTTAAGTGTACAAACATGTGATTAGTGACTTTTACCAGTTTTTCCTATTTTAATGAAGCATGTGATTTCGTTTTTAATGCTTTTGTGAATTTGGCCAATTTACACTTGATTTGTTATGAACAATTAAGTTCGAGAGAATTAATTGTTAATCTAGAACTAAGAAATTGCACGCCTAAGGTGAGAAAGGAGATAGAGATATTCCGAGTAAGCCTTAGTCCCATTAAAATCTTGAGCTTAATGTGTTTTGAATTCCATAGGTGAGATCGAGAGATAAACTTCTGCTTTTCAAGATAAAACCCGTTGTTGCTTGAAAGAGAACAACGGTGATTTTTACAAGATTGGGTATTCATTATACGGAATAACTGGTAATTGTTGCGAGTTAAGTGTTTGTATACGAAGTTCTTAGGATTTCCAACCCTCAACTGTTTCCTCTATCAAAGTTTCTTAAGCTGTCTACTGTCTTGTGTTGATTTATTTTAGTTGCATTTGATTTGTTAAACCAACCACTCCAATTTCGATAGTTCAGTTAATAGAGTTTATAGTAATTGTGATACTTAGTTCCTAGTTCATGTGGATTCGATACTCGTACTTCCGTACGTATTACTTGATTTCGACACCGTACACTTGCGGTTAGATTTAGGGGGGTGATACCCGCCTATCAAGTTTTTGGCGCCGTTGCCGGGGAACTAGTTGCAACTGATAGCACTACCAGCTATAAGCGCTATTACATTGAACAAGTTTTTTTATTTTTTGCTTTGTTCCATCACTTTCAGTTTCTGGATCACTAATCGTGCTTACTTTCTTTTCAGGTACTCATTGGTTTATGCCAAGGACGACCTGAGGGAAGGAAATCGAACAATTTGATCCGGAGATCGAGAGAACCGTCCTCCGAATACGCCAAGAGACCAAAGCCAAGAGACATCTAAAGATGGGTGACGAAATACCCGTCAATAGACCACCTATCAAAAATCCACCTCCTCCTCCTGAGCAACGCCCTATGAAGTCGTTTGCCAATCCGAATGTGGCAGCGGCACGCATAGGCATTCAAGCACCTGCCACTGCGGAAAACTCTTTCGAGCTTAAACCGAGTACCATCGTGATGGTACAACAAAACCAGTATGGAGGAGCACCGACAAAAGATCCGCATGCACATCTCTGGGCATTTGAGAGGATTTGCAACACATTCAAGATTAATGGGATGGAAGAGGATGCCATCAAGCTGAGGCTGTTCGGCTTTTCACTCAAAGGTAGGGCCGAAACATGGACCGGGAGTATCCAACCGAATTCGATCACTACCTGGGCACAACTGAAAGCTGCTTTTCTTCAGAAGTTTTTCCCACCAAGCAGAACCGCCCAACTTATGGCGGAAATCACACACTTCGCTCAATGGGAGCAAGAGACCTTATATGAAGCTTGGGAAAGATACAAATATATGATCAAGAAGTTCCCTTACCATTGATTACAAGGTTGGGTCATCATCCAAACGTTCTTTGGAGGCCTTCACCCGCAATTCAAGAATGATATCACTGCTGCAGCGGGTGGAGCATTAATGGAGAAATCATATGAAGAAGCTGTCACATTGATCGAGAACTTGGCCGAACACAATTTCTCTACTCCATGATCAGCTGTTAGAAGAGTTGCAAGTATTCAAGAGTCGGATGAGCTGAAAGAAATAAAGTCTCAACTAGCTGCGATCACAAGCCATTTGAAAGGGGGTATTCCACAAGAACCCGAGCAAGTCCAGTTCTTACAGAACCGGAACAAGCAGCCGAGGAACGACCCATTCTCGAATACCTACAATGAGGGGTGGAAGAAGCACCCGAACTTCTCATGGAGTCAACCCGGTCAACAACCAGGTAATTCTTCTAACTTTTCCAATTCGTCTAATGCTAACAATGTTTACCGTCCTCCAGGTTATAACCAAAGGAATCTCAATGTGGGACCATCTATGGAGAAGAAACCGGGGCTGGAATACATGATGATGAAGTTCATGACCAAGATGGACAGCACGGTTGGAGAGTTAGCGAGCACGGTTAGCACAGTCAAGGCGGCAACTGATCAGAACACCGCATCGATCAAGATCCTCGAAAGGCAAGTGGGGCAGATTTCGGAAGCCCTACAAAACCGACCTCCCGGAACATTCCCGAGTATGACCGAAAAGAAACACCGGGAAGAATGTAATGCCATTTATCTGAGAAGTGGCAAGGAGCTGATCGAGGAGCCTACACGAGAACCGCCATCAAAGGAAACCGAGCCTAAAGAGAAAGAGGTTGTAGATGTAGATGAGTTGGAGGCAGATGAAGAGGGGGTTATTGAAGAGAGCTCAAAGAGTGAAGGGAAGAAGAAAGAGCAGTCCACCACGGCAAAGCAAACACCGGTCAAGCCGCTAGTCCCGAAAGTGCCATATCCGAATAGGCTTAAAGCCCAAAGGGAGGATCTCAATTTTTCTAAATTTCTTGAAATGTTTAAGAAATTACATATTAACATCCCTTTTGCAGATGCGTTGGCACAAATGCCCCCATATATGAAGTTCATGAAAGAGATTTTATCCAAGAAGAGGGCGATCGATCACCAGTCCACCGTTGCACTTACTGAAGAGTGTAGCGCGATCATCCAGAACAAGCTTCCCCAGAAGCTGAAAGATCCAGGGAGTTTTTCGATCCCTATTCAAATTGGGGAGCTTAATTTCGATAAGGTATTATGTGATTTAGGAGCTAGTATTAATTTAATGCCGTTATCTGTTTTCAGGAAACTCGGATTGGGAGAGGTGAAGCCGACATATATGACGCTTAAACTCGCGGATCGATCGATCGTGTACCCGTATGGAGTGGTAGAGGATGTGCTAATCAAGGTCGGCAAGTTCTACTTCCCGGTGGACTTCGTGGTGCTAGACGTCGATGAAGACATAGAAGTCCCGCTGATTTTGGGAAGATCTTTTCTAGCCACGAGTAGAGCCTTAATTGACATGGAAGAAGGAGAGATGACTCTAAGGGTTGGTAATGAGAGAGCGGTATTCAAGATGTTCGAGAGTGGAAAGCGTAGAGACGAAGATGGCAAAGGAGAGCCAGATGAGGGAGAATCCGTGAAAAACCGCAAGTGTGGGCGATTCGATTCCGTGGATACCGAGCCAAGTTGAGATCCACATAGTCGTGCCATGACTTTAACTACGGCGCTGGGTGGGAGGCAACCCACCGAGGTTAGTTTTCTTTTTAATTTCCAGTTTTTGAGTGTGTTCTTAGTTACGAAAAACAATAAAAATGAAAAAAAAAAGAAAAATAAAAAAAAATAGCTGAAACAGGGACTTACGCGGCTTGTGTCGCGGCCTACAAACCGCGCGCCAAGTCGCGGGGTGTTCTGTTTGTTTCCTGGAACAGTGGGTTACGCGGCTTGTGTGGCGGCCTACAAACCGCGCGCCAAGTCGCGGGGTGTTCTGTTTGTTTCCTGGAACGGTGGGTTACGCGGCTTGTGCCGCGGTTTCCAAACCGCACGCCAAACCGCGCGGCTCCCCTATTTCTGTTTTCGTGCTTAGTTTTCTTTTCTTGCTTTGTGTGTTTCGTTCCTTGCTTTCGTTCGTCTTTTGCTTTGATTTCTTTGTTTTCTGTGTGTGTCCTCCCTTTTTCTCCGATATCTCTCGTCCGAGGTCGCCCCAATCTTTCAAGAGAATTTTCTCCGTCCGGGCAAACAGGTACGTTCTAAACTCTGTAGTTAACTAGTGGTGTATGATGTTTTGTGTTCCTATTAGTTAACGAGATGCAACAAACCTAAGTTTCACTTAGGTTTGGGGTGCCTCATATTTTCAAACATCTACACACTCACTTTTAACCCTGTGCAAACCTCGGTTTCACCGAGGTTTGGGGTTGGCTTTTGTTTTGACAAACCTAGGCTGCGGCCTAGGTTTGGGGTGGCCACAGTTTAATGAGAATAGCTCTTTGATGCTTGTGCTTAAATGTTATGTCTTGCTTGTTTACTACCTGTAATAACCGCACAACGATACTTGTCTTAGTATCGCCTACGCCGACACTTGCATATTGGGGACAATGTGTGGGTAAGGTTTGGGGTTGGCTAATCGGGCCCACGTTTATGCACGTAGATTTCCCGCACCTCTGCATGCTTAGATCGCAATAGCTAAATTTTTTGTTTTGAATGATTAAGACCGACTATTGTGGGGAGAATCTCGTGATAGTGACGTGACCACTAGGGAAGGACCGAGAAAGGACATGACTAGGGACATTAGTGGAGACCACCCAATAGTGAGTTTTGAGCCTAAAAGACGTCTTTCATTTCGAGGGATTCATACACGAAAATCGTATACACTTTTTTGAGTTCCTTGTCGTGAATACAGAATGATCTCGCTGTATTATTGTATTGAGTAGCAAAGACGACCATCAGGATATTAGGTAAGGGTGTAGTAGACCATTTCGTGTGGACCTTAAGAGATGATTCCAGGCATTGTGTGTTTTGTTTAACCCTGTTTTTAGCTATCGTACCTTTTTACCCATTTGTGTGTAACCATAAACCTTTTTGAAGCCAAACACTCACCTTGTTCGTTCCTAAACCCACCAGTTAACCAATAGCCATTAAACCTTAGCTAACCATTATCCGAAAGTGTGTCAATCTGAGTGGTAAGGAATAACGAGAAGATAAAGCGGAAAAGAAGGAATACATGCCAGTCATGAAAATAAATAGAAAAGAGGGCCAATGCATCCCCAATCGAATAAAGAGGACCAATGAAGTCCCAAGTTAAAAAAAACAGTAGTTAAATAGTTTCTGCAGCAGCTAAATAAGAGAGTCAAAGCGACTCCAGTAGTGATAAAGAGGGCCAAAAGATAGAATGTGAAGAAAGTTCATAACTGCTAATTTTGACACACCGAGGATCTTTGTTCCCTCTTACCCTTCGTTTCTTAGCCATAACCCTGACCCCATTACAACCCTTGTAAGACCTGGATGTTCTTTTGGAAAATGTGATTAGGGTATACGACCACCTTTACTGGTATTCCCTGTCTTGCTACTCGATTCCTTTATGAGATCAACTTTTTGGACATTTGTGCGTCTTTCAATAGAGTTGTCATGTAATATTCGAGTATTCTTGTACATAAATTCTTATACATGACAACATGTGCGATAACTGATAAGTGCATATTTCGACATACATTTTACATCAAATCTCCCGTTTTTACTATTGGTTAATGCTTAAAATATCCCGATTTGTTTAGTTTCATATTTTATTGTTTATAAATTAAGTTTATTTGTTTTAAGTTGTTTTCAATGCTTTCTAGGTGTTTTATATGTGAGAAGGTTGCAACGAATCAGAATCGGGATCGCTGAACGGAAAAACGAGCAAAAACGAGAAAACGGTGAAAACTGGCAGATTTGCGCAACTGTGTCGTTTTAACCATAACTTACTCGTCCAACCTCCGTTTGAAGCGATTCAGGATGTTCCGGAAAGCCAAGACACAGATGAACAATCTTCATGTTTTGCGTTTTTACAAAACAATCTGACCTCGAAGTCGACAGCAGTGTGCTGGAAAGTTTCAAAGTTGGTAATCATTGATGCAGTGTGAACGTATCTGATTTTTGGCGGCTTCTTGAAGCTCTAGGCTAATTTTATCTAACTTTTGGGTGTTGTTTGGGCCTGTATTTCCACTGATATACTGTTCAAGAGCTGACCTATGACCACCCTTATGATTTATGAGCTCTATAAATAGAACCCGTTGGTTATAGTTGAAGGGCATCCCTTCACATCACATTTCTATCATCTTTTGCATTCCTTTCCTGTTTTGAAGAGCAAAACACAGCAATATTTCTCCATCATTTTATGATACATTTTGTAATCTTTTTTCTATTTTCATTTGTTAAGTTATGAGTAGCTAAACTCTTATTTCTAGTGATGAGATTATAGCTAGTTCTTTTATGAATATTGTTGAGACTTGATTTGCGTTTAATATCAGTTTGATTTCATTTATATAATCTTTGTTTGAAATATATTCCTCATTTGTGGATCTTTGATTTAAGAAGGATCCCTTGAATCCTATCATCCCATCTTGAATCGCTAGTTGGGATTTAGAATACGTAATCGTTCTTAATTTCAAGTTAGTAGCAAACAATGCATCAATTGAATTAATCGATTGATTTGTATGATAGGGTTGTATAATCTAGTATAAATGATCGGGCTTCTGGTCATTAGTTAGGACCGGTGTTTGTTTACTTTTAATGCAATTGGTAGGATAAATTTGAGTTCGTAACCAAATTTAGCTTAATCAATTAGGAACTAGTTCACCGAGCTTCTCGTACTAGTTTAATCGTAAGAACAAACGGAGTGTTTGGCGCATGTCAATACTTACGGCCGGTCTGAAATTAGTTGTGAAAAATATGTTTTTTCATGTCAATGATACAAGATTTCATAAAGAACCGGTTATACTCATCACTAGGTTTTGTCCTTATTATTATTTCACCTTAATTCGATTTTGTGTCTAGCTTAATCCACAAACTTCAAAACCCCCCCATTTTTATTATTTGTTTTAAAAGAACATTGCATGACAACGTCTTGGATCTACAATTAACACCGAGTCCCTGAGGAAACGGCCCTACTTATCACTATCACAATTATTTGTGTTTAGAGGTAATAGGCTAACACTTATAAATCTCTTATTATTTGTCGGATTCGACACCCGTCAAATTTTTGGCACCGTTGCCGGGGAACGAACCCGGGTCACCCGCGTGACAGGCGGGAATACTTACCACTATACTACAACGACGCCAACGGCGCCAAATTTTTGACAGATGTCGAATCCGTCAAAGAATAATTATTTATTTTCTAACTGTTCCAAAATCACAATAAATTGTAATAGTGGTAAGTCAGGTCGATTCCACAGGGATTGGATGTGAATGATGTTAATTCTTACGTTTTATATAAAAGGGGGGGGGGGGTTGGATTTAGAATTTTAAACTAAATATAAATAATAAAAACTGGCAATAATAAAAACGACAAGGAGTGTAAACCTTGATTGGACTGTGTATCATGGACTTGTTTACAAAAGCATTTTCTCATTTTATTCTAGATTGGCCGTAAGTGTCGACATGCGCCAAACACTACGTTTGTTCTTATTTATTAAACTAGCATGAGAAGCTCGATGACTAGTTCCTAATTGACTAAGCTATGTTTGGTTACGAACTCAAACTTAACCTGTCAATTGCATTAAAAGTAAACAAACACCAATCCTAACTAATAATCGAACGCTCGATCATTTAAGCTAGATTATACAATTCTACAATACGAAACAATTAATACGATTAATTGTTGTGTTGATTTACCACTTCATAAAACATGGAACAATTGCGTATTCCACATCTTATGTAGCAATTCATGATTATGTTAATTGATAAAAGAGATCTTGCTTAAATCAATAACCTAACAATGACATAAACTTTAAAAACAAGAATTGCACAAATAGAAACCAAATGATATTAAACATTAACAAGTCTCAACACAATCCTAATCAAAAGGTTACACACTAGAATATATATATTAACTAGGAAAACAAATACAAGATACGTGTTGTTGTTGCTCTCCAAAACAAGAACTAGAAACTAGACAAATGATAGAAATGTGATATGATGAGATATCATGGGATTATTTTCAACTACAACCAAGGGTCTTCTTTTATAGGCTATGGATCACAAGGGGTAGGTGAAGGTCAGCTATGGAGCAGTATCTCCATGGAAATGCAGATCCAAATAACACCAAAAGCTTCCAGAAGCCGCCAAAAATCAGATATGTTCACAATGCATCAATGATTACCAACTTTGAAACTTTCCAGCACACTGCTGTCGACTTCGAGGTCAGATTCGATCCAGAATGACTCCGAATTTGTAAAAACGCAAAACAAGAAGATTGTTCATCTGTGTCTTGGCTTTCCGGAACATCTTGAATCGCTTCAAACGGAGATCGGACGAGTAAGTTATGGTTAAAACGACACAGCTGCGCAAATCTGCCAGTTTTCACCGTTTTCTCGTTTTGCTCGTTTTTCAGTTCAGCGATCCCGATTCTGATGCGTTGCAACCTTCCTCACATATAAAACACCTAGAAAGCATTAAAAACAACTTAAAACAAACAAACTTAATTTATAAACAATAAAATACTAAACATAATATATCGGGTATTTTAAGCATCTAATTAATAGTAAGACTAGGGAAATTTGATATAAAATATATGTCTAAAATGGCACATATCAAATATCCCCACACTTAGATCATTGTCCGTCTCGGCAATGACTTAAGTTAGCATGTAGTGATCAAAATGAATCAAACGAGAGTGTTAACTAATATAGCATGTCATGAATTTGAGATTTGCAACTTAGCATCAATTATAGCACATATCAAATAAAATAGACGTAAGCTAATCTCGAGAATTCTCACGAATTGGAAGAATTAAAACAACACTCTATTCACTCTTGGGTTAAAGTATATCACTCAAAAAACCTTACTACACTAGTATATATCTACTAAAAACTTGAAAAGTCTCTCACTCTTCACTACCTGGATAAAACACATGCGTATAAATCAAAAGGACTTTTTAGGGTTGTAATGTAGAACAAGGCTTTGGTTAAGGTAGGGATTTATTTAGGAAAAGTGGTTAAGGACCGTACACAAAGGGAGAAATTGATTTTTTTAAACATGGAACTTTAATTTCCACAAAGGGTTTCACATTTGTATCTTTGAAGCACAATTCCCTTTTAATGATAGGGGATTTAGATTAAACGCTTATGATCAACCATATCATTAGTTCCGTCGTCGTTTTTATTTCTTTTATTGACGACATATATTTTTCTTTTGATTTTTCTTTTCCGCTCTTTCTTTTCTTTTCCCAACATATAATTTGTATACTTCAAGCATACGGGACATCGGAATCTCTATTGGTGGTTGGTTGGGTGGGTTGTGTTTGGTTTATAAAGTGGGTGACAAAGAAATAGGCTAAGGCTCAAAGTGGTGTTCAAAGGGAATTTATAACATAAAAGGGTAGGCTTAAGGTTTAATTGGCTAAAATAAAATTTATCAAATGATGGCCTTTATCATATTTATTAGCATGTAAATATCATGTAATCTTAAGGAGAGACAAATCAAATTCTAGAGATACACAACTAGGCGTGACGTAATCACACAAGAAATGAATTCGAGACTAATTTAGAATGTTTAGTCTAATAGGCTCAAAGTCTCACGATGTTATAGGTAGTTCTCAAGATTAGCAAAAGTCTAACTTAACCGGTATGCTACCACAAATCGACGTTGCTATCAATCAAATTCAATCATGCTATATATGTATCCAAACTCATTGTCATCAACTATTTAGGCTCATTAAAACATGCTAACATATTACCCAAAACGAACAAAAATCCACATTTAAGCACAGAAATAAAAATTTTGCAAAAAAATTTTACAAAATTTTTACCCTTAAAATACCCCTAAAATAGACACAACAAACACACTTAATTATTCTTTGACGGTGCTTGTACTTTTACTTCGGATCCTTTATTCTTGGTATCGTCATCTTTTACCTCCTTTTCACCCGAAGCGGATGCCTTGACCTCTAACTCTTCTTCTTCCTCAGTTACCTTCTTATTCCCTTTGATATTATCTTCGAGTTCTTTTCCACTCCTCAAAGCGATGGCACTTACATTTGCATTCGGGTTGGTCTCCGTTTGGGAAGGCAACTTTCCTTTGTTCGCCAATTGGCCAACGGTGGCCCGGAGATCTTGAATGCTCGCTTGTGTATCCTGCTGGAATTTTGCCATGTTAGCAGCCATAGTTTTAACTACATCTTCTAATGACATACCTGAGCTATTGGGAGCTTGAGATAGCTCGCTCAAGAGTACAAGCTCGACGATGATTTTGCAGAATTGGTATCTTGGATGGAAAGAGGGCGAGAACCAAAGCGAAGGTATGAAGTCCCTAAAATAGAATTGTCATTATCTCAAACTAGACTTCTACCTTCTGTTGAGCAGGCACCCGAGCTAGAGTTGAAGCCGTTGCCGAATCACTTAAAGTATGTCTACTTGGGAGCCAAGGAGACCCTTCACGTGATCATTTCCGCCACTTTGTCACCTAAGGAGGAAGATGAGCTGGTTGAGGTGTTGAAAGAGCATAAGAAAGCGATCGGATGGACCATAGCCGACATCAAGGGTCTTAGTCCCTCGCTATGCCAACACAAGATTTTATTAGAAGATGAGTACAAACCCTCTCGGGAAGCGCAGCGAAGGTTGAACCCACCTATGATGGATGTGGTTAAGAAGGAAATATTGAAGCTCTTAGACGCCGACATGATCTACCCAATATCCGATAGCAAGTGGGTAAGCCCGGTCCAGGTAAGCCCTAAGAAATCCGGCATTACTGTGGTAGAGAATGCCGACGGTGAGTTGGTGCCCACTCGTGTTCAAAACGGGTGGAGGGTATGTATGGATTATCGTAAATTAAATGCATCAACTAGGAAAGATCATTTCCCGCTTCCTTTCATAGATCAAATGTTAGAACGATTAGCGGGTCGCACTCACTATTGTTTTTTGGATGGTTATTCAGGTTTCCATCAAATACCAGTGGCAAGAGAAGACCAAGAAAAAACCACATTCACATGTCCCTTCGGTACATTCGCCTACCGACGGATGCCTTTCGGTCTTTGCAATGCACCGGCGACCTTCCAAAGATGTATGGTAAGTATTTTTTCTGATTATGTTGAGAATATCATCGAGGTTTTTATGGATGACTTCACAGTCTATGGTGATTCGTTTAGTGAGTGTTTAGATAACTTGACCAAAATTTTAAAAAGGTGCATTGAAACTAATTTGGTTTTGAATTTTGAGAAATGCCACTTTATGGTCAATCAAGGTATAGTACTTGGACATGTTATCTCGGAAAGGGGTATAGAGGTTGACAAAGCAAAAATCGATGTCATAAAATCCTTGCCTTACCCCTCGAGTGTTAGGGAGATCCGTTCTTTTCTTGGCCACACAGGTTTTTACGGCATTTCATCAAAGACTTTTCCAAGATCACTCGCCCCCTATGTGAGCTTTTACAAAAAGAGGTAGACTTTGACTTCAACGAGGTATGTAAAAGTTCATTTGATTTATTGAAAGACATGCTTACTTCTGCCCCTATCATCCAACCGCCCAATTGGCAATTACCATTTGAAATCATGTGCGATGCTAGCACTCATGCGGTTGGAGCGGTATTAGGACAGAAGGATGGTAAGGACTCTCATGTTATTTACTATGCATCACGATCACTTGATAGTGCACAATGCAACTACTCGACCACCGAGAAGGAGTTGCTAGCGGTTGTTTTTGCTTTAGAAAAGTTTAGATCTTATTTGCTAGGCACTAAAGTGATTGTGTTTTCTGACCATGCAGCCTTAAAGTACTTGCTCAAAAAGAAGGATGCAAAGCCGCGATTAATTAGGTGGATTCTCCTACTCCAAGAGTTCAACTTGGAGATAAGGGATAAGAGTGGAGCTGAGAATCTTGTAGCCGACCACCTTAGCCGGCTAGTGTTGGATGAAGAGTCAAAACCGATCGCTGATGAATTTCCAGATGAACACCTTTTCTCCATCTCGGAAGAAACCCCCTGGTATGCCGATATCGTCAATTACCTGGTCTCAAGGACCTTTCCAGGTGAGTTGTCTAGAACCGAAAGAGAGAAAATTAAGAGAGAGGCTCGTTTTTATATGTGGGACGAGCCATATTTGTGGAAACATTGTCCGGACCAAGTGATCCGACGATGTGTGCCCCAAGGGGAGTTTCAATCTATTCTACAGTTTTGTCACTCCGAGGCTTGTGGGGGCCACTTTGGCCATAAACGAACCTATAGAAAGATCCTTGAATGTGGTTTTTATTGGCCATCCCTTATGCGAGACTATTATCGTTTTTGTAAGAGTTGCACAAGATGCCAGATGACGGGAAACATTAATTCTCGAAATCAAATGCCCCAATTCCCCATGCTAGTATGCGAGATCTTTGATGTTTGGGGCATGGATTTCATGGGACCTTTTCCCTCATCTTGTGGTAATCTATATATTATTTTGGTCATTGACTATGTCTCAAAATGGGTTGAGGCAAAGGCCACTCGAACAGATGACTCACGTGTTGTTGCAGATTTTGTCAAATCTCATATATTTTCTAGGTTCGGGACGCCAAAAGCCATCATTAGTGATCGAGGCACCCATTTTTGCAACAAGGCCATTGGCGCTCTTTTCAAGAAGTATGGGGTTATCCACCGCATCTCAACCGCCTATCATCCACAGTCTAACGGGCAAGCCGAGGTATCTAATAGAGAGATCAAGTCCATTTTGGAGAAGACTGTGAACCCCAATCGGAAAAATTGGAGTTTAAGGCTCAATGACGCCTTGTGGGCTTATCGTTCGGCCTACAAGACGCCTATAGGTATGTCTCCTTTCCGGTTAGTGTACGGTAAGCCTTGCCACCTCCCGGTGGAATTAGAGCATAAGGCTTATTGGGCGGTGAAGACAAGTAATATGGACTTAGACGAAGCGGGAACGCATAGGAAACTACAAATTCAAGAATTGGAGGAGATAAGGAACGACGCCTATGAGAACGCTCGCATTTATAAAGCAAAAGCTAAGGCGTTCCATGATTCACGCATATCATGTAAGTCGTTCACAAAAGGTCAGAAAGTTCTTCTTTACCACTCTAGATTGAAATTATTTCCCGGTAAATTAAGATCCAGATGGATAGGACCTTTTGTGGTTATTAATGTTTTTGAGCATGGTGCAGTCGAAATCCAAAGTCTATCTACAGGGCAGATTTTTAAAGTTAATGGCCATAGACTGAAGCCGTTCTATGAGGGGTTTGATGGAGGGGACTTAGAAAGGGTAGCTTTAGACACGCCAAGCTACAATGAATGAACTAAATGGGTTCTAGCCAAAGACGGTAAAGAAAGACGCTGCGTGGGAGGCAACCCACAGATTTCAGTTTCTTGTTTTGTGTTATTTTGTTGCTTTGTATTTGTGTTCCCTTGTTCTCAGGTTCCACACTCTAAAAAGATATGCCCATCGTCACCAATTCATGCATTGGAGGATCACTCATTAAATCAGGGGAGTTTTCTGCTTTCCCTCTTCTTTTCATGTTTAGAGTGTCCTTTACTAATTGAATACATTGAGGACAATGTGTGAATTAAGTGTGGGGGTGGGATATATTCGATTTTGAGTTGAGCTTGCTTCATTTTGGGTTTGTTTTATGGGTATTTTAAGGGTAAAATTTTTGTAAAATTTTTGCAAAAATTTTATCTTTAGCGCTTAAATGTAGATCTTCGTTCGTTTTAGGTGATGTGTTAGCATGTTTATGAGCCTAAATTGTTGATGATGACGAGTTTGAACACGTGTATAGCATGATTGAGATTGATTGATAGCGCTTAGAGTCGATTTGTGGTAGTATACCGATTAAAGTTAGACATTTGATAATCTCTTGAACAAGCTTAAACACCGTGAGACTTTGAGCCTATTAGACTAAACATTTAAATTAGTCTCGAATTCATTTCTTGTGTGATTACGTCATGCCTAGTTATGTACCTCTAGAACTTGATTTATCTCTCCTTAAGACTACATGATACTACATGCTAATAAATATGATAAAGGCCATCATTTCCTAATTTTTATTTTAGCCAATTAGCCTTAAGCCTACCCTTTTATGTTATAATTACCCTTTTGCATGCCACTTTGAGCCTTAGCCTATTTCTTTGCCACCCACATCATAAACCAAACCAAACACGACTCACCCGACCAACCACCAATAGAACGATTCCGACATCCCATATGCTCGAAAGCGGAAACATATGTTGGGAAAGAAAAGAAAGAGAGAAAAAGAAAATCAAAAGAAATATGTGAAAGTGTATCGTCAAGAAAGAAATAAAACAAGACGATGGAAAAATTGATGATATGGTTGATTATAAACGTTTAATATTTATCACCTATCATTGAAAGGGAAATGTGTTTCAAGATAAAAATGTAAGTCCCTTGATTGAAAGAAATTTTCATTGTCAAAGAATCGATTCCTCCATTAGCGTATGGTCATTAGCCACTTTTCCCAAATAAATCCCCACCTTACCTGTTGGGAACTGAAGATATGCTAAGTATGGTTAGTACTGCCAGAACAACATTACTACTGCCAGATCAAGTTAGTACTGCTAGTTCAATGTTAGTGCTGCCAGAACAAAGTTAGTGCTGCCAGAACAAAATTAATACTGCTGAACAAAGTTAATGCTGCTGGTATATTACTAATGCTGGAATATTATTAATACTGCTTATGTGAGGTTAGTACTGCTTGTCAGAATTACTACTGCAAGTCAAAGTTAGTACTGCTGGTGCATATCGAATATCTGTTAGTACTGCTCGTGACTTAATACTGCTGGAGATTGTTAGTACTGCTCATGAAGAATGAAGGTTAATACTGCTGAGTTCGTTAAGTTTGGTATGCGATACTTTTGGAGACAAAGAAGGAATTGATCAAGATATGTTTAACGAAGACTTAGAAGATCAAGTTACTTTTTGATAGTTATCTTGTAATTATTTTTGTATAAATAGTATTGATAGATAGCTATTAGGAGAGACGAGTTAATATACGTGTGAAAAAGAATTCGATTGTGTTTTAGAGAGAATTAACCTCAAGGTTTAAGAACCCTATTTCTAGAGAAGTAGAAGTCGTCTTGTTGAGCCTGTTCAACAAGATTGAGGTTTGGTTGTAATCTTGTGAGTCGATTTAGTGAATACACAAAGTGGTGAATTTTCTGTTACATTGTTCTTGATTGTGAGAATTAAAGTTCTTTTCCGCAGATTCTTTAATTCTGAATTCTAAGTGTTAATTATCTTGTTAAGATTCGATCCTGACAAGTGGTATCAGAGCTAGTGTTTCTTAGAATTCTACAAACATTATGGAAAATTCTATTGAATCAAACAGTACTTTTGATTGGAGTGATCAAGCAGAAGAGGCAATCCAGAATCATGCACTCATGGCAGAAGTCTCAGATATTCCTACGGAGGTAAAATCTAATCTCTGTTCTCAAGCTTGTATAGACACTGTTAAAAGGTATAGAGATCACAATCAGGGAATGTGTGATGACCTTAAGAGATTAGAAAAGGACATAAGAGATTATGTATTGATTGTTGAGAGGTTTGAAGAACAAATTAAGGCTTTTCAAGCCAATGAACTTCAACACTCATATGATACAAACTACTGGAAGTGGGAAAAGGGTGGTCTGGAGTTCCAACTGAAAGAGTCTAGGGAAGAGTGTGAGAAACTAAAAGGAGAGCTTGAGAAAGTTAAACTTGATGTAGAAAAGTTTACTTGTGCCTCCAAAGTCATGGACAACATAATCAACTCTCAAATCCATAGTAAGTTGAAACCAGGAATAGGGTACAATGCCACACCCCCACCCTATAACAACAACTACATCCCTCCTAAGTCAGACCTATTAGAAACCAAGGATAGGAAGAACTTACCTAAAGGAGCCACTGAAGTAGATCCATTAGATAAAGTAGTTGTTGAGGATGAGACTGACAAAGTAGGATCTGATGAGGAATGTGAAAGTCCATGTGTTAAGAACAATGAGATGAAAAGGACTGACAAGGGAAAGGGAGTTCATTATACACAGACCACTGTTGTGAACTCTAAAACTTGTGAGCATTGTTCTTGCAGGAAATCTCAAGAGTATAAGCCCCAAAAACATGATAATAAGAGGGGAAATCAAAGGAACTGGAATAACCAGTGGGCACTAAGGCAAGGAGTTGATCTGCAAAAGATTAACAGACCAAAACCTTGCTTTATTTGTGGCAAACTGAATCATCTTGCCAAATACTGTTTCTTCAATCCTATTAACCAAAAGAGAAGTTTTCAAAGAAGTTATCAAAAACCTTCTGGCTATAGGAAGCCTACAAGAACAAATGTGGCTAAGAAACAAGCTGAACCAAAAAGCCATATGAAGAAAAAGCCTGAAAAGGAATGTGTTACAATGTGGGTTACAAAAGGCACTAAAAATAATACTGCTGCTAGCAGTGTTAGTACTTCTTCAAGAGTTAGTGCTGCTAGCAGTGTTAATACTGCTAGTAATTCTTCAAAAGTTAGTGCTGTTAGCAGTATTAGTGCTGCTAACACTGTTAGTGCTTCTTCTTCAGATAGTACTGCTGCTAGCAGTGTTAACTCTATTAATACTGCTCCTAGCAGTGTTAACTCTATTAATACTGCTCCTAGCAGTGTTAACTCTGTTAATACTGCTAACTCTGTTAGTACTGCTGATACTACTGCTAGTACTGATAGTGCTGCTAACGATACTGCTGCTCCCAGTGTTAGTACTGGTAGCACTGTTAGTACTTCTGAGGTTAATACTGCTTCTAGTGCTGCTAAACCAATCATATTGACAAAGTACTCCAGTACTGCAGTACCTAAGGTTGAAAATCTCATCAAAACCAAGTGCAAGTACTTTGATGAGCAAGGGAGATCCAAGACCACTTCGGCTTGGGTTCCCAATAAAAACTAATTGATTTATCAGATGTGCAGGGCAACCAACAGCTCAAGGGAAAGAGCATCTGGCATGTTGATAGTGGTTGCTCCTGGCACATGACAGGTAACATGTCCTGCCTCAAGAATTTCAAAAGAATTGATGGAGGACATGTTGCTTTTGGGAATAATCTTGCAGGAGGTAAGATAAGTGGTAAAGGTGATGTGTCAGAAGGTAAGATGACATTTGAGGATTTACCAAGTGCAGAAAAGTGTAAGTGTAGTTACTACTGCCTGTGCAGAGTTACTACTGCCAGTGCAGAGTTACTACTGCTAATGCAGAGTTACTACTGCTAGTGCAGAGTTACTACTGCCAGTGCAGAGTTTCTACTGCTAGTGCACAGTTAATACTGCCAATGAGTAGTTAATACTGCGCAGTAGTTAATACTGCTTTGCAGTTAATACTGCTCAGTAGTTAATACTGCTAGTGCACAGTTAATACTGCTTTGCAGTTAATACTGCTCAGTAGTTAATACTGTTGTGTAGTTAATACTGCTCAGTAGTTAATACTGCTAGTGCACAGTTAATACTGCCAATGAGTAGTTAATACTGCTTAAGTAGTTAATACTGCTTTGTGGTTAATACTGCTTACGTCGTTAATACTGCTTTTGAAAATCTAGGGCAAATACTGCTATAAATACCCCTGTTTGCCCGCCAAAGTTCATAACGACTCTTCGCATTAACTTCTTCTCTCTCTCGTTCTAACCCCTTCTCCCTAGAATCTCTGTGTTTTCTTTACAAATCCTCAGGAAGCACAACGATTATGGAGTTTGTCGACGAGCATAATGAGATTGCAATGCTTCAGAAGCCGAAGCAGGCCGAAGGATTTCATGAAATTGTGGATTTTCTCAAGTCCACTCATATTTCGTATGCCCTAACGGTGAATCCGACAATATACATCGAGCATCAGACGCAATTCTGGGCCAATGCCACCGTAGAATCCGAAGATGGGCATAAAGTCATTCAAACAAGGGTATGTGACAAACCCTTGAAAGTTTCAGAAGAACTCATTCGCATCACTCTTCGACTAGATGATGCCTCAGGTATATCTTCCATTCCCAATGAAGAACTCTTCTCAACTTTACAAAGAATGGGGTATGAAGGTCCCATTGGAGTTTTTAAATTCTACAAGTCAAAGTTTTTTACTCAATGGAGATTCTTTGTTCATACCCTAATGCATTGTATTTCAAAGAAAACTACTGGATGGAGTGAGTTCAGCAGTACTATTGCTTATGCTTTAGTCTGCTTAGCCACTAACAGGAAGTTTAATTTTTCTCAAATGATTTTCAATGATCTTGTGGCAAACCTGGAATCCAAACAGCGTTTCTATATGTATCCAAGGTTTGTTCAGGAAGTAATTACCAAGGAATTGACGGATATGCCTCAATTTGATGAGGTATATGTGCCAAAATCCCCTAAAGGGAAGGTTTTTTCAAATATGAAAAGACTTCCTAGGGACTCGGAAGGAGTTGACACACCATTGTTCTCTACAATGATGGTTGTGTCCCACACATTTGAAGGTATGGCATCAGGGTCAAGGCCCTCATTAGACACACCCGCTGATGACCAATCCCAACCTTCCATCACAAAAGACATCCCTCAGTCCATTCTTGAACGACCCACTCCTACAATAACCAAAAAGTTTGAAAGAAGAAAGGTACACAAGGTTCCTTCCCTTGATGTATCTCCTAAGAGCCCGAAGCGTTTAAGCCCTCTGTTGGAGCATTCTCCAATGGAGAATATCGAAAGGGAAACCACAGGGGTGTCTCCCAACCCCAAGAAGGTGCTCACTAAGGAGAAGGTTGAGCATGTGAGTCGCAAGGCTGCCACTACTTCTGCTAGCAAAGAGAAGGCCAGTGGTAAAATAACTAAGCCCTTCCTCACGGCAACTCAGGGTGAGAAATCATCCAGAGGTCCCAGGTGCCAAGAAACCAAGGGGGTAGGTAGTGCTTTTGCTAGGCAAGAGACACCTGCTAAAACTTCCAATGATCCTTTAAGGGAGGTAAAAACTCCTAAACAGGGTGAGGATAGATATACGTACGAGGAATTGATGGAAACTATTGCAAATATCAACATTGAGGTCATGGATCAGAAAAAGGAAATTGATGAACTCAAGAAAGTGGTCCTCTATCAAAACTCACAGCTTGAGAAGCAAAGGAAGATGATCACTAAGTTGATGCACAGAAAGAAGAGAGCTCAGTTTGTCCTTAGGAGAAGAAACCCTACCAATGATGCTTCCAAAAAGGGGGAGTTAGACTCTGATCTAAACATGGAGGATGCAAACATTGAGGGGGAGTATGAGTATAAGGTTGAGGGGGAGACTGAGGAGGCTGCAGATATTACAAAGGAAGCAGAAACAGAAACAGCAGCAGAAACCGTTACTGCTGCTGATCTTACAAAGGAAGCAGAAACAGACACAGCAGAAGAAACCGTTACTGCTGCTGAGGTTGCAAAAGAAGTAGAAACAGAACCAGCAGTAGAAACAGATAATGTTGCAGTATCTAAGACTGAAGCAGCAGTATCTGAAAGTGAGAAGAAAGCAGAATCTGTTCCTACAGTAACTAAAGCAGAGATTGATGAAGAGATATATGGGATTGTGAAGGACAATGTCGAAGCAGCAGTATTAAAGGTCATAAAAGAAGCAGTAACAGCTATAGCAGTAGAAATGGTTACTGCTGCTGAAAAACAAAATGCAGCAGAAACTGTTAGTGCTGCTAAAAGCCACAAAGAAGAAACAGCTGAAACCACTCCTGAAGCTGTTAAATCTTTCAAAAGAACAAAGAGGCCAAGAACAATGACAATAGCCTCAAAGAAGAAAGATGTAAAGAAGCCAAGGGTGGATCCAACTGTAGAAGAAGCCCAGGAGGAAGCAGTAAACGAGAAATCTGATCCAAAAGTTGCTGAAGAAGAAGTGGCAACTTCATCAGGCCAACCAAGCAATGTACAATCACTGCCAAATGCTCAAAGTGATTTGTATATTACTGTGGTTAATACTAATCCAATCCAAGTTGAACCAATATCTTCTATATGGAAACATGCTGACAGAGCAAGGTATGTCTATCACCAAGATGGTTCTTGAATACTTGTGCTTAATGTTCAAACCAGAAGCAGTTCAGTATTTGATGGCAAGGAATTTTCAAGTCATTACCAACTGGATGCTCATTGAGAATTGTGGAGTGTATGTCATCTCTCTTGACAATACATTTCATGAATATTATTTGGTGGATGTTGTATACAAGCACAGCATGAAAAAGTTGAATGGAATGCTGCATGCTAAGTTGGTGAGTGACAAAGACTCTAAGATGGCAAGATACCTTGTAAAAAGGATTCTCAATCAAAGTCTGGGATTGGATCCAAATTTATGCGTTGATGACTAGGTTTTGGAAGCATCATCTGAAGAACTTAACTTCTCATCCTGAAAAGTCAAGTTAGGGGGAGATTATTGGGAACTGAAGATATGCTAAGTATGGTTAGTACTGCCAGAACAACATTACTACTGCCAGATCAAGTTAGTACTGCTAGTTCAATGTTAGTGCTGCCAGAACAAAGTTAATACTGCTGAACAAAGTTAATGCTGCTGGTATATTACTACTGCTGGAATATTATTAATACTGCTTATGTGAGGTTAGTACTGCTTGTCAGAATTACTACTGCAAGTCAAAGTTAGTACTGCTGGTGCATATCGAATATCTGTTAGTACTGCTCGTGACTTAATACTGCTGGAGATTGTTAGTACTGCTCATGAAGAATGAAGGTTAATACTGCTGAGTTCTTTAAGTTTGGTATGCGATACTGTTGGTGCAAGTGTACCCAGCTTTAATATTGTGATATATTTTTGGTACACATAAAATCACATCTCCATATTTATTTTGATGATTACAAAACACACCGCATTCTTTGTTATCTAATATTTTATCTGAGTGTGCAGCATTTAAATAATCTCGATAATGTTTATCTGAAGAATCCAAGTCTGAAGATTTTCGTCGTTTTAATTTTAAAATGATATATCACCCTAAAATAATATACCATTTGGATTTTTCTAATACTGTCTTTTTAAATAAACCAAGTAACATCTTATCATCTTGCTGGATTGTGAAAGATTTGGTTCTAGAAGACACTGCGCATGCGTACTGCTTCCTGCCCTTTGTTCTGGGCGGTATACCGCGGTGAATAGCCGGTATACCGCGGCGGCCTGCTGTACTTCTCTGACTGATTGGAAGTGTTTTTGTCTGGGCGGTATACCGCGGTGTTTAGCCGGTATACCGCGGGTACCATTTCCGTTTGTTTTTTGCAGGGTTGACCTTCTTTCTGACAAGTACTTTTTCCTCTGCACGGTATACCGCGGGAGTTAGCCGGTATACCGCGAAAGCCTCAGGCCATGTTGCTCATCCAGTATAAATACATGCAAGCACCAGCCTTCAATGCTACCATTTCACAATAACTCTCCCTGCATTTGATAAAGACTCTGCAGCATCCTCTCTTGATATTTAAACTGTTAAAATTATAAAACTCGTTTTTGAGTAAGAAATCTTGAGTTGATAGCAGATTAAAATCTCTCGATTAGTTGAATCAGCAACACAACTCAAGTGATCAAACTCTCTAAAAATATCCAAGTGATAAAACTTATTCAAGAGTGATTATTCATATTAAAATTATACCCTCTTGTAAGTGTTTTAATAGAGTGAGTGATCCACATAAATCTCTCAAAGTAGAGTGATTCGCGTTTGTTGTACTAAGGTTTGTGTTCTACCGTAAAGAACACGTTTTCGTATTGGATCTCCGAGAAGTGTTATTTTCTCGAGGTGGACTAGCCAACTTTGTGTTTGGTGAACCACTTTAAAAATATCGTTGTCAAGTATTTTCTTTCCCTTATCTATTTACATTTCCGCTGTGCTTTTAAATTATATCTGTTTATATAAATTGCTTTGCATTTATATTTATTTATATAATATCTGTGTATCTGTTTGTATTTACACTCTTCTGTATTATTCCGTACTTACTCCGTATTTATTTATAAAAAGATTTTTTGAAAGTAAAAGTTTTAAATTCAACCTTACCCCCCCCCCTAGGTTGTCCAACAATTGGTATCAGAGCGGGGCTTTCAAAAATTATCTGTTTAAATTTTTAAAGTTATATCTTTTATTTAATGGCTCAACAAAATGCTTGGTTTTCTAAATCTCTTCTTATTGATTTCGAAAATTTTGATCTTTGGGCAAATTCTTTTGAACGTTATGTTCGTGGGATAAATCAAAATATTTGGGATATTATTATTAAAGGAGATTTCAAACCCACAAAATTTCAAAACAACAAAGTTGTTGAAAAACCTAGCTCGGAATGGTCCGACGAAGATAAGGATAATTGTTGTTTAAATTATGAAGCCAAAAATTTTCTCTTTTCGGTTCTTACTAACGATGATATTGAGCGTGTTTATCTCTTTGAAACTGCTCGTGATATTTGGGAGAACTTGAACATCACCTATGGTGAAAACTCAAAAGAAAAGAGAGACGAAACCCGAGATCAAAGAAATGAAGAAACTTGTCTCATCGTCGACTGCGAGAAAGAGGTATGTACTTCATACTCAAGTTATTCTAGTTGTAGTGATAACGATGATGATATTGATATGTTAAATGTCTCTTTTCAAAAATTGATTGTTCTCGTAAATAGTTATAAAAATGAGAATGCTAAATTAAAAGAAGAATTATTATTATGTCAAAATGAGTTGAATAATTGTAAACAAACCATTGCATGTGATAATAAAATCAAAAATGAGTTAAATGATAAAGTTATCACTTTAGAAAAGAAAGCATGCGAAAATATTGTTTGCAAATCATGTGATGTTTTAAATGAGAAACTTGCATGTTTAGATAAAAGAATAGAAGAAAATGACATATGTGCAAAATGTGATATTCTCATAAATGATAATGCTTGTTTAAAAGCTAAATGCGATTTATATGAAAAAGATAATATGTTAGCTAAAGCATTTCAAAATAGCAATGATAAAGTGTTAAAAATGCTAAATATGTCTAATCGCATAAATTGTAGAAAAGGTATAGGTTCAAATACATGTGTTGAAAAATGTAATTGCATGCCTATTAAAAGATGTTATGAACCACCTAAGTTTAATACACGAAAGCCGTATATGCAAAAACCTCCGTATGTACCTAAAATGCATAATGTAAATTATAATACGAGAAAACCGTATGCTCGCATGTATAACGATAAGTATTCTAAACCTAAAAATAATGCGAATATAAATGCTTGCTTTTATGTGTATGATAAATACAATCGCAAAATTAAAATGATAAATAAATGGATTCCAAAAGGAATGTTTAGTAATGATAATCCCGGTGGTATGCGTTTATGGTTTTAAATGTGTTATATATATATACATACGTACTACATATATATATATATATTCTTTTTGATCTATTATATATATATTTTGCTTAACTTTATATATATGTTGGTTGTTATCTTGAAACTAATTTACAAGGACCCACGAGAAATGGGGACCATAAAAATTACATCTTCATCATTATAGATAAACCTTGATATGGACTGGATACTCGATAGTGGTTGCACACGTCACATGACCGGAAACATCAATCTCTTTTCATCATATAAGTCATGTGATGGTGGACAGGTAATTTTTTGAGGAAACTCCAAAGGAAATATAATTGGGAGAGGGTTTTATTTTGAAATTGGTTGTGTGTAAGATTGGTTAAAGGAAACCTTGAATTTCGTAAAAGCCGAATGCTGCCAGACAAACTTACTGTCGCGGTATACCGTGACCCTAAGGCGGTATACCGTTTTCTGTTCTCCACCACCACGTGTCACTCTGTGATTATCCGACAGAAACTGTTCCAGCTGACCCCGGTATACCGCGTTCCCTAGGCGGTATGCCGCACCGCTGTTTCTACACTATCACGCGTGTTTAAAGAAGTCAAGTCTTTTCAATTCTTTTTCTGACTCGGTATACCACGGCCCCCTAGGCGGTATACCGCGCGCCTTCGACGGATTTAAATCCATAGCAGGTAAGGTTCTTTTCCTTTCTTTTTATCCTTGAGCACTATCTCTCTCTCTCCCTCCTCTTGCCGCCGACCGCCGCCTACGACGTCCGCCGTCAACAACCGAAGTTTTTTTTCTCGGCCACCGGAACTCCAACCTTTCAACAACAGTTTTTCTCTCCTTCCTTCAAATGGCTCCAAAAAGGGCTCGTACCTCTCGGGGAGCTTCTAGCTCTCAAAACCCATCTGACCCTCCTCAAAACCGTCGTGATTTTAGACGACATATTTTTGAATCCCGACCTTGTAACCCAGGTCGATCTGTCGATTTAGTGGGTCTAGAACATCTTGGTACCTTTGAAGCTTTCTCTTCTATTGACTGGGAACCTTTTCTTTCTTTTCAAGGAGATGTACCTTTTTCAAGTATGGTCGATTTTTATGCTGGGTATGACTTTAACGAGACCACCCATCGTGTCTCTCTTCAAATTTTCAACCACTCTTTTGACTGGAGTTTAGAAGATTTTTCTCGTGTACTGGGTCTAACCCATTCCAATATAAATGTGTTTTCAAATAATACTGCCTTTACTTCCCTGCTTACCCAGGTTCAAGAAACTCAGGAAACCATTCTCCAATCTATTTTAGCTCCTGCTTTTCGAAATAATTTTCCCTCAATTTTAACTGATCAACATCTTCCGGAAAATCTTCGTTTTTGGAATAAAATTATCCTTTTTAACGTTTTGGGACGCGCTGGAAATTTTGACAGATTGGGTGCACTTCAGTGCTATATCCTTTACTGTCTCCGGCATGGCATCCGTATTAATGCCACCTACATTATTGCTCACCGTATGGTGATTTCCGAGTCTGGTCACCAGTCTCTTCCGTTTGGTTACTTAATTCGAAACCTTTTTACAAACCTTCAAATTCCTATCATTGGTAGGATGTTAGCTCCTACTCCTTCTCTCAATGCACTGACTGTTAGTCGAATGAGTGCTCCACCGGGACGGGCTCTTCATCGCCCTCAAGATCCGGCTCCCGAGGAAGACGATCCATACGCAATCCCGGCGGGTGCAATCTCAAATCGTCAAATATACTCCGCGATCATTGACTTGCGCCGGAGTTACGATGCCGATCAACGTGTGGTGCAAGACCGCTTGGAAGACATTGACGAGCAGTTGTGGACTTTATCTAATCAACTGAACGAAATTGAATTTATAGATAGCGATTAATTTTTATGTCTTCTTAAAACTTTATTTAATTAACATTATTATTGCTCTGTTCTAATGTTTATTCTCCTGCTTCGTTATTCTTATTGAATTTTTTTTTAAGAGAGCTTTTTTATCTAACCCTTGAGAAAATGCTAATTCTCAAATACTTCATATTTTAAGGGGGAGCATCTTTCAAGGGGGAGCATAGCGTCTTTCCTAACCCTTTTTGCTTCGACAAAAGGGGGAGAGAAACCGAGTATGCTCTCATGTTTAGCGTTGTGTTTGTCATCATCAAAAAGGGGGAGATTGTTGGTGCAAGTGTACCCAGCTTTAATATTGTGATATATTTTTGGTACACATAAAATCACATCTCCATATTTATTTTGATGATTACAAAACACACCGCATTCTTTGTTATCTAATATTTTATCTGAGTGTGCAGCATTTAAATAATCTCGATAATGTTTATCTGAAGAATCCAAGTCTGAAGATTTTCGTCGTTTTAATTTTAAAATGATAAATCACCCTAAAATAATATACCATTTGGATTTTTCTAATACTGTCTTTTTAAATAAACCAAGTAACATCTTATCATCTTGCTGGATTGTGAAAGATTTGGTTCTAGAAGACACTGCGCATGCGTACTGCTTCCTGCCCTTTGTTCTGGGCGGTATACCGCGGTGAATAGCCGGTATACCGCGGCGGCCTGCTGTACTTCTCTGACTGATTGGAAGTGTTTTTGTCTGGGCGGTATACCGCGGTGTTTAGCCGGTATACCGCGGGTACCATTTCCGTTTGTTTTTTGCAGGGTTGACCTTCTTTCTGACAAGTACTTTTTCCTCTGCACGGTATACCGCGGGAGTTAGCCGGTATACCGCGAAAGCCTCAGGCCATGTTGCTCATCCAGTATAAATACATGCAAGCACCAGCCTTCAATGCTACCATTTCACAATAACTCTCCCTGCATTTGATAAAGACTCTGCAGCATCCTCTCTTGATATTTAAACTGTTAAAATTATAAAACTCGTTTTTGAGTAAGAAATCTTGAGTTGATAGCAGATTAAAATCTCTCGATTAGTTGAATCAGCAACACAACTCAAGTGATCAAACTCTCTAAAAATATCCAAGTGATAAAACTTATTCAAGAGTGATTATTCATATTAAAATTATACCCTCTTGTAAGTGTTTTAATAGAGTGAGTGATCCACATAAATCTCTCAAAGTAGAGTGATTCGCGTTTGTTGTACTAAGGTTTGTGTTCTACCGTAAAGAACACGTTTTCGTATTGGATCTCCGAGAAGTGTTATTTTCTCGAGGTGGACTAGCCAACTTTGTGTTTGGTGAACCACTTTAAAAATATCGTTGTCAAGTATTTTCTTTCCCTTATCTATTTACATTTCCGCTGTGCTTTTAAATTATATCTGTTTATATAAATTGCTTTGCATTTATATTTATTTATATAATATCTGTGTATTTGTTTGTATTTACACTCTTCTGTATTATTCCGTACTTACTCCGTATTTATTTATAAAAAGATTTTTTGAAAGTAAAAGTTTTAAATTCAACCTTACCCCCCCCCCTAAGTTGTCCAACAGATACTTTTGGAGACAAAGAAGGAATTGATCAAGATATGTTTAACGAAGACTTAGAAGATCAAGTTACTTTTTGATAGTTATCTTGTAATTATTTTTGTATAAATAGTATTGATAGATAGCTATTAGGAGAGACGAGTTAATATACGTGTGAAAAAGAATTCGATTGTGTTTTAGAGAGAATTAACCTCAAGGTTTAAGAACCCTATTTCTAGAGAAGTAGAAGTCGTCTTGTTGAGCCTGTTCAACAAGATTGAGGTTTGGTTGTAATCTTGTGAGTCGATTTAGTGAATACACAAAGTGGTGAATTTTCTGTTACATTGTTCTTGATTGTGAGAATTAAAGTTCTTTTCCGCAGATTCTTTAATTCTGAATTCTAAGTGTTAATTATCTTGTTAAGATTCGATCCTGACATTACCCAAAGCCTTGTTTTGCAACCCATAAAAAGCCCTTTTGATTTAATGGCATGTGATTTATCCGAGTAGTGGAGAGTGAGAGATTTTTCAAGTTTATGGTAGGTACATACTTGCATTGTGACGGTTTGAGCGATACACTTTAACCCCAAGAGTGAATTGAGTGTTGTTTCGATTATTCCAATTCGTGAGAATTCTTGAGATTAGCTTACGTCTATTTTAATTGGTATGTACTATAGTTGATGATGAGTTGCAAATCTCGAATTCATAACGTGCTATATTTGTTAACACTCTCGTTTGATTCATTTCGATCACTACATGCTAACTTAAGTCATTGCCGAGACGGACAATCATCTAAGTGTGGGGGTATTTGATAAGTGCATATTTCGACATACATTTTACATCAAATCTCCCGTTTTTACTATTGGTTAATGCTTAAAATATCCCGATTTGTTTAGTTTCATATTTTATTGTTTATAAATTAAGTTTATTTGTTTTAAGTTGTTTTTAATGCTTTCTAGGTGTTTTATATGTGAGAAGGTTGCAACGAATCAGAATCGGGATCGCTGAACGGAAAAACGAGCAAAAACGAGAAAACGGTGAAAACTGGCAGATTTGCGCAGCTGTGTCGTTTTAACCATAACTTACTCGTCCGATCTCCGTTTGAAGCGATTCAGGATGTTCCGGAAAGCCAAGACACAGATGAACAATCTTCATGTTTTGCATTTTTACAAATTCGGAGTCATTCTGGATCGAATCTGACCTCGAAGTCGACAGCAGTGTGATGGAAAGTTTCAAAGTTGGTAATCATTGATGCAGTGTGAACGTATCTGATTTTTGGCGGCTTCTGGAAGCTCTAGGCTAATTTTATCTAACTTTTGGGTGCTGTTTGGGCCTGTATTTCCACTGATATACTGTTCAAGAGCTGACCTATGACCACCCTTATGATTTATGAGCTCTATAAATAGAACCCGTTGGTTATAGTTGAAGGGCATCCCTTCACATCACATTTCTATCATCTTTTGCATTCCTTTCCTGTTTTGAAGAGCAAAACACAGCAGTATTTCTCCATCATTTTATGATACATTTGGTAATCTTTTTTCTATTTTCATTTGTTAAGTTATGAGTAGCTAAACTCTTATTTCTAGTGATGAGATTATAGCTAGTTCTTTTATGAATATTGTTGAGACTTGATTTGCGTTTAATATCAGTTTGATTTCATTTATATAATCTTTGTTTGAAATATATTCTTCATTTGTGGATCTTTGATTTAAGAAGGATCCCTTGAATCCTATCATCCCATCTTGAATCGCTAGTTGGGATTTAGAATACGTAATCGTTCTTAATTTCAAGTTAGTAGCAAATAATGCATCAATTGAATTAATCGATTGATTTGTATTATAGGGTTGTATAATCTAGCTTAAATGATCGGGCTTCTGGTCATTAGTTAGGACCGGTGTTTGTTTACTTTTAATGCAATTGGTAGGATAAATTTGAGTTCGTAACCAAATTTAGCTTAATCAATTAGGAACTAGTTCACCGAGCTTCTCGTGCTAGTTTAATCGTAAGAACAAACGGAGTGTTTGGCGCATGTCAATACTTACGGCCGGTCTGAAATTAGTTGTGAAAAATATGTTTTTTCAAGTCAATGATACAAGATTTCATAAAGAACCGGTTATACTCATCACTAGGTTTTGTCCTTATTATTATTTCACCTTAATTCGATTTTGTGTCTAGCTTAATCCACAAACTTCAAAACCCCCCCATTTTTATTATTTGTTTTAAAAGAACATTGCATGACAACGTCTTGGATCTACAATTAACACCGAGTCCCTGAGGAAACGACCCTACTTATCACTATCACAATTATTTGTGTTTAGAGGTAATAGGCTAACAATTATAAATCTCTTATTATTTGTCGGACTCGACACTCGTCAATAACCTAGGTTCGAGAGAAATGAGAGAATCCCGTGAGGTAGGGTCGAGGCGAAATGTTTTCCCTAGTATGTTTAGACCTAGTATGACCTTAATGGAAACGGAGCAGTCACGAGTTCAACTTACAATGGAAGGTTGTAGATCAAACAGAATAAGGATGAGGCGAGAGTGAGATAAGCATTCACGGGTATGGGAAATCACCAGTGCATCACGTGGTACCAATTGGGAGTTGTGCAGTTATTATTTTTCACTGAAGTGTGCCTTTATTCTATTTTTATCGCTAATTTGCTTGGGGACAAGCAACGCTCGGTTTGGGGTTGTTGATAACGCCACTTTTTGGCGTTATTTTCGGTCCTAAAACCAATGAGATCGGCTTGTATTTAAGCAAAGAAGCGGAATTTTACGCTTTATTTAGTGAAATGTGCAGGTTATTTAAAAGGCAGTAATCATCGAGAAAAGAAGCTAAAAAGAGCCAAAACGAAGCCCAACGGAAGCCCGAGATCCAAGCCCAAGACCCACGCCCGAACCAGGACCCGATACTGACCCAGATGCCATTCAGAAAAGCGGGTGACTTGCCACGCGACTTGCAAGTCGCGTGACAGGTCACCTAACCCTCTATTTGCACGAATTTCAGCTATTTTATTCCGGATATTAGGTCATTCTCGATACACTTCGCACACGACGAACGGCAAACGACTTGGGGGCGATTTCTGGAGACTTTTCGGAGCTTTTGGAGCGACGAGAGAGGATCAAATGAGGAGGAATTCACGACGTGACGCGGATTAGAGCCGGGAAAAGGGAGTTTATCACTACATCTTTCACGTTTACATTAATCATGTTTACATACAGTTTTTCATCCCCTTTTCTTGCGTTTTTGTCCCCCAACATCATGAACTAATCTTTAGATGTTGGGGGTTGGAATGAATTCGATTTAAGTGTACAAACATGTGATTAGTGACTTTTATCAGTTTTTCCTATTTTAATGAAGCATGCGATTTCGTTTTTAATGCTTTTGTGAATTTGGCCAATTTACACTTGATTTGTTATGAACAATTAAGTTCGAGAGAATTAATTGTTAATCTAGAACTAAGAAATTGCCCGCCTAAGGTGAGAAAGGAGATAGAGATATTCCGAGTAAGCCTTAGTCCCATTAAAATCTTGAGCTTAATGTGTTTTGAATTCCATAGGTGAGATCGAGAGATAAACTTGTGCTTTTCAAGATAAAACCCGTTGTTGCTTGAAAGAGAACAACGGTGAGTTTTAAAAGATTGGGTATTCATTATACGGAATAACTGGTAATTGTTGCGAGTTAAGTGTTTGTATACGAAGTTCTTAGGATTTCCAACCCTCAACTGTATCCTCTATCAAAGTTTCTTAAGCTGTCTACTGTCGTGTGTTGATTTATTTGAGTTGCATTTGATTTGTTAAACCAACCACTCCAATTTCGATAGTTCAGTTAATAGAGTTTATAGTAATTGTGATACTTAGTTCCTAGTTCATGTGGACTCGATACTCGTACTTCCGTACGTATTACTTGATTTCGACACCGTACACTTGCGGTTAGATTTAGGGGGGTGATACCCGCCTATCAGTGCATGAGTTTCTGTTCAAGAACCATTGGTGGAAAATACCTTTTACCTTCAAAAATTGGTTTTTTAGTAGTATCCTTTTGAGTATTTTCCATTTCCTCTGGTTCTTTAACAACATAACTCTCAAAATAATCATTTGGCAAGGTTCTTTCGTTATCTAATGCCTTTGCATTATCAGGACCATACCAAAAAGGAAGCTGCATCTTAACAGTGGTTTTTCTTTTTATTTCTTACTCAGCCTCATAGTCATCACCATCCATTTTAAGCCATTTGATTTGATAGCTAGGGTGTGATGAAAGCATAAACCAATCAAATTCATAAAGAGTGGGGGTTTTTATTAAGGCAATCCTCAAGTACTGTGGATTGTCATACCCTATGCCCCACTTTGAATTGAAATACCTGAACTTGCTTGGCTTATTCATGTGAATTGTTTGTTCAGTTTGGCCTGCTTTATATATTTTTTCTTCCAGGCCTTCGACATTTTCACTCAGCTCATTATTCCTATCTTTATAAGCATGTAAAAAGATTTTCAAACTCATTATTCTTCGCTTCCGAACTCGCTAATAGTTCTGATAATTCAGTTATTCTACTTTGAAAATACGCATGACCTACATTAAATTCATTCTTTTGCTTTTCCAATTCTTTAATATAACTGTCTTGTTCTATTAGTCTTTCTCTTTGAGTGGAAATTTATTCATCTGCTCTTTTCTAGTTATTAGTTAGATCTTCTAAGTTTTTTTTGTAAATATGCTTGTTGTGAAAAGAATTGATTATAAAGAGCGGAACGTACCTCATTTGTCTCTAAAGTAGATTCTGACCCTTCATCATCAGTATTTTTGGTCATGAAGCACATCTTAGTCTGAGCAGCTGTCTCATCATCTGCATCATCATCAGTTTGATCAAGCCAGTATTCCTCTTCGACCAGCAATGCTATCCCTGATTCCTTCTGTTCAGCAAGCAGCAACTTGTTCTTATAGTAACTGGAATCTCTGACTTTAGGCTTCTAACATTCCTTGGAGAAGTGACCAGCCTTCCCACAGTTGTAGCACTTCGGTGCTTCATCCTTTTTCTCAAATACCTTCTTCTCATCAGTCCTCTTATCGTCTCTCTTATACTCATCCCTCTTGTCCTCAAACTTCTTTTTCGATTCAACATGTGCTTTGTGCTCATAGTTCTTGGAGCCAGATGCATATCTTTGATTGTTAGAACTGGGGGTTTTCACAAACTGTCTTTGAAAGGCTCTAGTCAAAAGTATCATTGCTTGCTTCAGGCTTTCAGCTTCGTCCATCCCATCTGCTTCATACTGTTCCTCATCCGACTGATTACCCACATTCTTTGAGTATTTCTTGATGGTTTTGTTAGACATTAAAGCAAGTGGATCTATCTCTTCTTCCTTAACCTCTTTATTCTCTTCCTTCTTATCTTTCTTCTCTTTCTTCTTTGTCTTGTCCCTTTTTACATCAGCATCTTCCTCATCTTGTTTCAGGGTTTCATATATTTCTTGTAGAGGCAAATCAACTAACATAGTATTCTGTTTTATTCTGTGAGCATACTTCTTCCATTCAGGTTGAAGAACACTCAAGAATTTCACATTGTGCTCGATTATTGACTTGTCTATCTTGTACCTATTCAGCTCATTGAAGATTGTAGTGAAATGGTTGTACATAGAATCAAGTGCCTCCCCTTCTTTTTGTTTAATGTTTTCGTACATATTGATGGCATTGGAGATTCTCATCTGGTTCTCCACGCCAGATCCTTAATACAGCTTAGTCAACTCATCAAACATAGCCTTCCCAGAATAGTTTTTGATATCCACCTTTCGATAAATGTTGCTGGTCAAGGATTGTATAACGAAGGATTTTGCCTGTTTGTCTCCATTATACCGTTTCTTTTGGTCAACGTCATAATGTATTGGTAGAACATCAACCCAATGTGGAATTGGATCACCATCAGTAATTATTCCTCTTTTTCTTTGTAACCCCATAGGACCTTCCTTTAGAGAATTAACAATGTAGTCCCCATTTTCTTGACGTTCAGCGTAATCCATGAATCTGTCTTTCCGTATCTTGAATTCCTTAGGAAAAAGAACAGGTGGTTTGTCCTTTGACCCAATAGTCAAGATGTCTCTCGCTGTCATATTTAGATTACTTGTTGATGATCGTTAAGTACCCCTTTGATCTGATTAGTAAAAAATTGATTCACACTATCTTGTCTCAACCCAAGTCTTCTCGCAACACACAATTTATCTCAACTGAAGCATTATCGCAAAACAATTCTTGTCTCAACTCACTTCTTGTTGCAACCAAAATCTTGTCTCAACCAACAGCTTATCTGAAGAATCAAGTATATCGCAAGCAAGTTTATCGCAACAGAAAAATCTTGTTGCAACAAATAGGTTGCGATATAAGCCAAAAAGATTCTTATCGCAAAAGAGGGTTGTGATAAGTACTGTTCACTATGAAGTAGGTTGCGATAAAAGAGTCTTATCGCAACAGGGAGTTGCGATATACTACTGTTCACTTTTGGAGACTTGTGATAACAACGGCTTGTCGCAACAGAGGGTTGCGATATAATACTGATCATTTCTTGTGAGTTGCGATACTGAAGAACACTCAAGAACACATCGAGTTGCGATAGTTATGAATATTCAAATGATCTTAAGTCGATTCTTAAAAAATGATCCAATTTCTCTGAAAATTGGTACGCAGGTTCGCAATGATATTCTGGACAACTTTAAAACTTCGAGTTTTGTCCAAAAACCACTAGAACAACGAATTTCGATTCAAAACAGTAGGTATTTTTCAAAAGTCCGAAAACACTTGTTTTGCACAAATTGAGTCAAATCCTGGTGTAATTGCGGAATAAAAACACACAGAGATTGCTAGCAAACACTTCTAGAACAATTCTAATTCATTTGAAGCACTCAAATGGCTAAAATCGAATAGAAATGAATGAAAAATGAAGAACACTCAACTTTTGCAAAAACCTTCAAAATCCTAATATGATCTAAGTGATGTACTATGCTCGGATACCAATTGTGATCCCAGAACAAGTAATCAATCAATTAATCCAATCAGATGGCCATCCATATATATTAATCAATGAAGAACAATCACCAAGTACAATAGAGAGAATGTAGAGAGAATGGTACTTGTGTGTGTACTGGTGTGTGTAGCATGAATGACCTAATGGAAATCTAGGCTAAAGTTACCTTATATACTTTGTAACTTAGCAATTACATAAATGGTCCCTCTACATGGTACAACATGCTAAATAAGGCACTAACAAATATCCAAACTTGTTTTTTTAAATCCAGATCTGATTTAATCAAAAATTTACATATTTATTTTTTATTAAAAATTTTAGTTTAGATTTTATAAAAAAGTTTTAAAAATACACATATATGTTTTTTTAAATCCCAGATTTGTTTTTTATAAATTTTTCTTGAACAGTTTTAAAAAATACTCTAGATCTATATTTATACAAAAAATCACTGTCGATATGTTTTTAATAAATAGTCAGACCTATTTAAAAAAAACCAGACGTGATATAAAATAGAAGACGTATTTGATGTTTTAGAATAGAATTAGATGTTATGATTAGGTTATATTGGTAAAACATTAGTCTGTTTAACCTTGTTCCATGGGGTGGGTGTGGGGGTGGGTGTGGGTGTGGAACATGCTTGTTCCACTTTTTATTGTCTGTCCACATAAAAGTCCGGTCAAACGTGAAACAGTGATCCTTTTCTATTTTGTCATGTTCTATCCGGTGTGCCAAACGCACCCTTACGAAACATATGTTGTATATCAGCGTGCAACCTTATTTATAGAAAAAGTATACGTCTAGGTGACGTGCTGTTTTAATTATTATTTTTACTTTTACAACGAACAGTTGAATAATTAATTCACATATACAATCAATATCAATACATGGCGTTATTAATGCTAGCAACCAAATTACTAATTGCACCAATTAGCTAGTTGTAGTAAGAGATAGTTGTGGTAGTAAGCAATGGTCGTTGTTGTAGTAATCAAGTTACGCAAATGTCCCACAAAAAATTATCCTTTCATAACCTTTAGGCATTTGGACGCTGGTAGTTCTTTTAATAAATAGATAAACCTATGATATGCACGTGAAATCATATGGAATTGAGCTTCTTGTTAATTCTTTCTAAACATCAATGTTATTTTTAAGTTAATTAGATGTCACCGTAGAAGATTACATACTATGAAACAAATCTCTATGATACATATAACACCCAGGTTCTGTTACTTGTACAGATTGTTTTAAGTGAACTTCGAGTGGAACTGTACATAGCAAACTTGTACCCAATGCTTGACCAACTTGTACCCCAGACTAATTTTGTGACACAATACCATATAAGGGGCCACAAGCGTGCAAAATGAAACTAATTTGACTTAAAATGTCAAATAAACACGGACACAAAGTTGACACACTAGACTTGAGGGCCAAAATGGAAATTTTGAAAATATAAGTACCATCAAAATTCATGGAAATACTTTAACCCTAATACGTATTATCATTTGATTTCCGTCCTCTCTTCAAGTATCTCTATTAATAATACCAAATCAAGTAAAGGAATTGTGATCTGTTATCGCATACGATTTCGGACGGGATACTGAACCTGTAAATAATGTTAGTCTGGATAAAAGAGACGACTTCTTTATCCTGGAATTGGGAGAAGGCGGCAATTTCTATCCACTTTGAGAAATAATCGGTAAGGACTAGTAAAAACACCTTTTCCCCAGGGGTTGGGGAAAATTTGCCGACTATATCCATGCCCCATCGCATGAAAGGAAATTGAACTAGCATCGTATGCAACGGTTCTAAGGGTTGATGGGTCATATCAGAATGTCGTTGGGAACCGTTGCAACTTTGAACATAGGCGTCTGGTCGTATGTTCGGCTAATAATAACCTTGTCGTGATATGTTTTTGCCAGGCTTCGACCACAAGAATGATTTTCACACTCACCATCGTGCATCTCTTTGAGGATCCTTTCGAAGACTGGATGTTTTGAATCGAATCCTTTGGGTTTCCATCTTATCTTCGGGAAGTTGATCGTGCATTAGATAGTATTTTATTTGTTTCGACCAGTCATCCCCTTTATATAGGACGTGTACTTGGTCATTACTTACGACAGATGGGCACAACAGATGGATCATCGGGACGACATCAAATGGTTGTTTATCAAGTGCCAACCCAAGGTTGGCTAAAGCTTCGGCGTAAGAGTTTTGATCTCTCGGGATTTGTCTAAGGGAAAATGATCAAACATCTATGCTTTATCTTTCGCTACCTTGAGATAGGCCATCATCTTGGAGTCCTTTACTGTTAGTACACAATGTATCCAAGATTTAGGGATAATTGTATTTAGTCTAATTGTATTAGACAAATGTCAAAGTCAACAATAATCTAGGTTTGGTCAAAGGGTATTTAAACCCAATTGTTAGGGTTTTGTGAGAGAGGTCATTTGTGTCTAGCCACCATAGTGTGTGTAGCCTCCAAGAGAGAAAGTGTTCTTCATTCCCATCTTCTACATTTTCTACTCAATATACAATGAGCTTATTGTGTTAATCTTGTTACCTGAATCATTCTCAATTGGTATCAGAGCAATGTATTCATTTAGATCAGATTAGATTTTATTGAGAGTTTTTGCATTTTGAGTGTTCTTCAAGTTTTTCATCCGTTTCTTATTGATTTTGATCATTTGAGTTCTTCAAATGGATTAGGATTGATATAGAAGTGTTTGATATTCATTTCTGTGTGTTTTCATTCCATAATCACACCAGAATCGATCTCAAATCGTGCAAACTCGGATTTTCGAACTTTTGTGCAAAAACCTACTGTTTTGGATCGAAAATCACCGTTCTAGTGGTTTTTGGACAAAACTTGAAGTAGTAAAACTGTCCAGAATCGCATTTCGACCTTACCTACCAATTTTCAGATCATTTGGATCATTTTTGAAGAATCAACTCCCGATCATTTGAATCTTCATCGAAATCGCAATCATCATATATTCATCGAAATCGCAGTGAACGTCTAGTGAACAGTACAAAGTCGCAGTGACCTGTTGCGACTTGACTCCCAAATCGCAGTGACCTATTGCGACTTCGATCCCGAATCGCAATCCATTACCCCGTGAACAGTAACAAATCGCAATCCTCTATTGCGACTTGAGTGAAATTTTTACTCTGTTGCGATTCCATTTCATTGCGATTCCATTTGTTGCGATTCCAATCATTGCGATTCCATTTGTTGCGATTCCAACTGCTGCGACTTCATTGCATTGCGACTTTAGTGGGTTGAGACTTCAGTTTGAATTTTTTTTTACTAATCAAATCTAAAGAATACAAACGATCAAAGACAAGTAATCGAATATGACTGCTAGAGATATACTAACGATTGGATCTAAGGATAAACCACCGGTTCTTTTTCCCAAAGAGTTTAAAATATGGAAAGACCGTTTTATGGATTATGTGGAAAGACAAGAGAATGGGGAGTTCATTTCACACTCACTGATTAATGGACCGATGGAAAAGATAATGAGAAGAGGGATTCTTACTGACGGGGAACCAATTCCTGAATGGGTTGAAGTTTTACCAATTCACTATGACATTGAACAGGAGAAGAGATATTATGGGGATAAGATGGCAAAGTCCCTTGTAATTCAAGCTTTGACTAATGATATTTACCGAAAGGTAGATAGCAAGAACCACTCCGGGAAAGCCATGTTTGATGAATTGATAAAACTTTATCAAGGTTCTGAGATTGAAAACCAGCTGAGAATTTCAAATGCTATTAATCTTTATGAGAGTTTTAAACAGAAAGATGGTGAAGCTCTTGATTCCACATACGACCGTTTTACCACGATTTTGAACGAACTGAATAGATACAGCATCAACAAGTCTATAATTGAGCATAATGTAAAGTTTCTGAATGTACTTCAACCCGAGTGGAAGAAGTATGCTCATCGTATGAAACAAAATTCAAGGCTGAATGTTTTGCCTCTTCAAGAGATGTACGAGACGTTGAAACAGGATGAAGAAGATGCTGAAGCCAAGAGGACAAAGAAAAAGAAGAAGGACAATAGGGAAGAGAAAAGAGAGGATAAGAAGGAAGAAGAACTAGAACCGCTTGCTTTGGTGTCTGTCAAACCAAACAGAAATTATTCAAAGCATTCTGATGATGAACAGGGTGAAGATGGTGAGATAGATGAAATTGAAAGTATGAAGCGAGCAATGGCACTTCTTACTAACTCTTTTCAGAGAAAGTTTGGAAAATCTCCCAGATCCAACAATCAAAGGTATGCGTCTGGTTCCAAGAATTTTGAACACAAGGCGAATGTTGAGTCGAGTAGAAGGTTTGATGATAAGAAGGTTGAGTACAAGAGAGAGGAGTACAAGAAGCCTGAGTATAAGAAGCCGGAAGAGAAAAGGGTGTTTGAGAAGAAAGAGGAAGTTCCGACATGCTACAATTGTGGGAAGCCTGGTCATCTCTCTAAAGAGTGTTGGAAGCCAAAAGTCAGGGATTCTACGTACTACAAGAACAAGTTGCTGCTTGCCGAAAAGAAAGAATCGGGGATAGCACTGTTGGTCGAAGAAGAATACTGGCTAGATATGTCTGATGATGAAGCTGAAGGTGAGAAAGTTGCTCAGACTAAGATGTGTTTCATGACCAAGAAAACCGATGGTGATGGTTCAGAGTCTACTTCCAATGAGGTACATTCCGCTCTTTACAATCAATTCTTTACTCAACAAGCTTGTTTATCAAAAAGATTAGAAAACTTAACAAAAGATCCAATTCTTTGATACCCTAACCGTTAATGAATATCTTTCATTTTTGATCTGATTGATACATTGTCAGATTCACAAACAAGTCTTTCAAATTCATTTCATTCATTCAATATTCTTGTTGTGTGAAATCTTCAACGTTCAAATGCTCAAATATTTCATGATATAATTGAGGAGCATACATTCTGATGACAATGTAATTCAAAGCTGAGATGTTTCATTGTTCAAGCTAAACTGTTGAGCAACATATCTTTTAGGACAACATTCATGGGAATCAGTGTGAGATATAATAGAACTTCTATGGATCCACGTTAGCCAGTGTTTCCTACCCAAGAAGTTATCCTTGAGTGATTGAGGGGTGAGGGGTCAAAATCAAAGAGTGGGGGAGATAACTCATCCGGTTGAGTAATCTCATTGTGCTGAGGTAAAATGAAAAGGAGAGTTTGGTTAGAAGTGAGCAGATTAAAAACAGAAAGAGGGTGTGAGAACAGAGTTAAAAGAATACGAGAACTCTGCACCAGCCACTTTCTGAGTCGGGCAGCCACATTGCTGATTGGTTCACATTCTTTGGTGACCGTCATTGAAACAGGCAACTAGCCCATGCCAACTCTTGCATTAAACCCCACCAGCTACTCATTTCTTTCTCAACAAAGAAATGTTTCAATTTTCTTGGGGATAAAGCATATTATCTATCTAATCTTCACTCGGAAGGTTTGGATATTGAAAAGAAGGAAGTTTGCCCCACCTTCGCTCTTCATTCATGCACATTGAGTCCATGGAAAACTTGTTGTTGTCTCAACAGTTTACACAATTTGAGCCTAACTATTATCAAGCATAAGTTGCTTCAATCATTTCTACACTTGCACGTACACACAAGGAATATGTTTTCTTGTCATAACGTTCATAGAAATTCCTTCGTGTTTTTCGATTATTGAATGGAAGCCCTGGAGGAGTGAACATCAAAAAGCTCCTTTCCAAAGTACATTCGTTGTACTAAGTGGCTTTGTGCAACTTACAGGCATTTTAACTGATTCATCCGTTGTTTCAGGGTTACCACTTTTAAATTATCTGAATTTGAAAAGATTCGGATAAACATTATTGGAATTGACGGATAAAAGGTCAAAAGGAGGAGATTGTTTATGGTATTTAAAGACTGCTGAAATCGTAAAGAATTTTGATGATCATGATGCTCACAATCATCAAAAAGGGGGAGAAATATCAAACAGAAGAAGAGAGAGAGATAATCCAAATATTTCAATCTCCGAGAGTCAAAGTTGATATTTGTCAAAGTCAAAGAAGTTCAAGCTAAAGTGTTTCCGAGAGATCAAATGCGTGAAGATACAAAGACAGTTCGTGCTTAAAGTTTATTCGAGAATGTCTTAAAGCTCAAAGCCCGTTGAAACCTCAAATCCTGTTCATAATTGAAAGACTGAAGAATTTGCCAAAAGACCAGAGATTCAAAGATATAAAGAGTTTGTTTTGAAGACCTTGATAAACCTTACACAGATTTGAAGTTCGTGTTTCAAGACTTGTTGACTATTTGTTTCGGAAGAGCCTAAATGAAGATTTAAAGCCGCCAAAGTGGATTCTTGAAGATAAAAGCCTATCTGAAGATTCGTCGAAGATTTAAAGTGTTGAAGACCTGAAGAATAAAGAGCTGAAGACTATCGTCATAATTTTTTTTTTAAATCTTGAATCCATAGGGGGAGATTGTTAGTACACAATGTATCCAAGATTTAGGGATAATTGTATTAGACAAATGTCAAAGTCAACAATAATCTAGGTTTGGTCAAAGGGTATTTAAACCCAATTGTTAGGGTTTTGTGAGAGAGGTCATTTGTGTCTAGCCACCATAGTGTGTGTAGCCTCCAAGAGAGAAAGTGTTCTTCATTCCCATCTTCTACATTTTCTACTCAATATACAATGAGCTTATTGTGTTAATCTTGTTACCTGAATCATTCTCATTTACGGCGAATTATCCATTCATTTGATTCACCTCTAACAAGGAATCACTCTTAACCTGCAAGCCTGCTACTCCCAAGACTCGTGCCATATTGAAACACTCAAATTATGGTCATTTGTTTTTATTTTAACTAGTTAGGTTTACCATATGAGTTGTTCATTAAAATTAAAAATATATTTTTCTATTAGTTTCTTATTGCTCGTTGAAAACAGTCCCTATGAACCAGGCCTGATGGTGCAGTTGACGAAGAATGAATTCTTTATAAGTTAATGCTAGGTTTACGATTACATGTACTTAATTAATTTCTTTATTTCCAACACTACTTCACTTTTTATTAATTCTATATTTTTTATATATATACAAGCTAGTCAAGTAGAGGTTGGACCATGGGGAGGTGATGCTGGAGTTAATCCCTGGACATTGATACAATGTGGTAGGATTGTCGGTTTCTGCATCGCTAGTGGAGACATCATATATTCCATCAAGTTCTTTTATGTGGATCACGACCGTGTCAACCACCATTCTCCTAAATATGGTGGCGACGGTGGCACATTGAACCCACCTGTGAGCTCTCATTACTTCTATTATGTACACATGTACGGATGATATCTTCTTATACATAGCATTTATGATGGATTTGTTTGGAATACTCACGTGAATTTTGATGGAGATGAGGAAATCATCCGGGTTAGCGGAGCAATTGGAAATTTCTACAATTATACCGTGATTTTGTCCTTGTATTTTCATATTAACAAAGGGAATACCTATGGGCCACATGGCGGAAGACCTATAGTCCACATGGCGGAAGGGCAAATTTCTCGAATTTTTTGGAAATTACAGGGATTACATTGACTTTATTGGTGTCATTCTACAACCTTGAGAGCGATGTTGGCCAACATTATGTATGACCGGATACAAATATGTTGTTGGAAGTTGTATGCTTTTCTGAATAAAGGAGGTTGACGGACACCTTTGTAAAACAATTGTTATTTCTTTATACTACATAAGCAACTGATTTGTGTTTATGGTTTTAATGTCATGTCGTGTGTACTGATATTTCAGAATAAAAATATTCAGTTGCATGTGAAGTTATACTTGCAATACACATGTATACTTCATGAACTACTCAAAAGCTTCTTACCAGGCTAATGTTACCACCATGAATATTCTTTGTGTTAAGTTCATTCTTATGTCTACTTTTTTTAAACATTAATATCTATTTGTTCGGGAAAAACTATTCACCAGAATCATCTTGGACTTGCATTATTTTGGGATATGGAAATTACTCCCCTCCCACCTTTATGGCACTGATTGCACCCTTTGAGCAGATTTATTCACTGAATTGCCAATGATACAAAGGTAACCTAATTTTACCTAACGAATCAGTTCTCATATCAAGACGCTTGTTGCTATTTAGACCATAATGATGAATTAATTTGTGTATATACGGATATTTAGCATTCTGGGTAGTCACCAATGCCACTATATATACACCATTGATGCGCCAAAACCAACTCGATTATCATAGAAGATGTTCTAAATTAAATGTTCACTAACATGCATGACGGTGATCTTAATGCGATAAACAACCACCACCACAAGTAATTAGCTCAACTCTCCTAAACATTCGTTCCATTTTTATGATTGGAAATAGGTAAATAACACCCCAAAGGTACAAACCAATAGATGGTAAAGATTGTTCTCTTGGCTCCACATATAAACAAACCGTACAGTAGATAATTATTTTAGATGTAAAGGGTGTAGGAAAAACTTTTGCGAGTGGTGTACTTCTCCTTTTTCGTATCTCGGAACCTTGTAGTTGCTCTCGTTTGTTAGCCCCCGGCTCTCTTTAAATGCGATCTGATGTTTCCAAAAAAATGTAGTAGAGTCCGAAGTGCTTTTTGTGTTTATCATGAATATGGTATTTTTCTTGTAGTAGCCAAAAAGTATTTCTTTTCCATCGTGTGATTCTCTCAAAGAGTCACATATTTTGAGATAATTTTGATCTTCGAGAGGTTAATGAGTCCACAACCTTCTGTAATAACGCGATGTTTTTCTTGATGGCTAGAATTTGAAGATAAAATTTCAGTTTATTTGAATAAGGGTTGATGGTCGGTCCTCTACCATTCCCTTCCAAGTATATCCTTAGGTTTTTTACTCATTAAGTGAATGAAGTTTTTTTGTGCCTAGTTTATTAAGTTTCTTTTAAAATATTTAATTAGAGATATTCCACCGATGCAAGACAAAACCACAGATTTTGAAAACCTATTCATCGCAGAACTATCCTCCACCATTTTGACAGTGCTAATTTTTCTAACTAATTACATAAACTCATGAATCATTATACGAGAATTCTGTGAGCATGCAGAATAGAGCTTGTTATTGAGGTTCTTTTACATGTTATCGTTAGAACGTCCATTTGAGCCACAAATCTTGCCAAGTTGGTTCTTGAATAAGACGATCTAAAATGGTAAAATCTAAAATCCGTTGGAGAGGAAAATAGTTTCGCAAGTATTAATGTTATATATTATAAGACGATCATATACAAATGTGGAACACTCTAGAAAACGAGTCATCCCCTGATAAATGTTTGCAACAATATAATTTCTCCTCATATGTCCGTTGCCGCTCAGTTCTTAAATCTTTCTTCATCCTATCTTGCACCTCTTACCATCAACATTTATAGGTCAAACTATGCCTTTTGGAAATCACATAAAGTGGCATGCTAGGCACCAACGTATGGCCCACATATTACATATACACAAATATGTACTCCATTACTAAATCAAATCCATACACATGGATTTGCCTTAATCAATCCATTCTTAGCTGGCTCCTTATTTCCATATCAAGATATATGTTTCATCACATTGTAAAGTGCCACACTTCCTTCAGTGTTTGAAGGATGAGGAGTAAAAGCTCGAGTACGTGTGCTCATAAAGGGAATAAATGAGGTTTTGGATTAAACAAATAGATAGATCAATTGGTGAAGCAGAAAAACCTTAAAAGGTCTAAAAGTCATGGGTAGTTGGTCCTCTATAAGGATGTCCATCACGGACATTTGATTTACACAGTTGGATTATAGTAAAATTTACAAATACGAATAACATGAGCGAAATATATGCACTAACAATGTGAAATGATTACATAGGGTGTTATTTGCTTATTAGAGAGATCGATAATAATGGTAGAATTTGATGTATGGATTTAGAATTCGCTCTACGTCAACTGCACAAAGTAGCTTGTAGTAACCCATGGCAGAACAATGCTAGCTTGTAAGCAAGCCACATAAATAACACCTCCATATAAAATTTTATATTAAATATTTTTATATGTATGGAGAAAGTAAAATTTTAGCTCTTTTGAGTTCATTTATAATCATTTAATTCTTTTCTAGTGACCCTATTTTTGGAGATATGATGCGCTCAGCGTGGGATGCAACGTTTGAAAGTTGAGTGATGGTAGTTCTTTTTCTGATGTAGATGGTGAAGTTAAAATATATTGTTTGGGTAGTTTAAGCAAATAACGAAGGATTTCAGAGGGAGCCAACTACCGTCCGATATGACATCTGTACTATGTCGGTAATTATTGATATAATGAATAATTCAAAATATACGTATTTTCTTTTATAAAGCGCATTTCGTGTATATGAAATGTTATATAACATTCTTTGCGTTAAATAAAGAATATAAATTTTATAAAACTGTATTCAAATGCTTCAATAAAAAGAATCGGTCTGTACAACACACCAACTAACAAATTTACTAGACGAGTTACATGGGAAGGACGACCCGACTAATCTAGAAAACAACTCCTCGATGATTTGAAACCTCGTCCCATGAAAATCCATCCACATCCTAAGGACCGGAGCTTTCGGCTTGCCTCACCTTAGATGCATGCTCTGTCCATTCCACCTCTTGTCGGGCCTCGAGCTCCCCCCCTTCCAATAGTATTTCCCAGTACGCATCTCGTACTTCCGGATCTGCCTCTTCCGTTGGTAGGCATGACGTTTGGGGTGTAAAATTTGTGGACATGGCCAAAGCATATCACCACAATCAACACTACGCTTTTCCAACCAATTTAGCCTCTAGAGATTCCGTTCTTCTTCTTCGGGGTGTGTTGGGTGGTGCCGCCACACAAGGCCTCTGATCGTCGATCGTCGGGGGTCTCTGATTTTTAATCCATTTTATATGTATATTAATTAGAATATATGAAAGGAAATCTAACTTCACTAACCAAATTACCATGTAGCCCATGTGGTTAACACTTTCAATTCTCCCAGGGATGCCTCATGTTCGATTCCAACCATGCACATTTAATTCTTAAGTTTTTATTGAATGGAGTTCTCTCATTTTTTTACACTTAAAAAAACTTTTGAAAACTTGATGGTAATAGATTATGTCTTAAAAGAGAGAAAATGTTTTGCTTATGATGATTGAAAGTAAGTTTGTAACAAATCTTAATTATAAAAGTATGGTTAGATGGTTTGCTTCTAAAAGTGTTAGAATACCTATGTTAGAAAATAGTAATTCGTAGTGGTTTGTGTTTTTTTGAAAAATATACACAATAGTGTCAATTTTTTTATTGAACAATGAATAACTTTCTATGTTATTAGCAGAATAAGCATATAAGATTTAGCAAAATAATCATATAAGATTTATCAGGGTCGTTCAATTCATTTTGGAGGCCCTGTTACAATTATATTAAAAGTATTGATCGATAGACAAGTAATGAAGAGAATAAAATATTAAAGTTTATACCATATATTAGTATTAAAAGTATTACAAATTAAATAACACAAATGAAGTAACATATTGAAATTCATTTAAATAAAATTAGTCTTCTAACATTTTTCGAAACAAAATCTTCAATCAAATCTTCATAATCAACTTTCTCCAGAAACCCGTTTTCAATAGCTATTAAGGCTAGTCCGTTAAGTCTTTCTTGTGTCATTGTCGAGCGCAAGTAGTTCTTCAACAACTTCAACTTTGAGAAACTTCGTTTTGCAGATGCAACAGTTACCGGAATAGTCAACAAGACTCTATAAGCAATAAAAGCATTAGGAAAACAGTCTACATGTTTCAAATACTCTAAAACATCAAGAGGCCCCATCTTTTCATGTGGTAAAAGCTCTTGGAGTAATTTTAATTCCACATATAAGTCATTTCCATCAATATCAGATTGATCTTGTTTCTTAAGCGCAATTTCAAAGTTAATACATGAAGACTTTAAACATACATTATCCAAAGAACACAACTTATCGGTAGTAAGTAAAAACCCAAACACATTTTCATATTCTTGGTATTGTTCAAATCTTCTTTTTAACGAAGCAATTACATGATAAACAACACATAAGAAATAATTTATTCTAAACGACTCTTCCACAGATTGTGAAGTAATTTCGGATGCATCACTCGAATTTTCATCAAAATGTCTTTTCCTTCAAATTTCATGTTTTCTAGGAAATAATGGATCAATATCCAATTCAGTGGCCATTTTTTTTGCCGATTCTATAGTATCTAAAAATCCGGTTTCTCTATATCCCTCAAAAAAGAAATTAGTCCATTTATTTGTCCAATAGCAACATTAATTAACATATTTTTGTATTGTAAATGTTTACTAACCAAATTCACAACATATAGAATTTCATACCAAACCACTATTGATACTTGAAACTCAAAATCACCAAGCTCATTTTGTGCTGAAGATTTAGCTTCACTTCTAATTTTTGAATCATTATCAATTTCAGCTACTTGAAGTAAAGCTTCTCTTATATCAAACACTTGAAATCTTTTGGCTTTTATGCTATCAACATGACTCTCCAATGAGTCGTTGAGAACGATTTAAATGTCCATCCTTTTACATTATTAATAGGATCATTAGCATTACCATCATTAGCATTAACATCATCAGCAGCAACATCATCAACATTGATAGGATCATTAGCATTAGCATTAGCATCACTAGCATTAACATCATTAGTAGCATCATCATCAACATTGATATCAGTAAAATTTTCATCATCATCTAAACTAACACTAGCATCAACATCAATAGAATTATCAAGGGAAGCTTGTGATTTTTTAATGAAAAATTTATCAGTAGCTCCCTTTTGAGACAAAATCATCTCTTCAATTCTTTTTTTCGGTTTACGTTTTTGACATCCAGAATCATGTTTTCTAACTCTAGAAGACATGATGAAATACTACTAAAAAAATTAGACCAAATGACCAATTAACCAAAACAGAAATTAAAATTAACCAAATCAAGATGAATCACAAATAAGAAATCAAGGAAACTGGAAACAAATCAGAAAATTATACCAGTTAACCAATTACCAATGAACCAAATCAAGATGAATCACAATTCACAATCACAAAGATTGAAATTTGAAAACTTGAGTTTAGAAATAATACACCTGTAAGTCGTGAGTCATCCAAGTGACAAACAACAGCCCAAGCCAAGCCTGAATTCAGTAACTGTAAACTCGTCTCAGCCTTCTATCGTTGTGTGGTTTTGAGAACTGAGAAATCCAAGTGAACAAGACAAATTAGTTTTATACAGAAGACAGGTCAATGAACAAATGGTGGACTGATTTCGTAGAGTGAATCGTGATTTACCGATTTTAATCATTTTTTAGTCAATTTTTTAGGGCCGTTTGGAAATCGCAAAAATCGAACATACGATACAAAATTAGCCGTTAAAGAACGATATATTACCTGGGATTTCGTTGTAGTTGCCATCGAAAGAAAAGGCGAAGAAGACGACATGATTGAAGGAACTGAATCGACGAATAAAAAAGGAAAAAAAGGGAAAACGTGATTTCATTGTCTTTATAATCAGTCGATTGAAAATTTCCATTGGAAATCTCTTTACCTCATTGGATTGGGCTTGTAAAACAAAACCTAAATGACATTCACTTGGGTCTTGGGTTCAGAGAATAAATATAACATATACTATAGTGTTAGTGCCATAACTAGCACCTTGTATCAAGTAGAGGGTCCTTTATGAAACTTTCCTATTTACCTACTATATATTGTTTTAGCCCTTAGTTTTCTCAGCGTGTCATTCCCATTTACCAAGTATTGTTGAACTTTCTCTCTACATTTTCATCACATTGTACTTAGAGTATTTTGATCTTAATGAGAGGGATGACCAATTAATCTTCATAGAGATATTGAATTCTTTTTCTGGGATCACAATTGGTATAAGAGAAAAGCAATTCTTTCCGATCAGAATTGATTTTCATGAAATTTTGAGCTTCATTGAGTTTTTCTTCATTTTCTATCATTTGTGATTGATTTTTGTTATTTGAGTTCTTCAAATGGATCAGAATTGATCTAGGACTGATTGGTGGTTGTTTCTACTTGAATTCATTCCGCAATTTCACACAAACCAATCCATAATTGATAGATTTGTCTTATTTTCGTGAAAGTGAGTTTAGGCACTATTTTGTGATCGAATTTGATAGTATTAAAAGTGTTCAGAATCATCTCACGCACCTTCGTACCAATTTTCAGATCCATTGGACTTGATTTGAGGATTTTACTTAGGATTAGTCAGCTTATCATCTTTATCGCACAATACTTGGTCTTTGTTATCGCAAGGAAACTTCATCGCAAGGAAACTTTATCGTAAGGTTTTTTTATCGCATACGTGTTGTAATAACTCAGTTTATAAATAGTGTAAAGTTCAAGGGTTGCTTTATAAAAAGGCTTATTCTCAAAGGGCCATTATGTAAATTTGGGGTTATAAACTTGGAGACTTATCCTCAAATTTGATTTAGCCGACTTCATCTCGTGTTTCCTTTGTTTTATGTGTGTGGCTTTAGACAGAAGTAATATACGAGAGATTTTGAAGGAGGCGATAAATGGTGATGAACTAAGAAATTTTGGAGAGATTTGGTTTGGGTTAATTCTTTTTGAAGGTGTTCGGCGTAAGTTTTTAACCACCAATATTTGGGATGCAATAACTAGATCCGAGGTGAGTTTTCTTTTAACCGTTTACGAACTGAAATGCATTTTTCTATAAATTGTTATCGTTTAATTGTTGTATCTTATTGATACAGTTGGTTTACGATGGTTAATTTTGGTTAGTATAATTGTAATAACCGGGTACGTTGTTGGTTTATTTAATTTTTATTATTTTGGTTTAAGGTAAGTTTGGGATTAGTTTTATGGAGTTATAAGTTAAGGGGTTAGTTTTAATTTTTTATTTAAAAGCTTAAGGGTATGTTTTGCCATTTGGTAGAAGTTTAGGGTTTGTTTGGTAAGTGTGATTACTTCAATCACCACAAACCGCCATATTTGTATTAAGAAGAGTGAGGTGTCACTCCATAAAGCATTTGGGATATTTAGTATCAAAAGTGTGTGTGTGTTTGTGGTGTTTCACGAAAAGAGAAAAGAGAAAAGAGAGAGATTTGAGAAAGAAAGATTAAGAAGAAGAAGAAGAAAGTTGATGATTCTCAGCTGGATTACTAGAAACAACACAAGAACACAAAGGTAACCATCTTATACAATCCTTGCTTTTAATGGTTATAAGTTGCTAGATAAGTTTATAAATGGGTTTTGATAATTTTAGAAGGATATGAGAAATCTGGGCTGGTAATAATGTTCCAATAGTAGTCTTAAACATATCTGCAAGTTTATAGAAACATGCATGACTTAAAACTAGAGATTTCTGGGTTTTTACGTTTTTCAGTTAGTTGAGATATTCATGAACTCAGTTAGTTGCGACAGTTATGAACTCAGTTAGTTGCGACAGTTATGAACTCAGTTAGTTGCGACAGTTATGAATTTAGTTGGTTGCGATATGGTGCTATGTCTCAACAGTTGGTTGCGATATGGTGCTATGTCTCAACAGTTGGTTGCGACAAGAGGGAGTTATCGCAATAGTGGGTTGCGACAAGGTATATCACAGCTAGTTGGTTGCGATAAGAGACGAGCATTTTGGATATTTAAGAATTATTGGAGTCTTATGTGTTTAGTTAGTAAAGGGATATGTGTATTTGAATTGTTTCAGATTCTGGGAATTCCGGGTGAAAGACTGAATCTTTTGGAAAAGGCTTGGAAGTGTTTTTGGATAAACGATCAAGGTGAGTTTTACTTTAAAACGTTTTCAAAACTGGAATACATGTATGTATGGATTGGGAATGTGATAGATGGTGTGATTATGTGTTTATGTTTGAAATATAATATATTGAGATGTATATTGTATTTACATGACCATTACACTACACGAGAGCACGTTGGTCGGGCTTAGGACCGGTGGAGTTGGCTGTACAGAGGGACAGCGGTGTTGGCTGTAATTTTCGTACAACGAAGTAAATTGATAAGTTGGCTTACATCCAACTAATTTGGCCATGTGAAGGAAGAGTTTTACACGATGCACGTGTCTTGCTTGGTATTTAATTACTTGTTGTATATGTGTGTTTTTACAAAAAGGATTACTAAACTGAGAGGGATTATCTCACTAGACCGTTTGGTCTAACCCTCATTTTCTTTTCAAAAATATGTATTCCAGGTCGAGGAACTTTTAATAGCAAAGGGAAGGATAAAGTGTAGGATGCGGTTGATAGCTGACGGAGATTAGGAAATGTTTATATTTTGTATTGTATAGTTTTGAGACTATGGGACCGTAAGTGATTTATTATGTATTTTTGTTATGAATGTAACAATGTTATGCAATATATGTTATTTGATGCATGTTTGGGAAACCGGGTCGTTACAGGTGGTATCAGAGCCCTAGTTTAAGGGATTTAGGTATTCGGATCCATACCTAGACTTAAACTGCATGTGAAGTAGGATGTCCCTATTGTTTTAGAACCATGGGATGTGAAGTATAAAAAGGTAGAAGGAACATCATGTAAGGTAATTTCGAATTACATCTGGCCAGTGTAATTGTGAACTTACAAGTACAAGTTTGAACTGGAATACCTTATTATATGGGGTATGTGCTTACGTGTATATTAACCTTGTTGAAATCTACAGAATGGCAAGTCGGTCTCGACGTATGGATAGAGATGAAGACAGGTATATTTCTATAAACTCTATACGTGCTAAAGTGTTATCTGACTTCGGTGCAAACCGATCATTAGTATTTCCATTCTTTTGTTGCTTATCTGCATTAGAAAAGTATTTGATAATTGTGTTAGAGATATAGATGGGTGTGGGGTGTTTATTCAGTTAGTTTCTATGGCTTTGATTGAGTACGAGGTAGTAGTGAAAACTAAGTACTCATACCTTTTCGCTTAATCGAATTCCGGGACGGAATTCTTTTAAGGGGGAGATGTTGTAATAACCGGGTACGTTGTTGGTTTATTTAATTTTTATTATTTTGGTTTAAGGTAAGTTTGGGATTAGTTTTATGGAGTTATAAGTTAAGGGGAAAGTTTTAATTTTTATTTAAAAGCTTAAGGGTATGTTGTAACAACCCAATTCTCATATACACAACAAATCACATAATGTAACATAACATTGATATCACAAACGAAACATCATATTACAAGTACGGTCCCGTAGTCTTTTACAATTAGCAGAAGCCATCCAAATACAAACTTTGTACTAAATACATACATAACATTTAATATTGTAATACAACTGCTAAACATGCCAAAATCTTCATCATATAATCCTTCACAAAAGCTATCAATCGATTACTCTTAATCATTTGCCCTTACTCGATCTACCACCTGGAATACATATTTTTAAAACAAAAATGAGGGTTAGACCTAAGGGTCTAAGTGAGAAAAATCCCTGTTAGTTTGAAATCATATATATAAACCTTATTTATATAAATCACACAGCACGATCAAATATATCAATTTGAACTCACACATCATATACCTTCCCTTCTCATTCCTCCTGGCCATATTAGTTGGTTGCAAGCCAACTAATAAATTTACAACGCTGTACAACATCTACAACCAAACAACGCTATACGGATTCTATAGCCAAACACACCGGTCCTAAGTCCGGCCAACGTATTATAACACATTATAATACTCATGTAAATATAATACCTCAATATATTATAATTCACATATATCGCACATATAAACACATATTCACCAATTATCACATTCCCAATCCATACGTATATGTATTCCAGTAAAAATACTTTTAAAGTAAAACTCACCTGTTTTGATTATTACACACGCTCGCAAGCTCCTTTTAAAATGGTCTTATCTCTTACCACGACTCCACAGAATCTGAAACAATTTAATATACATACACCGCTTTACTAGCCAAACATGTAAAGCCTACTAGTTCCTGTTCTCAACTGTATTCACTGCACTTAACCCACTACAGGGACTACACAGGGTACCGGGACTTCACAGTACCGGGACTCTTTGGTACCGGGAGTTCGATCACCGGAAGTTGTTAATACCGGGAGCTCACTATACCGGGAGTTAGTATTACCGGGAGTTCACTATACCGGGACTCCACTTTACCGGGAGTCGACAGTACCGGGACTCCACTTTACCGGGAGTCGACAGTACCGGGACTCCACCAGGAGTCTTCAAGAACACAGTCGGTTCCAATTTCTCAGATTCAATTGAAACTAACACAAATCACTAAAATCAAACTTTCTAAACCGATAGATATCTTATACTCATGATTACAAACACAATATGTAAAGGACATACCTCAAAATCGCTTCTAACCCAATCGATTGATGTAGCAACCGTAACCTTCTTCTTCTGCTCCTTTTCGCCTCCACACACACACGTACACTTTCTAAATTTAGGTTTTTCAGCATACTATCTGATGCTTAAGGGGTAATATCAAACCACAACTACCAAATGAACCTTGAACTTTTCTTTAATGACCCAAACACCCCTAAACTTATAATTTACCCAAACTTACCCTAACATTCAACTTTAAGGTTAACTAAATTTAACGGAAAAAGGGATTTTAACTAACGAACTTACCCGGGGTATTACATCATCTCCCCCTTAAAATAATTCCGTCCCGGAATTCAGTTAAGAAAAAAGATGAGGGTATTTGGCTCTCATTTCTTATTCGGATTCCCACGTAGCATCCTGACCTCTATGATGCCTCCACTGAACTTTCAGCTGTCTGATCTCCTTACTCCTCAGCACTTTAACTTTATGATCAACTATAGCTTCCGGCTCTTCCACATAATTCAGTCTTTCATCGACTTGTATTTCTGGTAGGGAGACTGCCTGATCTTGAGTAACCAAACACTTTCGGAAGTTTGATACGTGAAATGCGTTATGAATCCGGCTCAACTCTAGCGGAAGATCTAATCGGTAAGCTACTTCACCGATCCTTTCTGTAATCGCAAACGGTCCGATATTCCTTGGGATAAGTTTACCTTGTCTCCCAAATCGGATGACTCCCTTCCATGGCGAAACTTTTAACATTACGAAATCCCCGACTTGAAATTCCAAAGGCTTTTGACGTTGGTCAGCGTAGCTCTTCTGTCTATCTTGAGCCACTTTCAATCGTTCACGAATCTGAGTAACCTTATCGGCAGTTAATTGAACTATTTCCGGTCCCGCTAATTGTTTCTCTCCCACTTCGTTCCAACATAGAGGCGTTCGGCATTTCCTACCATACAGTACTTCGAACGGTGCCACTTGTATGCTGGAATGATAACTGTTGTTGTAAGCGAATTCGATCAACGGTAAATGCTTATCCCACGATCCCCCAAAATCAACAATGCAAGCCCGGAGCATATCTTCTAAGGTCTGAATCGTTCGTTCACTCTGACCATCTGTTTGGGGATGATACGCTGTACTTAACTTTATCTTTGTTCCCATTTCTCTTTGAAAACTTCTCCAAAATCTTGAAGTAAAACGACTATCACGATCAGAAATGATCGAGATTGGAACTCCATGTCGAGTTACTATTTCGTCAATGTACAACTTAGCTAATCGCTCCATCGAATCGGTTTCCTTTATCGGTAGAAAGTGTGCAGACTTTGTCAATCTGTCGACGATCACCCAAATAGAATCAAATCCCTTCGGAGTCCTTGGTAGCTTCGTGATGAAATCGGTGGTAATCTGCTCCCACTTCCACATAGGTATTTCTAGCCGCTGTAGTTGACCAAATGGCTTTTGGTGTTCGATCTTCACTTTCTTACAAGTATCACATCTTTTCACATACTGAGCAATCCCTCTTTTTATCCCCGGCCACCAATAGAATTGCTTTAGGTCTTTATACATCTTGTTTGTACCTGGGTGAATAGAGAAACAGGATTAATGAGCTTCTTGTAAAACACGATCACGTAACCCACCCAAACAAGGTACCCACACTATGTTTCCCAGACACAATAACCCACGATCATCTTTTACTAGCAATGCTGACATCCCCGCTAACCGTTCTGATTTCAGATGTTCATCCTGATAAGCCTCCACTTGGCACTTCTGCAATTCCTCAAATATATTGGGTAGGAGTTCAGTTCGTAGCGAAATAACTTTTATTGTTCCACTCCTTTCTTGACGACTCAATGCATCCGCCACCACATTCGCCTTTCCCGGGTGATAAAGGATTTCACAGTCGTAATCGTTCAGCAATTCTAGCCATCTTCTTTGTCTCATATTTAGTTCCTTCTGGTCAAAGAGATGTTGGAGACTCTTATGATCGGTATAAATCTGACATTTGGAACCATACAGATAATGTCTCCAAATCTTTAACGCGAAGACGACTGCTGCAAGCTCCATGTCGTGCGTATGATATTGTCTTTCATGATCCTTTAATTGACGAGAAGCATAAGCAATAACTTTCCCACACTGCATAAGCACACATCCCAATCCCAGTTTAGACGCATCACTATAAACAACAAAGTCTTCCGAACCTTCAGGTAGTGATAGAATCGGCGCGCTGCACAGTTTCTCTTTCAATATCCGGAATGCCTCGTCTTGTTCTGCTTTCCATTCAAACTTCAGGTTCTTCCGGGCCAGCTTAGTCAAAGGCGTTGCGATACGAGAGAAGTCTTTTATGAATTTCCGATAGTAGCCGGCTAAACCCAGAAAACTACGTACTTCGGTTGCTGTCTTCGGTGGTTCCCACTTTTCAACTGCTTCCACTTTCATCGGATCGACTTGTATCTCTTTTTCGGAAACTATATGCCCCAGAAACTGAACTGCTCGTAGCCAGAATTCACATTTCGAAAATTTAGCGTACAACTTTTCCTTCTTTAGTAACTCCAGGATCAAACGAAGATGTTGCGCATGTTCTTCTTTGGATCGGGAGTAGATAAGTATATCATCGATAAATACAATAACAAATTTATCGAGATACGACTTACATACCCGATTCATTAAATCCATAAAGGCAGCTGGAGCGTTCGTCAGTCCGAACGGCATCACTAAGAATTCGTGATGTCCATACCTTGTTCGAAAAGTAGTCTTTAGAACGTCTTCTTCTTTAACTTTCAACTGGTGATAACCGGATCTTAGATCAATCTTGGAGAAATAGCAAGCTCCAACTAACTGATCGAAGAGGTCATCAATTCGGGGTAACGGATACTTGTTCTTTATCGTGCGCTTATTCAGTTCTCGGTAGTCGATACACATTCTTATCGAACCATCCTTCTTTTTCACAAATAACACTGGTGCTCCCCACGGCGAAGAACTAGGTCTGATGAAACCCTTATCGGATAGGTCTTGTAGTTGTGCCATCATCTCTTTCATCCCTGGGGGTGCCAGACGATAAGGTGCACGGGCTACAGGAGTGGCTCCAGGAATCAGGTCTATACCGAACTCTACTTGTCTAACGGGCGGAAGACTATTCAAGTCTTCGGGGAATACTTCAGGGAATTCACTAAAAATAGGAATATCTTCCATCCTATCCTTTTCTGGCTTAATATCTATCACGTAAGCCAAGTAATTCTGACAACCCTTATTAACACACTTACGTGCTTTTACCATCGATATAAGGCAAGACTGATGATTCCTACGATCACCATAAATCACTACTGGTCTTTTATCAGGTAATACAACATTTATTAACTTCTTATCACAAACTATGTTAGCCTGATTCTCAGCTAACCAATCCATCCCAACTACTACATCAAACTCTATCAAAGTTTTCGGAAACAATTGTATCGGCACTCCACACCCTTCTATATTTATCACACAGCCATCAAATACTTCTTTAACTGACACTTGATTATCATTTGCCGTATCTACTGATAGAGCATGTTCTAGCATTTTAGGTTTCAAACACAGGCAAGCAGCAAATGTAGGAGACACAAACGATCAGTTTGCACCGGAATCAAATAACACCTTAGCACGTGTAGAGTTTATTAAAAATGTACCTGTGACCACATCCGGAGTTTCCTCCGCTTCTTTCTCGGTCATTTGAAATGCACGATGTCACACCCCGCTAAAGCGGAAACACGAGGTATAACAGTGTAGGGTTTCATTCAAAAGGTAACAGACAACACCAACCACAACATTCAATATAGTAGTTCAAAATATTACATTACAACGTTTTAAGCAAGTTGTTCCAAAAAGAAGACGCCGGATACAAAAATTAACAGTAGAAGTTTTAATGTTCTTGATGCTGATGTCATCATGCAAAATGCACCCTACATGCCTTCACTTACTTATTAGCACCTGAAAAGCATGATGAAAAGAAAGGGTCAACTACAAAGAGTTGGTGAGTTCACAGGTTTTCGTATGCACTAAAAATAAATTTGTATGCAGAAATTGTTATTGTGAAACGTTTGTTCACACGAAGTTTACGTAACCAGTTGTTCGAGTATTTGCACAAGGTATAATGTATGCAATGATGTCATAGCATTGAGCCACTACCAAACCTTCTGACAAACCAACGCCCCTTATATTATTCACGTCCTACCTCAGCGGTGAAATAATTCCACATAGGTAAGACCATTGTTGTTACTGGTAGAGTGCACTTCTAGCTCGTTAGCTTAAAGTGGGGTTGTCAATCCAAATAGCGCTACCCACAGATACCATCGACTCGTAATGAGTTAATAAGTAGTGTCTAACAAGCGGGGACTTTTTCATTTAAAACTCAAGCACATCAGAAAGTATACATACCTTAGTGCACAAACAATTAAATTTAAGGTTCAACATTTCATAGCATAATTCAATCAATTTGAAATTCAATATCATGCTTTTCACCCCAAATTGTAACAAAAGAGTAAAAAGGGGTTGTGAAAACTCACAATGTTCAGCAAAGATTTCCAAGAGTTGCCGCACGGTTGCCCAAATGCTCGGTTCTAGGTCCTTCCTATGGAAGTGAAACACATTATCAGTTTCGGTCTACTCTTATGGCTAAAGCATTGCTTAGCCCATCATGTCTTATAAAATGCCTTAGTGTTAGTTATTAAGTTTAAGTATTATTTCGCGTTGTTGATTACATGTAATTTATTGGTTTTAAAAGGTTTGTAGAATTTTATTGTTACATAATAAAATTTATATGTTACATATAGCATTTAGTCCTTTGTACCACGTTTTATATTTTCTTCATGACGAATACTTTCATTAATTACACATATATATTTGTATTTCTTATTTACCTTGTGTGTTAACCAAGTTCGATTTCTTATAAATCTCATATTTGTTTGGGTATCATTCATACATCCATATACATGTATATATTGTTCTTATTTGGGGTTTTGACAAATTCTACCATTTATATGTTTTTTATCTTTTAATATTCCTAAAATCTCTTTTTCTTGAATTAGGGTTTTTGCTTTTCTGTTGGCAGAATTTTAAGTACACTTATGGTCATCTTTAAATATCTTCTGGAATTTGTTTATTTAACCAAATTTTTATATGTATTAATTTAATGTATTAGGGAACTTTTGACATAAGTAGCACCATTTTTAGAGGTGGTTAGGTATTTTAATCATTATGACTAAGTTTAAGTGTCACAGTTATCAAGACAGCCTGCACATTCTTTTTGTCACGTCCATTTGGAGGGTCAAATCTCAACATTTTCAGTGATTCAAATTGTGTTTTAACCTTAACTCAAAGGTTTATCTTGCAGAAAAATTTCATCATTTTTGGTTACATATTGAGGGAGTTATGATTGTTTTAAGGTAGAGATTTTACCATGCCAGATTCTGGTTTCTTGCACACTTATCTTGGTTTTAATGGTTGAGACCTCGAATCTTAATATTTTTTTGTGAATACACTTTTTTTTGAACTATAACTCATTAAAATAATTTCCAGAAGAAGAATCAAGAACTTTAGTGGAATAATAAGAGAGTTATGAGTGATTTAAGTAGAGATTTTTTCTCTGACAGATTGTCTTTGCACTCTTTATTTGATATGGGTAGATGAAGGGTCAAATCTCCGAGTTTTTACATGAAACTACTTGGGTTTGAAACATAACTCAATAAACAAATTTCCAGAAAAAGATTCATATCATTTAGTTAAGTATTTTTCAAGATATGGTCGGATGAAGTGCATGCATGTAATCTGTCAGAAACTAAAAATGCTTATTTATGGAAAATGAGTGTTTTATATCCATATTTTCACTCATTTGCTTTTCTTTGATTTGTAAACTTATTTACCATTACTCTATCATAGATTTTTAGGTCAAAATCATTTTTTTTACATTTATAAACACATGTATGAACTCACACATCTCAGATTGTGACAAAAACCCACATGCATGTAGTTAAAACATCATTTTCTTTAGTTCTAGGTGTATGGATTATGGATTATCACCATTTGTTTGACATATAACATGTCATTGGTGATTAATCTTCCATAAAAAGGGTCCATTAAGGTCCTTTTTTCCAGAAACTCAAGAGTAATGAAAATATGTTGAGAAAAAGATGGAGAAATTACAAGAAAAGGAAGAAAATGAAGAAGAGCACAAGAGGGATGAGTTTTGCCCCTTCTAGTGTTGATGTTTACCTTCCAAAGTCTTCAAAATCGAATTTCTTGTGTGAATTGGGGCTGATTTCGGCCATAAACTAGAGTGGGAGAGAAGAGAGGGTGTTTGAATGTAGAGAGAGAGAGGAAGGTAGGAAAATGGAAGGGTTTCTTGAAAAATAGGAGAATTAATATTTGGGTATAATAGGCCATAAAGAGGAGGCCGAATTGTGGGCTAAAATTCTGGTTTATTTTAGTTATTTTTTTATTAAGTGTTAATTAATATTGTATAAGTATTTATATTATGGAATTTTATAAAAAGCTTGATTTAAAGTAGCTAAAACCTCATTTATCTAATTAATTTTTGGTTTGGTTATTTAAAGTTTTATAATTTAGATTTGGGTATATATATAAACTATATATTTACTCCTCTTATTATTATTATTGTTGTAATTAAATGTTAATTGTTCCAATCGGCATTTTATAAGACAGCTTAAGCAGTTCCGTGCGGTAACAAGATTTTCTCAGTGTACTGTTGGAATTCTTAGGAAACTAACCCTTAGCCATCAATATTAAGTCATTATGAGTTATTCCTACTTGTTAAAACAAGTATTATACTATTCAGTTTCTAACCTGAGTGTTTTGGTTTGACGGGTGTCACACACGACCCCTGGTTAATGGCGGTTCCAGTCTTGGTATTACTGGTTTAACAATCGCTGGCCTGCCCGATGACCCACCTTGCTGTATCCTCCCCCGCGGGCAGTCCGACTGAAGGTGATCCGGAGAATTGCATAAGAAACATAACCGCGTTACCTTACAATCTTTAATGACGTGCCCGGTCTTCCCACACTTATAACACGCTCGTAAATCACCTTGGCAATTTCCTTGGTGGACACGGTTGCACTTCTGACATGGTATTTCCGCTGGTCGAAACGGCGGACGGTTATCATACCTCTGAAATCGGGACTTCTTCGGATCGTGTTGTGGTCCTTCCCACTTTCTCTTCCCGATACTTTTATCGCCAGCATCTCTTCTAATATCTCGTTCAACATTCTCCGCGGCATCAACTGCAGCCGAGAAGGCATCGGGTCCTTTTGCAGTCACTAGCCTTCTGACTTCTGAGTTCAGCCCAAAGATAAACCTTTCCGTTTTCATCGTGTCCGTAGCAACGTAGTATTCTACGAACCGAGACTTTTCCAGAAAGCTATCGGTGTAGTCTCGAACGGATAAGTTTCCTTGTTGCAAGTTCATAAATTCCCCTTCCAGTTGTTTGACGGCTGCTTGGGGACAAAATTGTTCCCTGTAGGCTATCACAAATTCTTCCCAAGAGTGGGTAGAATAAACATCAGATCCTTTAGAATGAATAAAAAATTCCCACCAGTACAAAGCATCCCCTTTTAACATTGCTGCCCCGTACAATACCCTATCTTCATCTGCACACTTGCTTGTCTTGAAAATAGCTTCTATTTCCATCATCCATCTCATTGCTTTCACGGGATCCCTGTCTCCTGAGTAGGTCGGAGGTCTACAACTCAAAAACATTTTGTAGTCGCACCTCCTTTGTACTGGTACAACAGTCGGTGTGATTAGCATTTCATCTTCCGGTCCAGGATCCGGTATTCCAGTTTCATTATGACGGTTTCGATCAAACATTGTTTGTATGCTAGCCTGCAATCTTCCCATTTCTGCCATTAGATCATCCCTGGTAACAAACTCTGTACCATGTGGCTGGACTCTGCCTACGGCTCGACCTCCAGCTCTAACCCCGGTTCTACCCCCGACTCTGCCCCCAGTTCTGCCTCCCCTGTCCCCCGTTCCTATCGGCGGATTCGTACTATTCGGATTTCTTCCTCCTCCTCGATTCGAATTCCGTGTACCGCTTGCCATTCTATAGATTTAAACAAGGTTAATATACACATAAGCACATACCCCATATAACAAGGTATTCCAGTTCAAACATGTACCTGTAAGACCACAATTACACTAGCGAGGTGTAATATGAAATTACCTTACATGATGTTCCTTCTAGCTTTTATACTTCATCATCCCAAGGTTCTATAATGATAGGGACATCCTACTACACATGCAGTTTAAGTCTAGGTACAGGTACAAATACCTAAATCCCTTAAACTAAGGCTCTGATACCATTTGTAACAACCCAATTCTCATATACACAACAAATCACATAATGTAACATAACATTGATATCACAAACGAAACATCATATTACAAGTACGGTCCCGTAGTCTTTTACAATTAGCAGAAGCCATCCTACTACAAACTTTGTACTAAATACATACATAACATTTAATATTGTAATACAACTGCTAAACATGCCAAAATCTTCATCATATAATCCTTCACAAAAGCTATCCATCGATTACTCTTAATCATTTGCCCTTACTCGATCCACCACCTGGAATACATATTTTAAAACAAAAACGAGGGTTAGACCTAAGGGTCTAAGTGAGAAAAATCCCTGTTAGTTTGAAATCATATATATATAAACCTTATTTATATAAATCACACAGCACGATCAAATATATCAATTTGAACTCACACATCATATACCTTCCTCTCATTCCTCCTGGCCATATTAGTTGGTTACAAGCCAACTAATAAATTTACAACGTTGTACAACATCTACAGCCAAACAACGCTATACGGATTCTATAGCCAAACACACCGGTCCTAAGCCCGGCCAACGTATTATAACACATTATAATACTCATGTAAATATAATACCTCTATAATTCACATATATCGCACATATAAACACATATTCACCAATTATCACATTCCCAATCCATACGTATATGTATTCCAGTAAAAATACTTTTAAAGTAAAACTCACCTGTTTTGATTATTACACACGCTCGCAAGCTCCTTTCAAAATGGTCTTATCTCTTACCACGACTCCACAGAATCTGAAACAATTTAATATACATACACCGCTTTACTAGCCAAACATGTAAAGCCTACTAGTTCCTGTTCTCAACTGTATTCACTGCACTTAACCCACTACCGGGACTACACAGGGTACCGGGACTTCACAGTACCGGGACTCTTTGGTACCGGGAGTTCGATCACCGGAAGTTGTTAATACCGGGAGCTCACTATATCGGGAGTTAGTATTACCGGGAGTTCACTATACCGGGACTCCACTTTACCGAGAGTCGACAGTACCGGGACTCCACCGGGAGTCTTCAAGAACACAGTCGGTTCCAATTTCTCAGATTCAATTGAAACTAATACAAATCACTAAAATCAAACTTTCTAAACCGATAGATATCTTCTACTCATGATTACAAACACAATATGTAAAGGACTTACCTCAAAATCGCTTCTAACCCAATCGATTGATGTAGCAACCATAACCTTCTTCTTCTGCTTCTTTTCGCCTCCACACACACACACGTACACTTTCTAAATTTAGGTTTTTCAGCATACTATCTGATGCTTAAGGGGTAATATCAAACCAAAACTACCAAATGAACCTTGAACTTTTCTTTAATGACCCAAACACCCCTAAACTTATAATTTACCCAAACTTACCCTAACATTCAACTTTAAGGTTAACTAAATTTACCGGAAAAAGGGATTTTAACTAACGAACTTACCCGAGGTATTACATATGTTTTGCCATTTGGTAGAAGTTTAGGGTTTGTTTGGTAAGTGTGATTACTTCAAGCACCACAAACCGCCATATTTTTATTAAGAAGAGTGAGGTGTCACTCCATAAAGCATTTGGGATATTTAGTATCAAAAGTGTGTGTGTGTGTGTTTGTGGTGTTTCACGATGTCACACCCCGCTAAAGCAGAAACACGGGATGTCACAGCTAAATGTTTCAAAAGCGTAAGGTAGAAGACAACACACAATCATCATATCAAAATAGTACAATTACAACGTGTTTTTAGAAATACATCTTGTCCAAAATAACAAAAGTAAACTTGACATGATTAAATAAGTTGGAAGTCGCTAATGTGATGCCTTCTAGAATGCATCCTTACTTGTTGTTTCCTGAAAAGCATGTAAAGGAGAGTGTCAACTAAAAATAGTTGGTGAGTTCATAGGTTTTTGTACACACTAAAAACGTTAGTGTAAGTCGTAAAGTTTCGTACTTTCAAAATCGTAGTACAACTCTCGGTTGTAAAGTTTCGTTTTGTTTTGCATGCTCATGGTATATATAATGTAATGCCTCAGAGGTAGCAAGCTAAGCCATTACCCAAACCTCTTGACCTTGTGTTGTATGTCCCGAAATCATGTTCTATCACTAACATGCGTTGTAACAATTATGCACTTACTTTACCGTAAGTGGGTGGTCAACCAAATAACGTTATTCATAATCATCATGGCTCACTCGTGAGTTAATGAGGTAATGTAAAATTGTAGGGACTTTCTTGTATGATAGCATAACTTAGAAGCTTTAACATGTGCATACGTACCGTAGAGCGTTAAACATGCATAGTATTTCAGTAACGAAAACAGTTGATTTCGAATAAAGTTGTAACATGCTTTTCACCCCAAAAATATGTAAAACTGTAAAAGGGGCTATGAAGACTCACGGTGGATTGCGTAGATGTTTCCCTAAAAGTGCGTAATGTGTTCCGTGAGGCGATCATACTCCGATCCTACGAACGTAAGGACACTAGTAAGATTCTAAGTTCTAGACTTTGGTCGGTTAAATATCCGATTCATCATAAAATGCCTTTGTTGATATTTTGTATGTTGTTATAGGTTCTTTGATATCAATAGTTCAACTTCAAGATGAAATGTTACATATGATGGTTCGAGATTACCGAAGTGTTGTCGTGACAAATGACGAAAGGGTCAATAAATAGGATCATATGTATAGTATGTAAATAAAGTTAGATGTTAGGTCATATATATTACATATATAAATACCACAATTTCATCATGAAATGATGAAAAGGGTCCATAACAATATGTTAGATTGTTAGAGCGTAAGTAAAATGCGTAAATAAATAAAGGTTAGGATAAGTAAGTATATATATATAGTACATATATATAAATATACCACCATTTCATCACCAAAAGTGAGAAAAGTGTCAAGAGATAGCATATAACTATATTATGATATAGTTGCTAGAAGTCAGAATTAGAGGTCACTTGTGGTTACTGTTTGGAATACTTCCAGAGGTCGTTTGGTTCTGGTATTTTATGGCTAAGTACTTCCATGTGTTAGGAAACGTTTTCCATATGTCCCATAATTTTTAGAGTAATATAAGTGTATGAAATAAAACATGACGTAAACAGTGACAGAAAATGCTGGTGATGCGCACTGTTTTTGTGTAAACTGTTTGAAGGTCGAAAACTCAATGTTTTTCAAAGATTCCAGTTGGGTTTGATTCATAACTCGTAAAATAAAGTTCCAGAAAAAAATCAATCTATTTGGAGTATTTTTGAGAGAGATATGGGCATGCAAAGTCAGTGTAAAAATCTGACAGCATGCTGTTGGAAATAGCTCTTTGAAATAAATGCTATTTTTCCATTGGCTCTTTCCAAGATTTTGTTCTTTTTGTTTACCCACGATTTTTAACACATAAAATGATTATTCTCAGCTGAAAACTTGCTTTTTATTTACAAAAATCAACATGCAATGAGTTTATGCAAACCATCTAACCAAGACATTTTTTTTTAAAAAACTTGATGTTCTTGAGCTTTTGTGAAAACATTCAAGTAAGACATTCTTGGGTCACTAATATGGGTTTGATGATGGATTCATCACACTTTCTATGACATGCAAAGTGTCATGGTGATGAATCTACAAACATTAGGATACCAAGGATTGTCTTTGCAAAAATCAAAGTGAAAAGACTAGAGTTTGAGGAAGATAAACTTGAAATGAGAAAGACGCATGTATGTAGATGATTAGAGGATGTTAGGAGCAGATTTTACCTTGAGTTTCTTGAGGTTTTTGGGGCTGGACTTTGAAGCCTTGAGGAAGATAGAATAGAAAGAAAAGAGAGTAAACTCTTAGAGAGAGTTGAGAGGAAATGAGTGAAGAGTAGAAATGAGGGATTAGGGGGGTATTTATGGAGTGAGAGAGGGGTTAGGGGGGAGGGGTGGCCGGTTTTGGGAGAGGGGAAAGGAGAGGGTGTGGAGTGTGGGTTTGGTTAAAATGATGGTGTTTAAAGTTGTGTTTAATTTAATTTTAATTAAATCTCTTAATTAGTTGAATTATTGAATTTAATTGGTAAAAATAAATAAACTAGTTGAATTATTAGTATTTATTTTTGTAGGTTGTATATATATAAACATATACATATATAAGTGTATGAATATTTTTAGTAGGCATTTTATGAGATGTATGGATAATTTCCTAAATTGAGGGATTTTAGACGCAAATTCTAATTTTTCCCCTACTGTGTCGGGTTTACTGCTAAAACTAGACAGTGTGACATAAAATAACTGTATCTGATATATTTAGTGCAGTTATAACCTGAACGCAATTTTGACGGTTGTCACAGTCTCCCCCGGTTAAAAGAATTTCGTCCCGAAATTCAAGAACTTTCGTCCCGAAATTCAAGAACTTTCGTCCGTAACCGGTTGTTTAGCAAATAAGTGAGGATACTTATGTTTCATGTAATCCTCTCGTTCCCATGTGTACTCAGGCCCACGCCTTGTGTTCCAGTGAACTTTCACTATTGGAATCTTGCTTCGCCTATGACGCTTGACCTCTCGGTCAAGTATTTCGATTGGTTTTTCTACAATGCACAGTTTCTTATTGATTTGGACTTCCTCCAAAGGTACGGTTATTTCCTCGTTGACTAGGCATTTCTTCAGATTGGATACGTGAAAGGTGTTGTGAATAGCACTTAGTTCTGTTGGCAATTCCAGCCTGTATGCTACTGGTCCGATTCTCTCGGTGATTTTGAAGGGTCCAATGTATCGAGGGCTCAACTTTCCTCGTTTTCCAAATCGGACAGTTCCCTTCCAAGGGGATACTTTCAGAAATACTTTATCTCCAATCTGAAGCTCTAACGGTTTCCTACGGTTGTCAGCATAGCTCTTTTGACGATCTTGAGCTGCTTTGAGTCTATCCCTGATGATTGCGATCTTGTCGGTGGTTTCTTGTACAATGTCTGGACTAGACAATTGTCTATCTCCAATCTCCAACCAACAAAGAGGTGATCGACACTTGCGTCCATACAGTGCTTCATATGGCGCACACTTGATACTGGTGTGATAGCTATTGTTGTAGGAAAACTCAACTAATGGCAAGTGGTTCTCCCAACTTCCTCCGAAGTCTAACACGCATGCTCGAAGCATGTCTTCCAACGTTTGAATGGTTCCCTCGCTTTGGCCGTCTGTTTGGGGATGATAGGCGGTACTTAAATTCAATTGCGTCCCCAATGCTCTTTGAAGTGACTGCCAAAATCGAGATGTGAAACGACTATCTCTATCTGATATGATAGAAATCGGGACTCCATGTTGTGTAACAATTTCCTTCATATAGATCTGAGCCAGCTTTTCCATCTTGTAATCTTCTCGAATCGGTAGGAAATGTGCAGATTTCGTGAATCGATCTACTATAACCCAAATTGAGTCGTGCCCTCGGGAAGTTCTTGGCAATTTGGTTATAAAATCTATGGTTATTTGTTCCCATTTCCACTGGGGAATCTCTGGTTGTTGAAGCAAACCAGATGGTTTCTGATATACAGCTTTGACTTTTGAGCAAGTTACACATTTTCCTACGTACAAAGCAATATCCTTCTTCATTCCTGGCCACCAATAATATTCTCTTAAACCCCTATACATCTTATCCGCACCAGGATGAATTGAATATCGTGACGTGTGGGCTTCGTGCAGGATTATCTCCTATATGTCGTTCGCTTTTGGAACCCAAACTCTGTCCTTGAAATAACGTACTCCATCAACCTTAGTTTCAAATCTGCTTTCTATACCGTGAAGGGTTTCGTCCTTCAGATTTTCCGTTTTCATTGCTTCGGTCTGAGCTTCAAGAATTCGAGTCTTTAAGCTTGTTTGTACCAGTGCTCCCATTGCTCGTATACGTGAAGGTTTTGTCCTTTCCTTCCTACACAAGGCATCAGCCACTACATTGGCTTTACCTGGATGATAACGAATATCACAATCGTAATCACTGAGTAGTTCTACCCATCTTCTTTGTCTCATGTTTAGCATTTTCTGGTCTAGAATATGCTGAAGACTTTTATGATCTGTAAAAATGGTACACTTAGTGCCGTACAAATAATGTCTCCAAATCTTTAGAGCAAAAACCACAGCTCCGAGCTCTAAATCGTGTGTGGTATAGTTCTTCTCATGAACTTTTAGTTGTCGCGAAGCGTATGCTATCACCTTGTCCTTTTGCATTAACACGCAACCTAATCCTTGATGCGACGCGTCACAATATACCACAAAGTTATCGGTTCCTTCCGGTAACGCCAGAATTGGTGCATTGCACAACTTTTTCTTCAATAACTGAAACGCCTTTTCTTGTGATTCTCCCCAAATAAATTTACTATCCTTTTGGGTCAGTGTTGTGAGAGGTTTAGCAATCTTTGAGAAGTTCTCGATAAATCGTCTATAATAACCTGCCAAACCCAGAAATTGGCGAATTTCTGTTGGGGTTTTTGGAGCTTCCCATTTCTTAACAGCTTCCACCTTAGCTGGATCTACGTGAATTCCTTTTTCTCCAATTACGTGCCCAAGAAAGTGTACTTCTCTAATCCAAAATTCGCACTTAGAGAATTTGGCGTACAATTTCTGTTCCTTAAGAAGTTCTAGAATTACTCTTAAATGCAGCTCGTGATCCTCCTTACTTCGAGAGTAAATCAGAATGTCATCTATAAACACTATCACAAACTTGTCAAGGTATGGTCGGCATACCCTGTTCATTAAATCCATGAATACTGCTAGTGCATTGGTTAAACCGAAAGGCATAACCAAAAACTCGTAGTGTCCATAACGTGTCCTAAAGGCTGTCTTAGGAATGTCCTCCTCTCGAACTCTTAATTGATGATAACCTGATCGAAGATCAATCATAGAGAAATACGTTGCACCTTGCAACTGGTCGAATAAATCGTCTATTCGAGGTAGAGGATATCGGTTCTTGATCGTTAACTTGTTCAATTCCCTATAGTCGATGCACATTCGAAACGATCCATCCTTTTTCTTAACGAACAGAACTGGAGCTCCCCAAGGTGAAGAACTTGGCCTAATGAAGTCCTTGTCCAACAGTTCCTGAAGTTGGCTTGACAACTCTTGCATTTCGGCAGGTGCTAACCGATAGGGTGCCTTAGCTATAGGTACTGCTCCGGGTATAAGGTCAATTTGAAATTCAACTTGCCTAAACGGGGGCAGTCCAGGCAAATCGTCGGGAAACACTTCCGAGTGATCCTTTACCACGGGAATGTCTTGAATTCGCCTTTCTTTGGACTTCTTCTCATCTATGAGTGCCAAAAATGCAACACATTTCTTCCTCAAATACTTACGAACCTTAATACTTGACACCATCTCTAAGCTTCTTCCAACTTTGTGTCCTTGTATCACTAGGGTTTCTCCGTCTTGCAAAGGTATTCTAACCGACTTATCAAAACAGCAAATCTCCGCTCGGTTCTTAGATAACCAATCCATGCCTATAACTATGTCAAAACTCCCTAATTCGATAGGAATAATATCAACGCTAAACAACTTATCATCTAGATTCAAAGTACAATCTAAAATTACATCCTTAGCCTTAAAATTGTGACCATTAGCAACCTCAATAATATAAGCATCCGGCATTATCTTAGATTCCAAGTTAATTAGTGGTCTAAACTCCAATGAAATAAAACTTCTATCCGCTCCAGTGTCAAATAATACTGATGCATAGTGGTTGTTTAGGAGAAACGTGCATGTCACCACATTAGGGTCGTGACGTGCTTCGTCAGCTCCAATGACAAATGCCCGTCCTCGAGCCTGACCTCCTTGATTTCCCTGATTGGCTTGTCTCGCCCGGTTCCCATTGTTGTTATTGTTCGATTTCCTTCCAAACGTCGGGCAGGTATTCCGGTAGTGATCCGGACTTCCGCATTCAAAACATGCCCTTCTACCTTCATGGGGTCCTTTTTCACTTTTACATAACCTGGTGAAGTGACCTGGTCGTTTACAATTGTCACAAATGACGCAGGCTCCCTCATGATGATAGTTGCACTTGTTGCATTTAGGGAGTGAACCCTTGTATTGCCCCGGGTCCTCTGTGCTTACTCCGAAGTTTCTTGCGACGCTCCTGTCCTTGCTTGCACTACCAAAGGGTTTCTTTCCTGACTGATACTCTGGCTTCCTCTTATGGCTAGCACTACCAGATAACAGAGTTCCTGCTCTCACAGCATTGTTCGTTAAAGTAGTTGACATGGCTACAACCTCTTGGATTGTAGTCAGCTTTGCCGAGGTAACCATTCCTCGGATTCCCGGTACTAGTCCCCATAAGTATCGGTCAATTCTCCTACTCTCGGGAGTGACCATGTGAGGTACCAGTTTCGCAAGTTCGTGGAAACGAGCTGTGTATCGATCTATGTCAGCTCCGATCATAGTATGGTTCCAGAATTCAACTTCTAGCTTCTGGATTTCACTCTTTGGGCAGTACTCCTCAATGAGCAACTCTTTGAACTCCTCCCATGTGAGCTTGTAGGCATCTTCCCTTCCACGGGTTTGAACCTGGATGTTCCACCAAGTTAGTGCCCTACCTTGGAGTTGACATGTAGCATATTCCACCTTGCGGTCCTCCGAGCATTTGCTAATATGGAGCACCGACTCCATGCTATCGATCCACGAAAGCAATCCTACGACACCTTCCTTTCCGTAGAACTCTTTGGGCTTACAGGACATGAAAGTCTTGTAGTTACATCCGGTACTGTTACTACCCAGATCTCCTCCACTACCTCCTTGATTCCTTGGGATCGCATTGATGCCGGCGGTTACTTGTGAGACGATGTTAGGTATGGCTTCTTGGATGCGTTGTGCGATGATTTGTGCTATGTCGGGCGTTTGGTTTTCGGGGGTATCTTCCGTGTGACGTGTAGACCTTCTTGGAGGCATGATTCTAAAACACATTTTCAAAAATTGTTTTGGTTAAAGTTTGTACAAATGTTTGAACTCATATTTTTCCAAAGGTTTAAAATCAGCAAGTTTTCATTCGAATATTTGAGCAATAAAGTAAAGTATAGAGTAAATAGACAAATTGACTAAAACTTCCCAAAAGGGCTTCCATTAAATGCCGAGTGTTTACAAAATTTTCGGTGTTTATCGTACACCAGTATCACATAATTTTACTCGGAAATACAATGTAAATTAAAGTGACAAGAAATAAAAGAACGGTTTTCCAAAAGGTCCTTCCACACGTTATGATCCATTCATACTACCCCAAATATGCCCCGAGCACAAGCAAGAACATCAACATCAACAACCCCATAACTACTACCGAGCTCGCCGCTTGTGACCTCGATGCCATTTCCCTCGCCATCTTTGCGCCATCTCTAGCTTGGCTTGATACGATAGCTAGTTGGTGTGTAAGCTCTACAAGTTCCGTTAGAACTTAGGCTTGATGAGTCACTCTCACTTGACACCCGTGTAATTCGGTTGTCATTGCTCTGATGTGTTGATCCCTCGCCATTGCTAGTTCGGTCATGCGCCCAATTGGCACGCCGGGGACCACTCTCGTTGGTTCCGGTGCTACCGGCAGTGGAGTTGTTAGCGTGACTCTTCTCGGGATTGGCACACTCTTCCTAGCCGTTTGCCGAGTGCGAGGTCCTCCGGGATGTGGCTGAGCAATCACCGGAGTGGGTCGGGGTAACACCGTGTTTGGTGATACTGTAGTTCCTTCGTAAGGGTCTCGCTCGCTAGACACCTCAGCCGAGTCCGTGTTGTTGTAATTCTCCTCTTCTTGGTTGCTAGGCGGGTTTTCTTGAGATCGTCCGGTGGAGTATTCCGGTGCATCGGCCGAGTACGAAGCGGGAGTGTAAGACGGTGTTGATGATGATGACATAGTGAAACTGAAGCAAAAGTGTACTTAGTAACTAATCGCATAAGTGATGTGTCTATCCTATGCAATGTCTATACACTAAGCATGCTCCTAAAGAGTGCAAGTGAAAATCGACATACTCCTACTATAACCATTTCTAGCCTCGCATTAACTTTCCTTAATCGAACATAGGTGATCAAGCTATGTTTAATTAAAGTCCATGAATACCATTCTAGGCTTAGTTATACTAGTAGTAGGTTTAGTTATGCTCATGTCAATTTTGGACTTTTGGTTATAGTTGGGTTTTTCAAATGAAATTCCGATGTTCTCTATAACCTTTAGCTCTGATACCACTTCTGTCACACCCCGCTAAAGCGGAAACACGGGATGTCACAGCTAAATGTTTCAAAAGCGTAAGGTAGAAGACAACACACAATCATCATATCAAAATAGTACAATTACAACTTGTTTTTAGAAATACATCTTGTCCAAAATAACAAAAGTAAACTTGACATGATGAAATAAGTTGGAAGTCGCTAATGTGATGCTTTCTAGAATGCATCCTTACTTGTTGTTTCCTGAAAAGCATGTAAAGGAGAGTGTCAACTAAAAATAGTTGGTGAGTTTATAGGATTTTGTACACACTAAAAACGTTAGTGTAAGTTGTAAAGTTTCGTACTTTCAAAATCGTAGTACAACTCTCGGTTGTAAAGTTTCGTTTTGTTTTGCATGCTCATGGTATATATAATGTAATGCCTCAGAGGTAGCAATCTAAGCCATTACCCAAACCTCTTGACCTTGTGTTGTATGCCCCGAAATCATGTTCTATCACTAACATGCGTTGTAACAATTATGCACTTACTTTACCGTAAGTGGGTGGTCAACCAAATAACGTTATTCATAATCATCATGGCTCACTCGTGAGTTAATGAGGTAATGTAAAATTGTAGGGACTTTCTTGTATGATAGCATAACTTAGAAGCTTTAACATGTGCATACGTACCGTAGAGCGTTAAACATGCATAGTATTTCAGTAACGAAAACAGTTGATTTCGAATAAAGTTATAACATGCTTTTCACCCCAAAAATATGTAAAACAGTAAAAGGGGCTATGAAGACTCACGGTGGATTGCGTAGATGTTTCCCCAAAAGTGCGTAATGTGTTCCGTGAGGCGATCCTACTCCGATCCTACGAACGTAAGGACACTAGTAAGATTCTAAGTTCTAGACTTTGGTCGGTTAAATATCCGATTCATCATAAAATGCCTTTGTTGATATTTTGTATGTTGTTATAGGTTCTTTGATATCAATAGTTCAACTTCAAGATGAAATGTTACATATGATGGTTCGAGATTACCGAAGTGTTGTCGTGACAAATGACGAAAAGGTCAATAAATAGGATCATATGTATAGTATGTAAATAAAGTTAGATGTTAGGTCATATATATTACATATATAAATACCACAATTTCATCATGAAATGATGAAAAGGGTCCATAACAATATGTTAGATTGTTAGAGCGTAAGTAAAATGCGTAAATAAATAAAGGTTAGGATAAGTAAGTATATATATATATATAGTACATATATATAAAGATACCACCATTTCATCACCAAAGGTGAGAAAAGTGTCAAGAGATAGCATATAGCTATATTATGATATAGTTGTTAGAAGTCAGAATTAGAGGTAACTTGTGGTTACTGTTTGGAATACTTCCAGAGGTCGTTTGGTTCTGGTATTTTATGGCTAAGTACTTCCATGTGTTAGGAAACTTTTGCTATACGTCCCATGATTTTTAGAGTAATATAAGTGCATGAAATAAAACATGACGTAAACAGTGATAGAAAATGCTGCTGATGCGCACTGTTTTTGTGTAAACTGTTTGAAGGTCGAAAACTCAATGTTTTTCAAAGATTACAGTTGGGTTTGATTCATAACTCGTAAAATAAAGTTCCAGAAAAGAAATCAATCTATTTGGAGTATTTTTGAGAGAGATATGGGCATGCAAAGTCAGTGTAAAAATCTGACAGCATGCTGTTGGAAATAGCTCCTTGAAATAAATGCTATTTTTCCATTGGCTCTTTCCAAGATTTTGTTCTTTTTGTTTACCCACGATTTTTAACACATAAAATGATTATTCTCAGCTGAAAACTTGCTTTTTATTTACAAAAATCAACATGCAATGAGTTTATGCAAACCATCTAACCAAGACATTTTTTTTTTAAAAACTTGATGTTCTTGAGCTTTTGTGAAAACATTCAAGTAAGACATTCTTGGGTCACTAATGTGGGTTTGATGATGGATTCATCACACTTTCTATGACATGCAAAGTGTCATGGTGATGAATCTACAAACATTAGGATACCAAGGATTGTCTTAGCAAAAATCAAAGTGAAAAGACTAGAGTTTGAGGAAGATAAACTTGAAATGAGAAAGATGCATGTATGTAGATGATTAGAGGATGTTAGGAGCAGATTTTACCTTGAGTTTCTTGAAGTTTTTGGGCCTGGACTTTGAAGCCTTGAAGAAGATAGAATAAAGAGAAAAGAGAGTAAACTCTTAGAGAGAGTTGAGAGGAAATGAGTGAAGAGTAGAAATGAGGGATTAGGGGGGTATTTATGGAGTGAGAGAGGGGTTAGGGGGGAGGGGTGGCCGGTTTTGGGAGAGGGGAAAGGAGAGGGTGTGGAGTGTGGGTTTGGTTAAAATGATGGTGTTTAAAGTTGTGTTTAATTTAATTTTAATTAAATCTTTTAATTAGTTGAATTATTGAATTTAATTGGTAAAAATAAATAAACTAGTTGAATTATTAGTATTTATTTTTGTAGGTTGTATATATATAAACATATACATATATAAGTGTATGAATATTTTTAGTAGACATTTTATGAGATGTATGGATAATTTCCTAAATTGAGGGATTTTAGACGCAAATTCTAATTTTTCCCCTACTGTGTCGGGTTTACTGCTAAAACTAGACAGTGTGACATAAAATAACTGTATCTGATATATTTAGTGCAGTTCTAACCCGAACGCAATTTTGACGGTTGTCACACACGAAAAGAGAAAATAGAGAGATTTGAGAAAGAAAGATTAAGAAGAAGAAGAAAGTTGATGATTCTCAGCTGGATTACTAGAAACAACACAAGAACACAAAGGTAACCATCTTATACAATCCTTGCTTTTAATGGTTATAAGTTGCTAGATAAGTTTATAAATGGGTTTTGATAATTTTAGAAGGATATGAGAAATCTGGGCTTGTAATAATGTTCCAATAGTAGTCTTAAACATATCTGCAAGTTTATAGAAACATGCATGGCTTAAAACTATAGATTTATGGGTTTTTACGTTTTTCAGTTAGTTGAGATATTCATGAACTCAGTTAGTTGCGACAGTTATGAACTCAGTTAGTTGCGACAGTTATGAATTTAATTGGTTGCGATATGGTGCTATGTCTCAACAGTTGGTTGCGATATGGTGCTATGTCTCAACAGTTGGTTGCGATATGGTGCTATGTCTCAACAGTTGGTTGCGACAAGAGGGAGTTATCGCAATAGTGGGTTGCGACAAGGTATATCACAACTAGTTGGTTGCGATAAGAGACGAGGATTTTAGATATTTAAGAATTATTGGAGAGTCTTATGTGTTTAGTTAGTAAAGGGATATGTTTTTGAATTATTTCAGATTCTGAGAATTCCGGGTGAAAGACTGAATCTTTTGGAAAAGGCTTGTAAGTGTTTTTGGATAAGCGATCAAGGTGAGTTTTACTTTAAAACGTTTTCAAAACTGGAATACATGTATGTATGGATTGGGAATGTGATAGATGGTGTGATTATGTGTTTATGTTTGAAATATAATATATTGAGATGTATATTGTATTTACATGAGCATTACACTACACGAGAGCACGTTGGTCGGGCTTAGGACCGGTGGAGTTGGCTGTACAGAGGGACAACGGTGTTGGCTGTAATTTTCGTACAACGGAGTAAATTGATTAGTTGGCTTGCAACCAACTAATTTGGCCATGTGAAGGAAGAGTTGTACACGATGAACGTGTCTTGCTTGGTATTTAATTACTTGTTTTTTTTAGAGGAAAACTCCAGGCAAATTTTAAAAAGGCAAAAAAGGAATACAAGCGTTCAAGGGAAAAGCCCAACCCAGGCCAAACGGCAAAGCAAAAAAACTTGGTAACAACACCGTACCAAGCAACAATCAACCAAAACAAACAAAGATTATACGAACAATACAAGCTCCAGAAGTAAATAACAGCCCATCGCCTCCAAAAGCCACGCCAAAAGCACCACTCATGATTCATTATCATTCAAGGGGATCTTCCGAATCCTAGTCTTCCAAGCAACCCGCAACAAAACAAGCTCCACAATATCCTTCGCAAGCTGCTCCTCCGAACGTCTTTGATTCCGAAATAATCTACGATTTCGTTCCTGCCAGATGTAGTAAACAGTAGCGGATAGAGATAATTTATGAGCCGTGGACCGTAACTTCAACGAACCATCCGCCAGGCCATTAAGAATACCATCCCAATCTTCTCGGAAGCCATACATATTGGCTTCACACTTGACCCGCCTCCAAACCTTCACCGAGAAAGCACATCCAAAGAAGAGGTGATTGTGAGAATCCGGGCGGTCCCCACAGAAAATGCATTGTAAATCGGGAGGATCATGTTTCCAAAGACCAATCCGATCCTGTGTTGGCAGTCTCTGTAAACAAGCACTCCACATGCAGAATGCATGTTTCGGAATATAACCTTTAAACCACACAAATTTGTACCAAGGGGCCGTAGGATACAACTCCTCCATGGACCGCCAAGCATTACTTACCGTAAATTCCTGCAACATATCATTTGGCCCCTTCCATAAAATCCGATCAACAATCGAATCCTGAATGATTGGAATTGTATGTGACCCTAGTTCAGGCCATCTTTCAGTCAACGGTAAAGGCCAGTCCCCGTTGATGGTATCCAAAACGTCTTGAACTGTCGAATTCAGCGAAAAGCCACGAGCACTAAAATTGCGATAAGAAATGTGCTCGGCAAAAGCCCCACATTCAACCCAGGTGTCCTCCCATGCATTAGATGATCCGCCATCACCTATAGAAGAGAAAAAAAAGCGCCTAACATGTTTGCGCAAATCTAGCATTTTACGGAAAACCCACAACCAAGCTGGTCTTACCCGGACGGACCATAAAGAAGAGGTGTGTAAATAATGGAACATAACCCACCTGACCCAAAGAGAATTACGACGGCATAAAATATCCCACACATGTTTCGTGACATGAGCACGGTTCCACACCCAGACGACGAAGACCAAGTCCTCCACATTCCATAGGTTTACAAATATCCTGCCATGCCACTCGACATTTACCGCGTGAGGAATCACCTTGAGACCATAGGAAGTCCCGACAAATAGATTCTAGTTCATGAATAATACCAGACGGGAAAACGAAAACCGACATCCAGTAAAGCTGCAAAGACTGGAGCACAGAGATAATTAATTGACGGCGCCCACCATATGAAAGAAATTTAGACTTCCAGTTATGAATTCGGAGCTTAACTTTACTGATCAAGGGCCCGAAGTCGCTGACTTTCAACCGAACTGGGATAGAGGGACCCCAAGATACCGGATGGGGAACACCCCAGATCTGAAAGGTATGCAGTTCAGACTCAAATGTTTTGTGTCCTCAGGAACATTACCAAAGAAAACCTCACTTTTAGCAACACTAGGAGCGAGTCCCGATCTAACACGAAATATCTCTAAAGCTTTCTTTAGGATCTCCACCGAAGCGAGGTCATCACGTGTAAACACGAACAAGTCGTCAGCAAAGCACAAGTGGGTAATGCCCATCTCATGACACCCCCTATGGTAACCAAAAGAATCAGCTTCCTCAATATAATGCTTTAAGATCATGGAAAATCCTTCCATAATAACGGTAAAAAGGTAGGGGGAAATAGGATCACCTTGCCTTATGCCCCGAGCGCCTTTGAAAAAACCCTCTGAACTGCCATTAACAACAACTGAGAACGACGATGTGTGAAGCATATCCTTAATCCAGTTACAAAACACCGGATGAAACCCAAACCCTTGCAACATATGCAAGATGTAGTCCCAACTCACCGTATCGTACGCCTTTTGAATGTCGATCTTAAAAGCACAACACGGATATCCAAAATTCAATTGGTAGCCCGATACGAGTTCATGCGCCATCAGAATATTATCAGATATGCGCCTACCAGGAATAAACGCAGATTGTGCAGAGCTAACCAGCTGGTCCAAATAGCCTTTCATACGGTCCGAGATTAATTTGCTAATACACTTATAAATAACCGAGCAACAAGATATAGGCCGAAAGTCGGTTACTTTGGAAGCGTTCGGAACCTTCGGGATTAAGCAAAGAAGGGTGTGGTTCACTTCTTTTGCGATATGGCCAGAGTAGAAGAAATTGTGAACCGCCAATAACATATCATATCCAACCACCTGCCATGTCGCCTTGAAAAAATTCGCAGAAAACCCATCAGACCCAGGAGCTTTATCGTTTCCAATACTAAACAATGCGGATCGAATTTCCACATCCGTGATAGGTCTGATCATATGGAGCGCTTCAGAGAGAACCAACTTATGTTCGAAAAAGTGGGAAGGCATAATGGGATCAACATTCAAGTCAGATTCGCCAAGAATCCCTTGAAAGTGAGAAACAAAGAGCTTACCAATATCATCATCGTACACAAACACCCCGTCCAAACCACAAACCGATCGTATAAAATTTACACTACGACGCTCCTTAACCACCTTATGAAAAAACCTAGGGTTCCCGTCTCCTTCATTGAGCCATCGTACCTTTGCCCGTTGACGAATCACGGTTTCTTCATCAATACATGCCTGCTGGTAGGCCATCATAAGGTTCGCAAGATCCTTAATCAGATCAGCATTAGAAGGGTCACTATCAACAGCAATTTGGATTGCATCTAACTCAAACTTTAGGGTCTCCACTTTTTTTGATAAATCACCATATGAAGCTTTCATCCGACGTAACGCTGGTTTTAGAAGTTTACGTCGACAAAGAAGCTTGTGCATGAAAGATCCGTGTACCTCCAAACCCCACACATTAGCCACCGTCGTCATGAAATCAGGGTACGAAGCAACAACGTTATCAAATTTGAAGCCTTTACGCTTTTTGCGGGGCCCACCCCTGAACGAGATGATACCTGGGGCATGATCAGAAAGACCTCGTGGCAGGAAAGACACGGAGGCATCTCCAAGTCTATCACAAAATTCCGTATTGCCAAGGATTCTATCAAGCTTACGGCAAATACCATTACCTCCACGCGGCTTTTGATTCCAAGTAAATTGGATGCCTGTATAAGGAATGTCGAACACCTCAACATCCTCAATGCATAGGAAAAATCCTTCCATATCCGAGTTACGACGCGAAGACCCACCAAACCCATCATGGGGAAAAAGCATAGAATTAAAATCCCCCATAAGAATCCATGGGTTACTTCCAAGAAGGACCTTTGATTTCCGTAATCCCGACCATAAAAGACGTCTTCCCACCCCGTCGTTCGATCCATAAACCACAGTGAGAAAAATAGGGTGAGAGGTACCCCGTAGCCGAACAAGACAGTGCAAATATTGTCCATGGCTTTCAAGCAAATTTAGATCAAGCCCTTGAGGATCCCAAGCAATTAGAATCCTCGTTCCAGAAACCGAGCACGCAACATTAGACACCCAATTCCATCTTCCAAAAACTCTGTCACAAACGCTCACTATGACGTCCTTGTTTAAGTGACTTTCAACAATAGAGCATAAAGACAACCCATTTAAAGCGATAAACGATTTGACCTCTTGTTGTTTAATCCGGGACGATAATCCCCGGATGTTCCAGCATGCAAACTTAATCATTACGTACCTTGAGGTTGTAGCGAGACTTCCAAGACCGGTTCATGCAACGACGGTTCGTCTAACGGCAATTCAACATTCTCCACATCATCATCGCTTGACTCATGATCAGATAAAGGGCCGAAACGGTTATGTGAGGTCTCCATGGGGGAAAGCGTACCTTGCTTCGGTTTATAAAACGTACGGAAGGACTTCAAAACTGCCGACATCAGCAGAACCGAGGTTGGGCCAGGGGGCATTGACGAAGAAAACCCATCACCCTTTGGTGGTCTATCATTATCCAAGTACTTTGAGGAGCCACCCGTAGAGGAATGTAGCGAGAGGGAGGGTTGTGGTTCGTGCTTGGAGAGCCCCACATCTGCGAGATCCTCCTTTTCTTTCCGAGGCATATCCCTAGTAGATTTATTTTGTTTTTTTGGCCTCTAAATTCTACGCTTAACACGCACAAACCCCCCATCATCCACTGCAACCTGATTACCTTTTGCTTTTTCAGCTCTTGCCACTTCTGCCCGCACACAGGCACCCGTTTTGTGACCAAAAACACAGCAGTGTCCACATTGGAGTGGTTCCCAAAGATATTCCACATGCACCTTCACAGATTCATCCTTGCCTCCAGTAAGACTTGGTATACTGACTTCAACTTCCCTTTTGAGTTCCCCTACAGCCCAAATCTCAATTAGAACCTTTGCAAAACCAGGCGTTCCCACGATTTCTCACACATCTCCATCGTGCAGGAGTCCATCGGTTTAGGAACACCCAGGGCACTTAGACCGTTTGGTCTAACCCTCATTTTCTTTTCAAAAATATGTATTCCAGGTCGAGGAACTTTTAATAGCAAGGGGAAGGATAAAGTGTAGGATGCGGTTGATAGCTGACGGAGATTAGGAAATGCTTATATTTTGTATTGTATAGTTTTGAGACTATGGGACCGTAAGTGATTTATTATGTATTTTTGTTATGAATGTAACGATGTTATGCAATATATGTTATTTGACGCATGTTTGGGAAACCGGGTCGTTATAATAATTGTTATATGTGATTGATAATTGTCGCATATAATATAACTATTGATTTGTGGGTTTAAGGGACATACACAACATAAACTCGTGTGCGTGTGAGACTGTAATGGTTCACGCAGGGGGGTTATATATTTATATTTTTGTCCCACGAATATGTTTTGTGTGTTGAGCCACTGCCGATATTGATCGCCGTCTTATCGGAGTGTGCGTGTTTATGCTAGCGAATATGTTTCGTGTAGTGAAGGGTGTGCGTTATTTTGAATAGTTACTGTTGTGTTTAGTAGCCTTGGGAGGGATGTAGTGCTTGCGGGCCTACAACGTTATTATCTGATTTATAGATTTTCATCTTAAATGATTTACCAGACTATTTACTGACAGGGATTTCTCACTAGACCTTTTGGTCTAACCCTCGCTTTTAAAACTAATGCATTTCAGGTGAATTTTATATTTGGATTGCTAGCGTGGGAAAAAGGTGGTTGATAGTGTATTCAATTACCAGTTCGCTAATATTGATCAGTTTGTTTAAATTTTGTTATTAGTTTGGGTGAAGATATATCGGTAATGATCCGAATCTACGGTTATAATTTATTTTTACGGTTAGAAATATTTTTTCCGTCGTTGTACTTGAGGTGATTCCGGGAATTGTATTATTCGATTATTTTAGGATATTTATTGGATGGTTTCCTACTTTGTAGTCGTTTTATGGGTTTTGAGGTGATTATTTGGAAATCGGGTTGTTACACGTGTTGTGCGACAAAATCATTTCATCGCACACGTAACGCACGATAAACCCTTTTTCTTTGTCGCATACTTCTTCGGGTGAACAGTGTGTTATCGCCCCTCTTGTGCGATAACCCTGAGTTCTGTTTATCGCAAGGTGTGGTGTGCGACATCTTTTCATCGCAAAGGTTTTGTGCGGATTGTCTGAGATATCTTTTATCGCGTGTGGTGTGAGACAAAGGTTGGTGTGCGATAATCTGTTGTGTGCGACAAAACAATGTTCGGGTTGTAATTTTGTATTTTGATCAGAAGTTTGCTAAACGATCAACAAGTATTCACTATGACTGCTAGGGACATGCTAGTAATAGGATCGAAAGATAAACCTCCAGTTTTGTTCCCAAAAGATTTTAAAATCTGGAAAGATAGATTTCTAGATTATGGTGAAAGACAGGAGAACGGTGACTTTATTCTTGCTTCTCTGAAACATGAAGTGATGGGTGAAGTATTTTTGGATGAACCAACTGGAAGAAGGCTTGTTGAACCTAAGAATTACTCCGGTGATGAGCTTAAGAGGTAAATGCTGACAAAGAAGCGAGGTCACTGATAATGCAAGGTTTGACCAACGACATCTATCAAAAAGTTGACAGTTTCAATGCCACCGGGAAGGACATGTTTGATGAGTTGATTAAACTATATCAGGGTTCGAATGTGATCAACAATTACGAGAACTTTAGACAAAAGGAAGGAGAGACACTCGATAATACTTATGATTGATTCACAACCATTTTGAATGAGCTGAATAGATATAAGATCACCAAAACCATAATCGAAAACAATGTGAAGTTTTTAAGTGTGCTCCAACCTGAATGGAAGAAAATGCTCACCGAATGAAACAACATTCGAGGTTAAGTGAACTACCTTTGCAACAGATGTTTGAAACACTTAAACAAGATGAGGATGACGCTGAAGCCAAAAGAGACAAGAAGAAGAAGAAAGAGAAGAAAGAGAAGAAAGAGAAGAAAAGAGAAAAGACTAAACAGATAGATGAAGAAGATGAAAGTGATCCGATCGCCCTAATTTCAAGCAAATCTAGGAAGCATTATGTGAAAGGGAAGAATATTGAGTTAGAAGATGATGGTTTGAACAGTGATGACTTAGACGAGGCTAAGAGCTTAAAACAGGCCATGATCCTTCTGAAGAAGACTGGATCTAACAACCAACGATATTCCTCGGGATCCAGGAACTTTGAGCATAAAGATCACATAGAATATAGAAAGAGATTTGAAGAAAAGAAAGATGAGTTTAAGAAGATTGAGGATAAGTAGTTTGTGGATAAGAAAGGTGAAGAGCAGAAATGTTTTAATTGTGGAAAGTCTGGTCACTACGCCAAGGAGTGCTGGAAACCTAAGGTACGGGACTCGGACTACTATAAAAACAAGATGTTGCTGGCTAAACAGAAAGAGTCTGGGAAAGCACTGCTGGTGGAAGAAGAGTATTGGCTGGATGAACATACAATGAGGATGAGGATGAAACTGTTGCTTTGGCCAAAATGTGTCTAATGAGCAAAGATGGCGGGGAAACCAAAGCTGATGCAGTGCTAGAGACACATGAGGTAGAATCCTTTAAAATTAATCATTTCATGAAACATCAAGAATTTTTGCAAAGCAAATTAGATGATTTAACTGTCAAACTAAACAAAGCTCATAAGATAATAGATTCTCAAAAACAACTAATCACTGAACATAATAAGTTAAGTGATGGGTTGAAAAAGAGCAAAGCTGAATTCGAAGACACTCAAGATTGTTTTCAAAGAAGAATAGATGACTTGACAGTAAAATTAAGGACTTCAGAAGCTAAGACAATTGAGCTTGAAAAATTATTGTATTCTTATAAAGATATAAACACTAAGTTGACTGAGAAGGCAAGTAATCTGGAAGAAAAGTTGTACAAAATAGGTTAGACTGAACAGACAATTCATCTTAATAAACCAAAGAACTTTAGATACTACAATGACAAATAGGGCTTGGGTTATGACAACCCTCATTATTTGAAATATGCTTTAACCAAGTCTCCTACTTTATACAAGTTTGAATGGTTCGATCTTCCATCTAGGAATCCTGAGTATAAAATCCAATGGCTTAAAATGGATGGTGATGACTATGAGGCTGAGCAAGAGGTTAAGAGAAAAACTACAGTCAAAATGCAACTTCTTTTTGTCTACGGATGAGAAAATAGGAAGGCTTTGGTTTGGAATTGGAAGCAAACCTTGTCTAATGACTATTTCCAGAGCTATGCGATAGAGAAACCAAAGAAGAGTGAAAACCCAGCTTTTGAAGGAAAAACTTATTATCCTCCTTTATTATTTGGACAGAAGCTCGTAGAACTTGAAAGTCAAATTGAAGACATCATAAATGATGACAAACTTGCTTTCGAGATCGAAAAGGAAGTGTTTTTAACACTATTTTCAAATGGGTTAAATGAATTGAAAGCAAAACATAAGGATATGTCTGAAGAGAAAATTTCAAAAAAAAACATTCTTCAGATTCAGATGTTTCCTCGTGTAAGGCATTTATGGGAAATACTCTCTTCAGAAGAACAATTATTGATGACCAAGAAGATTCTGAATCTTGGGACTTGGAAAATCAATTAGTTATAGCTCCTCCTGAGAAATATTTTCCTACAGAAGAAGATAAAGCTTTTCGAAAAGAACAAAATGAATTTCTCTATCCAAAGTCTTATGGTATCTTTCACACTTCATTGGATAGTCAGTCTGATTGTGATACTTAGGTTCCTTATGAGGAGAAAGGAAAAGGAGTAAAAGAGACATCTGTTCAATTTGATTTTAATGCCAAACTTCTAGATCACTCTGAATTCTTTATCAATGAAGAGGAACCTAAGAAGACTTTCTTCAAAGGTGAATCTTCAAAGTCCGTTGAGAAAAAGCCTGTTAATGATTACTATTCCAAATCCAAATCTAAACAATCATTACAGAAAAAGAAAAAGAAGAAAAATAATCAAAGATCTAAAATTTTTCGAGCTCAAAACTATAAAGCTTATGATTCTTATTTTGCTGGCCTTTCAGATCGTTATCTAAGAAACAACTCGAGACTCGAATGGAGAATAAAAGAGTCCACACAGGATGTGGCCCAGACAAAATCATCCCATGTTGCTTTTAATTCCATGAAAAACAATTTTGTTTCTGTTGTAAGAAATCAAGGTGTTTGCACTAAACAAAAACTTGTTATTCCATACAAGCTTTATTCAATGCAACAATTGATTAATTTAGCACATGACCAAATTTGTTGTTCATCTTGTGGTGTGGATGATTTTATCTGCATGTCTGATTATTCTCATTGGTTTGGTTATAATGTCCATGGTCCTAAAAGATTTTATTCAAATGGATATTATAAAAGAGGTTTTAAAAGTAATAATGCTAAATCCAAACATGTTCAAACTCCTAACCCAAAAGGACCCAATTTCAAATGGGTACCTAAAACCACTTGATTTTTTTTATAGACCAATCATGTGTGGTATTTGGATTTGGGTTGCTCGAAACACATGACTGGAAGAAAAGAGCTGCTCAATAACTTTTATGGAAAAATATGGTGGTCGAGTTAAATTCGGAAACGATCAATATTCACCTATTATGGGTTACGGAGACATTGTTAAAGACAACGTCCGAATTACAAACGTTAACTATGTTGAGGGTTTGGGACATAACTTGTTTAGCATAGGTCAATTCTATCACAAAGACCTAGAAGTCAACTTCAAAAAGACACGGTGTTCAGTTAGGACCGAATGAGGAGATGAACTTCTAGTGGGTACAAGAAAGTCAAATATTTACACCATTGACCTATAAAAGATCAAACCTAAGAATGACGTGTGTCTGTTGTCTAAAGCATCTATGGAAAGGAGTTGGTTGTGGCATAGACGATTATCTCACCTTAATTTCCGTTATATTCAAAAGCTGATGGTAGGTGATTTAGTCAAAGGTCTACCAGTTCTGAAGTTTGAAAGAGACAATTTTTGCACCGCCTGTGAGAACGGAAAGATGAAACGAGTTCCTCATCCGCCAAAAACTGAGCCAAGTACTCACAAAGCTTTGGAAATTATACATATGGATCTCTGTGGGCCGATGAAGACTCGGAGTCTTAGTGCCAAGAGGTATGTTGTGGTTGTCGTTGACGATTACTCGAGATATACATGGGTGAAATTTCTTCGTTCCCAAGATGAAACACCTGAGTTGATCATCTCCTTAATCAAACTGCTTCAAGTTAATCTTCAACAATCAGTCAAGACAATACGATCAGATAACGGGACATAATTTAAGAACAAGACTCTACATGACTTTCTCAAGTCAGTTGGAGTGTCGCGTCAATATTCTGCAACTAGAACACCACAACAGAACAGTGTCGTTAAAAGACAGAATGGTACTCTAATAGAAGCTTCAAGAACTATGCTGTCTTAAGTTGATCTTCCGTTGTTTCTGTGGGCAGAAGCAGTGTCAATGGCTTGCTACACAAAAAATTGTTCTATCGTACACCGACGGTTTGGCAAAACACCATATGAAATTATAAACAATAGAAAACCAAACAAAAACTACTTTCATTTTTTTGGTTGCAGGTGTATCGTGTTAAATGACAAGGACAACTTGAACAAATTTAGTCCTAAGGCAAATGAGGGCGTTTTCATTGGATATTCATCCAGCTCAAAGGCATACAAAGTTTATTTCCAATCTTCTAGAACTGTGATGGAAAGCATAAATGTCAAATTTGATGAGACTGAAGAAATGGCTTCTGTGCAAAGCAGTACAGAACGCGCAATATCTGGAGTTCTAGCATCTAGACAAATCCGTCCAACGACTACTAAGTCAAACAAAGATCAAGCTTCCACTTCTAATTCTAATCCTAATGAACTTGATATTTTGTTTGAGAATTTTTATGATGATTTATTTGGAAGCAATAACTCATCTTCTAGTGTCAATGACACGATTCAAGTTGCTCAAAATCCAGCACAAGCCACATTGTTAGGTGTTTCAACGATACCGACATCATCTAATACTGGTGCAATGACTCCGGCATCTTCCCCAAGCAATCTAATCATGACATCTACACAAGAAATACAACAAGTATCAACTAATGGTGCTTCTTCATAAAGTACGACTTCAAATGTTAATGATCAGAGTACTGTCAACACACCTGAGGCATCTACTGACGTAGTTACCGAGGCAGTGCCAGTTGTCTCTTTTGACAAACAACCAGCCTCACACCCGGAACCGACATTGACAATTGAGTTGAATTTTGATAAAGATCCCACCTTAGTAGACCCCAATCAAGATGCTATTTCCCTACATCCACATTCAAAGAAGTGGACACGCAGTCACCCATTAAATTAAGTAATTGGTGAGGTGTCTAAACCTGTGAAGACTAGATTTGCAACTGCAAATGAAGTTCTGTTCGCTCTCTTTCTAAGTCAAGTTGAACCAATCACGGTTCAACAAACCTTGGAGGATCTGGATTGGATAATTGATATGCAGGATGAGCTGAATCAGTTTGAAGCTTTGAAAGTGTGGAGAATAGTTCCTCGACCCAAGGGTAAAATAGTCATTGGTACAAAGTGGTCATGAAAATAAGAAAGATGAAGACGGTATAGTCGTAAGGAACAAAGCACGGCTAGTAGCAAAAGGGTATCGGCAACAAGAGGGTATAGACTACGATGAGACGTACGCTCTGGTTGCTTGCTTGGAAGCAATTAGGATGTTCTTGGCATTTTCCGCCTACATGAACTTCACAGTCTACTAAATTGATGTGAAGACTGCATTCTTGAATGGCATACTAAAAGAAGAAGTGTACGTGTCTCAGCCTTAAGGCTTTGTAGACAAAGATAAACCAGATCATGTGTACAACCTTGACAAAGCTCTTTACGATCTCAAGCAAGCCCTGCGTGCCTGGTATGAAGTTTTGTCCACTTTTCTACTAGGATCTGGCTTTGAGAATGGTAAAATCGACACGACTCTCTTTACCAAGCATGAGGAAGGTTAAATTCTTCCCGTACAGATTTATGTTGATGATATAATTTTTGGTTCGACTAACCCTTCGTTATGTACCTGGTTCTCTAACATTATGGTGACCAGATTCCATATGAGTACGATGGGAGAGATTAACTTCTTTCTCGGACTACAAGTCAAGCAGTTTTCAACAAGAATGTTCATTAATCAATCTAAGTATGTGTTTGATATCTTGAAGAAATTCAAGATGGAAAACTGTACATCGATTGGTACTCCAATGGCACCAAGATCTAAGATCTATACGGATCCTGATGTTAAGGATGTTGATCTTAAGAATTATAGAGGAATGATAGGGTCATTAATGTACTTAACTGCGAGTCGTCCATATATTATTTTTGCAACTTGTCTGTGTGCGAGATTTCAGGCTAAGCCTAAGGAATCACACCTTGGCGCAATCAAGAGGATCTTTTGTTATTTGAAAGGCACACCGTATCTCGGTCTGTGGTATTCAAAAGGGACGGGATACGAACTCACCGCATACTCAGACGCGGATCATGGAGGAAGCATGTTATACATGAAGAGCACATCTGGACATGTACAGTTTTTGGGAGACAAGCTCGTGAGTTGGGCGTCTAAAAAGCAGAATTGTGTATCGACATCAACTGCAGAGGCTGAATGTGTAGCCGCGACCGGCTGTTGTTCACAAGTCCTGTGGATGAAAACCCAACTCATGGACTACGGGTTTAAATATGAGAAAATTCCAATCTACTGTGACAGCAAAAGCGCCATTGCCATATCAGCTAATCATGTCCAACACACCAAGACGAAACACATAGATATCAGGTATCATTTTATCAAAGATCATGTTGAGAAAGGTACAATTGAATTATACTTTGTTACAATTGAATTTCAACTTGCCGATCTTTTCACAAAAGCCTTGGATAAAAAACACTTTAATTTCTTAGTATCCAAGCTTGGCATGCTGAACATGAAAGTTTAATTCTCCTATATTGATCATATAATAGATGGAAATATTTGTATCTCAATCTAGCTATTTTTATCTAGATTGGTACACTTAAATTTTCATCATATTCTATTCTCAATATATGTTATTTAAATTTTCATAATTCTGTTGTATTCCATACGTTTATTCATCTTGTTATATCTTTTCTTTTAAATGCTTTATTTGTGATTATATATGATATTTGTGTCTTCTATAAGGTGTGTTCATGGTCTCAGGGGGAGTGTATTACAATGTATATGCATAAATCTAGGGGCAGTGTGCATAACTGACACTATTTGTGAGTTTGGATGCCATGGGATTTACATTTGAAGACACCAAGGTAAGCATTCTAATCTGTTTTTAACACACTCTTAAATGATGGAAAATTATTTTTCAACCTCTACGCATCATTTAAGGGGAATGAAAAACCGTGTTTTCAAACCATAAGGGCTTAATCAATTGAAAGTTGGACATCTTTCAATGTGATAAAATCTTTGAAATTTATTGAAAAATGTTTTGAAAAATGTTTTGAAAAATGTCTAAGTGTTGATGTTATCGCACGCTGTTATGCACAATAACTTGTTTAATCACCCGTACCTTCATGTGATAACATCCACTTATTTAATCGCACGTTTCTTCATGCGATAAAACCACGACAACCATTTTTATCGCACCTGTGGTGTGCGATTAAACCTTATGAACAATGTTTATCACACTCGTCGTGCGCGATTAAACTTCTCACCTTGTTATCGCACCATGTTGTGCACGATAACTTTGAAGGTTTATCGTACCCTTGTTCATATGACAACCTGACACTGTGGCAGGTCAACCGTTGGACCAATATTTCATTTCCACGTGTCACAATCCCCAGGTTCCTATTTATAGAGCTGTTCATTCAAACATTTGTCCTTTTCTCGTACTTCAAAATCCTCTCTAACCTGTCACTGATTTCACAAGATTTTCGAAGATTTGTGTTTTCTACTTGATTCCTTTGCATTCAGGTCACTCTCGAGGTACACTTTCTTTGTTTTTCGATCAGATTTATCCATGTTTATCGATCTACATTTGATTTTAGGGTTTTAGGTTCGAAACCTATGTGGGTCTCTTCGTATTCTCCTAGAAATCCACTCATGTGTATGTTTTTAACTGGTAAAAATGCTTTAGTTAGATTTCTGGTATATAGGCGAGCCTAGTGTGATAGTTGAAAAATCTTTTTGTGCGAAAATTTTCAAAACTGGGCTTGAACACTTAGAATATTCATCGTGTTCAACGTTATCGCACGTTTCAGTGTTCTTCATGTTCATCTTTATCTCACCCATCACATATTCAACTTTATCGCACATGCATGTATGCGATAACGTTTTGTCGCATACAGTTCCATGCGATAAACCTTGTTGTGCGATAAAAACCAGACTTGGGCAATTTTTTGAATTGTTTTTCATCAAAACCATTTTTGGGCACTTTATTGATTTTACTCTATCCAGATGGCTCATGTGAGAAATGTTGATGGTAACTCGTCAGATGAGAACACCGTAATCCCATCTCACCGATCTTCGCACCCATTGGTGAACGCTCGGGATCTTGATAAGGAGTTATTACCCCAAAGGTATTTTCTTGCTTTGTCTTACAATAACCATACCTTAGACCTTCGTGTTAACTTTGATTACCGTATCATCCTCAAAATAATCAAAGGTCACCCACTCCTCACCGCCTTAACCAAAACCGTAACCGTACCTGTCATATACTTACAACAGTTTTGGAATACCCTAACTTTCCATCCCGTTCACCCACGTGGCCAACACCTTACTGCTAAAATCGACCATTTTGACACCAAACTCACTTTGAAGTGTCTTCGCAATGTACTTGATTTGACTTATCAAACTGATTTTGAAGACTAAATTCCCGAAGCCGACCTATGTGCCGATATCTAAAGGTTTGGGATATCAACCTGCTGATAATGTGTTGCTCACCCAATCATCCAAATTCAAACATCAGTACCTACCCCGAATCTGGTACACCATATTCTCCATAATCAACCGGTGCATGAATCCAAAACACACGGGATTGGATAAGTGCAACATTGCTACCTTACGCCTATTCCATGCCGTGGCGTTCAACATGAAAATTGATTATGCAATCATCGTCTGGAACGAGCTCATTAAATTAGTTGGTGATAAGACCAAGCCACACAAAGCCAGAAAATTTGTGCCCTATCAACGATTCCTTCAGATAATCATCCAGAGTATGACTCAAACCCAGAGATTCCCCGCCACCCAAATGTTGTTCAAGGACCAAGACACTGGATGCATTTTCTCAAGATGCCCGATGAGATCAACTTTACCCACACTGCCACTATACCTGAAGCCGTTCGAGCTTATGCCGACCAGCAGTCTCCGATTGTGAGAGAGTATTGGTTGGAAAATGCACTGATGGTCCAACCAGATCCGGAGGGACCTCCCCATGGTGCAAACCTTGTAGGTGGTGAGGGTGTACAAGTTGAGCAGGTTCAAGAACAAGGGGTTCTTGAACGGGAAGAGGTGAGGGAAAATATTGTTGAGGGGGATACATGAGTTGAGGGTACTGCTGGTCTGGAATCCACGTCTCGAGCCGCCCATACTTAAATATTTGATGATGATGTTTCTTGGGATTCCCAGGATGATGTTGACAACGTTATATCTGCCTCTAGTTCTGAAAATGAGGCCTCTACCCATCCAAAAGGAAGAGGTGATGCTGATGGTGCATCCGACTCCGACTCAGATTCAGATCACGACCCAGATGCACATTTGATAACGAGACACGTTGGTCTGCGACATAATATTGAGAGTTCCGATGCTGATTCCACCAGGAACATCGAACAATCAGGCAATATTGGAGACATAAGGCGGGATGAGGGAGTTTTAGTTGAAAATATTGAAAGTGTGAGCCGAGAGAGTGCGAGAAAAGAAATTGAAGAGATTGTGACAGAATCACACAAAGTTTTAACTTGTGATTCTTCCTAAACTATGTCAAGCCGGGTAGCCACATCTACTACCGACATGCGTTTGTCGCCATTGTGCATTGAAGCATACATAGTGGACCCACCTATGCAAAGCACAGCCCCACCAAGCCACTCACTAGTCTCTCGACAGACTGGTGTTTCAATTTCCACAGGGGATCAAACACAACTTCTATCAGGAACATATTCGGTGTTTGCTGATATTGAAATAGGTAGGCAACTGCCCGATCACCGACTTTTATTCCGTGCACATCGAGTCTAGGACCTTTTGGATGAACATCTTTTCCTAGGATACGAGCGCCGATACCACCATTTGTTGGAAGCTTCCGTGCTCCAACCGGAACACCCCCGAGTGTAAAGTCCGTACTCCGGTATGCCTTTTCTTTATTATTTTTATTAACTTCTTTTTAAACCTTCTCCCTAGCTTGGTGTTCGTTAACGGAATTAGATGAAATGGGATAAAAAGTTAACGGGGTCAACCTTGTTTTGGTCTTTACAAGGAAAGGAAGTTGAGGGGCCATTTGGGTCAATGCACCAAACTTGTGCAAGGGACCAGCCATATGACCGATCCCCTCCCCCTTCCCCTTTCATTTTCACTTAAACAACTCCCAAAAACCTTTTCCCCATCCCCCTTTGTTGTGTGTTCGGCCAAGAAGAGAACTAGAGAGAGAGAGAGAGAAAGAAAGAAAGAAGCCGAGAGAGTGAGAGAGGAACCGAGAGGGTGATAGAGGTTGCTGCCGGCGACGAGGAGAGAGGAAGGAGGCGATCGCCGGCAAGTTTGGTCGGAAAAGAGGAGGAAGAAGGGTTCGTCGAGGTAAGTTCGTCTATTTCTCGTTTGTTGTTATCGTATGTCAAAGAAACGCCGCCAACCACCGCCGCCGCCGGAGGCGGCAGGGGGTGGTGCACGGCTGTTGTCCAGCCTAGGGTAACCCATATTCAGTAGTTCATATGCGTTTCGGGTCTGTTGGGATTAAGCCACGACTTAATGGGTTAATAATCAATAGTGTCATTTCATGTGAAAATTTAGTAATCTGCCACTGTTTTGCTTAAACCGTAACCTTTTCCTCGTAACTCGGATTGGGGCGAAATCGGTGCCAAAAGTTCCCATTTTGAGTCTAGTAACTTTACTATGTTTTGTGCAAAAACCAGTTCGGAACGTAGCTTAGGTCAAATCGTCGTTTTGTACTGAAAGGTTCTGTTTTCGCTGTTCTGCGAACCGTTTTTTGTAAAATCCGTATTAAACTGTAGAAAAATCGTTAGGAGGAGTATAATATGTCCTTGGAACCCTAACTCATAGCACTTTCTGGTGATGTAATGTAATTGAGGATTTTCTGTGTTTGGGGAGGTTGGAACAGGTCCCGAACAGACCTGTTTGGCTAGACAGAAAAGTCATTTTAGTGACAGTTTAAGCGTGCGTCGTGTTTTAGGGTCCGGGTCTCGCGTTAATACATTTTAACGTTCGTTTAGGTGTTGGGAAGTGCTTTTGGATTGTGGAGCTTGGACTATTGTTTGTGAGCTAGGCGCGCATTCGAGGTTAGTTCTCTCACCGCGTAGTTAGAATTTCATGTATGTCGTTCTTTTGTGTTACGTGTATTTATGTGCTTATATGAACTAGTTGGGATGTGATAACTGGTTGTGATTTGTTGAATTCGTATGTGGAATATTTATGCATGTGTACACCTCGGTGGGACTGAGGGGCTCGGTGGGACCGAGGGCTTGGTGGGACTAAGCTAGTACAGTAATCTTTACTCGGTGGGACCGAGGGCTTGGTGGGACTAAGCTAGTACAGTAATCTTTACTCGGTGGGACCGAGGGCTCGGTGGGACTGAGCTTGTATTAATGTATTTTGTATACTCGGTGGGACCGAGGTTCGTACTTATATAATAATCATTATGTGGTTTGATATTCGTGGTGATGGTAATGTTGCCTACTTGCGAGTAGGGGTGATATGCGTGGGGTTGCTACCTACATGTGTGGTTGGATTCACTAAGCGTTTAGCTTACCCCTTTCCCATTTTGTTGTGGTTTCAGGTGAGAGTGGCGGTGGGGCATGACGGTACACACACACTACGCGCGGGCGCCGAGAATTGTTGGAATTTACGCTTTTAAACTTTTAGACTTTATTTATAATATTTCCGCTGCATGAATTCTTTTGACTGTTTGAGTTGACGATATTAACTTAAATTGAGTTACGGTTTATTAAAATGTGGTTGTTTTAAAATGGAATATATGTTTTAGAAAATTTAAATTTCCTTGAAATTTTTGTGACGTTACAACTTGGTATCAGAGCACAGCTTGAGTGAATCAAACACATCTCGGTGTGTTTGGTCTCAAGCTGCGGCTATGAAGTTTTAAACTCTTTTACTAAAATCTTTGAGAATAAAGGAAAAAGGAAAACCCGTTTGGGAAACGGTGATCGGGGGCGCAGTGTGTACAGTCAGCCGACGCTATGTGGGAAGGTACAATGCTTAGTGTATTTATTGCTTTCTAGGCATAGGGTATGCATGCTAGATTGCCTATGTTGTTTACACTGTACTGTATGATGACTGCTTGCTAGTAGGAATCAATGCTAGTTATAGTAGGTTGTTAAGTGAAGTCCCTATAGGTTGTATGCAGTCAGAATCATATAGCCTCAGAATATTTGATTTAGTTCTATTGCGCAGCTCTTGTTTGAGTCCAACCGTTCTAGGATAGAATCTTGTATTCGAATGTCTATTTGATTCACGCTGCATGCGACTGGGTATTCGCGAGGCAACTCGTTATGGCTAACAGGGATTCCGTTGTAGCAAGGGTAGTGGGATGAGATGAAATTCCTAGTGAGCTGGGAATAGCGTTTACATATAAGTACGTATGCAAAATTGCTTTCTAGAACATAGGAGTATGTATGCTAGATTGCTTGGTGCTTAATACACTGTATTGTATGGTTGTTGCTTGCTATTAGGGACTTATGCTAACTTTGATAGGTTGTTAAGCGAATGCACTATAGGTTGTATGCGGTAGGAACCGAATAGCTTTAGAATGTTGGATTTAGTTCTATTGCGCAGCTCTTGTTTGAGTCCAACCGTTGTAGGATAGAATCCTATATTCGAATGTCTATCTAGTTTCACTGTATACGACTGTGCATTTACGAGGCGACTCGTCAGGGTTAGTGGGGGTCCCGTTCTAGCAAGGGTAGTGGGTTGTTACGACTTTTCTAGGGAGCTAGGAAAAGTGTTTACATATGCCGGAGTGGACATATGTGTTTGTTTGTGGTAAGCAACTACTTGGACGTCCCGGGACAGGACTCGAAACGAGTAAGGATAGGTGTGAAGGGTAGTAGCAGAGCTCCTACTATCTGAAGCACATGATCCATACTCGAGTCGGGGAGAGTCACGAGGAAGCCAAGGAGTGGAGCGTGAGCGTAGTAGGGGTGTTTTAAGTGTGGCCAACCCGGTCACCTTAGCCGGGATTGTAAGGTACCGCTAGTGGTCTGTTTTAACTGTAATCAGATGGGCCATGTAAAGGCCAACTGTCCTAGAGCAGGGGTAGCTATTGGGGGTGGAGCATAGAGGGCGCCTGGGAATGCCCCGTTACGTATTACCGATGGTCGAGCAGGTCTGTCGGGGGCGGGAGCGGCTCGAGGTAGAGTTCACTAGTTGACGGTGGATGAGGCGCAGGCGACGCCTAAAGTGGTTACAGGTACGTTCCTAGTTAACTCGGTGCCTGCGGTTGTGATGTTTGATAGCGAGGCTACTCACTCTTTTGTGTCTCGCACTTTTAGCGAGGGTTTGGGCCGAGTGGTAGGACGTTTGAGTCATCCTCTTGTTGTTGAGGTGGCTGATGATAGGACCTTGACGGTCACGGACGTGTTTCGCGGGTGCACTTTAGAGATCTCAGGAGTGCGGTCTCCCATTGACCTGATCCCGATCGCTATGCGGGAGCTTTGTGTGATTGTTGGGGAAGCGAAGGAGTCTGCGGAAGACGTGCCAGTGGTACGGGAGTTCACCGACGTATTTCCTGAGGATTTGCCAGGGATACCTCCCGAACAGGTAGAGTTTCGGATCGATCTGATCCCGGGTGCTGCTCCGGTGGCCAAGGCACCCTATCGCCTGGCTCCACCAGAAATGAAAGAGCTGTACGCCCAGTTGCAGGAACTTCTCGAGAAGGAGTTCATTAGACCGAGCTGTTCGCCGTGGGGAGCACCTATCTTATTCGTGAAGAAGAAGGACGGGTCGCAGCGGATGTGCATAGACTACTGGGAGCTGAATAAGCTTACGGTAAAGAATCGTTATCCTTTACCAAGGATTGACGATTTGTTCGACCAGCTTCAGGGGGCCTCGTGGTTCTCCAAGATTGATTTACGGTCGGGGTACCACCAGATGCGGGTCAGGAGTGAGGACACGGAGAAGACGGCCTTCCGTACGCGGTACGGTCATTACGAGTTCGTGGTGATGCCTTTTGGGCTCACCAATGCACCGGCAGCATTCATGGATCTCATGAACCGAGTGTGTAGCCCGATGTTGGACCGATCGGTGATTGTGTTCATCGACGATATTCTGGTGTATTCAAAGTCCAAGGAGGAGCACGAGGTGCATCTTCAAGAAGTGTTGGAAGTATTGAGGCGAGAGAAGTTATACGCTAAGTTTTCCAAGTGCGAGTTCTGGTTGCGAGAGGTCCAGTTCCTAGGACATGTCGTGAATCAGGATGGCATTATGGTCGACCCAGCTAAGATTTTAGCAGTGATGCGGTGGGAAGTGCCGAAGACTCCTACTGAGGTGCGAAGCTTTCTAGGTTTGGCAGGGTATTACCGAAGTTTTATTCAGGATTTCTCCAAGATCGCGATGCCTATGACGCGATTGACGAAGAAATATGCAGCGTTTAGTTGGGGTGAGGAATAACAGAAGGCGTTCGAGGAGCTACGCAGGCGTTTGTGCGAGGCTCCTGTGTTAACCTTGCCCGAGGGCATGGAGGATTTGGTAGTATACTGTGACGCTTCACACCAAGGTTTGGGTGTCATGCTTATGCAACGCGGCAAGGTCATAGCCTACGCTTCGAGGCAGCTTAAGCCTCATGAAGCGAATTACCCGACTCATGACCTGGAGTTGGGAGCGGTGGTGTTTGCCCTTAAAATTTGGAGACACTATCTCTATGGTGTCAAGTGTACGATCTACACTGACCATAAGAGCCTCAAGTACTTGATGGATCAGCAGAACCTTAATATGCGTCAGCGAAGGTGGCTCGATGTGGTCAAGGATTATGACTGCGAGATACTTTACCACCCGGGTAAAGCGAACGTGGTTGCGGACGCACTCAGCCGACATCCGGTCGGTGAGCCACTGAGGGGTTTATGTCAGCGATTGACAATGGTTACACCAATTTTGGAGTCGATAGGAAGCGCTCAGGAGGTGGCTGTTTTGGAGGAAAATGCAAAGCAGGAAAGAGTGTCGAGGGAAATCCTGAATTTTGTTCGTGACAGTCGGGGGTTGTTAACTCGACATGGTAGGGTTTGGGTTCCATTCATCGGTGGGAACCGGCAGGTACTAATGGATGAGGCACATAAGTCCACGTTCTCGATTCACCCGGGAGCTACAAAGATGTACAGAGACTTGCGTGAAGGTTATTGGTGGCCCGGCATGAAACGGGATGTTGCTAGATGTGTTGAGGTATGTATGACCTGTCGGAAGGTCAAAGCGGAACATCAACGACCACATGGGAAATTGCAGCCGTTGGAGGTCCCGGTTTGGAAATGGGAAAAGATTACTATGGACTTCATAACGAAACTCCCAAGGACTCCCCGTGGGAACGATGCTATTTGGGTGATCGTTGACCGTCTGACCAAGAGTGCTCACGTCTTGGCCATCAGGGAGAGCTCCTCGGCGGAGAAACTTGCGGAGGTGTTTGTACGTGAGATCGTGGCCAGGCACGGGGTGCCAGTTTCGATTGTCTCTGACAGGGACACTCGTTTTACCTCCCGGTTTTGGGAGAAGTTCTAGTCAGAGATGGGTACCCGGTTTCACTTTAGCACGGCTTTTCACCCGCAGACGGACGGACAGAGCGAGCGAACCATCCAGACCCTCGAGGATATGCTTCGAGCTTGTGTTATCGATTTTGGAGGTAGCTGGGATCAGCACCTTCCTCTAGCAGAATTCTCCTACAACAACAGTTTTCACTCTGGTATTGGCATGCCGCCGTACGAGTTGTTGTATGGTAGGAAGTGCAGGTGTAATAACCAGGTATTTTATTTATATATTTTATATATTTATTTTATAAGTCTTTATTTTAGTATTTTATGGAGTTAGAAGTTAAGGGGTAAGTTTTAATTTATATTTGGAAGTTTGGGGGTAAATCTTGCCAAATAGAATAAGTTGGAGGTTTGTTTGGTCACTTGTGTCAAAACAATCACCACCGCCACTAACACTTCCATTTGAAGATGAAGTCTTCATTTTAGCATAACAAAAACAATCTTGAGTGTGTAAGTGTGTGTGTGTTTACGGTTTAGAGAGAGAAGAAGGAAAAGAGAGTGTAATTGAAGAAGAAAGACCAAGATTGTTGCTGGATTTGGAAGGTTTATCTTGTGAAGATTAAAGGTATGTAACCTCTTAATCTATCCTTTTGTTTAAAATAAAGTTTTATGTAAGTTTTAGACGGGTTTTGATGATTTAAGGATGCTTTAGGAAATCTGAGCTTAAGGTTAGGTTATGTTGTTAGCTTCAATCTTCCTAATCATAGAAGTATTTAGAAGTAGTGAAAAATAGGCTAAGTATAGAAAAGCCTCTCACAGAGGCTCTGCCACTTCTTCCAGAAGATCAAGTCCAGAAAGCCACAGAAGCTACAGAGGTAATCACAGAACCTCTGTAGTGCGCAAGAAGAAGATCAACTCGGAAACAAGTGGACTGCTCCACAGAAGGTCAGACCATAGAACCTCTGTAATGCCTTACAGAGCCTCTGTGGTCTGCTATGAAGACTTGGAAGATATTACTGGATACGTTCATCAACTTGCATGGAAAAGTACTGTCAAAACACGTGTCAAGCTCTGAGTGGACTCAATAGGGCATGGTACAAAATAGACGTCTGCGCCATTTAATGCATTTACCAATAGTACATCTGCTCCATTAAATGCGCATGGCTCAAACAACTGCTCACACCATCCAGTCAACTGCTCACACCATCCAGTTCACTATTCATGCCGTAAAAGGAACAGTGACCTACTTCATAGTCTTCTAAGAGTAGTATAAAAGGAAGTCTCATGTTGAGATCTTCCTAAGGACGAATACACAAGGAATCACTAATACTCTCAAGCTTTATTGTCAAATATCTGAATGTTATATTCTCACACACACCAACAGTTCTTAATCTGTTCTTCGTGTTGTTATTATATATTGAATAACAGTAACTGTTCAAGAAATCCTTTTCATTCTTTACTGTTTTCTTTATATATGTGCGTTCTAATATCTATCAAACATATATGTTAGTTTAATACGCTTCCGCATCAAACTCTAAACTCAACTAATAGACTGTTAATCTTGATTAAGTGTATCTGGGTTCCAACAATTGGTATCAGAGCCTTCCCTGATTTTCAATATCAAGTGATCCACTTATTAAGATTCGTGATAGATATTATTGTGATTTAAAATTGTGTCTGGAAACTGCTTAAACCCAGAAAATCTTCAAGTTCATCGAAGTAACTCTTTAGTCATACTTTCTTTCTAAAATCTTCAAAAATGACAAATACAAATAATTTCTTTACTACTGGTTCTCTCACTAAACCTCCTATTCTCCTTCGAGATGAGTATCCTCAGTGGAAAATAAGAATGGTCCATTTTTTCGAGGGCACTGAAAGAAATCTAGTACAATATCTGTACAATCCTCCTCCTATTCCCATGACAGTAGTACCTCGTGTACCTGTTACTGCTGAATCTGCCGAAATCCCCGAACATCAAAAACCAAAGCCAAAAGGGGAGTGGTCAACCGAAGATAAAGCAGAAGATGAAGTTGCTCAGAAAACCAAGAGGACATTAATTATGGCAATACCCAACGAACTCTTTCAATCCATGGATTCATGTGAAACAGCGCATGATCTGTGGAAAGAACTGGAAAGACAGTTGGAAGGAGGTGCTAAAACACAAAAAAACCGAAGAGCACAGTACATCAATGAATATCATGCATTCAGAGCCTCTGCAACAGAATCTCTGCAAACAACATACGACAGATTCAACTCTCTAATCAACAAGTGCAGAAAATCAGGCATTGACAGAACTTCTGAAGAAAACAATGTCATGTTTTTAAAAAGTCTAAATGAAGAATGGCTCCAGCTGTCTATGTCCCTACAGACAAATCAGGATCTAGACACCTGGACTCTCTCTGATCTTTACGGAACATTAGCCGCACAAGAACCTCAGATAGCACAGGCTAAAACACTAACCATTGCACCATATGCATTGGTTAGTAAAACTAAAGAGGATGCACAAAGACCAAGAAATGATAAAGCCACAGAGGAGAAGAAGAAGGAGAAGAAGAAGATGGTGATAGTTGACAGTAAAGAAGAAGAGCAAGCAGAAAAGGAAATAATGTCAGGATCGATTCTTAACAAGAATTAAACTTCTTAGAAACATAATTTAGAGAATCTTGCGGAATAGAACTCTAAATCAATTAAAGAACAATCAATAGAATTCAACACAATGTATATATCAAACTGTATTACTCACAAGCTTTACACCAAACCTCAATCTTGTTGAACAGGCTCAACAAGACGACTTCTACTTCTCTAGAAATAGGGTTCTTACACCTTGAGGTTAAATCTCTCTCAAAACAATATCGAATTGCTTTTCACACGTATATTAACTCGTCTATCATGTATCTTCTAATAGCTATCTATCAATACTATTTATACAGAAATAATTACAAGATAACTACCAAAAGTAAATTGATCTTCTGAATCTTCGTTAAACATATCTTGATCAATTCCTTCTTTGTCTCCAAAAGTATCGCATACCAAACTTATCAAGTCAGCAGTATTAACCTTCATTCTTCATGAGCAGTACTAACAATCTTCAGCAGTATTAACTGATTTCATCTCCAGCAGTATTAACAATGATTTGACTTAGCAGCATTAACGACCTTCAGCAGTATTAACCTTCACAGTCTTCTAGCAGTAGTATCTCAGCTCAGCAGTACTAACCATGTCTTGCAGTAGTAATTTGGTCTAGCAGTACTAACCGTGTATACGCAGTAGTAATCTTGCCCAGCAGTATTAACTTTCTTCTGGCAGTATTAATGTAGACTTAGCAGTAGAAATCATGGACTAGCAGCACTATCCATACTTAGCTCATTTTCAGTTCCCAACAATCTCCCCCTAACTTGACTTTTAGGAAAAGAAGTCAAGTTCTTCAAATGATGCTACCAAAACTTAGTCATCATATAAGCATAGATCAGGACTTAAACCTAGACTCTGATTTACAATCCTTCTTACCAAGAATCTTCCCATAGCAGAGTCTTTGTTGCAGACCAATTTTACATGTAACATCCCTTTCAGTCTTTTCATGCAGTGTTTGTAGATTTCATCCACCAGATAATACTCCTGATATGTGTTGTCAATTGATATAACATACACTCCACAATTTTCATAGAGCATCCAGTGGGTTACTGCTTGAAAAGGTCTTGCTGTTATGTGCTGAACTACTTCTGGTCTGAACATTAGGCATAGGTATTCTAACACCATCTTTGTGATAGACATACCTCTTTCTGTCAACATGTTACCATAGATCTGCATGCCTACTTTGAACATCTCTTCCAAGTCAGATCTTGAGCATCTTCTTATAAATTGTCCCCATGTTCTGTAGACTTCAAACTGCCCATCAGCTCTCTTGAGTCTGATATACTCCTTTCTCTCATCTATCAAAGTATCCCAGTGACTGATTTCAGGAGGTTGTGAATCTAATGGAATCACTTTGATTGGTTCAGTATCAACCATAGTGATGTACAAGTCACATTGTTCATTGCTAAGTGATTGTGCATTACTGGATTGACCTGTCTTACTATCTCCTTGTCCTTCATCCTTGGCAACTTCTTCCTTTTCTTTCTCTTCTACCACTGGTTTCTCAACAGGTTCTACCCTTTGCTTCTTTACAAACTTCCTTTTAGTAGCCACAGACTTTGTTCTCTTTCTGCTGAAAACCATCTTTGCATTCTTAGTTTCTTCCTGTTTCTTGGCAGTTGGAGGTGTATCATGTTTGGCTTTGATTAAAGCCTCTGCAACCTCCACTTCTTCTACTGTAAGCTTCTCTGTTACTGTTTCAGCTTCTGTTTCTGTTACTGCTTTATTTGTAGATTGAGCAGCATTAAATGTTTCTGCTGCATGCTTAGAGTCAGCAGCATTAACAGTTTCTGCTGCTACTTCAGTTTCAGGCTCTTTCTCTGTTACTGCTGCTTTCAAGATTTCTGTTACTACTTCTTGTATGATTTCTGCTGCTTCATGAACATTTGCAGCATTAACAGTTTCTGCTTCAACTTCAGTTACTGCTTCTTTTGGAACTTCAGTTACTGCTGCCTTTACAGTTTCTGCTTCTTTAACAAGCTCTTCCACCTTTTCTGTCTCCCCCTTATTCTGTGCACTGGACTCCCCCTTAAACTGTGCATTATCAATTTCCATCTCAGTCTCCATCTGAACTGTCTCCCCCTCACTTTGTAGACCCTTCATATTCAGTTCTGCTTCTGATTCTGACTCTGACTCCCCCTTTTTGGGAGCATCATCAGTTGGAATTCTTCTTCTCAGCACAAATCTTGCCTTTTTCTTTCTGTGCAACAACTTGGTGACCATCTTCTTGAGCTTCTCAATTTGAGACTGTTGGTAGGTGACCACAGTCTTCAGTTGCTCAATATCCTTCTTCTGTGCCATAACATCCAAGTTGACATTTCCAATGGTTTCCATCAATTCATCATAGTTATATCTATCCTCACCTTGTTTAGAAGTGTTTACATTCTTTACAGGATCACTGGAAGTAGCCATCAATTTCTCTTTGTTATGTCTATCCTCACCCTTTTTAGAAGTTTTTACCTTCTTTAAGGGATCCTTGGAAGTTTTAGCAGAATCCTTCTGCCTAGCAGAAGCACTAACTGCCCCCTTGGTTTCTTGGCACCTGGGTCCTCCTAGTGATTTCTCATTTAGAGTTGCCATGGGGAAGGTCTTATTTATGTTACCACTGTCCTTCTCTGTGCTAGCAGAAGTAGTGGCAGCCTTAGCACCCATATGCTCATCCTTCTCCTTAGAGAGCACCTTCTTGGGGTTGGGAGACACCCCTGTGGTTTCCCTGTTGATATTCTCAATTGGAGAATGCTCCATCTGAGGGCTTAAAGGCTTAGGGCTCTGAGTAGGTACATCAAGGGAAGGAACCTTGTGCACCTTTCTTCTTTGAAACTTGTTGGATAACACAGGAGTGGGCTTTTGAAGTATGTGCTGAGGGATATTTATAGTGAGTGAAGGTAGGGTTGGCCATCAGTGGGATGATCTAATGAGGGCCTTGATCCTGATGCCATACCTTCAGAGGGGTGGGACACAACCATCATTGTAGAGAACAATGGTGTGTCAACTCCTTCCGAGTCCCTAGGAATTCTTCTCATATATGAGAAAACCTTCCCTTTAGGGGGTTTGGGTACATATACCTCAGTAAACTGAGGTAAGTCCATCAATTCCTTGTTAATAACTTCTTGCACAAACCTTGGATACATGTAAAAGCTCTTTTTGGATTCCAAGTTTGACACAAGATCAGATAAAATCATTTGGGAGAAATTGAACTTTCTGGAAGTGGCCAAACATACCAGAGCATAAGCGGTGGTACTGCTGAACTCACTCCATCCAGTTGTTTTCTTTGAGATGCAGTGCATAAGGGTATGAACAAGAAATCTCCATTGGGAAAAGAATTTTGACTTGAAAAATTTGAAAATACCAATAGAGCCTTCATACCCCATTCTTTGTATGGTAGAAAAGAGTTCTTCATCAGGAATAGAAGATATACCTGAAGCATCATTCAACTGAAGATGTATGCGAATAATCTCCTCTGTTACTGTCAAGGGTTTATCACAAACCCTGGTTCGAATCTCCGTTTGCCCGTTTTCTGTCACCACAGTAGCATTATCCCAAAATTGTTTTTGATGTTTAATGAATATCTTGGGAGCCACTGTTAGTGCATAGGAGATATGCAAAGACTTGAGAAAATCGACAATTTCATGGAATCCTGCAGATTGCTTCGGCTTCTGAAGCATTGCAATCTCATTTTGTTCATCAACAAACTCTCTTTGAGCCATTGTATCTGAAAATCCTTGAGCAAACACAGAAATTCTTGGGAGAATAGGTTAGAAAGAGAGTGAGAGAGAATCGAGTTCAAAGAGTCGTTATGAGCGAAGGCGGGCTTACAGGGTATTTATACGCAGTATTAACCCTAGAATTAACAAAAGCAGTATTAACCACTCAAAGCAGTATTAACTACCGAGCAGTATTAACTGCACAAGCAGTATTAACTGTTGAGCAGTATTAACTACACAAGCAGTATTAACTGCAGAGCAGTATTAACTACACAAGCAGTATTAACTGCACAAGCAGTATTAACTGCTGAGCAGTATTAACTAAAGATACAGGCAGTAGTAACCATGCACAAGCAGTAGTAACTATGCACTGGCAGTAGTAACATGCCCTCCATCAATCCTCTTGAAATATTGAAGGCAGGCCATGTTACCTGTCATGTGCCTAGAGCAACCACTGTCAACATGCCAAATGCTTCTCCCCTTAAGCTGTTGATTGCCCTGCACATTAGATAAAACAGTTAGTTTTTGTTAGGGACCCAAGCCATAGTGGTCTTGGGTCTCCCTTGATCATCAAAATACTTACATTCTGTTTTGATGAGCTTGTCAAAGTGAGGAACATCAGTGCTTGAGTACTTTGTTTTGATGATAGGTCTAGAAGCAGTACTAACTGATGCAGAAGTACTAACTTTGTTAGCAGCACTAACATTGTTAGCAGTATTATCTTTTAAGGAGGCATTAACAGTGTTAGCAGCACTAACACTGCTTCCAGAAGTACTAGCCTTCTCAGCAGTATTAACTAACTTAGCAGTACTAACACTAGAAGCAGTATTAATTGTTGAAGAGGTACTAATTGTGTTAGCAGTACTAACACTGCTAGCAACATTATTGCTTCCTGCAGTACTAACATTGTTAGCAGTACTAACTGAGTTGGCAGTATTATCATTAGTACCTTTAGGCATCCATACTCTAACACTTTCTGTTTCTGCCTTTTTCATGTGGCTTTTGGTTTTAACTTGTTTCTTTGCCACAACTTTCCTCACAGACTTTTTATAGCCACCATTCTTTCTGTAACCACCAGGTTTTTGAAAAGATCTTTGAGCATTAAACCTTTGGTTAACATGATTGAAATAACAGTGTTTGGCTAAATGATTTAGCTTACCACAGATGAAACAAGGTTTTGGCCTGTTAATTCTGTTCAGATCAACTCCTTGTCTCATAGCCCACTGGTTATTCCAATTTCTTTGATTACCCCTTTTGTTATCATGTTTTTGGGGCTTATGCTCTTGAGATTTCTTACAAGAACAATGTTTACAGGTATTGGGAGCCACAACTGTGTTCTGTGTGTAATGGACTCCCTTTTCTGTTTCTGTCCTTTCCATCCCATTGTTCTTAACTCCCTCTTCTGTTTCAGTCCTTTTTATCTCATTGTTCTTTTCCCAAGGATCTCCATCTTTCTCATTGGTCACAATTTCATTATCTAAGGGAACCTTACTACTAACACTCTTATTCTTCTTAGATTCTTCCTTCTCTGTTTTATCCTTAACTACTACTTCTTCTTCACAAGGATCTATATTAATCTTTAATTCAGGATCCTTCCTATCCTTGGTCTCTAACAAATCAGACTTAGGAGGTATGTAGTTGTTATTGTAGGGTGGAGGTGTGGCATTGTACCCTATCCCTACTTTCATCTTGTCATGGATTTGAGCCTTAATGATGGTATCCATGGTTTTAGAAGCACAGGTAAACTTTTCAACATCAAGTTTAACCTTCTTAAGCTCTTCTTTTAATTTCTCATTCTCCTCCCCAGACACTTTCAGCTTAATCTCATACTCATTCTTCTCCCACTTCCAATAGTTAGTATCATAGGAGTGTTGAAGTTCATTAGCTTGAAAAGCTCTAATCTGTTCCTCAAACCTTTCTACAATCCTAACATAATCTTTCACATCTTTCTCTAGCCTCTTAAGGTTATCACACATACCCTGATTGTGATCCCTATATCTTTTAACAGCATCAATGCAAGCTTGAGAACAGAGTTTAGATTGTACCTCAGTGGGAATATCAGATACTTCTGCCATAAGAGCTTGATTCTGACAGGCTTCCTCAGCTTGATCACTCCAATCAAATCCCATTCCTTGTTGAGAAACAAGGGCTTGAGAGGAGCTTCTGTTTTGGTTTCCATTTTGAGCCTGTTGATGTGATCCTCCACTTCTGCATTCTCTGGCAAAGTGTCCCATCTTGTGACACTTATAACACTCAACCTTGGACTTGTCAAAGCCTGCACCATCTTCTCTTCTCTGGGAAAAGTTGTTTCTCCCAGTCCTTTTGATGAATTTCTTCACCCTCATTGATAGCATAGCCATCTGCCACTTGATGTCCATCTCTTCCAGATCATCAGCATTAATCTGCTCTAAATCATCATTGATTAGAGAAGAGTGAACATGACTAGAAAAGAATGCTTCTAGTACAGAATCTGTAGTCTTCTCTTGATTAGTTCCACCAGCAGCATTAACAGAACCTGCAGTATTAACAGAATCAGGGTTAGCAGCATTATCAGAGGATGAAGATAATAAAGCGGCATTATAAACAAATCCAGATGGCCTTTTCTTGGCTTCAACTTCAGCCTCAAATACTCTCAGATCATTGTAGAGGTCATCTAGCTCTTTGTCCTCCAATTGGTCATTCTGTCTGAATGAGACTGTGTACATGGTCCATTCTTCTCCCAATGATCTAAGGAACTTTCTATTGACATCATCAGCATCCATGTGTACACCCACAGTAGCTAATTCTCCAATCAACTTGTTAAATCTGTCAAAAGTTTGAGTCATAGACTCATTCTTTGCAGACATGAAGTTCTCATATTGTTGCCTGAGAATAGCCTTTTGATTTCTCTTTGTGCTCTTTGTGCCAGAAAATCTTTTCTCCAGAGCATTCCACAACATCTGTGCATCTGTGCAGTGTTGGAATTGATGTTGGTACTCATTAGGAATAGCCAAAAGCAGAGTGCTTAAGGCCTTCATCTCTGTTTGTCTGACTTTCTTTTCAGCATCTGTCTTGGGAGGAGGTCTCTTTCCATCTGCTCCAATCTTTCCTTCATCACATGGGCCATTTTCTATGATGTCCCATATTGCATAATCAGTAAGAAGAATGTACTGCTTGATTCTCAGTTTCCACATGTCAAATTCATTGGGTTTGAGCATGGGAACCTTTGAAACAAGAGTACTGTGAGTATCCATTGAATTGTCCATAGCTTCTAAGATACCAATGCTCTGATACCACTTGTCAGGATCGATTCTTAACAAGAATTAAACTTCTTAGAAACATAATTTAGAGAATCTTGCGGAATAGAACTCTAAATCAATTAAAGAACAATCAATAGAATTCAACACACTGTATATATCAAACTGTATTACTCACAAGCTTTACACCAAACCTCAATCTTGTTGAACAGGCTCAACAAGACGACTTCTACTTCTCTAGAAATAGGGTTCTTACACCTTGAGGTTAAATCTCTCTCAAAACAATATCGAATTGCTTTTCACACGTATATTAACTCGTCTATCATGTATCTTCTAATAGCTATCTATCAATACTATTTATACAGAAATAATTACAAGATAACTACCAAAAGTAAATTGATCTTCTGAATCTTCGTTAAACATATCTTGATCAATTCCTTCTTTGTCTCCAAAAGTATCGCATACCAAACTTATCAAGTCAGCAGTATTAACCTTCATTCTTCATGAGCAGTACTAACAATCTTCAGCAGTATTAACCGATTTCATCTCCAGCAGTATTAACAATGATTTGACTTAGCAGCATTAACGACCTTCAGCAGTATTAACCTTCACAGTCTTCTAGCAGTAGTATCTCAGCTCAGCAGTACTAACCATGTCTTGCAGTAGTAATTTGGTCTAGCAGTACTAACCGTGTATACGCAGTAGTAATCTTGCCCAGCAGTATTAACTTTCTTCTGGCAGTATTAATGTAGACTTAGCAGTAGAAATCATGGACTAGCAGCACTATCCATACTTAGCTCATTTTCAGTTCCCAACAAATAACTCTTGCGTCACTAGCTAAATCTTTAGCTCTATTGACAAAAGAGTTCAGAGGAAACATAAGAGGTTCCGGAAATGAAAGATATGATAGAGACAACCAGGATGACGGAAGAGACAACAGAAGAGATGACAGAAGAGGAGAAGAATCAAGTGGCCGACAGAGGTCAAGCGATAGAAATTACAGAAGGAATGACCGACAGAGGTCAGATGACTCGGTAAGCCACACGCAGCAAGAATGCTACAAGTGCGGCAAACCTGGTCACTATGCAAATGAATGTAGATCAGAGAAAGGCGGAGACCTACAGAAGTCCAATGATCGAACAGGAAACACTCCTCAAGGGTGTTTTAACTGCGGAAAACCAGGCCATTTTGCGAATGAATGCAGAAGCAGATCAAATCGCCCACAGAGGGACTCTGCTTTCTACAAAAAGAAAGCCGAATATTATGCTCAAAAGTCCTTAATGGCAAAAGGACATTCTGAGGAGAACACAGAAGACTTCCAGTCAGACTCTACTTCTGACGATGAAAATACCGCCAATGCCCTCTTCTGTGGCATGGCAGAAGTCGACTCCTGCACTAACTCTGAAGTATCTACTTCAAATTCCAACTCTTGTATTACCTCTATAGATGATAATACACTTAGAATTAACATTGAATTAATTGAACTGAAAGAGATAAATCAAAGTATTCAGAAAAGACTCACTTTCAATGAGAGAGAAGTACGGCTTCTCACTCAAGAAAAAGCAAAGATTTTTGAGGAAAAAGAGAGAATAGAAAAGAAATGGAACAAAACTCTAGATCCTTTAAAAAAACAAATTTCTGAATTAACCAATACTTTAAAAGATAAAACAAAAGAACTTTCAGTTTCAAGGAGCGAAACTACTGACATAAGAGCTCTTAAAGAATACTTTCAAAGAGAAAGAGAGGTATTATGGCAAGATTTACTCAGAAGAGAAGTTTTGCTTAAAAACTATAAAGATGCACAGAAAGTTTATGAAAAAATAAACTCACAAATAGGGAGACGAGGTATAGGGTATGATGATATCACCCTAGGTGTTGAAGGCAAAAGAAACAAACCTCTGTCCTCGTTATTTGTGATTGGAAAAACAAACAAACCAGATTTTCCAAATCTAATCTCTGTAAGCAAACGGGCGAAAATCTCTGTGGATCCTTACTTGAAGAAACATAAGAAGATGATTAACGTGTGGTTTGAAAACACAGACTCATCATCTTCAACCTCTGTCAATAGAGGTATCAAAACAAAGAAATATCTGAAAACACAAGATCAGATTGGTATCTTCAAATTTGGTAAACCAGAGACCCAAACACAGGTTGCTTTTGTCTGTTTGATAAACGTTGAAAAGAAGTTATCAGCAGAAGCTCCTGAGTTTAAACCCATTTTTTCAGAAGAAAACTTTAAAAACTTAATTGAAAAAGAAATTTTGGAAATATGGAAATCAAGCGTTTTAGAAAAATTCTGTACATCTTCTATAGATAAATCTCTCACTGAAGAAATCTTATTAGAAACCTCTGCAATCTATGAAAACTATTCTACAGAGGAAGAAAGCTTGTATGATGCATGTTCGGAAAATTCAACCTCTATTGAAAGAATTGACTCAACCTCTGTATACGAGGACGGCTCATCTTCTGACGATTCAGAGATAGATGTTACATCTGGGATAACTCCATATGACACAGAGGATGTTAAATACTCCTCTACAGTTCCTCACAGAATTATTTCTCCAAAAGAGAAACTCACAGAGATTCCAATCGGCCAAGATTTTCTAAATTTGAATCTACATGTTAAAACCTCTGCTGAGCATAAAATGTTACAGAAAACCTCTATTGATCCTATAAGTTCTAGATTTTCAAAACCCAAGGTTAATAAATCTTTTTCTTCTGTGACAGTGATAAAGGAAGCTCACCACAGAAGCAATCCACAGAAGGCAGGTCCTAAACAGAGCTTTTGCAAACAACATTCGAGTATTCATAGATCTTCTTGTAATAGGAAATCTAATGTAAAGAAAGAATGTAATGCCTCTGTGGCTGAATTTAAAACGTTCAATGAAAAGTTCAAACAAATTACATCTCATATTCAATACTGTCATTGCTTTGATCTTATGTCTAAACTTAATAATCATTTTTCAAATCAAGATTGTCTACTCTCTACGCCAATTCAAAAGTCAAATCCCACAAAGAAACAATCTGACTTTTCTACAGAAAACAAAATGTATTTCAAGAATGCCAAAGCAAACTTGAAAAACTCTAACAATATTGGACCCATATGGATATAGGTACATAAATCTCTGTGATTGTCCTGCAGAAGAAGTATGTGCCAATCTGGTATCTAGACTCCGGATGCTCAAGGCACATGACTGGTGACAGAAGTGCACTATCCACGTACAAAGAAACACAAGATGGTGGATCTGTGACTTTTGGAGACAACAAGAAAGGACACATAAAAGGCTATGGGGTCATAAGGAAAGAAGACGTTTCTGTATACAAAGTTGCATATGTGGATGGCCTTAAGCACAACCTACTCAGTGTAAGTCAACTTTGTGATACAGGATTCAATGTGTTGTTCAAAAGAACTTTCTGCTCTCTACAAAGTGAAGAAACAAGTATGGAACTTCTGCGAGCTGAAAGAATAGGTGATCTATATCAAATGAACTTCAACTCAAAGAACAAGGACAAAGTTTGCCTTGTTGCCTGCAAAAGTGAAGAAGCCTGGTTATGGCACAACAGGTTCTGTCACTTGAATTTTCACACATTGGAAAAACTGGTCAAACTTGATCTAGTTAAAGGTTTGCCAAATGTTAAATTCAATAGGGATCATTTATGTTCTGCCTGTGAGATGGGAAAACTCAAAAGAGCTTCCCACAAAGGCAAAACAGATGTGTCTTGCACCAGGCCTCTGTACATGCTTCATGTCGACCTCTGCGGTCCCATTGCAATACAGAGCCTAGGTGGCAAGAAATATATACTTGTCTTAGTTGATGAGTATTCACGTTTCACATGGGTTGAATTTATCAGAAAGAAATCAGATGTTCCAATTATATTGATAAATCTAATGGAAAGAATCCAAGTTCTTTATGACTGCAAAATACAGAAGTTAAGAAGTGACAACGGCACAGAATTCAAAAACTGTGTCATTGAAACTTATCTTTCAACAGAAGGAATTTCACAGAACTTCTCTGCAGCTCGCACTCCACAACAGAACGGTGTCGTCGAAAGAAAGAATCGAACACTTGTGGAAGCCGCAAGAACTATGATATCATCATGCGGATTATCAATGAACTTTTGGGCAGAAGCAATTTCTACTGCATGTTATACTCAAAATCGATCAACCATTGTGAAAAGACACCTCAAGACGCCTTACGAATTGCTTAACAAAAGGCGACCAAACATCAAATTTTTCCATGTATTCGGATGCAAATGCTTTGTCTTAAACGACAGAGATTCAAGAGGAAAGTTTGATGTAAAAGCAGATGAAGGCAAATTCATTGGATACTCTGCCACTTCCAAAGCCTACAGAACATTCCTTACAAAGTCTCACAAGATTGTAGAAAGCATCAATGTTTCTTTTGATGATTCATTCCAAATGACTTCTGAGCAAATAAGTTCAGAACTCGGAATTAAAGGGAAATCCTCTGACATCTCAAGAACAAAAGAAGATTTGAATCTTCTATTTTTGGAGATGTTCCACAATGACATTGATCCTTCTGTCGGAACCATCAGAGTTTCTGAAGAACCATCCTCTGTCGGACAAAATCCTACAGGTATGACTCTAACTGGTCCAAATAATGCTTCATCTTCTTCTGTAAATACTACAGATGCAATTGCCGAAGCAGAAGAAAGTGCAGAAGATGAAACATCAAGAAAAAAGATCACATAAGCTGCACAAACCACAGAAGAACCAATTACAGAGGAGATCGAGGACCAAGACTATACATCCTCAGAGGAACAAACTCCACCACCACTCGTACCAATCATTCCACAAACGGTAGAATCAACTACCAAGGCACGAAGAACATCAGAGGCTACACAAGAAGAAACATAAGAAGCCTCTGAAGAAAGTTTTGATGACATTGATGATCATCTTCCACGCACAAATCAGTGGACAAAAAGCCATCCTCCAAGCCAAATAATTGGAGAACCTTCTGACTCAGTAAAAACAAGGTCTGCCACTGCTAATTTTTGTTTCTTTACAAATTTTATTAGTGTTATAGAACCAAAGAAGATTTCTGAAGCCCTAGATGACCCAAACTGGGTAGACGCCATGCAAGAAGAACTTCTGCAATTTGAGCGTAACAGAGTATGGACTTTAGTACCTCTGCCAAGAGGGAAACAGGCCATTGGGACTAAATGGGTCTACAGAAACAAGAAGGATGAAGATGGAGTGGTCGTCAGAAACAAAGCAAGATTAGTAGCAAAAGGATATAGACAAGAAGAAGGCATAGACTACGATGAGACTTTTGCCCCTGTCGCACGTCTCGAAGCAATAAGAATATTCTTAGCCTTCGCAGCCTACAGAGGTTTTAAAGTCTATCAGATGGACGTAAAATAAGCTTTTCTAAACGGTGAAATCCAAGAAGAGGTTTACGTAAATCAGCCACCAGGTTTTGAAAGCTCAAAGTTTCCAAGGCATGTATACTACCTTGAAAAGGCTCTATACGGACTGAAATAGGCTCCAAGAGCATGGTACGAACGACTTTCTACCTTCCTTCTAGTCAATGGCTACAACAGAGGTACAACAGATACTACCTTATTCTATAAACGCAAAAATAGTGAGATAATGCTTGTACAAATATACGTAGATGACATAATTTTTGGGTCTACAAATTCAGAAGAGTGCAAATTTTTTGAAAAACTCATGCAGAGTGAGTTTGAAATGAGTATGATGGGAGAATTAACATTCTTCCTCGGACTTCAAGTCAAACAATCTTCAGAGGGAATTTTTATAAATCAAGCCAAATATGTCTCTGACATACTTTTAAAATATAATCTCTCTGATACCTCTGCAATGAAGACTCCAATGGCCACTGGAAATAAGTTATTCTTAGATCCAAATGGTATTTCTGTAGAATGTACTCTCTACATGGGCATGATTGGATCTCTGTTATACTTAACAGCAAGCAGACCTGACATTATGCATGCCACATGTCTTTGTGCACGTTATCAAGCTAATCCTAAGAAATCACATTATGATGCTGTAAAGAGAATCTTTAGATACCTGAAGGGGACCAACAATCTTGGTCTCTGGTATCCACAGAACTCTGGTTTTAGTCTTAAAGCTTATACAGATTCAGACTATGGAGGATGCATGCTCGACAGAAAGAGTACCTCTGGGAGTTGTCAATTCCTAGGTGGTAAACTAGTCAGTTGGACCTCTAAGAAGCATAATTGTGTCTCCACATCCACTGCAGAAGCTGAATACGTTGCTGCTGCTAGCTGTTGTTCTCAGGTTCTATGGATGAGGACTCAGCTAAAAGACTACGGCCACATCCTGTTCAAAATACCCATCTTCTGTGATTCCAAAAGTGCCATTGCTATCTATGCCAACCCTGTGCAACACTCAAAAACCAAGCATATCGATATAAGGTACCATTTCTTGAAACATCATGTTGAATACGGTACAATCGAAATGCATTTCGTGCCCACAGAATATCAACTCGCTGACTTATTCACCAAAGCATTAGACGAGAAAAGATTCAACTTCTTGGTGGGTAAGTTAGGAATGATTAACATGGTGTGAAAATCCTCTGTAAGTATAGCTTTATCTTCTGTAAATAAGTATAAATATCTATTATTACTTGTTATTGCTTTGATAAATTTATTTCTGTATGTATTTATTTGTGTGCAAAAATAATTCTTGGTTACAGAGCTTCTGTGGGTCCGCTCAGATCTTCTGATAACCCTTACAGAACCTCTGGTAAACATGATCTATGCTCAATACAAATCTTACCATTCTTTGAACCAAGCATAGATCAAGGGGGAGCAAAAGGAAAATTCTTGATCTACAGAAGTGATTAGATCAAGGGGAGCAAAAGGGACCCTGAAAAGATCTACAGAGGTAAATCTTTCAAAGAAAAGCCAAAGAAGAATGTCGATAATTCTCCATCGACAGAAGTAAGACAAAACTGCCGAGAACAGAAGAACCAAAAGGTATGTCTCTCGCACAAAAGGTTTTTGGAAAACAGTTTTCTAGGACAAGAATTGTCAAATATGTCCTAAATATACTATGAATAACATTTCAAAAATCAAAAGTTCAAAAAGTTTAACAAAATTCGAAATAGGAGAAATTTAAGGTCATAGAGCTTCTGCTGAGCTCAATAGAGGTTCTGCAGGAAATATGCTCTGTGATCACAAATTAACCCTCTGTCGATCTTTTGGAATGTTATCTCGGAAACCGAAAACACACACCATGACCTTCTCGAACAAAACGTTTTTCAAAATAGTTTTCTCGGACACCAACTTTTAATAATGTGCGAAAAACATCTCTTATCACAGATCAAAAATTGGATGATCAGAAAGTTAATAGAATTCAAGTTATAAGATTTTTTCTCTCATAGAGCTTCTGCTGGCTCTCACAGAGCTTCTGCAACTTCCATCAGAGCCACAAAACCTCTGTGAGTAAAATTTCTTGACAAAATCCTATTGATCCTCTCCAATATCTTTACAAACGTTTTCGTTCAAAGAAGAACCTACAGAGTCATGATAACAATGAGATATATGAGAAGAGGTTAAAAATCAAGATTTTCAAAATCACAGAGCTTCTGTAAAACACAAAAGTTCTGCCATTTTGTTATCTTGACATTTCTGTAGTAATAACGGTTACTTTTACTGAGAGTGAAACTCATATGGCTGAAAACAACCTCACGCGCCTAGCATTAATGGGCCGCGCACGACGTCCTGTCATATTCTGACAAGGCCTACGTGTCCCATTTTCATTGGGCGTACATGGAACGTTTTTATTTGGAAAGTTGAACCCGCCGCTCAAACTCGAGTGCGGATTCCAAACTTTAATCCATTGCCATATATTTTACTCTTTCGAATTCTACCGTTTTACCATCCTATAAAAACAAAGCTTACCCTCTCATAAAACATTTTACAAACTCTCATCTTCTTCTCCGGCGAAACCCTGCAAAAAGCTTGCAAAAATCTTATTCTTAAAATCAAATGGCTTCATCTTCTCGAGCTACATCCTCTGAACTCTCTCGGGCGAACTCACCGGAACACTCCCCTGCACATTCAGAACATTCTGAAAACCACAGCCTTGCAAGAAATATTGAACAACAAGATTCCGGGGACTCAGCAGACTTTGCTCCGACGACACACTTGCAAAACTTTATAGCAAAGGATCATTTCGAAGCCATTCTTCCTATCAAATCCAACAACTGCTATTTGGTCCCCTCACCCACTACTTTCGGCGAAGCCCATGCCATACTTCTGGACATCATGGAGAATCATGTCCTCTTCCCTCTACTATCAAGAACCCCGAACAAAATTCCAGTCCGTTATTTGAACCAATTTTGGCAAAGCTGCCGATTTGATAAAGACGATTCTCTTATCAAAGGGTACATTTCAAGACCTGATAAATCTGAGCATCTTGAAATCAAGTTCAACAGAACAATGTTCTCACTTTAATTCAACCTACCAACAAGGGGTCTTCTGGGATTGAAGAGTTATGCAGAGCAACCAACAGACGAAGAGCTCTGTCGATTCGTGGAAATGCTTGGATACAACACCCAACTACGGAAGAGAAATGACTTCCGCAGAGGCCGATTACCACCTCTGTGGAACACTTTGTTCTCTATTCTTAACAGATGCCTGACAGGAAAGATAGGCAGTATTGACCAGAGCTCACATCAAATCTTGAGCATCATGTATGGGGTTTACTATGATCTTCCACTAGATTATGCGACCATAATGATGCAAGAGATCATAAACACCATCGACAGAAAGAACAACTCGAAAAGGGTCAAAGAGAACGATCCCAACTTTCTACCACCTCTGCAATTTCAAAGAATATTAGGAGTACTGTTCGAACCTCTGCTGCTAATCCAAAATTGGCCAATGGAAGGGCCAACTCCCAAACAGTTCCCGATGAACAAGAATACCCCCACTGATCATGATGATGGCTACTCACACTGCAGACCTCTGTCAAAGAAGCTTCTGCAATACGCATCGAATAAATCCCTTAAGAAAGAGTATATACGCGATCATAGAACTCCTAAACCGAGTCCTATGACACCCCCGCGTTTAGGTGTCCCCCTAGGAACAATGATAGCAAAACCTCTTTCCACTCAAGAAGAAAAGGATCAGAAGTTAGCAAAGCACATGGCTATTCAACTCAGCTTTATAGCCAAACGTGCAGAACTAATGGGAAAGAAGTCTTCATCAAGAACCTCTGCATCTACTCCAAAAGCTAAAAAGAGGAAAACTGCAGAAGGCACCTCAACAAGCGCTGCAGAAGATCAACCCTCACCTCCTCATGCCACAGAAATTGGCTCCTCTGCTCCTCCCTCCTCCCCAAAAATGAAGAAAAGATCAAAATCAACAGAAGAAGGGGCACCAAATCCTAAGAGGAGGAAAACCAAAAAGAGGCATGGTAAATCACTTGCAAAGTTGGTAACCATTGCAGAAGAGGAAACTGCTGAAGAAGAAGTTGCAGAAGAAGAAATGGCTACAGAAAGGTATCAATCACCCTATCAATCTCCAGATAGATTTGCTCACCAAGGAGACCTGAACGACTTCTTACAGAACCCTGAAATTGCCAACACCCTAAATACAGCAGGGTGGACGGCACAACCTCTCGACCACCACTATCCAGAAGAACAAGATTTCTTCATTTCTGGCATTGACACACATCTGCAAGAAGATGACACAACACCCAGAAATCAACCAGCCGAAACCCCTGTTATTTTACAAAACCCTTTCATTCAAGGATTGGATGTCCACAGAAGAAGTCCTAACCCAGCTTCAGAAGAAATAGAACAAACTGAAGCTGAATGGAACAGAGGTGAAATTACAGAGGAAGAAGCAAGAAAAGATGTCTGGATAAATAGAGGCACACAACCAAAACCAACTCCCAGTGCAACCCACATTTCTAACTCCGCAGGTCTAGCTGCAGAAGGAGTTATTGAAAAAGAGCAGCACAGCTCGATCCTAACCAAACCCATCCAGCCAGAGGTTACTCTTTCAACCTCTGTGCCCACAGAAACCGGGGAATCCATTCCTAGGGAGTCTCCTCAAAGAGACTCACCTATTGTTCGTGATCAGTCGCCCCAGATCACCCTAGAACACCCTACAGAGGAATTCGTTTCCTCTGCCACGCACACATTAGGACCAAAACTTCTTTCAGAGAGAAGTAGTGAGCACAGAGACGAAGAGACTCTAGACAAGTCTCCCAGTCAACAGAAGGACATTCCAATAACCACCTCTGGAGTGGTTTTGGACACTGTTCTTCACAGAACTTCTGTAGAGATCGAAACTCAGGTTTCTTCTCGAGGATCAAAAGGAAATCCTTCCACCCCCATCGTACAAACAAGGGTGAACGAAGGTGTCCCAGGAACAGGGACTCACTCTGGAGACGAATGTGTTCCTCCAGAGGTTACACAAGGAACACAAGTATCAAGGGATGAGTTCCAAACCCTTGTCACCTCTGTGAACCAAACATTGAAAGAGTTGCAAAGCTCTTTCAAATCCTTTACAGAGACAACATCTACGGCTATCCTGAAACTGAACACCAAAATGGACAATCTGTCCACAGAGGTAAAAACCGCCATCTCAGAGATGAAGTCTTCTGCCGAAACTACTGCCAAAGCAACAACCACTTCTGCAGCTCAGGAATTCGGAACAACTGCAACCTCTGCTTTCAGGGACTCTGTCAAAGATTTCCTTGAACAAATGAATACGCAATCCCACAGAGCAGAGGGCATCACTCCTGCAGACTTACAGAATGCCCTATCACAAGTACAAGCAGAGGCAATACGCAACTCGACAATAATGCAACCAAAAGACTGTATGACCAGAGCACAGCTTACAGAGCTCGGACAGAACGTCATTAACCAGGTCACAGAAGTCATTGTCTCCTTCACAACTGCAAATGCCAACTATGTCAAGGATTTCAGAAAGAGTGTCGGCAGAATGCGTTTCAAAACAGAAGCAGAGCTTGCGACATTGATTGGCCTCTGCGATGATGTCTGTGAAAAGTAGATGGCAGCAGGAGCTGAATTACCGAAGAAGCCAAACACTTCTTGCAGAGCAGAGGGTACTTCTGATAAAAGTCAGGATGATTCTGATGATGACCAACCTGGTCCATCAGATAATCCTGAGGGGGAGAATCTAAGAGAGAAATCTACGAGCAGAGGAATACAAAGTCCACCAATCGCAGCAGAACCAATCAACCAAGCCCCTCCAGAAGAAACCCAACAACAAACCCAAAAGACCACAGAGACAACACCCATCTCTGTGGAATCATCTCCTGACGAAACCAAAACTCCAGAAGCAGATCAGCAAGCCACAGAGGCAACAACCGCCCCTGAGGTAATCATTTTGGAAGAAACAGATGAACAAACCACAGAGAAAACACCCACCTCTGTGGAAACACCCCAAACCATACAAAGAAGAAAGTCGATTGCCACCAAACCAAAGAAAGCAACGACCTCTGCTTCTGATGTTCTGAGGAAAATGCACGACACAATGACTGAACGGATGGCGCAGAGAGAAGAAGAAAGGCACAAGTTCACTTTAGCTTTCAAAATGGCAAGAAGATTTAATGTCAATATTTCATCAACAGAAACTGAGCTCGCAGAAGAAGTCATCAAACAACCTCCAACAGAGGTTACAGAGCAAGTCAAGCCAACAGAACCATCGCCACAAAAGTCCTCTAAATCACAATCGTCAAAATCCACAGAGGCAACCTCCATCAAACCAACAGAAGTGCCAACCTCAAAACCCACAGAAGCAACAGGTTCTGCCACGACAATAGCAAAAGATAAGGGCAAAGGGATACTGACAGAAGAGACAAAGAAGAAGAAAACATTGCCAAAGCCAACAGAAAAACTAATGAAGAGTGCGTTTGACGCCTTTCAAACCCCAAAACCCGAAGAAATTGACTGGGCACATGGATTGAAGCCTCTGTCATAAATTCCTCTAACTGGTAGAGCTGCAGAAGTTGTTCAACAGATGGAGAGTCTCAGAAGACAAATTCCACGACCTGGTCCAACACATGAAGAGATGGAAGAAGTGGTATACAAATACCTCTATAAACAATCCTATCAGACAAATCATCCAGTAGATCATGTGACAGATCCAAGGATCAGAGAAGAATTTGAGAACATCTTCACAAGAACAAAGCCAAGAACCAAAGAAGGTGTCTTCTCAATTCACAAAATCAAAAAGGTGATCTTCTGCAGATTCTCCTTCACAAGAACCTATCCAAGGGTCAGGTACAATCTTTACAAAGTCAGAAGAGAAAACAATTCAGAATCTACCTTCGCTGATGCTGACTTAAGAAACATCAATCCTTACGATCTACCTGACCTTCTGCAATGGACAAAAGACAACTACAACACAGAGGCAAATACCAGAGCCTATCAAGTGTTGAGAAAAGCGATGAGGGAAAAGCTTCTGCTATACAGCATGATAGATTTTCAGCTGGGAAAGGATCTTGGTCTCAAACATCTAGATCTACGACCACCAGAAGATCGCTGCCCACCAGACGATGTGCCCAACTCAATCGTCAGAGAACCAAGATTTGGGTTAGTATTTCAAAACCCACAACACCAGGTTAAACTTTTTGTACTCATGGATTGTCAGAAGTACGCAACCAGTACTCTGAGCAAATTCAGAGCAAGCCTTGTAAAATACAGAGGTACAGAGAAAATGGATAAAGATGATGCAGATACTTTCATCAGAGAAATAGACTCAACAATCCGCCTAAGAGAACTCTGCATCAAATTCTACAAAGAGATCAGAAAAGTCGGCAGGGACAACAGAAGCTACAACGATTTCAAAGATGCCAAAATCTGATTCTCAGACCTCAAATCTCTGCAAACAAAGTTAAAGTTTATCTTTCATTGTACTCAAATGTAAAATGCCTCTGGCATATTTCTAAATGAAAGAAATTTCGAGGTATTGTTTAACCTCTGTCTTATCTAACTTAGCCAAACTTAACTCAAGTTCAAATTTTGTATTTTTCACTACTTAGGGGGAGATTGTTAGCTTCAATCTTCCTAATCATAGAAGTATTTAGAAGTAGTGAAAAATAGGCTAAGTATAGAAAAGCCTATCACAGGGGCTCTGCCACTTCTTCCAGAAGATCAAGTCCAAAAAGCCACAGAAGCTACAGAGGTAATCACAGAACCTCTGTAGTGCGCAAGAAGAAGATCAACTCGGAAACAAGTGGACTGCTCCACATAAGGTCAGACCATAGAACCTCTGTAATGCCTTACAGAGCCTCTGTGGTCTGCTATGAAGACTTGGAAGATACTACTGGATACGTTCATCAACTTGCATGGAAAAGTACTGTCAAAACATGTGTCAAGCTCTGAGTGGACTCAATAGGGCATGGTACAAAATAGACGTCTGCGCCATTTAATGCATTTACCAATAGTACATTTGCTCCATTAAATGCGCATGGCTCAAACAACTGCTCACACCATCCAGTCAACTGCTCACACCATCCAGTTCACTATTCATGCCGTAAAAGGAACAGTGACCTACTTCATAGTCTTCTAAGAGTAGTATAAAAGGAAGTCTCATGTTGAGATCTTCCTAAGGACGAATACACAAGGAATCACTAATACTCTCAAGCTTTATTGTCAAATATCTGAATGTTATATTCTCACACACACCAACAGTTCTTAATCTGTTCTTCGTGTTGTTATTATATATTGAATAACAGTAACTGTTCAAGAAATCCTTTTCATTCTTTACTGTTTTCTTTATATATGTGCGTTCTAATATCTATCAAACATATCTGTTAGTTTAATACGCTTCCGCATCAAACTCTAAACTCAACTAATAGACTGTTAATCTTGATTAAGTGTATATGGGTTCCAACATATGTTAATAGTCTTAAACATATCTACACCTTTTCAGCAACATGCATAGCTTAAAAGTTCAATTTCTGGGTTTTTAGGATGAAAAGTGGACTGAGATATTCAACGAAGTCGCAATGGATGATTGTGATATTCATCGAAGTCGTAATGGTTGGTTGCGACTTGGTCTTGAAGTCGCAATGGTCGTTTGCGACTTGGCTTGGAATCGCAGTAGTTGATTGCGATTTGGGTTTGGGATCGCAGTAGTGGATTGCGACTTAGGATTGAAGTCGCAATAGTGGGTTGCGATTTCGGGGTGAAGTCGCAGTAGATGATTGCGACTTGGCACTGTGCATTGCGATTCTAATTTACTTTTTAGTAGATTGCGACTTGAGTCGATGATTTCATAAGTTTAGTTTTAAAAAGAGATATTTGGTATTTTGTGTGATTTCAGATTCTGTGAAGGGTGGTCATACGTGATAATTATCTTGCAAAAGCTTTTGTGAAATCATATCAGGTGAGTTTTACTTTAAAAGTATTTTTACTGGAATACATTATGTGGATAACAAATGTTTGATAAATTGTATGAATACGTCATACGTGGGTGATTATAATATATTGAGATATTATAATTACGTGAGTATTATATGGGAATATAATACGTGGTCGGGCTTTGGACCGGTGTGTTAAATTGGCTCGCAACCAATAAATTTGGCCATTGGTGGAGGGATAAAGTGGGATGAGACAGGTATGAGGCACCAATCTTGACTGGTATTAATTTACGTGTGATATATGTGTATTTATATAAAGAGTGTTTTATATAAATGAATTTTTAAAGATTTCCAAATGTCAGGGATTTTCTCACTAGACCCTTAGGTCTAACCCTCATTTTTGTTTTAAAACATGTATTCCAGGTTGAGGATCTTTTAGCAGCAAAAGAAAGGATAAGATGTAGGATGATTTTGGTAATTGACAAAGATTAGGAACTATTTATGTTTTATGGTTTCGAGACTTTGGGACCGTACATGACGTATTATGTATTTTCTTTTATGAATGTAACAATGGTATGTAATATATGTTATTTGAAGCATGTTTGGGAAACCGGGTCGTTACAGATGGTATCAGAGCCATAGTTTAAGAGATTTAGGTATTAGTATCTGTACCTAGACTTAAACTGCATGTGAACTAGGATGTCCCTATTATTTTAGAACCTTGGGATATTAAGTATAACAAGGTAGAAGGAACATTATGTAAGGTAAATTCGAGTTACACCTGGCCTGTGTAATTGTAAACTTATAGTTACATGTTTGGACTGGAATACCTTATTATATGGGGTATGTGCTTATGTGTATATTAACCTTGTTGAAACCTACAGAGTGGCAAGTCGGTCTCGACATATGGATAGAGACGAAGACAGGTATATTTATATAAACTCTACACGTGCTAAAGTGCTATTTGACTTCGGTGCAATCCAATTAATTGTGTTTTCAATCTTTTGTTGCTTATTTGCATTAGAAAGGAATTTGATAATTGTGTTAGTAATATAGATAGGAGTGGAGTGCCTATTAAGTTATTTTTGATAATCTTATTGGAATTTGAGGTAGTAGTAAGTATAGGATAGTGTTGAACTTGATTTTGTTAAAACTTTCGATTAGGTAATGATAAGTGATTCTCGGTAATTCGGTATATATTGGAATAAGTAGTTATGATGAAAGAATAGATTGTTGGGTGATTGATTTAAAGTTTCCATTTGTTAACAAATGTTATATTGAGGATATATGAATTATTTGTGATTAGGCTTAGTAAGAATGTAAGTTTGGAAGTATTTGGTGTGAAAAGAGGTTGGTTTTAATTTAAGTAAGAGTGTAACAAATATTTTGGATGATATCGAAATTAGTATGTTTATTCATTATGATATTGCTTGGGATAGATTTAAGTGAGAAATCAAGGATAATCGAAACTACAAAGTGAAGAGTGTTATTGGGAATGATTAATAAGGAAAAGTCATTAGTGAAAAAAGGTGATAATCTGTTATCATATGTGTTTGGATTTGAAAGATTGTTCAAGGTGGTAATAAAATTTATTTTATGAGAACGAAAGTGGTTAGTAGTTTTATTTGGAATGAATGATCTAGCACTTACAATTGTCAGCAATTTTTAAATTAAAGGTGCATGTTAGAATTTTGGAAAGATATTGCGAAAGTGTAGAACTTGGCGTTGTGTATAATTCAGTATTTCAAACGCTAAGTTATGCCTCAAAATGTTAAAGTTTATATTATGAATAAAATTTCAATTGTGTTAAATTATTTGTGATATATATAAAAAAATATATATATAGAATTGTGTGCTGAAAGAGGCATGATGAGATATTATGTGCTAAAAGAGGCACGAGGTGAAATAAAGATGTACTAATTTTGTTAATAAGATGTTTTTATTTATGGTTGTTATATTTATGGGGATGGGTATATAGTATGGATTCAATTTGTTTATTATCATTTTGAAAGAAGATGTTAATAATTTTTTAGAAATGAAAAGTTTGTGGTTGTTTCGAGCATTGAGTGTGATTTCGGATTTACTCGGTTAAATTTCTGCTATGAGGTGTGGTGAAATTATTGGTTAAGTATAGTAATTGTTGAAATTGGGTACGTGCGATTAGTTTGGAGATGAAAGAAAGCTAGCTCATAGGATCGGTCTAGAGTAAGTACCTTCTAGCGAGCTATCCTTGGGGAAACGTGTTTTATGTTGAGAAAAGAATGGAAGAAAATAGTTGAATATAATGATCGGGGAAAAGGACCATTAGATAGGATGTGGTAGTAGTACGAGAGTGATGTTGTGGCATGTGTGGAAATCAATTGTAATCTAAGGTTCAGGGTCGGTGTAATTAATGCAAGAAAGTGTTGTATGTCTTGGATGTATTTTGGATCAGAGAAGTGACGGTAGAGTTGGGGATGACCTATGGAGAAAAGTTCAACTACGAGTTAAGGTGATACTCCAAGTTGATTTTGTAATCGATTGGGGAGTAGAATATCGTTATTTTTGGAGTGTCGGATTGTTGGGACGGTGATCGAAGACGCAGTGTGTTCAATCAGCTGATGCCAAGGAAAAAGGTAGAGTACTTAGTGTAATTTATTGATTTCTAGAACATAGAAGAATGTGTGCTAGATTGCCTGATGCCTATTACACTTTGCTGCATGACTATTACTTGCTAGTAAGAATTTATGCTAGTCCTGATAGGTTGTTAAGTGAATGCCTTATAAGTAGTATACAGTTGGAACTAATTAGCTTTAGAATGTTTGATTTAGTTCTATTGCGCAGCTCTTGTTTGAGTCTAACCGTCGTGGGATAGAATCTTTTATTTCGAATATCTATCTAATTTCACACTGTATGCGTTTGTGCATTCGCGAGACGACACGTCATGACTAGTGGAGATTCCGTCATAGCAAGGGTACTAGGATGAGGTGAACCTGGAGCCTAGTTGTGTGAATAATATTAGTAAGATTGATTTGAGATATTATACCTTGTTTGTATCACGCGGGTTTTCTTATTGAAGTAAGAATTGTTGTAGTCAGGAGAGTACTAAATTGTTGTATGCACCTTAGTAAGGAAGGGTTATGCATAATGAGAGTTCATTCGACCTTTCCCGTGTCGATTCTGCGGAAGGGCTTAGCCGAAGCAAGTATTGTGGTACCATTAGAAAACATCATAATGGATCAAAAGTGGATTATTGTGGGGGGGAGCGTTGGCGATAGTAGGTCGCAAGGTTAGAAACTAGGTTGTTAATAACCTAGACTTAAGCTAAGAGAGAAAATTTATATTATGTTAATAAGGTATAAGAAATTGATTCTTGAGATTTTCTTGGTATAGAAAAATGGTTTAATAGGTTGGGTGTTTACCTAATACTTCCCTTGGATTGGAGGATTTAAGTGGTAAAAGGGATTTATATTATTAAGTGTTATGATTGGCAAGAAGAAATCAATGCTCAATAAATATTTTGGTGGTTGTGTGATGAACCTTTTTTAAAGAGTTGTTTTAAATTTTATGTTAGATCTTGCATGTTAAACCGATAATGAGTTGTATGATTAGTGATGAGAAATTTTAATAATTTTTATCGGAGTTGTGATGAATTCTTTTCGGCTTAATTTTTGTAGTAAAATTATTATGTGGTAATCTGGTAATTTTATTAGTTAAGAAATGTGAGATCGGTGTTGATGAATTTCAATTGCAGAGTGGTTTTAGTGAAACAAATGTCTAAAGATTTGTGTTAGTATTTTTTTTATGCTAAAAGGGATATGTAAGGAATTGACGTGTTAACGAGTTTGTTATTTTATTAAGAAATAAATTGGTATTGATATTCTTGGATGGAAGTCGGTATGAGTTATGGTGGTGAGGTTATTGAGATAATGGGAATATTTGAGATTGTGTTTTGCTGATATTCGAGAAATTAAGTTGCTAATTAGACTTTATTTTAATTTGATGAAGGATTTGGTGTCAAGTGCAATTAAGTATGGTTGTGTGATTATAGTGATTATGCTATGATATAATGGGAAATGGAAATGATAGGATAAAGTTTACGGGTTTGATAAAATTAAGAAATTATCCGTGATGTAAAGTGATTCATGTTGAGTATATTTTATTCCATGAAAAAGTATAAGAAATAGGTTGTATTTGCTAAGCAAGTTTTATATTGAGAGTATATGTTTACGTGTTGAGCTAGTATTGTAAAAGTGTAGAACACGACGTTTGTAGTAAAAGGCCGGTGAAGTTAAAAGTAGTATTAGCGTGGTAAATGTCCCGAGTAAGCATAAAATGTTGTGTTATTTGGATAAGATTTATTTGAATATAAGTTAATTTTTGTGATATAAGTGAACTTTCGAGTTGATTTGAACCTTCGTGGGATTTGAATATTGGGTGATTATCGTTGTTTTGTGTTGGTCCCGAAAGGCTTAAACAAGTTTGTAGAAGGGGGGGGGGGGGGGGGGGGTTGAATACAAACACACTATTTTACTTTTCTAAATTGTTTATTGATAAATCATTAACAATTACAGCTTGTTGCGGAAACAAGATTAAGGATAAACCTAAATCTAAACAAGTTGGAACACTAAGGTTTTCTTGCACTAAGAAAGATAAGGAGATTACTAATAAAATCCTATCTTGAGAGATTTGAACTTGTCCAGAGTTAGCAAGTTACTTCAAATGAAGTGAGTTCATCTCTTTATATACTGCATGCATTTAATGCAATCCAGTATATACTTTACACGTGTCATTAGCGGATTGGTTGCATGTCATTGACCTTTGATGACAACCTTAGTAGCCGCATGAATGAACAGTGTAGTATCAGAGTGGTTGTACGATTTCAGATTTTCGGAGGTTCTTTTCTGACATTTCGTACGGTGGCGTGCAAGGGAGGTTAAGACAAAAGTACTTTGTACGGAGGACTTCATGATCAGCTTTCGTTGATTCAGCGATTATCATTTACTATTCAGCAGATGATAAAGTTCAGCGATAGTTGAAGTCTTGTACTTGATACTTCACGTTGAGTGGACAAATCTGAGTCTTCGCTGATCCGCATCAGTTCATTAGGAGACTTGTCGCTGGTTCTTGAGCTTGATCTTCGACTTCAGCGTAGAACCTTTGTTGACGTGAATCTTGTCTTCAGGGAACATAAGTAAACAACTAACTTATCAGCGATCACCATAAGGACTGAACAGACTCAGCGATATGGTGAACAGTGTTCGCTGAATGTTTAATCTAAAAGTGCGAGAGTTCCTATCAGCAGTACTGTAAGATCTTAGTACTTATCAGTGATAGTGAAACTCTGATACATATTGTTTACTTACAATTTTCACTAAGTATTTAAGATAGGGTCATTATCAAATCACTGAGGGTTTGGATCAACAATCTCCCCCTATTTGATTATGACATAGCAACAGAGAAAATTTCTATTTAATGAAAACATAAGGATAAAAAGAACTCATAAAATATTTGTCCCTTTTACTGTTTTCTGGGATCTTTTCAGTACTGATGGAGTAAAGTACATTCGCTGAAATCTTTCTTTAAATCTTTGAATCAGGTTACAATATGAATAAGAAAGATTACAAGTACAAGCGAAATAAATTACAAGTACTGAAGGATGACTGATACAATAGAGAAAATGGTGATTGTTGTCAGCCTTCAAAGGGTTCTTCCTTAATGAGAAGTTCATCAAGGGTTGTCTTTTCAGTTGGAATCATCCAGTCAGGAACCTTTTCCCCTTTATTCTTTAGCTTCAGAGCAGCTTCAAAAATCAAGGGTTTTAGGTGTCGTGCCTGAATGTCTTTTCTGAAGTCGCACCAGTAGATGAGATCTTTGAGCTGTTCGATTGGAGTGATTGGAAGCTCAGCGATCCGTTGAAAGCATTTACGTCCGTCGTAGTCAAGAAAGAATATTCCATAAGGATTACTGATGACTTTACCAGGGACGAAAAGTTCACATGGTGGCAAAGAGACATCAAGGGCAGATAGATCAGGATCAGGACCAAGTACTTCAGCGCGAGAGAAACCAATTCCAGTTTCATTTCGTATAACAGGACCTGAGTTTGAATCTTGACGTTTCTTCCTTGGAGAGTCCTTTTTTCTTTTCGGCTTTAGATCAGGAACAGGAGGAATATCCACACAAGAAGATATCAAATCGATCTGTCTGTTTATCAGCTTTTCGAAATGATCCTTGTACTTAGATTTTTACGGTTGGATAGCTAACCTCATCTCCAGCCATTCAGAGAGACCATACCTTTTTACAGTGTCAGCACGAAAGGTTTCAGATGAGTCATCTTCTCTGAACAGTTTGATGTCAACAATAGGTACTCCGATGGAGGTTCTTCCAGAGATGAATACCTTGTTGATCTTCGCTGGACGATATCTGAAGTGGATTTTCTCTTTACACCAGATCAGGGTGGTCTGAGAAACTTCAGCTTTCTTTTCCACGATCTTCTGGGCTTGTTCCCAAAGCTTTCGTTGGATTTGAATGGGAATACGCTTCAGCTTGGGGTCTTTGACAGATTCTTGAGTGAGCTTGATGGCGTATTCTCTGTCTTTATCTTCAGCTTCCTTCCTTTCAGCGATGAGGCGTTCAGCTCTGAGATGATCTTGGTATTCAGCTTTTGAAATTCTGAACTTAGGAGGAACTGAAGGTAGTTGATCGCGCCTTAGGATGATTCGCTGATCCTCGAATCGCTTTATCATTTCTTCTCTCCTCTTTTGATCTTCTTCACTCAGCCTTTGAGCAACTGAGGAAAGTCTGTTTCTGTGCGAGAGAGGTTGTTCTTCTGGTTCATCAGTCTCAGAGATTAAATCTAAGACTGGGATTATGTCTTCAGCGGTAGCTGGAATTATTGGTGAAGTCGCAACAGATCTTTCAGCGATATCCTCAAACAGGGGAGAGGACTAGCTGAAACGCAGCGATCTTACAAATAAGAACTGGGTAGAAGAACTTGGGTAGAAAAGATAGAAAAAAATGTGGATGTGTATGGTGTTTGTGGAATGGATAACTGATTTTTCAGAGATGATCAGGGAAGGAAAAAATAAGTTTAGTGTACCTGACAAATCGGCTTTGCAAGTAGGATCGCCAGATTATCATCTTCAGCGATGCCTTTGTCTTTGCTTTTCTCAGCGCCAGAGGCTGAGTGCTTTGTCTTTGTCTTCTCCCCTGAAGGTTCTTTTATTGAAATACCTTTAAGAGCTTTGGTTCGAGGAGCAGGTTTGACAACAAAGAAATCATCGTCATCTTCATCATCATCATCATCGTTCCTTGGAGAGGAGGATGGTTCAGCTTCAGGGATGTCGAAGTCTTCGTCTTCTTCTGCTTCAGATTCCTCAGCATCTTCATCGAGTTGCTCCCCCTCAGATATAGAGGCGAGGTTCTCGGTTCCCTCAGGGTTTTCATCTCCATGAGGTCCAGTAATCCGATCTTCATTACCCTCTCCCCTGATAGATTCATCATGGGAAAGGTCTTCAGCGCTCTTCTCCTGTTCAGCGCTCTTCTCCCCCTCTTTCTCATGATGGGCGGGGGAGGAATGGGTAGATTCAGCATTGGTGTTGTCTCTGTCTTCTGGGCCAGAGATTTTCACACAACCTTCAAGCTTAGCTATTCTGTCTTCTAGGCCAGAAATAGCAGGCGTGATTTTCTTCAGCTCTTGGCGATCCTCTGCGGTGAATGAGTCCAAAACAGGTGCAGGGGCCGGAGCAGGAGCTGGATTATTTGCCTTGTTCACCAGCGTCTCGATCATTGTCTTGACAGAACCAAGGTCGGTCTTCACTGAGCCCAAGTCGGTCTTGACCACTGACATATCACCTTCGAGTGTACCAACCGATTTCTTCAGCGTTGTAACTTCGCTGGAAATGGTGGAAACTGATGATTTGAGGTTGGTGTAGTCAGTGTAGATGTCGGAGAGCACTTTGGCAAAGTCGGCGAGAGTTTTATCAAGGTCTTTGATGTCATCAGAGGAGGCCTTCTTTTCCACCACAGTAGTCAGCTTCGTCAGATTCTCTCCAGCGTTTGTTACAGCTGTAGAGTTATTTGATAGACCGGTGGTGAGATCCGTAAGTTTCATCTCCATAGACTTCAGAGACTGGTTGATGTCTCCCAAAAAAGGACCTGTAACATATAAGTACTTGTGAACAAAGGAAAGCTCAGAAGTTTCAGGTTTAGTTACAGTGTTTAAGGTGGGATCTGTACCTGCAGGAGCGTTGACGAACTCATCAAAGTTTCGAGTCCCTCCATAGTGTTCCATATCTCCCTCAAAAGTTCCGTGAGGAATGGAGATCTCTGCAGGTCCTTTCTTCGTCATTCGCTGAGAAGCTTCAACGGCTTCTTGAATGATGGCATCTCCAGTTTTGACTGGAGGAGTGTCCAAAGAAGTAGAGGGAGGAGCGAAGGATAAGAATTGGGGTTGGGGTTCAAGTTCAGCGTTGGATTCGCTGAGAAGTACTTCATCAGTCTTTTGAGAGACTGACGAAGGTTGGGTAGATTCCAAAGTTCTAACCTCAGCGTTTAGGGAAGCTGAAGTAGGTTTAGGAGGGATGGCTTGAATTGGTGTGGCAGAGCGTACCACGGAACTTTCCTTCAGCTCTTCAGAATGAGCTGAGGAGTCTTCAGTATGCAACTGCTGGGGTTGCTCCTTGGTTTTCTTGATCCTTTTGGAATCAAGAGGGGTAAGAGATTGTTTCCTTTTCTTAGAAGGAATGGATTTTGTGGCCGGGGTATCAGCGATGGGTATTGTCGCTGAAGGAGCCACAGAAAGCGGAGAATTAAGAAGAGTGAGAAGAGTAGAGAGACGTACCTCGTTGGCGACAGGCTTGAAGTCGAGAACTTTAGGGCCAATCTGAGAGAGTTTCAGATCACCCTCTTCAGGATAGCTGTCCTTCAGGCCATATTGAAAGATGGCGCCGATGAATCGCGGGTAAGGAACCCATGCTGGTCGGTCAGCGGCAGAATCAACACGTTGAATGAGGTCTTCATAGATGATGGAGGCCCAGTCAATGTTGAGACCTTTCAGCAGTGCGTAACCCATGGCCTGCTGAGGTTGAGCGGCTTGATCAGAAGATCCGGATTTCGCTGTCATGCAGCTGATCAGGTGAGCGAAGATGAAGTTCATCTCGCTGGGCATCTTGGATTTCTTTATCAGCGTCAGCTTCTTCTCAGGTAGCTTGTCTCTTCCAGTCTCCCAGATGTAACCCATCGCATCAAGGAAAGCAATGATTTCTTCCCTGTCAGCGTGCTTCTTGTGGTCAGGAAATGGAATGAAAGGATTTTCTGAGGTAGCGTTAGGGAATTTCAGAGCTTTGCGGATTATTGCGGGGGTTATCTTGATGGTGCCATACTCAGTATCGCTGAGTATGCAGTCGATGGTTTTAGATGGATCTTTGGCTGAGGGTAGGTTGGTGTGTCTGGCAGAGTACCAGAATTGGGATAATAGACGCTGACTGGCAGGAGGTGTGATTGTCAGTGCTGTGTATATGGGGCTATTCTTCAAAAAAATCACAGCGTCGTCTAGATGGGATACTTGCTTCCGAGGAGGAAACTCGAGAAGCGCTGAAAGGTTGTTTGCCTTTGTCCAGTCTAGTTGATCCAGCTCAAACTTAACCTGAGGAGCTTTGGTGATTTCCAGTTCCTCAGAATCACTGGAGATGGACTCAGCGGTAACATTCAGCTTTGAAGTTGCCATTTCACTGTATTATCAGTTCAACCAAAGATGTTAACAAATAAGAAATATCTTAATGTGGAAAGAGAATTTCCATTAAGATTTTTCGAATTTTGTCCATTTCATTCAGACAAAAAAGTCTTAATGAAGATTAGGGTTTTTCTTGTTTTTAAAAAAAAACAAATATAACACCTATAAGCCTTGTATTCCAGTTTTTTTTTTAAAAATGGATACGAAAGAAGAACAAGTTTAAGATTTTAGATTTAAAACTTGAAGAACAACCATGAAATGGTTGTGTTTATAAAACCATGAAAGAAAATGATTTTATTTTTGAGTTCTTTTGTTTGATCTTGTGTAAAACAATGATAAGATCGAAAACAAGTTATTTGCATTTGATAAAAGATAAGAACATATTGACCTTGAGTTTGATGAAGAAGATGATGAACAGTTCTTGAAGATCGAGAGCACAAAATGCAACTGTGTTCTTTTCTTGCGGAGAAAGATTGATTCGCATAAAAGACAAATATAAACTTTGAGAGAGTTTATATAGGAAGAGAGTAGAGAGAGAAAAACTTGAGCGGGAAAGTTTTTCATCATGACACGGACACGTGTTTGCATTTGATTGGATAGACAACGAAACGTGCAAACGTGTGTCAGAAAAAAAGAAACGCGCCTGGTGTTATCCGTTGCAATGACGTCACAACTGTCCTTTCACATTCTTTCGTTGTCTCTGAGGTTTTGAAAGAAAAAAAAACTCAGGGACTCTTTGGAAAATATGAAGCACTGAATAGAAATATCAGTGAGGGTTTTAAGAAATTTCAAAATATTATTCAGCGATGAAAGAATTTGAAATCTTGCATTTTCATGCGTTTTGTCAGAGAAAACATACCTTGATATCAGTTTAACCCAATTTATTCAGAGAGAAGATGATGAAATGGATTGTACTAGTTTATTTTATCCAGAGCCTATACAAGAATGTATAAACGTATCGCTGATTAAATGTGAACCGCTGAAGATTTATCCTTCAAAGTTCAGCATTCCAAGCTCGCTGATGAGAAAGTTGAATCTTGTCTCATCAAGAGGTTTGGTAAACAAATCAGCTAACTGATAATCAGTTGGGATAAAATGAAGTTCTATATCACCATTCATCACATGATCTCTGATAAAATGATATCTGATTTCTATGTGTTTTGTCTTTGAGTGTAGCACTGGATTGTTTGCTATAGCGATGGCACTTGTGCTGTCGCAATAGATTGGAATTTTGGAGAGCTGAAGATCATAGTCTAGTAGTTGATTTCTCATCCACAAGACTTGAGAACAGCAGCTTCCAGCGGCTACATACTCAGCTTCAGCTGTGGAAGTGGACACCGAGTTTTGCTTCTTACTTGTCCAACTTACCAGCTTTCCACCCAGGAGCTGACATCCTCCTGTGGTGCTTTTCCTATCCATTTTGCAACCTGCAAAATCACTGTCTGAATAGGCGGTTAGATCGAATCCTGAATCTTTGGGATACCAAAGACCTAGATTCGCTGTACCCTTAAGATATCGAAAGATTCGCTTTACAGCTTTCATATGAGATATCTTAGGTTCAGCTTGATATCGTGCGCACAGACATGTTGCAAACATAATATCGGGTCGGCTAGCTGTAAGATACAGTAGTGAGCCGATCATCCCACGGTACAGCGTGACATTGACAGGAACACCCTTTGTGTCCTTATCAAGTATCAGCGGTGGTGCCATAGGGGTTTTCATAGCTGAACTTTCAGTTAAGTCGAATTTTTTCAGCATATCTTTAACATACTTTCCCTGATTTATAAAAGTTCCTTTTTCAGTTTGCTTAATCTGAAGACCAAGGAAATATGTTAGTTCACCCATCATACTCATTTTATACTCATCTTTCATTCTATCAGCGAAACGAGTACAAAGCTCAGGGTTAGTAGAACCAAATATAATGTCATCAACATATATTTGAACTAAAATGATATGACCTTTTATTTTTCTAAAAAACAAAGTTTTGTCAATCTTACCTCTCTCAAATTTTTCAAGGTGAAGATAAGTAGAAAGAGTGTCATACCATGCACGAGGAGCTTGCTTCAAGCCATAAAGTGCCTTATCCAACTTATAAACATAACCTGGACGCTTAGGATCTGAGAATCCTGGAGGTTGTTCCACATAAACTTCTTCATTCAGCTTTCCATTTAGAAACGCTGACTTAACATCCATTTGATGTACAGTGAAGTTTTTGTGTACAGCATATGCTAAGAAAAGACGAATAGATTCAAGTCTTGCTACAGGAGCAAAGGTTTCGTCATAATCTATACCTTCCTCTTGTCTGTATCCCTGAGCAACAAGACGAGCTTTGTTGCGAGTTACAGTACCATGTTCGTCCAACTTGTTTCGATAGACCCACTTAGTGCCTATCACTGTTTTGTCAGTTGGTCTCCGAACAAGTTTCCAAACTTTGTTTCTTTCGAATTCAGTCAGCTCTTCTTGCATAGCGCTGACCCAGTTTGGATCTCTGAGGGCATCATCTATTTTCTTTGGTTCAGTTAGAGAAATAAAGTTAACAAATAAACAAATATTACCTGCACTTCTACGAGTCTGAATACCAGCGTTGGGATCACCAAGAATTTGATCGATTGGGTGATTTACAGTCCATCGCTGAGCCGGAGCATGCGTCGCTGACTCAGTCTGAACTGGAGAAACTGAAGATGAGGCTTCAGCTACTTCTGGATAATCAGCTAAGAGAGGAATGCTTGCATTTGTCACTTCATTCACTGATTGCTGAGAAATAGATGGAATTTCTGAGACATTTGGATCAACTGCGGGTATAGTATTTATAGGAACAGCTGAGACCCAAGATGTTTCAGCTTCACTATTCTGCATATTGGGAATGATAGTAGGACCATCATTTTCAGTTGTATGAGTATGAGTAGTGGGAACATCTTCTGAATCACCAAGTTGAGAAAACATCCATTGATTCAGTTCTTCTGTATCAGCGTTCGGTTTAGAGTTCGCTGAACGGGATTCGTCAAACGTGACGTGTATAGTTTCTTCTACAGTTTGTCTTCTTCGGTTGAAGACTCTGAAGGCTTTGGAAACTGAGGAGTATCCAAGAAAGATTCCATCATCAGCCTTAGGATCAAACTTTCCAAGGGCATCTCTGTTGTTCAGTATGAAACACTGACAACCAAAGATGTGAAGAAAGCTGATTGAAGGCTTTCTCCCATGAAAAAGTTCATAGGCTGTCTTTTTGAATCTTTTGACTATCAGCGACCTGTTTTGCGTAAAACAAGCCGTGTTGACAGCTTCTGCCCAAAACTGAGTAGGCAGGTGAGAATCGCTGAGCATTGAACGTGCAGCTTCAATAATTGTTCTATTTCTTCTTTCAGCGACTCCGTTTTGTTGTGGTGTTCTCACTAACGAAAAGTTATGAGAAATACCCTTGCTCTCAAGGAAGGAATCAAGAGAACTGTTTTTGAATTCAGTTCCATGATCACTCCTTATTGAGCGAACAGTCATATTGTTCAGAGTTTCCATCTTCCGAACAAAGGTGATGAGTTCTTCAGGGGTGTCACTCTTAGAACGGAGAAACATTACCCATGTATAACGAGAGAATTCATCAACTATGACCAGCGTATATTTCTTTCCAGCGATGGATTGTTTGTTAACGGGGCCAAACAAATCCATGTGGAGTAGTTGAAGAGGAGATGACACTGAGGAAACTTGCTTGGACTTAAAGCTTGCCTTGGTCTGCTTCCCTTTTACACACGCTGAACATAAGGATTCTTTGGCGTATGAATGTTGAGGTAGACCAGTGACTAACTCTTTGGATGAAAGAGTATTCAGTGTCTTGAAGTTGAGATGTGAGAGTCTCTTGTGCCATAGCCAGTTGACATCAGAAGATGCCTTTGAGAAGAAACAGGAGTTCTCAGTGGTTGTTGAGTCCATGTTTATAACGTAAACATTTTCCAAACGATAACCGCTGAGAGCTATCTTCTCCTTTTTGTCAGAGACAAAGCAGGATTCCTTGGTGAAAATCACTTTGTTATCCATGTCGCAAAGCTGACTGATGCTCAGAAGATTATGCTTCAGCCCTTCAACATATGCGACTCTTCTGAAGGATGTTGTACCATTTGAAAGTACACCATACCCTCGGGTGTGTCCTTTTCCATTTCCACCGAAAGTTACAGAGGGACCTTTCTCTTCCTTGTATTCAGCGAGCAGGCTTTTCTTTCCAGTCATGTGTCTAGAGCATCCGCTATCGAGATACCAGATACCCTTCTTAACCTGCAATACAAAGGAAGATTAGTTTTGCTTGGGTACCCACTTCACCATGTATACGCGTTTGTCAGTGGAAGTGGTTGGAATGGGTTCAGCAGTCTTCGCAGCATTTGAAGATTCAGCTTTGTCTTTCTTCACTTTGGTCAATTTCTTGACCTCAGCGGTATGAGTCACCTTGACCTGACTTGCAACTGGTTTGGTCTTCTTTGGTGCTATCTTCACCTTAGCTATCTTATCAGCTTTGGTGGCTGTGGGACACTTACTTGCAATATGATCGGTAAGTCCACAGTGATAACATTTCCTATAACTAAAATTAGTTCTAGGACCACTTGTGTGCTGAGCTTTTAATTTGGAATTAGAAGTGCCAGCACCAAGTACACTATTGGTTTTTGAAATAGGACGAACATTCAGTTCTTCAGATTTCTTACCAAGGACATCTACTCTGAGTCTAGGAGTAGGTCGCTGAACTGATCCAGAGGTCTGATTTCTAGAACCAGATGAATGAATCACTAAGGCTTTGGAAGCATTCAGCTTAGGTACTAAAGTACCCTTCTGAGGATTTTGATAAATTACAATTCCTTTACCTTTATCTTTAGAGACAGAGGTAGGTTTTGAATAAACCATTTTCTCCTTACCTTTTGAGGAGGTAGGAGTTTCCTCAGGGATTGGTGTAATCGACGAGGAGTACTGAGATGAAGAAGTGTCAGCTACTGAGGATACGAACGTTCCAAATTTAAGCATTGAACGTTCAGTGGTTGGTATTGGAGTATCATATTTATAACCCAGACCACGTTTATCACTCAGAGGAATCTGAGTCTTAATTATCTCAGTGATCTTTGTTGAAGAATTACACCATCCTTCAACAGTAGCTTGTTCAGCTTTTAATGCAGCGATAGCTTCCGCTCGTTCAATTTTGACTAGCTGATTTAAATGGACTTGATCTTTAAAATCTTCTTCAAATTTAGAAAGCTTTTCTATTTGAAGGTGGCAATTTTTAAGCTTTTCAGCGAGATCAAGATTTTGGTTTTCAACCACAGCTTTGCCGTTCATGGCTTCGTATAAGCTTCTAGTCAGTAGTTCGATTTTACGGAGACTATCAGCTTCATCAATATTTACAATATTGGTAAAGAAGGAAGGTGATACCTGAATGGCAGATGTTGAAGTGGAGGGAATGTCTGAACTTTCTTCCTCTTCTTCAATCTTGGCCATGAGACATTGATTTGCTTCATCATCTTCAGAATCAGATGATGAGGCTTCTTCATCAGAAGCAGCCCAATCATAGTCAGCCATTAGGCCTTTTCCCTTCTTCTTAAAGCTTTTCAGCTTTGCATACTTCTCCTTCAGCTTTAAGTATTTGTCGTCTTTATTCCTTGGAACAAAGGATTTCTTTGTAAAGGCTGAAGGTCTCATGATTTTCTTTGACCTGCACTCGTTAGCGAAATGACCTGTCTTTTCGCAGTTAAAACAAGTAGCAGTAGCCTTATCAACAAAAGCTGATGACTTAGGCTTGTCAGCTATAGAAAGAGTTTTGTTCTTTCTAAACATTTTCTTCTTGGCGAATCTCCTGAACTTTTTAGTTAGGAGAGCCAAGGATTCATCATCTGAAGAATCAGAATCTGATGATCTTTCAGAGTTACTTTCTAACTCAGTGATAGTGACCACGGGTCGCTGAGTAGAAGGTTCCTCTGAGATTAAAGCAACAGGGGTGCTTTTGGAATCTTTTACAAGATTCTTCTTAAGATGGCTAGATTGCTCATGATTCAGCAATGTGCCATATAAGGTAGCGAGTGTCATTGATCTTAGATCTTTTGACAGCTTGAGACACATGGAATAATTGTCCCAGCTTTCAGGTAAACATTCTAAAAACTTTGTCAGAACTTCAAAGTTAGAATATTCCTTACCAACCGTTTTAAGATCTATAATTAAGCAGTTAAAACGTTGATGTACTTCAGAGAGAGTTTCATTCTTACCAGAGATGAAACTTTCGTATTGTCTTACCAGGTTGATCTCTCTTGAATCCTGGACTGCAGACGTTCCTTCATACTGAACACATATTGTGTCCCACATGGCCTTAGAGGATTTCAGGTTCATGACGGAATGGTAGACTTCGTCAGTAAGGGCCATGGATAGTATGGATCTGGCTTTTGTATCTATAGCCACTTTCTTCTTGTCTTCATCGGTCCAATGATGGATTTCCTTTGGAATCAGCCTTTCTGGAATAGCAGCTCTAGTTGCAGTGGCTGGAACGGCAGGATCAATCGTTACAGGGATGTGTGGACCGTTTTCAAGATAGTAAGGTATAGTAGGGTCTACACCTTCTAAGAAGAGTGTCATCCTATTTTTCCATAAGTTGAAGTTGTCTCTGGAAAATCTAGGGGGTTTTGCAAGAGAACCATTGTCGATATAGTGAGTGTTTGTGTTTGAGTTGGCCATTTTCAGATAATAGCAAGGAAGAGAAAAAATCTTAGATTAGATCTTGTTTATGAGATTAAACAAATCTGCTCTGATACCACTTGTTGGTCCCGAAAGGCTTAAACAAGTTTGTAGAAGGGGGGGGGGGGGTTGAATACAAACACACTATTTTACTTTTCTAAATTGTTTATTGATAAATCATTAACAATTTACAGCTTGTTGCGGAAACAAGATTAAGGATAAACCTAAATCTAAACAAGTTGGAACACTAAGGTTTTCTTGCACTAAGAAAGATAAGGAGATTACTAATAAAATCCTATCTTGAGAGATTTGAACTTGTCCAGAGTTAGCAAGTTACTTCAAATGAAGTGAGTTCATCTCTTTATATACTGCATGCATTTAATGCAATCCAGTATATACTTTACACGTGTCATTAGCGGATTGGTTGCATGTCATTGACCTTTGATGACAACCTTAGTAGCCGCATGAATGAACAGTGTAGTATCAGAGTGGTTGTACGATTTCAGATTTTCGGAGGTTCTTTTCTGACATTTCGTACGGTGGCGTGCAAGGGAGGTTAAGACAAAAGTACTTTGTACGGAGGACTTCATGATCAGCTTTCGTTGATTCAGCGATTATCATTTACTATTCAGCAGATGATAAAGTTCAGCGATAGTTGAAGTCTTGTACTTGATACTTCACGTTGAGTGGACAAATCTGAGTCTTCGCTGATCCGCATCAGTTCATTAGGAGACTTGTCGCTGGTTCTTGAGCTTGATCTTCGACTTCAGCGTAGAACCTTTGTTGACGTGAATCTTGTCTTCAGGGATCATAAGTAAACAACTAACTTATCAGCGATCACCATAAGGACTGAACAGACTCAGCGATATGGTGAACAGTGTTCGCTGAATGTTTAATCTAAAAGTGCGAGAGTTCCTATCAGCAGTACTGTAAGATCTTAGTACTTATCAGTGATAGTGAAACTCTGATACATATTGTTTACTTACAATTTTCACTAAGTATTTAAGATAGGGTCATTATCAAATCACTGAGGGTTTGGATCAACATTTTGAGGGGACGGATTTCTTGTGTGGAATTAAGATTCTTAATAATTTGGTTTGAATTATTGAAGTAGGAACAAATGGTAAACTAGAAGCAGTAGAGCGGTTGGTCTAGTAAAAAGTCCTTTGAAGGTTCTGGAAACAGTTTGATGTGTTCAAAGAAGTTGATATCAATTCGGTAGTAACTACCTTAGTTCGTTGCTTGAGTGAATTCCGGGACGGAATTCTTTTAAGGGGGAGATATTGTAATAACCAGATATTTTATTTATATATTTTATATATTTATTTTATAAGTCTTTATTTTAGTATTTTATGGAGTTAGAAGTTAAGGGGTAAGTTTTAATTTATATTTGGAAGTTTGGGGGTAAATCTTGCCAAATAGAATAAGTTGGAGGTTTGTTTGGTCACTTGTGTCAAAACAATCACCACCGCCACTAACACTTCCATTTGAAGATGAAGTCTTCATTTTAGCATAACAAAAACAATCTTGAGTGTGTAAGTGTGTGTGTTTACGGTTTAGAGAGAGAAGAAGGAAAAGAGAGTGTAATTGAAGAAGAAAGACCAAGATTGTTGCTGGATTTGGAAGGTTTATCTTGTGAAGATTAAAGGTATGTAACCTCTTAATCTATCCTTTTGTTTAAAATAAAGTTTTATGTAAGTTTTAGATGGGTTTTGATGATTTAAGGATGTTTTAGGAAATCTGAGCTTAAGGTTAGGTTATGTTAATAGTCTTAAACATATCTACACCTTTTCAGCAACATGCATAGCTTAAAAGTTCAATTTCTGGGTTTTTAGGATGAAAAGTGGACTGAGATATTCAACGAAGTCGCAATGGATGATTGTGATATTCATCGAAGTCGCAATGGTTGGTTGCGACTTGGTCTTGAAGTCGCAATGGTCGTTTGCGACTTGGCTTGGAATCGCAGTAGTTGATTGCGATTTGGGTTTGGGATCGCAGTAGTGGATTGCGACTTAGGATTGAAGTCGCAATAGTGGGTTGCGATTTCGGGGTGAAGTCGCAGTAGATGATTGCGACTTGGCACTGTGCATTGCGATTCTAATTTACTTTTTAGTAGATTGCGACTTGAGTCGATGATTTCATAAGTTTAGTTTTAAAAAGAGATATTTGGTATTTTGTGTGATTTCAGATTCTGTGAAGGGTGGTCATACGTGATAATTATCTTGGAAAAGCTTTTGTGAAATCATATCAGGTGAATTTTACTTTAAAAGTATTTTTACTGGAATACATTATGTGGATAACAAATGTTTGATAAATTGTATGAATACGTCATACGTGGGTGATTATAATATATTGAGATATTATAATTACGTGAGTATTATATGGGAATATAATACGTGGCCGGGCTTTGGACCGGTGTGTTAAATTGGCTCGCAACCAATAAATTTGGCCATTGGTGGAGGGATAATGTGGGATGAGACAGGTATGAGGCACCAATCTTGACTGATATTAATTTACGTGTGATATATGTGTATTTATATAAAGAGTGTTTTATATAAATGAATTGTTAAAGATTTCCAAATGTCAGGGATTTTCTCACTAGACCCTTAGGTCTAACCCTCATTTTTGTTTTAAAAACATGTATTCCAGGTTGAGGATCTTTTAGCAGCAAAAGAAAGGATAAGATGTAGGATGATTTTGGTAATTGACAAAGATTAGGAACTATTTATGTTTTATGGTTTCGAGACTTTGGGACCGTACATGACGTATTATGTATTTTCTTTTATGAATGTAACAATGGTATGTAATATATGTTATTTGAAGCATGTTTGGGAAACCGGGTCGTTACAGCAGGACGCCCGTTTGTTGGGGCGAGGTTGGTCATCGGGTGTTAGGGAGTACTGACATTGTGTTGAGAACGACCGAGATGATTCAGATGGTGCGGGACCGTTTGGTTACTGCACAGAGTCGGCAGAAGAGCTACGCCGACAAAAGGCGATCCGACTTGGAATTTCAGGTGGGTGATTATGTATTGTTGAAGGTTTCACCCTGGAAAGGGGTGATCCGGTTTCGTAAGCGGGGGAAGCTAGGGCCTCGTTATATTGGGCCTTACCAGGTCATCGCCCGTGTGGGGAAAGTGGCTTACCGGTTAGAGTTACATGAAGAACTGAGTTTGATTCACAACACCTTCCATGTGTCCCAATTGCGGAAGTGTGTAGTGGACGAGGCTGCAGTGATCCCTCTCGAGGACATTCAGATTGACGAGAGGCTCAACTACGTGGAGAAGCCGATAACTGTCATTGAGAGGAAGACGAAAAACCTGCGTAACAAGGTCATTGGACTGGTGAAAGTTCAGTGGCAGCACCGGAAGGGTTCAGAGTGGACGTGGGAGCCCGAAGCGGAGATGCGCGAGAATTATCCCGAGCTATTCATCGGTCAAGACTTCGAGGACGAAGTCTAATTTCAAGCGGGGGAGAGTTGTAAAGTCCGTACTCCGGTATGCCTTTTCTTTATTATTTTTATTAATTTCTTTTTAAACCTTCTCCCTAGCTTTGTGTTCGTTAACGGAATTAGATGAAATGGGATAAAAAGTTAACGGGGTCAACCTTGTTTTGGTCTTTGCAAGGAAAGGAAGTTGAGGGGCCATTTGGGTCAATGCACCAAACTTGTGCAAGGGACCAGCCATATGACCGATCCCCTCCCCCTTCCCCTTTCATTTTCACTTAAACAACTCCCAAAAACCTTTTCCCCATCCCCCTTTGTTGTGTGTTCGGCCAAGGAGAGAACTAGAGAGAGAGAGAGAGAAAGAAAGAAGCCGAGAGAGTGAGAGAGGAACCAAGAGGGTGATAGAGGTTGCTGCCGGCGACGAGGAGAGAGGAGGAAGGAGGCGATCGCCGGCAAGTTTGGTCGGAAAAGAGGAGGAAGAAGGGTTCGTCGAGGTAAGTTCGTCTATTTCTCGTTTGTTGTTATCGTATGTCAAAGAAACGCCGCCAACCACCACCGCCGCCGGAGGCGGCAGGGGGTGGTGCACGGCTGTTGTCCAGCCTAGGGTAACCCATATTCAGTAGTTCATATGCTTTTCGGGTCTGTTGGGATTAAGCCACGACTTAATGGGTTAATAATCAATAGTGTCATTTCATGTGAAAATTTAGTAATCTGTCACTGTTTTTCTTAAACCGTAACTTTTTCCTCGTAACTCGGATTGGGGCGAAATCGGTGCCAAAAGTTCCCATTTTGAGTCTAGTAACTTTTCTATGTTTTGTGCAAAAATCAGTTCGGAACGTAGCTTAGGTCAAATCGTCGTTTTGTACTGAAAGGTTCTGTTTTCGCTGTTCTGCGAACCGTTTTTTGTAAAATCCGTATTAAACTGTAGAAAAATCGTTAGGAGGAGTATAATATGTCCTTGGAACCCTAACTCAGAGCACTTTCTGGTGATGTAATGTAATTGAGGATTTTATGTGTTTGGGGAGGTCGGAACAGGTCCCGAACAGACCTGTTTGGCTAGACAGAAAAGTCATTTTAGTGACAGTTTAAGCGTGCGTCGTGTTTTAGGGTCCGGGTCTCGCGTTAATACATTTTAACGTTCGTTTAGGTGTTGGGAAATGATTTTGGATTATGGAGCTTGGACTATTGTTTGTGAGCTAGGCGCACATTCGAGGCGAGTTCTCTCACCGCGTAGTTAGGAATTTAATGTATGCCGTTCTTTTGTGTTACGTGTTATTACGTGTATTTATGTGCTTATATGAACTAGTTGGGATGTGATAACTGGTTGTGATTTGTTGAATTCGTATGTGGAATATTTATGCATGTGTACACCTCGGTGGGACTGAGGGGCTCGGTGGGACCGAGGGCTTGGTGGGACTAAGCTAGTACAGTAATCTTTACTCGGTGGGACCGATGGCTTGGTGGGACTAAGCTAGTACAGTAATCTTTACTCGGTGGGACCGAGGGCTCGGTGGGACTGAGCTTGTATTAATGTATTTTGTTTACTCGGTGGGACCGAGGTTCGTACTTATATAATAATCATTATGTGGTTTGATATTCGTGGTGATGGTAATGTTGCCTACTTGCGAGTAGGGGTGATATGCGTGGGGTTGCTACCTACGTGTGTGGTTGGATTCACTAAGCGTTTAGCTTACCCCTTTCCCATTTTGTTGTGGTTTCAGGTGAGAGTGGCGGTCGGGCATGACGGTACACACACACTACGCGCGGGCGCCGAGAATTGTTGGAATTTACGCTTTTAAACTTTTAGACTTTATTTATAATATTTCCGCTGCATGAATTCTTTTGACTGTTTGAGTTGACGATATTAACTTAAATTGAGTTACGGTTTATTAAAATGTGGTTGTTTTAAAATGGAATATATGTTTTAGAAAATTTAAATTTCCTTGAAATTTTTGGGACGTTACACCGAGTTAGGCTGCCATTCGTTGGTGCCTCGCGAGGACATGGTGGAAGTCCTGTCATAGCTAACACCATGCCAACTATGAGCACATGCCGTACAGTTGCTACAACTGCTACGTCAATCGGTAACCTACGTGGTCCGGGTGGTAATATTACTCGTTTTACTCCTAATCAGTTGGTTGAAATGCTAGGTCCGCCCCCGCATTACATCACTCTGGACTTCCTGAGAGCGTCTTTAGGATCAATCAACAATTCCTACAAACTCCATCGAGATGAAATGCAAGAGACCGTTAACAAGCTATAAGCTGAAGTCAGCAGAGCCATCAAAGGGAAAGGTATAGCAGAATTTCCATCAACTCCTGATATTCCACCATCCGAAGCTCAACCTAAATCTCAACCTCCATCATCACAATCTCTACATACCATACCAACCCATCAACTCAAATATGAACTTCTAGCCCGGTTAATAGATCAAGGAGACCAAAATACCAATGAAGAAGTAGATTTGGTATGCCTACTCCGTAAAAACCTGAGACCCAACACCAACTACCCACAAGCAACGATTCCCTTATGCTAAGTCTAAAATATGTCTTCAAGATTTAATGATAAAGTCAATGTCAAAGTCAATGTATTATGTGTTTGTGAAAGTCAAACTTAGCTTAATGTCTTGTTTAGATCTTAGGTATAAATAACTTTGTTTTGACTAATCATGAAACTAAGAAACTAACTAAGAGAGCATAACTCATATCTTGTAAAAGTGTGCTTAATAGAATACGTGATCTACTTTCTCTCTCTACACTCTCTCTCTAGATCCTCTTTCTCTAATCTTGATAGATCTTGGATTATCAATTGGTATCAGAGCAGATTCAAGAGATAGAGAAGGATTTCTAGAGATCAAACACAATTTTTTGTTGATTACACAAGAATATTTGATCGATTTCCTTGAATTTTTTCAAGAAAATCTCATTTTCTTGAGTTTTTAACAAATTTTGGTGTTTTTTTGTCGAATTTGATCAGGATTCAGTTCTTTGGATTCGGTTTTGTTAGTAGAACATCTTTGCTTCACGGATCGAGAGCTAATTCAGAGATTTGTTCATCAATTTGAAGATTTTTCAGGTTTTGTTCAGTTCGTCAAAACTGATTTGATCAATCATTCAGATTTTGATTCAGTGTTTGATTTGTCTGAAGTTTGAGTTCTTGGTGTTAGAAATCTCATTTGCATCACTTCTTCTTCTTGAATCACGGACTAATTTCAAGATTTTGAGGATCAATTTGAAGAAATTTGAGTTTTCTGTTCGGTTCGATCGTTTCGTCTGGTTGATCATTCAGATTTTGATTCAGCGATTTTCTGCAAAATTGGTCTACATCATCGTGTTAGAAACTTGTTTTCTAACATATCTGAAAATTTTGGTTGATTAATTCGATGATTTGATTAAGATTTGAAGAGATTTTGATTTTGATCATCTTGTTCATCTTGTTCATCTGAACTCAATTTTGCGCCACTTCATCTAGCTTTGCGCCACCCATTGAAGCCAATTTGCGCCATCAACTTAACTCCTATTTTCTAAGTCAACAATTGCGGCTTCCAAATTCATTTGACTTCAGCTACTAGTCTGTTTCACCTTGCTTCACATTTCACCAACAATTAATTTCAGCTACTTGTGTGCTTCGTTTGCAACTCCATATTAAGAAGATATTGCGCTAGACTTTGCGCCACCAACATGCTTGCTTCGATAACGTCAATGAATTAGTTTCACTAGCTTGCTTGCTTGCTTAATTAGTTTAAGCTACTTGCTTGCTTGCTTCCTACAGAATTATGCCATCAGCTATATACATTTTGCGCCACCAACTGTAGCGCATTTCATACTTTGCGCAAGTGAAGAGTTTTAGAGTTCTAATTTTTTCTAAGTACAATTTGCGCCACCTTCTTTGGCGCATTTCCCACTTTGCGCCACCGTCTTTGGTGCATTTCGAGTATTGCGCCACCTGCATTAGCGCATTTCAGAGATTTGCGCTACATTCAGTGGAGAGTTTCAGACTTAAAATTTTTTTGAAGCTTTGTTAATTGTTAATTGTTTGAATTTTTTCAGATTAAATTTTCAATCATGAATCTACCTCCGGTGCTGATCAAAGACTCCGCTTTTGAACAATGGACTGTTGCGTTCATCGATTTTATTTCAAGTAGAGAAAATGGTGAAGATATGATAAAATCTTTCTCCGAAGGTCCAATGAGCAGAAACAAAATAGAGAATGATTTTACAGAAGAAGAGATTAAAAGAATTGAAACCGACAAGGAAGCTTCATCCAACTTGATCTTCGCAATTCACAAACTTCCGCAACACATCTACAACCGTGTTGAATGTTTCAAAAACAACCCAATGCAGATGTGGAACGAATTAACAAAGCAAATGATTGGATCTGAAGTTGCTTTTAAGAGAAAGAAACAAGAAAAGAAAGTTGAGAAAGAGGATAAAGAAAAGGTTATTGAGCTTACAAAGAAGTTGTCAGACATGGAAAAGCTCCTAAAAGTGGAAAGAGAAAATGTCAGAAAAGAAAAGGCTGATCGTTTGAATGACAAAAAGTGCTATGCAAAGCAAATTCTTTCTCTTTCTCAGAAAGTTTCTGAACTTGAACAAGCTTCAAAGACGGAGAAGAAAGAAAACGAAGAAAAGAAAGCTCTTGAACTCGGATGCAGAAAACTTTCCACACAAAATTCAGATTTTGAGAAAGTTTTATTTCTTGAAAAAGAAAAATTGGAGAAGGAAAGGATTGAGAATGAAAATACAAGGAAAGTCTTTGAAGCTAAGAATGCGACATTGTCAAAGAAAATTTCTGAGCTTCAAAAGGACTTAGATAAAGGAAGTGAAGAGCTAGAAAAGAGGAAGAAAGCTGATTTTCAGGCTAGGAGTGTTAAAGACGGATTTCATATTGAAAGGAAGATTTTTCAGCAAGAAATACGAAAGCTGACAAAGAATTTGGCCTTGTTATTGACTGATATTATGAAAGAGAAGAGGGTTAATTGTGACATTCGGAAGAAGCTTGATTTGATGACCAAGGAACGGAATGACTTATCTGACAAAGTGAAGTCTCTCAACAAATCCAAAAGCTATTCAGAAAGTCCGATTCGACCGTCTAATCTTTTCTATGATCATTCAGTGGATAATTCTTCCAAGTATCAATTTGCTAATCTTCCTACATACAAGAAAGTCAACATGCAATGGAGAGTAAAAGGTACAATTCCTGAAAAAGATGTACCAAAATCATCGATTTCCAACAAGAACACTAAACTGAAAGGTAAATCTTTTGTTAAACCTGATTCAATATATTCCGCAAACAATTTAATCAGGTTTGCACAAAAGAAAATTTGTTGTTCTTATTGTGGAACTAATGATTTTGTTAAAAATGATAGTGTTCAATATTGGTATGGTACTTATCATTTTCCTTCTTATAGAGCTCCGCTTAACAAGCCAGGACCCAAGACACGTTGGGTACCAAAATCTACTTAATCTGTTTTTGCAAATTTAGAAGCAAAGCGTTGAACTCTCGGAAGAAGATTACTTGTGCCATTAAGGGGGAGTAAAGAGAATTGGTTTCTAAACACATCAGTTTAGAACCCGGATTTCACAGTTAATGGTTTCTGGACAAATCAGTTCAGGACCCGTGCTTCAACGACTATGGCTTCTGAACAATTTAGTTCAGGACCCGTACTTCAAAGACTAAGACTTCTAAACAAATCAGTTTAGAACTCATACTTATCAGGTGATATCCTTAACTGTCACATCTTTCAATTCAAGGAACAAGTGGTGAAAGGTAACATTGCATTATGTTTCATTTCTACTGCTTTGAAAATTTGAATCTCAACAAATTTAATTCAATGAGATGAAATTTTTCAATTTTCATTCAATGAATTAGATGTGTGCTAAAAGATGATTTTACAAGTAGTTTTGTGATATATGAGTTTTATTTGCTTCAACTTTCGCTTCTGAAATAAATCGAAAGGTCAGCAAAACATGAATGAAATTTTGATATATGCGCAAAATTGTGTAAATCTAGACTTATATAGAATACGATGCTCACAAAGCCTAATTGTCAGAATGAAGAATGGAAATGAAAATATGAGGGAAGCACAAAGTTTTATAACCAAGTGATTGAGATGCAATAATAAAAAAAAATTAAAAAAAAAATCATTAGGTTTGAAAGTTTGTGCCTGTGGCCTATCTGGTTTGGGAGATTAAGTCCCAAGGGGTACTCGATACCTAGCCCCTAAGATCAACTGGTCTGGGATTGGCTGACCCAAATCCTGCTATAGAACCAGATAGAAAGCCATGTCCTACTGGTACAGATGGGATTAGGATATATCGATGTAGCCTTTCTGGTTTGGGAGAGTAAGTTCCAAGGGGTGCTCGACACCTAGCCCCTAAAGCCAACTGGTCTGGGATTGGCTGACCCAAATCCTGCTATAGAACCAGATAGAAAGTTACGTTTACGGTGTATCTTAGTCTTAATAAACCTGTTGATAAAAAGATGCCAATGTGCACAAAATAAAAGATGCCAATGTGCACAAAATAAAAGATGCCAATGAGCACACATCTCTTATATCTTGGGGAAATAACAATGTTGCGATAAACTTATAAATTTGTGGAAATTCTGATTTCAATCATATAGTGTGAGTAAGAGCAAAGTATTCTTATAGGTTTCAGAAGTACATTTGATTGTTGCAAATCATATTTCGCATGCTTGCACACCAAATAGATTTAATAAAGGGGTTGAAACTGAACATTTTTAACTTGATATGCAATGATGTATTGTATTCGAATCCAAACACATGCATTTGATTTCATTTGATTGAAAAATCTGTTAAATTTCATTAAGTTGGATTTCTTTTGTAAAGTTTTCAAATGATCAAATGGTAGTAGTTATAAAATGTAGTTCAATGAATTTTATTTTCTTTGAATAAAATTTTCAACTACTGTGCCTAAATGAAATATATGCATATTTTCAGGGAGAGAAATCAAATTGCTCTAGAATTCTTAGTTTGAGGGGGAGCAAGATTGTTTATTAAGGAGGAGATTGTTAATGATTCTCAAAGACGCGACTGAAATTGAAGAAGGTTTTCGATGATCATGATGCTCACTTTCATCGAAAAAGGGGGGAGAAATGTTTAATTCAATTTCATGTCAAAGAGCTTTCAAGGCAAAGATTCAATTTCATGACAGGGGGAGAAATGTTTAAAGAAGATTCCGTCTCAAGATAGTAAAAGGTGGAGAATTCTTCTTCAAGAGTTTAAGAAAAATCGATTGATCATCGTGTGATCTCTTTTTCTTAAACTTGTGGTATATTGTGAATATCATTACTGAAGCAAGAATTTCTCAAGTCAAAGAAAGAAAAGGGGGATAATTCTTCAAGAGTTTAAGAAAAATCGATTGATCATCTTGGTTTTTCAAGAAGATCTCTTTTTCTTAAATTTGTGTTTATCAGTACCAAAGTGCCTTGTGTGAAGAAACAAATTCTCCATATCGAAGAAAGAAAATCTCCGCCAGATCCCCGTCTGAAGATTTTGTGACAAATTGACTTTGACAAGCCAAAGACTGCTGTTCTCAAAATGATTAAATCTTGAATCCAAGGGGGATATTGTTAAGTCTAAAATATGTCTTCAAGATTTAATGATAAAGTCTTAGTCAAAGTCAATGTATTATGTGTTTGTGAAGTCAAACTTAGCTTAATGTCTTGTTTAGATCTTAGGTATAAATAGCTTTGTTTTGACTAATCGTGTAACTAAGAAACTAAGCAAGAGAGCATAACTCATATCTTGTAACAGTGTGCTTAATAGAATACGAGATCTACTTTCTCTCTCTAGATCTTGTGTGAATTCTTGGTTGATTGATCATATTGGGACACACACCTTATCTGATCGTATGGACACCTTAGAGCAAACGTGTGGTTCTCAAGCCCAATCTACACGGAAGAGAAGGCATGATGATCAGGATGACCCTGATCAACATGAGGGGGAGATGGGAGCTAGTGTTGAAGAATTAAGTGGTGTAAATGTTGAAACTACTGGGGGATCAGATCAGATTGTAACAGAGGGGGTAGAAGGACAAGGTACTGAAAATGTCCAAGTTGATTGTGATGAAGTTCTAGCTGATGTCACACCTAGGGTTGAAAAGCCTCAAGGTGGTGACAATAGAACGGATGAAGAGAGGATGGCAGATGATTTGATTGCTGATTATATTTATATAGATTCAGAGGAGGAACCAGAGAGAACAACAATTCACATAAAAGAGAAATTGGATGACATTTTTGATACAACCGGAGCACAAGTGGTTGAATCCGATTCTGAAGATGATAACAATCAGCCGCAACAACCGAATGATCCAGGTGCAGGTACTTCTGTGCAAAATATTCCAGATCTATAGATGGCAAGATTAGAGATCCCGTCTTAGAGGTTGAAATGAGATTCCATCAGGCTCTGATTGACGATGAACCTAACTTTGTTGGAAGAGGGGAAAGGGTAAGGATCTTGACTCCTTTTCAGGAAAGTGTGAGAAAAGATTTGTTTATAAGGAACGTTCTGAGGATTGATCTGATAAAACTGTATGGGATAGAGAAGTGTCCAGCTCTACATCAAACCAAAATTTTGCATGTCATGAAGAACAAAGACCTGGAGATGGACACAGTTAGGTCTTATAAGAAAATTATAAAGGTTTTGAAGATAGAGTCGAAGAAACTGCTGAATATCTGGTACCCACAGTTCAATGTCAGAAGATCTGATGGCAAAGAATGGTTCTTTACTGAAGTAGACTTCAAGAGTCTAAAGCTAGACGACATTTTGAACCTGTATCACACTCTAGGAAGCATCCCCGATAAGAAGATTGAATGGTCTGCTGCTTTCTAGTTTGTCAAAAGATTTAGGAGAAATATGGTGAAGTTCTCATATCTCACCAACTTTCAGATGGCACTGGAAGCAATTCAAGCCCCAGTGAACCTCCACAGACCCAACAAATGACTTTCAGATATCCAAGGTATCCCTGTTTACACCGTGCTAGATAAACCAGAACTCAGAATTGTCTACTATAATCAAGAGAAGAAGAAGAGGTTTATGAGAATCACTGAAGTAAACAAGTACTGTGATGGGATGTTTAAAATGATTCAAATCCAATTGGAGAGTAAACTCAGGCTCGATGAGAAGGAGATGTCAGGCTAAAGCCGAAAGAGAAGAAACTGATTAACCAAGCACTAGAAGCCATCAAGTACCGACAGGAGTACCGGAAGGCACTTAGGCGGTTTGAGATCATCTTTGGGATCCGGAAGAGATACGTTGCTCCGGTACTGATAATGTCGTTTTCCGACATTAATTTGATCCCGAACTCGTTCTGTTTGTTGTAAGTTCCCGAGTAAAAATAGTAGAATTTAATGGTTTTGATGAGAAAGTACAGGTTTTTATTAATAATTGATGTTGGAAGAGTTTTGGAGCAATCGGAGCAAGTCTACAACAGTCCAGTGCAAAAAGGAGAAAAAATCAGATTTTTGGACCAACCAGTGCTCTGCGCGCCTCAGAGCGCGCCTCCAAACGCGCCCACAAACGCGCAGGATTATTTTTGTAAAACATTCCAGTGTGCTGCGCGCCTCTGAGCGCGCCTCCAAACGCGCCCACAAACGCGCCAAAGCCCTGATACGTTTTTAAAGCCTTTTTCTGCTAGGGTTGAGGGGGAATCGAGCAGTTACGTTTAGAGACTCTCTTGGGGCGATTTTGGGAGATAGAAGACGATTTTTGAAGAGAAGAAGAGGGCTAAAAAAACATCAAGATACGAGAATCAAAAGGCGGATCGAGTTCATTCATCGAAGGATTAAGCTTTTCAGGGAGTTTTAGATTTCATTTCTTTTAGAACCAACATGTTTACTTTCGTTTTTATCATTTCTTTTCTGAGTTGTGAAACCCCCAATATGAACTAACCCGTTCATGTTGGGGGATTGGTTTGAATCATGGTTGGATGATTATTTAGCTTTACAGTAGATACGATCGATTTGATTCTTATGGATGAAACATGTGGGATTGTTCTTAATGCTTGTAATAGTCCGATCAACTATTATTTGATTTAACGAATCTTTTAACGCTTGAGAAAAGTTTTGAGGTTTATCTAATCCTTCATGTCTTAGTCGAATTTGAGATAGAAATATGATAATTCGTACTTTGTGGGGTTTTAATCATTGTTTGTTCAATTACCTTTGTTGAGATCGAATGATGATACAAAATGTTGAATGAATGTTGCTATAGCTTGATAGAGTATAGTGATGGATTTTGATTATACCAGTCATCCTGGAGTTATGTCAATCGTGTCAAATCTGTGAGTTAAGTAATTGTTTACCTGAGGAATCCAACCCTCCAACTCTTTCTCTTATTTGAATTAATTAAGTTTAATTTCGTATTCCAATACGCAACAACCCAAATCAATCTGCGATAGTCTAATTAATAGTCTATACAGTCATTGTGGTACTTTACACCTGGTTCCTTTGGTTCGATACTCGTACTGTTAAAGTACTATTACTTGATTCGACCCGCACACTTGCGGTAGATTTAGGGGGGTGTAAACCCGCCTATCAAGTTTTTGGCGCCGTTGCCGGGGAACCTGTTTTGTGTGAATATCACTACTAGCTGTAGAAATTATTACACTAGACACCCTGTTTTTATTTTATTATAATCTGCTTTGAATGTTCAAATATTTTTGGGTTTTGAGATTCTATATTCTCTGTTTCAGGTTACCTCTTGGTTTATGCCAAGAAGAAGACTGTTTCGGGAATTATTACCGATTGACCCGGAGATAGAACGGACTGCCAGAGACCTGAGGCGACAAGCACGGAACAGAATGGCCGACAACAACACCAATGTCGGGGAAGATTGGGGAGAAGGGTTGCCCATGGGTAATGGTCAACCAATTCCAAATGCAAATGCGAACAATGGTCCTCCTCCTAATAATCGGAACAATCAGAACCACAACAATGCCAATGCCAACCACAACGTTAATCATGGCGTCAACAACAATGGTGGTAACAATGGGGCTAATAATGGTGTCAACAATGGGATCAATCATAATCTCAATCAACCACCACCACCACCACACAGGGTACCCATGAGAAATTTCGCCAATCCAAACATGGGGACTGCACAACGTGGATACGCACCACCGATAGCTGCCAACAACTTTGAAATCAAGCTTGGCACTATCCAATTGGTGCAATCGAACATGTTTGGAGGTGCAGCAACTGAAGACCCTCATGCATATTTGCGCTCATTTGAAAAGATATGCAATACCTTCAAGGTAAATGGGGCGGATCAAGACTCGATCAAGATACGGTTGTTCCGATTTTCATTGAGGGATCGAGCCACTACTTTGGAAGAGAACCTACCACCGGGGTCGATTCGAACATGGAATGATATGGTGACGGCTTTTCTCAACAAGTTCTTTCCACCGGGGCGAACGGCCCAATTGCTTTCGGATATCACCCATTTCGCCCAATGGGATCAAGAGTCGTTGTACGAAGCATGGGAAAGATATAAAGCAATGCTCAAGAAGTGTCCACATCATGGGTTACAAGAGTGGATGGTTATACAAACATTCTATGTGGGATTGAACCCTCAATTTAAGAATGACCTCACAGCTGCTGCAGGTGGAGCCTTAATGAACAAATCCTACGAAGAAGCGGTTGAGTTGATAGAAAATTTGGCAGAACATAGCTATTCCACTCCAAGATCCGCTGTTAGAAAAGTTGCAAGCGTGCAAGAAACAGAAGAGTTGAAGGCTATAAAAGCACAGTTGACTGCGTTGACTAATCAAATGAGAGGAGCGACTATGCAACCGAATGTTCAGAATTCTCAAGACTATCAATCACCGGAACAAGTCCAGTTCGTTCAGAATCAAAATAATCGGCCGAGGAATGACCCATTCTCTAACACCTATAACGAGGGATGGAAGCGACATCCTAACTTTTCTTGGAGTCAACCTCAACAAGGCCCAGCTAAAGAAACAATGGGACAGCAGCAACAGCAGCAGCAGTATGGTAACAATTCTAACTCTTCAACTTCTTTTCAGTCTAACAATGTTTATCGTCCCCCAGGTTACAATCAGAGGAGAAATGAAGAGGGGCAATCATCAGAAAAGAAGCCAGGTTTAGAAGACATGATGATGAAATTCATGTCAAAGATGGAAGGTGCGGTTGAAGGATTGACAAGTACAGTGGGTAATGTGAAGGCGACAACTGACCAAAATACTGCCTCAATCAGAATGCTAGAAAGACAAGTCGGACAAATAGCTGAAGCACTACAATCCCGGACTCAAGGTCAATTCCCTAGTCAGACTGAACGAATACCAAGAGAGGAGTGCAAGGCTATTTATCTGAGAAGTGGAAAGGAGTTGATTATAGACCCTACCCGAGAACCGTTAACTGATGACACTAAAGCTAAAGGTACTGAAATGGGTCCCATCAAGGTAGACGAGGAGATAGAGAGTGAAATGTCAAAGAATAGAGATAAGGGGAAGGAAGCCGGTGAAGAAGGTGTGACGAAGGAAAACCCGGAGGATGGAGAAAAGAAGAAGAAGCAACCACCAGTCAACCCGTATGTGCCACCGCTACCATTTCCGAATCGGCTGAAGGCACATAAGGATGAGGAACAATTCCAGAAATTTCTTGACATTTTCATGAAATTACACATCAATATTCCATTTGCGGAGGCACTGGAAAAAATGCCAAGTTATCTCAAGTTCATGAAAGATATCTTGTCCAAGAAGAGAAAGATCGAGGGGCATGCCACGGTTGCACTTACTGAAGAGTGCAGTCCTATCATTCAGCACAAGCTTCCCCCGAAGCTTAAGGATCCAGGGAGTTTTACTATCCCCGTTCAAATAGAAAAATCTAATTTCAGTAAGTCATTATGTGATCTTGGTGCAAGTGTTAATTTAATGCCTTTATCCATTTTCAGGAAACTGGGCTTGAGGGAAGTAAAGCCAACGAACATGACACTTCAACTTGCAGATAGATCGGTGAAGTACCCTTATGGAATCGTGGAAGACGTTTTGGTAAAGGTTGGAAGATTTTATTTTCCAGTTGATTTTGTAGTTCTAGATGTGGAGGAAGATGTTGAGATACCGTTAATCTTGGGAAGACCATTCTTAGCCACAAACAAGGCTTTGATCGACATGGAGGAAGGCGAGATGACTTTGAGAGTTGGTGGTGAGAGGGAAGTGTTCAAGATGTTCGAGAAGATAAGAGATAGAGGCGAAGAGAAATTTGGTGAGCAAGAAAGGCCGAAGGAGTGATCGGAAAGAAAGTCGTGCCACGACATAAAATACGGCGCTGGGTGGGAGGCAACCCACCATAGGTTAAATCTTAATTTTTATTTTGGTCAGTTTCTTATTTTTGTGTGCTTTCTTTTGTTTTGTGTGTTGTTTTGTGTTTTGTGTGCTTGTGTTTAGTTTTTGATCCTTGATAGCAATTCCGATATGACCAAGAGCAAGGCAGGAGAAGGAAGGGCAAAAATAGGTGAACAGTGATCCGCGTATGCTCCCTGAAATGTATCTACACAACATCTATTTGCAAACCTCGATTTCACCAAGGTTTGGGGTCCCTGTTTTCACTTGAACTTTATTGTTTTATGATTCCTTGTGGTGAAAACAAACCTAATCTAGAGATTAGGTTTGGGGTGGCATAATTACTGCTAGTTGTATTCTATCGCTATTTCGTGATTATATTTTGTGTGCTATTTGTTTCCATTGGGGACAATGTTTATATCTGGTTTGGGGTGATTTGTCGAGTCTATCATTGGTTGATCTCAGTGGATTGAATAATCACCTCGTTTATAGTGAAGAGTGGGCGACCAGTTTAGCATGATTTAGTGTGAGTGTTCGAAGACACCAACTTTGGGGGGAGGAGTTAGAAGGGATAATATAGCACGAGGGTGGATCTAGGCGACTGCACACATTAGAGACATTAGTGGAGACCACCCGTGAGTTTGTTGAGCCATACACGTGCTAACTTCGATTCTGAGAGACTACACAATACTCGATACACTTATCATTAATCCTTTGATCGTTGTTGTAGCTGATCTCGCTATAACTTGCATCCATTATCAAAGACATCCATAGGAATAGAAGTGAAGCTTCTGCCTATCTCTGTGAACAAACCATGTGAGAACTCATCAAGCTTATTGGTTGCTGCTAATTCCACTGCTTTTCACCACTGAAGGTTCTCAAATGAAAACCCGTTGTAACCCCCTCAGTAAAAAAAGAAAAAAAAAGAAAAAAAAACCCGCAAACCCAGTAATTTAGTCATGAAGGGTTTTGCCAAAAAAAGAGCTAAATAAAACTGAGGGGTCTGTTTAAAGAATTTGAGTGAAGTGTTAGGAAGCCCGAACGAAAGAAAGAAGGGAGGATCATCAAATACCATCATAAATCCTTTGACCTCCACCCAGAAGTAGCAACCATACCCATTTAAAGATCCGAATTCAGCATGGAGAATTTGTAAGGAGTGGCGAAGCAACGTTTCTATGTCCTAGTCTTGATAATGGATTCCTTCTGAGATCAATTTGTGTACAACTGTGTGTTATTGTTTAATTGTTGTTCATGCAAGCTTTGTGAATTCTTGTACCCAACATGTGTAGGACAACATGTGTGAAACCTAGGGCTCGAGTGAAGAGAGAAAACCGTGAGGTAGGGTCAAGGCGAAATCCTCTCTAAGTGTGTGTTTAGTTAGGTACACTCAAGTGCGGTGTGGTCCTTGATAACTCTTTGTCCCAAAGTTGTGCTGTTTAGAATTCCATAGCTAGGTCTGCTGGGGGGTGTCCATCTCACAGGTAGATAATGGTGGTTGTTGAGTTGACTAGAGATCGCTAATGATATTCTCGACAACATGAAATTGCGATTGTTTGGGTAGTAGTTGAATGCTTATTTGTGTCGCTATTTAGCTTGGGGACAAGCAACGCTCGGTTTGGGGTTGTTGATAATGTCGTTTTTCGACATTAATTCGATCCCGAACTCGTTCTGTTTGTTGTAAGTTCCCGAGTAAAAATAGTAGAATTTAATGGTTTTGATGAGAAAGTACAGGTTTTTATTAGTAATTGATGTTGGAAGAGTTTTGGAGCAATCGGAGCAAGTCTACAACAGTCCAGTGCAAAAAGGAGAAAACCCCAGATTTTTGGACCAAACAGTGCTCTGCGCGCCTCTAAGCGCGCCTCCAAACGCGCCCAAAAACGCGCAGGCTTATTTTTGTAAAACATTCTAGTGTGCTGTGCGCCTCTGAGCGCGCCTCCAAACGCGCCCACAAACGCGCCAAAGCCCTGATACGTTTTTAAAGCCTTTTTCTGCTAGGGTTGAGGGGGAGTCGAGCAGTTACGTTTAGAGACTCTCTTGGGGCGATTTTGGGAGATAGAAGACGATTTTTGAAGGCGAGAAGAAGGCTAGAAACATCAAGATACGAGAATCAAAAGGCGAATCGAGTCCATTCATCGAAGGATTAAGCTTTTCAGGGAGTTTTAGATTTCATTTCTTTTAGAACCAACATGTTTACTTTCGTTTTTATTATTTCTTTTCTGAGTTGTGAAACCCCCAATATGAACTAACCCGTTCATGTTGGGGGGTTGGTTTGAATCATGGTTGGATGATTATTTAGCTTTACAGTAGATACGATCGATTTGATTCTTATGGATGAAACATGTGGGATTGTTCTTAATGCTTGTAATAGTCCGATCAACTATTATTTGATTTAATGAATCTTTTAACGTTTGAGAAAAGTTTTGAGGTTTATCTAATCCTTCATGTCTTAGTCGAAATTGAGATAGAAATATGATAATTCGTACTTTGTGGGTTTTTAATCATTGTTTGTTCAATTACCTTTGTTGAGATCGAATGATGATACAAAATGTTGAATGAATGTTGCTATAGCTTGATAGAGTATAGTGATGGATTGTGATTATACCAGTCATCCTGGAGTTATGTCAATCGTGTCAAATCTGTGAGTTAAGTAATTGTTTACCTGAGGAATCCAACCCTCCAACTCCTTCTCTTAGCTAAATTAATTAAAGTTTTTAATCGTGTTCCGATATTCAACCACCCAAATCAATTTGCGTTAGTCTAACTAATAATCTATACAGTCATTGTGGTACTTTACACCTGGTTCCTTTGGTTCGATACTCGTACTGTTAAAGTACTATTACTTGATTCGACCCGTACACTTGCGGTAGATTTAGGGGGGTGTAAACCCGCCTATCAGGTACAGCCTAAATTTGATGCTTCTACTTTGATACAAAGGGGGAGATTGTTAGTGCCATAACTAGCACCTTGTATCAAGTAGAGGGTCCTTTATGAAACTTTCCTATTTACCTACTATATATTGTTTTAGCCCTTAGTTTTCTCAGCGTGTCATTCCCAATTACCAAGTACTGTTGAACTTTCTCTCTACATTTTCATCACATTGTACTTAGAGTATTTTGATCTTAATGAGAGGGATGACCAATTAATCTTCATATTGATATTGAATGCTTGTTCTGGGATCACATATATAAAGGAAGCTAGTAAAATTTTGGGCCCCAAGAAACTTGGGGGCTGTACAATAGAACTTAATGAAACATGTCTGAGATTTATGATCATTAACTTAAAGATATAAAAATTAATTTGATTTATGTTATGAATCTTGTTAATGATTATTTGTACTTCAAGATATATTTTAATATAAGCAAAATTAATTTTGAATTTAAGAAATAATATAACTGAATAATTTATAGGATCACATTTAGGTTTCAGGGCCTCCCAAATGTCGAGGATGTGCATTAACAGAATCTTACCAAGTCAAACACGAGCAAGTTCAATAGGCAACTGGTCGTAGTTGTTACAAAGTAGCCTTCATATATAAAACATTAGGACATGCAGTAGAAAACAATATAGGTCGTGTCGTTAGCGTTTACATTTCATTCACATGGTTTACTTGTATTTTTAACTATTTCGTTTCTTTCCTTGTTATTCGTACGATATTCCAAGCGGTATAAAGTAACGTGCGATCGGTGGGTGAGGTTTGGTGGTCTAATGGACACTGCTAGTTTTTTAAAACCTTTTTGTGTATTCTACTTCACCAATCGGTCTACCTATTTTGAGAAAGGAGGAAGAATGATTTGAAAATTGACAAACAATGGAACATAAGACGAGGAGAAATGATATTGTTCCTTGCTCTCAGGGGATGGCAGTGTTCGACATTGCATGTGCTCATCTTAAAATGTCAATTCTTCTTCGGTTTCTTTATAAAAAATTAAAAATACAATATAAGGTTGATATTTGAGAAACTACTTCCCTCTAGGAATGGGTTTATATAATTAGTTACAAATATTACCATTGCCAAAATGGTGGAGGACGGATAATCTAGGAATGGATTTACAAAACCTTTATTAATTTTAATTAATAGGTTGATACTAGTTGGAATCCATTTTTTCTGCACAAGATTCCGAAAGGCTGACTTTTCTTAACAAAAAGAGTTGATGCTTTGTCACAATATAATTCTCTATGCTACCATTTGTTCAAACCAAGATCTAAAAAAAGGCTGAAGTTAAGCACTTACCCGTGTCCTCTCTATCCGAATAGGTTGGATGCTTATCATTAGCTATATTACATATTTTATTTTATTTTGATTGTACGGTTTATGACGAAGGTGGCTATATGGTCATGAAATTATATATCTATACTACATATATAAGCATGCTAGCAAAAAGTCTTAAATACAAGTCATAATGCATAAGGTACTCACCTTTAAAGCATCAAACTTGGAAAACTCTTAATTACAACCAAAATAGCATAATGTACAAGTATAGATGCACAAATTTTAAAGCCGACCCATTTATTAGAGTAGATCATCAGCCCATGCTTTCTACCTCCATCCCCTGTACTTCTGATAGTAACCTCCATCCCTTATACCTCACCTACAAGCCATACCGATTTGATAGATTCGCACGCCTCCTTCACGTCTCCCTGATTTCTTCCAATGTCGCTGCTAAATATCTTGACCGCTTCAGATTCGTATCAAAGGATTGACGATCGCTAATTTCAGATCCCCAATTCATCAAAGCTCATCAAAGTTGGCTTCGTGAATCGAGTTCTCAACGGTTCTCCTTCGCCCTTGACTTGATCGATCTATCCCTGATTCGTTACCCCTATGGTTCAATCTCTAACTGGTTTGTTTTTTTCTCTTTTTTTTCCTTTAAAAATAGTAGATGTTTGTTGTTTATTGTTGATCCATATTTGCTTGTTTGATCTCTTTCTGCTGCTATGTTTTTAGTTTGATCTTTAAACTTTGTTGTTTGATATTTGTTGTTAAAATCTCTCCTGCAATATATATAGATATGTAAGAATTTCTCCTGCAATATTAGTGTTGTAAAATTACAGAATCAGCAACATTGTTGAACATAAATGTTGTGTTATATTTGGAATAAGAAATGGGACATAATGGTGATACAACTCTTCACTTCAGTCTTTCCATAAAGATTTTTGTGTGGAATGAAATTTCATCCCCTGTGTAGCTTGTCAAAGCCTGATTGCACGAGAAGAGAAAAAAGCTAAAGGTTCAACTTTAACCTAATTCGCTCAACAAATTATATGCTTCTTTCAGTTGTTTCATTTTATTATAAGGTTTTACATAGTTGTGTTGTGATTATAAGTAGTAGATAGTTGGACTTTTATTCTTACATATTTGTGTTTATGAGAAACTTTTGTAATGTGCAGTTAATTGTTTTTTATCCAATATTTCATCATTTAGCTTGGAATTTAGACTTGTTAGGTACAACCTACATCTGAAATTTTCTGCAAAAACTAACTAACACATGTACTATATTGGGTCTTAGTGTCACTGCGGGAATACATAATGTCTTGATTGTTGCAAGTCGCACCGGGTTCGAAGCAGATTGCGTTGAAATTGAAAGATCGATGGGGTAAGTGATCGAGGTTAGTCATTATCGGTACTTTTCGGGTTTTCAAAATTCTGGTTCATAATTAAGAAATGGAGTATGATATGTACAATTTCTAAAAGATAGAGATGGTTTTGTATGTATATATGTATATATGTATAGGGTTGGGTTCCCGTGAGAAGTTGAGATTAACGTGAGAAGCGTGAGAAGTAGTTATCAACTGTTGGATTAGAAATGGATGCACATTAGGATGTGTGATCCCACAATGACAAGTAATAAGAGTAAATACACAAGATATATGAATCAAAGAAGTACACCTCTATATATGATTGAAGAACTTGCAGCTTACAACTTCACAGAAGGTTGAGAGGTTTACAAAGTGGAAGGAGGCTGCGAAGATAGAGGCGTGTGTATTTTGTATGTTGTATGTTACAACCTAAAAATACAGATAGTATACTATATATACTATTCCAAGTTTGACAACATGTCACATTTGGTCCCTCAACTATAATACTACACGGTACAAGATAATGTAACATTAACAATCTCCCCCTTTGTACCAATGTAGAGCCATAAGCTTTAGACATTCATTGGAACCACTTGTGTCTTCCGAAGCCCGAAAATCAACTCGAATCTTCTTAGCGCGTTCCGGTAGTCTACTCGATATTTGACGGCATCCATTACTTCCTTTATCAATGCCTTTTGTTTCTTCGACAGCTTCTCTTCTCCTTTAGCATCCAATCGTAATCTGCTCACTAGATGAATCTGAATCATCTTGAAAGTTCCGTCGCTGAATTTATTTGCATCAGTGACTCTCATGAATTTCTTCTCTGAGGCTGAGTCAATGAACACAACTCCAAGATCTGGTTTGCTCAGCACGGTGTAAGCTTGAACACTCTGAATATCTGCCAGATCTAGATTCGGAGGTCTGATGTTGACTCGTTCTTGACGCGCTTCCAAGGCCATTTGAAAATCCTTAAGATATGAAAACTTCAGGATGTTCTTCATGTACCTCTTCAGACTTTGATAAGCATCTGACCATTCTCCCTTCTTTTTAGGATCTCGAGACAGGATTTCATACAAGTTGCAAACGTCATTGAGCTGTAGTTTCTGAAAATCTGCCTCATTAAAGACTAGTTCTGAATCATCTGATCTCTGAACGGTAAATACTGGGTACCAAACCTTTGAAAGCTTTCGCGATTCTATCTTCAGTACTCTTCTGATCGGTTTGTCAGACTTTATTGCATTGGCGTTCAGAGATTCATATCTCATGAAATAGAGATATTCAGTTCTGTGCTTTTCTGGCCAGTCTTCAATCCCGTAGACTTTTTCCCAAGAGATTGGCTGCATGACCCTTACAAACATATTGCTTCGTAAGATTTCCTGAAAGGGAGTCATAATTCTGACTCGTAGGCCAGTCGCCACAAATCCTGGTTCATTCTGGATAATGTCTTGGAGAAGTCTGATTTCTGCTTGAAGCGTTGGATCTCTGAGATGTTCAGCAGGTTGTAGGTTGATAACGATCGGAGCTTGCGGTTGAATTACTTGAGCTTGAGCTGGAGTTATTGAAGTATCTGTTTGTTGAATAGAAGATCCTGGAGCTTCAGTCTCTGAATCTAGAGCAACCATCATAGTATCAGAAGAATCAAACACATTTGCAATTTCTTGTTTGATCTGCACCGTTGTTCGTTCGGGCTCTTCATCTGAATCTATGATTATAACGTCTGTCGTCCAATCATCTTCTGTTCTATTGTCACTAGCCGAAGGCTTTTCAACCCCAGCTATGACATCAGCTAGAATATCGAGATTCTCTGAGTCAGTGGCTCCTTTACTTGTATCCTCGGACGCTTTACCGGATGATGTCTCAGTTTCTTTCTCTACTGCAGTGCTCTCAGAAGCAGCAACTGTACTTGTTCCAACACCTGTACCTGTACCTGTACTCTCTCCCTCATGGTGATCTAGATCATCCTGATCATCATGTCCTCTTTTCTGAGCGGTTTCAGCTTGAACACCACAAGCCAGTTCGACTACTTCGACCCTTTTGACAATCGAATGAAAGCCAGCCAAAAAGGAATCTGCCATGTTGGAGATTGAGTTATTTAGCTGCTCAAATTGGGGAACAAGCAGTGGATTGGTGGTTGATGAAGCTTGAGGCGGTGGTGGAGGTGGAGGTGCGGTTTGTTGACGAAGCAAGCTAATAAGATCGACATCCTCGCCTGGTCTTGGATCGTGTTTGGCAAGAAGTCGTGCAAGCAGCTCTGACTTGAGTAGATCTTCAGGAGCAAGATTTAACGGGATCGATGTTGGATCTTGTTGAACGGGTTCGGCTCTAGTCGGTTGAGGTTCAGATGTAGAAGATTCAGCCGGTCCTTTACCTTTCACCGCTCTGATTACATCATCACGTAATTTCTGAAACTCTGCCTTCATTTTGTCAGTATGAGCCTGATATGTGTTGTCGATAGATCTGACGAAATGCTTTAGTAGAGTAAGTGGCACGAATCTATTCGGAGGAGGGCCAACCAAACTAAACGCTCGTTCGAGTTCAGCATTTATGGGACTAACACCCAGACCACTTAGGTTACTGGTTGAAGTATCGGTTGAAGCAACCGTACTGCCTGTGTTCAAAGCTGGCATAGTGTTAGCAATGACAGGACTTCCACCCGATCCTCGTGACGCACCAACAAAGGGTGGCACTCTGGGTGTTCCGGTTGGGGCACGAAAGCTCCCAACAAGGTGTTGTTCAAATAGCGGTGACCTAGGAAAAGAAGTTGTTCCAAAAGGCGCTAGACTCGATGTGCTCTGAATGTGTTCCCGATAGACCGAATGTGTTCCCGATAGACTTTGTGCATATTCCCCTGTGCTGAATGAAACACCGGCCTGTTGAGAGACCGATGAGTGGCTTGGTGGGGGTGTGCACTGCATGGTTGGGCGGACCATGGTTGTTTCAATGCTCAACGGCGACGAACGCACGTTGGCAGAAGATGTGGTTGCCCGGCTTGGATCGGTTTAGGAAGAGTCGGTAGTTATAACTTTTTCCGACTCTTTCACATTTTCGCTCATTTCTTTTCTCCCTCTTGCCCCACCACTAAGTACGTTTTCTTCATCTACGTCTACTTCTTCGTGTATAAGTGAAGTATCAACAGCAGCAACTGTAGAAGTAACCATAGGTTCTGGTTGTCTAGATGAACCTGCACCAGGTGTTTCAACTCGAGGCCTTTTTCTTGTTTGCCTTGGTAACAAGTTTGCATCTGAATCTGAGTCATATTCATAATCACCAAAATCAACTAGAGGACTGAATGGTTCTGTTCTTTGGCTTGAAGAAGATGTTGCTTGACCGCCAGAGCGTGAAGATGTAGCACGACCAGTACTTCGAGTCCTACCCCCCACTCTCTTTCTTGTTGTTCTTCTCACCACTCGTGAAGATGTTGCTTGACCGCCAGAGCGTGAAGATGCAGCACCTACATTTGGATCCACCAAGGTAGGGTCTTTATCGAAGTTCAACTGTATTGTCAAGATAGGTTCCGGTGTTCTGACAGGTTCATTGACAGATGTGTCAACAGGAACTGCCTCCGGTTCTGCTTCAGAAGATGACTCTGGTATGTTTGCAGACCCATCATCATTGACATTTGAAGTTGTACCCGACGAAGAAGCACCATGTGTGGATTCACGTTGTCGTCTGCTTCTCATGATGATTTCTTGTGTAGAACCCAAATGCCTGTCACTTGAAGAAGTTATCTGAGTCGTTGCATCTGTTGAGGGTGCCGATGAAGGACCCGACAATGAAGCCTGAGCTGGTGTTGCAACCTGACTCCTGTTATTTAAAGATGACGAAGAGTTATCATTATTAAAGTAGTCATCATAAAAGTATTCAAACAATAAATCAAGATCACTGGGCTTTGAGTTAGAAGTGGAAGCTTGATTCTTGTTTGATGTCCTAGTCACCATCGGACGTATTTGTCCGGATGCTAGGATCCCTGTTATTGCGGGTTCTGTACTGTTATGGACAGAAGCCATTTCTTCAGATTCGTCGAATTTGACATTGACACTTTCTTTCACATTCTTTGAAGACTTGAGATAGATCCTGTAAGCCTTTGATGTGAGCGAGTATCCGATAAAGAAGCCCTCCAGCCCTTTAGGACTGAATTTGTTCAATTTGTCCTTATCGTTCAGCACAACGCACCTGCAACCAAACACACGAAAGTAGTGTATTACAGGTTTTCTATTATTCATTAATTCATATGGTGTTTTGCCAAACCGTCGATGTATAATGGAACGGTTTTGTGTGTAGCATGCCGTTGCAACAGCTTCAGCCCACAGATACAGAGGTAGATCAGAATAAGACAGCATCGTTCTGGCCGCTTCAACGAGTGTTCGGTTTCGTCTTTCAACTACACCATTTTGCTGAGGTGTTCTGGCCGCAGAATGTTGATGTGAAATTCCTAATGAGTGAAAGAAGTCATCAAGAGTGCTGTTTTTGAATTCTGTCCCGTTGTCTGATCTGATATTCTGAACTGATAGTTGTAGATTCACTTGAATCTGTTTGATTAACGAGATGATCAAGTCTGGAGTTTCGTCTTTTGAACGAAGAAACTTGACCCATGTAAATCTTGAGAAATCATCAACAACAACTAACACATATCGTTTGGCATTGATACTCTGAGTCTTCATCGGACCACAGAGATCCATATGAAGAATTTCTAGTGCTTTGCTTGTGCTGGGTTCCGGCTTTGGTGGGTGAGGAGCATGCTTTATCTTCCCTGTTTCACATGCAGTACAGAAGTTGTCTTTCTCAAACTTCAGTTCTGGTAGACCAGTAACTAAATCACCTGTCTGCAGCTTTTGAATGTATCGAAAGTTGAGGTGAGATAGTCTTCGGTGCCATAACCAGCTTTTGTCAAACGACGCCTTTGACATCAGACACACATTCATCTTGGGGTTTAGCTTGGATAGGTCAATGGTGTAAAGATTTGAATTGCGCGACCCAACTAGAAGTTCATTTCCGTCATCGGTTAGAACTGCACACCGAGTCTTCTTGAAATGTACTTCTAGGTCTTTGTCACAGAATTGACCTATACTAAACAGGTTGTGTCCCAATCCTTCAACATAGTTAACCTTGGTTATTTTGACCTTGTCTGTTACTATGTCTCCATAACCTAAGATAGGAGAGTACTGATCATTTCCAAATTTGACTCTCCCTCCATCTCTTTCTACAAAGTTGCTCAAGAGTTCCTTTCTTCCAGTCATGTGTTTTGAGCAACCAGAATCCAAGTACCACACATGACGGAGCTGCAAAAAGGAATTTAAACAGTTTTAGGTACCCATTGCCAATTGGGTCCTTTTGGGTTAGGAGTCTTTGTAGTTCTAGGTAGCCATTTCAAATTGGCAATGCTCTTTCTATTACCATTGTTAGAGTAATTAGGTGTATACAACCAACAGTTATAGTCAGATTTGCCAATGAAATCATCCACACCACATGAAGCACAACAGATTTTATCATGAGACAAGTTAATCAGTTGTTGCATTGTATAAATCTTGCAAGGTGTTACAAGTTTTCTATTGTCAACAGCATGATTAATTACATTCAAAAACAACTTGTCCTTCTTGAAATTTAAAACATTTAAAGGAACTTTGGATGATTTGATCTTTGTCACTTCTTGTGTGGATGCTTTTATCTTCCACTCAAGTTTCTTGTTGGTTCTTAAATTACGATCTGAAACACCAGACAAAGAAGAGTTGTGAGATTTTGAATATAGAGTTTGAGTAGATTTAGCATGCTTCTTCTGTTTTGGTTTTCTTTTCTTTTTCTGAAATGATTGTTTTGATTTAGATTTAGAATAGTAATCATTGACAGAAATTTTCTCTGAAGACTTGGAAGATTCCCCTTCCAAAATGATCTTTTTAGGTTCCTCTTCTTTTATCAAAAAATCAGTGTGATCTGGAAGTTTTGCACTGAAGTCAAATAGAACAGGCAATTCATTTTCAACTTTGCCTTTGCCTTTGCCAACATCCATACTATCAATATCAGAATCACTTTCTGATGAAGCATAAAAGAAACCATCAGACTTAGGATAATGAAATTCATTAAATTCTGATGAAGCATGTTTAACAGATTTTTCCTTTAAATTCCAAAAATCATAACCATGAGATGTTGGTTTACTAAGAAAATCATCTATTTCTTTTTCTTGGTCATCTATTTTACAACCCTTCAAAACAGTTGTTCCCATGAAAGCTTTGCATGAAGAAAGATCTGAATCAGAAGAATGTGTTACGTTTGAAACCTTTTCATCAGATATTTCCTCAAGTTTTCTTTTCATATCAAATAAGTTTTCTAAAAGAACTGTGATCACAACTTCCTTTTCAATCTCAAAAACAAGTCTGTCGACATCGCGAATGTCTTCAATCTTGCTTTCGGATATTCTTTGTGAGAAAACGGTATTTTTAGATACAAGAGATTCTTTTTCGAACTTAAGTTTCTCTCTTTCTTTCCCTATTAGTTGTCTTTCAAGAAAAAGCGTTTTCTGAAAAGTAAATAGTTGATCTGAAAGATCCAAACATCTAAGTTCTAGAGATTTCTTTTCTTCAAAGCTTTCAGGTTCATCATTTATGCTATATGACAAAACAGTAAAGATAACTTCTTTTTCAATATAAAAAAGAAGTTGATCTTCGTTTCTGATTTCTTCAACATTAAAAATTATATTCCTTTCGAGCTCCATGAGTTTTTGTTCAAGAACCATTGGTGGAAAATACCTTTTTCCTTCCAAAACAGATTTTTCAGGATTATCCTTTTGAGTATTTTCTTTTTCCTCTGGTTCTTTAACAATATAACTCTCAAAATAATCATTTGGTAAGGTTTTTTCATTATCTAATGCCTAGGCATTCTCTGGACCATACCAAAAAGGAAGTTGCATTCTAACAGTGATTTTTCTTTTTGTTTCTTCCTCAGCCTTTTGTTCTTCCTCATGAAGTTGTTTGATTTGATAGCAAGGATGTGTAACAGGCATAAACCATTCAAATTCATACTGAGTGGGAGTTTTAGTTATGGCATTCCTTAGATACTGAGGATTGTCATATCCAATACCCCACTTTGCGTTATAGTATCTGAATTTGTTTGGCTTATTCATTTGAATTGTTTGTTCTGTTTGACATGCTTTGTACAGTTTATTTTCCAGATCTTTGATATTTTCAATCAGCTCTTCATTTCTTTCTTTATAAGCATGTAAAAGACTTTCAAACTCGCTATTCTTTATTTCTGAACTCATTAATTTTTCCGATAGTTCAGATACTCTATCTTGAAAGTACGCATGACCAATATCGAATTCAGTCTTTTTCTTTTTCAATTCAGTAATTTGACTGTCTTGTTCTATTAGTCTTTCCTTTTGAGTTGAAATTATTTCATTAGCAATGTTCTCATCAGCTTTTAATTCTTCTAACCTTTGTGTTAAGCATGCTTGTTTAGAAATAAATTGATTATAGAAATCGAAATATACCTGTTCTGAAGTAGACTCTGCTCCTTCATCATCGGCTTCTTTGGTCATGAAGCACATCTTTGTTTGAGCAGTAGTCTCATTATTAGCTTCATCATCAGAATGATCAAGCCAGTAATCCTCTTCTACCTTTAGTGCAATACCCGATTGCTTCTTTTCAGCAAGCAACAACTTGTTTTTGTAGTAATTGGTATCTTTCACTATCTGCTTCCAGCACTCCTTCGCGAAATGACCAGGTTTCCCACAGTTGTAACAAGTCTGTGGTTCTTCCTTTTTCTCAAAAATCTTTTTCTCCTCTGGCCTCTTGTAATCATTTGGCCGTCTATACTCAGTAGGCCTTTTGTACTCTTCCGGCCTCCTGTATTCTGCTCTTTTGCTTGATTCAACATGCGCCCTATGCTCAAAGTTCTTTGAGCCCGACGCATACCTCTGATTATTAGAACCAGGACTTTTCCCAAATTTTCTCTGAAAAGAACTGGTAAGCAGAGCCAGAGAATCCTTCATTCTCTCTATTTCTTCTATCCCACTTGCTTCCTCCATTTCTCCTTCAGACTGGTTCTCCTCATCCTGGGAGTATCCTCTGCTTGAAATCAACGCAAGTGGATCTTGCTCTTCATCCTTCATCCCTCTTTTATCTTCACTCTTCACTTTCCTATTCTTCTTCACTTTCTTCGCTTCAGCATCATCTTCATCCTGCTTCAACGTTTCAAACATCTGTTGTAGAGGTAATTCTGATAGCTTAGCATTCTGCTTCATTCGGTGAGCGTACTTCTTCCATTCTGGTTGAAGAACGGTCAGGAATTTTACGTTGTGCTCAATAACCTTCCTCTCTATTTTGAATCTGCTTAGCTCATTCAATATTGTGGTGAAGCGTACATAAGCAGAGTCAAGAGTCTCTCCTTCTTTCTGTTTGAAGCATTCATATGAGTTGATGATGGTTGAGATTTTCATTTGATTCTCTACTTCAGATCCTTGAAATAACTTTATCAGTTCATCAAACATGGCTTTACCAGATTGATTTTTGCTGTCTACCCTCCGATAGACATTATCGGTCAAGGCCTGAATAATTAGAGATTTCGCCATTTTATCTCCTTGGTACAATTTCTTCTGTTCAACAGAGTAGTGAATCGGTAGAACAGTAACAATATCTGGAATTGGATCACCATCAATAGCAATCCCTCTTCTTGTTATAGGCTTCATTGGTCCATTATCTAGAGAATTGATAATGAATTCTCCGTTCTCTTGTCTATCTACCCAGTCTAGGAATCTGTCTTTCCAAATTTTGAATTCTGATGTAAAGAGAACCGGAGGTTTGTCTTTGGAACCAATGGATAGCACATCTCTTGTAGTCATTTAATTACTTGTCTGATCGTTTTATCTCTTGTTCAGTAGCTTTCTTTTTCAACAAACTCTTTCTGCCTCTGCCTTTGTATGGGTTGCGAGGCTACTGTTTGCGATGCAACAAAAAGTCTCAACAATCTGTTGCGAGGCAAACAAAGTATCGCAATGAAATTGGATCGCAGTGAACAATTGCGATGGAAACTAAGTCTCGCAGTCAACAATTGCGAGGCAAACACCAAACCAACAAATCGCAATAACAGATTGCGAGGCAAGAAACAGATCGCAATTGAAAATTGCGAGGATCGCAGTCCATAGATCCTGAGAGTTGCGAAGCTCGCAGTCCAAAATTTTAGAAGGTTGCGAGGGGTTTGAATCTTGCGAGAGATATGAATATTAGTTGGTTGCGATGGTTATGATGATTTTTAAGCAGATGTTCAAATGAACTCAAAATGCTTGAAATTTTGAACGAGTGTTCCTGGGTAATTTCTGGGCACTTTTATAACCTTGAGTTTTGTCTAAAAACCAACCTAACCTTGATTTGATGAGCAAAACAGTGAGTTTTACTCAAAACAGAGACTTCGTGAAAAACAGAGAAGATGCACGTATTGATCTAATTTCCTGGTGATATGCGGAATTAAATACATAGGAAATTTCTATTTTCACTTCTTGATCGATTCCAACCACTAGAAGAACTCCAGAGACCAAAATCAACCAAAAAAAAATTGAACTTGAAGAATACAGATACGTACAACTTTTAAGAACAAATCTGAACAAAATGATATTAAGCTCTGATACCAATTGTGATCCCACAATGACAAGTAATAAGAGTAAATACACAAGATATATGAATCAAAGAAGTACACCTCTATATATGATTGAAGAACTTGCAGCTTACAACTTCACAGAAGGTTGAGAGGTTTACAAAGTGGAAGGAGGCTGCGAAGATAGAGGCGTGTGTATTTTGTATGTTGTATGTTATAACCTAAAAATACAGATAGTATACTATATATACTATTCAAAGTTTGACAACATGTCACATTTGGTCCCTCAACTATAATACTACATGGTACAAGATAATGTAACATTAACAGGATGAGATGCACGGATCAATTCCCTTAAGCCGCTATTCATGGGAGGGCATTTGATTAAAAGCGGTCAACGATTCAGATCCACTTCTCACGTTAACCTCAACCTTGGTTCATGGACTGTGCAAGCTTGAAATCGCCAGCTAAAGGGGTTATTTTGTGGGTAAAAAACTGCTGCTAATGGGGGCTGTTTTGTGGGTAAAAACATCAGCTAAAGGGGGCTGTTTTGTGGGTAAAAACAGCAGCTAAAGGGGGCTGTTTTGTGGGTAAAAAACAGCAGCTAAAGGGGGCTGTTTTGTGGGTAAATACGACAGCTAAAATGGGCTGTTTTGTGGCTTAAAAAAATCAGCAGCAATAGGATGTTTTGATGCCGTTTCTAGACTGTTTTGGACCATGTTTAGATGGAAACTACATGTTTGGATGCAATTGTAAAGAGGATACATCTGCAGGCTCTGTACTTTTCAATTGTAAAGAGGATACATTGTGAAGGATTGTCAAGCTTCTACAAAGGAATGAGCACCAAAATAGTATAGTGTATGTTTGCAGTCTTTGTACTTTTCATGATTAAGGAGAAAGTTGTTAACTTCTTCAATATTATTGTTAACTATCAAACCCAATCCCTGCTAAATAAAAATGTTGATTTTTCCCCTGGTATACATACATATTATATATATATACACGTGTGCTTTGTATTAATTTTCCGTTGTCTATTTATAATTGCATCTTGTGCCGGGTAAGAATCGTGATCTTCTCATCGTATTTGGTGAGCCTATCATATGAAAATCATAACACTCTTTTACCGGTTAAAATTCTCGGCCTTTGTCATGCTTTTCATGAGGTACAGTCCAATCTTTGCCACTGTAAGGTAGTTGAATAGTTAAACATTTTGGCATTTTGTATATAAAATAATGTAATAAACCCGGAGTTAGGGAATGTTCGATTGTGGCTTAATGGTAAGACTCTCCATTGATCATATTCATCACTCTTACCGAGTAGGATTCATGACCCTTGCCAACTTCATCCGGTAAAGTAAATGACCCGGGTAAGCGTTTAGTAAACGAACCCTAGGTGTAATTCATATCATCGTTAAAATCTCCTATAACAAAACTACTAAAGCTTTTAAATCGTTTATATTTACGGCTCCCGCCGCATTGCGCGGGTACACTGCTAGTATATATATATATATATTGTGTTTTTAATTTATGTAATTGTTTTTTTCCTACTCAATTGACTAACTTCTTAAGATGGTTTATTATAGTTTTCTTTTATTTGCAACTCATTTCAAAATTAGTTTCACATTATGTTGCAAAACAAACATTAAATTACATTGAAAATATTATTTGTGTTGGGCCAAATAATTGTTGATACTGCATATATGTTTGCCACCACACATTTTTGTACAAATTTAATTTTAACATTGGAACATTACTTTTATAAGTGCGTTCGATGTTTTACAATGTATTTCATTAGTTGTCAAATGAATTAATAAATTATTTTTTATCTCAATTTAATCACATATTTTCTAACAATAAATCTTCGTCATCGCCACAAACTAGTTAGACATAGAGTAAATATCATAAATTAAAATAACAAAAGTAACATCATTAGAAAAACGGAATCTAAAATTGCCAAATAGGATAAAAAAATGCTTAAAACTTTATAACTGTACAATTGAGAACTGTCTATTAAAACATATACAATAAGGTAAAGGCTAAAATATGTATAATCATGCGAAAATTTATGGAGCCCCCGCTCTTTATTTCACCTGAGAACACCCCCGTAGATAGCCAAAAATGATCCCGAACTGACCGAGTCCCAAACCTATATTCATGGTGTGTTATCACTTGCATGAAGAAAATATCTAAAATGTTAATTTGATTGTCATAGGGGGGGTGGTGGTGGTTAATTTGGTAAAACAAAATCTAAAATGTTACTTGATTGTTTTTGTTTTTAGTCTTAAATGGGGAATTTAGAAGACGAGTGCATGCATGTATATCGATCTGTGTATGCAACTTAATATTTTTATTCTGACATATTATATTAGGTACACACAACATGACATTAAAATAAAAAGTCAGACAGATGCATATGAGTTGCTTCTTTATTTAGAAATAAAAAGATGCATGTAACATGACATTAAAATAAAAAGATAGACACAACTCCAATAGGACAACTACATATATAAGTTTCCCTCAAGGTCCTTTATTTAGAAAAGCAAATAATACCAAGTAACATCAAACATATATATATATGCATATGTCGGCATATATATAAAACAGCAGCTAGCGCTCACTATTTGAGAGAGGCAGGTTGATGAACAACGACACCAAGAGTGTTGATGTAATCCCCATGAGATCCAATGAATCCGATCACCTTACCATGAGACACCGGCACTGAGAAACTCTTGCTTCCAGTTTTGCCATAGGGGCCATGGGTTACGTCTTTGCTGGTACCAATAGACAAGGACGTAATCCCCGTAGTATCGTCATAAGTTCCAGCAATCAGGGTGATTTCCTCATCATCCCCAAGGGAAAACTGAATTATAAATACATCCATCATAAATATAATTAATGCTATATATATGTGATACAATATATATATATATATAAGAAGATATCTTTGGTATACGGATGTATACGTAATTAACTAATTACCTGATGATCTACGCCACCACTGCCACCATATCTGGGAGACTCTATTTGCTGACCGGTTTTATCCTTATAAGTGAACGTGATGGAATGTATACAGTCTTGATCAGCGGCGATGCGGATGCTGGAAAACCTACTATGAGCATCTAGTTCGAACTTCTGCAGGGTAATTCCTCCATCTTCAAGTCCCCATGGTCCAAACTCCACGACATCCTGCATATATATATATATATATATATATATATAGTATAGATAAGGATTCAAAATACAGAATAAGAAAAACTGAGTGAAGTTGTACATGAAACAAAATAACTAGTGTTAATTACAAGAAGTAGCGGATTAACTAATAGTTAACAGTTAATAACAATAAAATCAAAAAATTGGAACACCTACCTGTACCTGTGGTGCTAATCTGTTAGACCTCAAGTTAGAATGATTGTTATTGGAAGAAGATGAGTTTCCGCCCATTTTTTTTCTTTTGAAAAGAGTACGTTTGTTATGTTGTACATTTTACCCCAATCCTTGCAAGCTTATTTATAGAAAGAAATATACCTCCTTTAATTATTAATTAATTAATCCAAACACCAGGTTTAATTTCTATGGTCTTATAAAATTCAATTAAATTAATATATGACGGAGGTATGCTCTTAGTTTATTGATGAGATAAGCATCCCTCTTAATTAAATCAACGGCTCTACCTAACATTGATATTTGAGAAACAACGTACTAAATATCCTTTGCTTTTGCATTCTTGCAATGGATGAATAAGGATTCGGGCATTATAACTTGACTAACTGCACCAAATTAGCTACCTTATGTTCAAGTATTTTATCCCAATTTTTCTTAACAAAACATAATAAACCTTAAGTTAACAGCAAAAAACTAAGCAATAAACCTAGGATGGGAGAAAAGTCATCCAGGCTAACTCTACCAAAACAAACTTGTGTTATTATCTATTATATATTTCAAAACATATATATACGGTGACACACACAACATTATATGCGGTTGCATCTTCACGACCCTAATTTCTTTTTTACCATAACATACACGAACAAACTTATGTCGTGTGCCACCAAAATAATAAAAATTGTGCAATTTCCAATTTTTATTTTTAACCTTTTCTATATTTTTTTACAATTAGTATTTGATAATTTACATAAAGTACTTGAAACATAGAAACCACATAAAAACAATATTTTGAGAAATTAAAGTTGTTAATGTTACATTATCTTGTACCATGTAGTATTATAGTTGAGGGACCAAATGTGACATGTTGTCAAACTTGGAATAGTATATATAGTATACTATCTGTATTTTTAGGTCAGACCACAACATAGAACATTCAACATACAAAATACACACGCCTCTATCTTCGCAGCCTCCTTCCACTTTGTAAACCTCTCAACCTTCTGTGAAGTTGTAAGCTGCAAGTTCTTCAATCATATATATAGAGGTGTACTTCTTTGATTCATATATATCGTGTATTTACTCTTATTACTTGTCATTGTGGGATCACAATTGGTATCAGAGCTTAATATCATTTTGTTCAGATTTGTTCTTAAAAGTTGTACGTATCTGTATTCTTCAAGTTCAATTTTTTTGGTTGATTTTGGTCTCTGGAGTTCTTCTAGTGGTTGGAATCGATCAAGAAGTGAAAATAGAAATTTCCTGTGTATTTAATTCCGCATATCACCAGGAAATTAGATCAATACGTGCATCTTCTCTGTTTTTCACGAAGTCTCTGTTTTGAGTAAAACTCACTGTTTTGCTCATCAAATCAAGGTTAGGTTGGTTTTTAGACAAAACTCAAGGTTATAAAAGTGCCCAGAAATTACCCAGGAACACTCGTTCAAAATTTCAAGCATTTTTGAGTTCATTTGAACATCTGCTTAAAAATCATCATAACCATCGCAACCAACTAATATTCATATCTCTCACAAGATTCAAACCCCTCGCAATCTTCTAGAAATTAAGACTGCGAGCCTCGCAACCTTCTAAAATTCTGGACTGCGAGCTTCGCAACTTTCAGGATCTTTGGACTGCGATCCTCGCAATTTTTAATTGCGATCTGTTTCTTGCCTCGCAATCCAATCTGTTATTGCGATTTGTTGGTTTGGTGTTTGCCTCGCAATTGTTGACTGCGAGACTTAGTTTCGATCGCAATTGTTCACTGCGATCCAATTTCATTGCGATACTTTGTTTGCCTCGCAACAGATTGTTGAGACTTTTTGTTGCATCGCAAACAGTAGCCTCGCAACCCATACAAAGGCAGAGACAGAAAGAGTTTGTTGAAAAAGAAAGCTACTGAACAAGAGATAAAACGATCAGACAAGTAATTAAATGACTACAAGAGATGTGCTATCCATTGGTTCCAAAGACAAACCTCCGGTTCTCTTTACATCAGAATTCAAAATTTGGAAAGACAGATTCCTAGACTGGGTAGATAGACAAGAGAACGGAGAATTCATTATCAATTCTCTAGATAATGGACCAATGAAGCCTATAACAAGAAGAGGGATTGCTATTGATGGTGATCCAATTCCAGATATTGTTACTGTTCTACCGATTCACTACTCTGTTGAACAGAAGAAATTGTACCAAGGAGATAAAATGGCGAAATCTCTAATTATTCAGGCCTTGACCGATAATGTCTATCGGAGGGTAGACAGCAAAAATCAATCTGGTAAAGCCATGTTTGATGAACTGATAAAGTTATTTCAAGGATCTGAAGTAGAGAATCAAATGAAAATCTCAACCATCATCAACTCATACGAATGCTTCAAACAGAAAGAAGGAGAGACTCTTGACTCTGCTTATGTACGCTTCACCACAATATTGAATGAGCTAAGCAGATTCAAAATAGAGAGGAAGGTTATTGAGCACAACGTAAAATTCCTGACCGTTCTTCAACCAGAATGGAAGAAGTACGCTCACCGAATGAAGCAGAATGCTAAGCTATCAGAATTACCTCTACAACAGATGTTTGAAACGTTGAAGCAGGATGAAGATGATGCTGAAGCGAAGAAAGTGAAGAAGAATAGGAAAGTGAAGAATGAAGATAAAAGAGGGATGAAGGATGAAGAGCAAGATCCACTTGCGTTGATTTCAAGCAGAGGATACTCCCAGGATGAGGAGAACCAGTCTGAAGGAGAAATGGAGGAAGCAAGTGGGATAGAAGAAATAGAGAGAATGAAGGATTCTCTGGCTCTGCTTACCAGTTCTTTTCAGAGAAAATTTGGGAAAAGTCCTGGTTCTAATAATCAGAGGTATGCGTCGGGCTCAAAGAACTTTGAGCATAGGGCGCATGTTGAATCAAGCAAAAGAGCAGAATACAGGAGGGCGGAAGAGTATAAAAGGCCTACTGAGTATAGACGGCCAAATGATTACAAGAGGCCAGAGGAGAAAAAGATTTTTGAGAAAAAGGAAGAACTACAGACCTGTTACAACTGTGGGAAACCTGGTCATTTCGCGAAGGAGTGCTGGAAGCAGATAGTGAAAGATACCAATTACTACAAAAACAAGTTGTTGCTTGCTGAAAAGAAGCAATCGGGTATTGCACTAAAGGTAGAAGAGGATTACTGGCTTGATCATTCTGATGATGAAGCTAATAATGAGACTACTGCTCAAACAAAGATGTGCTTCATGACCAAAGAAGCCAATGATGAAGGAGCAGAGTCTACTTCAGAACAGGTATATTTCGATTTCTATAATCAATTTATTTCTAAACAAGCATGCTTAACACAAAGGTTAGAAGAATTAAAAGCTGATGAGAACATTGCTAATGAAATAATTTCAACTCAAAAGGAAAGACTAATAGAACAAGACAGTCAAATTACTGAATTGAAAAAGAAAAAGACTGAATTCGATATTGGTCATGCGTACTTTCAAGATAGAGGCGTGTGTATTTTGTATGTTGAATGTTCTATGTTGTGGTCTGACCTAAAAATACAGATAGTATACTATATATACTATTCCAAGTTTGACAACATGTCACATTTGGTCCCTCAACTATAATACTACATGGTACAAGATAATGTAACATTAACAATCTCCCCCTTTGTACCAATGTAGAGCCATAAGCTTTAGACATTCATTGGAACCACTTGTGTCTTCCGAAGCCCGAAAATCAACTCGAATCTTCTTAGCGCGTTCCGGTAGTCTACTCGATATTTGACGGCATCCATTACTTCCTTTATCAACGCCTTTTGTTTCTTCGACAGCTTCTCTTCTCCTTTAGCATCCAATCGTAATCTGCTCACTAGATGAATCTGAATCATCTTGAAAGTTCCGTCGCTGAATTTATTTGCATCAGTGACTCTCATGAATTTCTTCTCTGAGGCTGAGTCAATGAACACAACTCCAAGATCTGGTTTGCTCAGCACGGTGTAAGCTTGAACACTCTGAATATCTGCCAGATCTAGATTCGGAGGTCTGATGTTGACTCGTTCTTGACGCGCTTCCAAGGCCATTTGAAAATCCTTAAGATATGAAAACTTCAGGATGTTCTTCATGTACCTCTTCAGACTTTGATAAGCATCTGACCATTCTCCCTTCTTTTTAGGATCTCGAGACAGGATTTCATACAAGTTGCAAACGTCATTGAGCTGTAGTTTCTGAAAATCTGCCTCATTAAAGACTAGTTCTGAATCATCTGATCTCTGAACGGTAAATACTGGGTACCAAACCTTTGAAAGCTTTCGCGATTCTATCTTCAGTACTCTTCTGATCGGTTTGTCAGACTTTATTGCATTGGCGTTCAGCGATTCATATCTCATGAAATAGAGATATTCAGTTCTGTGCTTTTCTGGCCAGTCTTCAATCCCGTAGACTTTTTCCCAAGAGATTGGCTGCATGACCCTTACAAACATATTGCTTCGTAAGATTTCCTGAAAGGGAGTCATAATTCTGACTCGTAGGCCAGTCGCCACAAATCCTGGTTCATTCTGGATAATGTCTTGGAGAAGTCTGATTTCTGCTTGAAGCTTTGGATCTCTGAGATGTTCAGCAGGTTGTAGGTTGATAACGATCGGAGCTTGCGGTTGAATTACTTGAGCTTGAGCTGGAGTTATTGAAGTATCTGTTTGTTGAATAGAAGATCCTGGAGCTTCAGTCTCTGAATCTAGAGCAACCATCATAGTATCAGAAGAATCAAACACATTTGCAATTTCTTGCTTGATCTGCACCGTTGTTCGTTCGGGCTCTTCATCTGAATCTATGATTATAACGTCTGTCGTCCAATCATCTTCTGTTCTATTGTCACTAGCCGAAGGCTTTTCAACCCCAGCTATGACATTAGCTAGAATATCGAGATTCTCTGAGTCAGTGGCTCCTTTACTTGTATCCTCGGACGCTTTACCGGAAGATGTCTCAGTTTCTTTCTCTACTGCAGTGCTCTCAGAAGCAGCAACTGTACTTGTTCCAACACCTGTACCTGTACCTGTACCTGTACTCTCCCCCTCATGGTGATCTGGATCATCCTGATCATCATGTCTTCTTTTCTGAGCGGTTTCAGCTTGAACACCACAAGCCAGTTCGACTACTTCGACCCTTTTGACAATCGAATGAAAGCCAGCCAAAAAGGAATCTGCCATGTTGGAGATTGAGGTATTTAGCTGCTCAAATTGGGGAACAAGCAGTGGATTTGTGGTTGATGAAGCTTGAGGCGGTGGTGGAGGTGGAGGTGCGGTTTGTTGACGAAGCAAGCTAATAAGATCGACATCCTCGCCTGGTCTTGGATCGTGTTTGGCAAGAAGTCGTGCAAGCAGCTCTGACTTGAGTAGATCTTCAGGAGCAAGATTTAACGGGATCGATGTTGGATCTTGTTGAACGGGTTCGGCTCTAGTCAGTTGAGGTTCAGATGTAGAAGATTCAGCCGGTCCTTTACCTTTCACCGCTCTGATTACATCATCACTTAATTTCTGAAACTCTGCTTTCATTTTGTCAGTATGAGCCTGATATGTGTTGTCGATAGATCTGACAAAATGCTTTAGTAGAGTAAGTGGCACGAATCTATTCGGAGGAGGGCCAACCAAACTAAACGCTCGTTCGAGATCAGCACTAACACCCAGACCACTTAGGTTACTGGTTGAAGTATCGGTTGAAGCAACCGTACTGCCTGTGTTCAAAGCTGGCATAGAGTTAGCAATGACAGGACTTCCACCCGATCCTCGTGACGCACCAACAAAGGGTGGCACTCTTGGTGTTCCGGTTGGGGCACGAAAGCTCCCAACAAGGTGTTGTTCAAATAGCGGTGACCTAGGAAAAGAAGTTGTTCCAAAAGGCGCTAGACTCGATGTGCTCTGAAATGAAGTCGGTGGCCGGGGCAGGGGCCTACCTGTTTCAATACCAGCGAACACCGAATGTGTTGCTGATAGACTTTGTGCATATTCCCCTGTGCTGAATGAAACACCGTCCTGTTGAGAGACCGATGAGTGGCTTGGTGGGGGTGTGCACTGCATGGTTGGGCGGACCATGGCTGTTTCAATGCTCAACGGCGACGAACGCACGTTGGCAGAAGATGTGGTTGCCCGGCTTGGATCGGCTTGGGAAGAGTCGGTAGTTATAACTTTTTCCGACTCTTTCACATTTTTGCTCATTTCTTTTCTCCCTCTTGCCTCACCACTAAGTACATTTTCTTCATCTACGTCTACTTCTTCGTGTATAAGTGAAGTATCAACAGCAGCAACTGTAGAAGTAACCATAGGTTCTGGTTGTCTAGATGAACCTGCACCAGGTGTTTCAACTCGAGGCCTTTTTCTTGTTTGCCTTGGTTACAAGTTTACATCTGGATCTGAGTCATATTCATAATCACCAAAATCAACTAGAGGACTGAATGGTTCTGTTCTTTGGCTTGAAGAAGATGTTGCTCGATCGCCAGAGCGTGAAGATGTAGCACGACCAGTACTTCGAGTCCTACCCCCCACTCTCTTTCTTGTTGTTCTTCTCACCACTCGTTGTTCAGGAACCCCTTGTTCCTGAACCCCCTCGACAATAGGACCCTCACCACCTACTGGGTTTGCATCTTGGGCAGGTCCAGCCGGATCTGGCTGGTCCATTAATGCGTTTTGCTCCCTATACTGAATCACTACCCAGCTAGCCTGGTCGGCATAATTCAGTACCTCTGGTCGAATAACGGCGGTATGTACGAATGGTTCATGTGCTGGCGGTACAAGGCGGTGCATCCAGCTTGCTGGTCCTCGCTCAGCTTCCTCTCTTCTTGGGATTTCCGGTCGGTCTTGCATAGCCTGATGAATCAGGATTTGGAAGAACCGTTGAAATGGCACAAAGTTGCGTCTCATTTTGGGTTTGAGCTGATCTGCAACAATTTCCACCATTTCATTCCAGATAAGGACAGCATAGTCTATATTGCGGTTGAAGGCGAATGCATGAAACATCTTTAGGATCGCTAGATTCGTCTTATCTAGGCCAGTATGCTTAGATGTCATGCAGCGATTGAGGATTGAGCATAGGGTGTACCACACCGGCGGTAGATGTTGTCTTCTGAATTGTGATGAACCGGTGAGTACGGGGACTCTTGGATCTTGATATCCAAGGTTGCGGATATCCGTGAATAATTCTTCAGAAACAGCTGGATCTTCGAAGTTGTCGCGTCTTGGAAGTTCGAGAGCACGACGTAAGCCTTGTAGTGTGATCCTTACTTCGAAATGGTCTATATTAGCATTGAATCGCTGTGGTCGAGCCGTAGGATTGAATCGGAGTGTGTGCCAAAATTGTTGTAAATAAATGGCAGGCACTCTCTCGACCCTTGTCAGTGCAGTGCGAATTGGATGACCACGGATGATCTCTAGAATTATCTGGTGAGAGAAGTTGCTTTCAAGATCCAGGTGATGATTATTTTCACGGATTGCTAGAAAGCTGGCCCTTGGCATGATTTCTTCATCCGGGTCAACGGCATTGACGGATGGATGTGAAGAGCGTTGCGAGGCGATGATGGTGTTGTCATCGGATGCATATTCAGCAGGTTGTTCAGCCATCTGTAAGGTATTTTAACATGTTAGAACAGATTTAAGCAATTCAAACAGAAAGGTATTTTTCTTGAAAAAATCCCAAAAACAAAAAAATTCACAAGGCCTTGAAACCTCGCAATACAAGATTGCGAGGCTCGCAGTCAACGGAATTAGAAGATTGCGAGGCTCGCAAGACCTGGAAGGTTGCGAGGATCGCAGTCTTAAAGAGTATGAGTTGCGAGGGGTTTGAATGTCTGAGGATTGCGAGGTATATGAACATTAGCAGTAAAACCTATGTGATTTTCCAGATTTTCGAAATTAGCATGTATAGATGTTAAAATTGATACTAGCATGCTCGGTTTTGGTTCGTGAGTAAACCTTAATCATCTAAAACATCTAACAAGCACTAATCGATTGAATTTTAGCATGTTACAGTGACCAACCCTAAAACCCCTTAAACCTTAAATGCAAAATCGATTAAATCATGATTTTTAACGGATGAAATGTAATAAGAATCGAGAATACATACCTCTTAATCGAATGTAGTCGATTACACGGAGTAGAATCAACAAATAAAACTTCTTTGGTCGAATCGCAATGTTCAGTATCGAGAGAAAAAAATGAGGGTTCTTTATGGAGAGGTTTTTGAAATAATGACTAAGTCAAAGATCGCAAGTATATAAACCAATTTGAAATCCGTGACACGTGTCACTCCCTGAATTTCTCAAAATTTAAAAAAAATTCGGATCGCAATAAACAAAACCAAACCTCGCAATATAAGATTGCGAGGGAATCTTAGGATCGCAATAAACTACTGCGAGGGAATCTTTGAATGAAGGGAAACTTCGCATCGCAATAGAAGACTGCGATGGAAAGATTCCATCGCAATGAACTGCTGCGAGGGAATTGCGAGGAAATTTGATACTTTGACATTTTTGATCCTTTTTTTTTTAAATTTTAGCCCACTGGAAGATGTCCAACTTCCAATTGTTTATTTAAACTAGGTAATTTCCAAGACTATTTTTCACTCTCCCTTAAATGATGCATAAGGGTTTATAAAAAATTCAAGTTAGAAACACTTACCTTGTTATCTTCAAGTAGTAAGTATTTGGAAATACCTTTTACTTACTCTGTCATGTATGCACACTCCCCCTCTTTTTGTGCGTACTCCATTTCCTGTACTCCCCCTGAGACTATGAACAAGTCTTTTGCATACATAGATATCATCACAATTGTATCGTTACGATAAAATAAACTTTGAAACACAACAAATACATGAAATTGAAATATCTTATGTTGATAATAGAATGTGATGAAAATATGAGTGTATCAATTTAGATAGATTTATCTAGATTGAAAGATACATATTTCCATCCATTAAATGATCAAATTAGATATTACACTTTCATGTTCAACATGCCAAGCTTGGATATTAAGAAATTAAAGCGTTTTTCATCCAAGGCTTTTGTAAACAAATCGGCAAGTTGATGCTCTGTTGGAACAAAATATAATTCAACCGTACCTTTTTCCACATAGTCTTTTATGAAGTGATACCTGACATCTATGTGTTTGGTCTTTGTGTGCTGAACCGGATTTGCTGTAATGGCAATTGCACTTTTGCTGTCACAGTTGATAGGGATCTTCTCGTATCTGTAGCCGTAGTCCTGCAGTTGAGTCCTCATCCACAGAACTTGTGAACAACAACTGGCCGCAGCAACATACTCTGCCTCCGCAGTTGATGTAGAAACACAGTTCTGTTTCCTCGATGACCAACTGACCAACTTTTCCCCTAAAAACTGAACATGACCAGAAGTGCTCTTCCGGTCTAGCAAACTACCTCCATGATCTGCATCTGAGTATGCAGTGAGCTCGAATCCTGATCCCTTTGGGTACCAAAGTCCAAGGTACGGTGTCCCTTTCAAATATCGAAAGATCCTTGTAACAGCACTTCGATGTGATTGTTTTGGTTGTGCCTGAAATCTTGCACATAAACATGTAGAGAACATTATATCTGGACGACTCGCAGTGAGGTACATTAATGAACCTATCATCCCTCGGTAGTTCTTGACATCGACATCTACACCGTTTGGATCAGGACCAACTTTTGATTGGTGAGCCATAGGTGTACCAATCGAAGTACAGTTTTCCATTTTGTATTTCTTCAAAATGTCAAACACGTATTTTGATTGGTTGATGAAGATACCTGTCGAGAACTGCTTGACTTGTAATCCAAGAAAGAAATTAATCTCTCCCATCATACTCATCTGGAATCTGGTCATCATTAAACCCGAAAACCACGTGCATAATCCAGGGTTAGTTGAACCAAAAATAATGTCATCGACGTAAATTTGTACCAAAAGAATATCACCTTCTTGTTCCAGAGTAAAGAGAGTTGTGTCAATTTTACCTTTTCGAAAGCCAGCACCAAGTAAGTAGGTAGATAGGATTTCATACCAGGCGCGAGGGGCTTGCTTCAGACCATAGAGAGCTTTGTCAAGTATGTAGACATTATCTGGATAATCTGTGTCCACAAAACCCTCTGGTTGAGAAACGTATACTTCTTCTTTCAAAACGCCGTTCAAGAATGCTGTCTTCACGTCCATTTGATAAACAGTGAAGTTTCTGTAGGCAGCGTATGAAAGAAATATCCGTATTGCTTCTAAACGAGCAACCGGTGCGTATGTCTCATCATAGTCTATTCCCTCCTGTTGCCTGTACCCTTTCGCTACAAGGCGTGCTTTGTTTCTTATCACAATCCCTTCACTGTCTTTCTTGTTCTTCAGGATCCATTTTGTACCAATGACCGTTTTACCCTTTGGTCTAGGAACAAGTCTCCATACTTTTAGAGCTTCAAATGAGTTCAGCTCATCTTGCATGGCAATTATCCAATCTGGATCTTCTAAGGCATGTTGAACAGATGTAGGTTCAACTTGACTAAGAAAGAGCGCAAATAGGACCTCGTTTGCCGTTGCCGATCTAGTTTTGACTGGTTCGTTGACTTGACCAATAACCTGAGTAATGGGGTGACTCTGCGTCCATTTCGTTGAGTGTGGGAGAGATGCAGCACTTACATTTGGATCCACCAAGGTAGGGTCTTTATCGAAGTTCAACTGTATTGTCAAGATAGGTTCCGGTGTTTTGACAGGTTCATTGACAGATGTGTCAACAGGAACTGCCTCCGGTTCTGCTTCAGAAGATGACTCTGGTATGTTTGCAGACCCATCATCATTGACATTTGAAGTTGTACCCGACGAAGAAGCACCATGTGTGGATTCACGTTGTCGTCTACTTCTCATGATGATTTCTTGTGTAGAACCCAAATGCCTGTCACTTGAAGAAGTTATCTGAGTCGTTGCATCTGTTGAGGGTTCCGATGAAGGACCCGACAACGAAGCCTGAGCTGGTGTTGCAACCTGACTCCTGTTATTTAAAGATGACGAAGAGTTATCATTATTAAAGTAGTCATCATAAAAGTATTCAAACAATAAATCAAGATCACTGGGCTTTGAGTTAGAAGTGGAAGCTTGATTCTTGTTTGATGTCCTAGTCACCATCGGACGTATTTGTCCGGATGCTAGGATCCCTGATATTGCGGGTTCTGTACTGTTATGGACAGAAGCCATTTCTTCACATTCGTCGAATTTGACATTGACACTTTCTTTCACATTCTTTGAAGACTTGAGATAGATCCTGTAAGCCTTTGATGTGAGCGAGTATCCGATAAAGAAGCCCTCCAGCCCTTTAGGACTGAATTTGTTCAATTTGTCCTTATCGTTCAGCACAACGCACCTGCAACCAAACACACGAAAGTAGTGTATTACAGGTTTTCTCTTATTCATTAATTCATATGGTGTTTTGCCAAACCGTCGATGTATAATGGAACGGTTTTGTGTGTAGCATGCCGTTGCAACAGCTTCAGCCCACAGATACAGAGGTAGATCAGAATAAGACAGCATCGTTCTGGCCGCTTCAACGAGTGTTCGGTTTCGTCTTTCAACTACACCATTTTGCTGAGGTGTTCTGGCCGCAGAATATTGATGTGAAATTCCTAATGACTGAAAGAAGTCATCAAGAGTTCTGTTTTTGAATTCTGTCCCGTTGTCTGATCTGATATTCTGAACTGATAGTTGTAGATTCACTTGAATCTGTTTGATTAACGAGATGATCAAGTCAGGAGTTTCGTCTTTTGAACGAAGAAACTTGACCCATGTATATCTTGAGAAATCATCAACAACAACTAACACATATCGTTTGGCATTGATACTCTGAGTCTTCATCGGACCACAGAGATCCATATGAAGAATTTCTAGTGCTTTGCTTGTGCTGGTACAATTAAAGTGTATAAAATGTTCACTTTTGTGATCCCACACTTTAATTGGGTACAATTTGGTCTGATGTTTATGCAAAAAAATTCAGTACCTAGGGGGTCATGTGGCTCCGCCGTTGTGACTAGCCACTCAATATTGTTTGCTTTTGTGTTCTTGCAATGGATGAATATGGGTTCGACATTCAAACTTCACTAACTGCACCAATTAGCTAGTTGTAGTAAGAGATAGTTGTGGTAGTAAGCGATCGTCATTGTTGTAGCAAGCAAGTTACGCAAATGTCCCACCAAATAAATTATACTTTCATAACGTTTAGGCATTTGGACGGTGGTAGTTCCTTTAATAAATAGATAAACCTATGATATGCATGTGAAAGCATATAGAATTGAACTTCTTGTTAAAAATCTTTCTTGAACAAGAACCCAAAAGGCCAACAGTGGTTGGTTGGAGAGAAAAGTTGTTTTCTAAACATCAATGTTATTTTTTAAGTTAATTAGAAGACACCGTAGAAGATTACACGGTATGAAACAAACCTCTACGATACGTATAACACCCAGTTAAATTGTAGAAGTTGGTTTAAGTGAACTTCGGGTGTAACTGTACATAGCAAACTTGTACCCAATGCTTGACCAACTTGTACCTCAGACTAATTTTGTGACACAATACCATATAAGGGGTGTAACTAGGTCATATAAGGGTGTAACTAGGTCAGGTTGGGTTGGGTTCGGGTTCAACCCATTTATTAATTGGGTTGAAAACTTCAACCTAACCCAACCTGTTTAAGTAATGGGTTGAGGTTTTCAACCAACCCAACCTGGTACTTAAATGGGTTGGTAGCGGGTTGACCTGTTTATGATTTTCTCAACCCAACCTGTTTAATAAATGGGTTGAACCTGGGTTGACCCATTTAATTTTAAAACTTTAAATAAAATAAAAAAGTACTAAAGCATAATTCCATGACAAATACACAAGTCACAACCACAAAACCAAATAAATTGTTCAAAGTTTCAATAAAACACAACCATAAAGTGAAATAAATTGTTTAAAGTTTCAATAACACAACCATAAAGTCAAACAAATAAGTTTCTAAATTCTAAGTATCTCGACTTCCACTTTCACCGACTCCAACTTCACTCTCGGTATTACTTTCCTCTTGATCTTTCGTCTTCTCCGTCATGATTGCTCCACATAGTGAAGGGAAGTCGTTGCTCAAACTTGAAAGGAAGGAGAGGAGACGAGGGTTGAAGGGAAGTCCTTGCTCGCTGGCCGTCGGCGTGGAAGGGCGTGGAATGGCGTCGTCGGCATCGGCATAGAAGGGTTGGCGTCGATCTCTTGGCTGAAACTGGAAGGAAGTGTCGGCTAGGGCTTAGAGAGTTTACTTTGAAAGTTTGAACGATGGAATATTGAAACGGAAGGACCGAAGGAGTTTTCTTTAGACTTTAGTGGAATCATATTTAGTTTTTTACTTTTTTATTAACTTTTTAACTATTAATTATAATTAAATAATGATAATAAATTAAAAACAAGTCATAAATGGGTTACAAACAGGTTGTAAATGGGTTGAAAGCAGGTTGTAAATGGGTTAAAACAGGTTGTAAATGAGTTAAAATTGGGTTGTAAATGGGTTGAAATCAGGTTGGAAACAGGTCGAAAATTTCAACCCAACCCAACCCATTTATTAATTAGGTTAGGCTGGTTGACCCATTTAACTTAAATGGGTTGACAATCTCAACTCAACCTGCTACTATTGGGTTGGGTTCGGGTTGGTTTCAGGTTGGGTTGGCAGGTTGGGTCACTTTTGGCGGGCGGGTTGGGTCCTTTAACCCTAATACATATTATCATTTGATTTCTCCCCTCTCTTCAAGTATCTGTATTGATAATACCGAATCAAGTAAAGGAATTGTGATCCGTTATCACATACGATTTCGGACGGGATATTGAACCTGCAAATAATGTTAATCTGGATAAAATAGATGACTTCTTTATCCCGGACTTAGGAGAAGGCGGCAACTTCTATCCACTTTGATAAATAATCTGTAACGACTAGTAAAGTTACAAACACCTTTTGCACAGGGGTCGGTGATAATTTGCCGACTATATGGATCCCCCATCACATGAAAGGCAATTGAACTAGCGTCGTATGCAACGGTTCTAAGGGTTGATGTAGCATACCAGAACGTCACTGATATGCGTAGAAACTTTGAACATACCTTATGGCGTCTTGTCAAAACGTCGACCAGTAATAACCTTGTAGTGATATTTTGTTTGTTAGGATTCGACCACCAGAATGATTGTCACACTCTCCATCTATCTATTTAAGGATCCTTTCAAACTTGACTGGATGCTTTGAATCGAATCCTTCGGGCTTCCATCCTATCTTCGGGAAGTTCGTCAGGCATTAGATAGTATTTTATTTATTTCGACTAGTCGTCCCCTTTATCTAGAATGAGTACATGGTCCTTACTTATGACAGATGGGGACGACAGATGGATCATCGGGACGACATCAAATGGTGATTTTCCTAGTGCCGACCCAAGGTTGGCTAAAGCATCGGCGTGAGTGTTTTGATCTCTTAGGAATTGTCTAATGGAGAATGATCAAACATCTCGGCTTTAGCTTTCGCTACCTTGAGATATGGCATCATCTTGGAGTTCTTTGCCATGAATTTTCCATTCATTTGATTCACCACTAACAAAGAAACGATGTCACTCCCAAGTCTCATGCCATACTAAATCTTTCAAACTACGGTCACTTGTTTTATTTGTAACTATTTAGGTTTAGCATATGTGTTTATCATGAAAATTAACAATATTTTTTTTCTATCAATTTCTTATTGCTGGTTGAAAACAGTCCCTATGATCCAAGCTTAATGGTGTCGTTGATGAAAAGCGAATTTTGAATCCATTCATCACATACGTCCATTTATTGCAAGAAACAAAAGCAATCAGAATGGTTGTTAGAGTGAGTAGTATATGTTTTCTGTAATATCAATGTTAGGTAGAACATAGGGGTAATGTCATCATAAACTTAAGAGCGTACATCATAAGCGATGCTTCCTCTAACAACCAACTTAAAAATATTAAATTGTTAGACCTGGTCACAATTATTTTTAAAAGTTATCTCTAACAATTAACCAGCTCTAAACCCTTGAGAAGGGATGCTTCCCCTGAAAATGGTTGTTAGTATTGCATGTTTGGATTTTATGAATTAGTCAACTATTATGTAAAGATGTGTATAAACTCTAAACCTCTGACTTGTGTATACAAATAAGCTTGCAAGGATGGGAGCTAGATGTACACCATAACTTCAGCTCCTTAAGAATCTTTGCTTAGATATTATTCATAGTAAGGAAAAGGGTATGCTCTTTCAATATAAGTCGAGTTTTCGTTAACTATATAAATGAATGCTAGGTTTACGATTACATGTACTTAATTAATTTCTTTATCTGCAACACCACTTCACTTTATATTAATTTTGTATTTTTTGATCACCACTTCACTTTATATTAATTTTGTATTTTTTTGATCCATATGTAGGCTAGTCATGTAGAGATTGGACCATGGGGAGATGAAGGTGGAGTTAATCCCTTGACATTCATACCAAATGGTAGGATTGTCGGCTTTCGCATCGCTAGTGGGACGTCATAGATTCCATCAGGTTCTTTTATGTGGATCACGACCGTGTCAACCACCATTCTCCTACATATGGTGGCGATGGTGGCACATTGAACCCACCTGTGAACTCTCATTACATCTGTTATGTATACATGCAAGAATGATATCTTCTTATACTATTACATAGCATTTATGACAGATTTGGTTGGAATACACACGTGAACTTTGACGGAGATAAGGAAATCATCCGGGTTAGCGGAACAATCGAAAATTTCTACAATTATACCGTGATTACGTCCAGAAGACGTGTGGGACATACGATGGAAGTTATGGAACTAGTTTTTCTCTACCAGTGAGTAAAGTGCAAATATATCGTATTTTTTGGAAATTACGGGGATTACATCGACTCTATTGGTGTCATTTTGCAACCCTGATAGCGATGTGCCAACGTTGTGTATGACTACATACATATATGTTGTTGGAAGTCGTACGCTTTTCAGAGTAAAGGAGGTTGAGGGACACCTTTGTAAACGGTTGTTATTTCTTTCAACTACAGAAGCAACTGATTTGTGTTTATGGTTTTAATGTCATGTCGTGTAACACCTTAGGCATATCCCACATCGGCCGTGGACAGGAGAGATGCTGGGTATATTAGTAAACATTGGCCTTACCAGACACAACGCGTTTTGGGGCCACAAGCATGCGGGTTCCTTGGGAACTCTGTGGTTAAGCGTGCTTGGGTGGGAGTAGTACCAGGATGGGTGACCTCCTGGGAAGTCCTTGCGAAGTCCTTGCCAGGCCGCCAAGAACAAAGTCGTGAGCCAGTGGGGCAAAGCGGACAATATTGTGTCGTGGTAAGCGGGGTGTTACAAATGGTATCAGAGCCACTCCTGTGCCGTTCGGGATGGTGGGGCAAACCTCATCGAGGACGATGAGTCCCTGAGGGGGGGTGTGTGTAACACCTTAGGCATATCCCACATCGGCCGTGGACAGGAGAGATGCTGGGTATATTAGTAAACCTTGGCCTTACCAGACACAACGCGTTTTGGGGCCACAAGCATGCGGGTTCCTTGGGAACTCTGTGGTTAAGCGTGCTTGGGTGGGAGTAGTACCAGGATGGGTGACCTCCTGGGAAATCCTTGCGAAGTCCTTGCCAGGACGCCAAGAACAAAGTCGTGAGCCAGTGGGGCAAAGCGGACAATATTGTGTCGTGGTAAGCGGGGTGTTACATGTCGTGTGTACTGATATTTTAGAATAAAAATATTCAGTTGCATGTGAAACGTCCCAAAAATCACAACGAATTTAAACCTTGACATTTATCAGAGTTAATCACAATTTCGTCCAAGATTACAATTAACTCATGCCTACTACGAATCACCCCAGATTCTAGATCATTGCCCATGTCCAAGAAATTATAATTAACCCATGCCTATTTCTTGGACATGAGCAATGATCTAGAATCTGTGGTGATTCGTAGTAGGCATGAGTTAATTAACTCATGCATGTCTCTTATCTTCCGATAGAAATCAGTAATTACGATTAAGACACGACTATTCCAAGATTTCACGTCATAATACGAAATGGGAATTACAATTAACTCATGTCTATTCCTCATTTCACGTCACAATACGAAATGGGAATTACAATCAACTCATGCCTATTCCTCATTTCACGTCAACAGGAATTACAATTTACCTTGTCTATTCCACGTTCTTACTAGCATATGTGCCTAATAACTCAAACATATAACATCTCGTATCATTCTTTCAGTCGAGTTATATTTATATTTGTACTGTAAGATCCACATACATTTTGTAATCATAAAATATTTAACAGTACAACTTTACATGAAAATATACTAGAAAGCTTGTCAAGTAATATAATTCGGAATACAGTCCGGAATATTATCCAGAAAACAAATCCGGAACATCTATCCGAATTTATAAAAGAAACAAAGTAATTCGGTACAATCCGGAAAAAGCATCCGGACTCAAAGCCCGGAACCATCCGGAAAACATATCCATTATCCATTCTAGAAAACCATCCGGAATCCGGTACATTCCGGTATCCAGTACATTCCGGACAACCATCTGGTATCCGGAATCAATCCGGTATCCGGTAAATTCCGGACAACTATCCAGAATCCGGAACTGTCCGGATTAGCCATCTTCCGGATTCTGTACTACCCAGTTCAATTCATACAGATTCCATTCAATAACTCAAAAATTAGATTTGTATCTATCTCATACAGATATCAATAAACTTATTTAGCCATTTCAATCCACATATAGGTTTCATTTGACAAATTAAGTAGATGAACTCACGAAATCGAACAGAAGCTGCAAATCAATTCAACCCAGTACTTCAAATTCGAATCTGCTTCTTAATGATTCACAAACCTAATTGAAAGCCAAACTTTATTCTTACCGGAACGAATTTAGAATTCAGGAATTCTCTCTGTCTGCTTTGTCAGAACCGACTTCAGGAAACCAAATTGAGATATTTCTCAATCACTCAGCCAACACTAACTTATATACAAAATCAACTTTCAACAATTGACCAAATCCACCCTGAAGTTTTGCATTTAACAATTAGTCCAAAACTTTGACTAATTTATCTTTTGAACTCTTTACAGCGAAACATTACATAATGGAAATTTGAGGTGTTACAACATGCGAAGTTATACTTGCAATACACACCCTTGCCATGCACTTGCATTCTTCATGAACTCCTCGAAAGATTCTTAACGGATATTATCGTCTTGCTAATTTACCACCATGGGTTTTCTTTGTGGTTAGTTCATTCCTACGTCTACTTTGTTTAAACATTCATCTGTACTTGTCCGGGCAAAAAATATTCACCGGAATCGTCTTAATTGGACTTGCAATATTTTGGGATATGGAAACTACTCCCCTCCCACATTTATGGTTATGGCACTAACTGCTCCCTTTGAGCAGATCTTTTCACTGAATTGCCAATGATACAAAAGTAACCTAGTTTTACCTAATTAATCAGTTATGATATCAAGACGAGTGTGGCTATTTAGATTACGATGATGAATTAAACTGTGTATATACGAATATTAGCATTCTGGCTAGTCATCAATGACACAAATATATACACCGTTGATGCACCAAACTCAACTAGATTATCAAAGGAGATGTTCTAAATTAAATGTGCACTAACATGCATGATGGTCTTAATGCGATAAACAACAACCACCCTAAGTAATTAGCTCAACTCTCCTCAACATATGTTCCATTATATGATTGGAAATAAGTAAAGAACACACCAAAAGTACAAACCAATAGACGGTAAAGATTGTTCTCTTGGGCTCCACGTATAAACAAACTGTAGTGTCCGGAGAGCTTTGTGTATTTATCAGAAATCTAGCTTTTTTCTTGTAGTAGCCAAAAGTATTTCTTTCCCATCGTGTGATTCTCTCAAAGAGTCACATCCTTTGAGAGAATTTTTTTGATATCTGAAGTTTGTTTGTGCTTAGTTTATTACATTTCCTTTAAATTCTTTGATTAGAGATATTGCCACCGATGCAATACAAAACCACAGATTTTGTAAACCTATTCATCTAAGAACTATCCTCCACCATTTTGACAACGCTATTTTTTTGACTAATTACATAAACTCATAAATCATGATACGGGAATTCTGAGAGCATGCAGAATAGTGGCTTTTTTTGAGGTTCTTCTACATGTTATTAGAACCTCCATTGGAGCCACAATTCTTGTCAAGTCGGTGCTTGCACAAAAACACAAAAACCCTAAACGGTAAAACCCCAAAATGGATGGTTGTAGAGGAAAATAGTTTCTCAAATATCAATTATATAAATCTTAAGATGAGCATATATAAATGTGGAACACTCTAGAAAATGAGTCATCCCTTAATAGAAATGTATGCAACAATATCATTTATGCTCATATTTCTGTTGTTTCTCAATTCTTAAATCATTCTTCCTCCTATCTTGCACGTCTTACCATCAACCTTTATAGGTCAAATTATGCGTATTTGGAATCACATAAAGTGGCGTGCTAGGCACCAACGGATCGCCCCTTGTTAGGAATATTTCATATAGATTTGATGTGTCAAAACTTCAACTTACAAGGGTTCGAATTGTAATATGTTTATTTTATAGTTATCCTTGTAAATTCTAGTTTATCTAGGATTCCTAGTTTATCTAGGATTGGTATTTATCTAGTTTCTAGTTTATCTAGGTTTCTAGTATATAAAGAAACCTAGAGATATAGAATTAGACGTTCTTGAAACCCACGTTTAAACAAAAACGTGTAGATGTGTGTGCATGAGCCCCAAGGTTCTTAATCCTAATACTTGAGAAGAAGTATTCGTTTGTTGATAACTTAGGTCAACAAATTGGGGCGTGAGTATGTAATCAGTATGTTTAAATTAATGAACCTTGTTAGCTATACAAATCTGTCGTTTAATTTCGATGTTCATGTTGTGATTTGTATATGTTTATTCCATGATCTAGAACTAATCATTCTTGAGCTTAAAGATCCGGTTTAGGGTTTATATAAATCCTATCAGGTGGTATCAGAGAACATGGTGCTCTCTGATCTGGAAGAAAAACAAGGTTTAATGGAAGATTTGAAGAGACGAAAGAAGACGAACGAAAGAAAGAAAAATCAGATTTTTCGCAGAAATTTTCTGGAAAATCACAGCCGGCCGTTTCACCTATTCCCGGAGATTGAACCGTCGGATCGTCGCGATTTTTGGACAGCAGCTTCGGGACACATTGTTTAACATTATGTCCGGTTGGATTGGCCGTACGACGTCCAGAACGATCCCAGAAATTCTCGAAATCCAGCAGTTTTGTTTTTCTTGATAAAAAATGTTCTTCACTCAGAATTCCTCAAAGCCATGAAATCAAAGCCGCGATGCAATGGAGAATATATGTCACACACCATGTTAGGATCATGCTCGACAAAAGGAGGATGATTTTTGTTTGTTTCAAGAAAATTCACACACACAAGGTATGAAGGTTTGATGAACGATAGAGGAAGAATGCTTAAATGACTACCCTTTGATCGTCATCAGTTGATTACAAAAAGGAAGATTAATTAGAGTTTGTTTGAAGAAGAAGTGAAAGTTAGAGTTTGTGTTCTTATCATATCTTTAAAGGTATCCTTCACCTGTTAAAGATAACCCGTGATATTATGAAGATTATTAACGTAATTGTTCGAAGAATGTGACTTCAATTTGACGAAATCTTAGAGAAGAAGATTGGTCGAAGGACAGGGATCCCCTCATTCATGAGAATGACGTTGTTGTTCACTTGGTTTCTACGGGATATAAGACTCAAGGTTTGGTTTTTTACTTCAACTTCAAATAGATAATGGTTGATTTTATTTACAACGTAATTGATATAACCTCGAAGACACAAGGATGGTTAGCATAAATTCAGGGGAAGAAGAAGTGTTGATCATTCAAGGGGAAAATTCAAGTTTGATAAGTTTTGGATTTGATTATGTCAAAAAGGGGAAGGGCTACTTGAAGATTCCGATGCTAAGTTTTGTCATCATCAAATAGGGGAAGATAATCGAATCTTAACAAGATTAACAATACTTAGAATTCAGAATTAAAGAATCTGCGGAATAGAACTTTAATTCCCACAATCAAAGAACAATATATCAGAAAATACACAGTTGTTTGTATTCACTGTTTCGACTCACAAGATTAACAACCAAACCTCAATCTCGTTGAACAAGCTCAACAAGACGACTTCTACTTCTCTAGAAATAGGGTTCTTAAACCTTGAGGTTAATTCTCTCTAAAACACAATCGAATTCTAATTGTATTTCGTATATCGTATTATTTTCGTCTTCTTAATAGCTATCTATCAACAAATATATATACTGAATAATTACAAGATAACTATCAAAATAAGATTGATCTTCAGAATATTCTTTTAAGTATATCTTCAATCATTCCATCTTTATCTCCTTCAATCTCGCATTCCATGTTCTGATCCCAAGCAGTATTAACTTCATTCTTTTCAAGCAGTACTAATAATCTTCCAGCAGTAGTAATCTTCGATATGCCCAAGCAGTACTAACAGTTTTCGTAAGACACCAGCAGTACTAACTTTTGTTCAGCAGTATTAACCATGTACCAGCAGTAGTAACTTGTCTAGCAGTACTAATCATGTTCTTGCAGCATTAATGACTCAGCAGTACTAACCTTGAACTAGCAGTAGTATCTTTGTTCTGGCAGCACTAACATTGATCTGGCAGTAGTAATGTTGTTCTGGCAGTACTAACCATACTTAGCATATCTTCAGTTCCCAACAATCTCCCCCTAACTTGACTTTTCAGGATGAGAAGTTAAGTTCTTCAGATGATGCTTCCAAAACCTAATCATCAACGCATAAATTTGGATCCAATCCCAGACTTTGATTGAGAATCCTTTTTACAAGGTATCTTGCCATCTTAGAGTCTTTGTCACTCACCAACTTAGCATGCAGCATTCCATTCAACTTTTTCATGCTGTGCTTGTATACAACATCCACCAAATAATATTCATGAAATGTATTGTCAAGAGAGATGACATACACTCCACAATTCTCAATGAGCATCCAGTTGGTAATGACTTGAAAATTCCTTGCCATCAAATACTGAACTGCTTCTGGTTTGAACATTAAGCACAAGTATTCAAGAACCATCTTGGTGATAGACATACCTTGCTCTGTCAGCATGTTTCCATATAGCCTCATTCCAACCTTGAACATCTCTTCCAAGTCTGATCTAGAGCTCATCCTTATAAGTTTTCCCCAAGTAGGACAGACTTCAAACTTTCCATCTGCTCTTTTTACTCTAATGTACTCCTTTCTCTGATCTTTCAAAGTATCCCAGAATATGATTTCAGGAGCCATAGAAGATATTGGTTCAGCTTGGATTGGATTAGTATTAACCACAGTAATATACAAATCACATTGAGCATTTGGCAGTGATTGTACATTGCTTGGTTGGCCTGAGGGAGTTGCCACTTCTTCTTCAGCAACTTTTGGATCAGATTTCTCTTTCACTGCTTCCTCCTGGGCTTCTTCTACAGTTGGATCCACCCTTGGCTTCTTTACATCTTTCTTCTTTGAAGCTATGGACTTTGTTCTTGGCCTTTTGGTTGACATCATCTTTGTTCTTTTAAAAGATTTAACAGCTTCAGGAGTGGTTTCAGCTGTTTCTTCTTTGTGGCTCTCAGCAGCACTAACAGTTTCTGCTGCCTTTTGTTTTTCAGCAGCAGTAACCATTTCTACTGCTATAGCTGTTACTGCTTCTTTTATAACCTTTAATGTTGCTGCTTCAACACTACCCTTCACAATCCAATATATCTCTGTATCAATCTCTGCTTTAGTTACTGTAGGAACAGATTCTGCTTTCTTCTCACTTTCAATTACTGTTGCCTCCACAAGATTCTTCAAAATTTCAGTTACTACTGCTTCAGTTTCAGACACTGCAGCATTATCTGTTTCTACTTCTTTTGCAACTTCAGCAGCAGTAACCGTTTCTGCTGCTGGTTCTGTTTCTGCTTCCTTTGTAAGATCAGCAGCAATAACGGTTTCTGCTGCTGTTTCTGTTTCTGCTTCCTTTGTAATATCTGCAGCCTCCTCAGTCTCCCCCTCAATCTTATACTCATACTCCCCCTCAATGTTTGCATTCTCCATGTTTAGATCAGAGTCTGACTCCCCCTTTTTGGAAGCATCAGAGGTTGTTCCTCTCCTTCTCAAAACATACTGAGCTTTCTTCCTTCTTTGTAGCAGTTTGGTGATCAGCTTTTTATTCTTTTCTATTTTGGTGTTTTGATGAAGAACCACCTTCTTAAGCTCATCAATTTCCTTCTGCTGATCCATGACCTCAATGTTGATATTTGCAATAGTTTCCATCAATTCCTCGTACGTATATCTATCCTCACCCTGTTTAGGAGTTTTTACCTCCCTTAAAGGATCATTGGAAGTTTTAGCAGGTGTGTCTTGCCTAGCAAAAGCACTACCTACCCCCTTGGTTTCTTGGCACCTGGGACCTCTGGATGATTTCTCACCCTGAGTTGCCGTGAGGAAGGTCTTAGTTATTTTACCACTGGCCTTCTCTTTGCTAGCAGAAGTAGTGGCAGCCTTGTGACTCACATGCTCAACCTTCTCCTTAGTGAGCACCTTCTTGGGGTTGGGAGACACCCCTGTGGTTTCCCTTTCGATATTCTCCATTGGAGAATGCTCCAACAGAGGGCTTAAAGGCTTCGGGCTCTTAGGAGATACAGCAAGGGAAGGAACCTTGTGTACCTTTCTTCTTTCAAACTTTTTGGTTATTTTGGGAGTGGGTCGTTCAAGAATGGACTGAGGGATGTCTTTTGTGATGGAAGGTTGGGTTTGGTCATCAGTGGGTGTGTCTAATGAGGGCCTTGACCCTGATGCCATACCTTCAATTGTGTGGGACACAACCATCATTGTAGAGAACAATGGTGTGTCAACTCCTTCCGAGTCCCTAGGAAGTCTCCTCATATTTGAGAAAACCTTCCCTTTAGGGGGTTTTGGTACATATACCTCATCAAATAGAGGTATATCCGTCAATTCCTGAGTTATCACTTCTTGAACAAACCTTGGATACATATAAAACCGCTTTTTGGATTCCAGGTTTGATATAAGATCATTGAAGAGCATTGCTGAAAAATTGAACTTTCTGGCAGTGGCTAAGCAGACCAAGGCATAAGCAATGGTACTGCTAAACTCACTCCATCCAGTTGTTTTCTTTGAAATACAGTGCATAAGAGTATGAACAAGAAATCGCCATTGAGTAAAAAACTTTGACTTGTAGAATTTAAAAACTCCAATGGGACCTTCATACCCCATTCTTTGTAAAGTTGAGTATAGTTCTTCATTGGAAATAGAAGTTATACCTGAGGCGTCATCCAATCGAAGAGTGATGCGAATGAGTTCTTCTGAAACTTTCAAGGGTTTGTCACATACCCTTGTTTGGATGACTTTCTGCCCATCTTCGGATTCCACGGTGGCATTGGCCCAGAATTGCGTCTGATGCTCGATGTAGATAGTCGGATTCACCGTTAGGGCATAAGAAATATGAGTGGACTTGAGAAAATCCACAATGTCGTGAAATCCTGCGGCCTGCTTCGGCTTCTGAAGCATCGCAATCTCATTATGCTCGTTGACAAACTCCATAATCGTTGTTCTTTCTGAGGCTTTGGATAGAAAACACAAAGATTCTAGGGAGAAAAGGGTTAGAGCGAGAGAGAGAAGTTGAATGCAAAGAGACGTTATGAGCTTTGGCGGGCTAAAAGAGTATTTATAGCAGTAGTAGCCCTAATTTTCTATAAAGGCAGTATTAACGACTTAGCAGTATTAACGACTGAGCAGTATTAACTGCAAGGCAGTATTAACTACACAGCAGTATTAATTACACAAGCAGTATTAACTACTTAAGCAGTATTAATTACAAAGCAGTATTAACTACAAAGCAGTATTAACTACAAAGCAGTATTAACTACTGAGCAGTATTAACTGTAAAGCAGTATTAACTACTAAGCAGTATTAACTACTGAGCAGTATGAACAGCAAAGCAGTATTAACTACTGAGCAGTATTAACTGCAAAGCAGTATTAACTACTGAGCAGTATTAACTACTCATTGGCAGTAGAAAATATGTACTAGCAGTATAAACTCTGCACTGGCAGTAGTAACTCTGCACTAGCAGTAGTAACTCTGCACTAGCAGTAGTAACTATACTTGCACTTTGCAGCACTTGTCAAATCCTCAAATGTCATCTTACCTTTTGACACATTACTTTTACCACTTATCTTACCTCCTGCAGGATTATTCCCAAAAGCAACATGTCCTCCATCAATTCTTTTGAAATTCTTGAGGCAGGACATGTTACCTGTCATGTGCCAGGAGCAACCACTATCAACATGCCAGATGCTCTTTCCCTTGAGCTGTTGGTTGCCCTGCACATCTGATAAATCAATTAGTTTTTATTGGGAACCCAAGGCGAAGTGGTCTTGGGTCTCCCTTGCTCATCAAAGTACTTGCATTGGGTTTTGATGAGATTTTCAAATTTAGGTACTGCAGAATTGGAGTACTTTGTCAATATAATTGGTCTAGCAGCACAAACACTAGAAGCAGTATTAACCTTAGAAGAAGTACTAACAGAGTTAGCAGCACTAACTGAGTTAGCAGCACTAACTGAGTTAGCAGCACTAACTGAGTTAGCATCACTAACTGAGTTAGCAGCACTAACTGAGTTAGCAGCACTAACAGAGTTAGCAGCACTAACAGAGTTAGCAGCACTAACAGAGTTAGCAGCACTAACTGAGTTAGCAGCACTAACTGAGTTAGCAGCACTAACAGAGTTAGCAGCACTAACAGAGTTAGCAGCACTAACTGAGTTAGCAGCCCCAACTGAGTTAGCAGCACTAACTGATTTAGCAACACTAACACTGCTAGCAGCAGTATTGGCAGTAGTATTGCTTCTAGCAGCACTAACCTTGTTAGCAGTATTGCTTCTAGCAGCACTATCCTTTTCAGCAGTACTATCTGAGGTATTAGTGCTTTTGGAGACCCACATATTGACACATTCCTTTTCAGTCTTTTTCCTCATGCGGCTTTTGGATTTAGCTTGTTTCTTAGCCACATGGTTCCTTGCAGGCTTCCTATAACCATTGGATTTATAAAAAGGTCTTTGAAAATTTATCCTTTGGTTAATAGGATTGAAATAACAGTGTTTGGCAAGGTGATTCAATCTGCCACCGATGAAACATGGTTTTGGTCTGTTAATCCTTTGCAGATCAACTCCTTGCTTTTGTGCCCACTGGTTATTCCAATTTCTTTGATTTCCCCTCCTTTTATCATGTTTTTGGGGCTTATTCTCTTGAGATTTCTTGCAAGAACAATGTTCACATGTTTTAGAGTTCACAACAGTGGTCTGTGTATAATGAACTCCCTTTCCCTTGTCAGTCCTTTTCATCTCATTGTTCTTAACACATGGACTTTCACATTCCTCATCAGATCCTTCTTTTTCAGTCTTCTCCTCAACAACTACTTTATCTACTGGATCTACTTCAGTGGCTTCTTTAGGTAAGTCCTTCCTAACCATAGTTTCTAACAGATCTGACCTAGGAGGGATGTATGTGTTGTTGTAGGGTGGAGGTGTGGCATTGTACCCTAGTCCTGTTTTCATCTTACTGTGGACTTGAGCATTTATTATGGTGTCCATAGCTTTAGAAGCTTTTGAAAACTTTTCAACATCAAGTTTAACTTTCTCAAGCTCTCCTTTTAGTTTCTCACACTCTTCCCTAGACTCTTTTAGTTGGAACTCCAGACCACCCTTTTCCCACTTCCAGTAGTTTGTATCATATGAGTGTTGAAGTTCATTGGCTTGAAAAGCCTTAATTTGTTCTTCAAACCTCTCAACAATCAACACATAGTCTCTTCTATCCTTTTCTAGTCTCTTAAGGTCATCACACATTCCCTGATTGTGATCTCTATACCTTTTAACAGTGTCTATACAAGCTTGAGAACAGAGATTAGATTTTACCTCAGTGGGAATATCTGAAACTTCAGCCATAAGAGCTTGATTTTGAATGGCCTCTTCTGCTTGATCACTCCAATCAAAAGTACTGTTTGATTCAAAAGAATTGTCCATAATAATTGTAGAATTCTAAGAAACACAAGCTCTGATACCACTTGTCAGGATCGAATCTTAACAAGATTAACAATACTTAGAATTCAAAATTAAAGAATCTGCGGAATAGAACTTTAATTCCCACAATCAAAGAACAATATATCAGAAAATACACAGTTGTTTGTATTCACTGTTTCGACTCACAAGATTAACAACCAAACCTCAATCTCGTTGAACAAGCTCAACAAGACGACTTCTACTTCTCTAGAAATAGGGTTCTTAAACCTTGAGGTTAATTCTCTCTAAAACACAATCGAATTCTAATTGTATTTCGTATATCGTATTATTTTCGTCTTCTTAATAGCTATCTATAACAAAATATATATACTGAATAATTACAAGATAACTATCAAAATAAGATTGATCTTCAGAATATTCTTTTAAGTATATCTTCAATCATTCCATCTTTATCTCCTTCAATCTCGCATTCCATGTTCTGATCCCAAGCAGTATTAACTTCATTCTTTTCAAGCAGTACTAATAATCTTCCAGCAGTAGTAATCTTCGATATGCCCAAGCAGTACTAACAGTTTTCGTAAGACACCAGCAGTACTAACTTTTGTTCAGCAGTATTAACCATGTACCAGCAGTAGTAACTTGTCTAGCAGTACTAATCATGTTCTTGCAGCATTAATGACTCAGCATTACTAACCTTGAACTAGCAGTAGTATCTTTGTTCTGGCAGCACTAACATTGATCTGGCAGTAGTAATGTTGTTCTGGCAGTACTAACCATACTTAGCATATCTTCAGTTCCCAACACCCCTTAACATATTCCATATACACAAATATGATACTCGGTAAGTAAATCAAATATATACACATGGATTTGCCTTAATCGATCCATTCTTAGTTGGCTCCTAAATTCAATATCAAGAAATATGTTTCACCACATTGTAAACTGCCACACTTCCCTCGGTGTTTGAAGGACGAGGAGTAAAACCTGGAGTACGTGTGCTCATGAAGTGAACAAATGCAGTTTTGGATTAAACAAATAAATAGATCAATTGGTGAAGATGAAAACCCTTAAAAGATCTAAAACTGGTGGGTAGTTGAGTCCATCGGTCCTCTATAAGGATCTCCAATAACAGACATTTGCTTTACAAGGCTGGATATATGTCAAAGAAAGAAATGCAAGATTTACAAATACAAGTAAATAACGTGACCGAAATGTACACACTAGCAATGTGAAACGATTACACATGGTGTTCTTTGCTTATGAGAGAGATCGACGGTAACGGAAAAATTTGACGTATGGATTCAGAATTCGCTCTTCATCAAGTGCGCCAAGTAGCTTGTAGTAAGCGACGACGGGTAAATGCTAGCTTGGAAGAAAGCCATACGAATAACATCTCCATATAAAATATAAGTAGGGACGAAAGTAACATTTTAGCTTTTTTGAGTTCATTTCAATCATATAAATCTTTTCAAGTGACACCATTTTTGGGGATATGATGCCCTTTGCATGGGATGCAATATTTGAAAGCTGAGCATACGCCTCATGGCAATATCTAGTGATGCTAGCTTTTTCTAATGTACAAGGTGAAATTAAAATACATTGCTCGGGTAGTTTAAGCTAATAACGAAGGATTTTGTTATGGCATTTATTATTTCTATTTTTTGAATGTGACCGATGCTTAAAAGATGGTTTGTGTGCCAGGCTCTTGTATTGAATAGGTGAGATTATTGGACTTTTACTATGATGCATACACGATATTGTTTAATTATATTGGCGTCAAAAAAGGTGATGCATATTGTTTTATCGTTCACATATCCTATTAAGGAAAAAAAGATCTCTTGTTACCTGTTTCCTATTACTTCGATGTTTCTCCAATAAGACGTGAACATATCATCTAGCTTTATCTTTCTTCCACTGTTATTTAATTTTATATGTGTCCCCTTATATCTATATTACCACCTCCTTACCTCCTACAGTAATATATTGGCTATATCTTTACACATGTCAAATGTGGTTGTAGGAATAGGTAAGGGAACAGAAAAGGGGTAGCATATGATTTTTCTTCCTTAACTAACCCTTTTTGTTTTTGTGTTCTTTTTGACATGGGTGGTTGAATAATTTATCAATCTTGTCCCACCTCCCTTATATTTTTTTGTTAATCATGCATGACTACGTCAGCATGTGCACAACTCGACTAATCTGAGGGAGCTTCACACAGTTATGAAAATCCTGAGGGCTTTAGAGACACTCGATACAGTACCTTTGGGAGGAGTCGCAAAGGCCCAGGCCCTAAACCTCTATGATCTTTTTACCTATTTTGTGGGGCAAAAAATTGCATTTTTGTCCTAACTAATAATCCCATTTGTGTATAATCACACAACCATCAACATTTATACTTAGGACTCTTAATCTTTGGTGGTCCAACATCCCACACATAAGTCAAAATAGGCTAAGCTCTTATCCTATATTATTCACCTTTGAGACAAGACTTTAACTCCCATGTTAATCTCATTCTTCTAACCATCAAACAAACTTGTAATTCCTACATGGAGCATGGTTTGAGGAGGGTAACATGTATGACATTTTGTGATCCCACACTGATAAGTAATAAGAGTAAATACACAAGATATATGAATCAAAGAAGTACACCTCTATATATGAAAGATGAACTTGCAGCTTACAACTTCACAGAAGGTTGAGAGGTTTACAAAGTGGAAGGAGGCTGCGAAGATAGAGGCGTGTGTATTTCGTGTATCTCTGACCTAAAAATACAGATAGTATACTATATATACTATTCAAAGTTTGACAACATGTCACATTAGGTCCCTCAACAATAATACTACATGGTACAAGATAATGTAACATTAACAATCTCCCCCTTTGTACCAATGTAGAGCCATAAGCTTTAGACATTCATTGGAACCACTTGTGTCTTCCGAAGCCCGAAAATCAACTCGAATCTTCTTAGTGCGTTCCGGTAGTCTACTCGATATTTGACGGCATCCATTACTTCCTTTATCAACGCCTTTTGTTTCTTTGACAGCTTCTCTTCTCCTTTAGCATCCAATCGTAATCTGCTCACTAGATGAATCTGAATCATCCTGAAAGTTCCGTCGCTGAATTTATTTGCATCAGTGACTCTCATGAATTTCTTTTCTGAGGCTGAGTCAATGAACACAACTCCAAGATCTGGTTTGCTCAGCACGGTGTAAGCTTGAACACTCTGAATATCTGCCAGATCTAGATTCGGAGGTCTGATGTTGACTCGTTCTTGACGCGCTTCCAAGGCCATTTGAAAATCCTTAAGAAATGAAAACTTCAGGATGTTCTTCATGTACCTCTTCAGACTTTGATAATCATCTGACCATTCTCCCTTCTTTTTAGGATCTTGAGACAGGATTTCATACAAGTTGCAAACGTCATTGAGCTGTAGTTTCTGAAAATCTGCCTCATTAAAGACTAGTTCTGAATCATCTGATCTCTGAACGGTAAACACTGGGTACCAAACCTTTGAATGCTTTCGCGATTCTATCTTCAGTACTCTTCTGATCTGTTTGTCAGACTTTATTGCATTGGCGTTCAGAGATTCATATCTCATGAAATAGAGATATTCAGTTCTGTGCTTTTCTGGCCAGTCTTCAATCCCGTAGACTTTTTCCCAAGTGATTGGCTGCATGACCCTTACAAACATATTGCTTCGTAAGATTTCCTGAAAGGGAGTCATAATTCTGACTCGTAGGCCAGTCGCCACAAATCCTGGTTCATTCTGGATAATGTCTTGGAGAAGTCTGATTTCTGCTTGAAGCGTTGGATCTCTGAGATGTTCAGCAGGTTGTAGGTTGATAACGATCGGAGCTTGCGGTTGAATTACTTGAGTTTGAGCTGGAGTTTCTGAAGTATCTGCTTGTTGAATAGAAGATCATGGAGCTTCAGTCTCTGAATCTAGAGCAGCCATCATAGTGTCAGAAGAATCAAACACATTTGTAATTTCTTGTTTGATCTGCACCGTTGTTCGTTCGGGCTCTTCATCTGAATCTATGATTATAAAGTCTGTCGTCCATTCATCTTCTATTCTATTGTCACTAGCCGAAGGCTTTTCAACCCCAGCTATGACATCAGCTAGAATATCGAGATTCTCTGAGTCAGTGGCTCCTTTACTTGTATCCTCGGACGCTTTACCGGATGTTGTCTCAGTTTCTTTCTCTACTGCAGTGCTCTCAGAAGCAGCAACTGTACTTGTTCCAACACCTGTACCTGTACTTGTACTCTCCCCCTCATGATGATCTGGATCATCCTGATCATCATGTCTTCTTTTCTGAGCGGTTTCAGCTTGAACACCACAAGCCAGTTCGACTACTTCGACCCTTTTGACAATCGAATGAAAGCCAGCCAAAAAGGAATCTGCCATGTTGGAGATTGAGTTATTTAGCTGCTCAAATTGGGGAACAAGCAGTGGATTGGTGGTTGATGAAGCTTGAGGCGGTGGTGGAGGTGGAGGTGCGGTTTGTTGACGAAGCAAGCTAATAAGATCGACATCCTCGCCTGGTCTTGGATCGTGTTTGGCAAGAAGTCGTGCAAGCAGCTCTGACTTGAGTAGATCTTCAGGAGCAAGATTTAACGGGATCGATGTTGGATCTTGTTCAACGGGTTCTGCTCTAGTCGGTTGAGGTTCAGATGTAGATGATTCAGCCGGTCCTTTACCTTTCACCGCTCTGATTACATCATCACGTAATTTCTGAAACTCTGCTTTCATTTTATCAGTATGAGCCTGATATGTGTTGTCGATTGATCTGACGAAATGCTTTAGTAGAGTAAGTGGCACGAATCTATTCGGAGGAGGGCCAACCAAACTAAACGCTCGTTCTAGATCAGCATTTATGGGACTATCACCCAGACCACTTAGGTTACTGGTTGAAGTAGCGGTTGAAGCAACCGTACTGCCTGTGTTCAAAGCTGGCATAGTGTTAGCAATGACAGGACTTCCACCCGATCCTCGTGACGCACCAACAAAGGGTGGCACTCTGGGTGTTCCGGTTGGGGCACGAAAGCTCCCAACATGGTGTTGTTCAAATAGCGGTGACCTAGGAAAAGAAGTTGTTCCAAAAGGCGCTAGACTCGATGTGCTCTGAAATGAAGTCGGTGGCCGGGGCAGGGGCCTACCTGTTTCAATACCAGCGAACACCGAATGTGTTGCCGATAGACTTTGTGCATATTCCCCTGTGCTGAATGAAACACCGACATGTTGAGAGACCGATGAGTGGCTTGGTGGGGGTGTGCACTGCATGGTTGGGCGGACCATGGCTGTTTCAATGCTCAACGGCGACGAACGCACGTTGGCAGAAGATGTGGTTGCCCGGCTTGGATCAGTTTGGGAAGAGTCGGTAGTTATAACTTTTTCCGACTCTTTCACAATTTCGCTCATTTCTTTTCTCCCTCTTACCTCACTACTAAACACGTTTTCTTCATCTACGTCTACTTCTTCTTGTATAAGTGTATTACCAACAGCAGCAACTATATAAGTAACCATAGGTTCTGGTTGACTAGATGAACCTGCACCAGGTGTTTCAACGCGAGGCCTTTTTCTTGTTTGCCTTGGTAACAAGTTTGCTTCTTGATCTGAGTCATATTCATAATCACCAAAAGCAACAAGAGGACTGAATGGTTCTGTTCTTTGGCTTGAAGAAGATGTTGCTTGACCGCCAGAGCGTGAAGATGTAGCACGACCAGTACTTCGAGTCCTACCCCCACTCTCTTTCTTGTTGTTCTTCTCACCACTCGTTGTTCAGGAACCTCTTGTTCCTGAACCCCCTCGACAATAGGACCCTCACCACCTACTGGGTTTGCATCTTGGGCAGGTCCAGCCGGATTTGGCTGGTCCATTAATGCGTTTTGCTCCCTATACTGAATCACTACCCAACTATCTTGGTCAGCATAATTTAGTACCTCTGGTCGAATAACGGCGGTATGCACGAATGGTTCATGTGCTGGCGGTACAAGGCGGTGCATCCAGCTTGCTGGTCCTCGCTCAGCTTCCTCTCTTCTTGGGAATTCCGGTCGGTCTTGCATAGCCTGATGAATCAGGATTTGGAAGAACCGTTGAAATGGCACAAAGTTGCGTCTCATTTTGTGTTTGAGCTGATCTGCAACAATTTCCACCATTTCATTCCAGATAAGGACAGCATAGTCTATATTGCGGTTGAAGGCGAATGCATGAAACATCTTTAGGATCGCTAGATTCGTCTTATCTAGGCCAGTATGCTTAGATGTCATGCAGCGATTGAGGATTGAGCATAGGGTGTACCACACCGGCGGTAGATGTTGTCTTCTGAATTGTGATGAACCGGTGAGTACGGGGACTCTTGGATCTTGATATCCAAGGCTGCGGATATCAGTGAATAATTCTTCAGAAACAGCTGGATCTTCGAAGTTGTCGCGTCTTGGAAGTTCGAGAGCACGACGTAAGCCTTGTAGTGTGATCCTTACTTCGAAATGGTCTATATTAGCATTGAATCGTTGTGGTCGAGCCGTAGGATTGAATCGGAGTGTGTGCCAAAATTGTTGTAAATAAATGGCAGGCACTCTCTCGACCCTTGTCAGTGCAGTGCGAATTGGATGACCACGGATGATCTCTAGAATTATCCGGTGAGAGAAGTTGCTTTCAAGATCCAGGTGATGATTATTTTCACGGATTGCTAGAAAGCTGGCCTTTGGCATGATTTCTTCATCCGGGTCAACGACATTGACGGACGGATGTGAAGAGCGTTGCGAGGCGATGATGGTGTTGTCATCGGATGCATATTCAGCAGGTTGTTCAGCCATCTGTAAGGTATTTTAACATGTTAGAACAGATTTAAGCAATTCAAACAGAAAGGTATTTTTCTTGAAAAAAATCCCAAAAACAAAAAAAATTTCACAAGGCCTTGAAACCTCGCAATACAAGATTGCGAGGCTCGCAGTCAATAGATATAGAAGATTGCGAGGCTCGCAAGACCTGGAAGGTTGTGAGGATCGCAGTCTTGAAGAGTATGTGTTGCGAGGGGTTTGAATGTCAGAGGATTGCGAGGTTTATGAACCTCAACAGTAAAACTCATGTGATTTTCCAGATTTTCGAAATTAGCATGTATAGATGTTAAAATTGATACTAGCATGCTCGGTTTTGGTTCGTGAGTAAACCTTAATCATCTAAAACATCTAACAAGCACCAATCGATTGAATTTTAGCATGTAACAGTGACCGACCCTAAAACCCCTTAAACCCTAGATGCAAAATCGATTAAATCAGGAGTTTTAACGGATGAAATGTAATAAGAATCGAGAATACATACCTCTTAATCGAATGTAGTCGATTACACGGAATAGAATCAACAAATAAAACACCTTTGGTCGAATCGCAATGATCAGAATGAGAGAAAAACGAGGGTTTCAAATGGAGAGGTTTTTGAAATAATGACCAAGTCAAAGTTCGCAATGTATAAACCAATTTGAAATCCGTGACACGTGTCACTTCCTGATTTTCCCAAAATTAAAAAAAAACGGATCGCAATACAAAATCCAAAACCTCGCAATATAAGGTTGCGAGGGGATCTTTGGATCGCAATTAACTAATGCGAGGAAATTGCGAGGAATTTTGACACTTTGACATTTTTTTTTTGATCTTTTTCCAAATTTTAGCCCACTGGAAGATGTCCAACTTCCAATTGTTTATTTAAACTAGGTAATATCCAAGACTATTTTTCACTCCCCCTTAAGTGATGCATAAGGGTTTGTAAAAAATACAAGTTAGAAACACTTACCTTGTTATCTTCAAGCAGTAAGTATTTGGAAATACCTTTTACTTACTCTGTCATGTATGCACACTCCCCCTCTTTTTGTGCATACTCCAATTCCTGTACTCTCCCTGAGACTATGAACAAGTCTTTTGCACACATAGATATCATCACAATTGTATCGTTACGATAAAATAAACTTTGAAACACAACAAATACATGAAATTGAAATATCTTATGTTGATAATAGAATGTGATGAAAATATGAGTGTATCAATTTAGATAGATTTATCTAGATTGAAAGATACATATTTCCATCCATTAAATGATCAAATTAGATATTACACTTTCATGTTCAACATGCCAAGCTTGGATATTAAGAAATTAAAGCGTTTTTCATCCAAGGCTTTTGTAAACAAATCGGCAAGTTGATGCTCTGTTGGAACAAAATATAATTCAACCGTACCTTTTCCCACATAGTCTTTTATGAAGTGATACCTGACATCTATGTGTTTGGTCTTTGTGTGCTGAACCGGATTTGCTGTAATGGCAATTGCACTTTTGCTGTCACAGTTGATAGGGATCTTCTCATATCTGAAGCCGTAGTCCTGCAGTTGAGTCCTCATCCACAGAACTTGTGAACAACAACTGGCCGCAGCAACATACTCTGCCTCCGCAGTTGATGTAGAAACACAGTTCTGTTTCCTCGATGACCAACTGACCAACTTTTCCCCTAAAAACTGAACATGACCAGAAGTGCTCTTCCGGTCTAGCAAACTACCTCCATGATCTGCATCTGAGTATGCAGTGAGCTCGAATCCTGATCCCTTTGGGTACCAAAGTCCAAGGTACGGTGTCCCTTTCAAATATCGAAAGATCCTTGTAACAGCACTTCGATGTGATTGTTTTGGTTGTGCCTGAAATCTTGCACATAAACATGTAGAGAACATTATATCTGGACGACTCGCAGTGAGGTACGTTAATGAACCTATCATCCCTCGGTAGTTCTTGACATCGACATCTACACCGTTTGGATCAGGACCAACTTTTGATTGGTGAGCCATAGGTGTACCAATCGCAGTACAGTTTTCCATTTTGTATTTCTTCAAAATGTCAAACACGTATTTTGATTGGTTGATGAAGATACCTGTCGAGAACTGCTTGACTTGTAATCCGAGAAAGAATATGATCTCTCCCATCATACTCATCTGGAATCTGGTCATCATTAAACCCGAAAACCACGTGCATAATCCAGGGTTAGTTGAACCAAAAATAATGTCATCGACGTAAATTTGTACCAAAAGAATATCACCTTCTTGTTCCAGAGTAAAGAGAGTTGTGTCAATTTTACCTTTTCGAAAGCCAGCACCAAGTAAGTAGGTAGATAGGATTTCATACCAGGCGCGAGGGGCTTGCTTCAGACCATAGAGAGCTTTGTCAAGTATGTAGACATGATCTGGATAATCTGTGTCCACAAAACCCTCTGGTTGAGAAACGTATACTTCTTCTTTCAAAACGCCGTTCAAGAATGCTGTCTTCACGTCCATTTGATAAACAGTGAAGTTTCTGTAGGCAGCGTATGAAAGAAATATCCGTATTGCTTCTAAGCGAGCAACCGGTGCGTATGTCTCATCATAGTCTATTCCCTCCTGTTGCCTGTACCCTTTCGCTACAAGGCGTGCTTTGTTCCTTATCACAATCCCTTCACTGTCTTTCTTGTTCTTCAGGATCCATTTTGTACCAATGACCGTTTTACCCTTTGGTCTAGGAACAAGTCTCCATACTTTTAGAGCTTCAAATGAGTTCAGCTCATCTTGCATGGAAATTATCCAATCTGGATCTTCTAAGGCATGTTGAACAGATGTAGGTTCAACTTGACTAAGAAAGAGCGCAAATAGGACCTCGTTTGCCGTTGCCGATCTTGTTTTGACTGGTTCGTTGACTTGACCAATAACCTGAGTAATGGGGTGACTCTGCGTCCATTTCGTTGAGTGTGGGAGAGATGCAGCACCTACATTTGGATCCACCAACGTAGGGTCTTTATCGAAGTTCAACTGTATTGTCAAGATAGGTTCCGGTGTTTTGACAGGTTCATTGACAGATGTGTCAACAGGAACTGCCTCCGGTTCTGCTTCAGAAGATGACTCTGGTATGTTTGCAGACCCATCATCATTGACATTTGAAGTTGTACCCGACGAAGAAGCACCATGTGTGGATTCACGTTGTCGTCTACTTCTCATGATGATTTCTTGTGTAGAAACCAAATGCCTGTCACTCGAAGATGTTGTCTGAGTCGTTGCATCTGTTGAGGGTGCCGATGAAGGACCCGACAACGAAGCCTGAGCTGGTGTTGCAACCTGACTCCTGTTATTTAAAGATGACGAAGAGTTATCATTATTAAAGTAGTCATCATAAAAGTATTCAAACAATAAATCAAGATCACTGGGCTTTGAGTTAGAAGTGGAAGCTTGATTCTTGTTTGATGTCCTAGTCACCATCGGACGTATTTGTCCGGATGCTAGGATCCCTGATATTGCGGGTTCTGTACTGTTATGGACAGAAGCCATTTCTTCAGATTCGTCGAATTTGACATTGACACTTTCTTTCACATTCTTTGAAGACTTGAGATAGATCCTGTAAGCCTTTGATGTGAGCGAGTATCCGATAAAGAAGCCCTCCAGACCTTTAGGACTGAATTTGTTCAATTTGTCCTTATCGTTCAGCACAACGCACCTGCAACCAAACACACGAAAGTAGTGTATTACAGGTTTTCTATTATTCATTAATTCATATGGTGTTTTGCCAAACCGTCGATGTATAATGGAACGGTTTTGTGTGTAGCATGCCGTTGCAACAGCTTCAGCCCACAGATATAGAGGTAGATCAGAATAAGACAGCATCGTTCTTGCCGCTTCAACGAGTGTTCGGTTTCGTCTTTCAACTACACCATTCTGCTGAGGTGTTCTGGCCGCAGAATGTTGATGTGAAATTCCTAATGACTGAAAGAAGTCATCAAGAGTTCTGTTTTTGAATTCTGTCCCGTTGTCTGATCTGATATTCTGAACTGATAGTTGTAGATTCACTTGAATCTGTTTGATTAACGAGATGATCAAGTCTGGAGTTTGTCTTTTGAACGAAGAAACTTGACCCATGTATATCTTGAGAAATCATCAACAACAACTAACACATATCGTTTGGCATTGATACTCTGAGTCTTCATCGGACCACAGAGATCCATATGAAGAATTTCTAGTGCTTTGCTTGTGCTGGGTTCCGACTTTGGTGGGTGAGGAGCATGCTTTATCTTCCCTGTTTCACATGCAGTACAGAAGTTGTCTTTCTCAAACTTCAGTTCTGGAAGACCAGTAACTAAATCACCTGTCTGCAGCTTTTGAATGTATCCAAAGTTGAGGTGAGATAGTCTTCGGTGCCATAACCAGCTTTTGTCAAACGACGCCTTTGACATCAGACACACATTCATCTTGGGGTTTAGCTTGGATAGGTCAATGGTGTAAAGATTTGAATTGCGCGACCCAACTAGAAGTTCATTTCCGTCATCGGTTAGAACTGCACACCGAGTCTTCTTGAAATGTACTTCTAGGTCTTTGTCACAGAATTGACCTATACTAAACAGGTTGTGTCCCAATCCTTCAACATAGTTAACCTTGGTTATTTTGACCTTGTCTGTTACTATGTCTCCATAACCTAAGATAGGAGAGTACTGATCATTTCCAAATTTGACTCTCCCTCCATCTCTTTCTACAAAGTTGCTCAAGAGTTCCTTTCTTCCAGTCATGTGCTTTGAGCAACCAGAATCCAAGTACCACACATGACGGAGCTGCAAAAAGGAATTTAAACAGTTTTAGGTACCCATTGCCAATTGGGTCCTTTTGGGTTAGGAGTCTTTGTAGTTCTAGGTAGCCATTTCAAATTGGCAATGCTATTTCTATTTCCATTGTTAGAGTAATTAGGTGTATACAACCAACAGTTATAGTCAGATTTGCCAATAAAATCATCCACACCACATGAAGCACAACAGATTTTATCATGAGACAAGTTAATCAGTTGTTGCATTGTATAAATCTTGCAAGGTGTTACAAGTTTTCTATAGTCAATAGCATGATTAATTACATTCAAAACCAACTTGTCCTTCTTGAAATTTAAAACATTTAAAGGAACTTTGGATGATTTGATCTTTGTCACTTCTTGTGTGGATGCTTTTATCTTCCACTCAAGTTTCTTGTTTGTTCTTAAATTACGATCTGAAACATCAGACAAAGAAGAGTTGTGAGATTTTGAATATAGAGTTTGAGTAGATTTAGCATGCTTCTTCTGTTTTGGTTTTCTTTTCTTTTTCTGAAATGATTGTTTTGATTTAGATTTAGAATAGTAATCATTGACAAAAAATTTCTCTGAAGACTTGGAAGATTCCCCTTCCAAAATGATCTTTTTAGGTTCCTCTTCTTTTATCAAAAAATCAGTGTGATCTGGAAGTTTTGCACTGAATTCAAATAGAACAGGCAATTCATTTTCAACTTTGCCTTTGCCTTTACCAACATCCATATTATCAATATCAGAATCACTTTCTGATGAAGCATAAAAGAAACCATAAGACTTAGGATAATGAAATTCATTAAATTCTGATGAAGCATGTTTAACAGATTTTTCCTTTAAATTCCAAAAATCATAACCATGAGATGTTGGTTTACTAAGAAAATCATCTATTTCTTTTTCTTGGTCATCTATTTTACAACCCTTCAAAACAGTTGTTCCCATGAAAGCTTTGCATGAAGAAAGATCTGAATCAGAAGAATGTGTTACGTTTGAAACCTTTTCATCAGATATTTCCTCAATTTTTCTTTTCATATCAATTAAGTTTTCTAAAAGAACTATGATCACAACTTCCTTTTCAATCTCAAAAACAAGTCTGTCGACATCTCAAAACAGATTTATCAGATTTATCAGATTTTTCCTTCCAAAACAGATTTATCAGATGTTTCCTTCCAAAACAGATTTTTCAGGATTATCCTTTTGAGTATTTTCTTTTTCCTCTGGTTCTTTAACAATATAACTCTCAAAATAATCATTTGGTAAGGTTTTTTCATTATCTAATGCCTTGGCATTCTCTGGACCATACCAAAAAGGAAGTTGCATTCTAACAGTGATTTTTCTTTTTGTTTCTTCCTCAGCCTTTTGTTCTTCCTCATGAAGTTGTTTGATTTGATAGCAAGGATGTGTAACAGGCATAAACCATTCAAATTCATACTGAGTGGGAGTTTTAGTTATGGCATTCCTTAGGTACTGAGGATTGTCATATCCAATACCCCACTTTGCGTTATAGTATCTGAATTTGTTTGGCTTATTCATTTGAATTGTTTGTTCTGTTTGACCTGCTTTGTACAGTTTATTTTCCAGATCTTTGATATTTACACTCAGCTCTTCATTTCTTTCTTTATAAGCATGTAAAAGACTTTCAAACTCGCTATTCTTTATTTCTGAACTCATTAATTTTTCCGATAGTTCAGATACTCTATCTTGAAAGTACGCATGACCAATATCGAATTCAGTCTTTTTCTTTTTCAATTCAGTAATTTGACTGTCTTGTTCTATTAGTATTTCCTTTTGAGTTGAAATTATTTCATTAGCAATGTTCTCATCAGCTTTTAATTCTTCTAACCTTTGTGTTAAGCATGCTTGTTTAGAAATAAATTGATTATAGAAATCGAAATATACCTGTTCTGAAGTAGACTCTGCTCCTTCATCATCGGCTTCTTTGGTCATGAAGCACATCTTTGTTTGAGCAGTAGTCTCATTATTAGCTTCATCATCAGAATGATCAAGCCAGTAATCCTCTTCTACCTTTAGTGCAATACCCGATTGCTTCTTTTCAGCAAGCAACAACTTGTATTTGTAGTAATTGGTATCTTTCACTATCTGCTTCCAGCACTCCTTCGCGAAATGACCAGGTTTCCCACAGTTGTAACAAGTCTGTGGTTCTTCCTTTTTCTCAAAAATCTTTTTCTCCTCTGGCCTCTTGTAATCATTTGGCCGTCTATACTCAGTAGGCCTTTTGTACTCTTCCGGCCTCCTGTATTCTGCTCTTTTGCTTGATTCAACATGCGCCCTATGCTCAAAGTTCTTTGAGCCCGACGCATACCTCTGATTATTAGAACCAGGACTTTTCCCAAATTTTCTCTGAAAAGAACTGGTAAGCAGAGCCAGAGAATCCTTCATTCTCTCTATTTCTTCTATCCCACTTGCTTCCTCCATTTCTCCTTCAGACTGGTTCTCCTCATCCTGGGAGTATCCTCTGCTTGAAATCAACGCAAGTGGATCTTGCTCTTCATCCTTCATCCCTCTTTTATCTTCATTCTTCACTTTCCTATTCTTCTTTACTTTCTTCGCTTCAGCATCATCTTCATCCTGCTTCAACGTTTCAAACATCTGTTGTAGAGGTAATTCTGATAGCTTAGCATTCTGCTTCATTCGGTGAGCGTACTTCTTCCATTCTGGTTGAAGAACGGTCAGGAATTTTACGTTGTGCTCAATAACCTTCCTCTCTATTTTGAATCTGCTTAGCTCATTCAATATTGTGGTGAAACGTACATAAGCAGAGTCAAGAGTCTCTCCTTCTTTCTGTTTGAAGCATTCGTATGAGTTGATGATGGTTGAGATTTTCATTTGATTCTCTACTTCAGATCCTTGAAATAACTTTATCAGTTCATCAAACATGGCTTTACCAGATTGATTTTTGCTGTCTACCCTCCGATAGACATTATCGGTCAAGGCCTGAATAATTAGAGATTTCGCCATTTTATCTCCTTGGTACAATATCTTCTGTTCAACAGAGTAGTGAATCGGTAGAACAGTAACAATATCTGGAATTGGATCACCATCAATAGCAATCCCTCTTCTTGTTATAGGCTTCATTGGTCCATTATCTAGAGAATTGATAATGAATTCTCCGTTCTCTTGTCTATCTACCCAGTCTAGGAATCTGTCTTTCCAAATTTTGAATTCTGATGTAAAGAGAACCGGAGGTTTGTCTTTGGAACCAATGGATAGCACATCTCTTGTAGTCATTTAATTACTTGTCTGATCGTTTTATCTCTTGTTCAGTAGCTTTCTTTTTCAACAATCTCTTTCTGTCTCTGCCTTTGTATGGGTTGCGAGGCTACTGTTTGCGATGCAACAAAAAGTCTCAACAATCTGTTAGGAGGCAAACAAAGTATCGCAATGAAATAGGATCGTAGTGAACAATTGCGATGGAAACTAAGTCTCACAGTCAACAATTGCGAGGCAAACACCAAACCAACAAATCGCAATAAAAGATTGCGAGGCAAGAAACAGATCGCAATTGAAAATTGCGAGGATCGCAGTCCGAAGATCCTGAAAGTTGCGAAGCTCGCAGTCCAGAATTTTAGAAAGTTGCGAGGGATTTGAATCTTGCGAGGGATATGATGATTTTTAAGCAGATGTTCAAATGAACTAAAAAATGCTTGAAATTTTGAACGAGTGTTCCTGGGTAATTTCTGGGCACTTTTATAACCTTGTGTTTTGTCTAAAAACCAACCTAACCTTGATTTGATGAGCAAAACAGTGAGTTTTACTCTAAACAGAGACTTCAAAAAGATGCACGTATTGATTTAATTTCCTGGTGATATGCGGAATTAAATACACAGGAAATTTCTATTTTCACTTCTTGATCGATTCCAACCACTAGAAGAACTCCAGAGACCAAAATCAACCAAAAAAATTGAACTTTAAGAATACAGTTACGTACAACTTTTAAGAACAAATCTGAACAAAATGATATTAAGCTCTGATACCAATTGTGATCCCACACTAACAAGTAATAAGAGTAAATACACAAGATATATGAATCAAAGAAGTACACCTCTATATATGAAAGATGAACTTGCAGCTTACAACTTCACAGAAGGTTGAGAGGTTTACAAAGTGGAAGGAGGCTGCGAAGATAGAGGCGTGTGTATTTCGTGTATCTCTGACCTAAAAATACAGATAGTATACTATATATACTATTCAAAGTTTGACAACATGTCACATTAGGTCCCTCAACAATAATACTACATGGTACAAGATAATGTAACATTAACACATTTCCTTACCGTCAGGAGTACATAGATTATTTCTGATTGCAAGAAAGTGAGACTAAGGACTCGTGTACCAAAAACTAACCGGATAAACGTTTATATGGTAAGAGTCACCACTCTCACTTGCCTTATAGGTAAGATTCTCGGGCATCAAAATGGTATAGTAAGGTTGTTGATAAGTGTCTCTTACTCAGTAACCGCTATCTAGGTAATAGTTACCATTGTTACCTGGTAATATTCTTGGTCTTTGACATGTTCTCTTTGTAATGAAAATGCCCTAATAAGCACTTATCTAGTTAGAATTTGGTAAATGGCCCCTAATAAAGACAATAAATAGGTTTTGAAGTGATGATGAAAATAAACTTTCATAGGAAAGTAGTTCTCTTTGTAATGTCCTACATTTTTCTACTTTTGTCATGAAAATTGTTTTCAAAGCTTTTGGTAAACTAAACATTTTGGTGTCAATAGTAGTAGGTTTAAGGGAAAGAACGAAGATCACATTGTTGTGTTATTTTCAAATAAAAATATCTTATGAAAATATTATGGTCCCCAATTTGGTACCAATTGTTAGACAACATTTAGGAATGTTGTATAAATAATTCTATTTGAAATAGTTATATGTTTGAAAATATATTTCATTAACACAAGTACAATTATGAAAAATAAAAATAAAGAGTAAGGTAGACCAACATGGTCATATGGGCATATGTTGGTGAATCTGGGTTTTGTGGTTTGTGATAACTTGGATAATCTCGTCGATCATGAATGGAAATCACTTTTCAAATACTACATTTCGACCTTATAAATGCCTTAGTTTGACACGAAATTACTATTGGGATAAAATTCATAAAAAAATTACACGTTTTAAGACACCAAATCGTGTATTTGTATTCACCAGATCAACAATTTATGTATTCATAAGAAAGATTGACAGTTACGAGTGAGTGGGCGGTTTACACATAACTAAACAACAATTAAGACTGCTTAAGGATAAGATTGAATGACCGCTACAACTTCAGAGACTTTGAGACAGAAGCACCAAGATCAGAAAACCCATGTTCAGAAGGACTAAACAAAGAGGCTAGCTCAAACCACAAAGGATCTTATCAGAAGACTTAGAAGCTGAGTGGAAGCTCAGGAGCGGCTCTTACACTTGGGAAAATATTCGCCAACTTTCAGAAGAAACTCGAGAAGCCCCTTGGACTGTGCAAGGGGAAGCTGCCCCTTGACCCCCACCTTATGACGATCTAAGCTAATAGAGGCAATATTTATGATGTGCATCCCGCACCTTCTAATTCATATTGTGTTAGCCTTATCACCTAGCCGATATCGACTAAATCACAATTCCACCAAATGAGTGATGACCCTAAAATCACCAACAACATGTAGAGCAAGTATGTTCATTAAACATCAATAATAAGATTAAAACAAGTATTGGCATTAAACGCCAAAGGGAAAGTATGAAATATATAAACAAGGTAAGTGAGCCAAAAGACACCCCCCGTGACAGAAGCTCGTACCAATCTACTCCAGACTACCCTATAGGGGCCCTACCCATCTTAAGACTTTGATACATAGCTATGGGTAAGTCTTCAACATGTCCAATTATTGATAATTTTGAGTTAACAAATTAAAATATTGTTTGACTGAAAAAATTACCTTGTTAATAATCATGAAAGATAGTCTTAATTTGAATAGATGGAAGATGTTCTCCAAGTTGCTTTGACTCGAATGAATGTCCTGAAGAAACCTCAATCAAGTTATGTTACAGAAAAATAGTATTCTTGCATTTTTAGTCCCTGATTGAGAAAAAAACATCGATTTATGGACTCGTTTCTTAAAACACTTGAATTGGTACATGCAAGAAATTGATCATTTCAACAGATCCAAGACTTGAATTCATGTCATGTCTTCAATTCCTCTTTGATTTATTTGAAATAAAATAATTCCATTTAAGCATCTCATTGCTTTTGTTAAAAGATTCCATTTTTAATTAGACTATGGCCATTCACTATGACCTAGTGACCTAGTAAGCATATATGACCATTGGTTAAAGCATTCAACTCATAATAAGCGAATTTGTAGGTAGATGTCCTTGAGTAAGAAATTATCTCCTATCTTAGTTGGCATAGATTTGAGTACAAAAGCATCATCATGCGCTCTTCATTCTTCTAGGATTTTGTATGCTTGATGTTGTTATTTGTGCACTTGATTTCTCCATTGAGTAGGGCGTGAAATTTTATTCTTTCAACCTCTATATAAAACAGTTGCAAAATACTTTTGTCTATAAACATGTGTTTCTATGCATCATCATTTTCACCTAAACACTTCAAAATTAGGTTAAGAGTCGAACCCCGTTATCATCAAACTTCAATCAATTATCAACCTTTCAAAGATAATAAATTACTCGAACTTAATGCGAAAGATAGAACTATTTCATCAACCACACTTTAACTCACCAACTCAAATCATACTCGGTTCACAACTAAATACAATCACACTATTTCATAGCTCACGTTTTTAAATACTTTGGTACAATACAAATCCATCATCTTTGACATTCTCTTCAATATTCTAAAATGCAAGTGATTTTATGATGTAATAAAAACCAATGAGGTTATATAATTTGCGTCACCAAAAATTAATCGGGTCATGATGATTTCCTCGTATTCAGGTGTTGATACTAATGTGGTGGTCGATTTTAAACGTATTCTTTTTGAATATATAGGTTGTAAACATTAGTGAACTCTTATGTGTTGATTGTTGTGAATGTTAGACCTTTAGCAAATAATAGTCGAAATATTTTATACACACATGAATTCCAAATATTTTAACTTGTTTTTTTATTTCCTCGATCGCTTGCAAAAAGAAATTAATTTACATCCTTGCAAAAAGAGGACTTAATCAGAGGTCTTCACATGACGATAAATCTAATGCTCTGTTATAACATCATAATGTTTGGAAAAAGAATATTTTAACATAATTATGTTGTATCTGTACGTGTAATCATAAATTACGTGAGCAATAAATCGGATTGCAGAAGTGTGCTCATGTTGAGTCAACATGTGAAGAACTTCCCAAGATTGACATCAATATTATCAACCAACAACATATCCAACATATAGTCAACATCAAGATCATCTAGTTTACTCAACGACGCCAAAATTTTAAAGACAGCGTCATCTTCTTTGGTTACGATTTTCTCCCCTTTGTGGTCTTCTACCTCCTTTATGCATACAAAAACAATAATGAATACTTGTTCAGAAACAACCGATGCCTCAAAGAGAAATCAGTTCTGAAACCAAATGAACCCAGTATATCCCACTTGCAATAAAGAGGTCTGGAAGTAGGATGTATGCAGACCGTGTCTGCTGCTACCCCAAAGAGTATAATTGAACATGTCTACATTAAAACCCCAAATGTGTGGAAGAAAAAAAAAAGGAAATAAGGGTTTTATATCCGTGAAATTTAGTCTATGAATAAATGAATTACATGCAATGTCGATGCATCCTTATAAGTGATGAAGACTGCAACATTTAACGTTTCCTGTGTAAAAGTGTTTTGGAAGCTATGTTGTTATAACGGTCATTTGATATAGCGACTATCACGTTAGTAAAGCGGCGGTATAGCAGACTATATAATAATTAGAAATTTAGAATTATATATGTAAATATAGATACATGTACAACTTGGGTTGGGTTCGGTGAGAAGTGCCAAATTTGGTGAGAAGTGTGAGAAGTTGTCATCAACCGTTGGATGAGAAATGGATGAACATTAGGATGAGATGCACCAACATAAGATGCACCAGATCAATTTCCTGCGCAATTCATTTGGAGTGTATTTGATTAAAAGCACTTCTCCCAAAAAATGACATTTCTGACATGATCTCATGCTTGTACAACTTATGATATTATATTTATGAATAAAAAGATATAGCTTGAACATCAAAACATCAACTTAGATCAAGACTTTGGTTTATCAAAAACTAGTATTGTGCACCACGCGTTGCGCGGTGATGATAAATGTTTTTCAATTTTTAGATATTAAACTAATAAAAACCCATATTTCACTTTATATATATGAAACCACCTCATCATTTCATGTTGTTCTTTTGGTCAAAATGTAGTCAAAGTTATCTCATCCGTTTTTCTCCAACCATCTATTATGACTTCAATTTCACCTAAGTCGCAAATACACGCTACACCATTTACATGAAAAAAATATTACATGGAAATATTACTAAGGAGTTACATTAGAAAATCGTAACCACTAACAATACATATGAATTAAAAAAATACAAATAGATTAATCTAATAAGTTTTTTACATGAATAAAAAATGAGAGGTTTTATCAATTAATGGGAGGTTTTAAAATACAATAATTTTTTTAAAACTATATTTATATAGAGACCTAGTTGAATGAAAAAAATTAGAGATTTTAGATTAAGGGGTTGTTTGTTTACCTCTTAATAGTTTTATTAAGAGGCAACCTCTGAATCGCTAAGAGGTCAATCCTGTTTGGCAAAAAAAAATGCGAGTCTCCTAATGGTTCTAAAACTCTCTGAATGATTTAGTATCTGAAACACCTAAAATCCACAACAATTTTAAACCTTAAAACTTTTCAGAGTTTATCATAATTTCTTCCAAACAATAATGCATAAATGGAGAATTAGTTTTGAAGGTTCACATATACAATTGCACTATCAAGACAACCTACTAATCTAATCCTTAACACTAAGATCAGATTATACGAGTTGTCTAGGCAATTCATCAAAACATCTTCGTATACGCTAACTTCTCCATCAAATCAGCAAAAGTTGGATTCCGCTACCACTCGTCACTCATCCCTTTACAACTTCCCCGAGCTAGTACCTAGTAAGAAAATTTAATTTGAAACGATTAGGCTTACGCCTAGTGAGAACATACAAATTTCAAATCAAAAAATCTTTATAAGCTTTGAAACCAACATTTTAACAAAGCGTATAAATTAACGTGATCCCAACTTTCTTACCGTATACATAACACACTTCGATGACGGGAATCATACCCGATTCCATAAATATGACAACACTAAGTATGTCATAGTATCATATTCAAGAAAGCCACTACGAATCACCACAGATTCTAGTTTATAGCTCATGTCCAAGAAATTACAATTAAGCACCAAGCCTTTTCTCAAAATGCAAGTAGAAAGAACAGATATATCTTGCCTATTCCTAATCTAATGATACAGATCGGAAATAACAATTATACTTTGTCTATTTCATGTTTCCACGTCTCAATTACGAATAGCAATTATACGTTGCCTATTCCATGTTACAATATGAATAGCAATTCTACTTTGCCTATTCACTTCTCAATATGAATAACAATTCTACTTTGTCTATTCCATCATTTCAATATGAATAGCAATTCTACTTTGCCTATTCACTTCGCAATATGAATAGCAATTCTACCTTGCCTATTCACTTCTCAATCTGAATAGCAATTCTACTTTGCCTATTCCATCATTTCAATATGAATAGCAATTAGCAATTCTACTTTGCCTATTCATTACATTCCCTAGTATATGTGAATATTAACTCAAAGCACATGATTAAAACTCACCACATACTCTCAATCGAGTTAGATTTATGTTCGTACTGTTAAATAATTAAGGTACTTTTCATATTCAGAAAAAACTTAATTATGAAAAGACCTCATACAGTAAGTTATCCGGAACACCTATCCGATACCAATCAAGAATTTCAAGAATCTGATAACATCCGAAAATCGAGTAATCCGGTTAAAATATTCATCCAGAATACTATTCATCCGGAAACACTATTCATCTAGAACACAATTCATTCGAAGTACTATTCATCCGAAACACTATTTATTCGGACTACTATTCATCTGGTACACTATTCATCCAGATTACTATTTATCCGGATTACTATTCATCCGGAAAATCATCCAGACTCCGGAATTTTCCGGAATCCGAATCCCAATCCGGAAAATCAAGCTAATCCGGGAAATTCATCTTCCGGATTCGATGATACCAATTATAATTAGTACGATTTTCATTCCAAAATTTCCAACAACACTTTAATGATTATTTCAAAGAGATATTAACTCGACAATTCGATTTTTATCAAGCAAAACAGATAGATGAACTCACCTGAAGAGTTTCGAATTGAGTGTCTGTGCAATCAAATGCAAAATCCTTCTTTCAACTGGTTTCAATAATCAAATCGAAACCAAAATTACTTACAAACATCTAATCTTGAGCAACTGAATTGGAGACGAGTCGAATTTCTTACCGAATACAAGAATGAAGAAGATGAGTTTCTTTCTGCACATCAACCGACTTCAAAACCAAAAAAATTGAGATAACCCTCACTTCAGCCGACTCTCTTCTTAAGTATACAAATCAACTTTCATCAAATGACCAAACCAACCCCAAAGGTTTCATAATTCTACAAATAACCTAAAATCTTCAGTCAAACTCACATTTTACCCTTTCGACATTATGTTTAAAAATAGTATCATCCCATTATTTTAAACATTCTCCCAGAATAGTTATAGAAATTTCAAGGTGTTACAGTATCGTGGGTCTCTCTTAACCATTCAGCACCCTGATTTCATTCTAAACAATTACCAAACAACCATATTTCATTTTGCACTATATCATAAAACCCTATTAATCATTTTGATCACTTAATCGTTCTGCACCAAACCATTCAGCAACTGCCAAACAGCCTCTAAATGAGAAGTTAAATAAAGATATAATAATGTTCCATACATAGAAAAGTAACAATATAAATTAAAAGATTGATTCATGTGATAAAACTATTGATTTATAATCATTGTTGCCATACAATTAACAATTTAAGTTATCTATAATCATTGAGTAAGTTATAGATTATGGAAAAATAAAACTAAATAAAAATATGAAGTATTGATTTATAAACATTTATGTGATCCCAGAACAAGCATTAAACACAATGAAGATCTTCAAGATGTCATCCCTCTCATTAGCTCAAAAATCTCTAAGTACAATATGATGAAGAGTAGAGTGAAATGTAATAGTACTTGGAATGACACACTTCCAAAATTACAAGAAGAAAACTATTTATACTAGGCAAATAACAAAGTTACTAGATAGACCCTCAACTTGATACAATTATATAAATTTGGCACTAACATTCTCCCCCTTTGTATCAAAGTTGAGGCGGCAAAATTTAAGCTTGTTCCAGAGCAATGTATTTCTTCCTGATCCCGAAGATGATTTCAAAACACCTCAGTGCATTCCGTTACTCTATTATGTTGTTGATGGCTTCTAGGGCTTTGTTGATCAATTTCTTTTCCTTGGGCTTCAGATTGACCTCCTCTGTCTCATCAAGCCTGAGTTTACTCTCCAACTGGATCAGAACTAGTCTGAACGTTCCGTCATAGTATCTGTTTACTTCAGTGATCCTCAGAAATCTCTTCATCATCTGCAGATTATAGTACACAACTCCGAGTTCAAGTTTATCAAGTACACTGTAAACATGGATACCCTGAATGTCAGAAAGTCTTTTGTTGGGTCTTCGGAGGTTAACTCTGGTTTAATTGGCTTCAAGTGCCATCTGAAAGTCGGTTAGGTAGAAGAACTTCACCATGTTCCTCATGAAGCGCTTGACTGAGTGGTAAGCTGCTGACCACTTTATCTTCTTGTCGGGGATACTGGCAAGAATGTGATATAAGCTTAATAGGTCATCCAGTTTCAAGCTGTTGAAGTCAGCCTCTGTGAAAAACCATTCCTTGTCATTGGATCTCTTGACAGTGAACTGTGGATACCATATGTTTAGCAGTTTCTTTGACTCTATCTTCAGTACCTTCATAATCTTCTTGTCAGACTTGACTGAGTCCATCTCCAAGTCTTTGTTCTTCATAACGTGAACGAATTCTGCCTGATGAAGAGCCGTCCACTTTTCTATCCCATATAGTTTCACTAAATCAATTCTCTGAACGTTCTTCAGAAATAAATCCTTTCTCACACTTTCTGGAAAAGGAGTCAAGATTCTGACTCTCTGCCCTCTTTCAACAAAGTTTTGTTCATCGTCAATCAGAGTCTGATAGTATATCATTTCAGCATCTGAGACGGGATGTCACACCCCGCTAAAGCGGAAACACGAGGTATAACAGTGTAGGGTTTCATTCAAAAGGTAACAGACAACACCAACCATAACATTCAATATAGTAGTTCAAAATATTACATTACAACGTTTTAAGCAAATTGTTCCCAAAAGAAGACGTCGGATACAAAAATTAACAGTAGAAGTTTTAATGTTCTCGATGCTGATGTCATCATGCAAAATGCACCCTACATGCCTTCACTTACTTATTAGCACCTGAAAAGCATGATGAAAAGAAAAAGGGTCAACTACAAAGAGTTGGTGAGTTCACAGGTTTTCGTATGCACTAAAAATAAATTTGTATGCAGAAATTGTTATTGTGAAACGTTTGTTCACACGAAGTTTATGTAACCAGTTGTTCGAGTATTTGCACGAGGTATAAAGTATACAATGATGTCATCGCATTGAGCCACTACCAAACCTTCCGACAAACCAACGCCCCTTAAATTATTCACGTCCTACCTCAGCGGTGGATTAATTCCACATGGGTAAGACCATTATTGTTACTGGTAAAGTGCACTTCTAGCTCGTCAGCTTAAAGTGGGGTTGTCAATCCACATAGCGCTACCCACAAATACCATTGGCTCATAATGAGTTAATAAGTAGTGTCTAACAAGTGGGGACTTTTTCATTTAAAACTCAAGCACATCAAAAAGTATACATACCTTAGTGCACAAAAATTAAATTTAAGGTTCAACATTTCATAGCATAATTCAATCAATTTGAAATTCAATATCATGCTTTTCACCCCAAATTGTAACAAAAGAGTAAAAAGGGGCTGTGAATACTCACAATGTTCAGCAAGGATTCCCAAGGGTTGCCGCACGGTTGCACAGTTTCTCGATAATAGGTCCTTCCTAAGGAAGTGAAACACATTATCAGTTTCGGTCTACTCTTATGGCTAAAGCATTGCTTAGCCATCATGTCTTATAAAATGCCTTAGTGTTAGTTATTAAGTTTGAGTAGTATTTCGCGTTGTTGATTACATGTAATTTATTGGTTTTAAAAGGTTTGTAGAATTTTATTGTTACATAATAAAATTTATATGTTACATATCGCATTTAGTCCTTTGTACCACGTTTTATATTTTCTTCATGACGAATACTTTCATTAATTACACATATATATTTGTATTTCTTATTTACCTTGTGTGTTAACCAAGTTCGATTTCTTATAAATCTCATATTTGTTAGGGTATCATTCATACATCCATATATGTATATATTGTTCTTATTTGGGGTTTTGACAAATTCTACCATTTATATGCTTTTTATCTTTTAATATTCCTAAAATCTCTTTTCCTTGAATTAGGGTTTTTGCTTTTCTGTTGGCAGAATTTTAAGTACACTTATGGTCATATTAAATGTTTTCTCGATTTATTTATTTAACCAAATTTTTATATATTTAAATTTAATGTCTTAGGGAACTTTTGACATAAGTAGCACCATTTTTAGAGGTGGTTAGGTATTTTAATCATTATGACTAAGTTTAAGTGTCACAGTTATCAAGACAGTCTGCACATTCTTTTTGTCACGTCCATTTGGAGGGTCAAATATCAACATTTTTTCAGTGATTCAAATTGGGTTTTAACCTTAACTCAAAAGTTTATCTTCCAGAAAAAATTCATCATTTTTGGTTACATATTGAGGGAGTTATGACTGTTTTAAGGTAGAGATGTTACCATGCCAGATTCTGGTTTCTTGCACACTTATCTTGGTTTGAATGGTTGAGACCTCAAATCTTAATATTTTTTTTGTGAATTCACTTTTTTTTGAACTATAACTCATTAAAATAATTTCCAGAAGAAGAATCAAGAATTTTAGTGGAATAATAAGAGAGTTATGAGTGATTTAAGTAGAGATTTTTCTCTGTCAGATTGTCTTTGCACTCTTTATTTGATATGGGTAGATGAAGGGTCAAATCTCCGAGTTTTTACATGAAACTACTTGGGTTTGAAACATAACTCAATAAACAAAGTTCCAGAAAAATATTCATATCATTTAGTTAATTATTTTTCAAGATATGGTCGGATGAAGTGCATGCATGTAATCTGTCATAAACTAAAAATGCTTATTCATGGAAAATGAGTGTTTTGTATCCATATTTTCACTCATATGGTTGGTTCTTTGATTTGAACACTCATTTACCACTACTTTGACAATGTTCTTAGATAAAAAAATCTATTTTTTGAATTTTATAAACACATGCATGAACTCACACATCTCAGATTGTGACAAAAACCCACATGCATGTAGTTAAAACATCATTTTCTTGAGTTCTAGGTGTATGGATTATGGATTATCACCATTTGTTTGACATATAACATGTCATTGGTGATTAATCTTCCATAAAAAGGGTCCATTAAGGTCTTTTTTTCCAGAAACTCAAGAGTAATGAAAATAAGTTGAGAAAAAGATGGAGAAATTACAAGAAAAGGAAGGAAATGAAGAAGAGCACAAGAGGGATGAGTTTTACCCCTTCTAGTGTTGATGTTTACCTTCCAAAGTCTTCAAAATCGAATTTCTTGTGTGGATTGGGGCTGATTTCGGCCAGAAACTAGAGAGGGAGAGAAGAGAGGGTGTTTGAATGTAGAGAGAGAGAGGAAGGTAGGAAAATGGAAGGGTTTCTTGAAAAATAGGAGAATTAATATTTGGGTATAATGGTCCATAAAGAGGGGGCCGAATTTTGGGCTAAAATTCTGGTTTATTTTAGTTATTTTTTTATTAAGTGTTAATTAATATTGTATAAGTATTTATATCATGGAATTTTATAAAAAGATTGATTTAAAGTAGCTAAAACCGCATTTATCTACTTAATTTTTGGTTTGGTTATTTAAAGTTTTATAATTTAGATTTGGGTATATATATAAACTATATATTTACTCCTCTTATTATTATTATTGTTGTAATTAAATGTTAATTGTTCCAATCGGCATTTTATAAGACAGCTTAAGCAGTTCCGTGCGGTAACAGGATTTTCTCAGTGTACTGTTGGAATTCTTAGGAAACTAACCCTTAGCCATCAATATTAAGTCATTATGAGTTATTCCTACTTGTTAAAACAAGTATTATACTATTCAGTTGCTAACCTGAGTGTCTCCTCTTGTTAGAAGAATTTCGTCCCGAAATTCGTTGATTGCTATTCCCCGTCTGATCCTTTGCAAATAGGTGAGGGTACATACGTTTCATGTAATCTTCTCGCTCCCATGTATACTCAGGTCCATGCCTAGAATTCCAACGAACTTTCAAAATTGGGATCTTACTACGCCTTGTTCGTTTGACTTCTTGATCAAGGATTTCAATCGGTTCTTCTATGAATTGTAATCGATCGTTGATCTGAATATCTTCTAGGGGTAGAACCAATGATTCATCCGTTAGGCATTTCTTAAAGTTTGACACATGGAACGTATTGTGGATGGCACTTAGCTCTTGTGATAAGTTGAGTTTATATGCTACTGGACCAATCCTTTCAACTATTTCAAATGGGCCAATATACCTCGGACTTAGCTTGCCTCTTTTTCCGAAGCCTACTAATCCTTTCCATGGCGATACTTTCAAAAGCACTTTGTCCCCCACTTGGAATTCTAATGGCTTCCTGCGGTTATCTGCGTAGCTCTTCTGACGATCTCTTGCGGCCTTGATTATGTCCTTAATAACTGAGATCTTGTCAGTAGTCTCTTGAACGATTTCGGGCCTAGTCAATTGTCTGTCGCCAATTTCCAACCAACTAAGTGGGGATCTACACTTGCGTCCATATAAGGCTTCATACGGTGCACACTGAATGCTGGTATGATAGATGTTGTTGTAGGAGAACTCAACTAACGGTAGGTGAGTATCCCAACTTCCACCAAAATCTATCACACATGCACGCAGCATATCCTCTAGCGTCTGTATAGTTCTTTCTGACTGGCCGTCCATTTGAGGATGGTAGGAAGTGCTCAAAACCAAACGCGTACCTAACGCTTTCTAGAGTGATCGCCAAAATCGTGACGTAAAATGACTATCTCTGTCCGAGATGATGGAAATAGGCACTCCATGACGCATAACGATTTCATTGATGTAAATTTGTGCAAGCTTTTCCATCTTGTAGTCTTCCCGAATAGGAAGGAAATGCGCAGATTTCGTAAGTCGGTCCACTATAACCCATATTGCATCGTGCCCTTTCCTAGTCCTGGGTAGTTTAGTTACGAAATCCATAGCTATTTTGTCAGGATCGGTTCCAAACAAGAATAATTATACTTAGAAATCAGAATTAAAGAATCTTGCGGAATAGAACTTTAATTCAAACACACTCGATGAACAACTAATCAGAAAACACAATCTGTTTGTATTCAATACTTCATCTCACAAGTTTACAACCAAACCTCAATCTTGTTGAACAGGCTCAACAAGACGACTTCTACTTCTCTAGAAATAGGGTTCTAAACCTTGAGGTTAATTCTCTCTAAAACGAAAACGAATTCTGAAATATGTATATTCGAATAGCTATCTATCAAAATCTATATATACTAAATAATTACAAGATAACTATCAAAACAAAATTGATCTTCAGAATATTCTTTCATGCTTATCTTCAATCATTCCATCTTTATCTCCAACATTCTCGCATTCCATAATTATGATCACAAGCAGTATTAACATCGTTATGCACAAGCAGTACTAACAATGTTCCAGCAGCATTAACTTTTACTTGCAGTACTAATCTTGTTCCAGCAGCATTAACTTTTACTTGCAGTACTAACCTTGCTCTGGCAGTAGTATTGGTGTTCTGGCAGTACTAACATTGTTCTGGCAGTACTATTGTTGTTCTGGCAGTACTAACCAAACTTAGCAAATCTTCAGTTCCCAACAATCTCCCCCTAACTTGACTTTTTAGGTTGAGAAGTCAAGTTCTTCAGATGATGCTTCCAAAACCTAATCATGAACACATAAATCAGGATTCAAACCCAGACTTTGATTGATAATCCTTCTCACCAAGTATCTTCCCATTTCAGAATCCTTGTTGCAAGCCAACTTAGCATGTAGCATTCCATTCAACCTTTTCTTGCTGTGCTTGTATGCAACATCCACCAAATAATACTCATGATATGTATGGTCAAGTGTGATGACATACACTCCACATTTTTCAATGAGCATCCAGTTGGTAATGGCTTGAAAATTTCTTTCTATCAGATACTGAACTGCTTCTGGTTTGAACATTAGGCATATGTATTCAAGAACCATTTTGGTGATAGACATCCCTTTCTCATTCAGCATATTTCTATACAGCTTCATTCCAACCTTGTACATCTCCTCTACGTCAGATCTAGAGCACATTCTGATAAGTTTTCCCCATGTAGAACAGACCTCAAACTTCCCATCTGCTCTTTTGACTCTAATGTACTCCTTTCTCTGATCTACCAAGGTATCCCAGATGATGATCTCAGGAGGCATGGAAGATAATGGGTCAACTTTGATTGGATCAACCACAGTGATGTACATATCACATTGAGCATTACTTGGTTGACCTGATGGAGTTGCTACTTCTTCTTCAGCAACCTTTGTATCATCTTTCTTTTCTGGAACATCCTCTTCTTTTTCTTCTTCTACCACTGGTTCTACCCTAGGTTTCTTGACAACTTTCCTCTTGGTAGCTATGGACTTGGTTCTTGTTCTTTTCAGTGACTCCAGCTTTTCACCCAGGGTTTCTTCTTGCTTTTTAGGAGTGTCATGTTTGGCTTTAATCAAAGCCTCTGCCACTTCAACTTCTTCCAAAGTAGGCTTTTTAGTTTCTGTTGCTTCCTTTGTTTCTGCTGCTTCTTCCTTTGTAGATACTGCTTCTTGCATGGTTTCTGCTGCTTCTTTTGTTTCTGCTGTTTCTGGAATGGTTTCTGCTGCTTCTTTTGTTTCTGCTGTTTCTGGAATGGTTTCTGCTTCTTTCTGAATTTTAGCAGTATTAACCGTTTCTGCTGTTGGTTCAGTTTCTGCTTCTTTCTGAATTTCAGCAGCATTAACCGTTTCTGCTGCATGATCAGTTTCTGCTTCCTTTTGAATTTCAGCAGCATTAACCTTTTCTACTGCATGATCAGTTTCTGCTTCTTTTTCAATTTCTTCAACACACTCATTCTCCCCCTTTTCCTGTGCACTCTCCATGTTGAATTCAGCTTCTGACTCCCCCTTTTTGGGAGCATCATTGTTGGGGCTTCTTCTTTTAAGAACATATTGAGCTTTCTTCTTCCTGTGCATCAACTTGGTAATCAGCTTCTTATGCTTCTCAAGCTGTGTTTGCTGATATAGGACCACTTTCTTGAGTCCATCTATCTCCTTTTTCTGACTTACAACATCTTTGTTAATATTGGCAATGGTTTCCATCAATTCCTCATATGTATATCTATCCTCACCTTGTTTAGGAGTTTTTACCTCCTGTAAAGGATCACTGGAAATTTTAGTAGGTGTCTTTTGCCTAGCAAAAGCACTGCCTACCCCCGTGGTTTCTTGGCACCTGGGACCTCTGAATGATTTCTCATTCTGAGTTGCCGTGAGGAAGGGCTTAGTTATGTTACCACTGTCCTTCTCTGTGCTAGCAGAAGTAGTGGCAGCCTTGCTACTCACATGCTCAACCTTCTCCTTAGTGAGCACCTTCTTGGGGTTGGGAGACACCCCTGTGGTTTCCCTTTCGATATTCTCTGTTGGAGAATGCTCCAATAGAGGGCTTAACGGCTTTGGGCTTGTAGGAGGTACCTTTCTTCTTGTAAACTTTTTGGTTACTTTTGGAGTGGGTCTTTGAAGAATGGACTGAGGAATTTCTTTGGTAATTGAAGGTGGGGTTTGGCTATCAGTGGGTTGGTCTAATGAGGGCCTTGACCCTGATGCCATACCTTATTGTGTGTGGGACACACCCATCATTGTAGAGAACAATGGAGTGTCAACTCCTTCCGAGTCCCTGGAAGTTCTCCTCGTATTTGAGAAGACCTTTCCTTTAGGGGATTTAGGTACATATACCTCAGTAAATTGAGGCAAATCCGTCAATTCCTGAGTAATCACTGCTTGGACAAACCGTGGGTACATAAAAAAACTCTTTTTGGATTCCAGGTTTGACACAAGATCATTGAAAATCATTTGTGAAAAATTAAACTTCCTGGCAGTGGCCAAGCAGACCAGGGCATAAGCAATGGTACTGCTAAACTCACTCCATCCAGTAGTTTTCTTTGACATGCAATGCATTAAGGTATGAACAAAGAATCGCCATTGTGTAGAAAATTTAGACTTGAAAAACTTAAAGATTCCAATGGGACCTTCATACCCCATTCTCGTTAAAGTTGAGTATAGTTCGTCATTAGGAATAGACGTCATACCTGAGGCATCATCCAATCGAAGAGTGATGCGAATAAGCTCCTCTGTAACATTCAAGGGTTTGTCATACACCCTTGTTTTGATGATTTTCTGCCCATCTTCAGACACCACGGTGGCATTTTCCCAGAACCGCTTCTGATGCTCGATGTAGTTTGTTGGGGTCACCGTTAGGGCATAGGATATGTGCGTGTTCTTGAGGAAATCCACAATGTCGTGAAAACCTGCGGACTGTTTTGGCTTCTGGAGCATGGCAATCTCGTTGTGTTCGTCGATAAACTCCATTGTACCTGAGGATTCTTGACAGAAAACAGAGATTCTTGGAAGAGAATAGTTAGAAAGAGAGAGAGATGAATAGATTTCAAAGAGACGTTATGAACTTTGGCGGGCTGAAAGAGGTATTTATAGCAGTAGTAGCCCTAATTTTTCTTTTAAAGCAGTATGAACGACACATGCAGTATTAAGTACGAATCAGTATTAACTATGTACTGGCAGTAGTAACTATGCAGTGGAAGTAGTAACTATGCACTGGCAGTAGTAACTATGCACTGGCAGTAGTAACTATGCACTAGCAGTAGCAACTATCCACTGGCAGTAGCAACTATGCACTGGCAGTAGTAACTATGCACTGGCAGTAGTAAATATGTACTGGCAGTAGTAACTATCCTTGCACTTTTCAGCACTTGTCAATCTGAGTCATACAGAAGATCCTGAGAAAAAGAGTTAGTAGTACCAAATATAGAAGGAAATACAGGTATAAAAACTGAAAATCATGACTTTATTCAAGGTTGATCATGCCCACACTTGTTACCAAGAAAGTGAATCTACCCACATCAAAAGCTTTTGTGAATAGATCAGCAAACTGGTCATTGGTATGAACTTTAGCAACTTGAATTAATTTCTTTTCATTACAATCTCGAATAAAGTGATACCTGATCTCTATGTGCTTTGTTTTTGAGTGTTTGACTGGATTGTTAACAATGCTAATAGCACTGTTGTTGTCAATGAAGATTGGAGTGTGAAGAAATGTTACCCCATAGTCCAACATCTGATTCTGTATCCATAGAACTTGAGAGCAGCAGCTATATACTCAGCTTCTGTTGTAGATAAGTACACTGTGGTTTGTTTCTTACACTGCCAAGATACTAGTCTTGCACCCAAAAACTGACATCCACCTGAAGTAGACTTCCTATCCATGTTAGCTCCACCCAAGTCACTATCTGAGTATGCAAGAAGATCAAAGGGTGATTCATACGGATACCAGAGACCTAATCTAGGTTGCCCTCTTAGGTATCTAAATATCCTTTTGACTGCATGAAGGTGTGATTGCTTTGGTGTAACTTGAAATCTGGCACATACACATACTGGAAACATAATATCTGGTCTAGAGGCTGTGAGATACATGAGTGATCCAATCATTGATCTGTAATGATGGACATCCACATCCTCCCCCTCAAGATCAGCATTGATCTGTTTGTGTGTCTCCATTGGTGTGCTTGCTGGCTTTGAGTCTGATAATCAAAACTTATCCAGGATGTCTTTCACATATTTGGATTGGCATATGAAAATCCCATCCTTCTTCTGTTTCACCTGAAGCCCAAGGAAGAAAGTAAGTTCACCAATGGAACTCATCTTGAAGCTCTTGTGCATTAACTTCTCAAAGTCTTTACACATGTGATCATTTGTGGATCCAAAGATAATGTCATCCACATAGATCTGAACAAGTAGGGTGTCCTTCTTTTTCCTTTTAATGAATAAGGTCTTATCAATGATTCCTCTTTCAAATCCATTTACCAAGAGATAGGTAGACAGGGTGTCATACCATGCTCTTGGGGCTTGATGTAGACCATAAAGTGCCTTCTTTAACTTGTACACTCTGTCAGGATACAATGGATTCTCAAATCCAGGGGGTTGGCAGACATACACTTCTTCATCTATAGTCCCATATAGAAAAGCACTTTTTACATCCATCTGGTAGACCTTGAACTTCATATATGAGGCATAGGCTAGAAACAACCGAATTGCCTCAATCCTTGCAACTGGAGCAAAGACTTCCTCATAGTCTATACCCTCTTCCTGAGTATACCCTTATGCAACCAGCCTGGCTTTGTTCTTGATCACAATTCCTCTCTCATCCTTCTTATTTCTGAAAATCCACTTGGTGCCAATTGCCCTATGACCTTTTGGAAGGTCCACCAAGTTCCACACATTCTGTAGCTTGAACTGTAGCAGCTCCTCTTGCATTGCTTCTATCCAACTTGGATCTTTCATAGCATCATAAGCCTTTTTGGGCTCAATTTGGGATAGAAAGCAAGTGAGTACAGTATTAACTGTATTTTGCTGATCTTGTAGCTCTTGAAGTCTGCTTTGATAGTCATCATGGGAGAAGCAATGTCTCCAATTACCAACTCAGGAGGATGATTTTTCTGAGTTCTTGATGGATGACCAGATTCCTCTTGTAAGTTCACATCCAGATTTGACTCAGTTAAGTCTGGATTTTCTTCAGCTTCTTCAGTCACTTCAGACTCTCTGGAATTTGGACTTGAAGGCTGATTTTCCTCTATTCTTCTCTCTTCTTCATTCTGAATGGGTTCAGCTTCCTTTTCTTGTTCACAGAAGTCAACAAGATCAATGGTAGGGAGTGGAAATATCACAGACTGAATTCTGTGATCTGATGGTGGTGCATCCCTTTGTCCTGCATTTACATCACTACTGATACCCAAAGAATTAGTGAGTGAATCAATGTCAAATAGCCAATCAGGACCTGAACCAATAGGATTTGGTGTGTTCTCATTGCATTTGACATTGTCACTTTCTTCAATTATTCTAGAAGAGGTATTAAACACTATGTAAGCCTTACTCTGAGATGAGTAACCAACAAGAAAACCATCATCTGCTTTGCTATCAAACTTACCTAAGTGAGATTTGGTATTGAGAATTGTACAAGGACACCCAAATGGTTTGAAAAATCCAATAAATGGTTTCTTTTTCTGAAAAAGCTCATAAGGTGTCTTGTTTTTAGGCTTTATAACTAAAACTCTGTTTTGAACATAACAAGCAGTATTAACTGCTTCTGCCCAAAAAGTAGTGGGTAATTTTGAATCAGCTAACAGAGATCTAGCAGCCTCAATCAGTGTCCTATTCCTTCTCTCAGCAACACCATTCTGTTGTGGAGTCCTAGGAGCACTGTATTGTCTCTCAATTCCTTTTTCCTCACAAAAGGTGTTTAGATCAAAGTTTTTAAATTCAGTCCCATTATCTGATCTAATGACTTTCACTTTTTGATTTGATTGGTTTTCAATTATAAGAATAAAAGACTTAATCAGTCCACTTGTCTCATCTTTAGTTCTCAGAAAATATACCCAAGTAAATCTAGAGTAATCATCAATAATAACCAAACAGTATGACTTCTTGCCAATGCTCATGACATTTGTAGGGCCAAACAGATCCATATGCAACAACTGAAGAGGATTTGAGATAGTGTTTATCTCTTTGGACTTATGAGAAGTTTTGTGTTGTTTGCCTTTGAGACAAGCAACACAATGATCATCACATGAATAAACTTTTGATGGTAAACCCCTAACAAGATTATTTTTAACAAGTTTTTTCATTGTTTTAAAATTCATGTGACACATCCTTCTGTGCCAAAGTGATGATTCATCCATTGAAGCTTTTGATACCAAACAGTTTAGGGATGACTCAGATGAAACACTTTCTAAATCTAAACAATACACATTATCCTTTCTAGGAGTTCTCAATAGTATCCTGTTTTCATCAACTACTTTGAATCCAGGAGCAAGAATAATGCATTCAGAATCAGTAAATAATATACTATGTTTCTTGTCACAGACCTGTGTTACACTTAACATGTTGTATCTCAATTGCTCAACATAGTAAACATCCTCAAATGTCATCTTACCTTTTGATACATCACCTTTACCACTTATCTTACCTCCTGCAGGATTATTTCCAAAAGCAACATGTCCTCCATCAATTCTTTTGAAATTCTTGAGGCAGGCCATGTTACCTGTCATGTGCCTGGAGCAACCACTATCAACATGCCAGATGCTCTTCCCCTTGAGCTGTTGGTTGCCCTACACATAAGATAAATCAATTAGTTTTTATTGGGAACCCAAGCCAAAGTGGTCTTGGGTCTCCCTTGCTCATCAAAGTACTTACATTCAGTTTGGATAAGTTTTTCAACCTGAGGAACTTCAGTACTGGAGTACTTTGTCAAGATGATTGGTCTAGCAGCACAAACACTAGAAGCAGTATTATCTTTAGAAGAAGTACTAACAGTGTTAGCAGTACTAACACTGCTAGCAGCAGTATTGCTTCTAGAAGAAGTACTAACAGTGTTAATACTGCTAGCAGAAGTACTAACAGTGTTAATACTGCTAGCAGAAGTACTAACAGTGTTAATACTGCTAGCAACAGTACTATCATAGGCAGCAGTACTATCAGAGGCAGCAGTACTAACACTAGTGCTTTTAGGAACCCACATTGTGACACATTCTTTTTCAGTCTTTTTCCTCATGTGGCTTTTGGATTTAGCTTGTTTCTTAGCCACATGGTTCCTTACAGGCTTCCTATAACCATTTGATTTTTGAAAAGTTCTTTGAAAATTTATCCTTTGGTTAATAGGATTGAAATAACAGTGTTTGGCAAGGTGATTCAATTTGCCACAGATAAAACAAGGTTTTGGTCTGTTAATCCCACTGATTATTCCAGTTTCTTTGATTTCCCCTCTTTTTATCATGTTTTTGGGGCTCATTCTTTTGAAAATTCTTGCAAGAACGATGTTCACAAGTATTGGAATTCACAACAGTGGTCTGTGTGTAATGAACTCCCTTTCCTTTTTCGGATCTTTTCATCTCATTGTTCTTATCCCAGGGACTTCCACCTTCCTCATTAGTCGTGATGTAATTCTTTAAGGGAATCTCACCACTGACATTCTTGTTCCTTTTCTTAGACTCTACTTTTTCAGTTTTATCCTCAACAACAACTTCATCTAATGGATCTACTTTAGTAGCTCCTTTAGGTAAGTCCTTCCTATCCTTGGTTTCTAACAGGTCTGGCCTAGGAGGGATGTATGTGTTGTTGTAGGGTGGGGGTGTGGCATTGTACCCTAGGCCTGGTTTCAAGTTTTACTTTCTCAAGTTCTCCTTTTAATTTCTCACATTCCTTCCTAGACTCTTTCAGTTGGAACTCCAGACCATTATTTTCCCACTTCCAGTAGTTTGTATCATATGAGTGTTGAAGTTCATTGGCTTGAAAAGCCTTAATTTGTTCTTCAAACCTCTCAACAATCACTACATAATCTCTTCTATCCTTTTCTAATCTCTTAAGGTCATCACACATTCCCTGGTTGTGATCTCTATACCTTTTCACAGTGTCTATACAAGCTTGAGAACAGAGATTAGATTTTACCTCAGTAGGAAGATCTGAGACTTCTGCCATGAGTGCATGATTCTGAATTGCCTCTTCTGCTTGATCACTCCAATCAAATCCCATTCCTTGTTGAGAAACAAGGGCTTGAACAGAGTTTCTGTTTTGGTTGAAGCTTCCAGTCTGAGCTTGTTGATGGTTGTTTTGAGATACTCCACCTCTGCATTCTCTGGCAAAGTGTCCCATCTTATGACACTTGTAGCATTCCACCTTAGACTTGTCAAACCCAGCACCATCTTCTCTTCTTTGGGAAAAGTTGTTTCTCCCAGTCCTCTTTATAAACTTCTTCACCCTCATAGAAAGCATAGCCATCTGCCACTTGATATCCATCTCCTCAAGATCATCAGCATTAATCTGTTCTAAGTCATCATTAATTAATGAGGAGTTAACATGACTAGAAAAGAAAGCTTCTAGTACAAAATTATTTGCCTTCTCCTGATTGACTCCACCAGCAGTACTAACTGATTCAGGGTTAGCAGTAGAATCAGTTGATGCTGATAGGAGTGCAGCATTATACACATATCCTGAGGGCTTCTTCTTGGCTTCAACCTCTGCTTCAAATACCCTAAGATCATTGTAAAAATCATCAAGCTCTTTATCTTCTAACTGGTCATTCTGTCTGAAGGACACAGTATACATTGTCCATTCCTCACCTAATGATCTTAAAAACTTCCTGTTTACATCATCAGCCTCCATACGAACTCCAACTGTAGCCAATTCTCCAATCAACTTATTAAATCTATCAAAAGTTTGAGTCATAGACTCATTATTTGTAGCAGTAAAATTTTCATATTTTTGCTTAAGAATTGCCTTCTGGTTCCTCTTGGTGCTCTTGGTACCAATGAATCTCTTTTCCAATGCATTCCATAAAATCTGAGCATCAGTGCAGTGATGAAATTGGTGCTGATACTCATTGGGAATAGCCAAAAGCAGAGTGCTTAAGGCTTTCATCTCTGTTTGTCTAACCTTTCTTTCTGCATCAGTCTTTGGAGGGGGTCTTTTGCCATCTGGTCCAACCTTTCCTTCAGCACATGGACCATTCTCTATTATATCCCAGATGGAATAATCAGTAAGCAAAATATACTGCTTGATTCTAATCTTCCACATGTCAAACTCATTAGGCCTGAGCATGGGAACCTTTGAAACAAGAGTACTGTTTGATTCGACTGTGTTGTCCATAATGATTGTAGATTTCTAAGAAACCAAGCTCTGATACCACTTGTCAGGATCGATTCCAAACAAGAATAATTATACTTAGAAATCAGAATTAAAGAATCTTGCGGAATAGAACTTTAATTAAAACACACTCGATGAACAACTAATCAGAAAACACAATCTGTTTGTATTCAATACTTCAACTCACAAGTTTACAACCAAACCTCAATCTTGTTGAACATGCTCAACAAGACGACTTCTACTTCTCTAGAAATAGGGTTCTAAACCTTGAGGTTAATTCTCTCTAAAACGAAAATGAATTCTGAAATATGTATATTCGAATAGTTATCTATCAAAATCTATATATACTAAATAATTACAAGATAACTATCAAAACAAAATTGATCTTCAGAATATTCTTTCATGCTTATCTTCAATCATTCCATCTTTATCTCCAACATTCTCGCATTCCATAATTATGATCACAAGCAGTATTAACATCGTTATGCACAAGCAGTACTAACAATGTTCCAGCAGCATTAACTTTTACTTGCAGTACTAACCTTGTTCCAGCAGCATTAACTTTTACTTGCAGTACTAACCTTGCTCTGGCAGTAGTATTGGTGTTCTGGCAGTACTAACGTTGTTCTGGCAGTACTATTGTTGTTCTGGCAGTACTAACCAAACTTAGCAAATCTTCAGTTCCCAACATATTTGTTCCCATTTCCATTGGGGAATCTTGGGTTGTTGCAATAGACCAGATGGTTTCTGATGTTCGGCTTTAACTTTTGCACAATTTAAGCACTTGTTTACGTACAAATCAATGTCTCTCTTCATACCCGACCACCAGTAGTATTCCTTTAGATCTTTGTACATCTTATCAGCTCCTAGGTGAATCGAATATCTTGATTTATGGGCTTCATCCATAATTGTTGATCGTAGGTTATTAACCTTTGGTATCCAAACTTTGTCTTCAAAGTAACGTACCCCATCTGACCTTGTTTTAAATTTAAGTTCCCATTGATGTAGGGCCTCGTCCTTCAAGTTCTCTGCTTTCAACGCTTCTTCCTGAGCTTCAAGAATTTGTGTCTTTAGACTCGTCTGAATGAACACACCCATTGCTCGCACTCTTGACAGCTTCACCCTTTCCTTCCTGCTTAGTGCGTCGGCTACCACATTAGCCTTGCCTGGGTGGTACTTTATTTCACAGTCATAGTCGCTAAGCAGTTCAACCCATCTTCTTTGCCTCATGTTAAGCATTTTCTGGTCAAAGATATGTTGAAGACTTTTATGATCGGTGTAGATGGTGCATTTCGTGCCGTAAATATAATGTCTCCAGATCTTAAGTGCGAACACTACGACTCCTAAATCAAGGTCGTGAGTAGTATAGTTCTTCTCATGAACCTTAAGTTGGCTTGAAGCATATGCAAGACCTTGTCCTGTTGCATCAACACGCACCCCAAACCTTGGTGTGACGCATCGCAGTAGACTACGAAATTCTCTGTGCCTTCTGGCAGTGCCAGAATTGGTGCATTACATAACCTATGTTTAAGAGTTTGGAATGCTTCTTCTTGTTTCTCTCCCCAAATAAACTTCTTATCCTTTTGGGTTAATGTCGTGAGTGGTTGCGCAATTTTTGAGAAATTCGCAATGAATCGCCGATAATAGCCTGTTAAACCGAGAAATTGGCGAATCTCTGTCGGGGTTTTCGGGGCTTCCCACTTCTTGATGGCCTCAAATTTTTCCGGATCTACGTGAATTCCCTTCTCATTAATCACGTGGCCAAGAAATTGTACCTCTCGAATCTAAAATTCGCTTTTGGAGAACTTTGCATACAATTTCTGGTCTCTGAGCAATTCTAGTATTAACTTTAGATGTCGCTCATGATCCTCCATGCTTTGCGAGTAAATTAGTATATCATCTATGAACACGATCACGAACTCGTCCAGGTACGGTCTACAAACCCTGTTCATTAAGTCCATGAAGACAGCTGGTGCGTTTGTTAGCCCGAAAGGCATAACCAGGAATTCGTAATGGTCGCATCGAGTCCTAAACGCCGTCTTGGGAACATCCTCTTCACGGACCCTCATTTGATGATATCCAGATCGAATATCAATTTTTGAAAAGTAGGTAGCACCTTGGAGTTGGTCGAACAGGTCGTCGATTCGGGGAAGAGGGTATCGGTTCTTGATAGTTAGCTTATTAAGTTCTCTATAATCGATGCACATCCGCAAGGATCCATCTTTCTTTTTAACGAAAAGAACTGGTGCACCCCATGGCGAAGAGCTAGGTCTTATAAGTCCTTTGTCGAGTAGCTCCTGGAGTTGTCCTGACAATTCCTGCATTTCTGATGGGGCCAATCGGTATGGTGACTTAGCCACAGGTGCAGCTCCAGGAATTAAGTCGATGTGAAACTCGACTTGTCTTGACGGGGGTAGTCCTGGTAGCTCCTCCGGGAATACCTCGGGAAAATCCCGAACTACAGGAAAATCCTGAATGCGTTTCTCTTTCATTTCCTTGACTATGACATGAGCCAAAAATGCGATGCATTCCTTTTTCAAGTACTTCCGCATCTTCATACACGTCACTAACTTAAAGTTCTTTCCGGACTTCTCTCCATGTGCGACGAGTGTTTTACCCTCTGGTAGCGGAATTCGGATGATCTTTTCAGAACAACATATGTCTACCCGGTTTTTGGATAGCCAATCCATGCCCACGACTATGTCAAAGCTTCCTAGCTCAATCGGAATAAGGTCTATACTAAAGCTCTTATTAGCTATGTTTAAAGTACAATCCGTAATTACATCTCTGACCTTAACTTCTTGCCCATTAGCAAATTCGATAACGTAGACCTCTTTCAACTTTTGAGGTTTCAAATTAATTTTTGGCCTAAACTCTAGTGATACAAAGCTCCTCAACAGTCGGTGGGTCTCTCCTAGGTCGACTAGTAACATAGCCAGAGGCGTCGGCAGAGTACTCAGTGGGAGTGGACGAGGACGACATAGTGAACTGTGATAATAGCAGACTTAGTTACTAAGTGTGCTATTGTAAGTGCCTAAGATATGCAATGTTTATGCATGCACACACAAAAATCATGCTTTCCATGTTTAAGTAGAAATTTTATTTTAAGTATACTTCCAATATAACCAATCGAAGTCTCCCATTATACATACCTAAATTAAACATAGGTGATCAGGCTTTGTTTAATTGAGGTATAATAATGTGACATTCAACTTAGTTATATTAGTAATATGCTTCAGATTTTAAAAATCATTTCGAAAACCGTTTTGATTTTTTTTAAACTGTTGGGTTATAGTTTGTGGTTTTCATAAGAAAACCGGCATTCTCTATAACCTTAGGCTCTGATACCAAATCTGTCACACCCCGCTAAAGCGGAAACACGAGGTATAACAGTGTAGGGTTTCATTCAAAAGGTAACAGACAACACCAACCACAACATTCAATATAGTAGTTCAAAATATTACATTACAACGTTTTAAGCAAATTGTTCCCAAAAGAAGATGCCGGATACCAAAATTAACAGTAGAAGTTTTAATGTTCTTGATGCTGATGTCATCATGCAAAATGCACCCTACATGCCTTCACTTACTTATTAGCACCTGAAAAGCATGATGAAAAGAAAAGGGTCAACTACAAAGAGTTGGTGAGTTCACAGGTTTTCGTATGCACTAAAAATAAATTTGTATGCAGAAATTGTTATTGTGAAACGTTTGTTCACACGAAGTTTACGTAACCAGTTGTTCGAGTATTTGCACGAGGTATAAAGTATACAATGATGTCATCGCATTGAGCCACTACCAAACCTTCCGACAAACCAACGCCCCTTAAATTATTCACGTCCTACCTCAGCGGTGGATTATTTCCACATGGGTAAGACCATTATTGTTACTGGTAAAGTGCACTTCTAGCTCGTCAGCTTAAAGTGGGGTTGTCAATCCAAATAGCGCTACCCACAAATACCATTGGCTCATAATGAGTTAATAAGTAGTGTCTAACAAGTGGGGACTTTTTCATTTAAAACTCAAGCACATCAAAAAGTATACATACCTTAGTGCACAAACAATTAAATTTAAGGTTCAACATTTCATAGCATAATTCAATCAATTTGAAATTCAATATCATGCTTTTCACCCCAAATTGTAACAAAATAGTAAAAAGGGGCTGTGAATACTCACAATGTTCAGCAAGGATTCCCAAGGGTTGCCGCACGGTTGCACATTTTCTCGATTCTAGGTCCTTCCTAAGGAAGTGAAACACATTATCAGTTTCGGTCTACTCTTATGGCTAAAGCATTGCTTAGCCCATCATGTCTTATAAAACGCCTTAGTGTTAGTTATTAAGTTTAAGTATTATTTCGCGTTGTTGATTACATGTAATTTATTGGTTTTAAAAGGTTTGTAGAATTTTATTGTTACATAATAAAATTTATATGTTACATATAGCATTTAGTCCTTTGTACCACGTTTTATATTTTCTTCATGACGAATACTTTCATTAATTACACATATATATTTGTATTTCTTATTTACCTTGTGTGTTAACCAAGTTCGATTTCTTATCTCATATTTGTTAGGGTATCATTCATACATCCATATACATGTATATATTGTTCTTATTTGGGGTTTTGAAAAATTCTACCATTTATATGTTTTTTATCTTTTAATATTCCTAAAATCTCTTTTCCTTGAATTAGGGTTTTTGCTTTTCTGTTGGCAGAATTTTAAGTACACTTATGGTCATAATTAAATGTTTTCTCGATTTATTTATTTAACCAAATTTTTATATATTTAAATTTAATGTCTTAGGGAACTTTTGACATAAGTAGCACCATTTTTAGAGGTGGTTAGGTATTTTAATCATTATGACTAAGTTTAAGTGTCACAGTTATCAAGACAGTCTGCACATTCTTTTTGTCACGTCCATTTGGAGGGTCAAATCTCAACATTTTTTCAGTGATTCAAATTGGGTTTTAACCTTAACTCAAAGGTTTATCTTCCAGAAAAATTTCATCATTTTTGGTTACATATTGAGGGAGTTATGACTGTTTTAAGGTAGAGATGTTACCATGCCAGATTCTGGTTTCTTGCACACTTATCTTGGTTTGAATGGTTGAGACCTCAAATATTAATATTTTTTTTGTGAATTCACTTTTGTTTGAACTATAACTCATTAAAATAATTTCCAGAAGAAGAATCAAGAATTTTAGTGGAATAATAAGAGAGTTATGAGTGATTTAAGTAGAGATTTTTCTCTGTCAGATTGTCTTTGCACTCTTTATTTGATATGGGTAGATGAAGGGTCAAATCTCCGCGTTTTTACATGAAACTACTTGGGTTTGAAACATAACTCAATAAACAAAGTTCCAGTAAAAGATTCATATAATTTAGTTAAGTATTTTTCAAGATATGGTCGGATGAAGTGCATGCATGTAATCTGTCAGAAACTAAAAATGCTTATTCATGGAAAATGAGTGTTTTATATCCATATTTTCACTCTTATGGTTGGTTCTTTGATTTGAACACTCACTTACCACTACTTTGACAATGTTCTTAGATAAAAAAAACTATTTTTTGACTTTTATAAACACATGCATGAACTCACACATCTCAGATTGTGACAAAAACCCACATGCATGTAGTTAAAACATCATTTTCTTGAGTTCTGGGTGTATGGATTATGGATTATCACCATTTGTTTGACATATAACATGTCATTGGTGATTAATCTTCCATAAAAAGGGTCCATTAAGGTCTTTTTTTTCCAGAAACTCAAGAGTAATGAAAATAAGTTGAGAAAAAGATGGAGAAATTACAAGAAAAGGAAGGAAATGAAGAAGAGCACAAGAGGGATGAGTTTTACCCCTTCTAGTGTTGATGTTTACCTTCCAAAGTCTTCAAAATCGAATTTCTTGTGTGGATTGGGGCTGATTTCGGCCAGAAACTAGAGAGGGAGAGAAGAGAGGGTGTTTGAATGTAGAGAGAGAGAGGAAGGTAGGAAAATGGAAGGGTTTCTTGAAAAATAGGAGAATTAATATTTGGGTATAATGGGCCATAAAGAGGGGGCCGAATTTTGGGCTAAAATTCTGGTTTATTTTAGTTATTTTTTTATTAAGTGTTAATTAATGTTGTATAAGTATTTATATCATGGAATTTTATAAAAAGATTGATTTAAAGTAGCTAAAACCGCATTTATCTACTTAATTTTTGGTTTGGTTATTTAAAGTTTTATAATTTAGATTTGGGTATATATATAAACTATATATTTACTCCTCTTATTATTATTATTGTTGTAATTAAATGTTAATTGTTCCAATCGGCATTTTATAAGACAGCTTAAGCAGTTCCGTGCGGTAACAGGATTTTCTCAGTGTACTGTTGGAATTCTTAGGAAACTAACCCTTAGCCATCAATATTAAGTCATTATGAGTTATTCCTACTTGTTAAAACAAGTATTACACTATTCAGTTGCTAACCTGAGTGTTTTGGTTTGACGGGTGTCACACGGGAATACTGGCAGACACTGAATGTGTCGCCGATAGCGTTTGTGCTATATCCCATATTGAAAATGAAACATCGACTTGTTGAGAAGACGGTGAGTGGCTTGGTGAGGTTGTGCGATGAGTAGCTAGGTCCACTACGTCTTGTTGAATGCGCAACGACGACAAACGCACGTTGGCAGTAGATGTGGCTACCTGGCTTAACGTGGAGTGGGGAGAGTCTGTAGTTAAATCTTTCGTAGACTCTTTCTCATTCTCTCCCATTTCTTTTCTCTCCATCTCTCGACTCACATTAATCATATTTTCGACTTTATCTCCCTCATCCGTCCTTATGTCACCATGATCGCCCGAGTCTCCGATGTTCCAGGTGGAATCAGCATTGGAACTCTCAATATGAGGTCTCGGACCAACATGTCGTGGAATCATATGAGCATCCGGGCCAAGATCAGAATCGGAATCTGAATCATCATTAAGATTAGCACCATCTCTTGGGTGTGTAGAAGCCTTATCTTCCGAAGTCGAGGCATAGATCACTTTATCAGCATCGTCCTGAGAATCCCAAGACACATCATCGTAAAAAATTTGAGTACGTTTTGCTCGAGACATGGATGCGTGACCAGCAGCACCCCCAACAACTGTTCCCCTCACAAGAATGTTTTCACACATCTCTTCCCGTTCAAGAACCCCTTGTTCTTGAACCTGCTCAGCGTGTACACCCTCACCACCTAATTGGATAGCACCATGGGGAGGTCTCTCTGGATCTGGATGGACCATTAGTGCGTTTTCTATTCTATACTCTCTTACAATTGGTGACTACTGGTCAGCATAGGCGAGTACAACTTTAAGGATTACAACCGTGTGAGTGAAATTGATTTCAGCGGGCATCTTGAGAAAGTGCATCCATTGTTTTGGACCTTGTGTAATACCCCGGGTAAGTCCGTCAAATTAATTTAACCATAAGATATAATGATTTGGTTAAGTTTGAGATAAGTAATAAGGTTAAGGGTGTTTTGGGTCATTTTGGAATAGTTTGAGCCAAGAAGGTAATTTTGACCTATATTATCTCTTAAGCCTCGTATACTCATCAGATACCTAAAATAGAAAGAGTGTGTGTGTGCGGGAGTTCTGGAGGCGAAAAGAAGCAGTGGACGAAACCTACGGTTAGAGCATCAATCGATTGAGTTAGAGGCGATTTTGAGGTAAGTTTCTTTACAGTATGTATTTGTAATCACGAATAGAAGATATCTATCGGTTTAGAATTTCTAATTTCGCGTCTTGATTAGATTTCAATCGATTTCTGGGTAAGTGAAACCGACTGTGTTCTTGAAGACTCCCGGTGGAGTCCCGGTACTGTCGACTACCGGTGGACTTCCGGTATAGTGAACTCCCGGTATTGTGAACTCCCGGTGATCGAGACTCCCGGTACCAAGGAGTCCCGGTACTGAGAAGTCCTGGTACTCTGTGTAGTCCCGGTAGTTTGCTAAGTTTAGTGGTACAGTTGAGAACAGGAACTGGTAGGCTTTATATGTTTGGCTAGTAAAGTGGTGTATGTATCTTAAATTGTTTCAGATTCTATGGAGTCGTGATAAGAGATAAGACCATTTTGAAAGGAGATTGCGAGCTGTGTAATAATCAAAACAGGTGAGTTTTACTTTAAAAAATATTTTTACTGGAATACATATCTGTATGGTTTGGGAATGTGTAAATTGGTGATTATGTGTTTATATGTGCGATATATGTGAATTATAATATATTGAGGTATTATATTTACATGAGTATTATAATGTGTAATAATACGTTGGACGGGCTTAGGACCGGTGTGTTTGGCTATAGAATCTGTATAGCGTTGTTTGGCTGTAGATGTTATACAGTGTTGTAAATTTATTAGTTGGCTTGCAACCAACTAATATGGCCAGGAGGAATGAGAAGGGAAGGTATATGATGTGTGAGTTCAAATTGATATATTTGATCGTGCTGTGTGATTTATATAATTAAGGTTTAATTAAATGATTTCAAACTAACAGGGATTTTCTCACTTAGACCCTTAGGTCTAACCCTCATTTTGTTTTAAAAATATGTATTCCAGGTGGTGGATCGAGTAAGGGCAAATGATTAGAGTAATCGATGGATAGCTTTTGTGAAGGAATGCATGATGAAGATTTTAGCATGTTTAGCAGTTGTATTACAATAATTAAATGTTATGTATGTATTTAGTATAAAGTTTGTAGTAGAATGGCTTTTTCTGATTGTAGAAGACTACGGGACCGTACTTGTAATATGATGTTTCGTTTGTCATATCAATGTTATGTTACATTATGTGATCTGTTGTGTATATGGGAATTGGGTTGTTACAAATGGTATCAGAGCCCTAGTTTAAGGGATTTAGGTATTTGTATCTGTACCTAGACTTAAACTGCATGTGAAGTAGGATGTCCCTATTATTGTAGAACCTTGGGATATTAAGTATAAAAGGTAGAAGGAACATCATGTAAGGTAATTTCATATTACACCTGGCCAGTGTAATTGTGATCTTACAGGTACATGTTTGAACTGGAATACCTTGTTATATGGGGTATGTGCTTATGTGTAAATTAACCTTGTTTAAATCTATAGAATGGCAAGCGGTACACGAAATTCGAATCGAGGAGCAGGAAGAAATCCGAATAGTACGAATCCGCCAATAGGAACAGGGGAAAGGGGAGGCAGAACTGGAGGCAGAATCGGGGGCAGAACTGGAGGTCGAATAGGGGGCAGAGCTCAGCCACGAGGTACAGAGTTTGTTACAAGGGATGACTTGATGGCAGAAATGGGAAGACTTCAAACTAGTATACAAGCAATGTTTGATCAAAGTCGTCCCAATGAAGCTGAAATACCGGATCCCGGACCGGAAGATGAAATGCCAATCACACCGACTGTAGTACCAATACAAAGGAGGAGCGACTACAAAATGTTTTTAAGCTGTAGACCTCCGACCTACTCAGGAGAAAGGGATCCCGTGAAAGCAATGAGATGGATGAAGGAAATAGAAGCTATTTTCAAGACAAGCAAGTGTGCGGATGAAGATAGGGTATTGTACGGGGCAGCAATGTTAAAAGGGGATGCTTTGTATTGGTGGGAATCTTTTATTCATTCTAAAGGATCTGATGTTTATTCTACCCTCTCTTGGGAAGAATTTGTGATAGCCTACGGGAAACAATTTTGTCCCCAAGCAGCCGTCAAACAACTGGATGGGGAATTTATAAACTTACAACAAGGAAACTTATCCGTTCGAGACTACACCGCTAGCTTTCTGGAAAAGTCTCAGTTCGCAGAATACTACGTTGCTACGGAGACGATGAAGACGGAAAGGTTTATCTTTGGGCTGAACTCAGAAGTCAGAAGGCTAGTGACTGCAAAAGGACCCGATACATTCTCAGCTGCAGTTGATGCCGCGGAGAATGTTGAAAGAGATATTAGAAGGGATGTTGGCGATAAAAGTATCGGGAAGAGAAAGTGGGAAGGACCACAACACGATCCGAAGAAGTCCCGATTTCAGAGGTATGATAGCCGTCCGCCATTTCGACCGGTGGAAAGACCATGTCAGAAGTGCAACCGTGTCCACCAAGGAAATTGCCAAGGTGATTTACGAGCGTGTTATAAGTGTGGGAAGACCGGACACGTCATTAAAGATTGTAAGGTAACACGGTTATGTTTCTTATGCAATTCTCCGGATCACCTTCAGTCGGACTGTCCGCGGGGAAGGATACAGCAAGGTGGGTCATCGGGCAGGCCAGCGATTGTTAAACCAGTAATACCAAGACTGGAACCGCCAGTAACCAGAGGTCGTGCATTTCAAATGACCTAGAAAGAAGCGGAGGAAACTCCGGATGTGGTCACAGGTACATTTTTAATAAACTCTACACGTGCTAAGGTGTTATTTGATTCTGGTGCAAACCGATCGTTTGTGTCTCCTGCGTTTGCTGCTTGCCTGTGTTTGAAACCTAAAATGCTAGAACATACTCTATCAGTAGATACGGCAAATGATAATCAAGTGTCAGTTATAGAAGTATTTGATGGCTGTGTGATAAATATAGAGGGGTGTAGAGTGCTGATACAATTGTTTCCTATAACTTTAATAGAGTTTGATGTCATAGTGGGGATGGACTGGTTTGCCGAGAATCAGGCTAACATAGTGTGTGATAAGAAGTTAATACATGTGGTATTACCTGAGAAGGGACCAGTAGTGATATATGGTGATCGTAGGAATCATCAGTCTAGCCTTATATCTATGATAAAAGCCCGTAAGTGTGTGAATAAGGGTTGTCAGAGTTACTTGGCTTATGTGATAGATATTAAGCCAGAAAAGAATAGGATGGAAGATATTCCTATTGTTAGTGAATTCCCTGAAGTATTTCCCGAAGACTTGAATAGTCTTCCGCCCACTAGACAAGTAGAGTTCGGAATAGACCTGATTCCTGGAGCCACTCCTGTAGCCCGTGCACCTTATCGTCTGGCACCTCCAGAGATGAAAGAGATGATGGCACAACTACAAGACCTATCCGATAAAGGCTTCATCAGACCTAGTTCTTCGCCGTGGGGGAGCACCAGTGTTATTTGTGAAAAAGAAGGACGGTTCGATGAGGATGTGCATCGACTATCGGGAACTGAATAAGCGCACGATAAAGAACAAGTATCTGTTACCCCGAATTGATGACCTCTTCGATCAGTTAGTAGGAGCTTGCTATTTCTCCAAGATTGATCTAAGATCCGGTTATCACCAGTTGAAAGTTAAAGAAGAAGACGTTCTAAAGACTGCTTTTCGAACAAGGTATGGACATCACGAATTCTTAGTGATGCCGTTCGGACTGACGAACGCTCCAGCTGCCTTTATGGATTTAATGAATCGGGTATGTAAGCCGTATCTCGATAAAGTTGTTATTGTATTTATCGATGATATACTTATCTACTCCCGATCCAAAGAAGAACATGCGCAACATCTTCGTTTAATTCTGGAGCTATTAAAGAAGGAGAAGTTGTACGCTAAATTCTCGAAATGTTAATTTTGGTTACGAGAAGTTCAGTTTCTGGGGCATGTAGTTTCCGAAGAAGGCATTCAAGTTGATCCAATGAAAGTGGAATCAATTGAAAAGTGGGAACCTCCGAGGACGCCAACCGAAGTACGTAGTTTTCTGGGTTTAGCCGGCTACTATCGGAAATTCATAAAAGACTTCTCTCGTATCGCAACGCCTTTGACAAAGCTGACCCGGAAGAACTTGAAATTTGAATGGAAAGAAGAACAAGACGAGGCATTCCGGATATTGAAAGAGAAACTGTGCAGCGCGCCAATTCTATCGCTACCTGAAGGTTCGGAAGACTTGGATGTTTATAGTGATGCGTCAAAACTGGGATTGGTATGTGTACTTATGCAGCGTAGAAAGGTAATTGCTTATGCTTCTCGTCAATTAAAGGATCATGAAAGACAGTATCTTACGCACGACATGGAGCTTGCAGCAGTCGTCTTCGCATTAAAGATTTGGAGACATTAGCTGTATGGTTCCAAATGTCAGATTTATACCGATCATAAGAGTCTCCAACATCTCTTTGACCAGAGGGAACTAAGGGCCTGTTTGTTTTTGGGTTTTTAGAACTTATTGGGCTCTTTTATCTTAATTGGTCAGACTTGTTCGAAGTCAGATTGTTTGTTTTTAGGTTAGGTTTAGAGCCACTTAACTCTGATATACATCTAATTCGGTAAGTGGCAACATAATCACTTATCACTTTTTTCAAGAAAGTTTGTTCACGACCTCGCCTCCACCAAATCGATATCCAAGCCCAGGTGGACTCTAGATCGATCTTCAATCCGGGTGTTCTCCTAATCATTCTCCATATTGACACCAAATCGGCTGTTGTCCAAGGTATGTCGACTCTAGATTTTCTGTTGATAGTTCGATCCCTATGGTTCGATTTCTGTTGATAAATCGATCCATGTAGTTCGATCTGTGGTTCGATTTGTGATTTTTGTTGATAAATCGATCCCTGTGGTTCAATTTCTGTTGATAAATCGATCCCTGTAGTTCGATCATGTGGTTCGATTTGTGTTGATAAATCGATCCCTGTTGTTCGTTTTTCTGTTGATAAAGTGATCCCTCTATATTTGACCTTTAACATGTTTTTCTTTCCCGTGTTGCTTGAAACCATCCATGTAGTGTGTTAAGTTTCTTCACTGGAGTTATCTATGTAGTAGAATGAACTTGTACTTGATGGTGTTTAGTTAAATTATAATAAATAAATCAATTATGATACAATAGTGTGCCTTATTTCCAGGAGAATAAGGTTTGAAGCCCTACAAAGTGATGCAGGCAAGAATCTACTAAGGAGGTCTCGAAGAGCTCCTGATGATATTTCAAGTGTTGTACTTGTAGAAAAGAATATGTATGGTCACCTAATTACTATTACTGTAGTTTATATGCACTACATCAAGTCTTATTCAGCTGAGATTTATGACCATTAAGCAAGGTCTCTGGTGCATTTCAGGTCATATATCAAGTCATATATCAAGTAGAAGGTTGTGCTTATGGTGGGTTGAAGTTGGATGTCTAGAGTATGTTGATGAGATATCTGCACAGACTATTTGAAGGCTCCAGATTGCAGATGATAAAGATATGAATGGGGTTTAGAATAGGTAATTTGGTGTAGTTGTTTGTGTAAATAATATAACGTTATATTTTATTTTGGTGTAGTTTGATAGGATTTGAATCTATTTAAATCGAGGATGCAATTCTTTGTGGTAGCATTGGAATTAGATTTATTTTTTCAAGAATCCCTTTGCCAATTCCATAAGAAGGTTGAAAGAAACTTCATTTGTATCGTAGTGAGTAGGAAGGTTTAGTTCTCATGTATCAATGAACTACTAGTGTTTGTAATGGTTTTGTGGAATGTAATGGTGTCTTGCTACGTGTTGAATGGTTGATCAATGATGGTTTTCGGATCTTTTGGATGATGCGATCAATTGTACATATTCAGACGTTTGTCGGTTTACATAAACAAACAGTCTTGTTGATTCGGATTTCAGATTTCAGCACCACCTCTTAAAGATCAGAAGTGAAATCAGTCTTCAGACTTCAGCACCTCTTAAAAAACAAACGCCACCTAAATATGATACAAAGATGATGGCTAGAATTGCTGAATGATTACGACTGTGAAATCCTTTATCACCCGGGAAAGGCAAATGTGGTAGCTGATGCATTGAGTCGTCAAGAAAGGGGTGGAACAATAAAAGTTATTTCGCTACGAACTGAACTCCTACCCAACATATTTGACGAATTGCAGAAGTGTCAAGTGTAGGCTTATCAGGATGAACATCTGAAATCAGAACGGTTAGCGGGGATGTCGGCATTGCTAGAAAAAGATGATCGTGGGTTATTGTGTCTGGGAAGTAGAGTGTGGGTACCTCGTTTGGGTGGGTTACGTGATCGTGTTTTACAAGAAGCTCATCAACCCCGTTTCTCTATTCACCCAGGTACAAACAAGATGTATAAAGACCTTAAACAATTCTATTGGTGGCCAGGAATAAAAAGAAGAATTGCTCAGTATGTGGAAAGATGTGATACTTGTAAGAAAGTGAAGATCGAACACCAAAAGCCGTTTGGTCAACTACAACGGCTAGAAATACCTATGTGGAAGTGGGAGCAGATTACCACAGATTTCATCACGAAGCTACCAAGAACTCCAAAAGGATTTGATTCTATTTGGGTGATCGTCGACAGATTGACAAATTCTGCACATTTTCTACCGATAAAGGAAACCGATTCGATGGAACGATTTGCTAAGCTGTACATTGACGAAATAGTAACTCGGCATGGAGTTCCAATCTCGATTATTTCTGATCGTGATAGTCGTTTTACTTCAAGATTCTGGAGAAGTTTTCAAAGGGAAATGGGGACTCAGATAAAGTTAAGTACGGCGTATCATCCCCAAACAGATGGGTAGAGTGAACGAACGATTCAGACCTTAGAAGATATGCTCCGGGCTTGCATTGTTGATTTTGGGGGATCATGGGATAAACACTTACCGTTGATCGAGTTTGCATATAACAACAGTTATCATTCCAGAATACAAGCGGCACCGTTTGAAGTACTGTATGGTAGGAAATGCCGAACGCCTCTATGTTGGAACGAAGTGGGAGAGAAACAGTTGGCGGGGCCGGAAATAGTTCAATTAACTGCCGATAAGGTTACTCAAATTAGAGAAAGATTGAAAGTGGATCAAGATAAACAGAAGAGCTACGCTGACGGATGCCGAAAGCCATTGGAATTTCAAGTTGGGGATTTCGTAATGTTAAAAGTTTCGCCATGGAAGGGAGTCATCCGATTTGGGAGACAAGGTAAACTTAGCCCAAGGTATATCAGACCGTTTGCAATTACAGAAAGGATCGGTGAAGTAGCTTACCGATTAAATCTTCCAACAGAATTGAGCAGGATCCATAATGCATTTCACGTATCAAACTTCCGAAAGTGTTTGGTTACTCCAGATCAGTCAGTCTCCCTACCAGAGATACAAGTAGATGAAAGATTGAATTATGTGGAAGAACCAGAAGCAATAGTTGATCACAAACTCAAAGTGCTGCGGAATAAGGAAATCAAGCAAGTAAAGGTTCAATGGAGGCATCATAGAGGTCAGGATGCTACGTGGGAATCCGAATCGGAAATGAGAGCCAAATACCCTTATCTTTTTACTTAACTGAATTCCGGGACGAAATTCTTTTAAGTGGGAGATGATGTAATACCACGGGTAAGTCCGTTAGATATTTTACCTATCCGTCAACTTAATTTAACCATAAGATATAATGATTTGGTTAAGTTTGAGATCGTTATAAGGTTAAGGGTGTTTTGGGTCATTTTGGAATAGTTTGAGCCAAGAAGGTAATTTTGACCTATATTATCTCTTAAGCCTCGTATACTCATCAGATACCTAAAATAGAAAGAGTGTGTGTGTGCAGGAGTTCTGGAGGCGAAAACAAGCAGTGGACGAAACCTACGGTTAGAGCATCAATCGATTGGGTTAGAGGCGATTTTGAGGTAAGTTTCTTTACAGTAAGTATTTGTAATCACAAATAGAAGATATCTATCAGTTTAGAATTTCTAATTTCACGTCTTGATTAGATTTCAATCGATTTCTGGGTAAGTGAAACCGACTGTGTTCTTGAAGACTCCCGGTGGAGTCCCGGTACTGTCGACTCCCGGTGGACTTCCGGTATAGTGAACTCCCGGTATTGTGAACTCCCGGTGATCGAGACTCCCGGTACCAAGGAGTCCCGGTACTCTATGTAGTCCCGGTAGTTTGCTAAGTTTAGTGGTACAGTTGAGAACAGGAACCGGTAGGCTTTATATGTTTGGCTAGTAAAGCGGTGTATGTATCTTAAATTGTTTCAGATTCTGTGGAGTCATGATAAGAGATAAGACCATTTTGAAAGGAGATTGCGAGCTGTGTAATAATCAAAACAGGTGAGTTTTACTTTAAAAAATATTTTTACTGGAATACATATCCGTATGGTTTGGGAATGTGATAATTGGTGATTATGTGTTTATATGTGCGATATATGTGAATTATAATATATTGAGGTATTATATTTACATGAGTATTATAATGTGTTATAATACGTTGGTCGGGCTTAGGACCGGTGTGTTTGGCTATAGAATCTGTATAGCGTTGTTTGGCTGTAGATGTTGTACAGCGTTGTAAATTTATTAGTTGGCTTGCAACCAACTAATATGGCCAGGAGGAATGAGAAGGGAAGGTATATGATGTGTGAGTTCAAATTGATATATTTGATCGTGTTGTGTGATTTATATTATTAATGTTTATATAAATGATTTCAAACTAACAGGGATTTTCTCACTTAGACCCTTAGGTCTAACCCTCATTTTGTTTTAAAAATATGTATTCCAGGTGGTGGATCGAGTAAGGGCAAATGATTAGAGTAATCGATGGATAGCTTTTGTGAAGGAATGCATGATGAAGATTTTAGCATGTTTAGCATTTGTATTATAATAATTAAATGTTATGTATGTATTTAGTATAAAGTTTGTAGTAGAATGGCTTTTTCTGATTGTAGAAGACTACGAGACCGTACTTGTAATATGATGTTTCGTTTGTCATATCAATGTTATGTTACATTATGTGATCTGTTGTGTATATGGGAATTGGGTTGTTACACCTTGTACTGCGTTGGGTCATCGGGGAAAAGCTAGATTTGAGTCCATGATGCTTTGAATAAGAATTTATAGAAATCTTTGATATGGTACGAAGGTCCTGGCTTTGTTCGGTTTTGCTTTGTCACCCACGAGCTCAATCAGCTCATTCCATATGATGATAGCATAATAAATCTTTCTATTGAATGCCACGGCATGGAAATGGCGAAGAGTGCTAATGGTGCACTTACCAAGACCCGTATGCTTCAGAGTCATGCATCGGTTGATGATTGAGAACAAGGTATACCAAATTCTCGGTAGGAACTTTCGTTTGAATTTGTATGACCCGGTGAGCATAATTCCATCTGCAGGTTGATATCCTAAACTCCAGATATCATCACATAAATCATCTTCAGAAATTTGGTCTTAAAAATCGGCTTGATATGGCAAATCTAAAGCATTTCGAAGTCTTTTGAGAGTGATCAACTTTTGCAATAAAGTGTTGACCCCTTGGATATACTGGATGGAACTGTAGAGAATTCCAGAACAGTTGAAGGTAGATAATTGGGACAGTGACATTCTTTGTTAAAGCAGTTCGGAGAGGGTGGCCTTTGAGAACTTCAAGTATGAGCCGGTAATCCAGGTTGACACTCAGATCCAAGGTAGAGTTGTTGTCAGCCAGATCAAGGTGTTCTCTCCGAGGCAAAAGCTCTTCATCAAGATCTCGGGCATTCACCGAGGGGTGTGAGGATCGGTGAGATGGGATTAGAGTGTTTTCATCAGATGAATTACCATCATGGTGTCTCATGGCTGCCATCTGTATAGGATAACATCAGTGTATTACCCAAAAATGATTTTGTTGAAAAAGTTCAAAAAAATTGCCTAAGTCTGGGTTTAATCTCACAAGGCATCAAAAGATTATTGCACCTAAGAGTTATCGCATGGTACTGTGTGCGACAAAAAGTTGTCGCACAAAGGCATGTGCGATAAACATGAAGATGTGAAGAGTGTGATAACGATGAACGTTTGAAGACAAAGCCATTGCGATAAAGATGAATACGATGAATATTCAAAGTGTTCAAGCCCATTTTTCAAAAAATATTACAAAAAAGAGTTTTTCAACTATCACACTAGGCTCACCTACGTACCAAAAGCATATCCTATCATTTTTAATGCTTAACACTAACAAATGAATGGATTACAGTGAAGAATATGAAAAGACCCATATGAGTTTCGACTATAAATCCTAAAACACAACTGTAAATCGATGATATATGTATAAAGAAATGAAATAAACACATAAATCAAACCTCGATAGTGATCTGAATGCAATGAAATCGATTTGAACGTGAAAAACTTTGAAAATCTCAGGAAATCAGAAATAGGCTTCAGAGGGTGTATGGTTCGATAAAAAAGAAATAAGTTTGAAAAATCGCTCTATATATAAGAACCTAAGGATGATGACATGTGGCACTCGAAGATTGGTCCAATGGTTGACCTGCCATCGTGTCAAGTTATCGTACGAACAAGTGTACGAGGACCTTCAAAGTTATCGTACAGATAACAGGGTGAGAAATTTAATCATACAAGAAGGGTGCGATAAAAAGTTATCGGGGTTTTATCGTACACCACGAGGTGCGATAAAATAAGTGCATGTGTTATCGCAGAAGGCACGTGCGATGAAAAGTTTTATCGTGCATAACTGCGTGCGATAACATCAACACTTAGACATTTTTCAAAGATTTTCAAGAAATTTCAAAAAAAATTATCACATTAAAAGATGTCCAACTTTTAATTGATTAAGCACTCTGGGTTTTCAAAATCAAGTTTTCACTCCCCCTTAAATGATGCATAGATTTTTAGAAAAAGTTTTCCATCATTTAAGAGTTTGTACAAAAACAAGTTAGAACACTTACCTTGCTGTCTTCAAGTATATATTCCATAGCATCTATACTCACAAATTGTGTCTGTTATGCATACTCCCCCTAGACTTATGTAGATAAAGTGTAATATACTCCCCCTGAGACCATGAACACACACCTCATGCAGAAACAAGTATCATATTTAATAACAAATAAAACATTGAAAGAAGAGAAATAACAAGTTGAATAAACATTTGAAAAACAACAAAATCAGGAAAAATTAAATAACATACATTGAGAATATATTATGATAAAAATTTAAGTGTAGCAATTTGGATAACATATCTAGATTGAGATAAAAATATTTCCATCTATTATATGATCAATATAGCAAGTTCAATAGGCAACTGGTCGTAGTTGTTACAAAGTAGCCTTCATATATAAAACATTAGGATATGCAATAGAGAAACACTATAGGCAACATTTCGTGTCGTTAGTGTTTACATTTTATTCACATGGTTTACTTGTATTTGTAACTATTTTGTTTATTTCCTTGTAATCCGTACCATATTCCAAGCGGTATAAAGTAACGTGCGATCGGTGGGCAACCAATATTGACACTGCTGGTTTTTTTAAACCTTTTTAGTGTATTCTACTTCACCAATTGGTCTACCTATTATGAGAAAGGAGGAAGAATGATTTAAAATTTGAGAAACAATGGAAAATAATACGATGAGAAATGGTATTGTTCCCTACATTACTCTTAAGGGATGGCATATTTTCTTGAGTGTTCGACATTGCATGTGCTCATCTTAAAATATCTATGATTCTTCTGTTTCTTTATAATTATACAATATAAGGTTGACATTTGAGAAACTACTTCCGTCTAGGTATACGGTAACGGTTACCATAGCATGACAGACGGTGACGTTTATTTTTTCAGACCCGTCATTGTAGTAGGACATCTTGTGACGTTTATTTTTCAAAATTGTTACTGTAGTAGGACGTATAATGATGTTTATTTTTGAAAATGTCACCATAGTCATACGTATGGTGATGGTTTTGAAAACAAAACCGTCAACGTACCACGACATAATGTGACATATATTTTCAAAAGTGTCACCGTACCACGACATACTCTAACGTTTATTTTTCAAAACCATCACCGTAGAGTGACATACAATGACGTCTATTATTCTAAACCGTCATCATAGTTGGAGCTAAGGTGATGTTTTTTAAAAAAAATTTGTCATTATAGCACAACATACGGTGAGATTTATATTTCAAAATCGTCACCATAGAATGACGTAAAGTGACGTTTATAAACCGTCATAATAGGATGACCTATAATGACGTTTATTTGTCAAAAAATCATCACTGTAAAGTGACGTATGATGATGTATATTTGTCAAAATCGTCACTGTAAGTGACTATGGTGACGTTTATTTGCCAAAATCGTAAGCGTAACATGACAGACAATGACTTTTATTATTCAAAACCGTCACCATAACATAATGTATGGCGACGTTTATTTTTCAAAATTATCACCGTAGCATGACGTACATGAACATTTATTTTCAAAAACTGTCGCCATAGCATGACATTTAGTGACGTTTTTTTATTGAAAAACATCACCGTAACATGTTTATTATTCAAAACAGTCACCATAGCATAATATACAATGACGTTTTACTGAAAGTTTTAATAATATCTATCGAAAATAAAAACTAAAAGAAGTTATAAATGATTATCAATATATAAAAACCATTAAGATAATATTAAAAATTATATGAATAATGTATCCAAAGACAAAAAAATAAACAAATATATTGTGTCTGAAAGTTTGTTTCTAAACTATCTTAAACTTATGCATCATCTAAACCAATATTTTTCTTGTTAGACGTATTCCTTGTATGCTTTGACATCTTTAACCGATTAACAGTTGTGAAACTCTTTTTTGTCTTCTTATTTTTCTTATCTTTATGCTCGTCAGAAGTTGTTTGCGGTACCTGCAAAAAGATACAAGTTGAACCAACACATAAGTTATATAAAATATAATGGTAATAAGGCATTTGTGGATAATGGTCATTCTAAAGGCTCAAACCTTTGCATGAAAGTGTATAAGATAGGTAATCAAATATTTAATATATGAATACCATTGACGTATACATTAAAACATGCAAGATTATCCATTAAAACAAATGAAGAGCTAAATTAGATAAACAGTTGACCTTTGTGTCCAGGATCACGAGGCTTTTTGGCCAAGCGACAAAACTATCATAAGCGTCTTCTACAGTCTTGTGCTCAACCGATTGGATGGGTAAAAATGCAGTTGGTTTTACTGTTTTGTCAACCGAGACTTTGTAGCAATCAGCCTGAAGTGGAACTCCATGAAGGGTCTGTGGTGAAGATGAGTAGATGATAGTCCCATGTGCAACAATGTTTCTTCGCTCTGGATTTGCCAATTTTCATTTCCTAATCTACAAAAAAAACATATTCCATGTGAACATCGTAAAGTTCAACGTTGACAAAATTATAATGCATGTAAAGAACATACCAGTGGGCCTTCATTTTTCAACACTTGAGATGGCGCAGTCTTAGATTGTTGTGAATTTATAGCAACAGTAGCGTCCTTCTGAGATACTGGGATATGATCTACCTCTAAAGATTGTCGAGGTCTCTTTGATGACTTAGCAATAGCGCCGTCATGAGTAGATCTATCAGAGTGGTTGCTTGTTGTCGGAGTTTCGTGTGAAGCTGGGAGACCACTTGTCAAAGATTTCTGGAAAGTGTTGATACAAATATTAGATATTGCACGACAGTTTACTAAAAAATTAAATCAAGTATATCGAACGCATTTTGTAATCTATTTACTTACTTCCAAACTCATGTTTAATGAAGTTTTCAGATCTGTTAATCTGATTCCATTAGAGGACATGTGAGCTAATATAGCTTTCATTAGCTCACCTTGTTCTTTTATTAAATGATCTTGATCTTTGAGCTTCTGACCTTGTTCTTTAATTACATGATCTTGGTCCTGGAGTTGTTTATGCAAACCCCCAACTTTTTTAGCATTCTCTCATTTTTCATCGTCCAACTGTCTTTGTAGAGTGCAATTTCTGGATGATCCTTTACGTCTAGGAATGTTCCATTAGCGTGTTGGAGTCACTCCCTTGCCGACCCCTCTTACACGCCCAGAATGCTCTTTGCCAAACACAAGTGTAAGAGCATTTGTGCCATGTTCAAGCTTTAGGGATCCCTCCTGAATCTCCTTTTCATGGTGTTCCTGTGCAAAACATATATCAATGATACTTAGACAGAAAGAGGAATGTATTTCAATAAAGTATAGATTCTTACAGTTTCATTTGCCTTTGTCTTTAAGCTCGTCATTTTCATAACCTCTGTCCTTGGTTTGACGTGCCTTGCACCACATCAAAGACCGCACCGGAACTTCATCCTCAGGAATTTCTTTATTTTTTACCTAGTGATTAGAAAATACACATTTTGATGTTAATACTCTAGTCTTGGACGTTCGCTTATAAGCAAAAGCAAAAACGTAATAAATTCAATAATTTAAAAAAGATCATTACCATTTTTTCTTTGAGTCCCACGTATCCGGATCGTCCTAACCGATGTGGGTACTTGTGCTTTGCACGTGATGCTTTTGCCGACTCGGATACACCCTTGGAACGAGAAAAGGATGAAATAAATATTGCAGTATAAGAAATAAATAGAAAATGACGATAAATATAACATTATTTGTGCATTGTATAACCTTGAATTGATCTGAAAGTGTGTGCTCAACAAATTTGTCCCAATCAACCTGTTCCACGTTCCCGTATTGTTTTGGGACAATTTTCAACTTTGAAGGTTTGCTGATGTTTGGCAGTACAAAATGTTTGTACAGTTTTGATCGAAAATTGCGCAACGCATCAGCAAGATGGTGCATCATGCGTTCTTTCATCCTCACGTCGATTACATAATATTGCTACCATAATATCAAATCATATGCTAGTTAAAAAAAATGAATAGACAAATAAATATTGAAGTTAATATTCACGTTGAATAAATAAACAAGTAGAACATACCGTTATTTCCTCCCACATCATATCTTTCACTTTTTTGGACACTTTCTTCCATCGCAACTCTGTAAGCCCAACCACTTTCCGGACCAAGCTACCCAAAAAGCTAGAGATTTCTGATCTATACTTCCCCATAAAGTTACCCATGTTATCAAATTCTATCACGTGTTTCACACCGTTGGAGTCTGCATAATCTTTATGTAGTTTGACACACCGTGTCTTCCATCTAACACGCTTACGTATACTTAAAAATTCTCCCAATCCGTCGTCTTGTGGAATTTCCATTGCTTGCTCTTCTTCCTTACCCACAACGCCAGTGTCTTCAACACAATATACCATATACACAAAGTGGAAAATATTATACTTACAAAAAACAAAGAAGCTATGTAAAAATCAGACCAAGCAAAAAAATATAACCAAATCGATGAGAAAAATACATGATATAGTAGAAATTGAGCAACAAAAACCATCTATTCTATAGCAATAAAGTAGATGAATAGTAATCTCTATGAAGCTGTAAAAAGCAGACCAAATCTCAAGCAGAAAAAATCATTTCCAGACATGCCCTTATTCTAGCATAGGATTATGAATGCCAAAGTAAGAGAGAAAAGACAATGACACATATTAAGAAAGACTAGCATTCATAGTAATGGCATATACCAGGAAAGCATAATGTTGAGAGACCTGATGTCATCTAACCTCTCCAGTTATCTTCTTATTGGTGCTCTGATATTCTTGTTTATGCCTTTTCAAACTGTATACATCAAATACATACAATATAACATAAGGTCAAAGATGCCTCCTATTGAATTCAACAGGCAAGATCATATCCCTTAGCTTGTGACCTATATGTGTGTGGGCTAGAACACTGCAGGGTACACGGCTGTTTGGTTCAGCAGTAGGGGCTGTATTGAATCAGCATCAGGTGTTGTACTGAATCAACAGGTGTTGGTGGTATAAATGCATTTCTTTTTAAAAAAATCCCCAAAATGGAAATTAATTAAAACCAACCAAATAACTCCAAAATGAAAAGCAAATTTGCAAATTCTAAAATAATTTAATTAACTATAAATTTAACTGTGTGATTTATTGTTATTAATATATGAAGGTTGAGTATAGGTTTGTTGTAGCAAGCACATGACCACGCTAGAGTTGGCATGATTGCTTTTCGGAACAGTAACAAAGGAAAAAGGCTGGCATTGGTTAGTAGGGAGACTTGTTGTGCTTACTATTTTTCTAAGAATCTACAGCAGCAGTGTTCTTTGAATTGATGAAGTTTTTATCTTTGGTGTTATCAATTTCCCATTCTATATAGATGATGATGATGGTACTTGATCCATAGTGAAATCCATATCCACATATATTATATAAACACGTAATCTTCTTTTTGTGAGCCACATATTGTTAGTGCCTAATATTCTAAGTTGTACTATGTAGAGGGACTAATTATGTAATTAGAAAGTTACATACTATATAATGATAGCTTAGCCTATATTTCTAATTAGGTCATCAATAGCTACACTCTCAAGTACACACACACACTCACCATCTCTCTCAATATTCTTCATATTGTGTACATGATTGATCTTCATTGAAATATATATTGGTGGCCATCAGATTGATAAACATGGATTGATTACTTGTTCTGGCATCACAATTGGTATCAGAGCATAGTATACCACTTAGATCAGATTAGGATTTTGGAAGTTTTTTGCAATTTTGAGTGTTCTTCATTTTTTTCATTCATTTCTTATTGATTCTAGCCATTTGAGTGCTTCAAATGGATTAGAATTGATCTAGGAGTGTCTGATTATCATCCGTGCGTGTTTTGATTCCACAATTACACCAGGAATAGTCTCAATTTGTGTAAAACTTGATTTTCGGACTTTTAGAAGAAAACCTACTATTTTGGTTTAGAAATCACTGTTCTAGTGGTTTTTGGACAAAACTTGAACAATTAAAGTTGTCCAGATTATTGTTGCGAACCTGCGTACCAGTTTTCAGCTTAATCCGATCATTTTTGAAGAATCGACTCACGATCCTCTGCATATTCAAAACTATCGCAACATATGGATATTCAAAACTATCGCAACCTTTGAATATTCATAACTTTTGCAACATTCAGTGTTCTTAACTATCGCAATCCACAAGAAGTGAACAGTATACTATCGCAACCCTCTGTTGCGACAAGTCGTTGGAATCACAATTTTAAAGTGAACAGTATACTATCGCAACCCTCTATTGCGACAAGTATCAACTATCGCAACCTACGTGATTTTGAACAGTACTTATCGCAATCCTCAGTTGCGATAAGAATTTTTGTTGGGTTTGTATCGCAACCTGTTAGCTGTGACAAGTTTTTGGCTTACTTTCGCAACTTGTTAATTGCGAGAAGTCCTTGGTTGCGACAAGAAGTGTATTGCGACAAGAGTGGGTTGAGACAAGTCAGTGTGAAATTAATTGTTACTAATCAAATCTAAGGAATACTTAACGATCATCAACAAGTAATCATTATAACAGCGAGAGGCATCTTAACTATTGGGTCGAAGGACAAACCACCAGTTCTTTTTCCCAAGGAGTTTAAGATATGGAAAGACGGATTTATAGACTATGTTGAGCGACAAGAGAACGGGGAATATATTGTTAATTCACTTGACAATGGTGTGGTTTATGTTAATCAAGCCTCAAAGAAGAGATTTTTCAGAATTTGTGAAGCCAACAAGTTCAGTGACGGTACATTCAAAATTATTCAAATCCACCTTGAGAGTCAACCGCGTGTGGATGCAAACGGGGAGGTGAAGCTGAAAGACAAGGAGAAGGAGCTGATCACGCAAGCCCTGGACGCCATCACATACCGAAAAGAAGTACCGACATGCACTGCGGAGGTTCGAGATCATTTTTGGGATTCGGAAGAAGCACGTGACTCCGGTGGACGCTTAAACTCTATGCCTCTACATTAAACAAAGGGGGAGAATGTTAGTGCCTAATATTCTAAGTTGTACTATGTAGAGGGACTAATTATGTAATTAGAAAGTTACATACTATATAATGTTAGCTTAGCCTAGATTTCTAATTAGGTCATCAATAGCTACACTCTCAAGTACACACACACTCACCATCTCTCTCAATATTCTTCATATTGTGTACTTGATTGATCTTCATTGAAATATATATTGGTGGCCATCTGATTGATAAACATGGATTGATTACTTGTTTTGGGATCACACATATGGAGTATTAAACAACTCCCTGTTAATTTGGATGTTGACAAGTAGGTCATTTATATAATATTCTTTTAGTAATATTATTGCTACTTTTTTTATAATATTCTTTTAGTAATATTAATGTTAAGGTTTTTCCAAGTTTACTCTCTGTCTATAAATATTCAGATCTCAGAGGACTGTGTTTTCTTATCTTTGTACATCATTTTTTTAACATCTTTTTGTTCTTGTAAGCTATAGCATTTTCTGGTATTTTCACAAAAACAATTGTTAATCTCCAATAAAACCAAGATACAGTAGACTAAAAGAAGATAAACAGTCAAGTTTAAACCATAACTTACTGTTTTCTATTCAATTTCTCATTGCTCTGTAATTTCATTATTTCATTTAGCAAACTGCAAAAGGGGATCTGTATCTAGAACTAGGGTTTCTCACTTGATTTGATCAAGAAATTCATGGATTATTACACTAAACCTTAATATTCTTTAAAACCAAATCAAATAGAAACAATTATGTACCAAGAAAGAATAAAAATATATATGGATCTTAATGGAGGATATATGTGTCTGTGTATCTTTATATGCATGAAGACAGGAATTACCATGTTCATCGTCACGATTGCTACTAGAATCATATTCTTTCTCAACATCTTCACCGCTTTCTTCACCCTCAAGCAAATCACCTTCACAATCCGACTCATCCATGTTTGAAAGCACTAATTTATCCATAAATTAACAATAGAGAACAGAGAAACAAAGAATTATGCTTGAACAAATAGTAGAAACAAAGAATTATGGTTGAACGAAGTAGAAACACATGAATATATTTGGGCTTTTAGGGTTCAACGAAGCGGTAAAATTCCCGTCCCAATTTTGGAGACAAACATACCATTTTTGCTCCCCGAAGATCACTGAAGATAATCCTCAACTCAATCTCGTACAAATCTTCCATCAAAATTGAGAAGCTAATTTCGAGCGATCGATCAGGGGTGAAGCGTGGGATTAGGCTATATATACTATAAATTAAATAATTAAAGTAAATTTCAAATTACAATAATAAAAGCTATTATTATATGTTTAAAAAATAATGATTAAATAAATACATTTTTTATTACAATGTATCCACGTTTAAATATTTTCATAGTTCAATATATAAAAAATTTGTTAAGATTAAGATACTTATTTTAATTCACACCCTTTTAAAGATTAGTAAATACTAGAAGTCTACTCGTGCAATACAATATATCTCGATTTTAATGTTCTAGTTTATTTTAATGTGTGGTTTTGAGAAAACGGCCAAAGTTTTTTTATAAATTTATTTAAAGAATGACGTTTTTTTAGAAGTTCATGATTTGAGGATTTGAAAGTGTATAGAGATAAGGATTAACTAATAAAAGTACACGATTTAAGGACTTGAAACCATAGTTATCACTATTTTAACTATCTTGTTAATTTATGTGTTTGGTCTGTTTTTTTGAATAATAATTACATGAACAAATTTTGTAATTTACTATTTTCTACATGGAAGTATTTGGTATTCAACCCACACATTAGGTATTAGTTACAATGGGTCACATTGGATACAATACAACTGTTCATGTTGGGTTACACACGGTGATATGGGTTACAATGGGTCATACTAAGTTACATTGAGTGATAGGTTACAACAGTTCATGTTGGGTTACATCAGTCTCATCAGCACCTTCTGAAAATCTCACCTCAGGTTCATGAAGGGTAACAAGAGTATCATGTGGATAAACATTATACGGATACATTATTTGCAAGAGGTTAGTGCTTCAAGAGATGAAACAAGTAAATATACTTTCTATGGGTTCATCGATGGAATGGACTATACGAAGTATTGGTCATAAAGAGTGTCATGTTAATTGGTCTTATTATCTACGTTTCCTCTTATGTTGGATTACAACATGTTGTGTTGGTTACAAACTTACAGTTGGTCACGTTTGATTACATTGGTTTACAATGGGTTATATTGGTTGCACTAGATCATATTGGTTTACAGTGGTTCATATTGGGTTATAATTGGTCATATCAGTTACCATGAGTCATAAGGTGTTAATACTAACTTCATTATGATATGTATCAACAATGAGTTTGTCATCAAACAAGTGAACAACCACACCGACTCCTCTGATTCATCACTTCTTCTTGTTCGAATGTTCTAATTCTTTTAGCGTGCGAGATGAGACACTTGTGTCAGGATCGATTCTTAACAAGAATTAAACTTCTTAGAAACAGAATTTAGAGAATCTTGCGGAATAGAACTCTAAATCAATTAAAGAACAATCAATAGAAATTCAATAAACTGTATATATATCAAACAGTTATTACTCACAAGTTTTACACCAAACCTCAATCTTGTTGAACAGGCTCAACAAGACGATTTCTACTTCTCTAGAAATAGGATCTATGATCTTGAGGTTAATTCACTCTTGAATGAATATCAAATTCTATTTCACTCGTATATTATTCATATCTTCTAATAGCTATCTATCAATACTATTTATACAAAAGTAATTACAAGATAACTATCAAAAGTAAATTGATCTTCTGAATCTTCGTTAAACATATCTTGATCAATTCCTTATTTGTCTCCAAAAGCATCGCATCCCAAACTTATCAACTCAGCAGTATTAATGATGATTTGGCTCAGCAGCATTAACAACCTTCAGCAGTATTAATGATGATTTGGCTCAGCAGTATTAACAACCTTCAGCAGTATTAACCTTCACAATCTTCAAGCAGTAGTAACTTGGTCTAGCAGCACTAACTTCGTCTAGCAGTACTAACTTCATCTAGCAGCAGTAACCTTGCCCAGCAGTAGTAACGAAGAACTGGCAGTAGTAATGTAGACTTAGCAGTACTAACCATACTTAGCATATCTTCAGTTCCCAACAATCTCCCCCTAACTTGACTTTTAGGAAAAGAAGTCAAGTTCTTCAGATGATGCTTCCAAAACTTAGTCATCATGTACACACAGATTAGGACTTAGACCTAGACTTTGATTTAGAATCCTCTTTACCAAGAATCTACCCATTGCTGAATCCTTGTTGCAGGTCAGCTTAGTGTGTAACATTCCTTGCAGCCTCTTCATGCTGTGATTGTATATTTCATCTACCAGATAGTATTCTTGAGTTGCAGAGTCAAGGGAGATGACATATACTCCACAGTTTTCATAGAGCATCCAGTTGGTAATGGCTTGAAACTGTGTGTTTAACCTATGCTGAACTGCTTCAGGTTTGAACATTTGGCACAAGAATTCAAGTACCATTTTAGAAATTGACATCCCTTGCTCAGTCAGCATGTTTTCATATATCTTCATCCCAACTTTGAACATCTCTTCTAAGTCTGATCTTGAGCACGTTCTGACAATTTTTCCCCAAGTAGAAAAGACTTCAAATTTTCCATCAGCTCTTTTTATCCTAATGAACTCCTTTCTACCATCTTTCAAAGTGTCCCAAAAGATGATTTCAGGAGCCTTAGATGATATTGGTTCAGCCTGATGTGGAATTGGGTTAGAGTCAACACTAGTAATGTACAAATCACATTGGGCATCCGTTTGTGATTTCACATTGCCTGATTGCCCTGATGGAGTTGCCACTTCTTCTTCAGCAACTTTTCCATCAGATTTTTCTTTCACTGTTTCCTCCTGGGCCTCTTCTGCAGATGACTCCACCCTTGGCTTCTTTTCATTTTTTTTCTTTGAAGTTATGGGCTGGGTTCTTGGTCTTTTCTTTGACATCATCTTGGTTCTTTTAAGAGTTTTGACAGCCTCAGGAGTTGGTTCAGCTGCTTTAAGTTTTTCAGCAGCAATAACCATTTCTGCTGCTATGGCTGTTACTGCTTCTCTTAGTACATGTAGTGATGCTGCTTCAATACTGTTCTTTACAATCCAGTAAATTTCTTCATCTATTTCAGCTTGAGTTGTAGTTACTGCTTCCTGCTCAGTTTCTGCTGCTTTGACTGTTTGGCCTTCAGCAGCATTAACTGTTTCTGCTGCTTGTTCAAACTCAGCAGCATTAACAGTTTCTGCTGCTGTGGTTTCTGCTGCTGTGGTTTCTGCTGCTTTGGTTTCTGCTGCTTTAACACACTCTTCCCCCTTTTCTGTCTCACTGGACTCCCCCTTAAACTGTGCATAGTCCATTTCCATCTCAGTCTCTATGTGAACAGTCTCCCCCTCAATTTGTGGACCCTTCAGTTTCAGTTCTGCTTCTGACTCTGACTCCCCCTTTTTGGGAGCATCATCAGTTGAAGTTCTTCTTCTTAGCACAAATCTTGCCTTTTTCTTTTTGTTCAGCAACTTGGTGACCATCTTTTTGAGCTTCTCAATTTGAGACTGTTGGTAGGTGACCACAGTCTTAAGTTGCTCAATCTCTTTCTTTTGTGCTATAACATCCAAGTTGATATTCCCTATGGTTTCCATCAATTCCTCATAGTTATATCTATCCTTACCTTGTTTAGGAGTATTTACCTTCTTTAAAGGATCCTTGGAAGTTTCAGCAGAAGCCTTCTGCCTAGCAGAAGCACTACCTGCCCCCTTGGTTTCTTGGCACCTGGGTCCTCCTAATGATTTCTCATTTAGAGTTGCCATGGGGAAGGTCTTATTTATGTTACCACTGTCCTTCTCTGTGCTAGCAGAAGTAGTGGCAGCCTTAGCACCCATATGGTCATCCTTCTCCTTAGAGACCACCTTCTTGGGGTTGGGAGACACCCCTGTGGTTTCCCTGTTGATATTCTCAATTGGAGAATGCTCCAATTGAGGGCTTAAAGGCTTAGGGCTTTGAGTAGGTACATCAAGGGAAGGAGCCTTGTGCACCTTTCTTCTTTGAAACCTTTTGGTGATTGTGGGAGTGGGCTATTCAAGAATGGACTGAGGGATGTCTTTTGAGATGGAAGGTTGGGATTGGTCATCAGTGGGTTGATCTAATGAGGGCCTTGATCCTGATGCCATACCTTCAGAGGGGTGGGACACAACCATCATTGTAGAGAACAATGGTGTGTCAACTCCTTCCGAGTCCCTAGGAAGTCTTTTCATATTTGAAAAAACCTTCCCTTTAGGGGATTTGGGTACATATACCTCAGTAAACTGAGGTAAGTCCATCAATTCCTTGTTAAGAACTTCTTGCACAAACCTTGGATACATGAAAAAGGTCTTTTTAGATTCCAAGTTTGATACAAGATCATTAAAGATCATTGCTGAAAAATTGTACTTTCTGGCAGTGGATAAGCAGACCAAGGCATATGCAATGGGACTGCTGAACTCACTCCATCCAGTAGTTTTCTTGGAAATACAGTGCATCAGGGTATGAACAAGAAATCTCCATTGGTTGAAAATTTTTGACTTGTAGAATTTAAAAACACCAATGGGACCTTCATACCCCATTCTTTGTAAAGTAGAAAAGAGTTCTTCATTAGGAATAGAAGATATACCTGAAGCATCATTCAACTGAAGAGAGATGCGAATAACCTCTTCAGTGACTTTCAAGGGTTTATCACAGACCCTTGTGCGAATGGTTTTCTGCCCTTCTTCGACACTAACAGTGGCATTCTCCCAAAATTGTGTCTGATGTTCGATATAGATTGTTGGGCTCACCGTTAGGGCATAGGAGATGTGCGAGGATTTGAGAAAATCGACTATATCGTGGAATCCCGCAGCTTGTTTCGGCTTCTGAAGCATGGCTATTTCATTGTGCTCATCCACAAACTCCATGATTCCTGAGGATCCTTGAAAGAAAAGCACAGAGATTCTGGGAGACTAGGTTAGAACGAGAGAGAAGAAGTAAATGCGAAGAGTCGTTATGAACTTGGGCGGGCAAACAGGGGTATTTATATGCCCTAGATAATCAGAAGCAGTATTAACTACCTCGCAGTATTAACTACCGAGCAGTATTAACTGCCAAGCAGTATTAACTACCTAGCAGTATTAACGACCAAGCAGTATTAACTACACTAGCAGTATTAACTGCACTAGCAGTATTAACTACCAAGCAGTATTAACTACCTAGCAGTATTAACTACCTAGCAGTATTAACTGCATTAGCAGTATTAACTACTGAGCAGTATTAACTACTGAGCAGTATTAACTACCAAGCAGTATTAACTACCAAGCAGTATTAACTACCTAGCAGTATTAACTGTACCAGCAGTATTAACTGCATTAGCAGTATTAACTGCTGAGCAGTATTAACTACCGAGCAGTATTAACTACTAGAACACAGGCAGTAGTAACTTCTGTACTGGCAGTAGTAACGCTGCACAGGCAGTAGTAACCACACTTACACTTTTCTGCACTTGGTAATCTGAGGGAAACAGAGGATCCTGAGAAAGAAAGTTAGTAGCACCAAATATATGAAGAAATACAGGTATAAAAACAGAAAGTCATAAATTTATTCTAGGTTGATCATGCCCACACTTGTTACCAAAAAGGTGAATCTACCCACATCAAAAGCTTTTGTGAATAGATCAGCAAACTGGTCATTTGTATGAACTTTAGCAACCTGAATTAATTTCTTTTCATTGCAATCTCTTATAAAGTGATACCTTATCTCTATATGCTTTGTTTTTGAGTGTTTGACTGGATTATTAACAATGCTAATAGCACTGTTGTTATCAATGAAGATTGGTGTGTGAAGAAATGTTACCCCATAGTCCAACATCTGATTCTGAATCCATAGAACCTGAGAGCAGCAGCTTGCAGCAGCTATGTACTCAGCTTCTGTGGTAGATAAGGACACTGTGGTTTGTTTCTTACACTGCCAAGATACTAGTCTTGTACCCAAAAACTGACATCCACCTGAAGTAGACTTCCTATCCATGTTGGCTCCTCCCAAATCACTATCTGAATATGCAAGCAAGTCAAAAGAGGATTCATGAGGATACCAGAGACCTAATCTAGGTTGCCCTTTTAAGTATCTGAATATTCTCTTGACAGCATGAAGGTGTGATTGCTTAGGAGAAACCTGAAATCTGGCACAAACACAGACTGAAAACATAATGTCAGGTCTAGAGGCTGTGAGATACATGAGAGATCCAATCATTGATCTGTAATGATGGACATCCACATCCTCCCCCTCAAGATCTGCAGTGATCTGTTTATGTGTTTCCATTGGAGTGCTTGCTGACTTTGAGTCTGATAAACCAAACTTGTCCAGGATGTCTTTCACATACTTGGATTGGCTAATAAAAATTCCATCTTTCCTCTGTTTTACCTGAAGCCCAAGAAAGAATGTAAGTTCTCCCATGGAGCTCATCTTGAAGCTTTTGTGCATCAATTCTTCAAACTCTTTACACATTTGATCATTGGTGGATCCAAAGATGATGTCATCCACATAGATCTGAACAAGTAAAGTACCTCTCTTTCTCCTCTTGATAAACAGGGTCTTGTCAATTACTCCTCTTTCAAAGTCATTTTTCAAGAGATAGGTAGACAGAGTGTCATACCATGCTCTTGGAGCTTGATGCAAACCATAAAGAGCCTTCTTCAGCTTGTATACTCTGTCAGGGTGCAATGGATTCTCAAATCCAGGGGGTTGACAGACATATACTTCTTCCTCAATGCTTCCATACAGAAATGCACTTTTGACATCCATTTGGTACACTTTGAACTTCATGTATGAGGCATAGGCTAGAAATAACCTGATTGCTTCAATCCTTGCCACAGGAGCAAAGACTTCCTCATAATCTATTCCTTCTTCCTGAGTGTACCCTTGTGCAACCAGTCTAGCTTTGTTTCTGATCACAATCCCTCTGTCATCCTTCTTGTTCCTGAAAATCCACTTGGTGCCAATTGCTCTATGACCTTTTGGAAGGTCTACCAAGTCCCAAACATCCTGTAATTTGAACTGTAGCAGCTCCTCTTGCATTGCCTCTATCCAGCTTGGGTCTTTCATAGCATCATAAGCCTTTTTGGGCTCAATCTGGGACAGAAAGCAAGTAAGAACAGTGTTAACTGTATTTTGCTGCTCTTGCAACTCTTGGAGTCTGCTTTGCTTTCTAGTCATCATGGGAGATGCAATATCTCCAATCACCAACTCAGGAGGATGATTTTTCTGAGTTCTTGTTGGATGACCAGCTTCCTCTTGTAAGTCCTCATCCAGATTAGACTCATTTAATTCTGGATTTGTTTCTGCTTCTTCAGTCACCTCAGATTCTCTGGAATTTGAACCTGAAGACTGATTTTCCTCTGCTCTCCTCTCTTCTTCATTCTGAATAGGTTCAGTCTCCTCATGGTGTTCACAGAATTCAACAGGATCAATGGAAGGGATTGGAAATATCACAGATTGAATTCTGTGTTCTGATGTTGGTGTATCCCTTTGTCCTGCATATACATCACCACTGAAACCCAAAGAATTAGTGAGTGAATCAATGTCAAATAGCCAATTAGGACCTGAACCAATAGGATTTGGTGTGTTCTCATTGCATTTGACATTGTCACTTTCTTCAATTATTCTAGAAGAGGTATTAAAAACTCTGTAGGCCTTACTTTGAGATGAATACCCAACAAGAAAACCATCATCTGCTTTGCTATCAAACTTGCCTAAGTGAGATTTGGTATTGAGAATAGTACAAGGACATCCAAATGGCTTGAAAAATCCAATATATGGTTTCCTTTTATGGAAAAGCTCATAAGGTGTCTTGTTTTTAGGCTTTACAACTAAAACTCTGTTTTGAACATAGCAGGCAGTATTAACTGCTTCTGCCCAAAAAGTAATTGGTAACTTTGAGTCAGCTAACAGAGATCTAGCAGCCTCAATCAGTGTCCTATTCCTTCTCTCAGCAACACCATTTTGTTGTGGAGTCCTAGGAGCACTGTATTGTCTCTCAATTCCTTTTTCTTCACAAAAGGTGTTTAGATCAAAATTTTTAAACTCAGTTCCATTATCTGATCTAATGACTTTCACTCTTTGATTTGATTGGTTTTCAATTTTGAGAATAAAAGATTTGATCAGTCCACTTGTCTCATCTTTAGTTCTTAGAAAATATACCCAAGTAAATCTAGAATAATCATCAACAATAACTAAGCAGTATGATTTCTTGCCAATACCCATCACATTGGTAGGACCAAACAGATCCATATGTAACAGTTGAAGAGGATTTGATATAGTGTTTATCTCTTTGGACTTATGAGAAGTTTTGTGTTATTTGCCTTTGAGAAAAGCAACACAATGATCATCACATGAATATACTTTGGATGGCAAACCCCTTACAAGGTTATTCTTAACAAGTTTATTTATTGTTTTAAAGTTCATGTGACACATCCTTCTGTGCCATAGTGATGATTCATCTAAAGAAGCTTTTGAAACTAAACAATTTAGAGATGAATCAGATGAAACACTTTCCAAATCTAAACAATAAACATTATCCTTCCTAGGAGTTCTCAGAAGTATCATGTTTTCATCAACCACTTTGTATCCAGGAGCAAGGATAATACATTCAGAATCAGTAAACAATATACTATGCTTCTTGTCACAAACCTGTGATACACTTAACAGGTTGTATCTCAATTGTTCAACATAGTATACATCTTCAAAGGTCATCTTACCCTTTGAAACATCACCCTTACCACTTATCTTTCCACCAGCAGGATTATCCCCAAATGCAACATGTCCTCCATCAATCTTTTTGAAATTTTTGAGGCAGGACATGTTACCTGTCATGTGCCTGGAGCAACCACTATCAACATGCCAAATGCTCTTCCCCTTGAGCTGTTGGTTGCCCTGCACATCAAGATAAATCAGTTAGTTTTATTTGGAACCCAAGCCGAAGTGGTCTTGGGTCTCCCTTGCTCATCAAAGTACTTACACTTGGTTTTGATGAGATTTTTAAATTTGGGTACTGCTGTGCTGGAGTACTTTGTCAAAATTATTGGTGTAGCAACACTTGCAGCAGTACTAACAGTGCTAGCAGTACTAACAGTGCTAGCAGTATTAACCTCAGAAGTACTAACAGAGGTAGCAGTATTAACAGAGTTAACACTGCTAGAAGCAGTATTAACAGAGTTAATACTGCTAGCAGCAGTACTATCTGAAGAAGAAGCACTAAGAGTATTAGCAGCACTAACATTGGACTGATTACTAGCAGTATTAACACTGCTAGCAGCACTAACTTTGGAATGATTACTAGCAGTATTAATACTGCTAGCAGCACTAACTTTTGAAGCAGTACTAACAGTGTTAGCAGTACTAACACTGTTAGCAGCAGTATTGTTTTTAGTGCTTTTTGGAACCCACATAGTATCACATTCCTTTTCAGTCGTTTTCTTTATGTGGCTTTTGGGTTTATCTTGTTTCTTTGCCACATTTTTCTTTGCAGACTTCTTATATCCACCATTCTTTCTGTAACCACCAGGTTTTTGAAAAGATCTTTGAGCATCAAACCTTTGGTTAACAGGATTGAAATAACAGTGTTTGGCTAAGTGATTTAGCTTACCACAGATGAAACAAGGTTTTGGCCTGTTGATTCTGTTCAGGTCAACTCCTTGTCTCATAGCCCACTGGTTATTCCAGTTTCTTTGATTTCCCCTCTGATTATCATGTTTTTGGGGCTTGTACTCTTTAGACTTCCTGCAGGAACACTGTTTACAGATATTGGAGTTCACAACTTTGGGCTGTGTGTAATGAACTTCCTGTTTCTCTTCATTCCTTTTGATCTCAGTGTTCTTGACACATGGACTCTCACATTCCTCATCAGAGTCTACTTTGTCAGTCTCATCCTCAACAACTATTTCTTTTTCATTGGGATCTATATTAATCTTTAATTCAGGTTCCTTTCTATCCTTGGTCTCTAACAAATCAGACTTAGGAGGTATGTAGTTGTTATTGTAGGGTGGAGGTGTGGTATTGTACCCTATCCCTACTTTCATCTTGTCATGGATTTGGGCTTTAATGATGGTGTCCATGGTTTTAGAAGCACAGGTAAACTTTTCAACATCAAGTTTAACCTTTTTAAGCTCTTCTTTTAATTTCTCGCTCTCCTCCCCAGACACTTTCAGCTTAATCTCATACTCATTCTTCTCCCACTTCCAATAGTTAGTATCATAGTGGTGTTGAAGTTCATTAGCTTGAAAAGCTCTAATCTGTTCCTCAAACCTTTCTACAATCCTAACATAATCTTTCACATCTTTCTCTAGCCTCTTAAGGTCATCACACATACTCTGATTGTGATCCCTATATCTTTTAACAGCATCAATGCAAGCTTGAGAACAGAGTTTAGATTGTACCTCAGTGGGGATATCAGATACTTCTGCCATAAGAGCTTGATTCTGACAGGCTTCTTCAGCTTGATCACTCCAATCAAATCCCATTCCTTGTTGAGAAACAAGGGCTTGAGAGGAGCTTCTGTTTTGGTTTCCATTTGGAGTCTGTGATCCTCCACTTCTACATTCTCTGGCAAAGTGTCCCATCTTGTGACACTTATAACATTCAACCTTGGACTTGTCAAAGCCTGCACCATCTTCTCTTCTTTGGGAAAAGTTGTTTCTCCCAGTCCTTTTGATGAATTTCTTCACCCTCATTGATAGCATAGCCATCTGCCACTTGATGTCCATCTCTTCCAGATCATCAGCATTGATCTGCTCTAAATCATCATTGATTAGAGAAGAGTGGACATGACTAGAAAAGAATGCTTCTAGTACAGAATCTGTGGTCTTCTCTTGATTGGTTCCACCAGCAGTATTAACAGAACCTGCAGTATTAACAGAATCAGGATTAGCAGCAGTATCAGAGGATGAAGATAATAAAGCAGCATTATAAACAAATCCTGATGGCCTTTTCTTGGCTTCAACTTCAGCCTCAAATACTCTCAGATCATTGTAGAGGTCATCTAGCTCTTTGTCCTCCAATTGGTCATTCTGTCTGAATGAGACTGTGTACATGGTCCATTCTTCTCCCAATGATCTAAGGAACTTTCTATTGACATCATCTGCATCCATGTGTACACCCACAGTTGCTAATTCTCCAATTAACTTGTTAAATCTGTCAAAAGTTTGAGTCATAGACTCATTCTTTGCAGACATAAAGTTTTCATATTGTTGCCTGAGAATAGCCTTTTGATTTCTCTTTGTGCTCTTTGTGCCAGTAAATCTTTTCTCCAGAGCATTCCACAACATCTGTGCATCTGTGCAGTGTTGGAATTGATGTTGGTACTCATTAGGAATAGCCAAAAGCAGAGTGCTTAAGGCCTTCATCTCTGTTTGTCTTACTTTCTTTTCAGCATCTGTCTTGGGAGGAGGTCTCTTTCCATCTGCTCCAATCTTTCCTTCATTACATGGGCCATTTTCTATGATGTCCCATATGGCATAATCAGTAAGAAGAATGTACTGCTTGATTCTTAGTTTCCACATGTCAAATTCATTGGGTTTGAGCATGGGAACCTTTGAAACAAGAGTACTGTGAGAATCCATTGAATTGTCCATAGCTTCTAAGATACCAATGCTCTGATACCACTTGTCAGGATCGATTCTTAACAAGAATTAAACTTCTTAGAAACAGAATTTAGAGAATCTTGCGGAATAGAACTCTAAATCAATTAAAGAACAATCAATAGAAATTCAATAAACTGTATATATATCAAACAGTTATTACTCACAAGTTTTACACCAAACCTCAATCTTGTTGAACAGGCTCAACAAGACGATTTCTACTTCTCTAGAAATAGGATCTATGATCTTGAGGTTAATTCACTCTTGAATGAATATCAAATTCTATTTCACTCGTATATTATTCATATCTTCTAATAGCTATCTATCAATACTATTTATACAAAAGTAATTACAAGATAACTATCAAAAGTAAATTGATCTTCTGAATCTTCGTTAAACATATCTTGATCAATTCCTTATTTGTCTCCAAAAGCATCGCATCCCAAACTTATCAACTCAGCAGTATTAATGATGATTTGGCTCAGCAGCATTAACAACCTTCAGCAGTATTAATGATGATTTGGCTCAGCAGTATTAACAACCTTCAGCAGTATTAACCTTCACAGTCTTCAAGCAGTAGTAACTTGGTCTAGCAGCACTAACTTCGTCTAGCAGTACTAACTTCATCTAGCAGCAGTAACCTTGCCCAGCAGTAGTAACGAAGAACTGGCAGTAGTAATGTAGACTTAGCAGTACTAACCATACTTAGCATATCTTCAGTTCCCAACAACTTGACTTCATTTGGATCGAAATTAAAGAGAATAAGGGGTTGTTTTTTTTGTTACTTTTATCACTTATTACCTATTAACACTTAATCGGCCATACATTCTTAAAATAAAAGCGTTATATTTTTTCCAATTTAGACCCATTATCACTTAGGTGTTGTTTGGTTCGTTTCTGTTAAGACATGTATGGATATACCTGTTTGTATAGATATAGGTTGTTTGGCCGTTGCTGAATGGTTTGTTGCAGAATGATTAAGTGGTCAGAATGGTTAAGAGACTTTATGATATAGTGCAAACTGAAATATGGTTGTTTGATATTTGTTTAGAATGAAATCAAGGTGTTGAATGGTTAATGGTTGCCTAAGATGCTAAATTATTCAGAGGGTTTTGGAACCATTAAGAGGCAAACCTTTTTTTTGCCAACAAGATTCACCTCTGAACGATTCAGATGTTGCCTCTTATTGGAACTATTAAGAGGTAAACAAACAGCCTCATAGTCTAAAAACCCAATTAATAATTATTTCTTTGACCAAATACTACATTCAACTTTGACTTATGACTTAATTGAGAGTGACGACTCTTACACGGTAAAAGCTTATCGGGTAAATTTTTGCATACGATACCACTTTGATAGATTACAATCTTATTGATAAAGTAACTTAGGGGTCGTTTACCAAACGCTTACTCGGGTAAGCGCTTACCACGTCAAATTGTCTTACCAGATGAATAAGGCAAGGACCAAGAATAATGCCCGATAAGAGCTAAGGCAAGGTCCGAAAGTCTCACCCGGTAATTTAGCATCAATAATTATAATGAATGTTTAAATTTTCTTTTAAGATTTTAAACCAAATATGTTGAAAATGTAAAACTAATTATGTTATTAACTATGAATGTAAAAGAACATAATACAAATAAACCTCACTACAATAAACTCACACTCAAACGATTTACATAACAAAACTCACTACATTTAAACTCTCACACTCATGATCTTCAAGAGTTATGATGATCTGGAATAAGAACCCTAATAGTAGCTAAATGACAGAGAGAGAAATCGAGAGAGTTCTCTGGAATGCAAAACGAAATAATGTGAGAAACCCTAACATCGCATACTACTTATAACAACTAGTAATTGCCTTTTAGTCCTTCAGTATGTGTTATTTGTATCGCTACCCTTTTCTTCCTGAACCTTTGCAGCGCTGTCCAGAGCTTTGTTCCAATTGTCAATAATAGTCCTCGCACATATTACAATTAAACAAATTATAAATAAACTAAATATAACATGTCAAGATTGGTATGATTCATATATACTTTTAACACCCGCCCTCAATCTTGACATCTAAAAAGATCTAACATATTTAACTTCGAACACAAATAATTGTGTTGTTGTACACCAAGTGGTTTTGTAAATATATCAGCTGGGTTATCCAAAGAAGGTACTTTAACCGTCTTTAGTAATCCAGAGGTTATCTTGTTTCTAACTTGGTGTATATCGATCTCAATATGTTTTGTCCTTTCATGGAAAACTGGGTTATTAGCAATTTGTATAGCAGAATTGTTATCACAATGAAGCTCAACAGGAAGCAAGTTTTCCAGTTTTAAGTCTGCTAAAATGTTAAGAACCCAAATAATCTCACATAGGGCAGATGCCATTGCCCTATATTCTGATTCCGCAAAGGAGCATGAAACAGTAGACTATTTTTTACTCCTCCAAGACACCATACAATTACCCAAATATAAGCAATAGCCAGTAACTGAGCACCTAGTAGAAAGACACTTACCCCAATCAGCATCCACATAAGCACTCAGTTTAAAAACATCAGAAGAAGTAAAGTTTACACCTTTTCCTGGAGAACTTTTTAAATATTTCAAAACCCGAAGAGCTAATTTGAGATGAGAATGTTTTGGTGGATGCATAAATTGACTTAAAATATGTAAAACATAAGCAATATCAGGACGTGTTGCTAATAAGTGTAATACCTCGGATAAGTTCGTTAGTTAAAATCTCCATTCCGTTAAATAAAGTTAACTTTAAAGTTAGATGTTTAGGGTATGTTTGGATAAATTATAAGTTTAGAGGTGTTTGGGTCATTATTGAGAAGTTCAAGGTTTAAAATGAAAATAGGTTGATATTACCCCTTTAGGAGTTCAGGTATGTCATAACTCAGAAATATCTAAACTAAGGTATGTGTGTGTGTGTTCTTGGAGCTAAGAAGAAGAAAGAAAGAGCTTTGTGGTTAAGACATCAATTGCTGAGCTTTGGAAGTGAATTAAGGTATGTTCCTTTGTATTTTGTGTTTGTAATTGCTTTTAGAAGGGTTCTATCAGAGTAGAAACATCACAAACACTTATGGTATTAATTCAGTCGATTTTCTGGGTAAAAACACCAAACCGACAGAGGTTTTCGGACACAGTATGAATGTGTCCGGGTAGATTCTTGGGTGGTGTCCGGGTAAGTTGTTGATAGAGTCCGGACGATTTGATTGATGGTTTCCGGATGATTTAGAGACCGGATGGCATCCGGATTCCTTGTGTTGTCCGGATAAATTGTGTTGTCAGGATTCTTTATGCTGTCCGGAAAAGTTGGGTTGTCCGGGTGGCTTTGGGCTGTCCGGAAACTATAGCTGTTTGGTTGTTTTGATGGCGAGAGTTAGGTAGATTTATCTAGAGTTCACGTGTTCAAATGGTAAGGGGATATTTGTATTTAATCTGTTTCAGATTCTGTGGATTTGGATTGAAAGACTGAATCTTTTGGAGAAAAGCTTGGAAGTGTTTATGGATAAGCGATCGAGGTGAGTTTTGCTTTAAAACGTTTTTGAACTGGGATACATATATATGTGTATATATATATATGAGATGATTATGTGGTAGGAATATGATTATGTGTATATAAATGACAATATGATGTAATGAGATATATATTGTATTTATATAAGCTTTGCACTACACGAGTGCACTTGTTGTCGGGTTCCGGTGTGCGGACCGACGGGTAGCCGGGTTCCGGTGAGCGGATCGGTTGTTGATTTATTAGTTGGCTTGCTACCAACTAATATGGCCATTTGTGGAGTAATAAGGTGAATGAGATGTACACGATGCACGAGTCTGGATTGGTATTTAAATACGTGTGGTATGTTTATATTTTACGAAAGAATTACCAAAGGTTTATCTAAACTATTTTGATACAAAGGATTTACATAAAAGGTTTTATAATGATTTTGGAAAGGACCGGGATTAACTCACTAGACCCGTTTGGTCTAACCCTCATTTTGTTTTCAAAAATATGTTTTCCGGGTTAAGGATCGGCAGGAGAGGATGAAGTGTAGGAAGCTTTTGATGGATGTCGATTAGGAGGATTTTATATATATTTTGTAATTTATGAGACCGAAGGGACCGTACTTGGTTTGTTATGTAACTTTTGTTGTAAATCAATGATATGTATGCATGTTATGTTATTTGTTGTATGTTTAGGAAACCGGGTTGTTACATATGGTATCAGAGCCCTAGTTTAAGGGATTTAGGTATTTGTACCCGTACCTAGACTTAAACTGCATGTGAAGTAGGATGTCCTTGATATATTAGAACCTTGGGATGCTAAGTATAAAAGGTAGAAGGAACATCATGTAAGGTAATTTCAGATTACACCTGGCCAGTGTAATTGTGATCTTACAGGTGCATGTTTGGACTGGAATACCTTATTATATGGGGTATGTGCTTATGTGTATATTAACTCTATAAAAATCAACAGAGTGGCAGATCGGACTCGATGTATGGATAGATATGAAGACAGGTATATTTCTATAAACTCTATACGTGCTAAGGTGTTATCTGACTTCGGTGCAAACCGGTTTTTTTTTTTTGTGTTTTCAATTTTATTATTTGTGTTAGAAAAATATTTGATAATTGTGTTAGAGATATAGAAGGGTGTGTTTAATTATTGTTGTTTTAATTTGTTAGTGTATGGAGTGTGATGTATTGAGTGTAAAGAATAATAGCAGTATGTAGAACGTGACGATTATGTGTAGAGAGTAACGGTAATGTGTGATGTCTTGACCTTGTCATGAAGGCGACGGTTTAGTATGTTGTGAAGATTATACTTAATGTGATTGTTGACGCTATCAAGAAAGGTATTGTTTAAATGTGTGGGGTGATGTTGATAAGATGGTGGCAGTTTATAATTAGTGAATGTGCGAGGTGTAGTAGTAATGAATTTCGTGAAATTAAGTGATGGATTTATGATGATATGGGGTGAGTATAAGTGGAAACCTCTGCTCGGAATTTTGTTTGTAAGTTGTGTAGAGGTGCCAAAAGTATGTGGGGAGAGGTATGGATGTCTAGGCGGTGTGTAGTAGTGTTATTCAAGAATAAGAGAATGGAGTGGCAGTAGATGGTTAGCTAAAGAATGGAGTATTACCGTTTGAGAAATGCAAAATGTGTAGTTGTTTCGAGCATTGAGTGTGATTTCAGATTGACTCGATTAAGTTCCTGATATTAGGTATGGTGAAATTGTTAGTAAAGTATAGTAGTTGTTTAAATTGGGTACGTGCGATTGATTTGGAGGTGAAAGAAAGCTAGCTCATAGGATCCGTTAAGAGTGAGTACCTTCTAGTGTGCTATCCTTGGAGAAAACTTGTTTTATGTTGAGAAGAGAGTGGGAGAAAGTAGTCGAATGTAATGATCAGAGTGAAAGACCATTGGATAGGACATGATGGTAGTTACCCTCGTTTATTGCTTAACCGAATTCCGGGACGGAATTCTTTTAAGGGGGAGATAATGTAATACCCCGGATAAGTTCGTTAGTTAAAATATCCTTTCCGTTAAATAAAGTTAACTTTAAAGTTAGGTGTTTAGGGTATGTTTGGATAAATTATAAGTTTAGGGTGTTTGGGTCATTATTGAGAAGTTCAAGGTTTAAAATGAAAATAGTGTGATATTACCCCTTTAGGAGTTCAGATATGTCACAACTCAGAAATATCTAAACTAAGGTATGTGTGTGTGTTCTTGGAGCTAAGAAGAAGAAAGAAAGAGCTTTGTGGTTAAGACATCAATTGGTGAGCTTTGGAAGTGAATTAAGGTATGTTCCTTTGTATTTTGTGTTTGTAATTGCTTTTAGAAGGGTTCTATCGGAGTAGAAACATCACAAACACTTATGGTATTAATTCAGTCGATTTTCTGGGTAAAAAACACCAAACCGACAGAGGTTTCCGGACACAGTATGAATGTGTCCGGGTAGATTCTTGGGTGGTGTCCGGGTAAGTTGTTGATAGAGTCCGGACGATTTGATTGATGGTTTCCGGATGATTTAGAGACCGGATGGCATCCGGATTCCTTGTGCTGTCCGGATTCTTTATGCTGTCCGGAAAAGTTGGGTTGTCCGGTGGCTTTGGGCTGTCCGGAAACTATAGCTGTTTGGTTGTTTTGATGGCGAGAGTTAGGTAGATTTATCTAGAGTTCACGTGTTCAAATGGTAAGGGGATATTTGTATTTAATCTGTTTCAGATTCTGTGGATTTGGATTGAAAGACTGAATCTTTTGGAGAAAAGCTTGGAAGTGTTTATGGATAAGCGATCGAGGTGAGTTTTGCTTTAAAACGTTTTTGAACTGGGATACATATATATGTGTATATATATATATGAGATGATTATGTGGTAGGAATATGATTATGTGTATATAAATGACAATATGATGTAATGAGATATATATTGTATTTATATAAGCTTTGCACTACACGAGTGCACTTGTTGCCGGGTTCCGGTGTGCGGACCGGTGAGTAGTTAGGTTCCGGTGTGCGAACCGACGGGTAGCCGGGTTCCGGTGAGCGGACCGGTTGTTGATTTATTAGTTGGCTTGCTACCAACTAATATGGCCATTTGTGGAGGAATAAGGTGAATGAGATGTACACGATGCACGAGTGTGGATTGGTATTTAAATATTTGTGGTATGTTTATATTTTACGAAAGAATTACCAAATGTTTATCTAAACTATTTTGATACAAATGATTTACATAAAAGGTTTTATAATGATTTTGGAAAGGACCGGGATTAACTCACTAGACCCGTTTGGTCTAACCCTCATTTTGTTTTCAAAAATATGTTTTCCAGGTTAAGGATCGGCATGAGAGGATGAAGTGTAGGAAGCTTTTGATGGATGTTGATTAGGAGGCTTTTATATATATTTTGTAATTTATGAGACCGAAGGGACCGTACTTGGTTTGTTATGTAACTTTTGTTGTAAATCAATGCTATGTATGCATGTTATGTTATTTGTTGTATGTTTGGGAAACCGGGTGGTTACAAATGGTATCAGAGCCCTAGTTTAAGGGATTTCGGTATTTGTACCCGTACCTAGACTTAAACTGCATGTGAAGTAGGATGTCCTTGATATATTAGAACCTTGGGATGCTAAGTATAAAAGGTAGAAGGAACATCATGTAAGGTAATTTCAGATTACACCTGGCCAGTGTAAGTGTGATCTTACAGGTGCATGTTTGGACTGGAATACCTTATTATATGGGGTATGTGCTTATGTGTATATTAACTCTATAAAAATCAACAGAGTGGCAGATCGGACTCGACGTATGGATAGATATGAAGACAGGTATATTTCTATAAACTCTATACGTGCTAAGGTGTTATCTGAGTTCGGTGCAAACCGATTTTTTTGTGTGTTTTCAATTTTATTATTTGTGTTAGAAAAATATTTGATAATTGTGTTAGAGATATAGAAGGGTGTGTTTAATTATTGTTGTTTTAATTTGTTAGTGTATGGAGTGTGATGGCTTGAGTGTAAAGAATAATAGCAGTATGTAGAACGTGACGATTATGTGTAGAGAGTAACGGTAATGTGTGAAGTCTTGACCTTGTCATGAAGGCGACGGTTTAGTATGTTGTGAAGATTATACTTAATGTGATTGTTGACGCTATCATGAAAGGTATTGTTTAAATGTGTGGGGTGATGTGGATAAGATGGTGGCAGTTTATAATTAGTGAATGTGCGAGGTGTAGTAGTAATTAATTTCGTGAGATTAAGTGGTGGATTTGTGATGATATGGGGTGAGTATAAGTGGAAACCTATGCTCGACATTTTGTTTGTAAGTTGTGTAGAGGTGCCAAAAGTATGTGGGGAGAGGTATGGATGTCTAGGCGGTGTGTAGTAGTGTTATTCAACAATAAGAGAATGGAGTGGCAGTAGATGGTTAGCTAAAGAATGGAGTATTACTGTTGGTCCCGAAGGCCTATACAAGTTTGTAGAAGGGGGGGTTGAATACAAACACACAGATTTTACTTTTCTAAATTGTTTATTGATAAATCATTAACAATTTACAGCTTGTTGCGGAAACAAGATTAAGGATAAACTTAAATCTAAACAAGTTGGAACACTAAGGTTTCTTGCACTAAGAGAGATAAAGAAATTACTAATAATAACCTATCTTGAGATAAGAGATTGAACTTGTCCAGAGTTAGCAAGTTACTTCAAATGAACTGGGTTCATCTCTTTATATACTACATGCATTTAATGCAAGTCAGTATACACTTTACATGTGTCATCAGCTGGTTGGTTGCATGTCATTGACCTTGGTTGACAACCTTAGTAGCCGTATGGATGAACAGTGTAGTATCAGAGTGGTTGTACGATTTCAGACAGTCGGAGGTTCTTTTCTGACATTTCGTACGGAGTCGTGCAAGGGGGGTTAAGACAAAAGTACTTTGTACGGAGGACTTCGTGATCATCTTTTCGTTGATTCAGCGATTATCATTTTCTATTCAGCGAATGATAAAGTTCAGCGATAGCTGAAGTCTTGTACTTGATACTTCACGTTGAGTGGACAAATCTGAGTCTTCGCTGATCCGCATCAGTTCATTAGGAGACTTGTCGCTGGTTCTTAAGCTTGATCTTCGACTTCAGCGTAGAACCTTTGTTGACGTGAAACTTGTTTTCAGGGATCATAAGTAAACAACTAACTTATCAGCGATCATCATAATGACTGAACAGACTCAGAGCATTAATGGTGAACAGTGTTCGCTGAATGTTTATTTTAAAGAGCGAGAGTTCCTATCAGCGGTACTGTAAGATCTTAGTACTTATCAACGATAGTGAAACTCTGATACATATTGTTTACTTACAATTTTCACCAAGTATATAAGAGAGGGTCATTATCAAATCACTGAGGGTTTGGATCAACAATCTCCCCCTATTTGATTATGACATAGCAACAAAGAAAATTGCTATTTAATGAAAACATAAGGATAAAAAGAACTCATAAAATATTTGTCCCTTTTACTGTTTTCTGGGATCTTTTCAGTACTGATGCAGTAAAGTACATTCGCTGAAATCTTTCTTTAAAAACTTTGAATCAGGTTACAAAGATAAATGGAAAGATTACAAGTACGAGCGAAATAAATTACAAGTACAGAAGAATAACTGATACAATAGAGAAAAAGGCGATCATATCAGCTTGTAAAGGGTTCTTCCTTGATGAGAAGTTCATCAAGGGTCTTTGATGTGGGGATCATCCAGTCAGGGACATCTACTCCTTGATTCTTTTTCTTCAGAGCTTCTTCAAAAATCAAGGGCTTCAGTTGTCTAGCTTTGATGTCGCGTCTGACTTCACACCAGTATACGAGATCTCTGAGTTGTTCGATGGGAACGATGTCGAGCTCAGAGATACGTTGAAAGTGATGATTTCCATAGTAGTCTAAAAAGAATATACCATAGGGATCACTTACAACTGTGCCAGGAATGAATGTTTCTCCAGGTGGTAGGGAGGTGTCAAGCATTGAGAGATCGACATCAGGGCCAACAATTTCAGCACGAGAGAAACCAATGCCCGTTTCATTCCGAATATGAGGACCTGAACCAGAGGTTTTCTTTTTCTTATCAGAGACTTTTCTTGGTTGAGGAAGAGTAGGAGGAATATCCACAGCAGATTAAAGCAGGTCAATCTGTTTGTTTAAGATCTTCTCGACATGGCTTTTGAACTTTGAGCGCGATCCCTGAATAGCTAATTTTGTTTCTATCCATTCAGAGAGACCAAACTTTTCTAAGGTAGCAGCATAGAAGGTTTGCTTGGTTTTGTCATCTCTGTAGACATCCACTTCAACAACAGGAACTTCAGCGTACAGTCTTCCTCTGATGTTTGCCTTGATGATTTTGGATGGTCTAGATCGATAGGTCAGCATTTGTTTAGCCCATTCCAAACTCGTATCAGAGACCTTAGTCTTTTCTCTAACGATCTCTTGAGCATCATCCCATAGCCGACGTTGAACATCAATGGGAACTCTTTTCAGCTTGGGGTCTTTTATTGATCGTTTAGAAAGATGGATGGCGTATTCTCTGTCTTTTTCTTCAGCTTCCTTTCTTTCAGCGATTAGGCGTTCAACTCTGAGGTGTTCCTTGTATTCCTTTTTGGAAATCCTGAACTTTGGAGGAACTGAAGGAAGTTGATCACGCCTTAGAATGATTCGCTGATCCTCGAATCGCTTTATTATCTCCTCCCTTCTTTTCTGATCCTCTTCACTTAGCTTTTGAGGAGCTAAGGAAGGTCTGCCTCTGTGCGATAGTATCTATTCTTCTGGTTCATCAGTCTCAGAGATTAAATCTAAGACTGGGATTATTTCTTCAGCAGCAACTGGTATTATTGGTGAAGTCGCAGTTGTGGAGCCTTCAGCGATATCCTCAAACAGGGGAGAGGACTAGCTGAAACACAGCGATCTTACGAGTAAGAACTTGGGTAGAATCAGATAGAGAGAATTGGTTCAAGTGTATAGGCTTGGGTAGTAGAACTGATAGTGTATGACAGAGGAGGGATGGAGTGAGAGATGTTTAGTATACCTGACAAACCGGCTTTTCAAGCGAGATCATCAGATTGTCATCTTCAGCGACACTTTTGCCTTTGCCTTTCTCAGCTCCAGAGGCTGAGGGCTTTGTCTTTGTCCGCTCCCCTGAAGGTTCATTTATCGAGATTCCCTTAAGAGCTTTGATCTTTGGAGCAGGTTTGACGATAAAGAAGTCATCGTCATCTTCGTCATCATCATCATCATTCTTTGGAGAAGAGGATGGTTTAGTATCAGGGATGTCGACGGCTTCATCATCTTCTGCTTCGGATTCGGTTTTATCAGCTTCTTCTTCGAGTTGCTCCACCTCAGATACAGAGGCAAGCTTCTCGGTTTCCTTAGGGTTTTCATCTCCCTGAGGTTCAGCGGTGGTTTCTTCAGCATCCTTCTCTCCCCTGATAGATTCATCATGGGAAAGGTCTTCAGCGCTCTTGGAGAGATCTTCAGCGCTCTTCTCCCCCTCTTTATCATGATGACTGGGGGAGGAATGGGTTGACTCAGCAGCGTTGGTAGGTTCTCTGTCTTCTTGGCCAGAGAAACCTATCAGATCTTCAATCTTTGCTATTCTGTCTTGAAGGCCAGAGATAGCAGGATTGATCTTTTCCAGCTCAGTGCGATCCGCCGCTGTTAAATTGTCAGATGCAGGGACAGGGGCAGGAGCAGGAGTATTCGCTTTGTGTAGGAGCTGCTCGATCATCTATTTCATCGAACTAACATCGGTCTTTACAGAGCCTAAGTCAGTCTTTACAGCAGACATATCTCCCTCTAGTTGTCCAACTGATGTCTTCAGCGTTGTGACCTCACTGGACATGGATGAAACTGAATTTTTGAGAGAGGTGTAGTATGTGTAGATGTCAGCGAGCACCTTGGGGAAGTCGCTGAGAGTGTTATCAACTTGCTTCAAGTCGTCTGTGGAAGCCTTCTTCTCCACCACCGTTGTCAGCTTGTTCAGATTCTCTCCAGCGTTTGTTACAGCTGTAGAGTTATTAGAAAGAGTGGTGGTGAGATCTGTCAGCGTTGTCTCCACAGCTTTCAAAGAGGCGTTGATGTCTCCCAAATTAGGACCTGTAACATATAAAAACTTGTGAACATAGGAAAGCTCAAAAGTTTGGGGTTTAGTAACAGTGTTTATGGGTTGGTGTGTACCTGCAGGAGGATTGATGAACTCGTCAAAATTATGGGTTCCTGAAAAGTGCCCATGGATTGTCCTGCAGGTCCTGTCTTCATCATTCCTGGAGAATCAGCTTTAGGTTCCGTAGAAATGATGGCAGCTCCAGCGAGATCTGGAGTAGAGACCAAATGAATAGAGGGAGGAGCGAAGGATAAGAATGGGGGTTGGGTTCTGAGTTCAGCGTTGGATTCGCTGACAATCATTTCATCAGTCTTTTGAGAGACTGAAGGAGGTTGGGTAGGTTCCAAGTTTGTAACCTCAACGTTTAGAGACGCTGAAGTTGGGATTGAAGGGAGGGCTTGTTCAGGTGTGGCAGAGCGTACCACTGAACGTTCCTTCAGCTCTGCAGGAAGAGCTGAGGATTCTTCAGCATGAGATTGCTGGGGTTGCTCCTTTGTTTTCTTGATCCTTTTAGAACCAAGTGGGGTAGAAGAATGTTTCCTTTTCTTAGAAGGAGAGGATTTTGTGGCCAGGGTATCAGCGACAGGTATTGTCGCTGAAGGAGCCACATAATGAGAAGAATAAGGGTTGAGAAGAGTCAATAATGTAGAAAGACATACCTCATTCACCATTGGTTTGAAGTCGAGTATCTTTGGGCTGAACTGAGAGAGTTTCAGGTCACCTTCAGTTGGGTAGCTCTCCTTCAGGCCATATTGGAAGATGGCGCTGATGAATCGGGGGTAAGGAACCCATGAATGTCTGTCAGCGACGGTGTCCACTCTTAGAACTAGGTCATCATAGATAATCGATGCCCAGTCTATGTTGAGACCTTTCAGCAGTGCATACCCCATTGCTTGCTGAGGTTTAGCGGCTTGGTCAGAGGAGCCGCTCTTTGCAGTCATGCAGCTGATTTGATGAGCGAAGATGAAATTCATCTCGCTGGCCATTTTCGATTTCTTGATAATCGTCGGCTTCTTCTCGGCCTTCATGTCTCTGCCGATTTCCCATACATAGCCCATTGCATCGAAAAATGCAATGATGGCTTCCCTGTCTGAGTTTTTCTTGGGGTCAGGGAGGGGAACAAATGGTTTTTCCTTGGTAGCGATGGGAAGGCTGAGAGCTTTGCGAATAATGGCAGGGGTGATCTTCATGGTGCCATATTCGATGTCGCAGAGGATGCAATCGATTGTTTTGGAGGGGTCTTTGGCTGAAGGTAGTTGAGAGTGTCTGGCTGAGTAACAGAATTGTGAGAGCAAGAGCTGATGAGCAGGAGGTATTATGGTCAGGCCTATGGAGATGCAGCAATTCTTTAGGAATTTCACAGTATCATCTAGATGTGTGACTTGCTTTCGAGGAGGAAACTCGAGAAGCGCATAGAGGTTGTTCACCTTAGTCCAATCCAGTTTGTCAAAGGCAAACTTGACTTGAGGAGCCTTGAGGATATCCACTTCCTCAGAATCAGCGGAGATGTTCTCAGCGGTAGCAGGAATGTCAGACGAAGCCATTTCTCTGTATTATCAGTTCAACCAAAGATGTTAACAAATAAAAATTATCTTAATGTGGAAAGATTTTCCATTAAGATGGTTCAAATTTTATTCATTTCATTCAGACATAAATGTCTTAATGAAGATTAGGGTTTTTCTTGATTTTAAGAAACGAAATGTAAACCCATTTATTCTTGTTATCCAGTTTTCTATGAAGAATTAGATTCTGGAAACGAATGAAGAACAAGTTTAAGATTTTCGCATTTAAACTTGAAGAACAACCATGAAATGGTTGTGTTCATAAAACCATGAAAGAAAATGATTTCATTTTAAGAAGTTCTTTTGTTTGATCTTGTTAAAACAAGGAAAAGATCAGAAACAAGTTATACGCATTTGGTAATAAATAAGAACATATTAACCTTGATGTTTGATGAAGAAGATGATGAACAGTTCTTGAAGTTTTTGAAAGCACAAATGCAACAGTGAATTCTTTCTTGCGGAGGAAGATTGATCGTGTAAAAGAAAATTATAAACTACGAGTTTGTTTATATAGAGAGATTAGAGAGAGAAAATCATGAGCGGGAAAAGATTTTCATCATGACACGGACACGTGTTTGCATTTGATTGGAAGTTTGAACGAGACGTGCAAACGTGTGTCAGGAAGAGAAAACGTGTCGGGGTTTATCCGTTGCAATGACGTCACAACTGTCCTTTCATATTCTTGGTTGTCTCTGAGGTTTTGAAAAACTCAGGGACTCTTTTATAAACACGAAGCACTGAATGAAAATATTCAGCGATGGTTTTAAGAAATTTCAAAATATCGCTGTTAAGGAAGAGATATTCAGCGATGCATTTTGTTTTGAAATCATGCATTATCATGCGATTGTCAAAGAGAGAAATCATACCTTGATATCAGCTTTAACCAAGTTGTATTCAGAGAGAAGATGATTGAATAGGTTATACGAGTTGATTTTATCCTATCGCTGATCAATGTGAACCGTTTAGGATTTTACCCTGCAAAGTTCAGCATTCCAAGCTCGCTGATGAGAAAGTTGAATCTTGTCTCATCAAGAGGTTTGGTAAATAAATCAGCTAACTGATAATCAGTTGGGATAAAATGAAGTTCTATATCACCATTCATCACATGATCTCTGATAAAATGATATCTGATTTCTATATGTTTGGTCTTTGAATGTAGTACTGGATTGTTTGATATAGCGATGGCACTTGTGCTGTCGCAATAGATTGGAATTTTGGAGAGCTGAAGATCATAGTCTAGTAGCTGATTTCTCATCCACAAGACTTGAGAACAACAGCTTCCAGCAGCTACATATTCAGCTTCAGCTGTGGAAGTGGACACTGAATTTTGCTTTTTACTTGTCCAACTTACCAGCTTTCCACCCAGGAGCTGACATCCTCCTGTGGTGCTTTTCCTATCCATTTTGCAACCTGCAAAATCACTATCTGAATAGGCGGTTAGATCGAATCCCGAATCTTTGGGATACCAAAGACCTAGGTTCGCTGTACCCTTAAGGTATCGAAAGATTCGCTTTACAGCTTTCATATGAGATAGCATAGGTTCAGCTTGATATCGTGCACACAAACATGTTGCATACATAATATCGGGTCAGCTAGCTATAAGATACAAGAGAGAGCCGATCATCCCACGGTACAGCGTGACATTAACAGGTATTTCCTTTGAATCCTTGTCAAGTGTCAGCGGTGGTGCCATAGGGGTTTTCATAGCTGAACTATGAGTTAAATCAAATTTCTTCAGCATATCTGTAACATACTTTCCCTGATTGATAAAAGTTCCTTTTTCAATTTGCTTAATCTGAAGACCAAGGAAATATGTTAGTTCACCCATCATGCTCATTTTATACTCATCTTTCATTCTATCAGTGAAACGAGTACAAAGCTCAGGGTTAGTAGAACCAAATATAATGTCATCAACATATATTTGAACTAGAATGATATGACCTTTCACTTTTCTAAAAAATAGAGTTTTGTCAATCTTACCTCGCTCAAATTTTTTAATATGGAGATAAGTAGAAAGAGCGTCATACCATGGACGAGGAGCTTGCTTCAAGCCATAAAGTGCCTTATCCAGTTTATAAACATAACCTGGACGCTTAGAATCTGAGAATCCTAGAGGTTGTTCCACATACACTTCTTCATTCAGCTTTCCATTCAGAAACGCTGACTTAACATCCATCTGATGTACTTTGAAGTTTTTGTGTACAGCATATGCTAAGAATAGACGAATAGATTCAAGTCTTGCTACTGGAGCAAATGTTTCGTCATAATCTATACCTTCCTCTTGTCTGTATCCCTGAGCAACAAGGCGAGCTTTGTTGAGGGTTACAGTACCATGTTCGTCCAACTTGTTTCGATAGACCCATTTAGTGCCTATTACTGTTTTATCAGTTGATCTCCGAACAAGTTTCCAAACTTTGTTTCTTTCGAATTCAGTCAGCTCTTCTTGCATGGCCCTGACCCAGTTTGGATCTTTGAGGGCATCATCTATTTTCTTTGGTTCAGTTAGAGAAATAAAGTTAACAAATAAACAAATATTACCTGCACTTCGTCGAGTCTGAACACCAGCGTTTGGATCACCAAGAATTTGATCAATTGGGTGATTTACGGTCCATCGCTGAGCCGGAGCATAAGTCGCTGACTCATCTTGAACTGGAGGAGCTGAAGATGAGGCTTCAGCTACTTCTGGAGTTTCAGTTAAGAGAGGAATACTTGTATTTGTCATTTCGTTTACTGATTGCTGAGAAATAGATGGAATGTCTGAGGCATTTGGTTCAGCGGTAGGTATAGTGTTTATTGGAACAGCTGAGACCCATGATGTTTCAGCTTCACTATTCTGTAAGTTTGGAATGATAGGAGGACTATCATCTTCTACTGGATGAGCATGAGGAGTGGGAATATCTTCTGAATCACCAAGATGAGAAAACATCCATTGATTCAGTTCTTCAGTATCAGCGGACGGTTTAGAGTTCGCTGAACGGGATTCGTCAAACGTGACGTGAATAGATTCTTCTACAGTTTGTCTTCTACGATTGAAGACTCTGAAGGCTTTGGAAACTGAGGAGTATCCAAGAAAGATTCCATCATCAGCCTTAGGATGAAACTTTCCAAGAGCATCTCTGTTGTTCAGTATGAAACACTGACATCCAAAGATGTGAAGAAAGTTGATTGAAGGCTTTCTCCCATGAAAGAGTTCATAGGCTGTCTTTTTGAATCTTTTAACTATCAGCGACCTGTTTTGCGTAAAACAAGCAGTGTTGACAGCTTCTGCCCAAAACTGAGTAGGCAGGTGAGAATCGCTGAGCATTGAACGTGCAGCTTCAATAATTGTTCTATTTCTTCTTTCAGCGACTCCATTTTGTTGCGGTGTTCTCACTGAAGAGAAGTTGTGAGAAATACCCTTACTCTCAAGGAAGGAATCATGAGAACTATTTTTGAATTCAGTCCCATGATCACTCCTTATTGAGCGAACGGTCAGATTGTTCAGGGTTTCCATCTTCCGAACAAAGGTGATGAGTTTTTCAGGGGTGTCACTCTTAGAACGGAGAAACATTACCCAAGTGAAGCGAGAGAATTCATCAACTATGACCAACGTATATTTCTTTCCAGCGATGGATTGTTTGTTAACAGGGCCAAACAAATCCATATGGAGTAGTTGTAGAGGAGATGACACTGAAGAAACTTGCATAGATTTAAAGCTTGCTTTGGTCTGCTTCCCCTTTTCACACGCTGAACATAAAGACTCTTTGGCGTATGAATGCTGAGGTAGACCAGTGACTAACTCTTTTGAAGAAAGAGTGTTCAGTGTCTTGAAATTTAGATGAGATAGCCTCTTATGCCATAGCCAGTTGACGTCAGATGAGGCCTTTGAGAAGAAATAGGAGTTCTCAGTGGTTGTTGAGTCCATGTTTATTACTTAAACATTTTCCAAACGATAACCGTTGAGAGCTATCTTCTCCTTTTTGTCAGCGACAAATCAGGATTCCTTAGTAAAGATTACTTTGTTATCCATGTCGCAAAGTTGACTGATGCTTAGAAGATTATGCTTCAGCCCTTCAACATATGCGACTCTTCTGAAGGAGGTTGTACCATTTGAAAGTACACCATACCCTCGGATATGTCCTTTTCCATTTCCACCGAAAGTCACAGAGGGACCCTTCTCTTCCTTGTATTCAACGAGCAGGCTTTTCTTTCCAGTCATGTGTCTAGAGCATCCGCTATCAAGATACCAGATACCCTTCTTAACCTGCAATACAAAAGAATATTAGTTTTTATTGGGTACCCACTTTACCATGTATACACATTTGTCAGTGGAAGTAGTTGGAATGGAAGATTCAGCAGTCTTCGCATCATTTGAAGATTCAGCTTTGTCTTTCTTCACTTTGGTTAATTTCTTAACCTCAATGGTAGGATTCACCTTGACCTGATTTGCACCAGGGTTGGTCTTCTTTGCCTTGGGGGCAATCTTCACCTTAGCTAACTTTTCAGCTTTGGTGGTTGTGGGACACTTACTACCAATATGATCGGTAAGTCCACAATGATAACATTTCCTATAACTAAAAGTAGTTCTAGGACCATTTGAATGCTGAGCTTTTAATTTCGAATTAGAAGTGCCAGCACCAAGTAAACTATTGGCTTTAGAAATGGGACGAACATTCAGTTCTTCAGATTTCTTACCAAGGACATCCAATCTGAGTCTAGGAGTAGATCGCTGAATAGATCCAGAGATCTGCTTCCTTGATCCAGAGGGATGAGCCACTGAAGCTTTAGAAGCATTCAGCTTTGGTACTAAGGTACCCTTCTGAGGATTCTGGTAAATAACAATTCCTTTACCTTTGTCATTAGAGACAGAGGTAGGTTTTGAATAAACCATTTTCTCCTTGCCTTTTGAGGAGGTAGGAGTTTCCTCAGGGATTGGTGTAATGGACGAGGAGCACTGAGAAGATGAAGTATCAGCGACTGAGGATACGAACGTTCCAAATTTAAGCATTGAACGCTCAGTGGTTGGTTTTGGAGTATCATATTTGTAACCCAAACCACGTTTATCACTCAGGGAAATCTGAGACTTTATTATCTCAGTGATCTTTGTTGAAGAATTACACCATCCTTCAACAGTAGCTTTTTCAGCTTTTAATGCAGTGATAGCTTCTGCTCGTTCGATTTTGACTAACTGATTTAAATATATTTGATCTTTAAAATCTTCTTCAATTTTAGAAAGTTTTTCTATTTGAAGGTGGCAGTTTTTAAGCTTTTCAGCGAGATCAAGGTTTTGGTTTTCAACCACAGTTTTGCCGTTCATGGCTTCGTATAAACTTCTAGTCAAGAGATCGATCTTACGGAGACTATCAGCTTCATCAATATTTGCAATATTGGTAAAGAAAGAAGGTGATACCTGAATAGCAGAGGTTGAAGTGGAGGGAATGTCTGAGCTTTCTTCCTCTTCTTCAATCTTGGCCATGAGACATAGATTTGCTTCATCATCTTCAGAGTCAGATGATGATGCTTCTTCATCAGAAGCAGCCCAATCATAGTCAGCCATCAGGCCTTTATTCTTCTTCTTAAAGCTTTTCAGCTTAGCATATTTTTCTTTCAGCTTTGAATATTTCTCATCTTTATTCCTTGGAACAAAGGGTTTCTTTGCAAAAGCTGAGGGTCTAGAAACTTTCTTAGACATGCACTCGTTAGCGAAATTTCCTGTCTTTTCGCAGTTAAAACAAGTAGCAGTAGCCTTATCAACAAAAGCTGATGATCTAGGCTTGTCAGTTATGGAAAGAGGTTTGTTGTTTCTAAACATTTTCTTTTTGGAAAATCTCCTGAACTTCTTAGTTAGGAGAGCCAAAGATTCATCATTATCTGAATAATCAGAATCTGATGACCTTTCAGAGTTACTCTCTAACTCAGTGATAGTGACCGAGGGTCGCTGAGTAGAAGGTTCCTCTGAGATTAAAGCAACAGGGGTGCTTTTGGAATCTTTTACAAGATTCTTCTTAAGATGGCTCGTTTGCTCATGATTCAGCAACGTGCCATATAAGGTTGAAAGGGTCATTGATTTTAGATCCTTTGACAGCTTGAGACACATAGCATAATTGTCCCAGCTTTCAGGTAAACATTCTAGAAACTTTGTCTGTACTTCAAAGTTAGAATATTCCTTACCAACAGTTTTCAGATCTATAATTAAACAATTAAAACGTTGGTGAACTTCAGAGATAGATTCATTCTTACCAGAAATGAAGCTTTCGTATTGTCTTACCAGGTTGATCTTTCTTGAGTCCTGGACTTCAGACGTTCCTTCATACTGAACACATATTGTGTCCCACATGGCTTTTGATGTTTTCAAATTCATGGTAGACTTCGTCAGGAAGAGCCATGGATAGTATGGATCTGGCTTTTGTATCTATAGCCACTTTCTTCTTATCTTCGTCAGTCCATTGAAAGATTTCCTTAGCAGCCTTTCTGGAATAGCAGGTCTATTCTCAACGGCTGGAACAGCAGCATCAATTCTTACAGGGATGAATGGACCATTCTCGAGATAGTAAGGCGAAGTAGGGTCTACACCTTCTAAGAAGAGTGTCATCCTATTTTTCCATAAGTTGAAATTATCTCTGGAAAACCTAGGGGGTTTAGCAAGAGAACCATTGTCTATATAATTTATGTTTGTGTTGGGGGCCATTTTCAGATAATAGCAAGGAAGAGAAATATCTTAGATTAGATCTTGTTTATGAGATTAAACAAATCCGCTCTGATACCACTTTTTGGTCCCGAAGGCCTATACAAGTTTGTAGAAGGGGGGGGGGGGGGGGGTTGAATACAAACACACAGATTTTACTTTTCTAAATTGTTTATTGATAAATCATTAACAATGTACAGCTTGTTGCGGAAACAAGATTAAGGATAAACTTAAATCTAAACAAGTTGGAACACTAAGGTTTCTTGCACTAAGAGAGATAAGGAAATTACTAATAATAACCTATCTTGAGATAAGAGATTGAACTTGTCCAGAGTTATCAAATTACTTCAAATGAAGTTGGTTCATCTCTTTATATACTGCATGCATTTAATGCAAGTCAGTATACACTTTACACGTGTCATCAGCTGGTTGGTTGCATGTCATTGACCTTGGTTGACAACCTTAGTAGCCGTATGGATGAACAGTGTAGTATCAGAGTGGTTGTACGATTTCAGACAGTCGGAGGTTCTTTTCTGACATTTCGTACGGAGTCGTGCAAGGAGGGTTAAGACAAAAGTACTTTGTACGGAGGACTTCATGATCAGCTTTTCGTTGATTCAGCGATTATCATTTTCTATTCAGCGAATGATAAAGTTCAGCGATAGCTGAAGTCTTGTACTTGATACTTCACGTTGAGTGGACAAATCTGAGTCTTCGCTGATCCGCATCAGTTCATTAGGAGACTTGTCGCTGGTTCTTGAGCTTGATCTTAGACTTCAGCGTAGAACCTTTGTTGACGTGAAACTTGTCTTCAGGGATCATAAGTAAACAACTAACTTATCAGCGATCATCATAATGACTGAACAGACTCAGAGCATTAATGGTGAACAGTGTTCGCTGAATGTTTATTTTAAAGAGCGATAGTTCCTATCAGCGGTACTGTAAGATCTTAGTACTTATCAGCGATAGTGAAACTCTGATACATATTGTTTACTTACAATTTTCACTAAGTATATAAGAGAGGGTCATTATCAAATCACTGAGGGTTTGGATCAACAATTACCGTTTGAGAAATGGAAAATGTGTAGTTGTTTCGAGCATTGAGTGTGATTTCAGATTGACTCGATTAAGTTCCTGATATGAGGTATGGTGAAATTGTTAGTAAAGTATAGTAGTTGTTGAAATTGGGTACGTGCGATTGATTTGGAGGTGAAAGAAAGCTAGCTCATAGGATCCGTTAAGAGTGAGTACCTTCTAGTGTGATATCCTTGGAGAAAACGTGTTTTATGTTGAGAAGAGAGTGGGAGAAAGTAGTCGAATGTAATGATCAGTGTGAAGGACCATTGGATAGGACATGATAGTAGTTACCCTCGTTTATTGCTTAACCGAATTCCAGGACGGAATTCTTTTAAGGGTGAGATAATGTAATACCCCGGATAAGTTCGTTAGTTAAAATCTCCTTTCCGTTAAATAAAGTTAACTTTAAAGATAGATGTTTAGGGTATGTTTGGATAAATTATAAGTTTAGGGGTGTTTGGGTCATTATTGAGAAGTTCAAGGTTTAAAATGAAAATAGTTTGATATTACCCCTTTAGGAGTTCAGATATGTCACAACTCAGAAATATCTAAACTAAGGTATGTGTGTGTGTGTGTGTTCTTGGAGCTAAGAAGAAGAAAGAAAGAGCTTTGTGGTTAAGACATCAATTGGTGAGCTTTGGAAGTGAATTAAGGTATGTTCCTTTGTATTTTGTGTTTGTAATTGCTTTTAGAAGGGTTCTATCGGAGTAGAAACATCACAAACACTTATGGTATTAATTCAGTCGATTTTCTGGGTAAAAAACACCAAACCGACAGAGGTTTCCGGACACAGTATGAATGTGTCCGGGTAGATTCTTGGGTGGTGTCCGGGTAAGTTGTTGATAGCGTCCGGACGATTTGATTGATGGTTTCTGGATGATTTAGAGACCGGATGGCATCCGGATTCCTTGTGTTGTCCGGATAAATTGTGTTGTCCGGATTCTTTATGCTGTCCGGAAAAGTTGGGTTGTCCGGGTGGCTTTGGGCTGTCCGAAAACTATAGCTATTTGGTTGTTTTGATGGCGAGAGTTAGGTAGATTTATCTAGAGTTCACGTGTTCAAATGGTAAGGGGATATTTGTAATTAATCTGTTTCAGATTCTGTGGATTTGGATTGAAAGACTGGATCTTTTGGAGAAAAGCTTAGAAGTGTTTATGGATAAGCGATCGAGGTGAGTTTTGCTTTAAAACGTTTTAGAACTGGGATACATATATATGTGTATATATATATATATTTGAGATGATTATGTGGTAGGAATATGATTATGTGTATATAAATGACAATATGATGTAATGAGATATATATTGTATTTATATAAGCTTTGCACTACACGAGTGCACTTGTTGCCGGGTTTCGGTGTGCGGACCGGTGAGTAGTCGGGTTCTGGTGTGCGGACCGACGGGTAGCCGGGTTCCGGTGAGCGGACCGATTGTTGATTTATTAGTTGGCTTGCTACCAACTAATATGGCCATTTGTGGAGGAATAAGGTGAATGAGATGTACACGATGCACGAGTCTGGATTGGTATTTAAATACGTGTGGTATGTTTATATTTTACGAAAGAATTACCAAAGGTTTATCTAAACTATTTTGATCCAAAGGATTTACATAAAAGGTTTTATAATGATTTTGGAAAGGACCGGGATTAACTCACTAGACCCGTTTGGTCTAACCCTCATTTTGTTTTCAAAAATATGTTTTCCAGGTTAAGGATCGGCAGGAGAGGATGAAGTGTAGGAAGCTTTTGATGGATGTTGATTAGGAGGCTTTTATATATATTTTGTAATTTATGAGACAGAAGGGACCGTACTTGGTTTGTTATGTAACTTTTGTTGTAAATCAATGATATGTATGCATGTTATGTTATTTGTTGTATGTTTGGGAAACCGGGTTGTTACAATAAGTAAATTTATCTACCTATTAGTTTCTGATATTCAGTGAAGTTATCCAAAGGAGGATCTTTTAAATGAGACCCTGCTGAGTCAGTGACAACCAAATTCATATCCATAGGAGTACTTATTGGCTTACTTCCTAAATACCCAAAATCACTAAGAAGTTCAAGACAATACTTTCGCTGTGACATATAGACACCTTTGTCAGTTCTCAAAATTTCAATACCCAAGAAAAACTTTAACTCACCTAGATCCTTGATTTTGAAACTTGATTGTAAATGATTTTTTACTTTATTAATTTCTTCAAGAGAATTTCCAGTAAGAACTATGTCATCCACATACACAAGCAAAACTAAGTAACAGATTTATTAATCTTAGTAAACAAAGAATAGTCGCTTGTACTTTGTACAAAGCCATGATCAATCAAACAAGCGGATAGGTTTGCGTACCATTGACGAGGGGACTGTTTTAAACCATATAAAGACTTAACCAGTTTACAGACCCTTTTGTCATTAGCAGAAAAATACCCTGGGGGAAGACTCATGTAAACATCTTCGGCTAAATCACCGTACAAGAAGGCATTGTTTACATCTAACTGACACAGGGCCAGTTGTTTTGAATAGCTAAAGCAATTACACAGCGTACAGTGACCATTTTAACTACCGGAGAAAAGGTCTCATCATAGTCTAAACCTTCACACTGTGAATATCCTTTAGCAACTAACCTAGCTTTGTACCTCTCAATCTCACCGGTGGACTTGTATTTAATTTTATATATCCATCTACATCCAATTGGCTTTCGACTAGTTGGAAGTGTAGTACAGTCCAGGTGTTATTTCGATACAAAGCTTCCATTTCCTCATTCATTGTAGAAATCCAATTTTGATCCTTACAAGCATCAAAAAATTTATTTGGTTCTACAGATTTGTTTAATGTTGTTACAAAACAAAAATTATTTGGACTAAGGAAAGAGTAATTTACTACCCTTTCTATGCCATACTTGACCTTACCTTCTATCACATAATCAGTAAATTTTCTAGGAAGATTAGACACATGATTAGACTTCCTAGTAGAAGGTTCAACTAAATCACCCTCAGGAGGGAAACTCAAATGAACTTCACTTTCAGCAGCACGCTGGTCATTGGCAACCACATTTTCACTACGAGAACCTACCGATCCGGTAGGCATATCTTGGGAATTAGTTCCCCTAGTGTGATTACCAGGATCTATTGAACCAGTAGACACACCTTGGGAATTAATTCCACTAGTGCTACTAGCCTTACCTGAACTAGTAGCTTGACTTAGGCTACCAGAATGACCACGGTTACTGTTCTTAGTTTGATTAAGACTACGAAAGGGACTGCGTTTTTCATTTTGTGAGTTGTCCCTTGGATCATCATCGGGTATTTCAACAAAAAGATCATTAGTTTGAAAAATACTGTCAAAGAAATTTAAAGAGTTGATGTCACTAGAGTTGTGATGTTGATCATTGGTTTTCATTTTGAAAGGAAAAACAGTTTCATAGAATTTTACATCTCTTGAGATGACAATCTGTTTAGTATCCAAACTGTAAAGACGATACCCCTTTTGAGAGTTAGCATATCCGAGAAGCACACACTTCTCGGTGCATGAAGTAAATTTATCGAGGTTATTAGGTTTAACAGAAAAACCCAGATAACCAAAATTCCTTAAATGTGATAAAACAGGAGTAAAACCAAAAACCAATTCATACGGGCACTTCCCACTTAGCACGGAGGAAGGAGTTCTATTAATCAAATAAGTTGCAGTTAAGATACACTCACTCCACATGTTAACGGGAATACCACTTTGAAACATCAAAGCCCTAGCCACATTCAAAAGATGTTTATGCTTGCGTTCTACAACCCCATTTTGTTGGGGTGTATAGATGCAAGTTGTTTGATGTAAAATACCTTTTGATTTAAAAAACTCACCAAATTTATTATTTACAAATTCAGTCCCGTTATCACTTCGAAAAACTTTAACATGTTTCCCAAATTGATTAATCAACAAGTTGTGAAAAGAAACAACATTATCAAACACCTCATCTTTACTTTTCAACAGATATACCTAAACAGATCTAGTGAAGTCATCAACTATCGTAAGGTAGTATCTATATCCATCCCTACTAGGAACACGATAAGGACCCCAAAGGTCCAGATGAACAAGATCACCCAAGACCTTGGAAGTGTGATTACAAAGGTTAAATTTTTCCCTTGTTTGTTTGGCCATGTTACAAATGTCACAAGGGGATGGTTGAGAATTATTACCTATGTTCAGTCTATTCTTCAAACAAGATAAAGCCTGTTCAGCACGATGCCCTAGCCTACTATGCCAAAGTTGTCGTGAAACATAGAAGAGAATGGACATATTTGAGGTGTTACGTTTATTCTTTAACAAATTAGAGTCAAACATATCACCCTTATTTGTTTGGTCAAAAAAATCTAAGCCTCCGTTTTCACTACCAGTCCCCACTATTCTCATGGGACGTAAACCCTGAACCAAGTAACATTTGAATTCATCAAAAACAACCAAAATTTTACTGTCCCTAGCAAGTTTATGGACAGATAGAAGATTGACATGAAAATCTGGTATAACAAGCACATCAAACAACATCACATCATCATTTAATCTGTAATTTCCTTTGTTATTAATTTTTGCCTCTTCCCCATTAGGTTGAGTCACTCTTAAATTCAAGTCTGATATGTCAACAACATTTTCTAAATGAGAAATAGATGATGTCATGTGCATGTGTTGATTAGCACCAGAATCAATAATCCATTGATTTTGAGTATACTTTGAAACATGGGCCATATTGGCAAACAACCTACCTGCCATATTGGTAGTAACACCTTCATTTTGCTTCTGATCCAAAAGGGAAAGTAATTTGATGATTTTCTCTTCTGTAAGAGACTTGGACCTAGAAGCACTAACAGGAGCTTCAGTGCTGCATGCATTACTAGAAGGAGGTTTTGAGAATTGATTTGAAAATTGATTTGTCTTAGTTTTGGTAAATTGAAAATCTTTTGGAAACCCTATTAGTTTGAAGCATCTTTCCATGGTGTGACCTGTCACACCACAGTGCTTACAAACTAAAGGTGATTTTCGTAGCCTTTTCTTATTATAAAGTCGTTTACTGAAAAAAGATGTATTTTGAGTTTTAGATTCTGAAAAAGGACGAGTCACACCACGGTGTGACTCTTCTCTAGAAACCAAAGAAAAAGCAGTTTTAACTATTGGTAATGGGTCTGTTGTTCAAATATTACTCCTAAGTTACATGTACACATCATCCAGTCCCATTAAGAATTGCATTAGTTTTATTAGTTGATTATGTTTAGTAAAATCATGAGAAGCATTACAAGAACATGCTGGAAGTTTAACTAATGCATCAAATTGATTCAATAGGGCATTTAATTTGAGATAGTAATCTGAAACCGAAGACCCATGCTGAGTAAGAGAATTTATCTTTTGATATAGATTGAAGGTTACAGATCCATCAATCTTGTCATAGGTTTCTTTTAATTCTCCCCAGACATCAGAAGCAATCTTAGAAAAAACATGACTAGCAAATAATTCCTCAGATGCAGAACCAAGGATCCAGGACAACACAACAGAATTACATCTATCCCATTGTTTTCCTAAGATTTCATTATCGGTGGGACGAAGAACAGTCTTATCAACGAACCAAGTTTATTCTTAGTTTCCAAAGCCAATATCATAGCACACGCCCATACTTTATAATTGTTTGTGCCAGTTAACTTCATATTGAGAATGGACACACCAGAGGTGTCACTAGGATGAAGGTAAAGAGGGTCCCCAAAGTCCAGTTTTGCAATCAGTGATTGCACCTCTGGACTTTTGGGATCAGTTGTACCAGTCATGATGTGAGCAGAAAGTAAAGCACACACGAGAAAAACTCCAAGTGATAGATGACAGGATTCCTTGCCACTCGAAGTGGTAGGTCAAGCCAAACACTTAGGTTCCCAAATACAGAACAAGAAATAGAAGAGCACACACAAAGAAATGAAGAAGACGTACAGTGAGAGTGTATGCAAGAGATGCAGCGGAAGAAGAGGCCTCAGTGAACAACTGAGGTCTAGAGAATACACAAGATATAGGATACAAACCTAAACACAGTATGTATACAACAAACAAACTAACGAGAAATAGCAGATCTCACACATAAAGTGTCTTCAAGCAGTAACTACAGTGAACAAAGTGTAGTGTGATTCAGAACCTTAGTTCTATCTTCACCTACTTTTCACAAACAGTCTACTGAGGAACACAAAAGGATCATAGATTTCAAATAAGATAACACTAGATCTGAATGTATGCAACTGGATCTACAAAGATCGAATCACATACATGAGATAAACGAATATCTAATTATGATAACACCAGATCTGAATGTATGCAACTGGATCTACAAAGATCGAATCACATATATGAGATAAATGAAGATCTAAGTAAGCTATGAACAGTAGCAAACTTATGAAACTAGTAGTGATAGTCCTACTATTATATAACAGGAAAGAAACTAGATATACAGATAACAGATCCTCAACCAAATCACAGAATGCAAAGATTTTAATATTGTACTATAAAATCTAGATGAACACTGATGCATGTGACCAAAAGTGAACAACAACAATGATAACAGATCTGAGAAATACCAAGATCTGGAATTTGTTTTTTTTTAATCACTCGATACCTGACCTTGACAAAATGATAACAGATCTGAAAGCAAAATGATAATAGATCTGAGAAATACCAAGATCTGGTAAAGATTTTTTTAAAACACTTGATACCTGACCTTGACTATGATTTAGTCAAGATCCATGTATTAGTGTTGATTTAGATCCAAGAGAAAACACTTAGAACATGAGCTGAAAAGCAGATCTGAACAAAAAAAATCACAATCGACTGAAATCCTTGGATTAAGGTAACAATACCTAAATCCTCGTAAGTCGAAGAACTTTCACAAACAGTCAGAAGATAGCTATATTAACAGATTGAACAAGTAGATCTAAATGAAAAATAGGATGAATATGACTGAGGTCATTGGATTAACGGTAACAGATACCGAGAAATCCTCACACACCGTAAGAGTAAACATCAATCTAATATAGATCGAGAGTGTTACGCTAGAAAACGACTAAGTTCATCGGATTTGGATAATAATACCAGAATCCTCGTGAGTCAAGAAGGTAACAATAGAAAAAGATTTTCACAAAGTAACTGAGTTCATCGGATTCTGATAATAACATCAGAATCCTCGTGAGTCAAATAGATAACAAATAAAAGCGATATTTCAGAGGTAAACAACAAGAACCATACCAGGAGGTGACTCTAAAGTCGGTGATGATTCTATTGCAGAAGATCTCGTCATACGCTCTGATACCACGTTGAAAATGTAAAACTAATTATGTTATTAACTCTGAATGTAAAAGAACATAATACAAATAAACCTCACTATAATAAACTCACACTCAAACGATTTACATAACAAAACTTACTACATTTAAACTCTCACACTCATGATCTTCAAGAGTTATGAAGATCTGGAATAAGAACCCTAATAGTATCTAAATGACAGAGAGATAATACGAGAGAGTTCTCTGGAATGCAAAACAAAATAAAGTGAGAAACCCTAACATCGCATACTACTTATAACAACTAGTAATTGCCTTTTAGTCCTTCAGTATGTGTTATTTGTACCGCTACCCTTTTCTTCCTGAACCATTGCAGCGCTGTCCAGAGCTTTGTTCCAATTGTCAATAATAGTCCTCACACATATTACAATTAAACAAAATATAAATAAACAAAATATAACATGTCAAGATTGGTATGATTCATATATACTTTTAACAAAATACTTTATAATATAGTATAGATAACAAAACTAACTGATAAATAATATAAACGTTAAACAATACTAATAATTTTAATTTTAAAAAACATAACTTTTAATAAAATTTTAAATTAAATAAACGAATATCTAATGTAACACTTAATTTTCAGCTTCATTCTTTCCCCCCATTATTTCCCCCCCACCTCCCCCCCCCACACACACACATTATTTAACCTCTCTCTTTCCTCATATTCCATCATCCAAGCAAAGAAGACGAACAACAAAGAAATCGAAGGTGAAATCTATCTCAATCCAATTCGAAATCGACTGTTTTAGGTACGATTTCTCGATCCTCTCTTTTGTGTTCGAAATCGTGTTTTTCTTTCTGTTAGGGTTTTTGTAACAACCCGGTTTCCCAAACATACATCAAATAACATATATTTCATAACAACGTTTCATTACAAAAGATACGTCATATAACATTTACGGTCCCTTAGTCTTTACAACCATAATAAATATTTCATTACAAACTTTTTGCTAATTAATTTACATTATAACTACAAACACGTCATGGTCTTCAAAAAAACATAAGTCTTCCAAAAGCTAGTCACGTATTATCCTTCTTACTTGCTCTTACTTGATCCACGACCTGGAATACATATTTTAAAACATAATGAGGGTTAGACCTATTGGTCTAAGTGAGAAAATCCCTGTCAGTTTAAAATCATTTGTACAAACACCATATACATATCACATATTGAATACCAATCAAAACTCATATGCACTGTGTACTTTCCTGTCCCATGGCCATATTAGTTGGTTGCGAGCCAACTAATCAGTTTACTCCGCTGCACTAATATACAGCCAACTCTGCTGTCCCTCCGTACAACCAAACTCCACCGGTCCTAAGCCCGGCCAACGTGCACTCTTGTAGTGTAATGCTTATGTAAATATAATATACACCTCAATATATCATACTTCACATATAAGCACAAATTCACAATATTATACTACATATCACATTCTCAATCCACATATATGTATTCCAGTTTGAAAATATGTTTAAAGTAAAACTCACCTGATTGCTTATCAAAACGCTTCCAAGCCTTTTCCAAAATGATTCGGTCCTTCACCCAAAATTCACAGAATCTGAAATAAATTAAATACAAATATCTCTTTACCAATTGAACACATAAGACGTACTAGTAGGCTACGAACTCTAGATAAATCTATCTAACTCTTATCCTCAAAAGTGACCAAACAACCATGTTTTCGAATACCATAACTGTCCGGACATTCTAACTTACCGGACACCAAACTTATCCGGATAACAAAACTTTGTGGACAGCACAAACAATCCGGACAACACAACCTTTCGGTCAACATAAACAATCCGGATAACATCCAGAAACCAAAGCAATCCGGACACCATCCGGTATCTAATTTCATCCGGAAACCATAGAAAAGAAAAACTTACCGGATAATAGACTCGTCCGGACACCATTAACCAAAAACTACCGGACACTATCAAATCGTCCGGAAACCTCTGTCTGTTTACCAATTTCTACCCAGAAATCGACTGAAATCATTACCAGTCATGAAATCGATTATTCTACTCCGATAGAAACCTTCTACTGACAATTACAAACATAAAACGTAAAGGAACATACCTTAAATATCACTTCCAAGTAAACCAATTGAAGCCCTAGCCAAAAGAACCTTTATTCTTCTTTTTCTCTTCTAAACACACACACACACACTAAGCTGATATTTTCTGTTTGAAAATATCTAGAATCAAAAAGGATATTTATATCCTAGACCCAATTTTCAATTAAGTCTTGAACTATACAAGAATGGCCAAAACACCTCTAAACTTATAAATTACCCTAAACATCCAATTTTAAAGTTAACTAATTTTAACGGAAAGAGAATTTAACTAACGAACTTACCCAGGTATTACATCATCTCCCCCTTAAAAGAATTCCGTCCCGGAATTCGGTTAGGCAAATAGGTGCGGGTACTTAGTTCTTATTTCTGATTCTGATTCCTAAGTAGCATCCTGCCCTTTATGATGTCGCCACTGAACTTTTACTTGCTTGATGTCCTTACCATTCCGTAAAACTTTGACTTTACTGTCAACAATGGCTTCAGGTTCCTCCACATAATTCAGCTTTTCATCAACTTGTATATCGGGTAGAGAAATTGCTTGTTCTGGCGTAACTAAACACTTTCGAAAATTTGAAACGTGAAAAGCGTTGTGGATTCTGCTTAACTCTGGCGGAAGATCTAAACCTGTAGGCTACTTCAGCGATTCTTTCTGTAATTGCAAACGGTCTAATGTACCTTGGGCTCAGTTTGCCTTGTTTCCCAAATCGAATGACTCCTTTCCAAGGTGAGACTTTTAACATTACGAAATCTCCAACTTGGAATTCTAACGGTTTTCGGCGTCGGTCAGCGTAACTTTTCTGTATGTCTTGAGCCACTTTCAATCGTTCCCGAATCTGAGTAATCTTATCCGCGGTCAACTGAACTATATCTGGCCCTGCTAATTGTTTATCTCCCACTCCGTTCCAACACAGAGGCGTTCAACATTTTATACCATACAGAACTTCGAACGGTGCCTCTTGTATGCTGGAATGATAATTGTTATTGTAGGCAAATTAAATCAACGACAAATGCTTATCCCATGATCCCCCAAAATCAACAATGCATGCCTGTAGCATATCTTCCAAAGTATGAATCGTTCGTTCACTCTGACCGTCAGTTTGAGGATGATACGCTGTACTTAACTTTATTTGCGTCCCCATTTCTTTTTGAAAACTCCTCCAAAACCTTGAAGTAAAACGACTATCACGATCAGAAATAATTGAGATTGGAACTCCATGTCGAGTTACTATTTCATCGATATACAATTTGGCTAGTCTTTCCAACGAATAGGTTTCTTTTATCGGTAGAAAGTGAGCAGACTTTGTCAATCTATCAACGATCACCCAAATGGCATCAAATCCTTTTGGAGTCCTTGGTAACTTCGTGATGAAATCTGTAGTAATATGATCCCATTTCCACATAGGTATTTCTAAACATTGTAACTGACCAAAAGGATTTTGATGTTCAATCTTTACTTTCTTACAAGTGGTACAACCTTCTACATGCTGAGCAATATTTCTTTTCATTCCCGGCCACCAGTAAAATTGTCGTAAATCTTTATACATCTTATTCGTACCTGGATGAATAGAGAAACGAGATTGATGAGCTTCTTGTAGTACCCGATCACGTAAACCACCCAAACGAGGCACCCAAATTCTGTTTCCCAGACACAGTAACCCACGATCATCTGTTATGAGTGTTGCTGATATCCATACTAACCGTTCTGGTTTCAAGTGATCTTCTTGGAAAGCTTATACCTGACACTTCTTCAATTCGTCAAAGATGTTATGTAGAAGTTCAGCTCGTAGTGCAATGGCTTTTATTGTTCCGCTTCTCTCTTGGCGACTCAGTGCATCAGCTACCACATTCGCCTTCCCCGGATGATAGAGAATTTCGCAGTCGTAATCATTCACCAGTTCTAACCATCTTCTTTGTCTCATATTCAATTCCCACTGATCGAAAAGATGTTGGAGACTCTTATGATCGGTAAAAAATTGACATTTAGAACCGTATAAATAATGTCTCCAAATCTTTAGAGCAAAAACAACTGCTGTAAGTTCCATGTCGTGTGTAGGATACTGCCATTCATGATCCTTCAGTTGACGAGAAGCATAAGCAATAACTTTCCCACGCTGCATTAGTACACATCCCAATCCTAGTTTGGAAGCATCACTGTAAACAACAAAGTCGTTGGAACCTTCAGGTAGTGACAGTATCGGCGCGCTATAGAGTTTGTCTTTCAATATTCTGAATGCTTCATCCTGTTCTACTTTCCATTCAAACTTTATATTCTCTCGGGTCAACTTGGTCAGGGGCGTAGCGATACGAGAGAAATTTTGTATAAACTTTTGATAGTAGCCGGCTAAACCCATAAAACTTCGTACTTCGGTTGGCGTTCTCGGCGGTTCCCACTATTCAATTGCCTCTACTTTCGTCGGATCAACTTGAATGCCTTTCTCCGAAACTACATGCCCAAGAAATTGAACTTCCCGTAGCCAGAATTCACATTTAGAAAATTTAGCATACAACTGTTCCTTCTTCAACAACTCCAGAATCAAATGAAGATGTCGTGCGTGCTCTTCTTTGGATCGGGAATAGATAAGGATATCATCGATAAACACAATAACAAATTTATCGAGATACGGCTTACATACCCGATTCATTAAATCCATAAAGGCAGCTGGGGCGTTCGTCAGGCCGAAGGGCATCACTAAGAATTCGTAATGACCATACCTTGTGCGGAAAGCAGTTTTCAGAACGTCTTCTTCTTTAACCTTCAGTTGGTGATAACTAGATCTTAGATAAATCTTGGAAAAGTAACAAGCTCCAACTAATTGATCAAAGAGGTAATCAATTCTGGGAAGCGGATACTTATTCTTGATCGTACGCTTATTCAGTTCCCGATAATCAATACACATCCTCATCGACCCGTCTTTCTTTTTCACAAACAGCACTGGTGCTCCCCATGGTGAAGTACTGGGTCTGCTGAAGCCCTCATCGGATAGATCTTGCAGTTGCGTCATCATTTCTTTCATCTCTGGAGGTGCCAGACGATACGGTGCACGAGCTACAGGAGCGGCTCCAGGAATCAGATCTATACCAAACTCTACTTGTCTAACGGGTGGAAGACTACTCAAGTCTTCTGGGAAAACTTCCGGAAATTCACCAACAACATGAATATCTTCCAACTTATTCTTTTCTAGCTTAGTATCTATAACATAAGCTAAATAACTCGGACAACCTTTATTAACACACTTACGAGCTTTCATCATAGAGATAAGGCAAGACTGATGATTTCTACGGTCACCGTAAATCACTACCGGTCCCTTCTCAGGTAAGACAACATTAATCAACTTCTTATCACAAACTATTCTAGCCTGATTCTCGGCTAACCAATCCATTCCCACTACCACATCAAACTCAATCAAAGCTATAGGAAATAACTAAATAGGTACTCCACACCACTCTATATTTATAACACAGCTATCAAATACTTCTTTAACCGGTACTTGATTATCATTTGCAGTATCTACCATTAAAGCATGATCTAACACTTTAGGCTTTAAATGCATATAAGTAGCAAATGAAGGAGACACGAATGATCGGTTTGCACCGGAGTCAAATAACACTTTAGCACGTGTAGAGTTTATTAAAAATGTACGTGTAACCACATCAGAAGTTTCCTCTGCTTCTTGCGCTGTCATTTGGAAGGCTCGACCCCTTGCTCTTGGTAGCTCTGGCCTTTGTACTACCGGCCTAACACCCGTTGGTCTTACTAACGTACCACCCTGCTTTACTCTCCCCCGTAGACAATCAGACTGAATGTGATCAGGAGAATTGCATGAGAAACAAAATCGAGTTACCGGACAGTCTTTAGCAATATGTCCGGTCTTTCCACATTTGTAACAAACTCGAGGATCAACTTGACAATTTCCTTGATGAATACGGTTGCATTTTGGACAAGGTTTTTCAGCTGGTCTGAAAGGTGGACGGCTATCGAATCTCTGGAATCTGGACTTCTTTGGATCATAATGTGGTCCTTCCCATTTTATTTTTCCAGTACTTTTATCACTCGCATCTCTTCCTTTATCCCGTTCCACATTTTATGCGGCATCTACTGCGGCTGAGAAGTTATCTGGTCCCTTTGCAATTACTAGACTTCTAATTTCTGAATTTAATCCGAAGATAAACCTTTCCATCTTAAGTGCCTTTGTGGCAATGTAGTAATCCGCAAAATGAGACTTCTCCAGAAAACGTGCTGTGTAATCCCGAACTGATAAACTTCCCTGTTGCAGGTTCATGAACTCTTCTTCCAATTGCCTTACTGCTGCTTGAGGACAAAACTGTCTCTTGAAAGCTATAGTAAATTCTTCCCAAGAGAAAGTAGAATACACATCAGATCCTCTAGAGGAAATAAGAGCTTCCCACCAATATAATGCATCAGCCTTCAACATCGCGGTCCCATATAACACTCTATCTTCATCGGCACACTTACTGGTTTTGAAGATAACTTCTATCTCTTTTAGCCACCTCATAGCCTTCACCGGATCTCTTTCCCCCGAGTAAGTTGGAGGTTTGCAACTCAGAAACATCTTATAATCACACTTCCTTGGCACCGATATGACAGTAGGTGTAATGGGCATCTCGTCTTCCAGACTAGGATATGGTATTTTAGTTTCGGTATGACGAGTTTGGTCGAACAAAGCTTGTATATTTGCTTGTAGTCTTCCCATTCCAGCCGTCAAATCGTCTCTTGTAAAAAATTTGGTGCCTTGCGACTGAACTCTACCTCCAGTTTTGCCCCTACCTCGATCTCCACCTCTTCCCCTTGTTCCGATTGTTGGATTCGTTCTATTAGGATTTCCTTCTCCTTCTCTATTCGTACGTCGAGTACCACTTGCCATTCTGTAGGTTTCAACAAGGTTAATATACACGTAAGCACATACCCCATATAATAAGGTTTTCCAGTTCAAACATGTACCTGTAAGTTCATGATTACATTGGCCAAATGTAATTTGAAATTACCTTACATGATGTTCCTTCTACCATTTTATATTTAACATCCCAAGGTTCTAAAATAATAGGGACATCCTACTTCACATGCAGTTTAAGTCTAGGTATGGATCCGAATACCTAAATCCCTTAAACTAGGGCTCTGATACCATCTGTAACAACTCGGTTTCCCAAACATACATCAAATAACATATATTGCATAACAACGTTTCATTACAAAAGATACGTCATATAACATTTACGGTCCCTTAGTCTTTACAACCATAATAAGTATTTCATTACAAACTTTTTGCTAATTAATTTATATTATAACTACAAACACGTCATGGTCTTCAAAAAAACATAAGTCTTCCAAACGCTAGTCACGGATTATCCTTCTTACTTGCTCTTACTTGCTCTTACTTGATCCACGACCTGGAATACATATTTTAAAACATAATGAGGGTTAGACATATTGGTCTAAGTGAGAAAATCCCTGTCAGTTTAAAATCATTTGTACAAACACCATATACATATCACATATTGAATACCAATCAAAACTCATATGCACTGTGTACTTTCCTGTCCCATGGCCATATTAGTTGGTTGCGAGCCAACTAATCAGTTTACTCCGCTGCACTAATATACAGCCAACTCCGTTGTCCCTCCGTACAGCCAAACTCCACCAGTCCTAAGCTCGGCCAACGTGCACTCGTGTAGTGTAATGTTTATGTAAATATAATATACACCTCAATATATCATACTTCACATATAAGCATAAATTCACATTATTATACTACTTATCACATTCTCAATCCACATATATGTATTCCAGTTTGAAAATATGTTTAAAGTAAAACTCACCTGATTGCTTATCAAAACGCTTCCAAGCCTTTTCCAAAATGATTCGGTCCTTTACCCAAAATTCACAGAATCTGAAATAAATTAAATACAAATATCTCTTTACCAATTGAACACATAAGACGTACTAGTAGGCTACGAACTCCACATAAATCTATCTAACTCTTATCCTCAAAAGTGACCAAACAACCATGTTTTCGGATACCATAACTGTCCGGACATTCTAACTTACCGGACACCGGACTTATCCGGATAACAAAACTTTCCGGACAGTACAAACAATCCGGACAACACAACCTTCCGGTCAACATAAACAATCCGGATAACATCCGGAAACCAAAGCAATCCGGACACCATCCGGTATCTAATTTCATCCGGAAACCATAGAAAAGAAAAACTTACCGGATAATAGACTCGTCCGGACACCATTAACCAAAAACTACCGGACACTATCAAATCGTCCGGAAACCTCTGTCTGTTTACCAATTTCTACCCAAAAATCGACTAAAATCATTACCAGTCATGAAATTGATTATTCTACTACGATAGAAACCTTCTACTGACAATTACAAACATAAAACGTAAAGGAACATACCTTAAATATCACTTCCAAGTAAACCAATTGAAGCCCTAGCCAAACCAACCTTTCTTCTTCTTCTTCTCTTATAAAACACACACACACACACGCACTAAGCTGATATTTTCTGTTTTAAAATATCTGGAATCAAAAAAGATATTTATATCCTAGACCCAATTTGCAATTAAGGCTTGAACTATACAAGAATGGCCAAAACACCCCTAAACTTATAAATTACCCAAACTTACCCTAAACATCCAATTTTAAAGTTAACTAATTTTAACGGAAAGAGAATTTAACTAACGAACTTACCCGGGTATTACAGTTTTGTTTTTGTTTGTGATTTTGCCTCGTAATGATAGTTTTTTTTGTAAATTGTTGAATTATCTATCTTTTTTTGTGAAACGTCTGAATCTGATATGTTGATCTTAACTTGAGACCACCATTGAACCAAAGAGAAATACTTTGTTGTCTTTGGAACATGAAACAACCACCACCACTTTCTATGCTATACGAAATGGTGCTGAAAATCCATATCAGATTTGAATTTCAAAAGTTGTATGTTTGATCTTGAAACAGAAAATGTGATATTTTTCTGTTTGGTTGATCTGGTCATGGTTGAGTATTGACTGAAAGTCTAACAATAGATTTGATTGTGATGTTTTCTTAGGCATAACATAAGGGGCCATCAACTCCATTATGGGGATATTTACTTTGGATTTTATCTTTAGGACTTCCCAAGTGTGAAAATGGCATGGAATTAAGTGACCTGCATATCTCCCCTGTTTTTTTAGCTTTTACCATTTGCATCCATTTCAAGTTAAAAGCCTAGAATTTATAGTTACAAAGTATGACGAGATGGTTTGCAGCACTTAGCATTTTAGCAACAGAAAAAAACAAAAAAACATAACAAAGAACACTTAATGCTTCCAAGATTTCCTCACTAAATCTACCACACAGACTGCCAAATTGGGATTTATAAACTCCATTACCATCTCAGATAAAGAAGAAATATGAAAAAGAGTGAATTCCTCAGAATTGAGGAATTACAAAATGTAACAACCCACTATCCATAAAAGCATTTAACAAATATTTCATAACATGTTTTTGACAAAAGTATTTCATATTGCACATTTGGTCCCAAAGTCTGACTAATCAATATAAGAAATTCAGTACAAACTTGATCCTATTTAGATTACATAATAACTAATAACAAAGTTATAAGTACAAAAGCATCCACATTTTCTTAACGATCATCTTCTCAAAAGCTACCCATCAAGTATTCTAATCACTGGGTCTTACTGGAACCATCACCTGGAATACATATTTTTAAAACAGAAAATGAGGGTTAGACCTAAGGGTCTAGTGAGAAAATCCCTAACATTTGGAAATCATAAAAAAATCATTTATATAAAATACTCTTTATATAAATACACATATATCACACGTAAATTAATACCAACCAAGATTTGTGCATCATACCTGTCTCATCCCACCTTATCCCTCCACCAATGGCCAAATTTATTGGTTGCGAGCCAATTTTAACGCACCGGTCCAAAGCCCGGCCACGTATTATATTCTCATATAATACTCACGTAATTATAATATCTCAATATATTATAATCACCCACGTATGACATATTCATACAATTTATCAAGTATTTGTTATCCACATAATGTATTCCAGTAAAAATACTTTAAAGTAAAACTCACCTTGATGATAGTTTGAAGCCACACACGCGCAAACGATACCAATGAGCAAAACCGACAATTAACGCCACAACCGAACACCACCCAAGCCACACTAACGAGGGGTAACCGAACCTGTAATATATACTCATTGATGAAATCCACATACTTATATGTATACAAGACTCACTACAACAATTGACAACCTTAACGACTCACCGAACACCCCCGAATCGCAACCGAGCTAGAAACCGAACAACTGACATTAAAACAATACTTGGAGTTCTTATATGCCCAAACTAACCTGTTCAAAGTGTTCAAAACTAACAGCCGGTTACGCATTGCAAAACTATCTCGGCACATAGTCAAGTGCAGTTCGCCCCTGCACTTGACAGCTTCTAACCTTCTTATGTTTGGGCCTTTTACTCATACTTAGAGACCAAACCAGCTTATAAGATCTAAATGAAATCTGTTCTCTGACCTCTTACGGGTCTACTCGAATTGGAATCACTTCATTTGGATCATCGGTTGATTTTATACGGAATTTATAAAAACACAGAAACTGTTCCGAGTATGCTATGATCAGTCCAGAAAACATACTGTTTTGAGCTACTTAAAGTAAAAACTGGGTTTCAGACCCTTCATAAGAATTGTAGAACACATTGAGTAGCTTTCACCTGTAAATTTTGAGCTCAATCGGACTTACGATTTGTGAGTTATGCGCTGTCAAAGTACGGACCTGCACATACCGTAACGTCCGATTTCCCAACTTTTCGTCATTCACTTTTTACTAACTAAACTTCAACTTTTACTCAATTAAACATGTTCCAAATACAAATTAACATACTAAACGTCAAAATGGAGCTTAATGATTCATCTCTCAAGCTTAATCATGAAACTTTATTCTCTTAAGCATTTACCCGAACACTTGGTGAGCAACTAACCACATAAATACAAAACTCACCATTTTGATTCTAAACTTTACCCTTTTTAATCCTACCTCATTTTTGACAAAACCAAACATTTCTAAACATGTTTAATAACATAATTTTTCAATAATACATCATAATCTAAACTTAAACCCAATTGGAAACTAATCTCAAGAACTTAAACAAAAACTTATTAACATAAGGAGAAAGTTATACCTCTACGAAGGATTTGACGAGAGGATTCAGAATATGTAATTGTAACTTTGATTCCTTCAACGAATTGGAAGAATTTTTAGAGAGAAGATGAAAATATGAGAAATTTAGAGAGAGAGAAGAGTATGGCTTGGCGGTGGATACAAGGGACGAAAAAATTATGTAGTTTACTTAACATTTCATATATATGTATATTATTATTATTATTATTATTATTATTATTATTATTATTATTAATTAATAAATCTTTGGTTAATTGACACTTTTAGCCCCTCAACTATAATTGATTGACAATTTAACCACGATATATTTCGAAGACGTTAATGTATACGTTTTTAAAGCGGGGTATTACACAAAAAGGATCAAGAGATGTTGCTTTTGCTTGTACATTTGTTATGATGTGGGTTGTGCCATTAGTTTGAAACAAAAATATCAAAAAGTGTTTGGGCGAGTACAAAAGAAGCATGAAGACAATTGGTATTCCACCTGACAAGCATAACACATTTGACAATGGTGAAGTTGATAATTCTGCTAATGAAGGAAAACAGTGTCAGCCGGTAAATTGATGCAAGTTTGTCCTGAACTGTTGTCGAACGCGCATTTTTATGTAATGCAGAATACACCTGAAGTTGAGCCTTACATCGAGTAAGTTTTAGTTATTCATTTACCTTTTCATTTTTCTAACATTTTCAAATAAGTATTATGACATTCTTATTGTAACAACCCAAATCCCATAACATACATCATAATACATAACATTCATACATATCATTGATTTACAACAAAAGTTACATAACAAACCAAGTACGGTCTCATTAGTCTTGACATTACAAAATATATAAAAGCTTCCTAATCAACAACCATCAAAAGCTTCCTACACTTCATCCTCTCCTGCCGATCCTTAACCTGGAAAACATATTTTTGAAAACAAAATGAGGGTTAGACCAAACGGGTCTAGTGAGTTAATCCCGGTCCTTTCCAAAATCATTATAAAACCTTTTATGTAAATCCTTTGTATCAAAATAGTTTAGATAAACCTTTGGTAATCCTTTCGTAAAATATAAACATACCACACGTATTAAATACCAATCCAGACTCGTGCATCGTGTACATCTCATTCACCTTATTCCTCCACAAATGGCCATATTAGTTGGTAGCAAGCCAACTAATAAATCAACAACCGGTCCGCTCACCGGAACCCGGCTACCTGTCGGTCCGCACACCGGAACCCGGCTACACACCGGTCCGCACACCGGAACCCGGCAACAAGTGCACTCGTGTAGTGCAAAGCTTATATAAATACAATATATATCTCATTACATCATATTGTCATTTATATACACATAATCATATTCCTACCACATAATCATCTCATATATATACTACATATATAAGCATGCTAGCAAAAAGTCTTAAACACAACCCTTTATGCATGATGTACAAGACTTTAAAGCATAAAACTCAAAAAACTCTTAATTACAAGTTATAATGCATTGAGTACAACTTGAATTACTTTTTGTTTTTACGCAAACACAAAAGTCGTACCATACCAGAGAACAACCATACCCTTCTTCTACCTCTTCACCATACCTACAACCATACCCTTCTTCTACTACTGTTCCACCATACCCACAGCCATACCATTTTTCTTCTACCTATTCATGTTACCTTCGGTACTTGCACGCATAAAGGATTTCTTCGCATATAAATCAAGAGTTATATCCTGTCTCCACCGAACACTCCGCCTCTGTTGCCTAGAGAATGCTTGCGAACCCTGTTGGTCGCCGTCCCATGCTGTTAGTCGCCGTCCTCTATTGCTTATCGACGGTATGATGTATCTCAATCATTTGTCGTGTGTTGCTTTGCTTTTAATTTGTTTATCTATTTCAAGGTCGTTAGTATGTTTAGGGTTTTGATATGTTTATCTTCTCTACTGGTTATCATTGTTTTTCTCCAATATTGACTTGTTCCAAGATTAGGTTTGTGTCTTGTGATTATAACAACTTTGTGTTTAAAATTAGTGGAATTTGTGGCATTGCTGTAGATAACTGGTAAAAGAGCGGAAGGGGAAAATGGCTGTTTGGTAATAATCAGTTTAACAAGACTGGGATCAAGTTTATGGTGACAGACAACTAGACAAGGGTGGGTTAGATGTCGGATTGCTCAAAAGTCACACCATTGCCATCCCTAATTTTGAGTTGAACCATTGTTATGTTGAAAAATTCACTTAACCAGACAATTTCAGCAAAGGTACATTATGGAACTAGAACACGCAAGACATTGCAGTACTTTTTCATCTTCTCCAACTGTGTCTGTATGTGCTTTCTCGGCCCAGTTTCATATTCCATCGAGTATTTGGTAAAAGCTTTCTTCTTTGACTTCCACCAGTTTTTGTAAAATATCCTCTTAACATCCTCACTCAGATGTTGGGCTCACACCGTATTCAGACCGCGGAGGCCATGTGGGTTTTTGACATAACCCACCATTCCTACTACCACCATTGGGGGTGTCTCGATAATTGTCACTACTTCACATGTCTCTTTCTTGTGAAGTTCTATAGGAAAAAATGTGACTCGGCACATACAATGTTGGTGTTTATAGTATTCCAAATCACTACAAAAAGGTAAATTGGTAGAAAGAGACTACAAAACATAAAAACCATGACATTGTGCAGGGATAAAAATAAGTAATTTTCTTGTAGAAGACTAAAGAGTTAAGCAAGTGCAGTAGATAAGGGAATCATAGAAAGTTCAACAACAAAAAAACAACAAACAATTATCAACATGCAGTAGATAGGGAATCATAATAATATTAAATGTGAATAGGACTGCCACACCAACTTCTGAGAAGAGAGTGTTCTATCCAACAAGGTCTACAATACAAAAAATGCAGTGGACCTAAACACATATCAAAACAAAGAACAGACTGAATGATATAATCCATAACAAAAGAACTGTACATGTTAAATGGTTTCATAATTTGGAACAACAGGAGATGTTGGCAATAAGACATGATATCTCTTATGTAAGAACATTTATAATCACTGTGCTGAATAGTGAATAATGTGAGCCAATCTTGAAGTCATATGGATGCTTCCGGGTAACAATCCGACAAACCTATATTTTACAACTTGCAATATTCGACAGTCTTTATCCCTTGCTCCACCTTTTTGAGACAGAAATCCTTGTTTCATTTAATTGTTTGCAAAGTAACATAGAAAAGAAACCGCAATAACATTGGCATCCAACAATAATAAATACAAATACAATCTAACAATCTTTAATTTCCACCGTAATTTGAACTTTTTTATATGAATGATGTTCCATTGAGCTTATCAATGGTAAATAAAAAGGTGGATATATGAAGAGGGGAAATGATGTTATGGTTGTTTCAGGGGAATGCCGCTGCAACATGGTCATGACAGGAGTCAGAAATGGCGTCGAATGGTTGGAGACGACTTGGTGCATCTGTACAGAGAGGGAACTATGGACTTGGCAACAACATACAATTGTTGTCAGGTAAACAAGAATGCAAAAAGCAGCAAGGATCAGAATCCAGTTTTATGCATCGTTCCTTGGAAAAGCATCATAGACAATATATTATATTGTTTTGGTATATAATTCACATGATTCAGATGAATCTATATATATATATATATATCCGCCCCCCCAAAAAAAAAGAAAAAAAAAGAAAGAACATATAACAAGTTTCTTCAATCCGAGTTTATGGAAAGATGAGTTCCATGCCTTGTACGGGTCGACCTGAAATCGCTAATTTTTTATTTATAAAAGTTGATTACTTTTTACTTCGTTGACATTACATTTGATTTTCTTAGCTAATTGTTGTATCTGATTGTCTAAACTAATTTTTTCTTTGAAATCTCATCTGATATATATTACTACAAGTAGCAGTAAATTTATCTACCAACATAACATGTTGGCGATACCCCTTCCTGTCGTGCACATCCTTAAATCTATCCATAGTTCTTTGTTATGGGTTTTGTAACAGTTATCATCAACTGATGTCTGCTAATTTAGACTCTTATGAGGACAACTGAGTAGCGTATATGTTAATTTATATATCTATTATTCTACTTTTATCTTAAGACTTGCAACTTTGAAGTGTGAAGGTTTGAAATTTAAGCATTTGTAGCATGTATCAGGGGATTCTTGAACAGAGGATGCGAAAAAACATTTTCAGTCTCGAGAGTATCAAGATGTTAGAACACTGAAAGACGAAGGTAAGCTGAATTTGGCGTTGTGTTAAGAAAACCGTAAACTGAACATGTTGCTCTTGAAACCAGAACCAACTCATCTTAGGATATTCCTCGACCGACGCTCCTTAGGAAGAACAGATCGAAGAAAACGTTAAGATTACGACAAAGAAGTCGATTCAGAAGGAGAACACGAGAGTTAGAAGCAAAAACATCAAGGGGAAAGGACCTGAATCGATCTCGAAAGTTATGCTGAAACGTAAAAAGTCGAACTACTATATGTATTATTACGCTGCTACTATCCTGGTTGTGATTTTAGCCATCGGGTATAACTTGTATGCGTAGACGAATGGGTGACGACAGGTGCACCCTTTGGGTCAAAGCGAACATGTGGTTTCTTCGAACATAATGTTGTTTTTGGTTTTGGGGTTCGTTTTCTTTGATTTGTATTTGTGGACCGAGAATTCGAGATTATGATGGTTTAGAAGGAGGTAGTTTGAAAGACGTACCTGAGATTGAGAAGCAGGCCATAGAAGTTGTTTTTGGATTAGTGTAATTTTTGACATTTTGGTTTTGATAAGAAACAAAATGTTATTTTATGTGATATATTTTGCATATGTGTTGATCTGCACATGTTGTTTTGAATTGATAGAAATAAGTCATCCAATCTCCAATTCCTGTGTCTTGCCTTTGATTAGTTGGCAAGTGCTCAAATGATTTCCCAAGACATTCTTGCAATTCCCTTGTTATTTTTTACTTTATATATATTTATGTTTTCTACTATTGAGCATGTTGTATCTCCATTTCCACCTTTGGATAAGATTGGAATCAACTCTTGACATGACAAAGATGAAAATGGATTAGGTTCCATATATCCATCCAATTAGAAAAATGGTTTCCACATTTTCTTTATTTGGAGGACCTTATTCAATGGGTTCCAATTAGTGTTTTTTTTTGTGGTGGTTACATTGATAAAGATCTCATGATCTCATAGTTTTAGAACAACTTCACGTAAATTGTTGCAACATTTTCGCTGATAAGATCAAAATCTTGATAGCTTTTCTTTTGAAGTGATTAAGTTGTTCAAAGAAAAGGAGAAGCAACGGGAACTACACGCTTATTTACCTCTTATCCTAAAACCCATCCTCTGGATCGTCAATCGCTCAATGAATCAACTTATGTATGCTTCAAAGTTCAAATGATTGATCGATCTCACCCTCTCAATCGATTCACTTCATCCATTGGCACAAGTCGATCGCAAAACCTAAACTCTTCTCGATTAATCGATTTGCCCACTTTCATCCTTTAGGCATTATAAACTTTTGTTCATCAATGTCTGGATTACGTAATCTCCCTTTTTATGGATGCTGGTGGACATATGTATAGATTTTTGTGCGAGTGTATCAATTTGTTTCGTGTTCCTGAAGCATTTTCATGGTTTAGAATTGTTTGGGTTCTTTTATTTTCTTTAAGAAAAACAAATTAGTAGTAACAAATATATAAATATGTGAATTACGTGGATTGACATCAAATTGTCTCTATGTACCTTTTCATTTTCTTTCAAGACATTTTTAAACAGCTTTGCTCACATGCAGATTTGTACCCATTACCAAGAATGAGAATGAAAATCTATCCCCCAATGTTCTGTAAGCATATGCAAACAACTACATATGAAGTTCCGAATGAAAGCTATTTAGTGCCATCACATGCCAAGCAAACAAAGATACTTCTACATAACGTATTGTAAAAGCATTTTCTAAGCTGCATTTGAATTTTGAGGTCTAAAGTTACATTGGTAAAAGAAAAGAAGTGTATAAAAATGGTTGAGTGGAGCTTGACATACCGTAAAGAATACTTTCATTTATAGGATCCAAATTTGGTAAAATAAACATTTTGATTTATGTATATTTGTAAGGCTCGAAATTTTGACGTAAGATGCATTGATCCATTGCTCATAGTGATTTTGAGGGCCGTAAGGATAGTCAAAAATGTATATGATAATGACTTCTTTTGTTCCAATTCCTAAAATAGACAATTATACTAATCATACATTTATCGGCTTATAAAAACAAACTTTTGTTGAGTCTATAACACCATCTCTTATCAATAAGTGAAATAAAACTTCAGAATTCAGCACCTCTTAAAAACAAACGCTATCTTATCATCAAGTAAGACTTTTCATTCTTATCATTGCTTTTATTAGGTAAGAACCACGACCCTTGCCAAGTTCATTCGGTAAACCTCCAAAATTCAAAACGTTTACATTTACGGCTCCCGGTGCATTGCACGGGCACACTGCTAGTATATTTATACACATATATGTATTCCAGTTCAAAAACGTTTTAAAGCAAAACTCACCTGAATGCTTACAATATGCTTCCAAACCTTTCTCCGAGCTATCCGATCCTTTATCCAAAATTCTCAGAATCTGAAACCATTTACATACAAATATCTCCTTACCAACTTATGTATAAGACTTACTACCAGGTTATGGACTCTAGATACATCTACATAACTTTTATCCTCAAAATTACCCAAACAGCCAAGTTATCCGGAAACCTCAAAGTATCCGGACAACTTTCCGGACAACACAAAGAATCCGGACAACATGAGGAATCCGGATACCATCCGGTATCCCATTCCATCCGGAAAAGTATAACAAGAAGGACTTACCCGGATAAAACCCTGTCCGGACACCTTCAGAAAGTCATCCGGACACCATCGACATAATCACCCGGACACCCCCAACAGAACTATCCGGACACATTCATACTGTGTCCGGACACCTCTGTCGGTTCTTCCTATTTTACCCATAAATTGATAGAAATTCCTACCAGTTCGATTCTATTGATTCTAATCCGACAGAAACCATTTACCAACCATTACAAACACAAAATACAAAAGAACTTACCTTATTTTCCCTTTCACATACTCCCAATTGAATTCCTAGCCTTCTTTCCTTCTTTGGCTCCTTTTCTTCCCAACACACACACACACTTAGGTTTTTTGGATGATTACTGAATGAAAATATCTGAAGTCTACAAGATGATAATATCAAACTTATTTTACCATTTTAGCCCTTGAACTTCTCACTAATGACCCAAACACCCTTAACTTATAAACTTATCCAAACTTTCCCTAAATAGAAACTTTAAAGTTAACTAAACTTTAACGGAAAGGGGATTTAACTAACGAACTTACCCGGGGTATTACATTATCTCCCCCTTAAACGAATTATGTCCCGGAATTCGGTTAAGCAATAAGGTATAAATACCTATTACTACTACTTCGAACTTAATCAAAGCCATAGTAACTAACTGAATAGCCACCCCACACCCACCTATATCTCTAACACAGATAAGCAACAAAAGCACGGAAATACCAAAAACCATTTTGCACCGAAGTCAGATAACACCTTAGCACGTATAGAGTTTATAGAAATATACCTGTAACCTCATCAGGACTTTCTTCCACTTCTTGTTCCGTCATCTGAAAAACACGACCCTTTGCTTTCGATACCTCAGGCCCTTGTTCCTCTCCCGGCCTAACACCCGTTGGTCTCACCGCCATACTACCCTGTTGTGCTTTCCATTGCGGACAATCTGACTAAATATGATCCGGGGAATTGCAAACCAAACATAATCGAGTTACCCGACAGTCACTAACAATGTGACCAGTCTTTCCACATTTGTAACAACTTCGGGAATCCCCATAACAGTTTCCTTGATGAACACGATTGCATTTTGGGCATGGTCTTTCAACTGGTCTGAAAGGTGAATAACTATCAAACCTCGGGGATTCGTATTCTTCCGAATCGTACATCGTTTCTTCCAGTTTTCTTTTCCCAGCACTCTTATCACCAACGTCTCTCCTATCATCCTGTTCCACATTTTCCGCGGCATCCACTGCGGCTGAGAAGGTAGCGGGTCCTCTTGCAGTCACTAGCTTTCTAATTTCTGCATTTAATCCAAAAATAAACCTTTCCATCTTTAGAGCCTCCGTGGCAACATAGTACTCTGCAAAGCGAGACTTCTCCAGGAAGAGAGCAGTGTAATCCCTAATCGATAAACTTCGCTGGTGTAGGTTCATGAACTCCTCTTCCAACTGTCTAACTGCTGCTTGAGAACAAAACTGTCCTTTGAATGTTGTTGTGAATTCGTCCCAAGTAAAAGTAGAGTATACATCCGACCTTGTGGAATCAATGTGAGCTTCCCACCAGTATAGAGCTTCTGCCTTCAACATCGCCGTTCCGTATAATACTCTGTCCTCATCCGCACACTTACTGGTCTTGAAGATGGCTTCTATTTCCTTCAACCATCTCATCGCTTTCACTGGGTCTCTATCTCCTGAGTAAGTTGGAGGTCTACAGTTTAAGAACATCTTGTAATCACACCTTCTTGACACTGGTATGACCGTAGGTGTAATGGGCATTTCGTCTTCAGGATCTGGTGTTTCAGTATGACGAGCTTGGTCGAACATAGCCTGGATATTTGCTTGAAGTCTTCCCATCTCCGCCATCAAATCATCTCTGTTAATAAACTCCGTACCTCGCCCCTGAACTCTACCTCCAGTTCTGCCCCCAGTTCCACTCCCCGTTCTACCTCCGGATCTACCTCCCCCTCGCTCTCCTCTTCTTCCCCCCGTTCCTATTGGTGGATTCGTACTATTCGGATTTCCTCCTCCTCTTCTATTCGTATTTCGAGTACCGCTTGCCATTCTGTATATTCAGACAAGATTAATATACACATAAGCACATACCCCATATAATAAGGTATCACAGTCCAAACATGCACCTGTAAGATCACAATTACACTGGCCAGGTGTAATCTAAAATTACCTTACATGATGTTCCTTCTACCTTTTATACTTAGCATCCCAAGGTTCTAATATATCAAGGACATCCTACTTCACATGCAGTTTAAGTCTAGGTACGGGTACAAATACCTAAATCCCTTAAACTAGGGCTCTGATACCATTTGTAACAACCCAAATCCCATAACATACATCATAATACATAACATTCATACATATCATTGATTTACAACAAAAGTTACATAACAAACCAAGTACGGTCTCATTAGTCTTGACATTACAAAATATATAAAAGCTTCCTAATCAACAACCATCAAAAGCTTCCTACACTTCATCCTCTCCTGCCGATCCTTAACCTGGAAAACATATTTTTGAAAACAAAATGAGGGTTAGACCAAACGGGTCTAGTGAGTTAATCCCGGTCCTTTCCAAAATCATTATAAAACCTTTTATGTAAATCCTTTGTATCAAAATAGTTTAGATAAACCTTTGGTAATCCTTTCGTAAAATATAAACATACCACACGTATTTAAATACCAATCCAGACTCGTGCATCGTGTACATCTTATTCACCTTATTCCTCCACAAATGGCCATATAAGTTGGTAGCAAGCCAACTAATAAATCAACAACCGGTCCGCTCACCGGAACCCGGCTACCTGTCGGTCCGCATACCGGAACCCGACTACTCACCGGTCCGCACACTGGAACCCGGCTACACACCGGTCCGCACACCGGAACCCGGCAACAAGTGCACTCGTGTAGTGCAAAGCTTATATAAATACAATATATATCTCATTACATGATATTGTCATTTATATACACATAATCATATTCCTACCACATAATCATCTCAAATATATATATATTTATACACATATATGTATTCCAGTTCAAAAACGTTTTAAAGCAAAACTCACCTGAATGCTTACAATATGCTTCCAAACCTTTCTCCGAGCTATTCGATCCTTTATCCAAAATTCTCAGAATCTGAAACCATTTACATACAAATATCTCTTTACCAACTTACGTATAAGACTTACTACCAGGTTATGGACTCTAGATACATCTACATAACTTTTATCCTCAAAATTACCCAAACAGCCAAGTTATCCGGAAACCTCAAAGTATCCGGACAAGTTTCCGGACAACACAAAGAAGCCGGACAACATGAGGAATCCGAATACCATTCGGTATCCCATTCCATCCGGAAAAGTATAACAAGAAGGACTTACCCGGATAAAACCCTGTCCGGACACCTTCAGAAAGTCATCCGGACACCATCGACATAATCACCCGGACACCCCCAACAGAACTATCCGGACACATTCATACTGTGTCCGGACACCTCTGTCGGTTCTTCCTATTTTACCCATAAATTGACAGAAATTCCTACCAGTTCGATTCTATTGATTCTAATCGCTCAATGAATCAACTTATGTATGCTTCAAAGTTCAAATGATTGATCGATCTCACCCTCTCAATCGATTCACTTCATCCATTGGCACAAGTCGATCGCAAAACCTAAACTCTTCTCGATTAATCGATTTGCCCACTTTCATCCTTTAGGCATTATAAACTTTTGTTCATCAATGTCTGGATTACGTAATCTCCCTTTTTATGGATGCTGGTGGACATATGTATAGATTTTTGTGCGAGTGTATCAATTTGTTTCGTGTTCCTGAAGCATTTTCATGGTTTAGAATTGTTTGGGTTCTTTTATTTTCTTTAAGAAAAACAAATTAATAGTAACAAATATATAAATATGTGAATTACGTGGATTGACATCAAATTGTCTCTATGTACCTTTTCATTTTCTTTCAAGACATTTTTAAACAGCTTTGCTCACATGCAGATTTGTACCCATTACCAAGAATGAGAATGAAAATCTATCCCCCAATGTTCTGTAAGCATATGCAAACAACTACATATGAAGTTCCGAATGAAAGCTATTTAGTGCCATCACATGCCAAGCAAACAAAGATACTTCTACATAACGTATTGTAAAAGCATTTTCTAAGCTGCATTTGAATTTTGAGGTCTAAAGTTACATTGGTAAAAGAAAAGAAGTGTATAAAAATGGTTGAGTGGAGCTTGACATACCGTAAAGAATACTTTCATTTATAGGATCCAAATTTGGTAAAATAAACATTTTGATTTATGTATATTTGTAAGGCTCGAAATTTTGACGTAAGATGCATTGATCCATTGCTCATAGTGATTTTGAGGGCCGTAAGGATAGTCAAAAATGTATATGATAATGACTTCTTTTGTTCCAATTCCTAAAATAGACAATTATACTAATCATACATTTATCGGCTTATAAAAACAAACTTTTGTTGAGTCTATAACACCATCTCTTATCAATAAGTGAAATAAAACTTCAGAATTCAGCACCTCTTAAAAACAAACGCTATCTTATCATCAAGTAAGACTTTTCATTCTTATCATTGCTTTTATTAGGTAAGAACCACGACCCTTGCCAAGTTCATTCGGTAAACCTCCAAAATTCAAAACGTTTACATTTACGGCTCCCGGTGCATTGCACGGGCACACTGCTAGTATATTTATACACATATATGTATTCCAGTTCAAAAACGTTTTAAAGCAAAACTCACCTGAATGCTTACAATATGCTTCCAAACCTTTCTCCGAGCTATCCGATCCTTTATCCAAAATTCTCAGAATCTGAAACCATTTACATACAAATATCTCCTTACCAACTTATGTATAAGACTTACTACCAGGTTATGGACTCTAGATACATCTACATAACTTTTATCCTCAAAATTACCCAAACAGCCAAGTTATCCGAACACCTCAAAGTATCCGGACAACTTTTCGGACAACACAAAGAATCCGGACAACATGAGGAATCCGGATACCATCCGGTATCCCATTCCATCCGGAAAAGTATAACAAGAAGGACTTACCCGGATAAAACCCTGTCCGGACACCTTCAGAAAGTCATCCGGACACCATCGACATAATCACCCGGACACCCCCAACAGAACTATCCGGACACATTCATACTGTGTCCGGACACCTCTGTCGGTTCTTCCTATTTTACCCATAAATTGACAAAAATTCCTACCAGTTCGATTCTATTGATTCTAATCCGACAGAAACCATTTACCAACCATTACAAACACAAAATACAAAGGAACTTACCTTATTTTCACTTCCACATACTCCCAATTGAATTCCTAGCCTTATTTCCTTCTTTGGCTCCTTTTCTTCCCAACACACACACACACTTAGGTTTTCTGGATGATTATTGAATGAAAATATCTGAAGTCTACAAGATGATAATATCAAACTTATTTTACCATTTTAGCCCTTGAACTTCTCACTAATGACCCAAACACCCTTAACTTATAAACTTATCCAAACTTTCCCTAAATAGAAACTTTAAAGTTAACTAAACTTTAACGGAAAGGGGATTTAACTAACGAACTTACCCGGGGTATTACACTTATATCATTGTATTTTTCAGTCGACACATGACCTTTTTGAAAGAACAACATCCTGCACAACGACAAGCATGGCTGGAGAAAGAGCATAGTAAAACGTTTGGCAAACGGTTACGAAATCAAATAAAGAGTTTCCACTAAATGTTTTTTTTTGCTATATTATATTTCTTTAAAACGGATGTCTAAGCTGAATTTCTGGTTGAGAGAGAGTTGGAAGTCGCTAAAGAAAGTACGGAAGAGATCTTAAAGTGGATATCACGTGGCCCAAACATCGAGGTGATGAAATACGATGCATACCTGTAACGACCCGTATTTTCAAACATGCGTCAAATAACATATATTGCATAATATCGTTACATAACAAAAGATACATCATATCACAAGTAAGGTCCCTTAGTCTTTACAACCAAAATAAGATATTTCGTTACAAACGTTTTTTGCTAATTACATACGTGATATCTAATTATGAAACTATAACCGCAAAACACGTCTTAGTCTTCGTAATAAAAGTCTTCACAAAAGCTAGCCACTGATTATCCTTGTTAGTTGCTCTTACCGGATCCACGTCCTGGAATACATATTTTTAAAACAAAATGAGGGTTAGACCTAATGGTCTAAGTCAGAAAACCCCTGTCAGTTAAAATCATTTGTACAAATACCATATACATAACACCAATATAAATACCAATTAGGACTCATGCATTGTGTGCTTTTCTATCTCATTTACATGGCCAAATTAGATGGTTGCGAGCCAACTAATCAATTTACTCCGCTGTACTAAATACAGCCAACACCATTGTCCCTCTGTATAGCCAACTCCACCGATCCTAAGCCCGGCCAACTTGTACTCATGTAGTGTAATACTCATATAAACATAATATGCACACTATTACACTATTTATCACATTCTCATTCCACATATATGTGTATTCCAGTTTAAAAACGTTTTAAAGTAAAACTCACCGGATTGTTTATTAAAATGCTTTCAAGCTTTTCCCAACAGATTCAGCTTTCACTCCAAATTCACAAAATCTGAAACAAATAGATACAAATGTCCATTAACCAAATGGAACACATAATACTTACCAGAGCTAAGAACTCGAGATAAACCTATCTAACTTTTATCCTCAAATGTTTCCCCCAAACCCAAACTTATATCCAGTCCTCATTCATATCCTATTCAAGAGTCAACAAAACATAAAACTACTGGATACTCAAAAGTACCAGAAATCTCAAAAATGACCAAACAGCTAAAGTTTCCGGATACTACAATACTATCCGGACAACTCAAACAATCAGGACAGCATAAATTTCCGGACAATCTAAATAATCCGGACAACACCACTTTCCGGACGTCATAAACAATCCGGACGACACCCAGAAACCAAAGAAATCCGGATACCCTCCGGTATCTAATTCCATCCGGAAACTATAGAAAAGAGAGACTTACCCGGATAATTGACTCGTCCGGACACCATTAACCAAAACTACCGGACACATTCATTTTGTCCGGAAACCTCTGTCTGTTTACCCTTTTCTACCCAGATTCGACAGAAATCACTACCAGATGTGAAATCGATGATTCTACTCTGATAGGAACTATCAACTAGCAATCATGAACATAAAATGTAAAGGAACGTACCTCTAAATTACTTCCAAGTACACCAAATTGAAACCCTAGCCACAAGATCCTTCTTTCTTCTTCTTCTCTTCTCAAAACACACACACACACACACTACACTATGCTGATATTTCCTTATGTATGAAAAATCTGCATTCCTAAAGGGGTAATATCAAACCACATTTACCATTTTATCCCTTGAACTATTCACTAATGACCAAAACATTTTTAACTTATAAATTTACTCAAACTTACCCTAAACATCAATTATAGAGTTAAATAAATTTAACGGAACTAGAATTTAACTAACGAACTTACCCGGGGTATTACATCATCTCCCCCTTAAAAGAATTCCGTCCCGGAATTCAGTTATGCAAAAAGGTACGGGTACTTAGTTCTCATATCGGATTCTGATTCCCAAGTAGCCTCCTGACCTCTATGGTGTCTCCACTGCACTTTTACTTGCTTGATCTCCTTTCCATTCTGCAGTACTTTAACCTTATGGTCAACTATAGCTTCAGGTTCCTCCACAAAAATTAGTCTTTCATCAACCTGAATATCTGGTAGAGAAACTAATTGATCTGATGTAACCAAACACTTTCGTAGATTCGAAACATGAAAAGCATTACGGACTCCGCTTAACTCCGGCGGAAGTTCTAACCGGTTAGCTACTTCACCGATTCTTTCTATAATTGAAAACGGCCCGATGTACCTTGGACTGAGTTTACCTTGCTTGCCAAATCGAATGACTCATTTCCAAGGCGAGACTTTTAACATCACGAAATCTCCAACTTGGAATTCTAACGGTTTTCGGCGTCGGTTATCGTAGCTTTTCTATCTTTCTTGAGCCACTTTCAATCGTTCCCGAAACTGAGTAATCTTATCCGCGGTTAACTGAACTATATCTGGCCCTGCTAATTGCTTTTCTCCCACTTCATTCCAACACAGAGGCGTTCGGCATTTTCTTCCATACAGAACTTCAAACGGTGTCGCTTGTATGCTGGAATGATAACTGTTATTGTAGGCATATTCATTCAACGGCAAATGCTTATCCCATGATCCCCCAAAATCAACAATGCAGGCCCGTAGAATGTCTTCCAAAGTCTGAATCGTTCGTTCACTTTGACCGTCAGTTTGAGGATGATACGATGTACTTAACTTTATCTGCGTCCCCATTTCTGTTTGAAAACTTCTCCAGAACCTTGAAGTAAAACGACTATCACGATCAGAAATAATTGATATTGGAACTCCATGTCGAGTTACTACTTCGTCGATGTACAATTTGGCTAGTCTTTCTAACGGATAGGTTTCTTTTATTGGCAAAAAGTGAGCAGACTTTGTCAACCTATCAACGATCACCCAAATGGCATCAAACCCTTTCGGAGTCCTTGGTAACTTCATGATGAAATCTGTAGTAATCTGATCCCATTTCCACATAGGTATTTCTAAATGTTGTAACTGCCCAAAAGGCTTTTGATGTTCAATCTTTACTTTCTTACAAGTAGAACAACCTTCCACATACTGAGCAACACTTCTCTTCATTCCCGGCCACCAGTAAAATTGTCGTAGATCCCTATACATCTTATTCGTACCGGGATGAATAGAGAAACGAGATTGGTGAACTTCTTGAAGTACTGGATCACGTAAACTACCCAAATGAGGCACCCAAATTTTGCTATCCAAACACAGTAACCCACGATCATCCTTTACAAGCAATACTGATATCCCCACTACCCGTTCTGGTTTCAAGTGTTCCTATTGGAAAGCTTCTACTTGACACTTCTTCAATTCATCAAAGATGTTAGGTAGAAGTTCAGTTCGTAGTGAAATTCCCTTTATTGTTCCACTTCTCTTTTGGCGACTCAGTGCATCAGCTACCACATTCGCTTTCCCCGGATGATAAAGAATTTCGCAGTCGTAATCATTCAACAATTCTAACCACCTTCTTTGCCTCATATTCAATTCTCGTTGATCGAAGAGATGTTGGAGACTCTTATGATCAGTATAAATCTGACATTTAGAGTCGTATAAATAATGTCTCCAAATCTTTAGAGCAAAAACAACTGCTGCAAGTTCCATGTCGTGTGTAGGATACTGTCGTTCATGATCCTTCAGTTGTCGAGAAGCATAAGCAATAACTTTCCCACACTGCATTAGTACACATCCTAATCCCAGTTTGGAAGCATCACTGTAAACAACAAAGTCGTTGGAACCTTCAGGTAGTGACAGAATCGGTGCGCAACAAAGTTTTTCTTTCAAAATTCTGAACGCTCCATCCTGTTCTGCTTTCCATTCGAACTTTATATTCTTTCGGGTCAACTTGGTCAGAGGCGTTGCAATGCGAGAGAAATATTGTATAAACTTTCTATAGTATCCAGCTAAACCCAGAAAAGTTCGTACCTCGGTTGGCGTTCTCGGCGGTTCCCACTTTTCAATTGCTTCAATTTTAATCGGATCAACTTGAATGCCTTTCTCGGAAACTACATGCCCAAGAAATTGAACTTCCTATAGCCAGAATTCACATTTAAAAAATTTAGCATACAATTGTTCTTTCTTCAACATCTCCAGAATCAAACGAAGATGTTGTGCGTGCTCTTCTTTGGATCGGGAATAGATAAGGATATCATCGATAAACACAATAACAAATTTATCGAGATATGGCTTACATACCCGATTCATTAAATCCATAAAAGCAGCTGGGGTGTTCGTCAGACCGAAGGGCACCACTAAGAATTCGTAGTGACCATACCTTGTGCGAAAAACAGTTTTCAGAACATCTTCTTCTTTTACCTTCAGCTGGTGATAACCAGATCTTAGATCAATCTTGGAGAAATAACAAGCTCCAACTAATTTATCGAAGAGATCATCAATTCTGGGAAGCGGATACTTGTTCTTGATCGTGTGCTTATTCAGTTACCGATATTCAATACACATTCTCATCGACCCATCTTTTTTTTTTCACAAACAACACTGGTGCTCCCCACGGCGAAGAACTGGGTCTGATGAAGCCCTTATCTGAAAGATCTTGGAGTTGCGTCATCATTTCTTTCATCTCTAGAGGTGCCAGACGGTACGGTGCACGGGCAACAGGAGCGGCTCCAGGAATCAGATCTATACCAATTTCTACTTGTCTAACGGGCGGAAGACTATTCATGTCTTCTGGGAAAACTTCCGGGAATTCACAAACCACATTAATACCTTCCAACTTATTCTTTTCTAGCTTAGTATCTATCACATAAGCTAAGTAACTCAGGCAGCCTTTATTAACACATTTACGAGCTTTCATCATAGAGATAAGGCAGGACTGATGATTTCTACGGTCACCGTAAATCACTACTGGTCCTTTATCAGGTAAGACAACATTAATCAACTTCTTATCACAAACTATACTAGCCTGATTCTCGGCTAACCAATCCATTCCCACTACAGCATCAAATTCAATTTGAGCTATAGGAAACAACTGGATAGGTACTCCACACCCATCTATATTTACCACACAACTATCAAATACCTCTTTAACTGATACTTGATTATCATTTGCAGTATCTACCATTAAAGCACTATCTAACACTTTAGGTTTTAAATGCATATAAGCAGCAAATGAAGGAGACACGAACGATCGGTTTGCACCAGAGTCAAATAACACTTTAGCACGTGTAGAGTTTATTAAGAATGTACCTGTAACCACATCAGGAGTTTCCTCCGCTTCTTGTGCTGTCATCTGAAAGGCACGGCCCATAGCTCTTGGTAACTCTGGCCTTGGTACTACCGGTCTTACTCCCGCTGGTCTCACTGAAGTACCATCCTGTTGTATTCTCCCTCGTGGACAATCAGACTGAATGTGATTAGGAGAATTGCATAAGAAACAGAATTGAGTTACTTTACAGTCTTTAGCAATATGGCCGGTCTTTCCACACTTGTAACACACTCGAGGATCAACTTGACAATTTCCTTGATGAAAACGGCTGTATTTTGGGCAAGGTCTTTCAACTGGTCTGAAAGGTGTACGACTGTCAAATCTCTGAAATCTGGACTTCTTTGGATCATATTGTGGTCCTTCCCATTTTCTTTTTCCAGTACTCTTATCACCAGCATCTCTTCCTCTATCCCGTTCCACATTTTTTGAGGCATCTACTGCAGCTGAGAAGGTTTTCGGTCCCTTTGCAATCACTAGACTTCGGATTTCTGACTTTAACCCGAAGATAAACCTTTCTATCTTAAGTGCCTCTGTGGCAACATAGTACTCTGCGAAACGAGACTTCTCTAGGAAACGAGCAGTATAATCCCTAACCAATAAACTCCCTTGTTGTAGGTTCATGAATTCTTCTTCCAGTTGTCTAACTGTTGCTTGCGGACAAAACTGTCTCTTGAAAGCTATAATGAATTCGTCGCAAGAGAAAGTAGAATACACATCAGATCCTCTAGAGGTAATGAGAGCCTCCCACCAATATAACGCGTCCGCCTTCAGCATTGCAGTTCCATATAGCACTCTATCTTCGTCGGCGCATTTACTGGTCTTGAAGATAGCTTCTATCTCCTTTAGCCACCTCATGGCCTTCACTGGATCTCTTTCCCTGCGTACGTTGGAGGTTTGCAGGTTAAAAACATTTTGTAATCACACTTCCTAGGCACCGGTATGATCGTAGGTGTGATGGGCATCTCGTCTTCCAGGCCAGGATCTGGTATTTCAGTTTCAGTGTGACGAGTTTGGTTAAACATGGCTTGTATATTTGCTTGCAGTCTTCTCATTTCAGCAGTCAGATCGTCCCTTGTAACAAATTCCTCGCCTTGAGATTGAATTCTACCTCCCGTTCTGCCCCTACCTCGTTCTCCCCCTCTTCCCCTTGTCCCGACTGTTGGATTCGTTCGATTAGGATTTCCTCTTCCCTCTCTATTCGTATTCCGAGTACCGCTTGCCATTCTGTTGATTTCAACAAGGTTAATATACACGTAAGCACATACCCCATATAATAAGGTATTTCAGTCCAAACATGTACTTGTAAGTTCACAATTACACTTGCCAGATGTAATCTGAAATTACCTTACATGATGTTCCTTCTACCTTTTATATTTAACATCCCAAGGTTCTAATCTAATAGGGACATCCTACTTCACATGCAGTTTAAGTCTAGGTACATATACGAATACCTAAATCCCTTAAACTAGGGATCTGATACCATCTGTAACGACCCGTATTTTCAAACAAGCGTCAAATAACATATATTGCATAACATCGTTACATAACAAAATATACATCATATCACAAGTAAGGTCCCTTAGTCTTTACAACCAAAATAAGATATTTCGTTACAAACTTTTTTTGCTAATTACATACATGATACCAAATTATGAAACTATAACTGCAAAACATGTCTTAGTCTTCATAATATAAGTCTTCACAAAAGCTAATCACTGATTATCCTTGTTACTTGCTCTTACCTGATCCACGCCCTGGAATACATATTTTTAAAACAAAATGAGGGTTAGACCTAATGGTCTAAGTGAGAAAATCCCTGTCAGTTAAAATCATTTGTACAAATACCATATACATAACACCAATATAAATACCTGTTGGTTCCCGTATTTGATTAACAAGATTTAGCTAATCTATTAGTTCAAATAAGATGTGTTGCGGAAGCGTATTTGAAGAACTAACAGATATGTTTATATAGAAACAACACACAATATCAAATAATCAGTGTATGAAGAACATATGAATATCTCAAAGATTACTGTATTTGATATATATTAAGAACACCAAGAACTTCAAAGGATTGACAATAAATATGCAGTTAATGGTGTGTGTGTGTTATGCTTAAGCTTAAAAGATATATGAGTATTTTCGTGATTGTTAAGCTTAATAGAAGAGTTCACATGAACCTTCTATTTATACTACTCCTAAAGGGGACATACTTTAGACAATAAGGACTTATCTACAGTTTGACAGGATCGTTTGAATAGTAGCAGGTACGATGTTCATTTAATGCGCACGTTCCATTTCTGACTAAGCCCTACCAGAGTTTGACACGTGTAGTTGATGTCAGGGCACGCCTGGAACAAGTGGATGAACGGATCCTGGAACAGTAGAAAGATATTTGTAAATCTTCTAAGTCTTTAGTATAAACCGCAGAGGCTCTGTCAAGGGTGACAGAGGTTCTGCGGCTCGGTCCTCTGTGAGCAGTACTTCTGTAGTTCGTTCTTTGGTCTTGGCGTTTCTTGATTGATCTTCTTGATTACTTCGGCAGAGCTTTGGTGACACTCCGTAGAACTTCTGTGATCATTTGGCAGAGCTTCTGTCGAAGTCTTCTATACTTAGACTATTTTTCAATACTTCTAATATTATGAATATTGGAGCTAACAATACCAATTAGGACTCATGCATTGTGTACTTTTCTGTCTCATTCTGTAATAACCAGGTATTTTATCTAATTTTAAATAAGGAATTTATAAGTTTTTATATTAGTATTTTAGGAGTTAAAAACTAAAGGGTAAGTTTTAATTTAATAATGGAAGTTTAGGGGTATGTTTTGTCAAATAAGCTAAACTTGAGGTTTGTTTTGTCTCTTTTCACAAACTCTCTCCCACCACCGCCACTTCCACCTCTTGTAGAGGAGGTGTCCTCTTGTTAGTTACTTAGAAGATATTATTCAAGGTGTATGTGTGTGTAAGTGTAGTCGGTTGAGAGAGAGAGATCGAGAGAAAGGCTAAAAGGAAAGAAGAAGGAAGAATTAAGAAGTTTGCTGTTGGAATTGCTACTAACAATCTGAAGTAATCAAGGTAAACAATCCATACCTTATTTGTGTTTTAATCCATTAAAGAGTTCTTGAGGTTGCAAGATAAGCTTTAGAAGTGGGTTATGTTATTTTAGAAAGATATGATAATTCTGGGTTGGGAATAGTGTTCTAATGGTAGTATAAAACATATCTGCAAAGTTACATAAACATGTATAGCTTAAAACTGCAAAATCTGGGTTTTAGGATGAAACAGTAGACTGAGACATTCATCGAAGTCGCAATAGACGACTGCGACATTCAACGAAGTCGCAACAGTTGGTTGCGACTTGGCATTGAAGTCGCAATGGTCGTTTGCGACTTGGCTTGAAATCGCAGTAGTTGATTGCGATTCGAGTTTGGAATCGCGGTAGTTGGTTGCGACTCCAAGGTGGAATCGCAGTAGTTGGTTGCGACTCCAGGGTGGAATCGCAATAATAGGTTGCGACTCCAGGGTGGAATTTCAATAAGGGGTTGCGACTTCAAAGTGGAATCGCCATAGGAGATTGCGACTTGGTACTGTTCATTGCGATTTCAGTTGGGAATTTTGTAACTTAAAGTATTAAAAGAGATATTTGGTATTTTATCTGATTTCAGATTTGGTGAAAGATTGACGTACGTGAGTTATCTTGGAAGGGTTTTTATGATAAAAACAAGGTGAGTTTTTATTTGAAATGTTTTCAAATGGAATACATATATGTGATTTAATGTAATATGGTGCATATAGTGTTTATATGAATATTACATTGTATGAGTACTAGTTGTCCGGGCTTAGGACCGGTGAAAGTTGGCTGTACAAAGGGACAGTGGTGTTGGCTGTATTTAGTACAGCGGTGTAAATTAATTAATTGGCTTGCTACCAATTAATATGGCCAAGGAAAAGAAAAGAGATAGAGATGGAAAGATACATGATGCATGAGTCATATTTGGTATTCTTACGTGAATTATGTGCAAATGTTTTCTTTAACTAACAGGGGTTTTTCTCACTAGACCTCAAGGTCTAACCCTCATTTTGTTTTAAAATATGTATTCCAGGTCATGGAGCAAACAAGAGACAATGATAGGATTTATCATGTTAGCTTTTGTGGATGTTGAATGATTATGAAGATTTCAGTTATAATTAGTAGTTGTTATGTATTTTACTTTATTCGAAAAGTTTGTACTGAAAGACCTAATTGTAGAATTTAAGGGACCGTATTTGGATTATGTTATGTTATTTTGTGGTGAATTATATGAAACTTGTATGTTGGGATTAAGGGATGTTACAAATGGTATCAGAGCCTTAGTTTAAGAGATTTAGGTATTAGTATCTGTACCTAGACTTAAACTGCATGCGAAGTAGGAGGTCCTTGTTATTTTAGAACCTTGGGATGATAAATATAAAAAGGTAGAAGGAACATCATGTAAGGTAATTTCAGATTACACCTGGCCAGTGTAATTATGATCTTACAGGTACATGTTTGAACCAGAATACTTTATTATATGGGGTATGTGCTTATGTGTATATTAACCTTGTTTGAATCAACAAAATGGCAAGTGGAACGAGACAAACAGCCGGAGGAAGGGGAAGAGGGGGAGAAAGAGGCAGAGGTAGGACAGGGGGCAGTGTACCGGGGCGAGGCACGGAGTTTGTTACGAGAGACGATCTAGCGGTTGAAATGGGAAGACTTCAGGCAAATATTCAAGCCATGTTTAACCAGACTCAGCATACGGAAACAGCAATACCAGACCCTACCCTTGAAAACGAAGTGCCTATCGCACCTATTGTCACATCAGTACCAAGAAAGTGTGATTATAAAATGTTTTTAAGCTGTAAACCACCCACTTATGGAGGGGACAGAGATCCAGTAAAAGCAATGCGATGGCTGAAGGAGGTTGAAGCTGTATTTAAGACCAGTAAATGCGCGGAAGAAGATAAAGTGTTATATGGAACAGCAATGTTGAAAGCAGACGCCTTGTATTGGTGGGAAGCCCTTATTGACTCTGAAGGACCTGAAGTATATTCAACTTTTACTTGGGGCGAATTCTCGAGAGCATTTAAGGAACAGTTTTGCCCGCAAGCCGCAGTTAGACAGTTGGAAGAGGAATTCCTGAGCCTATAACAAGGAAATTTATCGGTAAGAGACTACACAGCCCGTTTCTTGGAAAAGTCGCGTTTCGGAGAATATTACGTTGCCACAGAAAAGATGAAGATGGAAAGGTATGTATTCGGATTGAATTCGGAGATTAGAAAGTTGGTAACTGCAGCAAGACCTAATACTTTTTCAGAAGCAGTCAATGCTGCGGAAAATGTGGAGCGAGACAATAAGAGGGATGTTGGGGATAAGAGTGCGGGAAAGAGAAAATGGGAAGGACCACCACACGATGTGAAGAAGTCTGGATTTCAGCGATTTGATAGTCGTCCACCTTTTAGAGCAGCTGAAAGACCTTGCCCAAAGTGCCACCGTTTCCACCAAGGAAACTGTCAAGTAGATCTTAGAAACTGTTATAAGTGCGGGAAGTTTGGACACATTGCTAAAGATTGTCGGGTGGTTAGATTCTGTTATTCATGCAATTCGCCAGATCATCTTCAATCAGATTGTCCATTGGGAAGAATACCATCGGGTGGCACGTCAACAAGAGCATCGGGTGTTAGACCAATAGTACCGAGGTCAGAGCCAGCAAGAGCAAGAGGCCGTTCATTTCAGATGACAGCAAAGGAAGCGGAGGAAACTCCGGACGTAGTTACAGGTACATTCTTAATAAATTCCACACGTGCTAAGGTGTTATTTGATTCTGGTGCAAACCGATCATTTGTGTCTCCTTCATTTGCTGCTTACATGCGTTTAAAGCCGAAAGTGTTAGATCATGCTTTATTGGTAGATACGGCAAATGAAAATCAAGTATCAGTTAAAGAAGTATTTGATAGTTGCGTGATAGATATAGAAGGGTGCGGGGTACCGATCCAGTTATTTCCAATAGCCCTGGTAGAGTTTGATGTGGTAGTGGGAATGGACTGGTTAGCCGAGAACCAAGCTAATATAAATTGTGATAAGAAGTTAATAAACGTTGTGTTACCTGAGAAAGGGCCGGTAGTGATTTATGGCGATCGTAGGAATTATCAGTATAATCTTATTAACATGGTAAAAGCCCGTAAGTGTGTTAGTAAAGGTTGTCAGAATTACTTAGCTTATGTAATAGATACTAAGCTAGAGAAGAGTAAGTTGGAAGACATTCCAATTGTTAGTGATTTTCCAGAAGTATTTCCTGAAGACTTGAACAGTCTTCCGCCCGTTAGACAGGTAGAGTTCGGTATAGATCTAATTCCTAGAGCCACCCCTGTGGCCCGTGCACCGTATCGTTTGGCGCCTCCAGAAATGAAAGAAATGATGGCACAACTGCAAGATCTAACCGATAAGGGTTTCATCAGACCAAGTTCTTCACCGTGGGGAGCACCAGTCTTATTTGTGAAAAAGAAGGATGGTTCGATGAGAATGTGTATCGACTACAGAGAATTGAATAAGCGCACGATCAAAAACAAGTATCCTCTACCTAGAATTGATGACCTCTTCGATCAATTAGTTGGAGCTTGTTGTTTCTCCAAGATTGATTTAAGATCCGGTTATCATCAGTTGAAGGTCAAAGAAGAAGACGTGTTGAAAACTGCTTTTCGCACCAGGTACGGTCACTATGAGTTTCTAGTAATGCCATTTGGATTGACAAACGCTCCAGCCGCCTTTATGGATTTAATGAATCGGGTATGTAAGCAATATCTTGATAAATTCGTCATCGTATTTATCGATGATATACTTATTTATTCCCGATCCAAAGAGGATCATGCACGACATCTTCGTTTGATTTTGGAATTATTGAAGAAAGAAAAGTTGTATGCGAAATTTTCAAAGTGTGAATTCTGGTTGCGGGAAGTTCAGTTTTTGGGGCATATAGTTTCTGAAAAGGGTATACAAGTCGATCCAATGAAAGTGGAAGCAGTTGAAAAATGGGAACCGCCAAAGACAGCAACAGAAGTACGAAGTTTTCTGGGTTTGGCCGGCTACTACCGAAAGTTTATAAAAGATTTCTCTCGTATTGCCACACCTTTGACGAAGCTGACTCGGAAGAATCTGAAGTTCGAATGGAAGGCAGAACAGGACGAGGCATTCAGGATATTAAAGGAGAAACTCTGCAGCGCGCCGATATTAGCATTGCCAGAAGGTTCGGATGATTTTGTGGTCTACAGTGATGCTTCTAAGTTGGGTTTGGGATGTGTACTCATGCAACGTGGAAAGGTGATTGCTTATGCTTCTCGTCAATTAAAGGATCACGAAAGACAATATCCTACTCACGATATGGAACTGGCAGCAGTTGTTTTCGCTTTGAAGATTTGGAGGCATTATCTTTATGGTTCCAAGTGCCAAATTTTTACGGACCATAAGAGTCTCCAACATCTTTTTGATCAGAAGGAACTGAATATGAGGCAAAGAAGGTGGCTAGAGTTAGTGAATGATTATGATTGTGAAATCCTTTATCACCCAGGAAAAGCAAATGTGGTGGCAGATGCGCTAAGTCGACAAGAAAGAAGTGGAACGATAAAAGCGATATCTCTAAGAGCTGAACTTCTTCCAAACATTTTTGACGAATTACTGAAGTGCCAAATAGATGCTTATCAAGAAGAAAGTTTGAAATCTGAACGGTTGGTTGGGATATCAGCATTGCTTGGGAAAGATAACCGTGGGTTGTTGTGTTTGGGGAATAGGATCTGGGTACCTCGTTTGGGTGGATTACGTGATCGTGTACTACAAGAAGCTCATCAATCTCGATTCTCCATTCATCCAGGTACAAATAAAATGTATAGGGATTTGAAACAATTCTATTGGTGGCCGGGGATGAAAAGAAGTATTGCTAAGCATGTGGAAGACTGCATTACCTGCAAGAAAGTAATGATTGAGCATCAGAAACCGTTTGTCAGTTACAACGCTTAGATATTCCAGTGTGGAAATGGGATCAGATCACAACTGATTTCATTACCAAGTTACCAAGAACTTCAAAGGGATTCGATTCTATTTGGGTGATTGTGGATAGGTTGACGAAGTCTGCTCATTTCTTGCCGATAAAAGAAACCGATTCTTTGGAACGTTTGGCCAAACTGTACATTAATGAAATAGTAACTCGACATGGAGTACCAATTTCGATTATTTCTGATCGAGATAGTCGTTTTACTTCTAGATTTTGGAGAAGCTTTCAAAAAGAGATGGGAACACAAATCAAGTTGAGTACCGCATATCATCCACAGACTGATGGACAAAGTGAAAGAACAATTCAGACGTTAGAAGATATGCTTCGGGCTTGTATAGTTGATTTTGGAGGATCATGGGATAAACATTTGCCTTTGATAGAGTTCGCTTACAACAACAGTTATCATTCTAGTATTCAGGCGGCATCGTTTGAAGTATTGTATGGAAGGAAATGCCGAACGCCTTTGTGTTGGAATGAAGTGGGGGAAAAGCAGTTAGCAGGGCCAGAAATAGTATAGTTAACAGCAGATAAGATTACTCAGATCCGGGATAGATTGAAAACGGCACAAGACAGACAGAAAAGTTATGCAGATCGACGCCGGAAACCGTCAGAATTTCAGGTTGGGGAATTTGTGATGTTAAAAGTTTCACCTTGGAAAGGAGTCATACGTTTTGGGAAACAAGGTAAACTTAGTCCGCGGTATATTGGGCCATTTGAAATTACAGAAAGAATTGGGGAAGTAGTATACAGATTGGATCTTCCGTTGGAGTTGAGCAGGATTCACAACGCGTTTCATGTGTCGAATTTTCGGAAATGTTTAGTCACGCCGGACCAGGCAGTCTCTCTACCGGATATCCAGGTTGATGAAAAGCTGAACTACGTGGAAGAACCGGAAGCTATAGTTGATCACAAGGTTAAAGTATTAAGGAATAAGGAGATCAAGAAAGTAAAGGTCCCGTGGAAACATCATAGGGGTCAGGATGCAACATGGGAATCGGAGGCGGAGATGAGAGCCAAATACCCTCATCTGTTCACTTAATCGAATTCCGGGACGGAATTCTTTTAAGGGGGAGATGTTGTAATAACCAGGTATTTTATCTAATTTTAAATAAGGAATTTATAAGTTTTTATATTAGTATTTTAGGAGTTAAAAACTAAAGGGTAAGTTTTAATTTAATAATGGAAGTTTAGGGGTATGTTTTGTCAAATAAGCTAAACTTGAGGTTTGTTTTGTCTCTTTTCACAAACTCTCTCCCACCACCGCCACTTCCACCTCTTGTAGAGGAGGTGTCCTCTTGTTAGTTACTTAGAAGATATTATTCAAGGTGTATGTGTGTGTAAGTGTAGTCGGTTGAGAGAGAGAGAGAGAGAGAGAGAGAGAGAGATCGAGAGAAAGGCTAAAAGGAAAGAAGAAGGAAGAATTAAGAAGTTTGCTGCTGGAATTGCTACTAACAATCTGAAGTAATCAAGGTAAACAATCCATACCTTATTTGTGTTTTAATCCATTAAAGAGTTCTTGAGGTTGCAAGATAAGCTTTAGAAGTGGGTTATGTTATTTTAGAAAAATATGATAATTCTGGGTTGGGAATAGTGTTCTAATGGTAGTATAAAACATATCTGCAAAGTTACATAAACATGTATAGCTTAAAACTGCAAAATCTGGGTTTTAGGATGAAACAGTAGACTGAGACATTCATCGAAGTCGCAATAGACGACTGCGACATTCAACGAAGTCGCAACAGTTGGTTGCGACTTGGCATTGAAGTCGCAATGGTCGTTTGCGACTTGGCTTGAAATCGCAGTAGTTGATTGCGATTCGAGTTTGGAATCGCAGTAGTTGGTTGCGACTCCAAGGTGGAATCGCAGTAGTTGGTTGCGACTCCAGGGTGGAATCGCAATAATAGGTTGCGACTCCAGGGTGGAATCGCAATAAGGGGTTGCGACTTCAAAGTGGAATCGCCATAAGAGATTGCGACTTGGTACTGTTCATTGCGATTTCAGTTGGGAATTTTGTAACTTTAAGTATTAAAAGAGATATTTGGTATTTTATCTGATTTCAGATTTGGTGAAAGATTGACGTACGTGAGTTATATGGGAAGGGTTTTTGTGATAAAAACAAGGTGAGTTTTTATTTGAAATGTTTTCAAATGGAATACATATATGTGATTTAATGTAATATGGTGCATATAGTGTTTATATGAATATTACATTGTATGAGTACTAGTTGGCCGGGCTTAGGATCGGTGAAAGTTGGCTGTACAACGGGACAGTGGTGTTGGCTGTATTTAGTACAGCGGTGTAAATTAATTAATTGGCTTGCTACCAATTAATATGGCCAAGGAAAAGAAAAGAGATAGAGATGGAAAGATACATGATGCATGAGTCATATTTGGTATTCTTACGTGAATTATGTGCAAATGTTTTCTTTAACTAATAGGGGTTTTTCTCACTAGACCTCAAGGTCTAACCCTCATTTTGTTTTAAAATATGTATTCCAGGTCATGGAGCAAACAAGAGACAATGATAGGATTTATCATGTTAGCTTTTGTGGAAATTGAATGATTATGAAGATTTCAGTTATAATTAGTAGTTGTTATGTATTTTACTTTATTCGAAAAGTTTGTACTGAAAGACCTAATTGTAGAATTTAAGGGACCGTATTTGGATTATGTTATGTTATTTTGTGGTGAATTATATGAAACTTGTATGTTGGGATTAAGGGATGTTACACATTCCCATGGCCAAATTAAATGGTTGCGAGCCAACTAAACAATTTACTCCACTATACTAAATACAGCCAACACCGCTGTCCCTCTGTACAGCCAACTCCACCGGTCCTAAGCCCGGCCAACTTGTACTCATGTAGTGTAATACTCATATAAACATAATATGCACACTATTACACTATTTATCACATTCTCATTCAACATATATATGTATTCCAGTTTAAAAACGTTTTAAAGTAAAACTCACCTGACTGCTTATTAAAACGCTTTCAAGCTTTTCCCAACAGATTCAGCTTTCACTCCAAATTCACAGAATCTGAAACAAATAGATACAAATATCCATTTACCAAATGGAACACATAATACTTACTAGAGCTAAGAACTCGAGATAAACCTATCTAACTCTTATCCTCAAATGTTTCCCCCAAACCCAAACTTATATCCAGTCCTCATTCATATCCTATTCAAGAGTCAACAAAACACAAAACTACTGGATACTCAAAAGTATCAGAAATCTCAAATGGAACACATAATACTTACTAGAGCTAAGAACTCGAGATAAACCTATCTAACTCTTATCCTCAAATGTTTCCCCCAAACCCAAACTTATATCCAGTCCTCATTCATATCCTATTCAAGAGTCAACAAAACACAAAACTACTGGATACTCAAAAGTATCAGAAATCTCAAAAATGACCCAACAGCTAAAGTTTCCGGATACTACAATACTATCCGGACAACTCAAACAATCCAGACAGCATAACTTTCCGGACAATCTAAATAATCCGGACAACACCACTTTCCGGACGACATAAACAATCCGGACGACACCCGAAAACCAAAGAAATTCGGATACCATCCGGAAACTATAGAAAAGAGAGACTTACCCGGATAATTGACTCGTCCGGACACCATTAACCAAAACTACCGAACACATTCATTTTGTCCGGAAACCTCTGTCTGTTTACCCTTTTTCTACCCAGATTCGACAGAAATCACTACCAGATGTGAAATCGATGATTCTACTCCGATAGGAAGTATCTACTAGAAATTATGAACATAAAATGTAACGGAACATACCTCTAAATTACTTCCAAGTACACCAAATTGAAGCCCTAGCCACAAGATCCTTCTTTATTCTTCTTCTCTTCTCAAAACACACACACACACACACACACACACACACTACACTATGCTGATATTTTCTGTTGTATGAAATATCTGAATTCTTAAAGGGGTAATATCAAACCACATTTACCATTTTAGCCCTTGAACTATTCACTAATGACCAAAACATCCTTAACTTTTAAATTTACTCAAACTTACCCTAAACATCGTTTATAGAGTTAAATAAATTTAACGGAACTAGAATTTAACTAACGAACCTTTACAATACCACATCAATGGATACCTGTTTCGCACAAAATCTCGTGAAGGTAGAATTTACCAGAACAGTGGGGTTAGTGTAGTGGTGTCTGACATGCACATATGTAAAGATGGTGTAAGTTATGCTCAAGCGTTTTATTATGGTGTTCTACAAGAGATATGGGTTATAGATTATCATACAAGAAAAATTCCTCTTTTCAATTGTGATTGGGTTGACAATAGGCACGGGGTCAAAAAGGATGGTTTGGGCTACACCTTGGTTGAGCTTAATAGATTAGGCACAAGGACGATCCTTTCAATTTGGCGTCACAAGCTAGGCAGGTGTTTTATGTGAAGGATCAACTTGATAAGAAAAAGTCGATTGTTTTTATGACACCACCCAAAAATTACAGAGATGCCTATGCTGATGTTGACGAGGAATTCAGTACAGTGATACTTCCCCAGAATGATAATATATTGCCACGTGTAGATCCAGATGATTTGGGTAAGGAATCTCGGGATGATTACTTTCGGACAGACTGTAGAGGTATAACTGTGCGCAAAGCAAATTGACCCGCTCTACCTCTTTGAATTTGTTGTTGATGCTGTAGCTGCCAAGGTGTTAAGTGCTTAAAGATGAACTAACCATGGTTAGTAACTTTTTTGTCTTCCTAGGAATTGACTTATTAAATAATATGCATAATTTAGTGTATTTCTTTATTTTTTCTTGTATTTACTATATTGCCAATTTAAATATTTTTTGCTCAATGAACTGTTACTTGCATAGTTTCGGTTTTGTTAACTCATACTTCATAATTCTTCTTTTACAGTTACAAATTATAAAGAATCACGACAACAAAGGATAAACGTGTTATGCCTTTGTTGTTACTCATTTACAACCTGCTCTTATCCCTCAGTAAGTCTGATCTTTTAGGTTTTAGTCGATCTTTTTCATAGCCCTTGTTGTTACTCATTTGCATGTTATATATGATCATATTATGTTTGCATTAATTCTCACATTATTTATCTTCCTACTTTGAGCAGGCGTGGAAAGAATCAAATATTAGCGCACAAAAGACGATCCTACAATATTTGACGACATCTTCAACTCAATTCAGAATATTTGAAAAACCTTTTGGAAAATAACTTTATCTTGCATATATGCTTGTTTTCATTTGTTTTGTTTGATTCATTTTGTGCCATAGTTTTTTTTTCTCCATTGGTCGGCGTTTTGTGCTATTATACAGGTTTTAGAAATGTTTAATTTACAGCAGTTATGCTGTCGAAATTTTCAAAAAATATTTTCTACTTTGTTTGTCATTGTTTGTGCTACAAAATATTACATAAACGCTTGTCTTTTTTATACTTAAATACCATTGTCATGTAAAGTTTAAACACCATATTTTTCATATTCTTATAGTATACATGTCTTTATGATTTTATCATAAGCATGAACAAATTATTAATTTTATTTCACAAAAAATTAGATTGGTTTGGAGATTAGAAAAAAATTAAATACCTAAACACATAAATTTAAAATGGTAACATTGTAATAGTTATTCTTTAGCAAGTAATTGTTGGACTATTTTTATCTTTTAAATTACATAAAGTTAATATTGTAATTTTATTGACGGTGGACAAAAAGAACAGAACGAATACGTAGGCCCACCTAAAATAGTCGCGGATCGAGATCTTTATTCAGTCTTGACCGGGTAAATATCAATTGTGTTCAGAACTGAATATTTCAGTCGGGCCGGTCTGAAGGTGAGATTATCTGGACCGGGCATAACCAAGTTAGGCTTTTCGCGAATATTGGGTCTTTCAAAAAATTTGGATCAAAGATGATACAAAGATTACAATTATGTACCAAAAACCAAGGCTTCGACCTAACGATTGTTTTGGACTAGTTTGTGTCCACCATTACTTCATATGACATACAGTGACGTAAATTTTTGAAAACCATTATTGTGTCATGACATGCAATGAAATAAAATCTTCAACTAATACTCTATCATGAGAACTGATGAGAACCGTCAGTGAATCATGACATTCGGTGATGTAACTTTATCAAAACCGTCACTATAAAATGACATACACTGACATTTATCATTCAAAACCGTCACCCTAACATTACATTTACCGTGAGTAAATTTCTTAAAATCATCTTCGCTTCATGATATACAGCGACGTAACATGACATACGGTAACATCTAGATTTCAAAACGTCACTGTAACATAACATAGGGTGACATTTATTTTTCAAAACCATCACCATATGATGACATACGATGACGGTCATTATTTAAATAAATCATCTTAACATGACATACATCAACGTTGATTATTTGAAAGCATCACAATAGCATGACATAATGTGACATTTTTTTGGTCAAAACCGTCACCTGTGCATAATGTATGATAACGTTTATTTCCAAATCCGTCACCATAGCATGACCTAAGGTGACATTTTCTACTAAACCGTCACCGTAGCATAACATAAGATGACGTAATTTTTTCCAAACTGTCACTGTAGCATGACATGCAGTGACGTTTATTTTTCAATACCATCACCATAGCATGACATACGGTGACTTTTACTTTTCTAAACCGTCAATGTAGCATGACATAACGTGACGTAAATTTTCCAAAACCGTCCTTTTAGCACGACGTACGATAACGTTTATTGTTCAAAACCGTCACTATAGCATGACGTACATTGGCGTTTATTATTTAAAATCATCACCATAACATTACATATGGTCACGTTTATATACAAAATCGTCATCGTAGCATGACTTACATGGACGTTTATTATTCTAACCGTCACCACAACATGATATATAATGACGCTTATTATACAAAACCGTCACCATTGTGACAATTTTTTTTAAACCGTCACCATAACATAATATATGATGACATTTATTTTTCAAAATCGTTACCGTAGAATGACATGTGGTAACGTACTCAAAACCGTCACCATAAGATGACATATGGTGACATAAGTTATTCAAAACCGTCAATGTAGCTTAAGATATTGTGATGTAAATGTTTTAATACCATTACCGATGCATGACATATGGTGACGTAGATTTTTCAAAAACCCTTGCCATACATTTACTTTTGGTGATGCAAATTTTGCAAAATCGTTGCCTCAAAACTTGTTGACTTTTGGAAACGGTTTTCAAATAAGCGTTGCTATACATATTTTAGTTTTCGGTAACGATTTTTTAAAACCGTTACGACATAAAGCAACGATTTTGACAAAAATCGTTACTAAAACTCTTATATTGCAACGGTTTTAAAAACCATCACAACATAAGGCAACGGTTTTTCAAAACCGTTACCTTAAGGTACCTTTTATTAACGTTTTTATCTAAAACGTTGCTTTATGATTCAATTGTTTTGTGATAGTAACGTTTCTTTATAAAAACTGTTACTAAAACAATTTTCTAACTTTTTAGGTGACTTTTTGCAACGTTTTTTTATCAAACCGTTCCAAACCTGTTTTTTAAAACCGTCACAAAAAGTCATTTTTGTACTAGTGAAATAACAAGTTGAATAAACATTTGAAAAACAACAGAATCATGAAAATTTAAATAACATATATTGAGAATATATTATGATGAAAATTTAAGTGTAGCAATTTGGATAACATATCTAGATTGAGATACAAATATTTCCATCTATTATATGATCAATATAGCAAGTTCAATAGGCAACTGGTCGTAGTTGTTACAAAGTAGCCTTCATATATAAAACATTAGGATATGCAATAGAGAAACACTATAGGAAACATTTCGTGTCGTTAGTGTTTACATTTTATTCACATGGTTTACTTGTATTTGTAACTATTTTGTTTATTTCCTTGTAATCCGTACCATATTCCAAGCGGTATAATGTAACGTGCGATCGGTGGGCAACCAATATTGACACTACTGGTTTTTTTAAACCTTTTTAGTGTATTCTACTTCACCAATTGGTCTACCTATTTTGAGAAACGAGGAAGAATGATTTAAAATTTGAGAAACAATGGAAAATAATACGATGAGAAATGATATTGTTCCCTACATTGCTCATAAGGGATGGCACATTTTCTTGAGTGTTCGACATTGCATGTGCTCATCTTAAAATATCTATTATTCTTCGTGTGATCCCACAATGACAAGTAATAAGAGTAAATACACAAGATATATGAATCAAAGAAGTACACCTCTATATATGATTGAAGAACTTGTAGCTTACAACTTCACAGAAGGTTGAGAGGTTTACAAAGTGGAAGGAGGCTGCGAAGATAGAGGCGTGTGTATTTTGTATGTTGTATGTTCTATGTTGTGTTATGACCTAAAAATACAGATAGTATACTATATATACTATTCAAAGTTTGACAACATGTCACATTTGGTCCCTCAACTATAATACTACATGGTACAAGATAATGTAACATTAACAATCTCCCCCTTTGTACCAATGTAGAGCCATAAGCTTTAGACATTCATTGGAACCACTTGTGTCTTCCGAAGCCCGAAAATCAACTCGAATCTTCTTAGCGCGTTCCGGTAGTCTACTCGATATTTGACGGCATCCATTACTTCCTTTATCAACGCCTTTTGTTTCTTCGACAGCTTCTCTTCTCCTTTAGCATCCAATCGTAATCTGCTCACTAGATGAATCTGAATCATCTTGAAAGTTCCGTCGCTGAATTTATTTGCATCAGTGACTCTCGTGAATTTCTTCTCTGAGGCTGAGTCAATGAACACAACTCCAAGATCTGGTTTGCTCAGCACGGTGTAAGCTTGAACACTCTGAATATCTGCCAGATCTAGATTCGGAGGTCTGATGTTGACTCGTTCTTGACGCGCTTCCAAGGCCATTTGAAAATCCTTAAGATATGAAAACTTCAGGATGTTCTTCATGTACCTCTTCAGACTTTGATAAGCATCTGACCATTCTCCCTTCTTTTTAGGATCTCGAGACAGGATTTCATACAAGTTGCAAACGTCATTGAGCTGTAGTTTCTGAAAATCTGCCTCATTAAAGACTAGTTCTGAATCATCTGATCTCTGAACGGTAAATACTGGGTACCAAACTTTTGAAAGCTTTCGCGATTCTATCTTCAGTACTCTTCTGATCGGTTTGTCAGACTTTATTGCATTGGCGTTCAGCGATTCATATCTCATGAAATAGAGATATTCAGTTCTGTGCTTTTCTGGCCAGTCTTCAATCCCGTAGACTTTTTCCCAAGAGATTGGCTGCATGACCCTTACAAACATATTTCTTCGTAAGATTTCCTGAAAGGGAGTCATAATTCTGACTCGTAGGCCAGTTGCCACAAATCCTGGTTCATTCTGGATAATGTCTTGGAGAAGTCTGATTTCTGCTTGAAGCGTTGGATCTCTGAGATGTTCAGCAGGTTGTAGGTTGATAACGATCGGAGCTTGCGGTTGAATTACTTGAGCTTGAGCTGGAGTTATTGAAGTATCTGTTTGTTGAATAGAAGATCCTGGAGCTTCAGTCTCTGAATCTAGAGCAACCATCATAGTATCAGAATAATCAAACACATTTGCAATTTCTTGTTTGATCTGCACCGTTGTTCGTTCGGGCTCTTCATCTGAATCTATGATTATAACGTCTGTCGTCCAATCATCTTCTGTTCTATTGTCACTAGCCGAAGGCTTTTCAACCCCAGCTATGACATCAGCTAGAATATCGAGATTCTCTGAGTCAGTGGCTCCTTTACTTGTATCCTCGGACGCTTTACCGGATGATGTCTCAGTTTCTTTCTCTACTGCAGTGCTCTCAGAAGCAGCAACTGTACTTGTTCCAACACCTGTACCTGTACCTGTACCTGTACTCTCCCCCTCATGGTGATCTGGATCATCCTGATCATCATGTCTTGTTTTCTGAGCGGTTTCAGCTTGAACACCACAAGCCAGTTCGACTACTTCGACCCTTTTGACAATCGAATGAAAGCCAGCCAAAAAGGAATCTGCCATGTTGGAGATTGAGGTATTTAGCTGCTCAAATTGGGGAACAAGCAGTGGATTGGTGGTTGATGAAGCTTGAGGCGGTGGTGGAGGTGGAGGTGCGGTTTGTTGACGAAGCAAGCTAATAAGATCGACATCCTCGCCTGGTCTTGGATCGTGTTTGGCAAGAAGTCGTGCAAGCAGCTCTGACTTGAGTAGATCTTCAGGAGCAAGATTTAACGGGATCGATGTTGGATCTTGTTGAACGGGTTCGGCTCTAGTCAGTTGAGGTTCAGATGTAGAAGATTCAGCCGGTCCTTTACCTTTCACCGCTCTGATTACATCATCACTTAATTTCTGAAACTCTGCTTTCATTTTGTCAGTATGAGCCTGATATGTGTTGTCGATAGATCTGACGAAATGCTTTAGTAGAGTAAGTGGCACGAATCTATTCGGAGGAGGGCCAACCAAACTAAACGCTCGTTCGAGTTCAGCACTAACACCCAGACCACTTAGGTTACTGGTTGAAGTATCGGTTGAAGCAACCGTACTGCCTGTGTTCAAAGTTGGCATAGTGTTAGCAATGACAGGACTTCCACCCGATCCTCGTGACGCACCAACAAAGGGTGGCACTCTGGGTGTTCCGGTTGGGGCACGAAAGCTCCCAACAAGGTGTTGTTTAAATAGCGGTGACCTAGGAAAAGAAGTTGTTCCAAAAGGCGCTAGACTCGATGTGCTCTGAAATGAAGTCGGTGGCCGGGGTAGGGGCCTACCTGTTTCAATACCAGCGAACACCGAATGTGTTGCCGATAGACTTTGTGCATATTCCCCTGTGCTGAATGAAACACCGGCCTGTTGAGAGACCGATGAGTGGCTTGGTGGGGGTGTGCACTGCATGGTTGGGCGGACCATGGCTGTTTCAATGCTCAACGGCGACGAACGCACGTTGGCAGAAGATGTGGTTGCCCAGCTTGGATCGGCTTGGGAAGAGTCGGTAGTTATAACTTTTTCCGACTCTTTCACATTTTCGCTCATTTATTTTCTCCCTCTTGCCTCACCACTAAGTACGTTTTCTTCATCTACGTCTACTTCTTCGTGTATAAGTGAAGTATCAACAGCAGCAACTGTAGAAGTAACCATAGGTTCTGGTTGTCTAGATGAACCTGCACCAGGTGTTTCAACTCGAGGCCTTTTTCTTGTTTGCCTTGGTAACAAGTTTGCATCTGGATCTGAGTCATATTCATAATCACCAAAATCAACTAGAGGACTGAATGGTTCTGTTCTTTGGCTTGAAGAAGATGTTGCTTGATCGCCAGAGCGTGAAGATGTAGCACGACCAGTACTTCGAGTCCTACCCCCCACTCTCTTTCTTGTTGTTCTTCTCACCACTCGTTGTTCAGGAACCCCTTGTTCCTGAACCCCCTCGACAATAGGACCCTCACCACCTACTGGGTTTGCATCTTGGGCAGGTCCAGCCGGATCTGGCTGGTCCATTAATGCGTTTTGCTCCCTATACTGAATCACTACCCAGCTAGCCTGGTCGGCATAATTCAGTACCTCTGGTCGAATAACGGCGGTATGTACGAATGGTTCATGTGCTGGCGGTACAAGGCGGTGCATCCAGCTTGCTGGTCCTCGCTCAGCTTCCTCTCTTCTTGGGATTTCCGGTCGGTCTTGCATAGCCTGATGAATCAGGATTTGGAAGAACCGTTGAAATGGCACAAAGTTGCGTCTCATTTTGGGTTTGAGCTGATCTGCAACAATTTCCACCATTTCATTCCAGATAAGGACAGCATAGTCTATATTGCGGTTGAAGGCGAATGCATGAAACATCTTTAGGATCGCTAGATTCGTCTTATCTAGGCCAGTATGCTTAGATGTCATGCAGCGATTGAGGATTGAGCATAGGGTGTACCACACCGGCGGTAGATGTTGTCTTCTGAATTGTGATGAACCGGTGAGTACGGGGACTCTTGGATCTTGATATCCAAGGCTGCGGATATCCGTGAATAATTCTTCAGAAACAGCTGGATCTTCGAAGTTGTCGCGTCTTGGAAGTTCGAGAGCACGACGTAAGCCTTGTAGTGTGATCCTTACTTCGAAATGGTCTATATTAGCATTGAATCGCTGTGGTCGAGCCGTAGGATTGAATCGGAGTGTGTGCCAAAATTATTGTAAATAAATGGCAGGCACTCTCTCGACCTTTGTCAGTGCAGTGCGAATTGGATGACCACGGATGATCTCTAGAATTATCCGGTGAGAGAAGTTGCATTCAAGATCCAGGTGATGATTATTTTCACGGATTGCTAGAAAGCTGGCCCTTGGCATGATTTCTTCATCCGGGTCAACGGCATTGACGGATGGATGTGAAGAGCGTCGCGAGGCGATGATTGTGTTGTCATCGGATGCATATTCAGCAGGTTGTTCAGCCATCTGTAAGGTATTTTAACATGTTAGAACAGATTTAAGCAATTCAAACAGAAAGGTATTTTTCTTGAAAAAAAATCCCAAAAAAAAAGCAAAGTGAAGGAAACCTCGCAATGCACGATTGCGAGGCTCGCAGTCAACAGATGTAGAAGATTGCGAGGCTCGCAAAACCTGGAAGGTTGCGAGGATCGCAGTCTTAATGAGTATGTGTTGCGAGGCGTTTGAATGTCAGATGATTGCGAGGCTTATGAACATTAGCAGTAAAACCCATGTGATTTTCCAGATTTTCAAAATTAGCATGTATAGATGTTAAAATTGATACTAGCATGCTCGGTTTTAGTTTGTGAGTAAACCCTAATCATTTAAAACATCTAACAAGCACCAATCAATCAAGTTTTAGCATGTGACAGAGACCTAACCTAAAACCCTTTAAACCCTAGATGCAAAATCGATTAAAATAGGAGTTTTATCGGATGAAATGTAATAAGAATCGAGAATACATACCTCTTAATCGAATGTAGTCGATTACACGGAATAGAATCAACAAATAATACTCCTTTGGTCGAATCGCAATGTTCAGTATCGAGAGAAAAAAAACGAGGGTTCTTTTATGGAGAGGTTTTGAAATAAAGACTAAGTAAAAGATCGCAAGTATATATAAACATTTGAAATCCGTGACACGTGTCACTACCTGATTTGCCCAAAATTTAAAAAAACCGGATCGCAATGAAAAATCCCAAACCTCGCAATATAAGATTGCGAGGGAATCTTTGGATCGCAGTTAACAATTGCGAGGGAATCTTTTGGATCGCAGTTAACAATTGCGAGGGAACCTTTGGATCGCAGTTAACAATTGCGAGGGAATCTTTTGGATCGCAGTTAACAATTGCGAGGGAACCTTTGGATCGCAGTTAACAATTGCGAGGGAATCTTTTGGATCGCAGTTAACAATTGCGAGGGAATCTTTGGATCGAAGGAATCTTCGCATCGCAACAGTTTATTGCGATGGAATCTTTCCATCGCAGTCTTCTATTGCGAGGAATTTTGATTTTTTTTTTTTTTTTTTTTGAATCATAGCTTTGACATTGTCGATGGTGTCGCTGCTCTCAACCTCGAGAGTTATGGTCTTCCCGGTTAGGGTTTTCACGAAGATCTGCATCTTTCCGTCAGTCTACGATCGCCGTAAAAAATACACGTTAGAAGCACTTACCTTGTTATCTTCAAGCATTAAGTGTTTGGAAATACCTTTTACTTACTCTGTCATGTATGCACACTCCCCCTCTTTTTGTGCATACTCCAATTCCTGTACTCCCCCTGAGACTATGAACAAGTCTTTTGCACACATAGATATCATCACAATTGTATCGATACGATAAAATAAACTTTGAAACACAACAAATACATGAAATTGAAATATCTTATGTTGATAATAGAATGTGATGAAAATATGAATATATCAATTTAGATAGATTTATCTAGATTGAAAGATACATATTTCCATCCATTAAATGATCAAATTAGATATTACACTTTCATGTTCAACATGCCAAGCTTGGATATTAAGAAATTAAAGCGTTTTTCATCCAAGGCTTTTGTAAACAAATCGGCAAGTTGATGCTCTGTTGGAACAAAATATAATTCAACCGTACCTTTTTCCACATAGTCTTTTATGAAGTGATACCTGACATCTATGTGTTTGGTCTTTGTGTGTTGAACCAGATTTGCTGTAATGGCAATTGCACTTTTGCTGTCACAGTTGATAGGGATCTTCTCGTATCTGAAGCCGTAGTCCTGCAGTTGAGTCCTCATCCACAGAACTTGTGAACAACAACTGGCCGCAGCAACATACTCTGCCTCCGCAGTTGATGTAGAAACACAGTTTTGTTTCCTCGATGACCAACTGACCAACTTTTCCCCTAAAAACTGAACATGACCAGAAGTGCTCTTCCGGTCTAGCAAGCTACCTCCATGATCTGCATCTGAGTATGCAGTGAGCTCGAATCCTGATCCCTTTGGGTACCAAAGTCCAAGGTACGGTGTCCCTTTCAAATATCGAAAGATCCTTGTAACAGCACTTCGATGTGATTGTTTTGGTTGTGCCTGAAATCTTGCACATAAACATGTAGAGAACATTATATCTGGACGACTCGCAGTGAGGTACATTAATGAACCTATCATCCCTCGGTAGTTCTTGACATCGACATCTACACCGTTTGGATCAGGACCAACTTTTGATTGGTGAGCCATAGGTGTACCAATCGAAGTACAGTTTTCCATTTTGTATTTCTTCAAAATGTCAAACACGTATTTTGATTGGTTGATGAAGATACCTGTCGAGAACTGCTTGACTTGTAATCCGAGAAAGAAATTAATTTCTCCCATCATACTCATCTGGAATCTGGTCATCATTAAACCCGAAAACCACGTGCATAATCCAGGATTAGTTGAACCAAAAATAATGTCATCGACGTAAATTTGTACCAAAAGAATATCACCTTCTTGTTCCAGAGTGAAGAGAGTTGTGTCAATTTTACCTTTTCGAAAGCCAGCACCAAGTAAGTAGGTAGATAGGATTTCATACCAGGCGCGAGGGGCTTGCTTCAGACCATAGAGAGCTTTGTCAAGTATGTAGACATGATCTGGATAATCTGTGTCCACAAAACCCTCTGGTTGAGAAACGTATACTTCTTCTTTCAAAACGCCGTTCAAGAATGCTGTCTTCACGTCCATTTGATAAACAGTGAAGTTTCTGTAGGCAGCGTATGAAAGAAATATCCGTATTGCTTCTAAGCGAGCAACCGGTGCGTATGTCTCATCATAGTCTATTCCCTCCTGTTGCCTGTACCCTTTCGCTACAAGGCGTGCTTTGTTTCTTATCACAATCCCTTCACTGTCTTTCTTGTTCTTCATGATCCATTTTGTACCAATGACCGTTTTACCCTTTGGTCTAGGAACAAGTCTCCATACTTTTAGAGCTTCAAATGAGTTCAGCTCATCTTGCATGGCAATTATCCAATCTGGATCTTCTATGGCATGTTGAACAGATGTAGGTTCAACTTGACTAAGAAAGAGCGCAAATAGGACCTCGTTTGCCGTTGCCGATCTTGTTTTGACTGGTTCGTTGACTTGACCAATAACCTGAGTAATGGGGTGACTCTGCGTCCATTTCGTTGAGTGTGGGAGAGATGCAGCACTTACATTTGGATCCACCAAGGTAGGGTCTTTATCGAAGTTCAACTGTATTGTCAAGATAGGTTCCGGTGTTTTGACAGGTTCATTGACAAATGTGTCAACAGGAACTGCCTCCGGTTCTGCTTCAGAAGATGACTCTGGTATGTTTGCAGACCCATCATCATTGACATCTGAAGTTGTACCCGACGAAGAAGCACCATGTGTGGATTCACGTTGTCGTCTACTTCTCATGATGATTTCTTGTGTAGAAACCAAATGCCTGTCACTCGAAGATGTTGTCTGAGTCGTTGCATCTGTTGAGGGTGCCGATGAAGGACCCGACAACGAAGCCTGAGCTGGTGTTGCAACCTGACTCCTGTTATTTAAAGATGACGAAGAGTTATCATTATTAAAGTAGTCATCATAAAAGTATTCAAACAATAAATCAAGATCACTGGGCTTAGATTTAGAAGTGGAAGCTTGATTCTTGTTTGATGTCCTAGTCACCATCGGACGTGAAAGAACAGGATCTAATCTCACAATCAATATAGAAAGCAGTAATTGAGAAGTTGTATGATCAAGCCCAATTGTATTCAATGATGAACAGAAATACAGATCTATGAGAGAGAGAATCTCAAAGATTACAGAGAATGAATACAAAGTTATACGGGAAAAATCAATCAGTTAGCAACATAGAGCTAACTACTATTTATACTGCAACGAACATCTTAAAGCTACAGTACAAATAAGAAAGACTAATAAGAACATAACACGTGTCCTAATTAGTTTATAAAATACTAAGTAAAGTATCTTGTCATAAGTTCTGAACAGGTAGTTCAGAACTTCTGAACATTCTTCTGATAAAGCTTCTCAGATCTTCTGACTCTTTCTCTCATATCTCTGACTCCTCTACTCAGATCATCTGAGTCTTCTACTCAGACCATCTGACTCTTCTTATCAGACATCTGACTTCTCTTTCCACTGATCAATACTTCTGTCTTCACAGTCAGACCTCTGACTTCTCTACTCAGAACATCTGAGTCCTCTTATCAGATCTTCAACACTTGGTTTATTGACAAAACTTCAGATCTAACAGGACGTATTTGTCCGGATGCTAGGATCCCTGATATTGCGGGTTCTGTACTGTTATGGACAGAAGCCATTTCTTCAGATTCGTCGAATTTGACATTGACACTTTCTTTCACATTCTTTGAAGACTTGAGATAGATCATGTAAGCCTTTGATGTGAGCGAGTATCCGATAAAGAAGCCCTCCAGCCCTTTAGGACTGAATTTGTTCAATTTGTCCTTATCGTTCAGCACAACGCACCTGCAACCAAACACACGAAAGTAGTGTATTACAGGTTTTCTATTATTCATTAATTCATATGGTATTTTGCCAAACCGTCGATGTATAATGGAACGGTTTTGTGTGTAGCATGCCGTTGCAACAGCTTCAGCCCACAGATACAGAGGTAGATCAGAATAAGACAGCATCGTTCTGGCCGCTTCAACGAGTGTTCGGTTTCGTCTTTCAACTACACCATTTTACTGATAGTTGTAGATTCACTTGAATCTGTTTGATTAACGAGATGATCAAGTCTGGAGTTTCGTCTTTTGAACGAAGAAACTTGACCCATGTATATCTTGAGAAATCATCAACAACAACTAACACATATCGTTTGGCATTGATACTCTGAGTCTTCATCGGACCACAGAGATCCATATGAAGAATTTCTAGTGCTTTGCTTGTGCTGGGTTCCGGCTTTGGTGGGTGAGGAGCATGCTTTATCTTCCCTGTTTCACATGCAGTACAGAAGTTGTCTTTCTCAAACTTCAGTTCTGGTAGACCAGTAACTAAATCACCTGTCTGCAGCTTTTGAATGTATCGAAAGTTGAGGTGAGATAGTCTTCGGTGCCATAACCAGCTTTTGTCAAACGACGCCTTTGACATCAGACACACATTCATCTTGGGGTTTAGCTTGGATAGGTCAATGGTGTAAAGATTTGAATTGCGCGACCCAACTAGAAGTTCATTTCCGTCATCGGTTAGAACTGCACACCGAGTCCTCTTGAAATGTACTTCTAGGTCTTTGTCACAGAATTGACCTATACTAAACAGGTTGTGTCCCAATCCTTCAACATAGTTAACCTTGGTTATTTTGACCTTGTCTGTTACTATGTCTCCATAACCTAAGATAGGAGAGTACTGATCATTTCCAAATTTGACTCTCCCTCCATCTCTTTCTACAAAGTTGCTCAAGAGTTCCTTTCTTCCAGTCATGTGTTTTGAGCAACCAGAATCCAAGTACCACACATGACGGAGCTGCAAAAATGAATTTAAACAGTTTTAGGTACCCATTGCCAATTGGGTCCTTTTGGGTTAGGAGTCTTTGTAGTTCTAGGTAGCCATTTCAAATTGGCAATGCTCTTTCTATTACCATTGTTAGAGTAATTAGGTGTATACAACCAACAGTTATAGTCAGATTTGCCCATGAAATCATCCACACCACATGAAGCACAACAGATTTTATCATGAGACAAGTTAATCAGTTGTTGCATTGTATAAATCTTGCAAGGTGTTACAAGTTTTCTATTGTCAACAGCATGATTAATTACATTCAAAAACAACTTGTCCTTCTTGAAATTTAAAACATTTAAAGGAACTTTGGATGATTTGATCTTTGTCACTTCTTGTGTGGATGCTTTTATCTTCCACTCAAGTTTCTTGTTGGTTCTTAAATTACGATCTGAAACACCAGACAAAGAAGAGTTGTGAGATTTTGAATATAGAGTTTGAGTAGATTTAGCATGCTTCTTCTGTTTTGGTTTTCTTTTCTTTTTCTGAAATGATTGTTTTGATTTAGATTTAGAATAGTAATCATTGACAGAAATTTTCTCTGAAGACTTGGAAGATTCCCCTTCCAAAATGATCTTTTTAGGTTCCTCTTCTTTTATCAAAAAATCAGTGTGATCTGGAAGTTTTGCACTGAAGTCAAATAGAACAGGCAATTCATTTTCAACTTTGCCTTTGCCTTTACCAACATCCATACTATCAATATCAGTATCACTTTCTGATGAAGCATAAAAGAAACCATAAGACTTAGGATAATGAAATTCATTAAATTCTGATGAAGCATGTTTAACTGATTTTTCCTTTAAATTCCAAAAATCATAACCATGAGATGTTGGTTTACTAAGAAAATCATCTATTTCTTTTTCTTGGTCATCTATTTTACAACCCTTCAAAACAGTTGTTCCCATGAAAGCTTTGCATGAAGAAGGATCTGAATCAGAAGAATGTGTTACGTTTGAAACCTTTTCATCAGATATTTCCTCAAGTTTTCTTTTCATATCAATTAAGTTTTCTAAAAGAACTGTGATCACAACTTCCTTTTCAATCTCAAAAACAAGTCTGTTCTCTCTTTCTTTCCCTATTATTTGTCTTTCAAGAAAAAGCGTTTTCTGAAAAGTAAATAGTTGATCTGAAAGATCCAAACATCTAAGTTCTAGAGATTTCTTTTCTTCAAAGCTTTCAGGTTCATCATTTATGCTATATGACAAAACAGTAAAGATAACTTCTTTTTCAATATAAAAAAGAAGTTGATCTTCGTTTCTGATTTCTTCAACATTAAAAATTATATTCCTTTCGAGCTCCATGAGTTTTTGTTCAAGAACCATTGGTGGAAAATACCTTTTTCCTTCCAAAACAAATTTTTCAGGATTATCCTTTTGAGTATTTTCTTTTTCCTCTGGTTCTTTAACAATATAACTCTCAAAATAATCATTTGGTAAGGTTTTTTCATTATCTAATGCCTTGGCATTCTATGGACCATACCAAAAAGGAAGTTGCATTCTAACAGTGATTTTTCTTTTTGTTTCTTCCTCAGCCTTTTGTTCTTCCTCATGAAGTTGTTTGATTTGATAGCAAGGATGTGTAACAGGCATAAACCATTCAAATTCATACTGAGTGGGAGTTTTAGTTATGGCATTCCTTAGGTACTGAGGATTGTCATATCCAATACCCCACTTTGCGTTATAGTATCTGAATTTGTTTGGCTTATTCATTTGAATTGTTTGTTCTGTTTGACCTGCTTTGTACAGTTTATCTTCCAGATCTTTGATATTTTCACTCAGCTCTTCATTTCTTTCTTTATAAGCATGTAAAAGACTTTCAAACTCGCTATTCTTTATTTCTGAACTCATTAATTTTTCCGATAGTTCAGATACTCTATCTTGAAAGTACGCATGACCAATATCGAATTCAGTCTTTTTCTTTTTCAATTCAGTAATTTGACTGTCTTGTTCTATTAGTCTTTCCTTTTGAGTTGAAATTATTTCATTAGCAATGTTCTCATCAGCTTTTAATTCTTCTAACCTTTGTGTTAAGCATGCTTGTTTAGAAATAAATTGATTATAGAAATCGAAATATACCTGTTCTGAAGTAGACTCTGCTCCTTCATCATCGGCTTCTTTGGTCATGAAGCACATCTTTGTTTGAGCAGTAGTCTCATTATTAGCTTCATCATCAGAATGATCAAGCCAGTAATCCTCTTCTACCTTTAGTGCAATACCCGATTGCTTCTTTTCAGCAAGCAACAACTTGTTTTTGTAGTAATTGGTATCTTTCACTATCTGCTTCCAGCACTCCTTCGCGAAATGACCAGGTTTCCCACAGTTGTAACAGGTCTGTGGTTCTTCCTTTTTCTCAAAAATCTTTTTCTCCTCTGGCCTCTTGTAATCATTTGGCCGTCTATACTCAGTAGGCCTTTTGTACTCTTCCGGCCTCCTGTATTCTGCTCTTTTGCTTGATTCAACATGCGCCCTATGCTCAAAGTTCTTTGAGCCCGAAGCATACCTCTGATTATTAGAACCAGGACTTTTCCCAAATTTTCTCTGAAAAGAACTGGTAAGCAGAGCCAGAGAATCCTTCATTCTCTCTATTTCTTCTATCCCACTTGCTTCCTCCATTTCTCCTTCAGACTGGTTCTCCTCATCCTGGGAGTATCCTCTGCTTGAAATCAACGCAAGTGGATCTTGCTCTTCATCCTTCATCCCTCTTTTATCTTCATTCTTCACTTTCCTATTCTTCTTCACTTTCTTCGCTTCAGCATCATCTTCATCCTGCTTCAACGTTTCAAACATCTGTTGTAGAGGTAATTCTGATAGCTTAGCATTCTGCTTCATTCGGTGAGCGTACTTCTTCCATTCTGGTTGAAGAACGGTCAGGAATTTTACGTTGTGCTCAATAACCTTCCTCTCTATTTTGAATCTGCTTAGCTCATTCAATATTGTGGTGAAGCGTACATAAGCAGAGTCAAGAGTCTCTCCTTCTTTCTGTTTGAAGCATTCGTATGAGTTGATGATGGTTGAGATTTTCATTTGATTCTCTACTTCAGATCCTTGAAATAACTTTATCAGTTCATCAAACATGGCTTTACCAGATTGATTTTTGCTGTCTACCCTCCGATAGACATTATCGGTCAAGGCCTGAATAATTAGAGATTTCGCCATTTTATCTCCTTGGTACAATTTCTTCTGTTCAACAGAGTAGTGAATCGGTAGAACAGTAACAATATCTGGAATTGGATCACCATCAATAGCAATCCCTCTTCTTGTTATAGGCTTCATTGGTCCATTATCTAGAGAATTGATAATGAATTCTCCGTTCTCTTGTCTATCTACCCAGTCTAGGAATCTGTCTTTCCAAATTTTGAATTCTGATGTAAAGAGAACTGGAGGTTTGTCTTTGGAACCAATAGATAGCACATCTCTTGTAGTCATTTAATTACTTGTGTGATCGTTTTATCTCTTGTTCAGTAGCTTTCTTTTTCAACAAACTCTTTCTGTCTCTGCCTTTGTATGGGTTGCGAGGCTACTGTTTGCGATGCAACAAAAAGTCTCAACAATCTGTTGCGAGGCAAACAAAGTATCGCAATGAAATTGGATCGCAGTGAACAATTGCGATCGAAACTAAGTCTCGCAGTCAACAATTGCGAGGCAAACACCAAACCAACAAATCGCAATAACAGATTGCGAGGCAAGAAACAGATCGCAATTAAAAATTGCGAGGATCGCAGTCCAAAGATCCTGAAAGTTGCGAAGCTCGCAGTCCAGAATTTTAGAAGGTTGCGAGGCTCGCAGTCTTAATTTCTAGAAGATTGCGAGGGGTTTGAATCTTGCGAGAGATATGAATATTAGTTGGTTGCGATGGTTATGATGATTTTTAAGCAGATGTTCAAATGAACTAAAAAATGCTTGAAATTTTGAACGAGTGTTCCTGGGTAATTTCTGGGCACTTTTATAACCTTTAGTTTTGTCTAAAAACCAACCTAACCTTGATTTGATGAGCAAAACATTGAGTTTTACTCAAAACAGAGACTTCGTGAAAAACAGAGAAGATGCACGTATTGATCTAATTTCCTGGTGATATGCGGAATTAAATACACAGGAAATTTCTATTTTCACTTCTTGATCGATTCCAACCACTAGAAGAACTCCAGAGACCAAAATCAACCAAAAAAATTGAACTTGAAGAATACAGATACGTACAACTTTTAAGAACAAATCTGAACAAAATGATATTAAGCTCTGATACCAATTTTGATCCCACAATGACAAGTAATAAGAGTAAATACACAAGATATATGAATCAAAGAAGTACACCTCTATATATGATTGAAGAACTTGTAGCTTACAACTTCACAGAAGGTTGAGAGGTTTACAAAGTGGAAGGAGGCTGCGAAGATAGAGGCGTGTGTATTTTGTATGTTGTATGTTCTATGTTGTGTTATGACCTAAAAATACAGATAGTATACTATATATACTATTCAAAGTTTGACAACATGTCACATTTGGTCCCTCAACTATAATACTACATGGTACAAGATAATGTAACATTAACACTTCGGTTTCTTTATAATTATACAATATAAGGTTGACATTTGAGAAACTACTTCCGTCTAGGAATGGGTTTATATAATTAGTTACAAATATTACCATTGTCAAAATGGTGGAGGACGGATAATCTATGAATGGATTTACAAAATCTTTATTGGAGAATGAAAAGAGTCATTAGCATGTGTATATATTAACTTACATATTTTAGAACCTATGGTTAAAATAATATTCCTTTCTAAATTAAGTGTGGTACTAATAGGTTTTTTCATGTAAGTATTTTTAATTTTAATTAATAGGTTGATACTAGTTGGAATCCATTTTTTCTGCACAAGATTCTGAAAAGTTGACTTTTGTTAACAAAAAGAGTTAATGCTTTGTCACAATATAATTCTCTATGGTAACATTTTTTGAAACCAAGATCCAAAAAAGGCTGAAGTTGAGTACTAGCCCCCCTCTCCTCTCCATCCGAATAGGTTGGGTGCTAGTTGTTGACCTTGTCTCTTCAACTTGAATTATGTGCAACTTCTGTTATTAAAAATTTCTAACATGACAAATTCATGCTATGTGTTTTTCTAAGTGAGGGAAGTACATGGTATCCCTCTAAACCAGAATATTGAAACATTCAAACTATGGTCATTTTTTTTATTTGTAAGTTGACCATGAAAATTAACAATATCTCTTTCTATTGGTTTCTTATTGCTGGTTGAAAACAATCCCTATGATCCTAATGGTACAGTTGACGAAGAACGAATTCTGAATCCATTCATCACATGTGTCCATTTATTGCAAGAAACAAAAGCAAACAAAATGGTTGTTAGAGTGAATAGTATATGTTTTCTATACTATCAATGTTAGGTAGAACAGAGGGGTAATGTCATCATAAACTTAAGAGCATACATAATAAAGGATGCTTCCTCTAACAACCAGCTTAAAAATATAAAATTGTTAGTCGTGATCTCTATTATTTGGATCGTACTTCATCTACTTTTATGAAAATTGTAAGGTCTGTCCAATACTAATTGGTTCAAATCCAACCACTATGGGTCCTTCTGAACATGATAAGGAAATAGATCAATATATGGAAGCTTCTTTGGGAACGGGTTGTTCTTGAAGGGGTCCATTTACGTCCAATGGTTTCTGTGTGGAGGGATGGGTTGCTTCCTTTTTCTGTTACCCAGGGTGGCATGAAGGGGTGAGGCTTAATGTTTTATTTCAATCTTCGACACGAGGACGGGTTAATTTTTCAGATAATTTCTCATTTTCGAATTTCTTAATTTTGCCTTCTTTTTTTTGGGGAAGGAGTGGTTAATTTGGTAAAACAAAATCTAAAATGTTACTTGATTGTTTTTGTTTTTAGTCTTAAATGGGGAATTTAGTTTCAGATATGAAACAACATATTGGTGCGTTATCACTTGCATGAAGAAAATATCTATATATTTTAAAGCGATTGTGGAGTTCGATCATGAAGAAGACGAGTGCATGCAAGTATATCGATCTGTGTATGCAACTTAATATTTTTATTCTGACATATTATATTAGGTACACACAACATGACATTAAAATAAAAAGTCAGACAGATGCATATGAGTTGCATGTAACAAAAAAGTTAGAAATAAAAAGATGCATGTAAAAAGATGCATATTAAAATAAAAAGTCAGACAAATAAAAAGTTAGAAATAAAAAGATGCATGTAACATGACATTAAAATAAAAAGATAGACACATGAGTTGCTTGTTATAGTAGAAATAGGAAAACTACATATATAAGTTTCCTTCCAGGTCCTTTATTTAGAAGAGCAAATAATACTAAGTAACATCAAACATATATATATATATATATATATATATATATACTAGTGGTGTACCCGCGCGATGCAGCGCGGGTGAATCACAATTCGGAAACATTAGTTTAATCTTGAATCATGTTTCTCTATCACTTTCGATTTTACATGAGTTTGCATGGTTGATTTGATATATAAAGTTGAAGGTTATTAGCAAGAAATTGGATAAAGGTGAGCAAACATATCGATTACTATCGATTAGATATAAACAATTGTATTTGAATTTATTAGACAAAAATTAAGTCAATTAGAAATTTGTTTTTTATTTTCAATTTGAAATTTTGGTCAATACAAATGTGGGAATGTTATATCAACCAAGATAAAATATGGATGAAAACACTCAACATTTAAGAATACATGTATTGTAGTATTATCCATTACATTCAATAAATGAGTGAAAAACAATCATTTTCTAGTCACATGGCAACATAAAAGGATGTTATTTCAGGCATTAGCAATTTACAAGCACAAACACATGCCAAAGCACCTCCAAATCCACCTTCACTAATCGCAATAGAAACAACTGAAACCTTCACACCAAACATAGTCCTTCACAGCAGCACCTGATGATGCTTTGAGTAAACAACTTCATGATAAACTTCACCATCAACCACCAAATCCTAGAGCTCTTAGAAATCAAAACCATGTTTAAGGAAAAACATATCTGAAACACCATTTGAGCTACTTTCAATATTCTAATGATCATCAAGACTATATCTCTTATATAACCAAGTTAAAACAGAAACCATCTTTCATTTTTCAATCTTGAACTGCATAACAGGAACCATATATAATGGATCATTTGATGTAATATTGAAGTAATAGGATCAATCAAAGGTGTGTAAATCAACAAGTTACATTAGAGGAATGCCATATTTACATTATATAAGCCTAACATGTGGCAGCCTAGAGGTCAACAGGGTTCACGGTATGTGCAAACCCAACCTCATGAAACCAATTTGACAAAGAGAAATCCTTCTCGTAGTGTCCGTAAGTGCATCTTGATCAGGTTTTCAACTTGCGTTACAGCCTAACCCCCCATAAGAGAGCCACAGGACTGAAGGCAAACTTGACTTTTTAGAAATTCCAAACAAGTTGATCACAACCCAAAATGGAAAGAACCAAATACTAAACAGGATAATAAACTTACTTCTAATCAAAATCATATCCGAAGGTAGGACAACATCAGACCAAAAGAAAAAACTCCCATAGAAATTCCATTCCCCGATCTTTGGATGGAGAAGAACGATGCTCCTCAGATAGACAACCTTTGATAGTTTGTAAACTCATTGAAATTAGGATCAGTGTTATAGGGAGAAATAATAAAGATTTATAGGGCTAGTGACCGGAGAAAGAACTTTTATGAACGGAAAACCTATTAATCATAGTTAACATCTGAACTGATTGACTTTAAGAAGAATGATATCATTAAAATGGAGGAATTGTCTTCTCCATCTATACGAATTTCAAACTTGGTATGGTTAACATACTATAAATTAAACAATACATAAGTTTATAACATTTATATCTACAATGCATATGATAATTTGAGAAGTTTTTCAGAGAATAATCCATATACACACATTAGAAGAAAACTTGTATGGAACCCATTAACACCTTTCACGCACACACACAAATGTTACCAAAAAAACCATGTAAAGGTGGAGAATTCAAACCTACTGCGGCATATACTGGTTTGTGTCACTATTCTCCAAAAAAATGCATGTTAGTTTCAACTTGCAATGAAAGATGGCAACATTCACTTACAATCACCTAACTGCATAGGTGTGAAAAAAAAAACTATGGGAGCTTTCCAACTAACAAAGAAATTAACAAATAAATGATAAAAAAGTAACAGAAAACAAAAACTTAAATCATACTTTTGAAATGAAAACAGTATGATTTAAGTTTTGTACAAATCCGGACAGTAATACTTATGCAAATAAAGTGTTTGAACGTTACACCAAAATTGTATTCCTATACACTTGCGATGGTAACCATTCTTTTGCCTCTCCTTTCTCATTTTCAAATTCTTCTTATCACTATTACCAAGCCAAATTCAAATCTCCAAATTATGCAGCAAAAACATATTTTGTTGTAGTAAACTTAACGCCACATTCCCAGCCCAAGCCTGTTGAAATGCAACTCCTTATGCAGGTACCTAAACAAAAAGAGCATGACTTAGAAAGATGTCAGTTGTTGGTTTAAACATGTTGAGGGATTTTAGACTATATAGGCCAAAAGGGTTTATATGAAAGCTCCATCTTGCTAAAAAAAAGGGTACTATTTCCTACAAAATGAGAATTATATATAAATCTAAAATCTCGTAACTTTGTTTTTAAGTATAACCGAGGGGTCATTTACCAAACGCTTACCGGATAAGTGCTTGAACAGGTAGTTAATTACCAAAGTAAGTGTTTACTAAACGACCCCTAAATCATATGTTTTACTGTATAAAACATATTTGAATAAGCCTTATACGATAGATATTCGGATTTGTTCCGTCCTGTTCGAGGAGCAAGTTCACCCGGCACGTCCCAAACTTCTCAAGAGTGAGCTTAATTAATTAAAAAAACAACATTTTTTATGACAAATGAAAGCGCGCAGCTGCTGACCTGCTTTCGCCGAGGGTGAGTTGAAAAGATCACTATTCTTCTTCTGGTCCCTCTCCTTTGAATAACATCTACTTGATGATAAGAAATAGATATTTATAAGTGGAACTTTCTTTAATACATTTGTAGTAGTTTCTTAACACGAAAGTGGCATCGAAATAGCAGTTGTACAAACATCACCACCAGAAAAACTTTTCAGACTTGAGAAACCATATGCTGCGAACCATTCTTTGTTTGATTACATCTCTTTTGTTAAGCTCAATACAAACGAATCATGTATTAATGTCAACATCATAACAACTAAAGTTTTTTTTTTAATTTAGAACAACATAAAGAAAACCATATCATGTTCATCCGTCGTCATATACATCCCACTTGTTCCAATTGATTGTTGGATCCATATTTGAACCATCATCATACTTGGATATAACTCCTCTAAGCATCTCGGTTCAAGGTCCGCATCCCTTAGCATTTCCATGTTTATTAGAAGTGTAGACGTCTTATCGATCTGGAAAAGTTTTTTCAATCTAAGTTGCACACTTGCACATAAAATAGAAACAATTTAGATAAAATGAACACCTAAATTTTTGTATTTTCTCAACTCTAGATTCTCAAAAGCAGATCTTTGCCAAATTGTCATTGAAGTTAACAAATTAACCTAGACTAAGGGAGTCTAATTAGAAAATCTATTGTGAAGGGGAACTCGATTTTTGATATTCCATCTCAATTAGAATTAAGTGATATGCTTATGATAATTTAAGAACATGATTCCTTTTCATTAAAATTATTTCCAGACCCCACCCTTTCCTTTAGTAACTAAGGTAATTGACGTTGTTGATGCTACATGTGTAACTAATGGAATGGGTTAAATCTTTATTGGCGCATTCAGCAAAAAGGAACCATGACAATAGATATTAAAAGAGGGAAAATGGATGTGAAGCCAAGGCCTCTTGAATGATGCATGATCCACAATCCAAAGTTAACAGAGAAAAAACAGACCTCTGATGCACTTACATGTTGTGGGAAAACCTGCTTAACGCACTCCCAAATCCACTCGATTGTAACTGTTTGAATCCCCAATTCATGAGCAGCCTCGTTCTTGGACCTTCAGTAAATTTGCATATTATTAGTTGACATTTTTATTCAACCTTTTTAACAATCTTCCACCAAGAATATGGCATAAGTTTCTCAGTAACGCTCTATCATTCTCCTTATAAATCCAGGTAACAGAACTTTGCATTGAAGTGGGGAAAAGAGAATATGATTGCTGACATCAAGCAAGTAGTTATCCTTTTGTAGAAATATTTGACTTTGATTCCATGAACCTATATCTGTAGCATTAGTGTTCCAAGTCCTAAAGATCACAAGGTATATATGTCATAACATACAACAATTACTCAAAAAATATCCCTAGTATGCAATGAATGGTATTAAAACACATGTTTCTTAATCAACTTTTCAGCAAGACAAACAACATCAACATAACTTGTATTTGCTTTCAAACTGAACTAAATATATTGTATCTTTTGACTAAGTACAAATCTGCAGATTTTCGTCGTCATTTTAAAATAACACCAAGTTTAATTTTCTCAAATATGGATTCTGTTATATATCATATTTTTTTTCTTGGAAAAACATATGCACACATTTTTCTTGGGTGCCAGAGCCTTTTCTACTTCCAAATCAAGGCCTAAAAAAACAATACAACATAAAAAATCTGATAACACAAGCGCAGGAACATAACAGTAACAAACAAATAATACAATAAGAAGAAAAGCTTTTAAGTTTAGAACAATACCTAGATTGATTGAGATCGAGATCGGATGAAGAGAGAGCCTGAGATCGATTGAGAAACAACACTCGTTGATTACATTTCCTGATAAAGAGAGACAAGTTAGGTTTGCGATTGAGATATAATGAATTGAAGTCGAATTTTAGCAATAACCTATGGAGTAAACCCAATTCAAACGGAACAACCCATTAAGCGAATCACCAGAAAGTTAAGGAAAAACTGAATAAATCAAGCATCAAAGATAATGTAGTAAACCCGAGGGTATGAATCGTTACCTGTCGAGAGGATAGAAATCCAGACCAAGAAATCGAGAGGAGCCATATGAAAAAACCGAATCGACATGAAGAAATCGAGATAAGCCATATGGACATCTTGTGAATAGAAGAAACAACCAGATAGTACTCTCGGTATGGTGTGAAACGTGGAGGTGGAAGAAATTTCAGTAGTACTCTCGGTATGGTGCGACCGTGAGAAGACGTGAAGGTAGAAAAAAGAAAGCGTATGGTGTATGGTACTATCAGTATGGGTTGAGACTTGAAGCGGTGGAATGGAAATCAAAAGGTTTTCAACTTGTACATCATGCATAGATGGGTTGTAATTAAGAGATTTTGGATTTTATACATAAATTGGTAGTATCTTATGCATAAATGGTTGTCTTTAAGACATTCATCTATATGCTTATATATGTAGTATATATATATATATATATATATATATATATATATATATATATATATATATATATATATATGACGATAATCAAATGAAAACTACAAATAGGTTATAAACCCGTGAGAACCAATGTAAAAAATTTTGTTTACATGATTTTTTTTCATCAAAACCTATGATTTAAGATATTGTTACACATATGTTCGTGTTCACCATATGATAAGTTTACATGTGAAAAACGAATTTTGTTTCACCTAGTGAAATGAAAAATACTCGTAAAAAATATTCATATGGTGAAACAAATCCATGTGAAACTATCATATTATGAAACACATATATTTGAAGTAGAATATAATAAATCATAGCATTTGATGAAAAAATTTCATGTAAAAAAATATTTTTTATATTGGTTCTCACGGTTTATAACATATTTGTGGTTCTCACATGATTTAACCCCTCTATATATATATATATATATATATATATATATATATATATATATATATATATATGCATATGTCGGCATATATATAAAACAGCAGCTAGCGCTTACTATTTGAGAGAGGCACGTTGATGAACAACGACACCAAGAGTGTTGATGTAATCACCATGAGATCCAATGAATTCGATCACCTTACCATCACACACCGACACTGAGAAACTCTTGCTTCCAGTTTTGCCATATGGGCCATGGGTTACGTTTTTGCTGGTACCAATAGACAACGACGTAATTCCCGTAGTATCGTCATTTCCTCATCATCCCGAAGGGAAAACTGAATTAAATACATCCATCATAAATATAATTAATGCTATATATATCTGTGTGATACAATATATATATATATATATTTATATAAGAAGATATCTTTCGTATACAGATATATACGTAATTAACTAATTACCTGATGATCTACGCCACCACTGCCACCATTTCTGGGAGACTCTATTTGCTGACCGTTTTTATCCTTATAAGTGAACGTGATGGAGTGTATACAGTCTTGATCAGCGGCGATGCGGATGCTGGAAAACCTACTATGAGCATCTAGTTTGAACTTCTGCAGGGTAATTCCTCCATCTTCAAGTCCCCATGGTCCAAACTCCACGACATTCTGCATATATATACTAGCTGTGTACCCGCGCGATGTAGCGGGATTCTTTAACCAATTACCCCAATCCTACTTTTTATTTCATCCCATTTTTCATCTCTTTCGATTTTATCTGTATGATTTTATATGGCTCTAAATTAACAAATAGACTCGTGTGTAAACTTAACATTAATATGGTTAATACCCCAGAAAAATTGGGAAATTAGGAAATTTTCAAACCCATAATAGTTATTTATAACTTTTACATAGACTGTATTTTATATATTACGACTTCTAATTAAAAAATAGATCAAAGACTTTTTAAGTTTGAATAAACATAAATTACAATAATATGTGACCATATAAATCTATACATAGGAGGGGATTTGAAAATTAAACAAACCTAACATATATCACATAAAGATAGTGCATCTAACTTAGAAGATAACAATACTATTTTCAAGAAGATCTTCAAGGACCGACTTTTTTGGCTTCCGGGAATTTGAGGAAAGGTAAACTGAAAATTTCAAAATGCAACCATGGTGCCTAGAGAAAGAAACTTAACACACATCTTGAAACCTTGTTAACAGTCCTTTAATATCGACTGTTTCATGCCTTCCCGTTTAACCGAAATATCGACTACGCGATCATCCTTTGGAATGAACTTATTGAGCTAGTCAAGGATCAGGCTCGCCCGAGAAAGAAACGTAACTTTGTGCCCTATCAGAGATTCTTCCAGATTTTGATTCATCAAACCATGGTAGACAACGATGAAATTCCACGACGTGCGGATGCTCCACGAGGCCCGAGCCAGTGGATGCATTATCTGAAGATGCCCAAGCACGACGATTTTGTTCATATTGGTGTCATTCGAGATGACGTACTCGCATATGCTGACCAACAGTCCTGTGTAGTTAGGCAGTATAGGCTAGAAAATGCATTGGTGGTCCAGCCAGAACCGGAGGGACCTCCCCACGATGACAACCTACTAGGAGGTGAGGGTCATAATGTCGAGGGGGTTCAAGAACACGGGGTTCTTGAACAACGAGAGGTGAGGAGACCGAAAAGAAACAGAGTCGGGAGAAGATTACAGACTGTTGGCCATGCATCCTCTTCACGACCAGCTCAACCACCACCTCGACCACCTCCAGTTCGAATATTTGACGATGATGTCTCCTGGAACTCAGTCGATGCTGCTGCCTCATCTTCTGATGATGAGGAAGCACCAGTATTTCCACCTTTTGATGATGATTTCAACGACGATGACTCCGATCATGACCTGCAGGGCCATCTAATTCCAAGGCATATGGGTCGGAGACCACGAGTCGTGAGTTCCGATGCTGATTCCACACGGAACATCGGACTCTCTGACACTGCTACTGATGCCGCGAGGCCTTCTAATGTAAACAAAAGAGTAGAAGAAGAAGTGGAAAATGTAGTTAGTGGCGAGGAAAGAGGGAGAAAAGAATTGAGTGAAGCTGTGATAGAGTCGGACAAAGTTTTAACTACCGACTCTCCCCAAACCGATCGAAGCCGGGTACCCACATCTTTTACCAACGAGCGTACGTCGCCGTTGCGTATTGAACAAGCCATGGTGTGCCTAGCCATGCATAGGACAGCCCCACCAAGCCACTCATCGGTCTCTCAACAGACTGGTGTTTCATTTGCCACAGGGGAATTAGCACAAAGTCTATCGGAAACACAATCGGTGTTTGCTGGTATTGAAACAGGTAGGATCCTGCCCCGGCCACCGACCTTCCTTCAACGCACATCGAGTCTAGGACCATTCAGAAGAACATATTTTCCTAGGACACATATGATGGTACAACACCAAGATGAGAGCTACTGTGCTCCAACCGGAACACCGAGAGTTAGGCCGCCATTCGTTGGTGCCTCGCGAGAATAGGGTGGAAGTCCTGTCATTGTCCACACTATGCCAGACATGAATACAGGCAGTACGGTTGCTACAACCGCTACTATAACCGGTAACCTAAGTGGTCCGGATGTTAGACACATGTTTCCCTATTTTTCTCCAGCTCAGGCTTTACAAATGCTTGGACCGCGTCCTTATTATATCACGCTACCATTATTGGCGTCTGCTTTAAACTCAATTGAAACCGCCAACTTGCAACACCGACAGGCCATGCAGATTTCATTTGACAGGTTAACAAGCGAAGTGAGCAGTGCCATAAAGGGCAAAGCATTTGCAGAATCGTCGTCAACTCCTCCGAATCAACCATCTCGCGATGAATCCGATCCACAAACACCACCATCAGTACCGTTACAACAAATACCAGAAGACCAACTCAAATCAGAGCTACTAGCCCGACTTCTTGCCAAAAGTGACTCAAGTACAACTGAAGAGGTTGACCTAATTGCATTACTTCGTCAACATACCCAACCTCAAGCCAAAACCTCAACCCAACCACCTTCTAGCAACGACTTCAAGGTCTAACTGATTCAATGACAAATATGACAAATGCTATGATAAACGGATTCACCTCCATCTCTAACAGGCTTAAAGTTGTCGAAGAGAAGTATGGGATACAAGATCAAGCTCCACAGAAACGAAGACATGATGATCCAGATGATCCTGATCTTCATGAGGGGGAGAAGAGAGCACGTGTCAGAGAAACAACGGGCACGGGCATGAGTACAGGAAATGAAGGGGGTTCAGTCAGTGAACATGTACAAACTGAAGGTGGTACGGCGACTGATGTGGTACAGGTACAATATGCTGAACTAGATACTGAAATGGATGTTCTAGCTGATTTCATAATCGGGGATGAAAAGCCTTTGGCTGTTGACAATAGAACGGTGGACGAGCGGATGGCCGATGATATGTTTGTTGACATCATCTATATTGATTCAGAAGAAGAGCCGGAGACGACTGTCCTTAAAATCAAAGAAGAATTGGTTGATGCTTTGGATGAGGTTCTTGATACTACTGGGGATCAGGTTATGGAAGTTGAATCTAAAGATGATGCTCCTCTACAGCCAGAAATAGCAGATCTGTGTATAGGTACTTCAGCTTCACAAGCTCCAGTAATTCATGATGGAAAGATCAGAGATCCAGTACTCGAGGTTGAACTTAGAATTTATCAAGTTGTTATTGATGCTGAATCGAGGTACATGGCTATGGAAGAAAGAGTGTCACTCCTGACTCCGTATCTAGAGACCCTAAGGAAAGAACTTTATGTACGGGATGTTCAGCGAATCAACTTGGAGAAAGTTTATGGTATTGAGGACTGGCCGTCACTGAAGAAGATCGAGTTTCTATACGTCATAAAAAACAAAGACAGAGAAACAGGTGCTGTCAGATCGGACAACATGATAATGAAGATACTGAAGGTTGAATCTCAAAAGCTGTTCGATGTCTTTTATCCTGATTTCACCGTCTTAAGATCTGATGGTTACGAATGTGTTTTCTCTGAGGCTGACTTCAAGAGGCTGAAACTAGATGATCTCCTGAGCCTTTACAACCTCCTAGCCTCCCGCCCAGAAAAGAAGATTGAATACGACGCTGCTTACTAGAGTGTGAAGAAATTTATGAGAAATATTCTGAAGTTCTCATACATTACCGATTTACAGATGGCTTTGGAATCTCATCAAGCTCATGTGAACATCAGAAGACCAAACAGACGCTTGCCTGATATTCAAGGTATCCCCGCTTACACCGTACTGAAAAAGCCTGAGCTCGGGGTTGTCTACGTTGATACTGACTCAAAGAAGAGATTCATGAGAGTTATTGAGATCAACAAGTTCTGTGAGGTACTATGAAGATAATCTTGGTTCACCTGGAGAGCAAGATGCGTCTGGATGCAAATGGAGAGGTAAAGCTCACTGATAAAGAAAAGGATCTAATCAACCAAGTGATTGAATCCATCAACTACCGGAAGGATTACCGACATGCCTTATGAAGATTCGAGATCATCTTCGGTATTCGAAAGAAGTACGTGACCCCGGTAGACGTCTAAATCTTTTGCCTCTACATTGGTACAAAGGGGGAGATTGTTAGTGCTTAATCATGATTGTACCAAGTAGAGGGACCGTATTTGTAATAGTGTAATACCCTGGGTAAGTTCGTTAGTTAAAATCCCTTTTCTGTTAAATAAAGTTAACTTTAAAGTTAGATGTTTAGGGTATGTTTGGGTAAATTATAAGTTTAGGGGTGTTTGGGTCATTATTGAGAAGTTCAAGGTTTAAAATGAAAATAGATTGATATTACCCCTTTAGGAGTTCAGATATGTCACAACTCAGAAATATCTAAACTAAGGTATGTGTGTGTGTGTTCTTGGAACTAAGAAGAAGAAAGAAAGAGCTTTGTGGTTAAGACATCAATTGGTGAGCTTTGGAAGTGAATTAAGGTATGTTCCTTTGTATTTTGTGTTTGTAATTGCTTTTAGAAGGGTTCTATCGGAGTAGAAACATCATTTACACATCTGGTAATAATTCTGTCGAATTCTGGGTGAATTGGAGATGAACAGTCAGTAGTTTCCGGATAGATTGAATGTGTCCGGATACTTTTGTTGGTTGTGTTGGGGTAGCTTTATTGTTAGTGTCCGGACGATTTGTGGATGATTTCCGGATGATTTTGATACCGGATAGCATCCGGATTCCTTTGGTGTCCGGATCCCTTATGTTATCCGGATAAATTGTGTTGACCGGATTCCTTATGCTGTCCGGAAAAGTTGGGTTGTCCGGGTGGCTTTGGGCTATCCGGAAACTATAGCTGTTTGGTTGTTTTGATGGCGAGAGTTAGGTAGATTTATCTAGAGTTCACGTGTTCAAATGGTAAGGGGATATTTGTATTTAATCTATTTCAGATTATGTGGATTTGGATTGAAAGACAGAATCTTTTGGAGAAAAGCTTGAAAGTGTTTATGGATAAGCGATCGAGGTGAGTTTTACTTTAAAACGTTTTCAACTGGAATATATATATATCTGTGTTTATATATATATATATGAGATGGATATTGTAACGACTCGGTTTCCCAAACATGCTTCAAATAACATACATTGCATAACTTCATTACATTCATAATAAAAGATACAAAATAAACCACAAACGGTCCCTTCGGTCTCGAAACTACAAAATACATTAAGCTTCCTAAGCAACGCCCATCAAATGCTCCTTACACTTAATCCTTTCCTTTGTCGATCCTTAACCTGGAAAACATATTTTTGAAAACAAAATGAGGGTTAGACCAAACGGGTCTAGTGAGTTAATCCCGGTCCTTTCCAAAATCATTATAAAACCTTTTATGTAAATCCTTTGTATCAAAATAGTTTAGATAAACCTTTGATAATTCTTTCGTAAAACATAAACATACCACACGTATTTAAATACCAATCCAGACTCGTGCATCGTGTACATCTCATTCACCTTATTCCTCCACAAATGGCCATATTAGTTGGTAGCAAGCCAACTAATAAATCAACAACCGGTCCGCTCACCGGAACCCGGCTACCTGTCGGTCCGCACACCTGAACCCGGCTACACACCGGTCCGCACACCGAAACCCGACACAAGTGCACTCGTGTAGTGCAAAGCTTATATAAATACAATATATATATCTCATTACATCATATTGTCATTTATATACACATAATCATATTCCTACCACATAATCATCTCATATATATATATACACATACTCACATACATATATAAACACATATATGTATTCCAGTTGAAAACGTTTAAATCAAAACTCACCTCGATCGCTTATCCATAAACACTTCCAAGCTTTTCTCCAAAAGATTCAGTCTATCAATCCCAATCCACAGAGTCTGCAAATAGATTTAATACAAATATCCCCTTACTAACTGATCACATAAAACATACTAGAAGACCAAGTACTCTAGATAACTCAAATCCTCAAAAGTGACCAAAACAGCTAAAGTATCCGGACAACCCAAACAACCCGGACAAAAACAACTTTTCCGGACAACACGACTTTTCCGGACAACCTCAGTAATCTGGACGGCAAGACTAATCCGGATAACACGATTTATCCGGACAACACAAGGAATTCGGACGCCATCCGGACTCTAAATCATCCGGAAACCACAATCAAATCGTCCGGACTCTATCAACAACTTACCCGGACACCTTCAAGAATCTACCCGGACACCTCTGTCGGTTTACCCCATTTTTGCCCAGAAATCGACAGAATCAATACCAGAAGTGTTTTCGATTATTCTACTCCGATAGAACCCTTCTAAAAGCAATTACAAACACAAAATGTAAAGGAAACATACCTTGAATCACTTCTAATCACACCAATTGAAGCCTTAACCACACCTTTCTTCTTCTTCTTCTTTTTCTCCCAAAACACACACACACATACACTAAAAATCTGATTTTCTGAAATATCTAAACACTAAAGAGATAATATCTAACAAAATTTTCCTTTTAGCCCTTAAACTATTCAACAATAACCCAAACACCCTTAACTTATAAACTTATCCAAACCTTCCCTAAATAGAAACTTTAAAGTTAACTAAACTTAACGGAAAGATATTTTTAACTAACGAACTTATCCGGGGTATTACATTATCTCCCTCTTAAAAGAATTCCGTCCCGGAATTCGGTTAAGCAACGAACTGGGATAACTACTATTGAGAAGATATCAAATTCTATGAACACCTCAAAGTGTTTACGAAACCCTCAAAGGTCTTTTTACTGCTTCTAGTTTACCATTTGTTCCCACTTCACTATTTCAACCCAAATCATCAAGAGTTTTAATTTCTCCCAAGAAATCCGCCCCTCTAAACCAACGATTCACACTCAATAATCAGATCCTACGAAGGTTCAAATTAACTCGAAAAATTCACTTATCTCCTAAAAATAAATAACTTACACTTATATGAATCTAATCCAAATAACACAACATTATAAGCTTACTCGGGACATTTACCACGCTAATACAAATTTTAACCTCACCGGCCTATTACTACAAACGCCGTGTTCTATACTTTAACTCTAAAACGTAAACATATACTTTCAATATAAAACTTGCTTAGTAAATACAACCTATTTCTTATACTCTTTCAAGGAATAGAATATACTCAACACGAATCACTTTATAACACGGAAAAATTTCTTAATTTTATCAAACCCGAAAACTTCATCCTACCATTTCCATTTCTCATGAAAGCATAGCATAATTACTACAATCACACAACCATACTTAATTGCACTTGGCACCAATTCATTCATCAAATTAAAATAAAGTCTAAATAGAATATCAGCAAAACACAATCTCCAACTTAACACAAAAATACTAACACAAAACTTTAGACATTTGCTTCACTTAAACCATTCCGCAATTTGAAATTTATCAACACCGGTCTCACCTTACCCAACTAATATAATTACCAAATCATCATATAATAATTTCACTACAAAACTAAGCCGAAAAGAATTCATCACAACTCCGTTAAAAATTTCCTGTCACTACTCATATAACTCATTAACGGCTTAACATGCAAAGTCCTGCACCAAGTTTAAAACAACTCTTACTCCATGAAGAAAACCCGCGTGATACAAACAAGGTATAATATCCCAGATCAATCATACCAATATCATTCACAAATCCAGACTCCAGGTTCACCTCATCCTACTACCCTTGCTATGACGGAATCTCCACTAGTCATGATGAGTCGCCTCGCGAATGCACAGTCGCATGCAGTGTGAAATCAGATAGACATTCGAAATAAAGATTCTATCCCACAACGGTTAGACTCAAACAAGAGCTGCACAATAGAACTAAATCAATTATTCTAAGGCTATTTAGTTCCTACTGTACACCACTTATAAGGCATTCACTTAACAACCTATCAGGACTAACATAAATTCCTACTAGCAAGTAATAGTCATGCAACAAAGTGTAATAAGTACCAGGCAATCTAGCATACATACACCCATGTTCTAGAAAGCAAAAATTTACACTGAGTACTCTACCTTTTCCCTTGGCATCGGCCGATTGTACACATCGCGCTTTCAATCACCGACTCTAAAATGTCCCAACAATCCAATACTCCAAAAATAACAACATTCTACTTCCCAATAGGTTACAACAACAACTCGGAGTATCACCTTAACTCTTAATTGAACTTTTCTCCATAGGTCATCCCCAACTCTACCGTCACTTCTCTAATCCAAAACATATCTAATACAAACAACACTTTCTTGCATTAAATACACCGACCACGAACCTTAGATTACAATTGATTTCTACACTTGCCACAACATCATTCTCGTACCACTACTACGTCCTACCCCATGGTCCTTCACCCCAATCATCACATTCGAATATTTTCTCCCATTCTCTTCTCAACATAAAACATGTTTTCTCCAAGGATAGCACACTAGAAGGTACTCACTCTTAACAGATCCTATAAGCTAGCTTTCTTTCGCCTCCAAACCAATTGCACGCACCTAATTTCAACAACTACTATACTTTACTAACAACTTCACCATACCTCTTATCAGAAGCTTAATCGAGTCAATCCGAAATCACACTCAATGCTCAAAATAACTTCACATTTTCCATTTCTCAAACGGTAATATTCTATTCTTTAGCTAACCATCTACTGCCACTCCATTCTCTTATTCTTGAATAACACTACTACACACCGCCTAGACATCCATACCTCTCCCCACATACTTTTGGCACCTTTACACAACTTACAAACAAAATTCCGAGCAGAGGTTTCCACTTATACTCACTCCATATCCTCACAAATCCACCACTTAATCTCACGAAATTCATTACTACTACACCTCGCACATTCACTAATTATAAACTGCCACCATCTTATCCACATTACCCCACACATTTAAACAATACCTTTCTTGATAGCGTCAACAATCACATTAAGTATAATCTACACAACATACTAAACTGTCGCCTTCATGACTAGGTCAAGACTTTATGCACTATCGTTACCTTCCACACACAATTCATCACGTTCTACATACTGCTATTAATATTTACACTCAAGCCATCACACTCCACACACTAACAAATTAGAACAACAATAATTAAACACACCCTTCTATATCTCTAACACAATTATCAAATATTTTTCTAACACAAATAATAAAATTGAAAACACAAAAGAATCGGTTTGCACCGAAGTCAGATAACACTTTAGCACGTATAAAGTTTATAGAAATATACTTGTCTTCATCTCTATCCATACGTCGAGTTCGACTTGCCACTCTGTTGATTTCAACAAGGTTAATATACACGTAAGCACATACCCAATATAACAAGATATTCCGGTTCAACATGTACTTGTAAGTTCCCGCTTACACTGGCCAGGTGTAATTTGAACATACCTTACATGATGTTCCTTCAACCTTTTTATACTTAACATCCCAAGGTTCTAAAATAATAAGGACATCCTACTTCACATGCAGTTTAAGTCTAGGTATAAATCCAAATACCTAAATCTCTTAAACTAGGGCTCTGATACCATTTGTAACGACCCGGTTTCCCAAACATGCTTCAAATAACATACATTGCATAACTTCATTACATTCATAATAAAAGATACAAAATAAACCACAAACGGTCCCTTCGATCTCGAAACTACAAAATACATTAAGCTTCCTAAGCAACGCCCATCAAATGCTCCTTACACTTAATCCTTTCCTTTGTCGATCCTTAACCTGGAAAACATATTTTTGAAAACAAAATGAGGGTTAGACCAAACGGGTCTAGTGAGTTAATCCCGGTCCTTTCCAAAATCATTATAAAACCTTTTATGTAAATCCTTTGTATCAAAATAGTTTAGATAAACCTTTGATAATTCTTTCGTAAAACATAAACATACCACACGTATTTAAATACCAATCCAGACTCGTGCATCGTGTACATCTCATTCACCTTATTCCTCCACAAATGGCCATATTAGTTGGTAGCAAGCCAACTAATAAATCAACAACCGGTCCGCTCACCGGAACCCGGCTACCTGTCGGTCCGCACACCGGAACCGGACTACTCACCGGTCCGCACACCGGAACCCGGCTACACACCGGTCCGCACACCGGAACCCGGCACAAGTGCACTCGTGTAGTGCAAAGCTTATATAAATACAATATATATATATCTCATTACATCATATTGTCATTTATATACACATAATCATATTCCTACCACATAATCATCTCATATATATATACACATACTCACATACATATATAAACACATATATGTATTCCAGTTGAAAACGTTTAAAGCAAAACTCACCTCGATCGCTTATCCATAAACACTTCCAAGCTTTTCTCCAAAAGATTCAGTCTATCAATCCCAATCCACAGAGTCTGCAAATAGATTTAATACAAATATCCCCTTACTAACTGATCACATAAAACATACTAGAAGACCAAGTACTCTAGATAACTCAAATCCTCAAAAGTGACCAAAACAGCTAAAGTATCCGGACAACCCAAACAACCCGGACAAAAACACCTTTTCCGGACAACACGACTTTTCCGGACAACCTCAGTAATCCGGACGGCAAGACTAATCCGGATAACACGATTTATCCGGACAACACAAGGAATCCGGACGCCATCCGGACTCTAAATCATCCGGAAACCACAATCAAATCGTCCGGACTCTATCAACAACTTACCCGGACACCTTCAAGAATCTACCCGGACACCTCTGTCGGTTTACCCCATTTTTGCCCAAAAATCGACAGAATCAATACCAGAAGTGTTTTCGATTATTCTACTCCGATAGAACCCTTCTAAAAGCAATTACAAACACAAAATGTAAAGGAAACATACCTTGAATCACTTCTAATCACACCAATTGAAGCCTTAACCACACCTTTCTTCTTCTTCTTCTTCTTCTCCCAAAACACACACACACACACACAATAAAAATCTGATTTTCTGAAATATCTAAACACTAAAGAGATAATATCTAACAAAATTTTCCTTTTAGCCCTTAAACTATTCAACAATAACCCAAACACCCTTAACTTATAAACTTATCCAAACTTTCCCTAAATAGAAACTTTAAAGTTAACTAAACTTAACGGAAAGATATTTTTAACTAACGAACTTATCCGGGGTATTACAGATATGTGTGGAATGGATATACGATCAAGGTGTGAATATTTTGTGTTTATAATATAGTAAAATATTATATTTATTGGTGCATTACACTACACAAGTGCACAGTAGCCGGGTTCTAGTGAGCGGACCGGTGAGTAGTCGGGTTCCGGTGTGCGGACCGATTGTTGATTTATTAGTTGGCTTGCTACCAACTAATATGGCCATTTGTGGAGGAATAAGGTGAATGAGATGTACACGATGCACGAGTCTGGATTGGTATTTAAATACGTGTGGTATGTTTATATTTTACGAAAGGATTACCAAAGGTTTATCTAAACTATTTTGATACAAGGGATTTACATAAAAGGTTTTATAATGATTTTGGAAAGAACCGGGATTAACTCACTAGACCCGTTTGGTCTAACCCTCATTTTGTTTTCAAAAATATGTTTTCCAGGTCGAGGAATTGATAGCGGCAAATGAAAGAATAAGGTGTAGGCTGCCTCCGTTGATCGATGATGTTTAAAAAGCTTTTATATATTTTGTAGTTTCAAGACTAATGAGACCGTACTTGGTTTGTTATGTAACTTTTGTTGTAAATCATTGATATGTATGCATGTTATGTATTATGATGTATGTTATGGGATTTGGGTTGTTACAAATAGTGACAAACTTATCATAGGTATATATTGTTGGATACTTTCCTCTTTAGGTTTAGGTCATTTCACCACACATAGTAGCCACACACACACTAGTATTTGCTCTCAACTCACCATTGTGTGCTACATGGATTATATTGAATATAGAGATGGCTTCCTTATTGTTTTACATTGATTGATTACTTGTTCTGGGATCACAGCACGTTTTCAGTTACTCCTCTAAATAGTATGTAAAAATATTATAGATAACTAACTACATATATTGTATGCTTTATAGCTGATTCTTTAGTGGTAACAAAATTTATTCATGCAAAAGCTTTAAAAACACAATTCATGGCGATTTCAAGGTGTAGAGACCAATCAAAGCATAAGAATGAAAATAGATGCATAAGAAATGTTCACTTCAGATTAATATCATTGAATAAAAACAAATTTAAATACTTCTTAAAAAAAAATCAAACTTAAATACAATGTATATAAATTTGCAACTTCTTGTAATACATATATGATCTGCACCTCATTATATGTTATATAAACACAAATTATAGATGGTAAACCAAAGCTTAAATTAAGAAAATATCTCTAATCCATACATGATAATTACAAATATCCTCATTCAATTTCCTATATGGCAACAATGTAATAAATTCCCTCTATTATATACATGCAAGGAATAGTAAAGAACATCAATCTCTCATATATCGCTACACCTTTTACTAAGGAAATTTTAAACGTAAGTTTTAAACTTTTAGTGATCAACATCAAAACGTGATGTCAGAAAATCAAGGTGCCGTTTACCAAACGCTTACCGGATAAGCACTTACCGATAAAATTAACACTATCACTTACTTACCGGGTAAGATTTTAGTCCACCAAAACAATATCGTATGCAACAATGTTTCCGGTAAGCGCTAACCGGTCTTCAAAATCACTTACCGAGGTAAGATTCTCGGTCCTTGCCTTGGCTCTTACCGGGTGAGATTCTTGGTTGTCATATTCATCCGTAAGGTAATGTGACTTGGTAAGTGCTTACCCGAGTAAGCGTTTGGTTAACGGCCCCTAATATTGTTCCCACAGCCCGATCAGAGGCCCCACTATACCATAATCTTACCACCGTTCTAGTTTCCATCCATCGATGTCTCTACCGGATCAGAGGACCCACTATGTGTGCGCTGTCGGAGCTCAAAATCCAGAAAAATGGAAGACGAATCACCAAGCGAAAGCTTCCACGATACCGTTGAGGAAGAGACTTCAAAAAATGAAGAACAAGAAGGTTCGATTACTAAAGAGTTATGCATCTAACAACAATCAAATTGCTTTATTTCACATTGTTCACAACAAAGATTTAACCACCTACTATTTACTCCAGGTTGTTACCAAATTACAAATTGGACATCATGAACATAAAACCATATACTAAATCACAGATTAGACATCATGAACATAAAACCATATACAAAATCACAAATTTGACAACATGGAACCAATACATCCATGTTGTAACCCTTGCATGTATGGAAAGCAGAGGCAATAACCACAAAATATGAATTCATCTTTGTGCTTTTGGTCCACTATTACACTTTGATGAGAACATTTGTGGTCCTGAACCACGAAAACCAAATCTATCAGCTTAATGGTGGCTTAGTATGCGGTTTCTACCACAATTCAGGTTCAGGAAAATCTCTAGTGAGACAAAGCAAACATCAGCAAAATGGTCCATTTGAAAGAACGCAAAGAAACTCTAGACCTATAGTCAAGACCCACCTCCTTAAGCCACAATTGTACACATATGTTAACTACACATTTACATTACACCATGTGCTTGCATAATGCATTTGGCAAAATACATTTAAGAAGTTGACGGTGATTAGGGACTGGAAAGGAGAATAAATTAATTGTCATCATATATAACAGTAAAGTAAAATACAGCAATTAGGATTCCATATTTACAAAGGATACCAATAATATGTTTGCTTTGATGCTCAATATAAATGTAATACCTTCTTTTTACCAAAGATTAAACATATAATTAACTTATAGCGAACACGGATAACTTGGAACAAATATGAATACAAAAAAGAACTTGAAATTGATGAAGACAAACCGTGAAAGCAAAATGTGGGTTTTGAAGTAATCTATGTTTGAACAAACAGAATCTGAAATCGACGAAGACAAACCTTGAAATCAAAGTGTGGTTATTGAAATAATCAAAACACCAAAATCAAAATCAAGAAACACAAACCTTTTGGTGTCGATTGTATACCAAAAATCGATTTTGGGTTTTGAAAGCAATCGATCAGAAACCAGAATCTAAGAAACATCAAAAGAAATCTGTGCAAAGAACTTGAAATCATGAAATCGATGCAGACAAACCGTGAAATCAAAATCTGTGTAAAGAACTTGAAATCGTGAACCCAAACCGTTGTGAAATCGTGAAACATACTTGCAATGGCGCCCTGCGAGCCTCACTCTAAGATATTATTTTCCCCAATTAATAAATTATAATAATTTATTAATTATTATAATTTCAAAACATATATATACGGTGACACACATAACATTATATGCGGTTGCATCTTCACGACCCTAATTTCTTTTTTACCATACCACACACGAACGAACTTATTGTTGTAAAAATCTGATTCATAAAGTGAACCCAAACAGGAAGATTGCTGTGTGGTATTAGAAGCAAAACAGAGGGTAATGGAATATGAGAACTTTCATTAACAATCAAATTAATTACAACTAATACATAGTGTGTATATATATATACAAAACCAAGCATTGCAACCCTTTATCCTAAAGGTCAACATATGCCAACGGTTCCAACATAACCATTATTAACTGATATGGAATAACTACCCAATAACTGTCTAACTTATAACTTTAACACACCCCCTTAAGCTAGACATGACCAACTCCTAACTTGTCGTTCATCCTTGCAAAATCACTATTCTTTAATGCCTTAGTAAACGTATCAGCCACTTGTTCAGTGGTTTTGCAGAAAACAATTTCAACTTCTCCAAGCCTTACTAATTCACGTATAAAGTGGTATTTAACACGTATATGTTTACTCTTGCCATGGAACACTGGATTTCGAGTTATGGCGATTGCAGAGTTGTTATCACAATGAATTAGAGTAGGCTGTTCTTGAGGATGAAGTAGTTCATTGAGTAGTCCTCTCATCCAGATTACTTAACAGCCCACTAACAAAATTTCCATATATTCCGCCTCAGCCGTAGATAGAGCAACAACTTTCTGTTTCTTAGATTGCAATGAGATGGCACCCGATCCCATGCTTAACACATATCCAGTAGTGCTTCTGCTGTCGTCGATATCCCCACCGTAGTTGATGTCACAATACACCATCAATCTTGAATCATTAACTTTCTGATATGTTATGCCATGATCAGTAGTTCCTTTGATATATTTTAGAATGTTTTTCCCAGCCTCCCAGTGACTCTGCTTAGGAAATTCCATGAATATGCTTATCGAACCAACAACATACATTATTTCTGGTCTTGTAGCCGTTAAATACATTAGGCTACCCACGAGGCTTCTGTATAATCTTGAATCTACTGCTGCATCTGATGATTCTTTGGTCAGTTTTAAACTAAATTCCATAGGTATAGAATTAGCTTTAGCACCTTCCATGTTGAATCTTTTTAAGATTTCTAATGCATATTTCTTCTGTGATATTGTGATCTTGTTTATGCCTTGTCTTACTTCTATACCCAAGAAGTAATGAAAATTTCCAGATCTGTCATTTCGAATTCGGCCTTCATAGATTGCTTGAACTCTTTTATCAAGCTCTCACTATTTCCTGTGAAAATGAGATCATCTACATATAGACATACCAACAGAAACTTACCTTTGAGTTTCTTGATGAACAAGGTGTGCTCATACGGACACCTTTTGAAGTCATGCTCCATGAAATATGTGTCTATGCGACTATACCAAGCACGGGGTGCTTGTTTTAGTCCATATAACGCCTTCTTAAGACGACACACCTTCTTTTCTTCATTCCTTTTCACGAATCCAGGAGGTTGATCTATGTATACTTCCTCATTTAGATACCCATTCACGAACGCCGATTTGACGTCTATTTGGTGAATTGTCCAACTGTTTTGTGCATCCAAAGCCACAACCAAACGTATTGTCTCTAACCGAATAACGGGCACAAAAACTTCATTGTAGTCTACCCCATATCTTTGTTTGTATCCTTTCACTACAAGACGAGCTTTGTATTTCTCAACCTCGCCCTTTTCATTTATCTTGGTCTTATAGACCAATTTTACTCCAATTGATTTGTACCCTTTGGGAAAATCCACCAGTTCCCAGGTGTTGTTTCTAAGTATAGAATCCATTTCTTGGTTCATGGCTATTCTCCACTTGTTACTTCTATTTGTTGTTTCAAAATCAATAGGATCTGAATCTGCAAATAAAGCAAAGACTACCAATTCATCATTACTAACCTCCTGTGTTCTTTCATAGATTTCTTCAAGGGTACGGTAACGGCGTGGTGGTGAACCATATGTTGATGAATTTGTTGGTGAAGGTGGCTCGGATGTATTTGAACCGGAGGGTGTATTATCCCCTTCATTTGTTTCGTTATTTGCGTCCACGAATTGAGGTTCCAACCTTTCTTCTTCTGAAATTATAACAGCTTCTCCACTAATTTTGTTATTTCATTCCCACGCCTTTTCTTCCGCGAAAGTTACATCCCTGCTTATGACTACTTGATTTGAGATAGGGTTAAACAACTTATAGGCTTTTGAGGCTTCACTGTAGCCTATAAAAATACACTTCTCATATATGTCGTCTAATTTACCACGATTAGCAGATGGTACATGGGAATAAGCAACACATCCAAACACCCATAGATGTGTTATACATGGCTTAGAACCGGTCCAAGCCTCTTGAGGGGTCATCCCTCTCACACTTCGTGTTGCTGCACGATTCAAGATGTAAATGGCACTAGACACTGCTTCTGCCCATAATGTGTTGGGTAAACCTTTATGTTTTAACATACTTCTAGCAAGCTCCATAAAGGTCCTATTTTTTCTCTCGGCAACACCGTTTTGCTGTGGTGTGTGTCGAGTAGTGTTCTGGTGTTTAATGCCATTATCTCTTAAAAAAAATTCAAACTGATGTGATGTAAACTCACCACCATTATCTGACCGAATGCTCTTTATTTTAAAACCACTTTGGTTCTCAACCATAGACTTGAAAGATCTAAACATTTCAAATACTTGAGACTTTTCTTTTAAGAAGTAGGCCCAAGTTTTCCTACTTAGATCATCTATAAATGTTAATACGTACCTGCTGCCTCCGATAGATATCGTCCTTATAGGTCCACAAACATCAGTATGGACCAATTCCAGTAGGTTTGATGCACGCCAAGCTTTATCCTTAGGAAATGGGCTTCTTGTGTGCTTGCCTAGCGCACATGCGTCACATATCTCGTTTGAGTTCTCAAGGGAAGGTAATACATGAACCATATGAGCCTTACTCATATACATCAACGAGTTTAAACTTAAATGTCTAAATTTGAGATGCCAAAGATTTGATTTGCTTGTATTCACAGTGCTAAAGGCTGATAAACCATCTTTATCGAACTTCAACGGAAACATCTTGTTGGTAGTCATTTTAATCTTTCCAAGAGTGGTACCAGTAGGATCTCTTATAATGTAAACTTTATCTATAAAGTGTATATCATAATTCTTTTGCACTAGTTTCCCAACACTTAACAGATTATGTTTAAGTGCTAGCACATAGTACACATCAGTGATCTTTTAGTATATCGCCTTTACCTTGAACCACATGCTTTCGTTCATCTCCGGTTCTTACTTCGCCGTTGTGAGACTCATCCAATGATAAAAAAAATGTCCTTTATGCCAGTCATGTGATTGCTACAAGCACTATCCACATACCACGTTCCATTTCCTAAAGATGTTTGGACTTCACAAGTCATGAACATGGTTTCAGGATCTTTGGTATCCTTTGTCATAAAAGTAGATTCTTTATGGTCTTCAATTCTCTTTTGTCTGCAGAACCTTTTAGTATGCCCATATCTTAGACAATTGTGACATTGTATCTCAGATAGAGGCCTCCATTTTCCCTGTCCTTTGAATGTTTTTCCTTGATCATCTTGACCTTGTTTGTTGTTCGTGTCCTTCCCACAACCCTTACCATAACCCTTGTACTTGTTACTATACTTCATCTTTCCTTTGTCATATGAATTTGAATTCGACGCAACTTGGAAGGCTTGATCAGATGCGAATGCAGGAGATTCGAATTGCTTTATATGCAATTCATGGGACTGTAATGTCCCAAGGAGGCTTTCTAATGAAGGTTCTGTAAGATCCTTGGACTCCTCGATGGCTACAACTACATATTCGAACTTGCATGTGAGACTCCTTAAAATATTTTCGATAACTCTAATATCCTCAAGTTTTTCTCGATTTAGTCTCATCTAGTTTACGATCGCTATTAGCCGATTGTATAATTCTTCTATCGTATCAGAATCTTTCATCTTCAGGCTATCAAACTCTCACCTTAGTGTTTGCAAATGGACTGTTTTTACATGATCTTCCCCTCTATAGAATTTATACAACGTATCCCAGGCTTCCTTTGATGAAACCGATGTAGAAATTCGTTCGAAGATCGTATCCTCTACGGACTGGTATATGAGGAACAAAGCCTTCTTATCTTTCTTTCTATTTTCACGTAAATCAGTGGCTGGTTGTGCCGTTAACCCTGCCTAATTCGCAGGCTCTACAACCCCATTCTAAACTACCCCCCATAACTCTTGTGACTCATACACGACCTTCATTTGAATACTCCAATGATGGTATTTTCTTCTATTTAGTTTTGGAAGACTGGGCTGTAAAGTGTTGTTGTTCTGTGTTGACATTCCGGCGGTCAATTTCAGATTTTATACCTTCAACAAGAATCGTAAACGAGGCTCTGATACCAATTTGTTGTAAAAATCTGATTCATAAAGTGAACCCAAACAGGAAGATTTGTGCGTGGTTGATAACTCTATTTTTAGAGTTATTATTTCCTTGAATTTTCTATTTTATTTTGTCAATTTTAGCCATTCCGCTTCTAAAAACCCCCATTCTTGGAACAATTCTCGAAAATTGTCACACCCCGCTAAAGCGGAAATACGGGATGTACAGCTCAAGTTTCACAGCAAAAGTTACAAGATCACATCAACCATCAAAATACATTTAAAAGTCAACAACCTTGTCTTTACAATAGTTTTTCAGAAAGGGGAAATGACATAATTAAAGATAATTAAAGAAAGCTTCATCACGTAATGCCTTCCTAGATCCCAACCTTAATGACGTTCCCATGAAAAGCATGTAAATGAGAGGGTCAACTTGTGAACTAGTTGGTGAGATTACAGGTTTAATGTAATACCCCGGGTAAGTCCGTTAGTTAAATCCAATTCCGTTAAAATTAAATTAACTTTATAATAGTATGTTTAGGGTAAAATCGATAAATTTATAAGTTTAGGGGTGTGTGGTCAATAAGGAATAGTACAAGGGCTAGAATAGTAATTAGGGTTTGATATACACCCTTATGAGTTTAGATGTTTTCACAAAATCAGAACAATTCAGTGTGTGTGTGCGTGTGTTTTGGGAAGAAAAGAAGAGGAAAAAGGAAAGAAAGCTAGGGATTCAACTTGGAGTGATTGGAAGAGAAATTAAGGTATACTTCTTTTATGTTTTGTGTTTATAATCAATGGTACTATGTTTCTATCGGAGTAGAATCATCCATAGCATGTTTAGGGTCGATTTCAGTCGGTTTCTGGGTTAAAATGTGCAAACCGACAGAGGTGTCCGGACACAGTATGAATGTGTCGGTAGGCCTGTTGGTAGTGTCCGGGTAGTTGTACTGATGGTGTCCGGATGATACTATAGTAGTGTCCGGACGAGTCTTTTATCCGGGTAAGTCTCTTTTCTATGTTTTCCGGATGAATTAGATACCGGATGACGTCCGGATTACCTTGGTGTCCGGATTCCTCGTGTTGTCCGGATTAGTCTTGCTGTCCGGATTAGTGAGGTTGTCCGGAAAAGTGGTGTTGTCCGGGTTGTTTGAGTTGTCCGGATAACTTGGCTGTTTGGGTAATATTGAGGATAAAAGTTATGTAGATGTATCTAGAGTCCTTAACCTGCTAGTAAGTCTTATACATAAGTTGGTAAGGAGATATTTGTATGAAAATGGTTTCAGATTCCGAGGTATTTGGATAAAGGAACGGATAGCTCGGAGAAAGGCTTGGAAGCGTATTTTAAGCATTCAAGGTGAGTTTTACTTTAAAAGTATTTTCAACTGGAATACATACGTATGGTTTGGGAATGTGATAATTAGTGATTAATGTGCTTATATGTATGGTGTACATGATTGATAATATATTGAGATATATGTTATGGTTATATTGCACGAAACGAGTATAAGTGAGCCGAATTATTGTTCGACGGGGCTGTATGGAAATACGGCGGGGCTGCATGAAATGGCAGTGGAGCTGTAGGTAATTGCAGCGGGGTTGTATGTAATTACAGTGGAGTCGACTGTATTGTACGGTGACGATGATTATTTGGCTTGCTACCGACTAATGTGGCCAGGGGAAAGAAGATGAGAAGAGGAGAGATACACGGTGCACGAGTCCTAATGTGGTATTTATATACGTGTGGTATATGCGTGCTTATACGGAAGGTTGTATGTAAACTATGATGCAAAGTATTATGTGAAAAGAGTTTTATATTGATTTTGGAAAAGACCGGAATTAACTCACTAGACCCGTTTGGTCTAACCCTCATTTTGTTTTCAAAAATATGTTTTCCAGGTCAAGGATCTTTGGTTAACAAAAGGAAGAATAAAGCATAGGAGGCGATTGCTAGCTGTTGAAGATTAGGATATGTTTCCATTTCTGTATTGTATAGTTTGAGACTTTGAGATCGAATGTGACTTATCATGTATTTTGTTATGAAAGTAACGACGTTATGTATGAAATGTTAATTGTTATATATTATGTATGTTATGGGATACCGGGGCGTTACAGATGGTATCAGAGCCCTAGTTTAAGAGATTTAGGTATTTGGATTTATACCTAGACTTAAACTGCATGCGAAGTAGGATGTCCTTATTATTTTAGAACCTTGGGATGTTAAGTATAAAAAGGTAGAAGGAACATCATGTAAGGTATGTTCAAGTTACACCTGGCCAGTGTAAGCGTGAACTTACAAGTACATGTTGAACCGGAATATCTTGTTATATGGGGTATGTGCTTATGTGTATGTTAACCTTGTTTAAATCTACAGAATGGCAAGCGGAACACGAAATTCGAATCGAGGAGGAGGAAGAAATCCGAATAGAACTAATCCGCCAATAAGAACTGGGGGCAGAGTCGGAGGTAGAACTGGGGGTAGGACTGGAGGCCGAACTGGAGGCGGAACTCAGCAACAAGATACAGAGTTCGTTACGAGAGGTGATTTAATGGCAGAGATGGGGAGACTACAAGCCAGTATTCAGGCAATGTTTGATCGGAATCGTCACGGTGAAGCTGAAACACCGGATCCTGAAACGGAAGCTGAAATGCCAATTACACCAACTGTTGTACAGGTGCCAAGGAGGTGCGACTACAAAATGTTCTTAAGTTGTAGACCTCCGACCTACTCTGGGGACAGGGATCCCGTGAATGCGATGAAGTGGTTGAAGGAGATAGAAGATATCTTTAAGACGAGCAAGTCCGCCGAAGAAGATAAAGTATTATATGGAGCAGCAATGTTAAAGGGGGATGCATTATACTGGTGGGAAGCTCATATTCATTCTGAAGGATCTGATATATACTCCACTTTCTCTTGGAAGGAATTCGTTATAGCATTTAAGAAACAGTTTTGTTCCCAAGCCGCAGTTAAACAATTGGAAGGAGAGTTTATGAATTTGAGGCAAGGAAATTTATCAGTTAGGGACTATACTGCCCGTTTTCTGGAAAAGTCACGTTTCGCAGAATACTATGTGGCCACAGAGGCAATGAAGACAGAAAGGTTTATTTTCGGGTTAAATTCGGAAGTCAGAAAGTTAGTGACTGCAACAGGACCTGATAACTTCTCAGCCGCAGTAAATGCCGCGGAAAATGTAGAACGAGATATTAAGAGAGATGCAAATGATAAGAGTGCTGGGAAAAGAAAATCGGAAGAGATGACACATGATTCAATGGAGTACGAAATTCAGAGGTTCGATAGTCGCCTACCTTTTAGACCGAATCAAAAACTATGTCCAAAATGCAATCGCGTACATCAAGGAAATTGTTATATTGATCCTAGAAGTTGTTACAAGTGTGGAAGGGATGGACACGTCGCTAAGAATTGTCGTGCAAATCGATTTTGTTTCGTTTGTAATTCCCCTGATCATATTCAGTCAGACTGTCCACGATGGAAGGTACGACAGGGTAGTACAACGGGGAAACCAATAAGTGTCAGGACGGGAGAGATACAAGGGTCTGAGGAACCGAGAGCAAAGGGACGAGTATTCCAAATGACAACGCAAGATGAGAAGGAAATTCCGGATGAGGTTACATGTATATTGTTATAAATTCTATATGTGCTAAGGTGTTATCTGACTTCGGTGCGAAGTGGTTCTTGGTATTTCTGTGTTTATATTGCTGATCTGTGTAAGAGACATAAGTGGGTACGGGGTGGCTATTCATTTAGTTCCTATGGTTTTGATTGAGTTCGAAGTAGTAGTGATAGGTATTCTTACCTTTTTACTTAACCAAATTCCGGGACGGAATTCTTTTGAGGGGGAGATGATGTAATACCCCGGGTAAGTCCGTTAGTTAAATCCAATTCCGTTAAAATTAAATTAACTTTATAATAGTATGTTTAGGGTAAAATCGATAAATTTATAAGTTTAGGGGTGTGTGGTAAATAAGGAATAGTACAAGGGCTAGAATAGTAATTAGGGTTTGATATACACCCTTATGAGTTTAGATATTTTCACAAAATCAGAACAATTCAGTGTGTGTGTGCGTGTGTTTTGGGAAGAAAAGAAGAGGAAAAAGGGAAGAAAGCTAGGGATTCAACTTGGAGTGATTGGAAGAGAAATTAAGGTATACTTCTTTTATGTTTTGTGTTTATAATCAATGGTACTATGTTTCTATCGGAGTAGAATCATCCATAGCATGTTTAGGGTCGATTTCAGTCGGTTTCTGGGTTAAAATGTGCAAACCGACAGAGGTGTCCGGACACAGTATGAATGTGTCCGGTAGGCCTGTTGGTAGTGTCCGGGTAGTTCTACTGATGGTGTCCGGATGATACTATAGTAGTGTCTGGACGAGTCTTTTATCCGGGTAAGTCTCTTTTCTATGTTTTCCGGATGAATTAGATACCGGATGACGTCCGGATTACCTTGGTGTCCGGATTCCTCGTGTTGTCCGGATTAGTGAGGTTGTCCGGAAAAGTGGTGTTGTCCGGGTTGTTTGGGTTGTCCGGATAACTTGGCTGTTTGGGTAATTTTGAGGATAAAAGTTATGTAGATGTATCTAGAGTCCTTAACCTGCTAGTAAGTCTTATACATAAGTTGGTAAGGAGATATTTGTATGAAAATGGTTTCAGATTCTGAGGTATTTGGATAAAGGAACGGATAGCTCGGAGAAAGGCTTGGAAGCGTATTTTAAGCATTCAAGGTGAGTTTTACTTTAAAAGTATTTTCAACTGGAATACATACGTATGGTTTGGGAATGTGATAATTAGTGATTAATGTTCTTATATGTATGGTGTACATGATTGATAATATATTGAGATATATGTTATGGTTATATTGCACGAAACGAGTATAAGTGAGCCGAATTATTGTTCGGCGGGGCTGTATGGAAATACGGCGGGGCTGCATGAAATGGCAGTGGAGCTGTAGGTAATTGCAGCGGGGCTGTATGTAATTACAGTGGAGTCGACTGTATTGTACGGTGACGATGATTAGTTGGCTTGCTACCGACTAATGTGGCCAGGGGAAAGAAGATGAGATGAGGAGAGATACACGGTGCACGAGTCCTAATGTGGTATTTATATACGTGTGGTATATGCGTGCTTATACGGAAGGTTGTATGTAAACTATTTTGATGCAAAGTATTATGTGAAAAGAGTTTTATATTGATTTTGGAAAAGACCGGAATTAACTCACTAGACCCGTTTGGTCTAACCCTCATTTTGTTTTCAAAAATATGTTTTCCAGGTCAAGGATCTTTGGTTAACAAAGGGAAGAATAAAGCATAGGAGGCGATTGCTAGCTGTTGAAGATTTGGATATGTTTCCATTTCTGTATTGTATAGTTTGAGACATTGAGATCGAATGTGACTTATCATGTATTTTGTTATGAAAGTAACGACGTAATGTATGCAATGTTAATTGTTATATATTATGTATGTTATGGGATACCGGGGCGTTACATTTAACGAGTACAACATTGTTTGCCATAGCAAAATAGTTTAAATTTGCACAAGTGGATAAGGCAAAATAGTTTAAATCCGTACAAGTGGATAAATCAAAGTAGTTGAATCCGTACAAGTGGATAAGTCAACCGGTTATGAAATATTTGCTCATTGTAATAGTATGTATTATGTTTAAGTAGTGAGCCCGTTACCCGACCTATATGACAGCAGCCCCAGCGCATGTTCTTTCACCAACAATGCGTACGGAAAACAATAATTATGCACTCAAACAAGCGCTACTTGTGAGCGGGGTGTCAACCAAATAACGTTATTTATAATTACCAACGGCTCACACTCGTGAGTTAAACGGGTAACGTACGTTAAACGGGGACTTACGTATGATAGAGAGAAAGCTCAAACTTACAACACACGTAAACTATACATACTATAGAGCATAACTGAGTATAGCAAAGTTTACGTTTTCAATAAAACGAGTTAATCAGTGCGTAAAAGTAATTGTAGTAACGACATGCTTTTCACCCTAAATATGTAAAATATTGAAAAAGGGGCTGTGATAACTCGCGTGATAAGCGATAGAGTCCGGGAATCTCCCATAAGTACATCGAGATGATCCTACTTCGAACCTATAATCGTAAGGTCACTAGTGAGTTTTTGTCTCGAAGGTTCGGTATTAACTATCCAAATCGTCATAAAATGCCTTGTTGTGTTTTAATATTATCAACGTAACAAGTGTATACATTGTTCTTGTTAGATTAAAGTTTCCGCAATTTCGTCACAATAAATAACGAAAAGGGTTTAAAGAATGTATATATATATAGTACATATATATATATAGGGTGATAATCAAATGAGAACCGTAAAAAGGTTGAGAACCGTGAAAACTGATTTAAACCATTCATTGATTTAATCTATTACGGCTTAGATCGGTTCTCACAGTTCTCAATCTTTTAATTATAATCATGTGATTAAAATTTTATATATAACCACATGATCAAAACCAAATTACGGCTTAAATCGGTTCTCATGGTTCTCAATCTTTTTTTTGTTCTCACATGATTTAACCCCTATATATATATATATATATATATATATATAAACCGAAATTTTTATCGTATGAACGATAAAAAGGGGTTTTGAATGTAAAGATGAAGTATTTAAAGTGCATAAATATAAATAGATATGTTATATATATGTATATTCCACAATTTCATCATAAAATGATGAAATAGGATCAAGAATATATAAAATAAATATATATAGATATGTTATATATGTATATTCCACAATTTCCTCATAAAATGATCAAATTGGATCAAGAGTAAATAAAATGCATAAATATATAAACATATGATATACATATGTATTCCACAATTTAATCATAAAATGATGAAATGGGATTAGAAGTTAGTCCTCAATTATAGTAAGAAGTTAGTCCTTTGCTGTCCAGGTCAAGATATTTTATGTCCAAAGGGTTTAATGAGTTAGGAAACGTTTGGCATAAGGTTCATAATTTTTAGAAGTGTTTAAGTACATAAAAAAAATACTTGACGTAAAAGTCGACAGAAAACGTTGCTGTTTGCGTACTGTTTTTGTGAAGACTGTTTGGTAGACGAAATCTTTGAGTTTTTGAGTGAAATCACTTGGGTTTGAATCCTAACACATAAAAATAATTTCCAGAAAAAGAATTACTTAATTTGGAGTAGTATTGAGTGGGATATGACCTTTTGAAAAGGGGTGTGGAATCTGACAGCAAGCTGTCAAAACCACCCTTTGTGCATGTGCACCTATATTGACTTTTTACCCAAAATTCCTATTCCTTTGCATGCAAAATACGATTTGACTCATCCCCGTACATTTATTTTCAGTTCCAAAACACATTTTTGAACCATTTAAATTACATGCAAGTTACCCATCAACTCATCTTTTATAAACTCTTGAAAAAGACTCATTTTGAAGAATGTTGATGTTCATGTCAAGAACTTCAACATGCAACTTAAAATTGTGCATTTTGAGCTCATGCATGTTTGTTTAAGTATGTTTTTAGTGGATTTCAAAGATCCACTCATGAAACTCTTGAACATAAAGATATGGATTTCTCAAGAAAACTACATGCATGTGTTTTAAAAGTTCATCTTTGATCTTAACATGGGTTTGATTTTGGATTCACCACCTTTTTAATAACAGGTAGGTGTTATGGTGGTAAATATACAAACATTAAGATTTGTAAAGATGATTTTTAAGAAAGTTAAAGAAAGTGTAGAAGGAGATGAAGAACATTCATAAAAGTGCAAGAAAGTGAAATTTAAACTAAAGAGTGTGTATGGATTTCACCCAACACACTTGTATTTACCTTGAACTCTTTTGATCTTTTGAAGGGAGATGATTTAGGGGCTGAATTTTTGGTTGAATATGGATGAAGGTTTGAAGATGGGATGAAGATTGTGATGAAGATTTGAAGATGGAGAGAGAAAAGGGTGAGAGAAATCTCTAGTGAGATTTTAGTGAGAGAGAGTGGAGTGTTGTTGTGAATGAATTGTAGAGATTAAAGGAATAACATAAGGGGTAGAGAGGGGGGGGGGGGGGGGGGGCGGCCTCTCCATGGGGGGGGGGGGTAGTGTGATGCAAATATAAAAGTCCAATCATGTCTTTTTGATTAAATTTTAAAATACAAGTATTTTTCTTAATAATTAAAAATACAAAATAATTATATAAAAGTAAAGTATTTTTATATAATATGATTGAAATGCATATATTGTTAATTATATAAATACGTGTGGTATAAGTGTAGGTTAAGTTGGCATTTTATGAGATTTATGGATAATTTCCTAATTCAAGGGTTTCTTAGGCAAAATTTCTCGAATTTTCCTATCGTACCGCGTTTACTGCTAAAATTGCACCGTGTGAACTATGATATGAGTAAATGAGATATCCAGTGTAGTTCTAACCTGAGGTGTAAATTTGACAGTTGTCACAGTCTCCCCCGGTTAGAAGAATTTCGTCCCGAAATTCAAGTGTTACTAGCGTTATCAGGTTTGCTAGCAAAGAGATGAGGATACTGATGTAACATGTAATCCTCCCGTTCCCAAGTGTACTCAGGCCCACGCCTTGTGTTCCAATGGACTTTTACTATCGGGATTTTTCTTCGCTTAAGACGCTTGACCACCCTATCGAGTATCTCCATTGGTTCCTCTACGATGTGCAGCTTATCGTTGATTTGGATTTCTTCCAAAGGCACGGTTACTGCTTCGTCGACAAGACATTTCTTTAAGTTTGACACGTGAAACGTGTTGTGGATAACACTTAACTCCATCGGCAATTCCATCTTGTAAGCTACTGGTCCAATTCTTTCCGCGATCTTGAATGGTCCAACATACTGTGGACTCAATTTTCCTATTTTCCCAAACCGGACAGTTCCCTTCCAAGGGGATACTTTCAAAAAGACTCTGTCACCAACTTGAAATTCTAAAGGCTTCCTACGATTGTCCGCATACCTCTTTTGACGATCTTGAGCTGCTTTAATCCTATCTCTGATGATTGCAATTTTGTCAGTGGTTTCTTGGACAATGTCCGGACTAGATAGTTGTCTATCTCCAATTTCCAACCAACAAAGTGGTGACCGACACTTGCGTCCATACAGAGCTTCATATGGTGCACACAGAATACTGGTGTGATAGCTATTGTTGTATGAAAATTCAACTAACGGAAAGTGGTTATCCCAACTTCCTCCAAAGTCTATCACGCATGCCCGAAGCATGTCTTCCAATGTCAGAATGGTTCTCTCACTCTGTCCATCCGTTTGAGGATGATAGGACGTGCTCAAGTTTAATTGCGTACCTAACGCTTTTTGAAGTGACTGCCAAAATCAAGATGTGAAGCGGCTATGTCTATCTGATATGATGGAAACTGGGACTCCATGACGAGTGACGATTTCCTTGATATAGATTTGAGCAAGCTTCTCCATCTTAAAGTCTTCACGAATAGGCAAGAAATGTGCAGACTTCGTAAATAGATCTACTATAACCCAAATCGAGTCGTGTCCCTTGGCAGTTCTCGGGAGTTTTGTTATAAAATCCATAGTGATTTGCTCCCATTTCCACTGGGGAATCTCTGGTTGCTGCAACGGTCCTGATAGCTTTTGATAGACAGCCTTGACTTTTGAGCAAGTTATGCATTTTCCTACATATGTGGCAATATCCTTCTTCATTCCTGGCCACCAATAGTACTCCCTTAAATCCTTTTACATCTTATCCGCTCCTGGGTGAATTGAGTATTTAGATTTATGAGCCTCCTCCAAAATCATTTCCCGTAGGTTGTCAGCATTTGGGATCCATACTCTGCCCTTAAAGTAACGTACTCCGTCAGTCTTAGTTTCAAATCTATCCTCTAAACCATGAAGAGTCTCGTCCTTCAGGTTTTCAGACTTCATTGCTTCGATCTAAGCTTCAAAAATCCAGGTCTTCAAACTTGTTTGAACCAGCGTTCCTAATGCTCGGACTCGTGAAGGTTTTACCCTTTCTTTCCTACTCAGGGCATCAGCTACCACATTGGCCTTACCTGGGTGGTAACGTATCTCACAATCGTAGTCGCTGAGCAGTTCTACCCATCTTCTTTGCCTCATATTAAGCATCTTTTGATCAAAGATGTGTTGAAGACTCTTGTGATCAGTGAAAATAGTGCACTTGGTACCATATAGATAATGTCTCCATATCTTTAGAGCGAATACCACAGCTCCGAGTTCCAAATCGTGCGTGGTATAGTTCATTTCATGAACTTTTAATTGTCTCGAGGCGTATGCTATCACCTTATCATTTTGCATCAACACGCAACCTAATCCTTGATGCGATGCGTCACAATACACCACAAAATTTTTCGTCCCTTCCGGTAAGGCTAGTATCGGTGCATTGCACAACTTTTTCTTCAGAAGTTGAAACGCTTCTTCTTGTGAAACTCCCCAAACGAATTCCTTATCCTTTTGGCTTAACGTGGTAAGGGGTTTAGCGATCCTAGAGAAATTCTCGATGAAACGCCGATAATAACCTGCCAAACCTAGAAATTGGCGAATTTCCGTCGGAGTCCTCGGGGCTTCCCATTTCCGAATGGCTTCCACTTTAGCCGGGTCCACGTGAATCCCTTTCTCCCCGATCATGTGACCTAAGAAATGTACTTCCCGAATCCAAAATTCGCACTTAGAGAATTTGGCATATAGCTCCTGCTCCGTGAGAAGTTCTAAAATCACTTTTAGATGCTGCTCGTGATCTTTCTTACTCTGAAAATGGATCAATATATCATCGATGAATACAATCACAAACTTATCAAGGTATGGCCTACATACTCTCTTCATTAGGTCCATAAACACAGCTGGCGCGTTCGTCAAACCGAATGGCATAACTAAAAACTCGTAGTGTCCATAGCGAGTTCTAAACTGATGATATCCCGATCGAAGGTCAATCTTCGAGAAGTAAGTTGCACCCTGCAACTGGTCGAACAAATCGTCTATTCGAGGGAGAGGATATCGGTTTTTGATAGTTATCTTATTTAGTTCCCTATAATTGATACACATTCGAAACGATCCATCCTTCCTCTTGACGAATAGAATCGGGGCTCCCCAGGGTGATGAACTTGGTCGAATGAATCCTTTATCCATAAGTTCCTGAAGTTGATTGGACAACTCATGCATTTCGGCATGTGCTAAGCGATACGGGGCCTTGGCTACAGGCGCCGCTCCTGGTATAAGGTCAATCTGAAATTCAACTTGTCTCGGCGGGGGAAGTCCAGGCAAATCGTCTGGGAATACTTCTGGGTGATCCTTTACCACAGGAATATCTTGGATTCGCCTCTCTTCGAACTTCTTCTCTACTACGTGTGCCAAAAATGCAACACACTTCTTTCTCAAATACTTATGGAACTTCATACAAGACACTATCTTTAGGTTTCTCACAGTTCTATCTCCTTGGACAACAAGGGTTTCTCCGCCTTGTAAGGGTAACCTGATAATCTTTTCAAAACAACTGACCTCTGCTCGGTTCTTAGATAAGTAATCCATGCCTATTACTACGTCAAAACTCCCCAACTCAATTGGAATAAGATCAACGCTAAAAAGTTTATCAGCTAAGTTCAAGGTACAGCCTAAGATTACATCCTTAGCCTCTAATTCAAATCCGTTAGCAACCTCAACGATATAAGCATTCGGCATTTTCTTAGTTTCTAAATTGATCAAAGGCCTAAAGTCTAACGAAACAATGCTCTTGCTCTTATCAGCTCGAGTGTCGAATAATACTGACGCATAAAAATCGTTTAGGAGAAACGTACCTGTCACTACATTGGGGTCTCGACGTGCTTCTTCTGCTCCTAAAACAAATGCCCATCCTCGAGCTTTTCCTCCTTGGTTTCCCTGATTGGCTTGCCTTGCTTGATACCCGACATTGTTATTGGTTGATCCCCTTTTTAGCCTTGGGCACGCATTCCGGAAGTGATCTGGGCTTCCGCACTCATAGCATACCCTTCCATCCTACTTTACATTCTTTCCCATCTTGCAGTACCGGGTGAAATGACCCTTTTGCTTACAAATGCCACAGGTGGGACAGGTTCCCTCATGATGCAAATTGCAATGATTGCATTCCGGGAGGGGTCCAAGGTAACGTCCTACTTCCTTAGCGTTCATTCCAAAGTTTCCCACTACCTTCTTGTTCCTACTTGAACTACCTCCAATCGCCTTTCCTGACTGACTCTCTGGCCTTCTCTTACTACCGACAACTTTTTGAGTTAGATTTCCTGCTCTGACCGCATCGTTGGTCAAACTGGTTGCTAAAGCTACTGCGGCTTGAATTGTGGTTGGACTTGATGACTTAATCATCCCTCGGATCTCCGGGGCCAATCCATACAGATACCGGTCGATCCGTTTGCTCTCTGGGGTAACCATGTGGGGCACTAACTTTGCAAGTTCGTGAAAACGAGCGGTGTATCGATCTATCCCCAAACCAACCATGGTAAGATCCTAAAGTTCAGCCTCCAATTTCTGAACTTCGCTCTTGGGACAGTATTCCTCAACGAGTAATTCCTTAAACTCAGTCCAGGACAGCTTGTAAGCTTGCTCCCTTCCACGGGTTTGGACTTGAATGTTCCACCAAGTCAAAGCTCCCTTTTGGAACTGGCAGGCCGCATATTCTACCATGCGATCCTCTGTTCACTTACTGATATGGAGTACCGACTCCATGCTATCAAACCAAGAAAGTAATCCTGTAGCACCCTCAGTTCCATGAAATTCCTTGGGCTTGCAAGTCATGAATGTCTTGTAGCTGCATCCTCTACTGTCATGAACATCATTGGGAGTTCCTCCTCCCACATTGACATTCCTATGACGCTCATTGATGCCCCCGGTGACTTGGGTTACGATGACGGGTATCGCCTCTTGGATACGTTGAGCTATGATCTGGGCAATATCGGGGTTTTGATCATCAGAATTTTCTCCCGTGCGACGTGCAGATTTCCTTGGTGGCATTTTTTTTAAAACCTTCCACTATCCGCATCAATATCCGCCCCGATACACTTCAATCAAAACCCACAACACCAATAACGTCAGTAGCATCACTACTACTATGCACACTATCTTGGCCCGTAAAGCTATCCTCCGAGCTATTCTCGCTCCGTTTAGGGCGTCAAACGACATGTTGGTCAAAAGGTGACTTAACTCTACTAGCTCCGTTAGGACTTGACTCTGGTGACTGACCCTCATTTGACATCCGTGCAAATCCGCTGTCACAGCCCTAAGGTGCTGCTCTTTGGCCCAGGTCATGCCAGACGTACGACCAATAGGCACTCCTTCGATAACTCGCGAGGGTTCCGGCGCCTCTTGCCGATCGGACCTCAAACTCACTCGTCTAGGTATAGGAACGCTTTTCCTAGCGGTTAGTCTCGTACGTGGCCCTCTAGAGTTTGGTTGTATCACTATAGGAGTGGGTTGCAGTGGAACCACAGTCGGTGGTATCCTCGGTCCATCATACGGGTCTTGTTCGCCTTCCGATGATCGCTCGCTCGACGGCGTGTAGGAGGGTTGAGGGTGTGATGATGACGATGACGACATAGTGGTGCTGAAGTAAGAGTGTGATGATGATGATGACATAGTGGTACTGAAGTAAGAGTGTATAACATTACTATCGCGCAATATAAAGGCTAGGCGCACTATACTATTGCATACTATTGGCAATAACTACGCTCATACTAGGCATACAACGTGAAGCATCAAGTGCGAAAATACACATATTCCTAGTATATCCATTTCCGGTCTCACATTACTCTTCCTTAATTAAACATAGGTGATCAGACTTTGTTTAATTAAAGATCGATGATGCAATACCCGAATTAGTTATACTAGAAATATGTTGAGTAGTTTGAGTGTTATTTCCCGTTTTTGGCTATAGTTGCAGTTTTTCTAAAGAAAAGCCGGTATTCTCTATAACCTTTGGCTCTGATAAAAATGAGCAAAAAGAGTGAACCATAGTCTTTAATAAATTATTTGGTGGAATTTGGGTGTTTTTCACGATTTATCCTGCAGTGACCACTGTTATGCCCACTCCGGTTTCCCACTATTCGAGCAGAGCAAGAAGACAAAAGAAACTAGTAGTTGGGATGCAAGTATTCTGGAGTTTAGAAGGTTCAAATGGCAGGGAAATATGGGCTGGAGAAGTACAAAGTAGTTTCCTTAAAGATGACAACAAGTACACCTTCTTGTACTTAGAGATTGACTTGGTGAAGGGTCTATTGGGTAAAAGGATTGTCCAAAGTGCTGATTTCTGTCATAATACTGCAGTCTTTACCCATTAGAAAAACCCACCTCTTTGTATAATACCCAACTCTTTCTCCTAGTATATAAAGGAGCACTTGGATGCCATTTATGATATGCTTGGCTTAGTTTTAAATTCTCTAAACTACTACATTAGTGTTAGTCTTTCATTTACTGCAGTAGCTAGCTTTAAATTTATGTATCTTAATTTCTTAGTTTAATTGTAGTTCGAAGTACACAGTGACAGGGACGACTTCTCGTTCCCCACTGTGAGTTCAATTCAAGTCACTTTCAGTTTAGTTATGTGCAACTTCTACTCTGTTGCTTTCTTTACTTTAATTATGGGCTAAACATCCTTTGGGATGTAGGAAGGAGAAGTACATGGATTTTATTAAAAATGCTTGAGTAATCTTTATACTTAGAATATTTTATGTTTTGGTCATTCATTCTCGATTTTTACCCAAGGATGCGAACAAGCCGATCACTTGCTAGGATCTAAAGTCTAGTTCTTAACTTAGAAATAAGTAGAACGTAGTGACACGAGCTTGAATGATGCTAGGGGATTCGAAAGAATTCTTATGACACTTACGAAAGTGAGGTCGGCACAGTGAGCTAATCTCATCCCACTGGAGTAGTAGGCAAGCTAGTTGGTGTATCTTAAAACACTTAGAGTATTTGTCTCTACACATTCCATCGAGGCCTGAAAAGGTCCATTTTTGAGATTACCATTGACAAAACAATAAATACTAAGAGTATGGGATTTTTATCTAAACGGTGTGAGTATTTTGTAACCGGGCTTTTCTAGCGAAAATGCCTACCTCGAATACAAGGATCACTTTTAAGACCCAGTATTTAGTATAAAATATAAGGAAAATCTAACCTACATTCCTTCTTTTAAATCTTTGTTAAAATCATTAAAAGTAGCTTTTCGCCAAACAAACCAATATTTTGCTTCCTCTCTAATTGAAACTTGCAAAAGGAGCTCATGAGAACCATATTGTCTTGATTGTCCAGTCTCTGTGGATTCGATTCTGGTATTTTACCAACTATTACTTGCTGTGACGATCATAGTGGACAGTGTACACTTGCACTTCCCACTGTGGAAAGTTTGCAACCCACTGCGATTAAAACACATATTTTGCACGTACCAAGTTTTTGGCGCCGTTGCCGGGGACTGGCGTGATTTTAAATCTCAAGACATTAGTTTTTGTTCGAGCCCGAGTAACTCGTTTTTCAAACCTGTTCGTGTTGCATGCCACGACAACAACACGAACCTTTGGTACCAATCGATCTTGAAATAGATAAAACTTTTCGAAGAATACGTAAAAACAAGAACACAAATCGACAACCCCCTGTGATCCCCACTGTAAACATGGCAGCAATATCACCACCTATAGTGGAGACCACAGTGACGATTGCCGATAGCAAAGATCGAAAAATACGGGACTACGCTACTTCCGGAGTTGGTGATTTGAGCTCCGGAATTTTAAGACCCAACATTGTTGCAACTCATTTTGAACTCAAACCGGTGATGTTTCAAATGATCCAAGCCATGGGTCAGTTTGGAGGATCACCATCTGAGGATCTGCACTCGCACTTAAAATATTTCATGGAAATGACTGATTCCTTTCAATTGCAAGGTGTGAGTGATGAAGCGTTAAGACTAAGACTCTTTCCTTTTTCACTAAGGGATAAGGCAAAGTCATGGCTGAACTCACATGCACCTCACTCGATAACCACGTGGCAAGAACTTGCCGATAAATTTTTGCAAAAATACTTTCCTCCAACGAGGAATGTAAGGTTTCGAAATGATATAAATTTGTTTAGGCAAGAAGAAGATGAGGCATGGGAACGATTTAAAGATTTACTTCGAAAGTGCCCACGTCATGGCATCCCCCATTGCATCCAATTGGAGACTTTTTACAATGGTCTTTCCAATGCAGCCAAAATCATCTTAGATGCAACAACCGGTGGAACATTCACGAGTAAAACCTACAATGAAGGATATCAAATCTTAGAAAAAGTGTCCAACAACAATACCGAGTGGTCCAATCCTAGAGCAATAGTACCAAAGACCAACACCATCGATTCCGAGGCACTCAAAACCATGAATGCACTGTTAGTGGCCTTAACAAAAATTGTGTTGAACCAAAATAGAGGCCAAGTCAATTCTGCAACTTATCTAGCCGAAAACTGCTCCCTCTGTGGAGAGGAGCATCTTTTTGACTATTGTCCAGCAAATCCCGAAGCCGTTAATGTTATAGGAACCAATCCGAGAAACAACCCATACTCACAGACTTATAATCCATGTTGGAGAAATCACCCAAATTTCTCTTGGGCTGGTAATCCAGGACTCCAACCCCACGAGGCGAGTCATGCCCAGCAAAGACCACACAATCCCCCTGGATTTCAGCAACATCACAGTGGGCAGTCCCAACATCATAGTGGGCAGTCCCCACATCACAGTGGGCAGAACTCACAGAACTTTCACCAAGGGCAGTCCTCACAACCATACCAACCACGATCCAATCAACCAGCTGAGGTTCAACAATCGATTGAATCAATTCTCAACGGTTTTATGAATCAAACTCAAGCAGCCATTAGGAACATAGAGACTCAAGCAGGACAACTAGCCGTCGAAGTTAAGAATAGACCACCAGGGACATTTCCTAGTGACACCGAACATTCTAAGGTGATAGGATATGAACATGTCAAATCCATAACACTTAGGAGTCGAAAAGATATGAAAGATATCGTTTTCAAGTCTGATGATTCGCCTCAAATACACACTGTGATCCCCACAGTGAGCACTCCTCAAGTCACTGTGATCCCCACAGTGGGGACCGACATCCCTGACCTTCCCACTTTTGGATATGTTCCAAAACCTACTGTTCCAAAGCCAATACCACAGCAAACTCAAATCGACCCACAAAGTGTACCTTTTCCTGAAAGAATGAAGCCTAAAAGTGTCGATGTTCAATTTAAAAAATTCTTAGACATTTTTAAACATCTTCACATTAACATACCCTTGGTAGAATCTCTCGAGCAAATGGCAAGCTATGTTAAATTTTTAAAGGATGTTTTGAACAAAAAAAGAAAGTTGGGTGAGTTTGAGATTGTGGCTTTGACCGAAGAATGTAGTGCCCTCCTTACTAGCAAGATTCCACCTATGTTGAAAGACCCAGGTAGTTTCACCATTCCATGCACAATAGGAGGACAAGAAGTAGGTCAAGCACTTTGTGACTTGGGAGCTAGTGTGAATTTGATGCCACTGTCCATTTTTAACAAGTTAGCTATTGGAGAGGCTAGACCCACAACCGTGACATTACAACTAGCCGATCGGTCCATTGCCTACCCCAAGGAAAAAATAGAAGACGTCTTGGTCCAAGTGGATAAATTTATCTTCCCCGCCGATTTTCTAGTTCTAGATTATGAGGCCGATAAAGAAATCCCAATCATCTTAGGACGTCCGTTTCTTGCAACCGGGCGAACTTTGATTGATGTACACAAAGGAGAACTCACGATGAGAGTTAATGACCAAGAGGTGACATTTAATGTGTTTAAATCCATGTAGTATATAGATACTGAAGACGGTTTTGCTTTGAGTTCGATTAGTGAAACCCACTGTTTTGACTCCGTCCCCACAGTGGGAAGTGAGAGTGAGCACTCCGACTTAGAAAGTGAGGACACTTTTAAGGATGAGTGTAACGAAGTAGTGGCAGCCTTTGAACCTCTGGACTTTAAGGATAAAGATGTTCAACCCCCTTCAATAGATCAACCTCCCGAGTTAGAGCTTAAACCATTGCCTTCCCACTTGAAATATGCTTATCTTGCTAATGATAATAAACTTCCCGTTATTATCTCTTCTAAACTTAGTGAGAAACAAGAACAACTTCTGATCGATTTGTTGATAAAGCATAAGAAGGCAATTGGTTGGACCATAGCAGACATTCGAGGTATTAGCCCCTCCCTCTGTCAACATAAGATTAACTTGGAGAGTGACCACCCTGGGAAAGTCCAACCTCAAAGAAGGTTGAACCCCATCATGAAGGAGGTAGTTAAGAAAGAAGTTTTGAAGTGGTTAGATGCCGATATTATCTATCCCATTGCTAGTAGTAGTTGGGTGAGCCCCGTCCAATGTGTCCCTAAAAAGGGAGGGACGACCGTAGTAAAGAACGAAAAGAACGAGCTCATTCCCACTAGAACTGTAATGGGGTGGAGGATATGCATGGACTATAAACAACTCAACTTGGCCACTAAGAAAGACCACTTCCCCCTACCTTTCATCTACCAAATGTATGATCGGTTAGCGGGAAAGGAATTTTATTGTTTTCTAGATGGATACTCCGGATACAACCAAATCCATATCGCCCCCGAGGACCAAGAAAATACCACCTTTACTTGTCCCTACGGTACTTTTGCATTCCGGAGGATGCCATTTGGATTATGTAATGCCCAGCCACTTTCCAACGTTGTATGATGGCCATTTTCACCGACATGATTGAGGACACCATAGAAGTTTTTATGGATGACTTTTCTGTGATAGGGACATCATTCGACAACTGCCTAGGAAATTTAGAGAAAAGCCTAGTGAGACGTGAGACCCACGTGTAATAACCAGGTATGTTATTGGTTTATCTAAAAATATTACTTTAATTTAATAATATGGAGTTAAAAGTTAAGGGGTAAGTTTTAATTCTTATATAAAAGTATAAGGGTAAGTTTTGCCAATTAGGATAAGTTTAGGGTTTAATTGGTAAGTGTGAAAATATCTTTCACAACCCACCGTTTGTTTTGTGTGTATTAGGATAGAATAGAGTTTCATTGAGACAAAATATCCTAAGTGTTTGTGTGTGTGAGTGTGTTCGGTTTAGAGAGAGAGAGAGAGAAGGAAATCGAAGAAAGCTAAGAAGAGGAAGAAGGAAAGCTTAGAGCTCTGCTGGAATTGCTAAAAACAACTGAAGGAATCAAGGTAATAATTCTGTACAATCCATACTTTTATGTGTTTAGTTCTAAATGTTTTGCTATAAGTTTTAGAAGTGGGTTTTGATGATTTAGGGATGTTTTGAGAAATCTGAGCATATTGTTAGGTTATGTTAATGGTCTTAAACATATCTGCATAATTTCAGCATCATGCATAGTTAAAAGATTAAATTATGGGTTTAAGATGAACACTGTGGACTGAGACATTCAAGCGAGTCGCAATGGTGGGTTGCGACATGCTTGAATATGGCAATCTTCATGAATGTCGCAATGGTGAGTTGCGAATTGCTCATGAAGTCGCAATGGTGGGTTGTGACTTGGATGGGAAGTCGCAGTAGTTGATTGCGACTTGAGTAGGAAGTCGCAGTAGTTGATTGCGACTTGGTATAGTGTATTGCGACTTGAGTCGAGGATTTCAGGACTTAGAGATTTCAAGCCTTAAAAAGAAATGTTTGTATCCATGTGGTACAGATTCTGTGAAACGGGACTGAAGGAATTGGAGTGCTCGGTAATAGCGTGGAAGGATTTTTGGAAATAAGCTAATCAAGTGAGTTTTTCTTTAAAAATGTTTTCAAATGGAATACATATATGTGATTAAATGTAATATTGTGCATATAGTGTTTATATGAGTATTACATTGTATGGGTACTAGTTGGCCGGGCTTAGGACCGGTGAAAGTTGGTTGTACAAAGGGACAGTGGTGTTGGCTGTATTTAGTACATCGGTGTAAATTAATTAATTGGCTTGCTACCAATTAATATGGCCAAGAAAAGGAAAAGAGAAAGAGATGGAAAGATACATGATGTATGAGTCATAGTTGGTATTCTTATGTGAATTATGTGTATGATGTTGTGCAAATGTTTTCTTTAACTAACGGGGATTTTTCTCACTAGACCTCAAGGTCTAACCCTCATTTTGTTTTAAAATATGTATTCCAGGTCAAGGAGCAAATAAGAGACAATGATAAGATTTATCCTGTTTAGCTTTTGTGGAAGATGAATGATTATGAAGATTCAAGTTGTGTTTTGTATCTATTATGTATTTTCCTTTATTCGAAAAAGTTTGTACTAAAAGACCTAATTGTAGAATCTAAGGGACCGTATTTGAAATATGATATGTTATTTTGTGGTGAAATATATGTATTTGTGTGTTGGGATTAAGGGATGTTACACCACGACCTTATTTTGAATTGGGAAAAATGCCATTTTATGGTAGAAAAAGGTATTGTCCTAGGTCATCTTGTCTCAAGGAGAGAGTTGGAAGTTGACAAAGCCAAGCTTGAGGTAGTGGCACAACTTCCCGAACCCACAACAGTAAAAGGTATTCGCAGTTTCTTGGGTCACGCAGGTTTTTATAGGAGGTTCATCAAAGATTTTTCAAAAATAACAAAACCCCTATGAAACTTGTTACAACATGAAAAAGATTTCATTTTTACGAAAGAATGCCAAGATGCTTTTGAAACAATCATGGAAGCCTTAGTCACAACACCCATAGTGACCACTCCTGACTGGTCACTCCTATTCGAAGTGATGTGTGATGCCAGCGAGTGGGCTGTGGGGGCTGTTCTCGGACAGAAAAAGAACAAAGTTTTTCACCCCATTTATTATGAAAGTAAAACACTGATTGAAGCTCAGATTAATTACACAGTAACTGAAAAAGAATTACTTGCGGTGGTGTTTGCTTTTGATCGTTTCAGGTCGTACTTGATAGGGACGAAGGTCATAGTGCACACGGATCATGCAGTGATAAAATACTTGATCAACAAAAGACCTAATTGTAGAATCTAAGGGACCGTATTTGAAATATGATATGTTATTTTGTGGTGAAATATATGTATTTGTGTGTTGGGATTAAGGGATGTTACAGATGGTATCAGAGCCCTAGTTTAAGAGATTTAGGTATTAGTATCTGTACCTAGACTTAAACTGCATGCGAAGTAGGCTGTCCTTATTATTATAGAACCTTGGGATATTAAATATAAAAAGGTGGAAGGAACATCATGTAAGGTAATTTCAGATTACACCCGGCCAGTGTAATTGTGATCTTACAGGTACATGTTTAAACCAGAATACTTTGTTATATGGGGTATGTGCTTATGTGTATATTAACCTTGTTTGAATCAACAGAATGGCAAGTGGGACGAGACAAACGAACCGGGAAGGGGAAGGAAATCCGAATAGATCTAATCCAACAGCCGGAGGAAGGGGAAGAGGGGGAGAAAGAGGCAGAGGTAGGACTGGGGGCAGAGTACGGGGGCGAGGCACAGAGTTTGTTACGAGAGACGACCTAGTGGCTGAAATGGGAAGACTTCAGGCAAATATCCAAGCTATGTTTAACCAGACTCACCATACGGAAACGGAAAGACCAGATCCTAACTTTGAAAACGAGATGCCTATCACACCTACTGTCACATCAGTACCAAGAAAGTGTGACTATAAAATGTTTTTAAGCTGTAAACCACCCACTTATGGAGGGGACAGAGATCCAGTAAAGGCGATGCGGTGGCTGAAGGAAGTTAAAGCTGTATTTAAAACCAGTAAATGTGCGGAAGAAGATAAGGTGTTATACGGAACTGCAATGTTGAAAGCATATGCCTTATATTGGTGGGAGGCCCTTATTGACTCTAAAGGACCTGATGTATATTCAACCTTTACTTGGGGCGAATTCTCGAGAGCATTTAAGGAACAGTTTTGTCCGCAACCCGCAGTTAGACAGTTGGAAGAGGAATTCCTGAGCGTACAACAAGGGAATTTATCAGTAAGAGACTACACTGCCCGTTTCTTAGAGAAGTCGCGTTTTGGGGAGTATTATGTTGCCATAGAGAAAATAAAGATGGAAAGGTATGTATTTGGATTGAACTCGGAAATTAGAAAGTTAGTGACTGCAACGAGACCTGATACCTTTTCAGAAGCAGTAAATGCCGCGGAAAATGTGGAGTGGGACAATAAGAGGGATTCTGGGGATAAGAGTGCGGGAAAGAGAAAATGGGAAGGACCCCCACACGATATGAAGAAGTCCGGGTTTCAGCGATTTGATAGTCGTCCACCTTTCCGATCAGTTGAAAGACCTTGCCCAAGGTGCCACCGTTTTCATCAAGGAAGCTGTAAAGTTGATACTAGAAACTGTTATAAGTGCGGGAAGATTGGTCACATTGCCAAAGACTGTAGGGTGGTTATATTTTGTTATTCGTGCAATTCTCCAGATCATCTTCAGTCAGATTACCCACTGGGAAGAATACAATCGGGTGGCACGTCAACAAGAGCAACGGGTGTTAGACCAGCAGTACCGAGGTTAGAACCAGCAAGAGCAAGAGGTCGTTCATTTCAGATGACAGCAAAAGAAGCGGAGGAAACTCCGGACGTGGTTACAGGTACATTCTTAATAAATTCTACACGTGCTAAGGTGTTATTTGATTCCGGTGCAAACTGATCATTTGTGTCTCCTTCATTTGCTGCTTATATGCATTTAGAGCCGAAAGTGTTAGATCATGCTTTAATGGTAGATACGACAAATGATAATCAAGTGTCGGTTAAAGAAGTATTTGATAGCTGTGTGATAGATATAGAAGGGTGCGGAGTACCGATTCAGTTATTTCCAATAGCCCTGGTTGAGTTTGATGTGGTAGTGGGAATGGATTGGTTAGCCGAGAACCAAGCTAACATAGTTTGTGATAAGAAGTTAATAAATGTGGTGTTACCTGAAAAAGGGCCGGTAGTGATTTATGGTGATCGTAGGAATCATTAGTATAATCTTATATCTATGATAAAAGCCCGTAAGTGTGTTAATAAAGGTTGCCCGAGTTTTTTAGCTTATGTGATTGATACTAAGCTAGAGAAGAGTAAGTTGGAAGATATTCCAATTGTTAGTGAATTTCCAGAAGTTTTCCCCGAAGACTTGAATAGCCTTCCGCCCATTAGACAGGTAGAATTTGGTATAGATCTGATTCCCGGAGCCACCCCTGTAGCCCGTGCACCGTATCGTTTGGCACCTCCGGAAATGAAAGAAATGATGGCACAACTGCAAGATCTATCCGATAAGGGTTTCATCAGACCGAGTTCTTCACCGTGGGGAGCACCAGTTTTGTTTGTGAAAAAGAAGGATGGTTTGATGAGAATGTGTATCGACTACAGAGAATTGAATAAGCGTACGATCAAAAACAAGTATCCTCTACCTAGAATTGATGACCTCTTTGATCAATTAGTCGGAGCTTGTTGTTTCTCCAAGATTGATTTAAGATCCGGTTATCACCAGTTGAAGGTCAAAGAAGAAGACGTTTTGAAAACTGCTTTTTGCACCAGGTACGGTCACTATGAGTTTCTAGTAATGCCATTTGGATTGACGAACGCTCCAGCTGCTTTTATGGATTTAATGAATCGGGTATGTAAGCAGTATCTTGATAAATTCGTTATTGTGTTTATTGATGATATATGAAAGAACAGGATCTAATCTCACAATCAATATAGAAAGCAGTAATTGAGAAGTTGTATGATCAAGCCCAATTGTATTCAATGATGAACAGAAATACAGATCTATGAGAGAGAGAATCTCAAAGATTACAGAGAATGAATACAAAGTTATACGGGAAAAAATCAATCAGTTAGCAACATAGAGCTAACTACTATTTATACTGCAACAAACATCTTAAAGCTACAGTACAAATAAGAAAGACTAATAAGAACATAACACGTGTCCTAATTAGTTTATAAAATACTAAGTAAAGTATCTTGTCATAAGTTCTGAACAGGTAGTTCAGAACTTCTGAACATTCTTCTGATAAAGCTTCTCAGATCTTCTGACTCTTTCATATCGCTGACTCCTCTACTCAGATTATCTGAGTCTTCTACTCAGACCATCTGACTCTTCTTATCAGACATCTGACTTCTCTTTCCACTGATCAATACTTCGGTCTTCACAGTCAGACCTCTGACTTCTCTACTCAGAACATCTGAGTCCTCTTATCAGATCTTCAACACTTGGTTTATTGACAAAACTTCAGATCTAACAATCTCCCCCTTTTTGTCAAATAAACTTAAACTTTGCATCATCCAGTTCTTTCAGAGCAGGAACAATCTTCTGAAGTAGCACATTTCTCAGATTAAGCCTTTTATCAATTTTGTCAATGATTTCTTGAATAATCTCAACTTGCTGATTAATTGCTTCTTGAATCATTTTTGCTTCCTTCACTTTCAGCATCTTTTTCTCCAAATTGTGCTTTATGATTCTTAAAGTTCCAGAACAGTATTTTGCGGTTTCCTTTGCTCTGAAGAAGATCTTTCCACTTTTGTTTTTCAAAAATACTCCCAACTCTGGATATTTGTGAACACTTCCAGTCTTTAAATTCTTTTTCTGTTCATGATCTGTGTTGGGATTTGCCAGATAAACACATGACTTTTGTAGGTACAAAGCTATTTGAAAATCTGTATAGCAGTGCCACCTTAAGATGTAGAACATGGCCTCAATTACCACACTTCTGGCCTTCCTTTCATTTCTGTCTTTGCTCGACTCTTTGAAGCATAGAAAACTGTGTAATCTGTAGAAGTCAACTACTGATAGTTTCTCAAAATCTGCATCAGTAAAGTAATAAACCTTGCCATCTTCTCTCAGAACTTCAAAAGATAAGTACTCCATCTTTCTGAATTTCTTAACCCTCAACTCTCTGATTCCAGTGATTAAAAAATCTGAGTAAACAGCTTGCTTTGTTTTGCCAAGACATCTTAATTTTTCAGCCAACCAGATCTGAGTCTCCTTAGGTCTATCATAATACACATCCAAGAATTGTACCTCTTTTGGTTTGAAGAACTCAGGTAAATCAAATTCAAGAAAGTATCCATTTAGATCAATGGATATTTCATCTTCTTTTGGCTCAGACTGTTCAGTTTGATCAAAACTAGTTATCTGCACATTCTGAGATATTGTGTTCTGCATTTCTTCAGCTTCATCTGACAAAATTCCATTAACTTCATACTCAGCCGGGAACACAAAATCATTATGTAGAATCTTTTTGGGATTCACCTCAGATAGCAACCATTCACTACTGTTTCTGATTTTTCTTCTAAAATCCAACCTCCTCTTCACACAGTTTATGCATCTCTTCTTTAAACTCTCTTTTTCAGCATCCATACTTACTTCCATTCTAATCAACAACCAATTCAGAGTTGCATCACTGTACTTCACCAACTCTTTTAATCTGAACAATTCAAGTCTTTCGTGAACCATATATGTGAACCCTTCTGTCTCCATTCCTTCATTCACAAAACCCTTCACATGCAAATCAACTTCTGTTTTCTTTGTGGGAGAACTCAGATTGCACTTTTCTTTTCTTTCTTCAATAGCCAACTGGAAGTCATACAAGTATATATTTCTGACATAAATACCCAGAAGTCTTCTGCATTCAATTTCTATCAAGGCTTCTTCAGTGCTAGCAAAGAACTTGACTAGAAAGATCTGATCATCAAGAGTCAATCTGTGAAAATCAAATGTAGACATGGAAACCTTTGTATTTCTTTCTTTCAGTACTTCCATTCTAACAAACATTAAACCATTGAATTCATCTTGTTGAAACATCAGAACTTTCTCGATTCTTTTCTGAATATGCAGTTTTGAGTCAGGAACTCTAAACATGTTAGAAGCTTCTGAGTAGACCATCTGAGCTCTGTCATCCATAAAACCATCAATGTTACTTTCCAAAAGCTCATACTCTCCTTCTGTGTAGTAGAGATTATCATATATTTCCTCAGGAAAAATATCATCATGAAATTGTCTGGCTAATGGCACATCACTTAACTCTAGAATGAAATCACACACAGGTTCTTCTAGTCTTTGCAATTTAATCTTTGGAATCTCAATTGGTTTTCTGAATACATATTCAGAAGGCATAAAGAAGTCTTTCACTTTCACATACTCTTCTTCTGTATTTAACTCATCACAAAAGTTAAACCTAAAATCATCTTTAAAATCCTGAGTATAATCCACAGTTCTGTCTTCTTCTCCCATTAGATCAATGGGTCTTATCACTTTTATCCCTTTATGAATTTTCTGAACACTCAAAGCTCTGACTACTTCATTATGCATTCTTCTGATCAATTCTTCATTCAACCTCCTTTCTTCTGATTCAGACTCCATTGCCCTTTCACTGTTATAGACCACAATATCTGTACACCTGTTTACCACTGTACTTTCCACTATTTCTTCTATTCTCAAATCAGATTCCTCAATAGCTACAGTTTCATCTGAGTTTCCTTCCATCTCAGTATCCAAGTTCAATTCCTCTGTTTTATCTGATTCATTACTATCAATACTTCCCAACTCCATTTCTTCTGTATCTGAACTATCAAGCTGTACTATCTGAACCATCTCCTTTAAATTTTCCTGTGTCTGATCTTCTGAACTTTTTGTATTGGCTAAGTGCATGTCTTCTATCTCAAAATCTTCTATGCCAATATCATCATCAGAACTTAACCTTTGTCTTTTCTCCCCCTTTTGATGATCATGAGGATCATTATCATCAAACTTCCTTTTCAAGTTCTGATTAAAAGCAACTTCAGGTTCAGCTTCTGCAATAGGAACAGGATCAAGAGGCTTTGAAGTAGAAGCCAAAGATACACTCAGTGCTTTCAATATAGATTCCTGCATACCTTGCATCTGTTTTAACATATCTTTTTGAAAACCAGACATTATATCCACGATCTCCTTTTTGTGAGAATCCAAGGATTTCTTTACATCATCTACCTTGGTTTCAACAGAAATCAACTTTTTCTCCAACACAACTTTCAAATCTGATACTTCATCATTCAAATCCTCCACCCTCTTCTCCAAATTTTCTACTTTTTCCCCCATCTCCTTGTTTTGTTTCTGAATCTTTTCAAATTCAGAAGTTTCTAACAGTGAACCTGAACCAACAGATGGTCCAGTTTTCATGTGCCCAGAGAGCTCATGGCCTGTAGATAACACACAGTCATCTTGTACAACAGATGCACGTTTGAATGAGGCTTTTGTAATGTTCACCTCACCAGGACTTCCATCCAATCCTCGACACCCAACATTAGGTATGTCTATGAATGTTGTTTCAGGAATACGAAATTCCTGATTTGTGCAAGTGTCAAAAGGAATTTCAGGCTCAATATGAATAGGACTGTGATATTCAGACTCAATGTGTTGAAAAATAAATTGGGATTTATCACCTTCCTCCAAATGAGTTTGGGATGGTTCCCCGGATTTGTGTGAAACAGTAGCATGTTGAAATGCTTCTGAGTGGGTATGGATGGGTTGTTCAAGATCCACCACTAGGTCCATGGTGTTTGTTTCAATATTGGACACCAAGAGATGTGAACCAATAGCATTTGTGGTTACCTGGTCAAGATTAGCTGGTTCAGAGGCATCTCTTTCTGTTTGAACCTCTGTTGACAATCTCTCATCCTCATCACTCTCATTCTGTTTTTCCTCACCAAATCTAACCAAGCTCTCAGAATTTTCCCCCTCAAGTCTCTCAGAATGTTCACCCATCTGAACATCCTCCCCCTCTCTAATTCGACTAGACCCCTCACCTCTCTTCTCAGGTTGGTCCTCTTGGGTAGGGATTTGAGGTAATTCAATTCCCATAGAGGTGCAATAAGCTTTTAATATCTCACTCTCCCTTGGAATATAGCTCCTAAGTGATTTTGGCAATAGTTTATGATTAGGATAGTTTTCAAGTCTTGTTACTGAGGTCATCTTACCCAAATAAAATGTAGGACCATGCTCTTCATTTGTTCTTCTTGAGATTGTTCTGTTTTCCTGCATGGCATACCAAATAACAATTTGCCAGTACCTTATGTAGGGAATGTATGTCAGTGGAGCATCCTTTGTCTTCTTCTGAATTGCTTTCTGATTCTTCTCAAATGTATTCTTCATATCTTCCCAAAGTATTAAAGTATAGTCATAATGCCTATTCTTCACTAAACCTTGAAATATCTGAAGAATTTGTTTAGAACCTTGATCAGCAGAACTATTTTTCCCTGACAAACATTTATTTACCACATGAAAGAAGCAAGCCCAAATAGGTGGTAATTTGTTTCTTCTGAACAAACTGAGAGTCCTCAATCCTTCATTGTATCCCAACTTCATAAACTCTGCTATTAATTCCTCTGTTAAGGGTAAATCCTCAAAATCTGTTCTTCTTTGTACATCATCTTTCTCTGGTAGATTCAGCATTTCTCTTAGTGCAGAGATAGATAAGACAAATGTCACTCCTCCAATTTCAGACACAAACTTATTATCTTCTAACCTAAGATATTTCCACCATTGTTGTATGTACTGAACAGGCACATTTTTACTTCTTGTAAACCATTTTCTGTACGGATGATGTTTGAATAACTCCATGATAATTCTGTGTTCAGGCTTAAAACGACTTTCCTCAAACAATATAACACAGTTATTTTCAGATAATTTCTACCATTCACTCTCAGGAACAACTCTTTCCACTAGAATAGATCTATCTGACATAATAGAACCTGCAGCACTCTGTTCATGTTCAATATTAATGTTTACCTCATCCGCATTTCCTTCAGATTCATCCATTTGTTCATCTTCTTCATCATTTCTTATTGCCCCTTCCTCTACAACTCTATTTTGTACTTCATCATTTTCCGAATCGGATGAATCCATTATCGATTTTGTAGAATGTAGAGAAATTGGACCACTTCTTCGTATTTCAGACATGATTTAAGAAGAAAACAGATTCAAAGAACTCTGGATTTGATTCGTATCTCACGTTTCGCTCTGGAATTTGAAAGAAATTTGAAATAGGGATTTTAAGACCTATTTAAAATCCGCGAAGTTGAAAGGTTTAACGGAAAAGCGAAATCAATGTTATAACGGAGTCAACACATGTGAAATACCACAAAGGATTTAAATGAAATACGTGGCATTGTCAAACAAATATGAAGCTGACACGTGTTAGTGGATAGAATTTTGACTCAAGTCAAAGATCTGAATAACACGCACAGATGTTCTGATTCCATGACTCAGAAGAATTTTGCCTTGTAACCAAAATGTCTTTTAAAATCAACTTCTGACCAATATAAAACATTTTGATTATTCAGAAGAGGTTTGAACAGATAAGAAATGAAAACAAATCTTTTAAGCATCACAAAATGATTTCCAAAAGAATTTTGATGCTCCCCCTTGACTTGAGCATGCATTTGACTATTAATGATACATAAAGATGAGATAAAAAGATAATAGAAGAAGCATAATCCATACAGTTGAAGTTATTTGTATTTCTCAAAAATAAATTTTTGAAAGTTAGATTGCTGAAGTATTGACTCAGAGTCTCTGACCTTAAGATTAAGAGGTTCTGATCTCAAGACTCAGAAGTTCTGAACTCAAGACTCAGAAGTTCTGAACCCAAGACTCAGAAGTTCTGAACTCAAGACTCAGAAGTTCTGAATACACTACTCAGACAAGTTTACTTAGAAAAATTTAGCATTTTTAAGAAAAAAATATTTTCAACTAGGCAGATTAAGCATTCCTATTTTACATATGAGAAAAGAAAACCTTTTGTGATCAAGAGGCTTTGTGAACAAGTCAGCCAATTGATACTTTGTATGCACAAAGTGCATCTCTATAGTTCCTTTTTCCACATAGTCCTTTATAAAATGATACCTCACATCTATATGCTTAGTCTTCGAATGTTGAACAGGGTTCTGAGTAATAGCAATTGCACTTTCTGAGTCACAATAGATGGGAATCTTGTTAAGCTGATATCCATAGTCCATGAGTTGTGTTCTCATCCACAATGTTTGAGAGCATGAAGCAGCAGCAGCAACATACTCTGCTTCAGCAGTTGAAGTGGATACACAGTTCTGCTTCTTTGATGCCCAACTCACTATTTTATCTCCCAAAAAGTGACAAGCACCAGATGTACTCTTTCTGTCCAACCTACTTCCTGCATGATCAGCATCAGTGAAAGCAGTCAATTTGAAGTCAGTTTCTTTTGGATACCATAAACCTAGATCAGGTGTTCCTTTGAGATATCTTAAAATCCTTTTGACAGCCAACATATGTGATTCTTTCGGGTTAGATTGAAATCTAGCACAGAAACAGGTAGAAAACATGATATCTGGTCTACTTGCAGTCAAATAAAGTAATGATCCAATCATGCTTCTATAAAGTTTGATATCTGCTGAAACACCTTTGAGATCAGCATCTAACTTTATGTTAGTTGCCATAGGTGTTCTCATAGAAGCACAATCAGACATTTTGAACTTTTTCAGAATATCTCTGACATATTTTCCTTGATTTATGAAAATACCTTTTGGTAGTTGTTTGACTTGAAGACCAAGGAAAAAATTCAATTCACCCATCATGCTCATTTCAAATTCAGATGACATGATTTTTGAAAAATTATCACATAATTCTGGACTGGTAGAACCAAATATTATGTCATCAACATAAATCTGAATCAGAATCAAATCATTACCCTGTTTCTTTAAAAACAAAGTTGTGTCAATCTTACCTTTCTTGAATCCTGAACCTAACAGGTGTTTAGTAAGAGTGTCATACCAGGCTCGTGGTGCTTGTTTTAGACCATATAAAGCTCTGTCTAAAATATAAACATGATCAGGGAATTCCGGATCAACAAAACCTTCAGGTTGATGGACATACACCTCTTCATTAAGTTTGCCATTTAGAAAGGCTGATTTGACATCCATTTGATACACCTTGAAGTTTTTATGTGCAGCATAGGCTAAAAATATTCTGATTGCCTCTATTCTTGCCACTGGTGCAAATGTCTCATCATAATCAATTCCCTCTTGTTGACAGTATCCCTTAGCAACCAATCTTGCCTTGTTTCTGATGACAACACCTGATTCATCCTTTTTGTTTCTGAACACCCATTTAGTTCCAATAATAGATTTACCTTCAGGCTTTGGAATGAGTCTCCAGACTTTAGTTCTTTCAAATTGAAGAAATTCCTCTTGCATTGCTGAAATCCAGTCTGGATCCTCTAAGGCTTCATTAGCTTTCTTTGGTTCAATCACACTCAAGAAACCAGCAAACATTGCTTCATTTGCTGTAGCTGATCTGGTTTTTACTCCTTCTGAAGGATCACCTATTACTTGATGAATAGGATGATTTTTAGTCCATTTATTTGCACTAGGAAGTCCATCAATCTCTGAATAATTGTTGTTTGCATCATTCTCATCAATGATTGCTTGTAATTCTGAACTGTCCCCTTTTTCTGATGTATGAATAGAAGTCATATCCAAGTTTTGGTTCTGATTAATGAAGTCAGAATTCAGAGTGACTTGTTCAGAGTTCTGAGTACAAGAATCAGAATTCTGATTACAAGGTTCAGAATTTTCACCACTTGTATGTATTAGATTTGGACAATCCTCTGATGGACCTTTGTCAGAAATTACAGTTGATTGAACTATTTCTGGAGTCTTATTTTTCATCTCTTTGACCATCTTTGGGTTTTCATATTCTGCATAAGAATCAGAAATTAGTTCACTAAAAGCATCCTTAAATAGTAAATTGAGTTCTGAACAAATAGGATTAGAATTTGTATCAGAAGTCATTTTTGTCTTGTTCAGCATGAGTTCTGAACTGTCTTGTTCAGAAGTCCGCATTCTGGCTTCATCAAAAGTTACATTTATACTCTCCATCATCCTCTTGGTTCTTCTATTGTAGATTCTGAATGCTTTGGAAGTTAAAGAATAACCCACAAAGTATCCTTCATCTGCCTTTTTATCGAATTTGGCAAGATTTTCTCTGTCTCTGAGAACATAGCACCTGCAACCAAAAACATGAAAGAATTTGATTAATGGTTTTCTTTTATTTATCAGTTCATAAGCAGTCTTATTTAATCTCTTATTGATTAAAGTTCTATTTTGTGTAAAACAAGCAGTTGCAATTGCTTCAGCCCATAGGAAAGTAGGAAGATTTGCATAAGCCAGCATTGTTCTCGCAGCTTCAACTAGAGTTCTATTCTTCCTTTCAACAACACCATTTTGTTGAGGAGTTCTGACAGCAGAAAAATTGTGAGAAATCCCAGAACTTTCTAAAAAATTCTGAAGAGTCTCATTTCTGAACTCTGTTCCATTATCACTTCTGATTTTCTGAACTTGAAGTTGTAAGAGAACTTGAATCCTTTTGATAAAATTTATCAATGTAGTAGCAGCTTCTGACTTAGCTCTTAGGAACTCAACCCATGTGTATCTGGATAATTCATCAACAATCACAAGCATATATTTCTTTCCTCTCATCGATTGAACTGAAATTGGACCACAAAGATCAGTATGAATCATTTCTAATGGTGCTTTGCAAGATGAGTCCATTTTTAATTTGTGAGAACTCTTTTTCATCTTGCCCATTTCACAAGCTGAGCATAATGATTCTTTTTCAAATTTAAGCTTTGGTAAGCCTTTAACCAAATGTTTTGCAACAAGATTATTAAGATCTTTGAAATTCAGATGAGAACATCTTCTGTGCCAAAGCCAGCATTCATTTGCAGTCGATTTTGATAAAAGACAAACTGTATTTAATGTTTTCAATTTTGAAAAATTAACTACAAATAAGTCCATATGTCTTTTGGCCCAGAAGACTTTAACATCATTTTCAGTTAAAATCATGCAACCTGTTATTTGAAACTTAATTTGACAAAGACTGTCTAAAAACTGACTTATGCTGAAAAGATTATGCTGTAATCCTTCAACATAGAAAACCTTTTGGATAGTCAGATCCCCTTTAGTTAAATCCCCATAACCTTTGACTTGTCCTTTGCTGTTATTTCCAAAGTTTACTGCTCCTCCAGCCTTTTCTGTGAAGTTTGATAGAAAAGACTTCTGACCTGTCATGTGTCTTGAAGCTCCTGAATCTAAAAACCACACATGACAGCCCTGCAAAAGGATCAGTTAGGTTTAGGTACCCATTTTGGAATGGGTCCATCTTTGTTAGCTTTGTCATTGGTTTTAACATTAGTACCTTTTACTCTCCACTCAAAATCTTTCTTCAAACACCACTTTCCTTGAACTTTTATGAAGTCAGAACATTTTCTGCTTACAAGCTTGTTCAAATTCTTTTTGAGAGTTGTAACTTTTGGTTTTGCTATATTTTCAACTTTCTTTTCTTTTATCTTTTCTTTCTTCTGAGTCTAAGGAACAAAAATTTTCTTCTTTTCTGTATTTTGAGAAACAGAAACTTTCTGAATATCTTTTCTTATGTATGAAACAGAGGTTATTTTGACTTGACATTTATGAGAATATTGGAATGAATCATTTTTACATCTAACACAAACAAGATTTTTCTTTGCAAGTGACAATAAATCTGAAACATAGATCATTTCATTTTTATTTATACTGTTCAGAGTACAATTGCCCTTATTACAAGAATTTCTAGCTTTGAGTTCAGAAGTAGATTTCATTCTAAGCTTCTCAAGTTCCCTTTTCAGATCATTCAACTTTGCAAGATCATCTTTCCTTTTGCTTTCTTCTTTTTCTGAAAAATTCAAGTTCTTTTTGTTAGAATTATTAGATGATTCACCTTTTTCATATGTACTTGATTCATTAAAGAATTTATCATTTTCTCTTGAAGCATTAATTTTAAAAAGATCATACTCAGTCTTCAGTTTTTCAAGCTCTGTTATTTTCTGAATAAAAATATTCTTCAAGTTTAATATCCACCTCACAGAAATCATTTTCAAGTTCATCATAAGCTTTCCTTAAGTCCTCAAGTTCTTGACTCACAAGATTAAATCTCTTTTCAAGTTGCAAAAATTCATCTGATTTTGTTTCAGAAAATCCAGTTGAATCAGACTTCTGACTATCTGAGTCAGAGTTCTGATTTACAGACTCAGATGTCTGATCTTTAGACTCAGAATTCTGACTACAAAGTTCAGAATCCTGACTAGAAGTTTCAGACTTCTGATTGACTGTTTCAGAATTTTTACTTGTGTCAAATATGCTCTCAATGTCATGATATGAAAAACTTGGTTGTTTATTTTTGTAGCTGACATTTAAGGAATCATACTTGAATTTAGTATCATTGTATCTTGGCTTTTCATCTGTTGGTTTAGAAACTTCTTTCTTAACCTTTTCTTCTGAACCAACTGACTTTTCTGTTTTAGACTCAGAAATTTTCTCATCTGACTTTTTAGAGTTTGGTCTTTGCAAATTGTCAGAACTTGTTATAGAACTAGCAGGTCTTATGAAAACTTCAACAATTTCTGGGATATTTGGCTTAGAAACTTGAAGTTTTTCATACAAGTTAATTGGAGCTCTTTTTAAAGTGACATTTTCTTCCAATCCCAATCCCTTCTTTGGGTTGTAAAATCTTGTATCTTTAACATTGTTTAGTAAAAGATTTAGTGTTTGCTGAGTCTGACCCCTTTTCAAATTCAGATCTTCTAATTCTTTAATTTTAGTGTATAAATTCTTTCTTTCTTCAAATAACATATCAAATTTTATTTGTAAATCACCTTTTTCATCCTTTATTTTTGAAAATTCAGCTTTTAGTTCAGAAAGCCTTTTCATCAATTCAGAATTTTCATCTTTAACTTTCTGTTTCTCAGCCTCAGATTCTTCATATTGTTCTTTTATTACTTCTTTTTCAATTCTGAATTTGTTAACCAAATTTCTTTCTCCTTTTATCTGTTTTCTTAGATTAGCAAATTCAGTTTTCATTTCACCAATCGGTGTCATTAACTCTAACTCAAGTGAAGAATGTACCTCAGCAGATGACTCAGAATCAGCATCTTCAAAATCAGAATCATCCTCATTCCTCATTTTTGCCATATAGCTCTGCATCTGTGGAAAGTTGATGTGATCATCTTCATCAGAAGTATAGTACAACCAATTCTCCTGTTCAGCCAACAAAGCAATTTTATCATCTCTCTTCTTTGCAAGCTGAGCCTTCTTGGTGTAGTACTCATAGTCTTTCACAATTTTAACTCTGCAATCCTTAGCATAGTGGCCAGATTTTCCACATTTGAAACACAGATTCTTTTCTTTTCTTTCATCCTTCTCTTCATTGTTTTCTTCACTTCTCTCTATCCTCTTCTCAAACTTATTTTCTTCTCTGTCTTCTTTCTTCTTATAGTCTGAACTCCCAACTCTCTTATAATTTCCTTGAAATCTACCCTTCCCATACCTTTTATTGAAAGTATTTGTCAACAAAGCTAGTTTCTCAGCCATTATCTTGATATCTTCATCATCTTCTGATCCTTCTTCCTTGTCAGATTCTTCCAGATTAGGTATCTCTGATAGATATGCAGTCTTTTTGGGTGCTTTGATTGCTTGGACTTTGATAAGAACGCTAACTGATCAGCAACATTTTTCTTCTCTTCCACAACTAACTTGACATAGTCTTCATGTTGATTAAGAACACAGAATAGATCATTTAAGTCTTCTTCACACATATCCTTGTTCATTTGCAGACTTATGGCAAATGATGACCATTCTGAATTTAGACTGTTCAGAAATTTGTAATTTATTTCTGATTTTGTTTTCTTCAGTCCATTTCTTCTCAAGTCATTTAGAATAGTGCAAAATTTACTGTATGTCTGTGTCAAACTTTCTGACTCTTTTGCTTTGAACCTTTCATAAGCATTTATGCTTTGATTTAACTTTGCCTGAATAGATCTCACAGTTCCTAACATTTGCCTTTCCAATTCGTCCCACATTTCTTTAGCTGATGATCCACTGTCAATCCTGTTAAGAACCTCATTTGGGACAGCCAAAGTCATCAAAGTAATTGCTCTTTTGTCAATAGCATGCCTATTTTTCTGTTCAGCTGTGTATTGGGAATAACTCTTTTTCACCCTGGTCGCTGGAATTTCTGGAGTTGTCTCTGTAGCAGGGGTTGCAGCAACATCGATGTATACTTCAATTGGGCCTTCTCGAATAGAAATCATAAGGTTTTCATCAATGTTGTCTAGGAATTGGATCATTCGGATTTTCCATTGCTGATACTCTTCTGGTATAAGAACAGGCGGTTTGGTTTCAGATCCCATGGCTAGATATTCTTTAGAAGACATGATTGTAAGAAAATTCAACAGAAAGACAAATTCGAGTTTCTTGATCGAAATGTAACAGGTAATTCAATAATTGACAAGAATTCAAGAACTAGCCCTAGCAGCGGAATTGAATTTTGAATGAATCAAGAAATCTTCAAGAAATTTATCAATTGATCTTCGCGATAACAATCTTGAACGAATTTGTTTGTTGATTGGCTTTGATACCAATTGAAAGAACAGGATCTAATCTCACAATCAATATAGAAAGCAGTAATTGAGAAGTTGTATGATCAAGCCCAATTGTATTCAATGATGAACAGAAATACAGATCTATGAGAGAGAGAATCTCAAAGATTACAGAGAATGAATACAAAGTTATACGGGAAAAAATCAATCAGTTAGCAACATAGAGCTAACTACTATTTATACTGCAACAAACATCTTAAAGCTACAGTACAAATAAGAAAGACTAATAAGAACATAACACGTGTCCTAATTAGTTTATAAAATACTAAGTAAAGTATCTTGTCATAAGTTCTGAACAGGTAGTTCAGAACTTCTGAACATTCTTCTGATAAAGCTTCTCAGATCTTCTGACTCTTTCATATCGCTGACTCCTCTACTCAGATTATCTGAGTCTTCTACTCAGACCATCTGACTCTTCTTATCAGACATCTGACTTCTCTTTCCACTGATCAATACTTCGGTCTTCACAGTCAGACCTCTGACTTCTCTACTCAGCACATCTGAGTCCTCTTATCAGATCTTCAACACTTGGTTTATTGACAAAACTTCAGATCTAACAATATACTTATCTATTTCCGATCCAAGGAAGAGCACGTGCAACACCTTCGTTTGATTCTAGAACTACTGAAGGAAGAAAAGTTGTATGCTAAATTTTCAAAATGTGAATTCTGGTTACGGGAAGTACAGTTTCTGGGGCATGTAGTTTCCAAAAAGGGTATACAAGTTGATCCGATGAAAGTGGAAGCAGTTGAAAAGTGGGAACCGCCGAAGACAGCAACGGAAGTACGAAGTTTTCTGGGTTCAGCCGGCTACTATCGAAAGTTTATAAAAGATTTTTCTCGTATTGCCACCCCTCTGACTAAGCTGACTCGAAAGAATCTGAAGTTTGAATGGAAGGCAGAACAAGATGAAGCATTTCGGATATTGAAATAAAAACTGTGCAGCGCACCGATATTAGCATTACCCGAAGGTTCCGAAGACTTTGTGGTCTATAGTGATGCGTCTAAGTTGGGATTGGGTTGTGTGCTAATGCAGCGGGGAAAGGTTATTGCTTATGCTTCCCGTCAATTAAAAGACCATGAGAGACAGTATCCTACGCACGACATGGAACTTGCAGCGGTTGTCTTTGCATTGAAGATTTGGAGACATTATCTGTATGGTTCCAAATGTCAAATTTATACCGATCATAAGAGTCTCCAACATCTTTTTGATCAGAAGGAATTAAATATGAGGCAAAGGAGATGGCTAGAACTGGTAAATGATTACGACTGTGAAATTCTTTATCATCCGGGAAAGGCGAATGTGGTAGCTGATGCACTGAGTCGTCAAGAAAGAAGTGGAACAATAAAATCTATTTCACTAAGAGCTGAACTCTTACCCAACATCTTTGACGAACTGTTGAAGTGTCAGATAGAAGCCTGTCAGGAAGAACATTTGAAGTCAGAACGGTTAGTGGGAATATCAGCATTGCTTGTGAAAGATGACCATGGGCTGTTATGTCTGGAGAACAGAATTTGGGTGCCTCGTTTGGGTGGATTACGTGATCGCGTGTTACAAGAAGCTCATCAATCTCGTTTCTCTATCCATCCAGGTACAAATAAGATGTATAGAGATCTGAAACAATTCTATTGGTGGCCGGGAATAAAAAGAAGCATTGCAAAGCATGTGGAAGAATGTACTACTTGCAAAAAAAGTGAAGATTGAACATCAAAAGCCGTTTGGTCAGTTACAACGATTAGAAATACCAATGTGGAAATGGGAATAGATTACTACCGATTTCATCACAAAGCTACCAAGAACCCCGAAAGGATTTGATTCTATTTGGGTGATAGTCGACAGGTTGACGAAGTCTGCACACTTCCTACCGATAAAGGAAACTGATTCAATGGAACGATTAGCCAAGTTGTATATAGATGAAATAGTAACTCAACATGGAGTTCCAATCTCGATTATTTCTGATCGGGATAGTCGTTTTACTTCAAGGTTTTGGAGAAGTTTTGAAAAGGAGATGGGGACGCAGATAAAGTTAAGTACAGCATATCATCCTCAAACTGACGGTCAGAGTGAAAGAACGATCCAGACTTTAGAAGACATGGTCCGGGCTTGCATCGTTGATTTTGGGGGATCATGGGATAAACATTTGCCTTTGATAGAATTTGCCTACAACAACAGTTATCATTCCAGCATTCAAGCGACACCGTTTGAAGTATTATATGGTAGAAAATGTCGAACGCCTCTATGTTGGAATGAAGTGGGAGAGAAACAGTTAGCAGGGCCAGATATAGTACAGTTAACAACAGATAAGATAACTCAGATTCGGGAAAGATTGAAAGTGGCTCAAGATAGATAGAAAAGCTATGCCGACCGACGCCGGAAACCGTTAGAGTTCCAAGTTGGAGATTTTGTAATGTTAAAAGTCTCACCTTGGAAAGGAGTCATTCGATTTGGGAAGCAGGGTAAACTTAGCCCAATGTATATTGGACCGTTTGCAATTACTGAAAGAATTGGGGAAGTAGCTTACCGATTAGATTTACCGCCAGAATTAAGCAGGATTCACAACGCCTTTCATGTGTCAAATTTTCGGAAGTGTTTGATTTCGCCAGATCAGGCAGTCTCTCTACCAGATATACAGCTTGATGAAAAGTTGAATTATGTGGAGGAACCGGAAGCTATTGTTGACCGAAAAGTCAAAGTTTTGCGGAATAAAGAAATCAGACAAGTGAAAGTACAGTGGAAACATCATAGAGGTCAAGATGCGACGTGGGAATCAGAGTCGGAAATGAGAACCAAATACCCTCATCTGTTCACTTAACTGAATTCCGGGACGGAATTCTTTTAAGGGGGAGATGTTGTAATAACCAGGTATGTTATTGGTTTATCTAAAAATATTACTTTAATTTAATAATATAGAGTTAGAAGTTAAGGGGTAAGTTTTAATTCTTATATAAAAGTATAAGGGTAAGTTTTGCCAATTAGGATAAGTTTAGGGTTTAATTGGTAAGTGTGAAAATATCTTTCACAACCAAAATAAACCCTTCCCATTTCTTATTTCAAAATCCACTATCTCCCAAAATTCAAAATACTCACCCTCTCTCCTTCTTCTTCATTTCTCACGAACCATAACCGAAAAACCCTTCCCAAACCCTAACAATGGCTAGAAGCAAAAGGCTAAACACCAACCTTGAGGCACCCACTCGTCCGGCGGTCCGCCGCCGAACCACCTAAGACCACCCGCCGGAAACCGTCATCGGTGACCTAAATGAACCACCACCGATCTCCGGCGAACCTACGATCGTGTCCGATATTCTAGACACAGGTTCGTCCAAGCAAGGGAGTCCAAGGGGTGTTTCTTCATCGAAAGTTGCGGACTCCAGTTCTAGCCACCTCGATGAAGAGGCATTGCAGACCGAAGAAGAAGAAAGGAGATTGGAAGAAGAGTTTACCCAAAGGATGTCTGCTATCCGAAAGAGAAAGGAAGAACTCGAGAAGAAGCGAAAGGAGGAAGAGGAGAGACTGAAATGAGAAGAAGAGGAGAGGTTACGAAAAGAAGAGGAGGAGCGGAAACGACAGGAAGAAGCCGAGAGATTGGCAAGAGAGGAAGAGGAACGAAAAAGAATTGAAGAAGAAAGAATTCGGGCAGAGGAAGAAAAGAAAAAGGCTGAGGAGGCAAGGCTTCTTGAGGAAGAGAAGAAAAAAGCTGAAGATGAACGATTGGCAAGGGAAGAGCAAGAAAAAATTCGACAAGAGGATGAGATTCAAAGAAAGGGCAAAGGGCCGAGTCAGACTAAAGAAATCCCCCAAGTCGCAAACACTGATGACTTGGAGGCAATACATGCAACTGCCCACAGTGATGAAAGTCCGATAAGAAAAGCCCTGAGAAATAAAGGAATGGTCACCAGGTCTGGGGTGACCATGTCGAAGAAAACACCCACCAAGAAGCTGAGAAAAGCATCGTCTGGGAAAGGTAAGGGTCTCCAACCCTCTTTGAGTTCATCTATTGAAACTGATGCTGGAGATGGGCAAATGCCATCTGGAAACCCACACCATTCCACTGTGGGGACTGAACATGCCCCCAGTGGGGTGCCCAGGCAGTTTACCACTCCAGCAGCAGCAGCCCACTATGCTTTTATTTCTAATCAAAAGTTGAACTTAGAGAGGGGTTTCGACCCCGACTTTATAGAGGCCAACCTATTTGTCAAAGATAGAATTTTAGTGCAAGATTGGTCGACATTGGCATCTGCCAATCGTCGAGCAAATGCCTCGTTGGTGCGGGAGTTTTACACCGAGGCTTCCCAAAAGAAGGACCCCATTGTAAAAGTCCGGGGTCGAACCGTGAACTATACAACAGATGAAATTAATCGGTTTCTAGGAAGGATCCCTGAAGCTAGTGACTTTTCACATTTTCTGAAGAAAATGACCCCGGCAGATGAGGATCTTATTTTAAAAGAGATAGCAATTGAAGGAAAGCCATGGGATAGAGATGGCCAGAGCAAGTGTCTGCACGCTAGCTCCCTCACTACAGAGGCCGCTGTATGGTTCCAATTTCTCCGTGCCTCTGTATCCCCAACATCACATGATACAACTCTTTCAATGCACAAGTGTGCCTTGTTATATTGCTTCCTCACTAGGAAAAAGATCAATATGGGGATTGTCATGCACGCTGCCATTCATCAAGCCCGCACTCGTAAAAAGGTAATCTTGCCACTCCCTTGTTTAATCACTTCATTACTAATCGATGCTGGAGTACCCTCAGCTGCAGATGATCAGTGGCTCGTTTCCACGAGCAACATAAGTGTCCTAACCATCAAGAAAATGGGGAGGAAAATTGTCGGCCCTTCTGAAGAACATGCTCAGGAACAGCCCACTGTGATCATCGCTGATGATCACATAGTGGGCAACACTGATGATCCCACTGTGAGAAGAACTGGTACCCCACTGCGCCAGCCAACTGCAGGAATCGCAAGCACAAGCAACCCCCTGACAGCAATTATGCAAGCATTGACATCTCTCACTGTAACGACCCAAATCCCATAACATACATCACAATACATAACATTCATACATATCATTGATTTACAACAAAAGTTACATAACAAACCAAGTACGGTCTCATTAGTCTTGACATTACAAAATATATAAAAGCTTCCTAATCAATATCCATCAAAAGCTTCCTACACTTCATCCTCTCCTGCCGATCCTTAACCTGGAAAACATATTTTTGAAAACAAAATGAGGGTTAGACCAAACGGGTCTAGTGAGTTAATCCCGGTCCTTTCCAAAATCATTATAAAACCTTTTATGTAAATCCTTTGTATCAAAATAGTTTAGATAAACCTTTGATAATCCTTTCGTAAAATATAAACATACCACACGTATTTAAATACCAATCCAGACTCGTGCATCGTGTACATCTCATTCACCTTATTCCTCCACAAATGGCCATATTAGTTGGTAGCAAGCCAACTAATAAATCAACAACCGGTCCGCTCACCGGAACCCGGCTACCTGTCGGTCCGCACACTGGAACCCGACTACTCACCGGTCCGCACACCGGAACCCGGCTACACACCGGTCCGTACACCGGAACCCGACAACAAGTGCACTCGTGTAGTGCAAAGCTTATATAAATACAATATATATATCTCATTACATCATATTGTCATTTATATACACATAATCATATTCCTACCACATAATCATCTCATATATATAATTATACACATATGTATTCCAGTTCAAAACGTTTTACATCAAAACTCACCTTGAATGCTTAAAATACGCTTCCAAGCCTTTCTCCGAGCTATCTGATCCTTTATCCAAATACCTCAGAATCTGAAACCATTTACATACAAATATCTCCTTACCAACTTATGTATAAGACTTACTAGCAGGTTATGGACTCTAGATACATCTACATAACTTTTATCCTCAAAATTTACCCAAACAGCCAAGTTATCCGGAAACCTCAAAGTATCCGGACAACTTTCCGGACAACACAAAGAATCCGGACAAGACTAATCCGGACAGAACAACTTCCCGGACAACATAAGGAATCCGGACACCAAAGTAATCCGGACGCCATCCGGTATCCTATTCCATCCGGAAAAGTATAACAAGAAGGACTTACCCGGATAAAACCCTGTCCAGACACCTTCAGAACGTCATCCGGACACCTTCAACAAAACTACCCGGATACATTCATCTTATCCGGGCACCTCTGTCGGTTTACCCCATTTTTACCCAGATTCGACAGATTTTAACCTCAGACACGAACTTAATGATTCTACTCCGATAGCAATCATCCATAAACACTTACAAACATAAAATACAAAGAAAACATACCTTAATCTCTTCCAAGTACACCAAATGATGTCCTATTGCTTTCTTTTCTTCCTTTTCTTCTTTTCTCTCAATACACACACTAACACACACTTGAAATCTGATCTTTAGCTGATATGAAAATATCAGAAAACTAAAAGGGTATTATCTACATATATTTACCATTTCCACCCCCAAACTCCTCACTAATAACTAATACACCTTTAATTTATCCTTTGGTCAAACTTTTACCCTTTAAACTTATAAACCCTCCTAAACTTACCCTAACATCAATTATAAAGAAAATAAACTTAACGGAACTAGAATTTAATTAACGGATTTACCTGGGGTATTACACTCACCTATCGTTTCGAACTAATGGAGGCCCAACAGAAGCATGCCAACTGAGCCAATGAGTTGTTCTGGATGTATACTCGGCACCGTGATGCAGTTCTCAATCAGATGTACCATGGTGCTGATGTATACTCGGGACCGTGATGCAGTTCTCAATCAGATGTACTAGGCTGCACAGCTCCCCGAGTTTCCATAAGGTATTTGCCCCTCATATGACAGTGAGGATGATTTCGAGGAGGAGGATTCTGGCGACAGTTCACCGCAAGCAACCCCGACCCACTAATGGTTTGTTAAAACTTTGATTCCACTCTTTTGCTGCTCCAAAAACAACTTTATTTTTCTGTATGATGTTCGTATTCTACCTATGGCTAGGCATTTGACACTATTTGCTGCTTTTAAACTTTTGGTTAATGATGCATGGAAATCCTACTGCTGAGTAGGTGATTTTTGGGTTACTAACGTATTTTCTTAGTTGAATGCTTGTCTGATCTCGTTTCCATTTCAAGGTACAACTTTCAGCTTACGACTTAAAAGGTCACTTTTGTAAGTACAAATCTCAACTTGTCACCATGAAATGATATAGGCCGTTTTTCGCATCCAAACACGACCCTTTTTGCATCCCCAAAACACCTCGTTCATCCTTATTTCCATGTCATAGTGGGGACACTGTGCAATTTTAAGTTTGAGGTGGGAACTTCCAGAGTGACTTCTAGTCTTCCCACATTGGGGACACTGTCAGGTCATAAGTTTGAGGTGGGTAAACCATACCCACCTCCCAAAAAAAATGAGAAAAACACAAAAATACAAAAACAGAAGAAAAACGGAGTATCACTAACAAAATTGATGGTGTGCCTTTTCTGGACCATCAAAGTGCTCACTCCCAGAAAAAGATGGTGTGCCTATTCTGGACCATCAGAATACCCACTTTCAAGAAAAAATAGCCATACCCAGATAAAGCCTGAAAGTGTACGTACTTACCCATGCAAAATACAAACCACTCACTTTTGGAAATAAAAATCTCAAAGCGAGATCGTCGGTCCATGTTTGGAATTTCGTGCCAAAACCCTTGGAAAAATTTTCAAAGCCACAAACCTTTCGAACCCAAGAAAAGTCCTATTGATCAATTGTGAACAAGGGAAAGATTTCGTCAAGTACAAAAGTGAAGCCTTGATTTTGGAACCGAAAGAAGTACCTGTGGAGGGAGATCAACATCCAGTCAGAGTGAGAAGTCAGTAAGTCCCTGGAAGCTCTTGTGCATTATTTTATATATATATATATTATTTTATTTTCTTTCTTTTTATTACTTGGGGACAAGTAATGGTTTAACTTTTAGGTTGTGATAACTCTATTTTTAGAGTTATTATTTCCTTGAATTTTCTATTTTATTTTGTCAATTTTAGCCATTCCGCTTCTAAAAATCCCCATTCTTGGAACAATTCTCGAAAATGAGCAAAAAGAGTGAACCATTTGGGTGTTTTTCACGGTTTATCCTGCAGTGACCACTGTTGTGCCCACTCCGGTTTCCTACTATTCGAGCAGAGCAAGAAGACAAAAGAAACTAGTAGTTGGGATGCAAGTATTCTGGAGTTTAGAAGGTTCAAAGTTTCCTTAAAGATGACAACAAGTACACCTTCTTGTACTTAGAGATTGACTTGGTGAAGGGTCTATTGGGTAAAAGGATTGTCCAAAGTGCTGATTTCTATCATAATACTGCAGTCTTTACCCATTAGAAAAACCCACCTCTTTGTGTAATACCCAACTCTTTCTCCTAGTATATTAAGGAGCACTTGGGTGCCATTTATGATATGCTTGTCTTAGTTTTAAATTTTCTCAACTACTACATTAGTGTTAGTCTTTCACGTACTGCAGTAGCTAGCTTTAAAATTCTGTATCTTAAATTCTTAGTTTAATTGTAGTTCGAAGTACACAGTGACAGGGACAACTTCTCGTTCCCCATTGTGAGTTCAATTCAAGTCACTTTCAGTTTAGTTATGTGCAACTTCTACTCTGTTGCTTTCTTTACTTTAATTATGGGCTAAACATCATTTGGGATGTAGGAAGGAGAAGTACCTGGATTTTATTTAAAATGCTTGAGTAATCTTTATACTTAGATTATTTGTTGTTTTGGTCATTCATTCTCGATTTTTACCCAAGGATGCGAACAAGCCGATCACTTGCTAGGATCTAAAGTCTAGTTCTTAACTTAGAAATAAGTAGAACGTAGTGACACGAGCTTGAATGATGCTAGGGAATTCAAAAGAATTTTTATGACACTTACGAATGTGAGATCGGCACAGTGAGCTAATCTCATCCCACTGGAGTAGTAGGCAAGCTAGTTGGTGTATCTGAAAACACTTAGAGTATTTGTCTCTACACATTCCATCGAGGCCTGAAAAGGTCCATTTTAGAGATTACCATTGACAAAACAATAAATACTAAGAGTATGGGATTTTTATCTAAACGGTGCGAGTATTTTGTAACCGGGCTTTTCTAGCGAAAATGCCTACCTCGAATACAAGGATCACTTTTAAGACCAAGTATTTAGTATAAAATCAGGGAAAATCTAACCTACATTCCTTCTTTTAAATCCTTGTTAAAATCATTAAAAGTAGCTTTTCACCAAACAAACCAAACTTTTGCTTCCTCCCTAATTGAAACTTGCAAAAGGAGCTCATGAGAACCATATTGTCTTGATTGTCCAGTCTCTGTGGATTCGATTTTGGTATTTTACCAACTATTACTTGCTGTGACGATCATAGTGGACAGTGTACACTTGCACTTCCCACTGTGGACAGTTTGCAACCCACTGCGATTAAAACACATATTTCGCATGTACCAGTGGTATTAGAAGCAAAACAGAGGGTACTGTAATATGAGAACTTTCATTAACTGATACATAGTGCGTATATATATACATATATACAAAACCAAGCATTGCAACCCTTCATCCTAAAGGTCAACAGATGCCAACGGTTCCAACATAACCATTATTAACTGATATGGAATAACTACCAAATAATTGTCTAGCTTATAACTTTAACACTTATGTCGCGTGCCACCGTATCTTATGTAGTGGGTTTGCTCGTGCCTTATGCAGATTAACAACTTGATAAAGAAAGAGTTTTACATATTATTCGCCAGTGCCACCGTATTCAAACACGCTAGGTCCGCTCATTTGCCCTTTCTATTTCTCTTTTGCTTTCCCCTCACCCTCCATCTCTTTTCCTCCTTACTTTCCCTCTTCACAACCGTCTTCCACGACCACCATTGAAGACCACACAATGTATATCTTTTCCAATCTCTTCAACCTTACATCGGAAACCACCACCTCTAGTTCTCTCTTTTTAAAAGCTTCTGTTATGTTCTTTTTAGAAAACCTTCCGATCTGCTTACTAAAAAAATGACTCCAGATCCGTTTTTTAAAAAATATTCCACATCTGTTTGAAAAAAAGAATTCAATTCTGTTTATATATATATATATTTATATATATAACATCTGATTTTTTTATTGTTGACCTGTTTTTTATAAAAAAAACTTATTATAGATCTGTTTTTTTTTCTAAAAAAATATCCAAACTTGTTTTTTTTAATCCAAACCTGATTTCATAAAAAAATCCAGATTTATTTTTTATTAAAAACTTCAGTTTAGTTTTTATAAAAAGTTTTAAAAAAAGCTAGATATGTTTTTCTTAAATCCCAGATTTCTTTTTATTTTCAGATTTGTTTTTATAAATTTTTCTTCAACTTGAATTATGTGCAACTTCTGTTATTGAAAAAATAGATTTTATGTTTAGGTTATATTGGTAAAATATTAGTCTGTTCCACCTTGTTCCATGGGGTAGGGGTGGGGTGGAACATGAATTGGAGATTAGCAGATTAAAAGATTCAAATGATAAATTGACACGGGCATATGAAACTTCAAGAGTTTGACAAGCCAAGAAGAAGCAGAAGAAGCGGTCACCGGCTGTGAGAAACACACCTAGTTGCCAGCTATGAGAAACAAAGTTCATCGTCGGTGGTGCCGTGGTGGCCAGAGGCAGAGTCGAGGATTCCCTGTGAAAAGATGAAAGGCGGGAGATAGAGCGAGTTTTTACCGTGCAGGTGTTTTAGTCGAGGGTCGATAAGAATGGTAAAAAGGTCGATATACTCTGGCTCAGTTTAGGGAGGGCCCAATTAAATAATTTATGTACATATTTTAATGTGTTGAAGACATAGGCTTAATATTTATGCAAAAAAATTCAGTACCTAGGGGGGTCATGTGGCTCCGCCGTTGTGACTAGCCACTCAATATTGTTTGCTTTTGTGTTCTTGCAATGGATGAATATGCATTCAAACTTCACTAACTTCACCAATTAGCTAGTTGTAGTAAGAGATAGTTGTGGTAGTAAGCGATCGTCGTTGTTATAGCAAACAAGTTACGCAAATGTCCCACCAAAAAAATTATCCTTTCATAACGTTTAGGCATTTGGACGGTGGTAGTTCTTTTAATAAATAGATAAACCTATGATATGCATGTGAAAGCATATAGAATTGAGCTTCTTGTTAAAATTCTTTCTTGAACAAGAACCCAAAAAGCAAACAGTGGTTGGTTGGAGAGAAAAGTTGTTTTCTAAACATCAATGTTATTTTTTAAGTTAATTAGAAGACACCGTAGAAGATTACTGTTAGTACCAAAAATGTACTAAATATATGAAAGTTTTGTAAAGCTTGTGTAAAGCTTGTTATGTCTTGTGTCCCTATAAATAGAGGTGGCAAGGTCATTTGTAAGAGAGAGGCACAATGTAAGAGCTTAATTGTGAGAGAGTGAGAGAGTTATCCTTTGTACTTACATGATCAAAATCTAATATGAGGATGACTTCCGCATCTCGATCTCTCTCTAAATCTTGAATTGTTGATGATATTCTGGGATAACAAGTGGTATCAGAGCAGAATTGAAGACATTTCTTCGATACGATCATCGAATCTCGACAATTCAAGTGAAAAAGTGCCGAATTTTGAAGAATTTGAAGATTTTGGTGTTCGATCTTCAAGTAAGTATGTTCTAATCACCTGATCTTGTACAAATCTGTTCGTTGTTCGATTCCAGATCAATTCCTATATTCAGAATCGATCAACGTGAACAATTGGTGATTTAGAAAGTTTTTGAGTTTTTCGGAAAATCTTAGATCTAGAAGATTTTGATGTGCATGGATTGATTTTAGCCATTCAGATCGTTTTCTGCATTGATTACGAAGAGAATGCAACAATCAGATCCAAATTTGATGAAGAATTCAGTGAGTTATGATTTTCTGGATGAACAGTGCCAACCTCGCCGGAAAAACGATTTTGGCCGGAATTTGCTATTTTCACCGAAGTTTTGATGATTAGATGCTCATAGATCTGTTCGGAATGAAGTAACGATCTGTTTGCAGTAATTTGGGGTGAAATTCAGCAAGAAATCGAGGTTTTTGGGCTGATTAAAGTGTTTGTCGGAAATGTTCGTAACTGTCGCACGATGATACTCATAACTGTCGGACAACAAAGGTCTTCATAAACTCATAACTGTCGTACACTTAATTGTTCATCATATTCATAACTGTCGTATGACGCTAAAACTCATAACTGTCGTATGACACTAAAACTCATAATTGTCGTACAACATGGACCGACTTCAAATTTTAGTCGCACAAGAGGCATACGACAGTTACTGTTCATGCACGACTGTCGCACGACTCTTATACGACAGTTACTGTTCATCGAGTCTAGTCGTACAAGAAGCATACGACTACGACTAATCTTTCGCGCTTGTCGTACAAGAGGCATACGACAGTTACTGTTCATCAACGCTAGTCGTACAAGACCCATGCGACAGTTACTGTTCACTCAAGTTAGTCGTAGAAGACCCATACGACGGTTACTATTCATTGATCCAAGTCGTACAAGACTCCTACGACAGTTACTGTTCATTGATCAAAATCGTACAAGACATGTCCGATAGTTACTGTTCACTGGAAGTTTTCGCACAAACGATGCAACATGTACAAGACATGTCCGATAGCGGAACCCCCGTGCTAAGTCTCGGGAGGGGGACATTTTTCTTGGAATTGATTATAAAGCATGGATGCAACATGACGCTTCCTTCTTCGAGCAAATCCGAACCAAGCTCTTAAGCCGAATTCCTACTCAACCCGCGGTTCATTGACGGATTCTTTGTTATACACTGTGATTACACTCGGTTTGTCACTCAAAACTCGCTCGTTATCTTTCTTGTGAGCTTATCGGAACGAGATTGAGTTTCTCCTTTTTAAAGATGTGCTCGTGCATCCAGTCGAGGTTATGGCGTACATCGAATCCGGTTTTTCATGGTTGAAAATTAGAAGGGTAAGAGCTTCTTTCAAGGGGGAGCCTAGACTTTATTCGAAGAAAAGGCATCGCTAAAGTTTTTCCAAGAAAATCAAGGGGGAGAGGAGCTAAAGCTTGAAGATTGATATGATTTTGCTTTACAAAACTTTAGGGGGAGAATGTTAGTACCAAAAATGTACTAAATATATGAAAGTTTTGTAAAGCTTGTGTAAAGCTTGTGTAAAGCTTGTTATGTCTTGTGTCCCTATAAATAGAGGTGGCAAGGTCATTTGTAAGAGAGTGGCACAATGTGAGAGCTTAATTGTGAGAGAGTGAGAGAGTTATCCTTTGTACTTACATGATCAAAATCTAATATGAGGATGACTTCCGCATCTCGATCTCTCTCTAAATCTTGAATTGTTGATGATATTCTGGGATAACAATTACATAGTATGAAACAAACCTCTACGATACGTATAACACCCAGGTTCTGTTAAATTGTAGAAGTTGTTTTAAGTGAACTTCGGGTGGAACTGTACATAGCAAACTTGTACCCAATGCTTGACCAACTTGTACCTCAGACTAATTTTGTGACACAATACCATATAAGGCGCCACAAGCACGCAAAATTATACTAATTTAACTTAAAATGTCAAATAAACATGGACACAAAGTTGACACACTAAACTTGAAGGCCAAAATGGAAATTTTGAAAAAAAAAAGTACCATCAAAATTCATGGAAATCCTTTAACCCTAATACATATTATCATTTAATTTCTCTCTTCTCTTCAAGTATTTCAATTGATAATACCAAATCAAGTAAAGGAATTGTGATCCGTTATCACATACGCTTTCGGACGGGATACTGAACCTGCAAATAATGTTAGTCTGCATAAAATAGACGACTTCTTTATCCCAGACTTGGGAGAAGGCGACAACTTCTATCCACTTTGATAAATAATCGGTAAGGACTAGTAAAGTTACAAACACCTTTTGCCCAGGGGTCGGTGATAATTTGCCGACTATATCCATGCCCCATCACATGAAAGGCAATTGAACTAGCGCCGTATGCAACGGTTCTAAGGGTTGATGTATCATACCAGAATGTCACTGATATGCGTTGAAACTTTGAACATACCTTATGGCGTCTTGTCAAAATGTCGGCCAGTAATAACCTTGTCGTGATATTTTGTTTGTCAGGATTCGACAACCAGAATGATTGTCATACACTTCGTCTATCTCTTTAAGGATCCTTTCGAACTTGACTGGATGCTTTGAATCGAATCCTTCAGGCTTCCATCCTATCTTCGGGAAGTTGGTCATGCATTAGATAGTATTTTATTTCTTTCGACTAGTCGTCCGCTTTATCTAGGATGTGTACATGGTCCTTACTTATGACAGATGGGGACGATAGATGGATCATCGGGACGACATCAAATGGTGATTTGCCTTGTGCCGACCCAAGGTTGGCTAAAGCATCGGCCTGAGTGTTTTGATCTCTTAGGAATTGTCTAAAGAATAATGATCAAACATCTCTGCTTTAGCTTTCGCTACCTTGAGATCTTGGAGTTCTTTGCCGTGAATTTTCCATTCATTTGATTAACCACTAACAAAGAATCGATGTCACTCCGAAGTCTCATGCCATATTAAATCGTTCAAACTATGGTTACTTGTTTTATTTGTAACTATTTAGGTTTAGCATATGTGTTGATCCTGAAAATTAACAGTATCTTTTTTCTATCAAATTCTTATTGTTGGTTGAAAATAGTCCCTATGATCCAAGCTTAATGGTGTCGTTGACGAAAAACGAATTTTGAATCCATTCATCACATACGTCCATTTATTGCAAGAAACAAAAGCAAACAGAGGGGTAATGTCATCATAAACTTAAGAGCGTACATCATAAGCGATGCTTCTTCTAACAACCAACTTAAAAATATTAAATTGTTAGACCTGGTCACAATTATTTTTAAAAGTTATCTCTAACAACCAACTCTAAACCCTTGAGAAGGGATGCTTCCCCTGGAAATGGTTGTTAGTATTGCATGTTTGAATTTTATGAATTAGTCAACTATTATGTAAAGATGTATATAAACTCTATACCTATGGCTTGTGTATACAAATAAGCTTGCACGGATGGGAGCTAGATGTACAACATAACTTCAGCTCCTTAAGAAACTTTGTTTAGATATTATTCATAGCAAGGAAAATGGTATGCTCTTTCAATATAAGTCGAGTTGTCGTTATCTATATAAATGAATACTAGGTTTACGATTACATGTACTTAATTAATTTCTTTATCTCCAACACCACTTCACTTTTTATTAATTTTGTATTTTTTGATCCATATGCAAGCTATTCTAGTAGAGATAGGACCATGGGGAGATGAAGGTGGAGTTAATCCCTTGACATTAATACCAAATGGTAGGATTGTCGGCTTTCGCATCGCTAGTGGAGACATCATAGATTCCATCAGGTTCTTTTATGTGGATCACGACCGTGTCAACCACCATTCTCCTACATATGGTGGCGATGGTGGCACATTGAACCCACCTGTGAACTCTCATTACATCTATTATGTATACATGCACGAATGATATCTTCTTATACTATTACATAGCATTTATGACAGATTTGGTTGGAATACTCACGTGAACTTTGATGGAGATAAAGAAATCATCCGGGTTAGCGGAACAATCGAAAATTTCTACAATTATACCGTGATTATGTCCAGAAGACCTGTGGGACATACGATGGAAGTTATGGAACTAGTTTTTCTCTACCAGTGAGTAAAGTGCAAATATATCGTATTTTTTTGAAATTACGGGGATTACATCGACTCTATTGGTGTCATTTAGCAACCCTGAGAGCGATGTGCCAACGTTGTGTATGACCACATACATATATGTTGTTGGAAGTCGTACGCTTTTCTATGTAAAGGAGGTTGAGGGATACCTTTGTAAAACGGTTGTTATTTCTTTCAACTACAGAAGCAACTGATTTGTGTTTATGGTTTTAATGACATGTCGTGTGTACTGATATTTTAGAATAAAAACATTCAGTTGCATGTGAAACGTCCCAAAAATCACATCGAATTTAAACCTAAAAATTTATCAGAGTTAATCACAATTTCGTCCAAGATTACAATTAACTGATGCCTACTACGAATCACCACAGATTATATATCATTGCTCTTGGACTACAATTAACTCATGCCTATTTCTTGGAGTGGAAGTAGAGATTACAATTAACTCATGCCTATCTCTTATCTTCCGATAGAAATCAAGAATTACGATTAAGCCACGCCTATTCTAAGATTTCACGTCACAATACGAAATGGGAATTACAATTAACTCATGTCTATTCCTCATTTCACGTCACAATACGAAATGGGAATTACAATTAACTCATGCCTATTCCCCATTTCACGTCAACGAGAATTACAATTTACCTAGTCTATTCCACGTTTTCAAAAAATGCCATATGGATGCATTACACTTACTAGCATACGTGCCTAATAACTCAAACATATAACATCTCGTATCATTCTTTCAGTCGAGTTATATTTACATTTGTACTGTAAGATCCACATACGTTTCGTAATCATGAAATATTTAACAGTACAACTTTACATGAAAATATACTATAAAGTTTGTCAAGTAATCTAATCCGGAATCAAATCCGGAATACAGTCCAAAATTTTATCCATAAACTAAATCCGGAACATCCATCCGAATTTATAATAGAAACAAAGTAATTCGGTATAATCCGGAAAAAGCATCTGGACTCAAAGCCCGGAACCATCCGGAAAACATATCCATTATCCATTCCGGAAAACCATCCGGAATCCGGTACATTCCGGTATCCAGTACATTCCGGACAACCATCCGGTATCCGGAATCAATCCGGTATCCGGTAAATTCCGGACAACTATCCAGAATCCGGAATTGTCCGGATTAGTCATCTTCCAGATTCTGTACTACCGAGTTCAATTCATACAGATTCCATTCAATACTTCAAAAATTCGATTTGTATCTATCTCATACAGATGTCAATAAACTTATTTAGCCATTTCAATCCACATATAGGTTTCATTTGACAAAATAAGCAGATGAACTCACCTGAGCTTAGAAATCGAACAAAAGCTGCAAATCAATTCAACCCATTACTTCAAATTCGAATCTGCTTCTCAATGATTCACAAACGTAATTGAAAGCCAAACTTTACTCATACTATCAATCTTAATCAAATAGGATTGGAAAAAGATCACCAAGATTCATACCGGAACGAATTTAGAATTCAGGAATTCTCTCTCTCTGCTTTGTTAGAACCGACTTCAGGAAACCAAGTTGAGATATTTCTCAATCACTCAGCTGACACTAACTTATATACAAAATCATCTTTCAACAATTGACCAAATCCATCTTGAAGTTTTGCATTTAACAATTAGTCCAAAACTTTGACTAATTTCTCTTTCGAACTCTTTACAGCAAAACATTACATAATGGAAAATTCGAGGTGTTACAGCATGCGAAGTTATACTTGCAATACACACCCTTCCCATGCACTTGCATTCTTCATGAACTCCTCAAAAGATTCTTAACGGATATTATCGTCTTGCTAATTTACCACCATGGACTTTCTTTGTGGTTAGTTCATTCCTACGTCTACTTTGTTTAAACATTCATCTATACTTGTTCGGGAAAAAAATATTCACTGGAATCGTCTTAATTGGACTTGAAATATTTTGGGATATGGAAACTACTCCCCTCCTATATTTATTGTTATGGCACTAACTGCACCCTTTAAGCAGATCGTTTCACTGAATTGCCAATGATACAAAAGTAACCTAGTTTTACCTAATTAATCAGTTATGATATCAAGACGAGTGTGGCTATTTAGATAACGATGATGAATTAAAATGTGTATATACGGATATTAGCATTCTCGCTAGTCATCAATGCCATAAATATATACACCGTTGATGCACCAAAATCAACTAGATTATCAAAGGAGATGTTCTAAATTAAATGTGCACTAACATGCATGATGGTCTTAATGCGATAAACAACAACCACCATAAGTAATTAGCTCAACTCTCCTAAACATATGTTCCATTTTATGATTTGAAATAGGTAAAGAACACACCAAAAGTACAAACCAATAGACGGTAAAGATTGTTCTCTTGGGCTCCACATATAAACAAACGGTAGTGTCCGGAGAGCTTTGTGTGTTTATCAGAAATCTAGCTTTTTTCTTGTAGTAGCCCAAAGTATTTCTTTCCCATCGTGTGATTCTCTCAAAGAGTCACATCTTTTGGGAGAATTTTTTTGATATTGGAAGTTTGCTTGTGCCTAGTTTATTACATTCCTTTAAATTCTTTGATTAGAGATGTAATACCCCGGGTAAGTTCGTTGGTTAATTTCTCTTTCCGTTAAAATTAGTTAACTTTATAATTGGATGTTTAGGGTAAGTTTGGGTAATTTATTAGTTTAGGGGTGTTTGGGTTATTATTGAATAGTTTAAGCCTTATTTGTAAATTGAGTCTAAAATATAAATATCCTTTTTAACTTCAGATATTTTAGAAAAGCAAAAAATATCAGATTAGTGTGTGTGTGTGTGTTTTGAGAAGAGAAGAAGAAGAAAGAAGGGTCTTGTGGCTAAGGCTTCAATTTGGTGTACTTGGAAGTGATTTGAGGTATGTTCCCTTTGTGTTTTATGTCTGTAATTACTAGTAGAAAGCTTCTACCGGATTAGAATCATCAATTTCATGTCTAGTGTTAATTTCTGTCGAATCTGGGTAGAAAATGGGTAAACCGACAGAGGTTTCCAGACACAATTTGAATGTGTCCGGTAGTTCTTTTGGTGGTATCCGGTAGTTTCTTCTTGCTAGTATCCGGATGAGTCAGTATCCGGTAAGTTCCTCTTTTCCATAAGTTTCCGGTTAAAATTAAATACCGGATAGTGTCCGGATTGCTCCGGTGTCCGAGTGTTATCCGGATTGTGTATGTGTCCGGAAAGTTGTGTTGTCCGGATTGTTTGGGTTGTCCGGATAGTCCTGTGGTGTCTGGAAACTTTAAGCTGTTTGGTCACTTTTGAGATTTCAGATACTTTTGAGTATCCAGTAACTTTGTGTTTTGTCGACTCTTGGATAGGATATGAATGAGGACTGGAAATACTGTGGACTCGACTTAAGTTTGGGTTTGGGGGAAACATTTGAGGATAAGAGTTAGATAGACTTATCTAGAGTTCTTAGTCCTAGTAAGTCTTATGTGTTCTATTCGATAAAGAGATATTTGTATCTAATTCTTTCAGATTCTGTGAATTTGGGGTGAAAGCTGAATCGTTTTGAAATGTTTTCAAACTGGAATACATATATGTGGATTGAGAATGTGGTAAATAATGTAATAATGTGCATACGTATGAAGTATGATATATTGAGGTGTGTATTATATTTATATGAGCATTACACTACACGAGTGCACGTTGGTCGGGCTTAGGACCGGTGGAGTTTGGCTGTACGGAGGGACAGCGGAGTTGGCTGTATATTAGTGCAGCGGAGTAAATTGATTAGTTGGCTCGCAACCAACTAATATGGCCATGGGAATGAGGAGTTGTACACAGTGCACGAGTCTTACTTGGTATTTAAATACTTGTTGTATATTTATGTTTTACAAAAGGATTACTAAACTGACACGGATTATCTCACTAGACCGTTTGGTCTAACCCTCATTTTGTTTTCAAAAATATGTATTCCAGGTCAGGGAAGGTATAAAGGCAAGGATAAAGTATGACGTGCTTTTGAAGGCTATTTGGGATTTAGAAGTTTTCCTTAAACATTTTGTACGAATAGTATTGTAAATTATGCTAGCAAAAAGTTTGGACCACATTATGTAATGTATTTCTTTAAGACTTTCGGACCTTATGTGAATAATATGAATCTTTTGTTATATATCTCTGGTTGGTAAATGCTATTATATGGTGTATACTTGGGACGGGTCGTTACAAGAGATATTGCCACCAACGCAATACAAAACCACATATTTTGTAAACATATTCATCTAAGAACTATCCTCCACCATTTTGACAGCGCTAATTTTTTTGACTAATTACATAAACTCATAAATCATGATACGGGAATTCTGAGAGCATGCAAAATAGTGGCTTTTTTGAGGTTCTTCTACATGTTATTAGAACCTCCATTGGAGCCACAATTCTTGTCAAGCCGGTGCTTGCACAAGAACACAAAAAGCCTAAATGGTAAAACCCCAAAATGGATGGTTGTAGAGGAAAATAGTTTCTCAAATATCAATTATATAAATCTTAAGATGAGCATATATAAATGTGGAACACTCTAGAAAATGAGTCATCCCTTAATAGAAATGTATGCAACAATATCATTTCTGCTCATATTTATGTTGTTTCTCAATTCTTAAATCATTCTTCCTCCTATCTTGCACGTCTTACCATCAACCTTTATAGGTCAAGTTATGCCTATTGGAAATCACATAAAGTGGCGTGCTAGGCACCAACGGATCGCCCCTTAACATATTCCATATACATAAATATGATATTCCGTAAGTAAATCAAATATATACACATGGATTTGCCTTAATCGATCCATTCTTAGTTGGCTCCTGAATTCCATATCAAGAAATATGTTTCACCACATTGTAAACTGCCACACTTCTCTTGGTGTTTGAAGGACGAGGAGTAAAACGTGGAGTATGTGTGCTCATGAAGTGAACAAATGCGGTTTTGGATTAAACAAATAGATAGATCAATTGGTGAAGATGAAAACCCTTAAATGATCTAAAACTGGTGGGTAGTTGAGTCCATCGGTCCTCTATGAGGATCTCCAATCATGGACATTTTCTTTACAAGGCTGGATATAGTACATATGTTAAAGAAAGAAAAGCAATATTTACAAATACAAGTAAATAACGTGACCGAAATGTACACACTAGCAATGTGAAACGATTACATAGGGTGTTCTTTGCTTATGAGAGAGATCGACGGTAACGAAAAAATTTGACGTATGGATTCAGAATTCGCTCTTCATCAAGTGCACCAAGTAGCTTGTAGTAAGCGACGACGGGTAAATGCTAGCTTGGAAGAAAGCAATACGAATAACATCTCCATAGAAAATATAAGTATGGACGAAAGTAACATTTTAGCTTTTTTGAGTTCATTTCAATCGTATAAATCCTTTCAAGTGACACCATTTTTGGGGATATGATGCCGTTTGCGTGGGAAGCAATATTTGAAAGCTGAGCATACGCCTCATGGCAATATCTAGTGATGCTAGTTTTTTTCTAATGTACAAGGTGAAATTAAAATACATTGCTCGGGTAGTTTAAGCTAATAACAAAGGATTTTGTTATGGCATTTATTTTTTCTATTTTTTGAATGTGACCAATGCTTAAAAGATGGTTTGTGTGCGAGACTCTGGTATTGAATAGGTAAGATTATTGGACTTTTACTAGGATGCATACACGATATTGTTTAATTATATTGGCGTCAAAAAAGGTGATGCATATTGTTTTATCGTTCCCATATCCTATTAAGGAAAAAAGGATATCTTGTTACCTGTTTCCTATTACTTCGATGTTTCTCCAATGAGATGTGAACATATCATCTAGATTTTTCTCTCTTCGACTGTTATTTAATTTTATATGTGTCCCCTTATATCTATATTACCACCTCCTTACCTCCTACAATAATATATTGGCTCTATATCTTTACACATGTTAAATGTGGTTGTAGGAATAGGTAAGGGAACAGAAAAGGGGTAGCATATGATTTTTCTTCCTTAACTGACCCTTTTTGTTTTCGTGTTCTTTTTGACATGGGTGGTTGAATAATTTATCAATCTTGTCCCACCTCCCTTATATTTTTTTTGTTAATCGTGCATGACTACGTCAGCAGGTGCACAACTCGACTAATCTGAGGGAGTTTCACACAGTTATGAAAATCCCGAGGGCTTTAAAGACACTCAATATAGTAATCCTTTGGGAGGAGTCGCAAAGGCCCAGGCCCTAAACCTCTATGATCTTTTTACCTATTTTTGTGGGGAAAAAATTGCATTTTTGTCCTAGCTAATAATCCCATTTGTGTATAATCACACAACCATCAACATTTGTTTTTAGGACTCTTAATCTTTGGTCCAACATCCCACACATAAGCCAAAATAGGCTAAGCTCTCGTCCTATATTATTCACCTTTGAGATAAGACTTTAACTCCCAAGTTAATCTCATTCTTCTAATCACCAAACAAACTTGTAATTCCTACATGGAGCATGGTTTGGGGAGGGTAACATGTATGACATTTCCTTACCGTCGGGAGTACATAGATTATTTCTGATTGCAAGAAAGTGAGACTAAGGACTCGTGTACCAATCACTAATCGGGTAAACGTTTATATGGTAAGAGTCACCACTCTCACTTGCCTTATAGGTAAGATTCTCGGGCATCAAAATGGTATAGTAAGGTTGTTGATAAGTGTCTCTTACCCGGTAACCGCTATCTAGGTAATTGTTACCACTGTTACCTGGTAATATTCTTGGTCTTTGACATCTTCTCTTTGTAATGAAAATTTCCTAATAAGCACTTATCTAGTTAGCATTTGGAAAATGGCCCCTAATAAAGACAATAAATAGGTTTTGAAGTGATGATGAAAATAAACTTTCATAGAAAAGTTGTTCTCTTTGTAATGTCCTACATTTTTCTACTTTTGTCTTGAAAATTGTGTTCAAAGCTTTTGGCCTATAAACTAAACATTTCGGTGTCAATAGTAGTAGGTTTAAGGGAAAAACGAAGATCACATTGTTGTGTTATTTTCAAATAAAAATGTGAACTTACAGTTTTGATAAAACAAAAATATCTTATGAAAATATTATGGTCCCTAATTTGGTACCAATTGTTAGACAACATTTAGGAATGTTGTATAATTAATTCTATTTGAAATAGTTATATGTTTGAAAATATATTTCATTAACACAAGTACAATTATGTAAAAAATAAAATAAAGAGTAAGGTAGACGAACATAGGCATATGGGCATATGTTGGTGAATCTAGGTTTTGTGGTTTGTGATAACTTGGATAATCTCCTGGGTCATGAATGGAAATCAATTTTCAAATACTACATTTCGACCTTATAAATGCCTTAATTTGACACGAAATTGGTATTTGGATAAAATTCATAAAAAAATATCACGTTTTAAGACACAAAATCGTGTATTTGTATTCACCAGATCAACAATTTATGTATTTATAAGAAAGATTGACAGTTACGAGCGATCGGGCGGTTAACACGTAACTAAACAACATATGCGACTGCTTAAGGATAAGATTGAATGACCGCTACAACTTCAGACACTTTGTGACAGAAGCTCCAAGATCAGAAAATCCATGTTTAGAAGGACTAAACTAAGACGCTAGCTTAAAGCTCAAAGGCTCTTATCAGAAGACTTAGAAGCTGAGTGGAAGCCCATAAGCGACTCTTACACTTGGGAAAATATTCGCCAACTTTCAGAACAAACTCAAGAATCCCCTTGGCCCGTGCAAGGGGGAGCAGCCCCTTGACCCCCACCTTATGACGATCTAAGCTAATAGAGGCAATATTTGTGATGTGCATCCCGCACCTCCTAATTCATATTGTGTTATCCTTATCATCTAGCCGATATCAACTAAATCACAATTCCACCAAATGAGTGATGACCCTAAAATCACCACCAACATGTAGAGCAAGTATGTTCATTAAACATCAATAATAAGATTAAAACAAGTATTGGCATTAAACGCCAAAGGGAAAGTATGACTTATCTAAACAAGGTAAGTAACGCAAAAGATACCCCCCCAGGACAGAAGCTCGTACCAATCTACTCCAGACTACCCTATAGGGGCCTTACCCATCTTAAGACTTTGATACATAGCGATGGGTAAGTCTTCAACATGTCCAATTGATGATCATTTCGAGTTAACAAATTAAAATACTGTTTGACTGAAAAAATCACCTTGTTAAAAATCATGCAAGATAGTCATAATTTGAATAAATGGAAGATGTTCTCCAAGTTTCTTTGACTCGAATGAATGTCCTGAAGAAACCTCAATCAAGTTATGTTACAGAAAAAGAGTATTCTTGCATTTTTAGTCCCCGGTTGAAAAAGAACATCGATTTATGGGCTCGTTTCTTAAAACACTTCAATTGGTACATGCAAGAAATTGATCATTTCAATAGATCCAACACTTGAATTCATGTCATGTCTTCAATTCCTCTTTGATTTATTTGAAATAAAATAATTCCATTTAAGCATCTCATGGCTTTTGTTATAAGATTCCATTTTTAATTAGACTATGGTCATTCACTATGACCTAGTGACCTAGTAAGCATATATGGCCATTGGTTAAAGCAATCAACTCATAATTAGCGAATTTGTAGGCAGATGTCCTTGAGTAAGAAATTCTCTCCTATCTTAGTTGGCATAGATTTGAGTACAAAAGCATCATCAAGCTCTCTTCATTCTTCTATGATTTCGTATGCTTGATGTTGTTATTTGTGCACTTGATTTCTCCATTGAGTAGGGCGTGAAATTTTATTCTTTCAACCTCTATATAAAACAGTGTAACAACCCGATTCCCAATATACAAATAACATATGTTTCATAACATAATTTCACCACAAAATACATCATGTTTCATTTACGGTCCCTTAGCTTAACAAGATAGGTCTTTCAGTACAAACTTTAACTTTTATAACAAAGTACAAAATGTCATAGCAACATAACCATATACAAAACACATCTCGAATCTTCATAATTATGCATCTTCCAAAAAGCTAAACATGATATATCCTATCACTGTCCCTTATTTGCTCCTTGACCTGGAATACATATTCTAAAACAAAAATGAGGGTTAGACCTTGAGGTCTAGTGAGAAATCCCCGTTAGTTAAAGAAAACATTTGCACAACATCATACACATAATTCACATAAGAATACCAACTATGACTCATGCAGCATGTATCTTTTCATCTCTTTCTCTTTCTCTTTCTCTTTCTCTTTCTCTTGGCCATATTAATTGGTAGCAACCCAATTAATCAATATACACCGTTGTACTAAATACATCCAACACCACTGTCCCTCTGTACAACCAACTTTCACCGGTCCTAAGCCCGACCAACTAGCACTCATGCAATGTAATACTCATATAAACACTATATGCACAATATTACATTCATTCACATACATGTATTCCATTTGAAAACATTTTAAGTAAAAACTCACTTGTTTCGCTAAATTCCAAAATCCTCCCAAGCTATTTATCGAGCACTCCAAATCCTTCAATTCAGTTTCACAGAATCTGTATCAAATAAGTACAAATATTTCTTTTTAAGACTAAAATCTCTAAGTTCTGAAATCCTTGACTCAAGTCGCAATCATCTATGGAATTACTCTTTGTCGCAATATTCTACACCAAGTCGCAATCAACTACTGCGACACAGTACCAAGTCGCAATCAACTACTGCGACTTCCCCTTCATGTCGCAACCAACTGTTGCGACAACCTCCTCAAGTCGCAACCAATTGTTGCGACATAGCACCAAGTCGCAACTCACTGTTGCGACTTCATGATCAAGTCGCAACCCACTATTGCGATTTCATGAGCAAGTCGCAACTCAAGGTTGCGACATTCATGAAGATCATAACATTCAACCATGTCGCAACCCACTGTTGCGACTTGCTTGAATGTCTCAGTCCAATGTGTTCATCTAAACCCAGAAATCTATTTTTTTAAGCTATGCATGTTACTAAAATTATGCAGATATGTTTAAGACTATTAACATAACCCAACCATATGCTCAGATTTGCCAAAACATCCTTAAATCATCAAAACTCATGTAAAACATATTATACATAAAAGTAAAGATTATAAAGATTAAATACCTTTGTTGCCTTGCTATGAATCTTAAAAACTCAGCTGAATCTTATCTTCTTCTTCTTCTTCTTCTTCCTTCTACGGTTCTCTCTTCTTTCTCTCAACCAAAACACATACACACACACACACACTATGTTTTGGTCTTAGCTTAACCAAATGAGGACACCTCCTCCTAGAGAAGGAAATGTGGAGGTGGTGGTGTGTGGTTTGGATAAGTAGACCCTACAAACCCTAGGCTTTACTCATATGGCAAGACTTACCCCCAAACTTCCAATTAAAAATTAAAACTTACCCCTTAACTCCTAACTCCATAAAATACTAAAAATAGATACTTATAAAATTTCTCAAATCTAAATTAACGAAAATACTACAAGTTAAATTATTTAATAATATACCTGGTTATTACAACATCTCCCCCTTAAAAGAATTCCGTCCCGGAATTCAGTTAAGTGAACAGATGAGGGTATTTGGTTCTCATTTCTGTCTCTGATTCCCAAGTGGCATCCTGACATCTGGGATGTTTCCACTGTACTTTCACTTGTCTGATTTCTTTATTCCGCAAAACTTTGACTTTATGATCAACAATGGCTTCCGGTTCCTCCACATAGTTCAACTTTTCATCAACTTGTATATCCGGTAGAGACACTGCCTGATCTGGTGTAACCAAACACTTTCGAAAATTTGACACATGAAAGGCGTTGTGAATTCTGCTTAACTCTGGTGGTAAATCTAATCGGTAAGCTACTTCCCCAATTCTTTCGGTATTTGCAAACTGTCCAATATATCTCGGGCTAAGTTTACCTTGCTTTCCAAATCGAATGACTTCTTTCCAAGGTGAGACTTTTAACATTACAAAATATCCAATTTGGAACTCTAACGGTTTCCGGCGTCGGTCGGCATAACCTTTCTGTCTATCTTGAGCCACTTTCAATCTTTCCCGAATCTGAGTAACCTTATCCGCTGTTAACTGTACTATATCTGGTCCTGCTAACTGTTTCTCTCCCACTTCATTCCAACACAGAGGCGTTCGACATTTTCTACCATACAAAACTTCAAACGGTGCCGCTTGTATGCTGGAATGATAATTGTTGTTGTAGGCAAATTCGATCAACGGTAAATGCTTATCCCACGATCCCCTAAAGTCAACAATGCAAGCCCGAAGCATATCTTCTAATGTCTGAATCGTTCGTTCACTCTGACCGTCAGTTTGAGGATGGTAAGTTGTACTTAATTTTATTTGCGTTCCCATCTCCTTTTGAAAACTTCTCCAGAACCTTGAAGTAAAACGACTATCCCGATCTGAAATAATTGAGATTGGAACTCCATGTCGAGTTACTATTTCGTCAATGTACAATTTGGCTAAGCGTTCCATCGAATCAGTTTCCTTTATCGGTAAGAAATGAGCAGACTTTGTTAACCTATCTACAATCACCCAAATAGAATCAAATCCCTTTGAAGTCCTTGGCAGCTTTGTGATGAAATCTGTAGTAATCTGATCCCATTTCCACATCGGTATCTCCAATCGTTGTAACTGACCAAACGGCTTTTGATGTTCAATCTTTACCTTCTTACAAGTAGTACAATTTTCCACATACTGAGCAATGCTTCTTTTAATTCCCGGCCACCAATAAAATTGTTTCAGATCTTTATACATCTTATTCGTACCAGAATGTATAGAGAATCGAGACTGAAGAGCTTCTTGAAGTACCCGGTCACGTAAACCACCCAAACGAGGCACCCAAATTCTGTTTCCCAAACACAACAACCCACGATCATCCTTTACTAGCAATGCTGATAACCCCACTAACCGTTCTAATTTCAACTGTTCTTCCTGATATGCTTCTATTTGGCACTTCAGCAATTCATCAAAGATATTAGGTAGGAGTTCGGCTCGTAGTGATATAGCTTTTATTGTTCCACCTCTTTCTTGACGACTCAACGCATCGGCCACTGCATTTGCTTTTCCCGGGTGATAAAGAATTTCACAGTCGTAATCATTCACCAGTTCTAGCCATCTTCTTTGCCTCATATTTAGTTCCTTTTGATCGAAAAGATGTTGGAGACTCTTATGATCAGTATAAATTTGACATTTGGAACCATAAAGATAATGTCTCCAAATCTTCAACGCGAAAACAACTGCTGCAAGTTCCATGTCGTGTGTTGGATACTGTCGTTCATGATCTTTTAGTTGACGAGAAGCATAAGCAATAACTTTCCCATGTTGCATAAGTACACATCCCAAACCCAGTTTAGAAGCATCACTATAAACAACAAAGTCTTCAGAACCTTCAGGTAGCGACAAAATCGGCGCGCTGCACAGTTTCTCTTTCAATATTCAGAATGCTTCATCCTGTTCTGCTTTCCATTCGAACTTTAGATTCTTCCGAGTCAGCTTAGTCAAAGGCGTCGCGATACGAGAGAAATCTTTTATAAACTTTCGATAGTAACCGGCTAAACCCAGAAAACTACGTACTTCGGTTGGCGTTCTCGGCGGTTCCCACTTTTCAATCGCTTCCACTTTCATTGGATCAACTTGGATGCCTTTCTTAGAAACTACATGCCCCAGAAACTGAACTTCCCGTAGCCAGAATTCACATTTTGAAAATTTAGCATACAACTTTTCTTGCTTCAATAGTTCTAGAACCAAACGAAGATGTTGAGCGTGCTCTTCCTTGGATCGAGAATAGGTAAGTATATCATCGATAAATACAATTACGAATTTATCAAGATACGGCTTACATACCCGATTCATTAAGTCCATAAAGGCAGTTGGAGCATTCGTCAAACCAAACGGCATCACTAAGAACTCATAATGACCATACCTTGTGCGAAAAGCAGTTTTCAGAACGTCTTCTTCTTTGACCTTCAACTGGTGATAACCGGATCTTAGATCAATCTTGGAGAAATAACAAGCTCCAACTAACTGATCGAAGAGATCATCAATTCTGGGTAGCGGATACTTGTTCTTGATCGTACGCTTATTCAATTCCCGGGAGTCGATACACATTCTCATCGAACCATCCTTCTTTTTCACAAATAAAACTGGTGCTCCCCACGGCGAAGAACTCGGTCTAATGAAGCCTTTATCTGAGAGATCCTGCAATTGAGTCATCATCTCTTTCATCTCTGGAGGTGCCAAACGATACGGTGCACGGGCAACAGGAGCAGCTCCAGGAATCAAATGTATACCAAACTCTACTTGTCTAATGGGCGGAAGACTATTCAAGTCATCAGGGAACATTTCTGGAAATTCACTAACAATCGGAATATCTTCCAACTTGTTCTTTTCTGGCTTAATATCTATCACATAAGCTAAATAACTCTGACAACCGTTATTCACACACTTACGGGCTTTTATCATAGATATAAGACTAGACTGATGATTTCTACGATCACCATAAATCACTACTGGCCCCTTCTCAGGTAACACAACATTTATTAACTTCTTATCACAAATTATGTTAGCTTGATTCTCGGCTAACCAATCCATTCCTACTACCACATCAAACTCGACCAGGGCTATTGGAAATAACTGAATCGGTACTCCGCACCCTTCTATATCTATCATACAGCTATCGAAAACTTCTTTAACCGACACTTAATTATCATTTGCAGTATCTACTATTAAAGCATGAACTAACACTTTAGGCTTTAAATGCATATAAGCAGCAAATGAAGGAGATACAAACGATCGATTTGCACCGGAATCAAATAACACCTTAGCACGTGTAGAATTTATTAGGAATGTACCTGTAACCACGTCCGGATTTTCCTCAACTTCCTTTGCTGTCATCTGAAATGAACGACCCCTGGTTCTTGCTGGTTCTAGCCTCGGTACTACTGGTCTGACACCCGTGGGTCTTACTGACGTACCCCCTGATTGTATTCTCCCCAGTGGACAATTGGACTGAAGATGATCAGGAGAATTGCACGAGTAACAAATTCTAACAACTCGACAATCTTTAGCAATGTGACCAACTTTTCCGCACTTATAACAGTTTCTGGGATCCACTTGACAGCTTCCTTGATGAAAACGGTGGCACTTTGGGCAAGGTCTTTCCGCTGGTCGGAAAGGCGGGCGATTATCGGATCTTTGAAACCTGGACTTTTTTGGATCATACTGAGGTCCTTCCCATTTCCTCTTTCCCATACTCTTATCACCGGCATCCCTCTTATTATCCCGCTCCACATTTTCTGTGGCATTCACTGCTGCTGAAAAAGTATAAGGTCTTGTTGCAGTCACTAACTTTCGAATTTCTGAATTCAATCCGAATATGAACCTTTCCATCTTCATTTTCTCCGTGGCAACATAATACTCTCCAAAACGCGACTTCTCTAAGAAACGTGCAGTATAGTCTCTGACGGATAAATTTCCTTGTTGTAGGCTAAGGAATTCCTCCTCCAATTGTCTGACTGCTGCTTGAGGACAAAACTGTTCTTTGAATGCCCTTGAGAATTCGCCCCAAGTAAAGGTTGAGTATACATCAGATCCCTTAGAGTCAATAAGTGCCTCCCACCAATATAAAGCATCTGCCTTCAACATTGCAGTTCCGTATAACACCTTATCCTCTTCCGCACATTTGCTGGTTTTAAATACAACTTCGATTTCCTTCAGCCACCGCATCGCCTTCACTGGATCTCTATCCCCTCCATAAGTTGGTGGCTTACAGCATAAAAACATTTTATAGTCACATCTTCTTGGTACTGTTGTGACAGTAGGTGTGATAGACATCTCGTCTTCGAAGTTAGGATCTGGTCTTTCCGTTTCCGTATTATGAGTCCGGTTAAACATAGCCTGGATATTTGCCTGTAAAACTCCCATTTCGGCTGTTAGATCGTCTCTCGTAACAAACTCTGTACCACGCCCCTGAACCCTGCCCCCAGTTCTGCCTCTGCCTCTATCTCCCCCTCTTCCCCTTCCTCCGGCTGTTGGATTGGTTCTATTCGGATTTCCTCCCCCTTCCCGATTTGTTCATCTTGTACCACTTGCCATTCTGTTGATTCAAACAAGGTTAATTATACACATAAACAAATACCCCATATAACAAGGTATTCCAGTCCAAACATGTACCTGTAAGATCACAATTACACTGGCCAGGTGTAATCTGAAATTACCTTACATGATGTTCCTTCTACCTTTTTATATTTAACATCCCAAGGTTCTACAATAATAGGGACATCCTACTTCACATGCAGTTTAAGTCTAGGTACAGATACTAATACCTAAATCCCTTAAACTATGGCTCTGATACCATCTGTAACAACCCGATTCCCAATATACAAATAACATATGTTTCATAACATAATTTCACCACAAAATACATCATGTTTCATTTACGGTCCCTTAGCTTAACAAGATAGGTCCTTCAGTACAAACTTTAACTTTTATAACAAAGTACAAAATGTCATAGCAACATAACCATATACAAAACATATCTCGAATCTTCATAATTATGCATCTTCCAAAAAGCTAAACATGATATATCCTATCACTGTCCCTTATTTTCTCCTTGACCTGGAATACATATTTTAAAACAAAAATGAGGGTTAGACCTTGAGGTCTAGTGAGAAATCCCCGTTAGTTAAAGAAAACATTTGCACAACATCATACACATAATTCACATAAGGATACCAACTATGACTCATGCATCATGTATCTTTTCATCTCTTTCTCTTTCTCTTTCTCTTTCTCTTTCTCTTGGCCATATTAATTGGTAGCAACCCAATTAATCAATATACACCGCTGTACTAAATACAGCCAACACCACTGTCCCTCTGTACAGCCAACTTTTACCGGTCCTAAGCCCGACCAACTAGAACTCATGCAATGTAATACTCATATAAACACCATATACACAATATTACATTCATTCACATACATGTATTCCATTTGAAAACATTTTAAGTAAAAACTCACTTGTTTCGCTAAATTCCAAAATCCTCCCAAGCTATTTATCGAGCACTCCAAATCCTTCAATTCAGTTTCACAGAATCTGTATCAAATAAGTACAAATATTTCTTTTTAAGACTAAAATCTCTAAGTTCAGAAATCCTCGACTCAAGTCGCAATCAACTATGGAATTACTCTTTGTCGCAATATTCTACACCAAGTCGCAATCAACTACTGCGACACAGTACCAAGTCGCAATCAACTACTGCGACTTCCCCTTCATGTCGCAACCAACGGTTGCGACAACCTCCTCGAGTCGAAACCAATTGTTGCGACATAGCACCAAGTCGCAACTCACTGTTGCGACTTCATGAGCAAGTCGCAACCCACTATTGCGATTTCATGAGCAAGTCGCAACTCAAGGTTGCGACATTCATGAAGATCATAACATTCAACCATGTCGCAACCCACTGTTGCGACTTGCTTGAATGTCTCAGTCCAATGTGTTCATCTAAACCCATAAATCTAATTTTTTTAAGCTATGTATGTTACTAAAATTATGCAGATATGTTTAAGACTATTAACATAACCTAACCATATGCTCAGATTTCCCAAAACATCCTTAAATCAACAAAACTCATGTAAAACATATTATACATAAAAGTAAAGATTATAAAGATTAAATACCTTTGTTGCCTTGCTATGAATCTTAAAAACTCAGCTGAATCTTATCTTCTTCTTCTTCTTCTTCTTCCTTCTACGGTTCTCTCATCTTTCTCTCAACCAAAACACATACACACACACACACACACACTATGTTTTGGTCTTAGCTTAACCAAATGAGGACACCTCCTCCTAGAGAAGGAAAGGTGGAGGTGGTGGTGTGTGGTTTGGGTAAGTAGACCCTACAAACCCTAGGCTTTACTCATATGGCAAGACATACCCCCAAACTTCCAATTAAAAATTAAAACTTACCCCTTAACTCCTAACTCCATAAAATACTAAAAATAGATACTTATAAAATTTCTCAAATCTAAATTAACGAAAATACTACAAGTTAAATTATTTAATAATATACCTGGCGATTACAAACAGTTGCAAAATACTTTTGTCTATAAACATGTGTTTCTATGCATCATCATTTTCACCTAAACACTTCAAAATTAGTTTAAGAGTCGAACCCCGTTATCATCAAACTTCAATCAATTATCAACCTTTCAAAGATAATAAATTACTCGAACTTAATGCGCAAGATGGAACTATTTCATCAACCATACTTTAACTCACCAACTCAAATCATACTCGGTTCACAACTAAATACAATCACACTATTTCATAGCTCACATTTTTAAATACTTTGGTACAATACAAATCCATCATCTTTGACATTCTCTTCAATATTTTAAAATGCAAGTGATTTTATGATGTAATAGAAACCAATGAGGTTGTATAATTTGCGTCACCTGTAACGACCCAAATCCCATAGCATACAACATATAACATAACATGCATACATATCATTGATTTACAACGAAAATTTCATAACAAACCAAGTACGGTCCCTTCGGTCTCATAAATTACAAAATATATATATAAAAGCCTCCTAATCAACATCCATCAAAAGCTTCCTACACTTCATCCTCTCCTGCCGATCCTTAACCTGGAAAACATATTTTTGAAAACAAAATGAGGGTTAGACCAAACGGGTCTAGTGAGTTAATCCCGGTCCTTTCCAAAATCATTATAAAACCTTTTATGTAAATCCTTTGTATCAAAATAGTTTAGATAAACCTTTGGTAATCCTTTCGTAAAATATAAACATACCACACGGATTTATATACCAATCCAGACTCGTGCATCGTGTACATCTCATTCACCTTATTCCTCCACAAATGGCCATATTAGTTGGTAGCAAGACAACTAATAAATCAACAACCGGTCCGCACACCGGAACCCGACTACTCACCGGTCCGCTCACCGGAACCCGGCTACTGTGCACTTGTGTAGTGTAATGCACCAATAAATATAATATCTTACTATATTATAAACACAAAATATTCACACCTTGATCATATATCCATTCCACACAAATCCATCTCATAGATATATAAACACAGATATATATATATATATATATTCCAGTTGAAAAAGTTTTAAAATAAAACTCACCTGCTTTGCTTAAAAAAACCCTTCCAAGCTTTTTCCAAAGATTCAGTCTTTCAATTCAAATCCACAGAGTCTGAAAATAGATTGAATACAAATATCCCCTTATCAACTGATCACATAAAACATACTAGAAGACTAAGGACTCTAGATAACTCAAATCCCCAAAAGTGACCAAACAGCTAAACTTTCCGGACAACAAGACTAATCCGGACAACACGATTTATCCGGACAACAAAGGAATTCGGATGCCATCCGGTCTCTAAATCATCCGGAAACCATCAATCAAATCGTCCGGACTCTATCAACAACTTACCCGGACACCACCCAAGAATCTACCCGGACACATTCATACTGTGTCCGGAAACCTCTGTCGGTTTGGTGCTTTTGGTGCTTTTTACCCAGAAAATCGACTGAATTAATACCAGAAGTGTTTGTGATGTTTCTACTCTGATAGAACCCTTCTAAAAGCAATTACAGACACAAAATGTAAAGGAAACATACCTTGAATCACTTCAAAGCACACCAATTGAAGCCTTAACCTAGCTTTCTTCTTTTTCTACTTTTCTTCCCAAAACACACACATGCACCTTCAGCTGATATTTTCTGAGTTATGAATAATATCTGATTTCTAAGATGATAATATCAAACATATTTTCATTTTAAACCTTGAACTTCTCAATAATGACCCAAACACCCCTAAACTTATAATTTACCCAAACATACCCTAAACATCTAACTTTAAAGTTAACTTTATTTAACGGAAAAGGGATTTTAACTAACGAACTTACCCGGGGTATTACATTATCTCCCCCTTAAAAGAATTCCGTCCCGGAATTCGGTTAAGCGAAAAGGTATGAATACTTATCACTACTACTTCGAACTCAATCAAAACCATAGAAACTAACTGAATAGCCACCCCACACCCACCTATATCTCTAACACAGATAAGTAACAAAAGCACGGAAATACCAATAACCATTTTGCACCGAAGTCAGATAACACCTTAGCACGTATAGAGTTTATAGAAATATACATGTAACCTCATCAGGACTTTCTTCCACCTCTTGTTCTGTCATCTGAAAAACACGGCCCTTTGCTTTCGATACCTCAGTCCCTTGTTCCTCTCCCGGCCTAACACCCGTTGATCTCACCGCCATACTACCCTGGTGTGCTTTCCATTGCGGACAATCTGACTGGATATGATCCGGGGAATTGCAAACGAAACAGAATCGAGTTACCCGACAGTCTCTAACAATGTGACCAGTCTTTCCACATTTGAAACAACTTCGAGAATCCACATAACAGTTTCCTTGATGAACACGATTGCATTTTGGGCATGGTCTTTCAACTGGTCTGAAAGGCGAATAACTATCAAACCTCGGGGATTCATATTCTTCCGAATCGTACATCGTTTCTTCCAGTTTTCTTTTCCCAGCACTCTTATCACCAACGTCTCTCCGATTATCCTGTTCCACATTTTCCGCGGCATCTACTGCGGCTGAGAAGGTATCGGGTCCTCTTGCAGTCACTAGCTTTCTAATTTCTGCATTTAACCCAAAAATAAACCTTTCCATCTTTAGAGCCTCCGTGGCAACATAGTACTCTGCAAAGCGAGACTTCTTCAGAAAGAGAGCAGTGTAATCCCTAACCGATAAACTTCGCTGGTGTAGGTTCATGAACTCCTCTTCCAATTGTCTAACTGCTGCTTGAGAACAAAACTGTCCTTTGAATGTTGTTGTGAATTCGTCCCAGGTAAAAGTAGAGTATACATCCGACCTTGTGGAATCAATGTGAGCTTCCCACCAGTACAGAGCTTCTGCCTTCAACATCGTCGTTCCGTATAATACTCTGTCCTCATCCGCACACTTACTAGTCTTGAAGATGGCTTCTATTTCTTTTAACCATCTCATCGCCTTCACTGGGTCTCTATCTCCTGAGTAAGTTGGAGGTCTACAGTTTAAGAACATATTGTAATCACACCTTCTTGACACTGGTATGACCGTAGGTGTAATGGGCATTTCGTCTTCCAAACCAGGATCTGGTGTTTCAGTATGACGAGCTTGGTCGAACATAGCCTGGATATTTGCTTGAAGTCTTCCCATCTCCGCCATCAAATCGTCTCTTGTAATAAACTCCGTACCTCGCCCCTGAACTCTACCTCCAGTTCTGCCCCTACCTCTTTCTCTTCTTCTTCCCCTTGTCCCGACTGTTGGATTCGTTCTATTAGGATTTCTTCCTCCCTCTCTAGTCGTATTTCTAGTACCGCTTGCCATTCTGTAAATTTAGACAAGATTAATATACACATAAGCACATACCCATATAATAAGGTATCCCAGTCCAAACATGCACCTGTAAGATCACAATTACACTGGCCAGGTGTAATCTGAAATTACCTTACATGATGTTCCTTCTACCTTTTATACTTAGCATCCCATGGTTCTAATATATTAAGGACATCCTACTTCACATGCAGTTTAAGTCTAGGTACGAGTACAAAAACCTAAATCCCTTAAACTAGGGCTCTGATACCATTTGTAACGACCCAAATCCCATAGCATACAACATATAACATAACATGCATACATATCATTGATTTACAATGAAAATTTCATAACAAACCAAGTACGGTCCCTTCGGTCTCATAAATTACAAAATATATATATAAAAGCCTCCTAATCAACATCCATCAAAAGCTTCCTACACTTCATCCTCTCCTGCCGATCCTTAACCTGGAAAACATATTTTTGAAAACAAAATGAGGGTTAGACCATACGGGTCTAGTGAGTTAATCCCGGTCCTTTCCAAAATCATTATAAAACCTTTTATGTAAATCCTTTGTATCAAAATAGTTTAGATAAACCTTTGCTAATCCTTTCGTAAAATATAAACATACCACACGTATTTAAATACCAATCCAGACTCGTGCATCGTGTACATCTCATTCACCTTATTCCTCCACAAATGGCCATATTATTTGGTAGCAAGCCAACTAATAAATCAACAACCGGTCCGCACACCGAAACCCGGATACCCACCGGTCCACTCACTGGAACCCGGCTACCCGTCGGTCCGCACACCGGAACCCGACTACTCACCGGTCCGCTCACCGGAACCCGGCTACTGTGCACTTGTGTAGTGTAATGCACCAATAAATATAATATCTTACTATATTATAAACACAAAATATTCACACCATGATCGTATATCCATTCCACACATATCCATCTCATATATATATATATAAACACACACATATATATATATATATATATATATATATATTCCAGTTGAAAACGTTTTAAAGTAAAGCTCACCTGCTTTGCTTAAAAAAACCCTTCCAAGCCTTTTTCCAAAGAATCAGTCTTTCAATTCAAATCCACAGAGTCTGAAAACAGATTGAATACAAATATCCCCTTATCAACTGATCACATAAAACATACTAGAAGACTAAGGACTCTAGATAACTCAAATCCCCAAAAGTGACCAAACAGCTAAACTTTCCGGACAACAAGACTAATCCGGACAACACGATTTATCCGGACAACAAAGGAATCCGGATGCCATCCGTTCTCTAAATCATCCGGAAACCATCAATCAAATCGTCTGGACTCTATCAACAACTTACCCGGACACCACCCAAGAATCTACCCGGACACATTCATACTGTGTCCGGAAACCTCTATCGGTTTGGTGCTTTTTACCCAGAAAATCGACTGAATTAATACCAAAAGTGTTTGTGATGTTTTTACTCTGATAGAACCCTTCTAAAAGCAATTACAGACACAAAATGTAAAGGAAACATACCTTGAATCACTTCTAAGCACACCAATTGAAGCCTTAACCTAGCTTTCTTCTTTTTCTACTTTTCTTCCCAAAACACACACATGCACCTTCAGCTGATATTTTCTGAGTTATGAATAATATCTGATTTCTAAGATGATAATATCAAACATATTTTCATTTTAAACCTTGAACTTCTCAATAATGACCCAAACACCCCTAAACTTATAATTTACCCAAACATACCCTAAACATCTAACTTTAAAGTTAACTTTATTTAACGGAAAAGGGATTTTAACTAACGAACTTACCCGGGGTATTACATTATCTCCCCCTTAAAAGAATTCCGTCCCGGAATTCGGTTAAGCGAAAAGGTATGAATACTTATCACTACTACTTTGAACTCAATCAAAACCATAGAAACTAACTGAATAGCCACCCCACACCCACCTATATCTCTAACACAGATAAGTAACAAAAGCACGGAAATACCAATAACCATTTTGCACCGAAGTCACATAACACCTTAGCACGTATAGAGTTTATAGAAATATACATGTAACCTCATCAGGACTTTCTTCCACCTCTTGTTCTGTCATCTGAAAAACACGGCCCTTTGCTTTCGATACCTCAGGCCCTTGTTCCTCTCCCGGCCTAACACCCGTTGATCTCACCGCCATACTACCCTGGTGTGCTTTCCATTGCGGACAATCTGACTGAATATGATCCGAGGAATTGCAAACGAACCAGAATCGAGTTACCCGACAGTCTCTAACAATGTGACCAGTCTTTCCACATTTGAAACAACTTCGGGAATCCACATAACAGTTTCCTTGATGAACACGATTGCATTTTGGGCATGGTCTTTCAACTGGTCTGAAAGGCGAATAACCATCAAACCTCGGAGATTCATATTCTTCCGAATCGTACATCGTTTCTTCCAGTTTTCTTTTCCCAGCACTCTTATCACCAACGTCTCTCCGGTTATCCTGTTCCACATTTTCCGCGGCATCCACTGCGGCTGAGAAGGTATCGGGTCCTCTTGCAGTCACTAACTTTCTAATTTCTACATTTAACCAAAAAATAAACCTTTCCATCTTTAGAGCCTCCGTGGCAACATAGTACTCTGCAAAGCGAGACTTCTTCAGAAAGAGAGCAGTGTAATCCCTAACCGATAAACTTCGCTGGTGTAGGTTCATGAACTCCTCTTCCAATTGTCTAACTACTGCTTGAGAAAAAAACTGTCCTTTGAATGCTGTTGTGAATTCGTCCCAGGTAAAAGTAGAGTATATATCCGACCTTGTGGAATCAATGTGAGCTTCCCAGCAGTACAGAGCTTCTGCCTTCAACATCGCCGTTCCGTATAATACTCTGTCCTCATCCGCACACTTACTGGTCTTGAAGATGGCTTCTATTTCTTTTAACCATCTCATCACCTTTACTGGGTCTCTATCTCCTGAGTAAGTTGGAGGTCTACAGTTTAAGAACATATGGTAATCACATCTTCTTGACACTGGTATGACCGTAGGTGTAATGGGCATTTCGTCTTCCAAACCAGGATCTGGTGTTTCAGTATGACGAGCTTGGTCGAACATAGCCTGGATATTTGCTTGAAGTCTTCCCATCTCCGCCATCAAATCGTCTCTTGTAATAAACTCCGTACCTCGCCCCTGAACTCTACCTCCAGTTCTGCCCCTACCTCTTTCTCTTCTTCTTCCCCTTGTCCCGACTGTTGGATTCGTTCTATTAGGATTTCTTCCTCCCTCTCTAGTCGTATTTCTAGTACCGCTTGCCATTCTATAAATTCAGACAAGATTAATATACACATAAGCACATACCCCATATAATAAGGTATCCCAGTCCAAACATGCACCTGTAAGATCACAATTACACTGGCCAGGTGTAATCTGAAATTACCTTATATGATGTTCCTTCTACCTTTTATACTTAGCATCCCATGGTTCTAATATATTAAGGACATCCTACTTCACATGCAGTTTAAGTCTAGGTACGGGTACAAATACCTAAATCCCTTAAACTAGGGCTCTGATACCATTTGTAACGACCCAAATCAAATAGCATACAACATATAACATAACATGCATACATATCATTGATTTACAACGAAAATTTCATAACAAACCAAGTACGGTCCCTTCGGTCTCATAAATTACAAAATATATATATAAAAGCCTCCTAATCAACATCCATCAAAAGCTTCCTACATTTCATCCTCTCCTGCCGATCCTTAACCTGGAAAACATATTTTTGAAAACAAAATGAGGGTTAGACCAAACGGGTCTAGTGAGTTAATCCTGGTCCTTTCCAAAATCATTATAAAACCTTTTATGTAAATCCTTTGTACCAAAATAGTTTAGATAAACCTTTGGTAATCCTTTCGTAAAATATAAACATACCACACGTATTTAAATACCAATCCAGACTCGTGCATCGTGTACATCTCATTCACCTTATTCCTCCACAAATGGCCATATTATTTGGTAGCAAACCAACTAATAAATCAACAACCGGTCCGCACACCGAAACCCGGCTACCCGTCGGTCCACACACCGGAACCCGACTACTCACCGGTCCGCTCACCGGAACCCGGCTACTGTGCACTTGTGTAGTGTAATGCACCAATAAATATAATATCTTACTATATTATAAACACAAAATATTCACACCTTGATCGTATATCCATTCCACACATATCCATCTCATATATATATATATATATATAAACACAGATATATATATATATATATATATATATATATATATATATATTCCAGTTGAAAACGTTTTAAAGTAAAACTCACCTGCTTTGCTTATAAAAACCCTTCCAAGCCTTTTTCCAAAGATTCAGTCTTTCAATTCAAATCCACAGAGTCTGAAAACAGATTGAATACAAATATCCCCTTATCAACTGATCACATAAAACATACTAGAAGACTAAGGACTCTAGATAACTCAAATCCCCAAAAGTGACCAAACAGCTAAACTTTTCGGACAACAAGACTAATCCGGACAACACGATTTATCTGGACAACAATGGAATCCGGATGCCATCCGGTCTCTAAATCATCCGGAAACCATCAATCAAATCGTCCGGACTCTATCAACAACTTACCCGGACACCACCCAAGAATCTACCCGGACACATTCCTACTATGTCCGGAAACCTCTATCGGTTTGGTGCTTTTTACCCAGAAAATCGACTGAATTAATACCAGAAGTGTTTGTGATGTTTCTACTCCGATAGAACCCTTCTAAAAGCAATTACAGACACAAAATGTAAAGGAAACATACCTTGAATCACTTCTAAGCACACCAATTGAAGCCTTAACCTAGCTTTCTTCTTTTTCTTCTTTTCTTCCCAAAACACACACTTGCACCTTCAGCTGATATTTTTTGAGTTATGAATAATATCTGATTTCTAAGATGATAATATCAAACCTATTTGCATTTTAAACCTTGAACTTCTCAATAATGACCCAAACACCCCTAAACTTATAATTTACCCAAACATACCCCAAACATCTAACTTTAAAGTTATCTTTATTTAACGGAAAAAGGATTTTAACTAACGAACTTACCCGGGGTATTACATCACCAAAAATTGATCGGGTCATGATGATTTCCTCGTATTTTTCTCCGGTAGGCAACATGTGTTGATACTAATGTGGTGGTCGAGTTTAAACATATTCTTTTTGAATATATAGGTTGTAAACATCAGTGAACTCTTATGGGTTGATTGTTGTGAATGTTAGACCTTTAGCAAATAATAGTCCAAATATTTTATAAACACATGAATTCCAAATATTTTAACTTGTTTTTTATTTCCTCGATCGCTTGCAAAAAGAAATTAATCTACATCCTTGCAAAAAGAGGACTTAATCAGAGGTCTTCACATGACGATAAATTTAATGCTCTGTTATAACATCATAATATTTGGAAAAAGAATATTTTAACATAATTATGTTGTATCTGTGCCTGTAATCATAAAATACGTGAGCAATAAACCAGATTGCAGAAGTGTGCTCGTGTTGAGTCAACCTGTGAAGAACTTTCCAAGAGTGACATTAATATAATCAACCAACAACATATCCAACATATAGTCAACATCAATCTCATCTAGTTTACTCAACGACGCTAAATTTTTACCGTCATCTTCTTTGGTCATGATTTTCTCCCCTTTGTGGTCTTCTACCTCCTTTATGCATACAAAAACAATAATGAATACTTGTTCAGAAACAACCAATGCCTCAAACAGAAATCAGTTCTAAAACAAAATGAACCCAGTATATCCCACTTGCAATAAAGAGGTCTGAAACTGGGATGTATGCAGACATGTCCGCTCCGCTGCTACCCCAAAGAGTATAATTGAACATGTCTACATTAAAACCCCAAAAGTGTGGAAGAAAAAAAAGGAAATAAGGGTTTTATGTCCGTGAAATTTAGTCTATGAATCAATGAATTACATGCAATGTCGATGCATCCTTATAAGTGATGAAAATTGCAACATTTAACGTTTTCCGTGTAAAAGTGTTTTGGAAGCTATGTTGCTACAACGGTCATTTGATATGTAAAGCGGCGGTATAGCAGGCTATATAATAATTATAAATTTAGAATTATATATGTATATATAGATACATGTACAACTTGGGTTGTCTTCCGGTGAGAAGTGCCAAATTTGGTGAGAAGTGTGAGAAGTTGTCATCAACCTTTGGATGAGAAATGGATGAACATTAGGATGAGATGCACCAACATAAGATGCACCGGATCAATTCCCTGCACAATTCATTTGGAGTGTATTTGATTAAAAACACTTCTCCCCCAAAATGACATTTCTGACTTGATCTCATGCTTGTGCAACTTATGATATTATATGTATGAATAAAAAGATATAGCTTCAACATCAAAACATCAACTTAGATCAAGACTTTGGTTTATCAAAAACTAGTATTGTGCACCGCGCGTTGCGCGGTGACGATAAATATTTTTCGTTTTTTTTGTAGCACGATAAATATTTTTCGATTTTTAGATATTAAACTACTAAAAACCCGTATTTCACTTTATATATATGAAACCACCTCATCATTTCATGTTGTTCTTTTGGTCAAAATGTAGTCAAAATTATCTCATCCGTTTTTCTCCAACCATCTATTATGACTTCAGTTTCACCTAAGTCGCAAATACACGCTACACCATTTACATGAAAAAAATATTACATGGAAATATTACTAAGGAGTTACATCAGAAAATCATAACCACTAACAATACATATGAATTAAAAAATACAAATAGATTAATCTAATAAGTTTTTTACATGAATAAAAAATTAGAGGTTTTATCAATTAATGGGAGGTTTTAAAATACAATTTTTTTAAACTATATTTATATATAGACATAGTTGAATGAAAAAAATCAGAGATTTTAGATTAAGGGGTTGTTTGTTTACCTCTAAATAGTTTTATTAAGAGGCAACCTCTGAACCGCTAAGAGGTAAATCCTGTTTGGCAAAAAAATGTGTGTCTCTTAATGGTTCTAAAACTTTCTGAATGATTTAGTATCTGAAACACCCAAAATCCACAACAATTTTAAACCTTAAAACTTTTCAGACTTTATCATAATTTCTTCCAAACAATAATACATAAATGGAGAATTAGTTCTGAAGGTTCATATATACAATTGCACTATCAAGACAACCTACTAATCTAATCCTTAACACTAAGATCAGATTATACGGGTTGTCTAGGAAATTCATCAAAACATCTTCGTATACGCTAACTTCTCCATCAAATCACCAAAAGTTGGATTATGCTACCACTCGTCACTCATCCCTTTACAACTTTCCCGAGCTAGTACCTGGTAAGAAATATTAATTTGAAATGATTAGGCTTACACCTACTGAGAACATCCAAATTTCAAATCAAAAAATCTTTATAAGCTTTGAAACCAACATTTTAACAAAGCGTATAAATTAACCTGATCCCAAATATCTTACCGTATACATAACACACTTCGATGACGGGAATCATACCCGATTCCATAAATATGACAACACTAAGTATGTCATAGTATCATATTCAAGAGAGCCACTACGAATCACCACTGATTCTAGTTTATAACTCATGTCCAAGAAATTACAATTAAGCGCCAAGCCTTTTCTCAAAATGCAAGTAGAAACAACAAATATATCTCGCCTATTCCTAATCTACTGATTGAGATCGGAAATAACAATTATACTTTGTCTATTTCATGTTTCCACGTCTCAATTACGAATAGCAATTATACCTTGCCTATTCCATGTTACAATATGAATAGCAATTCTACTTTGCATATTCACTTCTCAATATGAATAGCAATTCTACTTTGCCTATTCCATCATTTCAATATGATTAGCAATTTTACTTTGCCTATTCACTTCTCAATATGAATAGCAATTCTACTTTGCCTATTCACTTCTCAATATGAATAGCAATTCTACTTTGCTTATTCCATCATTTCAATATGAATAGAAATTCTACTTTGCCTATTCACTTCTCAATATGAATAGCAATTCTACTTTGCCTATTCCATCATTTCAATATGAATAGCAATTCTACTTTGCCTATTCATTACATTCCCTAGTATATGTGAATATTAACTCAAAGCACATAACAACTCATCTCATAATCTCAATTGAGTTATATATATGTTCGTACTGTTAAATAATTAAGGTTCATATTCAGAAAACACTTAATTATGAAAAGACCTCATACAGTAAGTTATCTGGAACACCTATCTGATACTAATCCAGAATTTCAAGAATCCGATAACATCCGAAAATCGAGTAATCCAGTTACAATATTCATCTGGAACACTATTCATCCAGAAAACAATATTCATCCAGAAAACAATATTCATCCGGAACACTATTCATCAGGAACACTATTCATCCGGACTACTATTCATCCAGACTACTATTCATCCAGAAAATCATCCGGACTCCAGAACTGTCCGGAATCCGAATCCCAATCCGGAAAATCAAGCTAATCCGGGAAATTCATCTTCCGGATTCTATGATACCCAGTATAATTATGTGACACCCGTCAAACCAAAACACTCAGGTTAGCAACTGAATAGTATAATACTTGTTTTAACAAGTATGAATAACTCATAATGACTTAATATTGATGGTTAAGGGTTAGTTTCCTAAGAATTCCAATAGGACACTGAGAAAATCATGTTACCGCACGGAACTGCTTAAGCTGTCTTATAAAATGCCGATTGGAACTGTTAACATTTAATTATAACTATATTAATAATAAGAGGAGTAAATATATAGTTTATATATACCCAAATCTAAAATTTAAAACTTTAAATAACCAAACCAAAAATTAAGAAGATAAATGAGGTTTTAGCTACTTTAAATCAATCTTTTTATATAAATTACATAAGATGTAAAATTATACAATATTAATTAGCATTTTAAGGAAAAAAATAATAATAATAAATCTGAATATATGGCCCAAATTCAGCCCCTCACATGACCCAACACACTTCCATATTAGTTTTCCAAATTCTCAAGAAAACCCTCTCATTTTCCCACCTCCTCTCTCTCTCTACATTCAAACACTCTCCATTTTCTCTCTTCCTCTCCCTTGGCCGAAAATTAGCCACAACACCACCAAATCAATCCATCCTTGAAGATCCATGAAGGTAAAATCATCCCTAGTGTGAGTAAAACTCATCCCTCTTGTACTCTTCTTCATTTTCTTCCTTTTCTTGTCATTTCTCCATCTTTTTCTCATTTTCCTTTGTAACCACTTGAGTTTCTGGATAAAGGGGCCTTAATAGACCCTTTTCATGGTGGATTAATCACCAAAGGCATGTTATGTCAAACAAATGGTGATAATCCTTAAGCCATACATCAAGAACTCAAGAAAATGATGTTTTAACTACATGCATGTGGGTTTTGTTAAAATCTGAGATGTGTGAGTTCATGCATGTGTTTTCAAAAGTCAAAAATATATTTTTTTATCTAAGAACATTGTCAAAGTAGTGGTAGATGAGTGTTCAAGCAAAGAACCAACCATATGAGTGAAAATATGGATATAAAACACTCATTTTTCATGAAATAGCATTTTTTAATTTCTGGCAGATTACATGCATGAACTTCTTCGGACCATATCTTGAAAAATACTTAACCAAATGATATGAATCTTTTTCTGGAACTTTGTTTATTGTGTTATGTTTCCAACCCAAGTGGTTTCATGTAAAAACTCGAAGATTTGACCCTTCAACTACTCATATGAAATTAAGTGTGCAAAGAAAATCTGGCAGAGAAAATTCTCTACTTTAATCAGTTATAAGTCTCTTAATATTCCACTAAAATTCTTGATTTTTCTTCTAGAAATTACTTTAATGAGTTATGAATCGAACAAAATTGGTTTCACTCAAAAATATTAAGATTTGGGGTCTCAAACACTCAAACCAAGATTGGTGTGCAAGAAATCAGAATCTGGCAGAATGGAAGACCTAACTTAAAATCGTCATATCTTCCTCAAAATGTAACTAAAAATGATGAAATGTTTCTGGAAGATACTTTTATGAGTTAAGTTTAAAACCCAATTTGAATCACTGAAAAATGTTGAGATTTGACCCTCCAAATGGACTTGACAAAAAGATGGTGCAGACTGTTTTGGTAACTGTGACACTTAAACTTAAGTGTAATGATTAAAATAGCTACCCAACTCTACAAATGATGGTAATTATGTCAAAAGTTCCCTAAGACATTAAAGTGATACATATAAAAGTTGGACTAATAAAAATATCCAGAAGATATTTAAAAATGACCATAAGTGGACTTAATATTCTGCCACCAGAAAAGTAAAACTCTAATCCAAAAGAAAAAAAAGGATTTGTAGAGTTACTAAAAGATAAAAAGCTTATAAATTGTAGAAATTGTCAAAACATAAATAAAAACTATATATACATGTATGTGAAGGTATAAATAATACCCTAACAAATAATAGATTTATAACAAACCGAACATTTTAAATCACAAGGTAAATGAGAAATACAATTACATAGGAAATTAATGAAAGTGTTCGTCATGAAGAAAATATAAAACGTGGTAAAATGGATTAAATACTACTTATAACCTATAAAGTTTATTATGTAACAACAAAATCCTACAAACCGTTTAAAAACCAATAAATTACTAGAAATCGTCGACGGAAGATAATACTTAAACTTAAGGCATTTTATAAGACATGATAGGCTAAGCAATGCTTTAGCCATAAGAGTTAGATCGAAACTGATAATATGTTTCACTTCCTTAGGAAGGACCTAGAATCGAGAAACTGTGCATCCGTGCGGCAACCCTTGGAGATCCTTCCGGAACATAGTGAGTTTTCACAGCCCCTTTTTACTATTTATACGTTTTGGGGTGAAAAGCATGTTACTATTATTTCAACGCAGTGAGTTTTCACAGCCCCTTTTTACCATTTATACGTTTTGGGGTGAAAAGCATGTTACTATTATTTCAACGCAGTGAGTTTTCACAGCCCCTTTTTACTATTTATACGTTTTGGGGTGAAAAGCATGTTACTATTATTTCAACGTTGTGAGTAATCACAGCCCCGTTTTACTTGTTTAAATGTTTGGGGTGAAAAGCATGTTATGTTTTTTAAAATGCTAAATGATTCATGATATTAAATTGTGGATATTTATGCTTTGAAGAATGAGTACTAATGAATGGACAATTGTACATAAGTGATAAAGATATGTTGAGTGATAATGAAAATGGTAAGTCCCCAATAGATACACTACTTATTAACTCGTAACGAGCCGGTGATACTTGTGGATAGCGCTATTTGGTTTGACAAACCCACCTTGACTGACGAGTAGGGGTGCACTTTATCTGGTAATAATGTTCTTCTCATGTGGCCATCATACCACCTCTGAGGTAGTTCGCGGGGCGTAGATTGTCGGAGGCTTAGTAGTGGCTCAACACTTATATATCTTACAAAAATCACTCATGGTAAATTGTACTCATAAATCTTTTAAATTTGGAGCTTGTCATGAACGAACGTTTCATGAGAGTAACCATTGGGTGAAAAACTGTTGTGCATACATAAATCTTTTAAATTTGGAGCTTGTCATGAACGAACGTTTCATGAGAGTAACCATTGGGTGAAAAACTGTTGTGCATACATAAATCTTTTGAATTTGGAGCTTGTCATGAACGAACGTTTCATGAGAGTAACCATTGGATGAAAAACTGTTGTGCATATATAAATCTTTTAAATTTGGAGCTTGTCATGAACGAACGTTTCATGAGAGTAACCATTGGATGAAAAACTGTTGTGTATATGGAAAACCTGTGAACTCACCAACTCTTTGTAGTTGACCCTTTCTTTTATCATGCTTTTCAGGTGCTAATAAGTAAGTGAAGACTTGTAGGATGCATTTTGTGTGATGACATCAACACTAAGAACCTTAAAACTTCTATTGTTAATTTTTTTGTATTCGCTGTCTTCTTTTGGAACAATTCGGTGAAGACGTTGTAATGTAATATTTTAATACTACTGAATTAAATGTTGTGGTTGGTGTTGTCTGTTACCTTTTGAATGAAACCCTACACTGTTATGCCTCGTGTTTCCGCTTTAGCGGGGTGTGACAGGTTTGGTATCAGAGCCTAAGGTTATAGAGAATGCTGGTTTTCTTATGGGAACCACAAACTATAACCCAACCATAACGCAAACTATTTTCAAAACGGTTTTCAAAATGATTTTCAAAATCTGAAGCATATTACTAATATAACTAAGTTGAATGTCACATTATTATACCTCAATTAAACAAAGCCTGATCACCTATGTTTAATTCGGGTAAATATAATGAGAGACTCGGGTTGGTCATAATGGAAGTATGCTTAAAATAAATTTTCTACTTAATCACATAAGCATAATTTTTGTGTGTGCATGCATGAACATTGCATATCTTAGGCACTTACAATAGCACGCTTGGTATTGATGCATTATGGATAGTTGTGAATAAATGGTTCCAAGAAAGTGGCGTTAGTGAAAGAACTTTTGACTACTTTTGATGATTAAACTTGGAAACTTATTTTGGTGGCATGTAGCCGACAATTTAAAACTCTAAGTACTAGATAACTTTTGGGGGAAACATTTTGTTGTTTATTGAACTTATGTGATGGTTGAACCTGTGTTTGTTAGAACCAAGTGTTTTGAAATGCATGAATATAGAGTTACTGTATGTTACTATATTTATATACTCGAATGATTAGTTGTAGACATACCATATGATATTCATCACCTAGTTGAGTAGAACTTGTGTCAAAAATATGACCAAATTCCTGTTTAAAACTACGCCTTAGAACTATGCATCAGCACTACTTGATTCTGGAGCGGATAGGAGCTTTGTATCACTAGAGTTTAGGCCGAAAATTAACTTGAAACCTCAAAAGTTGAAAGAGGTCTACGTTATTGAATTTGCTAATGGGCAGGAAGTTAAGGTCAGAGACGTAATTATGGACTGTAATTTAAATTTAGCTAATAAGAGCTTTAGTATAGACCTTATTCCGATTGAGCTAGGAAGCTTTGACATAGTCGTGGGCATGGATTGGCTATCCAAAAACCGGGTAGACATATGTTGTTCTGAAAAGATCATCCGAAGTCCGCTACCAGAGGGTAAAACACTCGTCGTACATGGAGAGAAGTCCGGAAAGAACCTTAAGCTAGTGACGTGTATGAAGATGCGAAGGTACTTGAAAAAAGAATGCATCGCGTTTTTGGCTCATGTTATAGTTAAGGAAATGAAAGAGAAACGCATTAAGGATTTTCCTGTAGTTTGGAATTTTCCCGAGGTATTCCCGGATGAGCTACCAGGATTACCCCCGTCAAGACAAGTCGATTTCCACATCGACTTAGTTCTTGGAGCTGCACCTGTGGCTAAGTCACCGTACCGTTTGGCCCCATCAGAAATGCAGGAATTGTCAGGACAACTCCAGGAGCTGCTCGACAAAGGACTTAAGACCTAGCTCTTCGCCATGGGGTGCACCAGTTCTTTTCGTTAAAAAGAAAGATGGATCCTTGAGGATGTGCATCGATTATAGAGAACTCAATAAGCTAACTATCAAGAACCGATACTCTCTTCCCCGAATCGACGACCTGTTCGACCAACTCCAAGGTGCTACCTACTTTTCAAAAATTGATCTTCGATCTGGATATCATCAAATGAGGGTCCGTGAAGAGGTTGTTCCCAAGACGGCGTTTAGGACTCGATACGGCCATTACAGATTCCTGGTTATGCCTTTCGGGCTAACCAACGCACCAGCTGTCTTCATGGACTTAATGAACAGGGTTTGTAGACCGTACCTGGATGAGTTCGTGATCGTGTTCATAGATGATATATTAATTTATTCGCAAATCAAGGAGGATCATGAGCGACATCTAAAGTTGATACTAGAACTGGTCAGAGACCAGAAATTGTATGCAAAGTTCTCCAAATGCGAATTTTGGATTCGTGAGGTACAATTTCTTGGCCACGTGATTAATGAGAAGGGAATTCATGTAGATCCGGCAAAAATTGAGGCCATCAAGAAATGGGAAGCCCCGAAGACCCCGACAGAAATCCGTCAACTTCTCGGTTTAGCAGGCTATTACCGGCGATTCATTGTGAATTTCTCAAAAATTGCGCAACCACTAACGGCATTAACCCAAAAGGATAAGAAGTTCATCTAGGGAGAGAAACAAGAAGAAGCATTTCAAACACTTAAGCATAGGTTGTGTAATGCACCAATTCTGGCGTTGCCAGAAGGCGCGGAAAATTTCGTAGTCTACTGCGATGCATCACACCAAGGATTGGGGTGTGTGTTGATGCAACAAGACAAGGTCATTGCATATGCTTCAAGGCAACTTAAAGTTCATGAGAAAAACTATACCACTCATGACCTTGAGTTAGGAGCAGTAGTGTTCGCACTTATGATCTGGAGACATTATCTTTACGGCACGAAATGCACCATCTACACCGATCATAAAAGTCTTCAACATATCTTTGACCAGAAAATGCTTAACATGAGGCAAAGAAGATAGGTGGAACTGCTTAGCGACTATGACTGTGAAATAAAGTACCACCCAGGCAAGGCTAATGTGGTAGCCGACGCACTAAACAGGAAAGAAAGGGTGAAGCAGTCAAGAGTGCGAGCAATGGGTGTGTTCGTTCAGACGAGTCTAAAGACACAAATTCTTGAAGCTCAGGAAGAAGCGTTGAAAGCAGAGAACCTGAAGGACGAGGCCCTACATCAATGGGAACTTAAATTTAAAACAAGGTCAGATGGGGTACGTTACTTTGAAGACAAAGTTTGGATACCAAAGGTTAACAACTTACGATCAACAATTATGGATGAAGCCCATAAATCAAGATATTCGATTCACCCAGGAGCTGATAAGATGTACAAAGATCTAAAGGAATACTATTGGTGGCCAGGAATGAAGAAAGATGTTGCGTTGTATGTAAGCAAATGCCAAACTTGTGCAGTGGTTAAGGCGGAACATCAGAAACCATCTGGTCTTCTTCAGCAACCTGAGATTCCCGAATGGAAATGGGAACAAATAGCTATGGATTTCGTAACTAAGCTACCCAGGACTAGGAAAGGGCACGACGCAATCTGGGTTATAGTGGACCGACTTACGAAATCTGCGCATTTTCTTCCTATTCGGGAAGACTACAAGATGGAAAGGCTTGCACAAATTTACGTCAATGAAATCGTTATGCGTCATGGAGTTCCTATTTCCATCATCTCGGATAGAGATAGTCGTTTTACGTCACGATTTTGGCGATCACTCCAGAAAGCGTTGGGTACACGTTTGGATTTGAGCACTTCCTACCATCCTCAAACGGACGGTCAGTCAGAAAGAACCATACAGACGCTAGAGGATATGTTGCATGCATGTGTGATAGATTTTGGTGGAAGTTGGGATACTCACCTACCATTAGTTGAGTTCTCCTACAACAACATCTATCATACCAGCATTCAGTGTGCACCGTATGAAGCCTTATATGGACGCAAGTGTAGATCCCCACTTAGCTGGTTAGAAATTGGCGACAGACAATTGACTAGGCCCGAGATCGTTCAAGAGACTACTGACAAAATCTCAATTATCAAGGATAGACTTAAAGCCTCAAGAGATCGTCAGAAGAGTTATGCTGATAACCGCAGGAAGCCATTAGAATTCCAAGTGGGTGATAAAGTGCTCCTAAAAGTATCGCCTTGGAAAGGATTAGTACGCTCCGGAAAAAGAGGCAAGCTAAGTCCGAGGTATATTGGCCCCTTTGAAATAATTGAAAGGATTGGTCCAGTAGCATATAAACTCAATTTACCTCAAGAGCTAAGTGCCATCCACGATACGTTCCATGTGTCAAACCCTAAGAAAATACTGACTGATGAATCATTGGTTCTACCCCTAGAAGACGTTCAGATCAACGATCGGTTACACTTTATAGAAGAACCGATAGAAATCCTTGATTAAGAAGTCAAACGAACAAGGCGTAGTAAGATCCCAATTTTGAAAGTTCGTTGGAATTCGAGGCATGGACCTGAGTATACATAGGAGCGAGAAGATTACATGAAACGTAAGTACCCTCACCTATTTGCAAAGGATCAGACGGGGAATGGCAATCAACGAATTTCGGGACGAAATTCTTCTAACAAGAGGAGACTGTGACACCCGTCAAACCAAAACACTCAGGTTAGCAACTGAATAGTATAATACTTGTTTTAACAAGTAGGAATAACTCATAATGACTTAATATTGATGGTTAAGGGTTAGTTTCCTAAGAATTCCAATAGGACACTGAGAAAATCATGTTACCGCACGGAACTGCTTAAGCTGTCTTATAAAATGCCGATTGGAACTGTTAACATTTAATTATAACTATATTAATAATAAGAGGAGTAAATATATAGTTTATATATACCCAAATCTAAAATTTAAAACTTTAAATAACCAAACCAAAAATTAAGAAGATAAATGAGGTTTTAGCTACTTTAAATCAATCTTTTTATATAAATTACATAAGATGTAAAATTATACAATATTAATTAGCATTTTAAGGAAAAAAATAATAATAATAAATCTGAATATATGGCCCAAATTCAGCCCCTCACATGACCCAACACACTTCCATATTAGTTTTCCAAATTCTCAAGAAAACCCTCTCATTTTCCCACCTCCTCTCTCTCTCTACATTCAAACACTCTCCATTTTCTCTCTTCCTCTCCCTTGGCCGAAAATTAGCCACAACACCACCAAATCAATCCATCCTTGAAGATCCATGAAGGTAAAATCATCCCTAGTGTGAGTAAAACTCATCCCTCTTGTACTCTTCTTCATTTTCTTCCTTTTCTTGTCATTTCTCCATCTTTTTCTCATTTTCCTTTGTAACCACTTGAGTTTCTGGATAAAGGGGCCTTAATAGACCCTTTTCATGGTGGATTAATCACCAAAGGCATGTTATGTCAAACAAATGGTGATAATCCTTAAGCCATACATCAAGAACTCAAGAAAATGATGTTTTAACTACATGCATGTGGGTTTTGTTAAAATCTGAGATGTGTGAGTTCATGCATGTGTTTTCAAAAGTCAAAAATATATTTTTTTATCTAAGAACATTGTCAAAGTAGTGGTAGATGAGTGTTCAAGCAAAGAACCAACCATATGAGTGAAAATATGGATATAAAACACTCATTTTTCATGAAATAGCATTTTTTAATTTCTGGCAGATTACATGCATGAACTTCTTCGGACCATATCTTGAAAAATACTTAACCAAATGATATGAATCTTTTTCTGGAACTTTGTTTATTGTGTTATGTTTCCAACCCAAGTGGTTTCATGTAAAAACTCGAAGATTTGACCCTTCAACTACTCATATGAAATTAAGTGTGCAAAGAAAATCTGGCAGAGAAAATTCTCTACTTTAATCAGTTATAAGTCTCTTAATATTCCACTAAAATTCTTGATTTTTCTTCTAGAAATTACTTTAATGAGTTATGAATCGAACAAAATTGGTTTCACTCAAAAATATTAAGATTTGGGGTCTCAAACACTCAAACCAAGATTGGTGTGCAAGAAATCAGAATCTGGCAGAATGGAAGACCTAACTTAAAATCGTCATATCTTCCTCAAAATGTAACTAAAAATGATGAAATGTTTCTGGAAGATACTTTTATGAGTTAAGTTTAAAACCCAATTTGAATCACTGAAAAATGTTGAGATTTGACCCTCCAAATGGACTTGACAAAAAGATGGTGCAGACTGTTTTGGTAACTGTGACACTTAAACTTAAGTGTAATGATTAAAATAGCTACCCAACTCTACAAATGATGGTAATTATGTCAAAAGTTCCCTAAGACATTAAAGTGATACATATAAAAAGTTGGACTAATAAAAATATCCAGAAGATATTTAAAAATGACCATAAGTGGACTTAATATTCTGCCACCAGAAAAGTAAAACTCTAATCCAAAAGAAAAAAAAGGATTTGTAGAGTTACTAAAAGATAAAAAGCTTATAAATTGTAGAAATTGTCAAAACATAAATAAAAACTATATATACATGTATGTGAAGGTATAAATAATACCCTAACAAATAATAGATTTATAACAAACCGAACATTTTAAATCACAAGGTAAATGAGAAATACAATTACATAGGAAATTAATGAAAGTGTTCGTCATGAAGAAAATATAAAACGTGGTAAAATGGATTAAATACTACTTATAACATATAAAGTTTATTATGTAACAACAAAATCCTACAAACCGTTTAAAAACCAATAAATTACTAGAAATCGTCGACGGAAGATAATACTTAAACTTAAGGCATTTTATAAGACATGATAGGCTAAGCAATGCTTTAGCCATAAGAGTTAGATCGAAACTGATAATATGTTTCACTTCCTTAGGAAGGACCTAGAATCGAGAAACTGTGCATCCGTGCGGCAACCCTTGGAGATCCTTCCGGAACATAGTGAGTTTTCACAGCCCCTTTTTACTATTTATACGTTTTGGGGTGAAAAGCATGTTACTATTATTTCAACGCAGTGAGTTTTCACAGCCCCTTTTTACCATTTATACGTTTTGGGGTGAAAAGCATGTTACTATTATTTCAACGCAGTGAGTTTTCACAGCCCCTTTTTACTATTTATACGTTTTGGGGTGAAAAGCATGTTACTATTATTTCAACGTTGTGAGTAATCACAGCCCCGTTTTACTTGTTTAAATGTTTGGGGTGAAAAGCATGTTATGTTTTTTAAAATGCTAAATGATTCATGATATTAAATTGTGGATATTTATGCTTTGAAGAATGAGTACTAATGAATGGACAATTGTACATAAGTGATAAAGATATGTTGAGTGATAATGAAAATGGTAAGTCCCCAATAGATACACTACTTATTAACTCGTAACGAGCCGGTGATACTTGTGGATAGCGCTATTTGGTTTGACAAACCCACCTTGACTGACGAGTAGGGGTGCACTTTATCTGGTAATAATGTTCTTCTCATGTGGCCATCATACCACCTCTGAGGTAGTTCGCGGGGCGTAGATTGTCGGAGGCTTAGTAGTGGCTCAACACTTATATATCTTACAAAAATCACTCATGGTAAATTGTACTCATAAATCTTTTAAATTTGGAGCTTGTCATGAACGAACGTTTCATGAGAGTAACCATTGGGTGAAAAACTGTTGTGCATACATAAATCTTTTAAATTTGGAGCTTGTCATGAACGAACGTTTCATGAGAGTAACCATTGGGTGAAAAACTGTTGTGCATACATAAATCTTTTGAATTTGGAGCTTGTCATGAACGAACGTTTCATGAGAGTAACCATTGGATGAAAAACTGTTGTGCATATATAAATCTTTTAAATTTGGAGCTTGTCATGAACGAACGTTTCATGAGAGTAACCATTGGATGAAAAACTGTTGTGTATATGGAAAACCTGTGAACTCACCAACTCTTTGTAGTTGACCCTTTCTTTTATCATGCTTTTCAGGTGCTAATAAGTAAGTGAAGACTTGTAGGATGCATTTTGTGTGATGACATCAACACTAAGAACCTTAAAACTTCTATTGTTAATTTTTTTGTATTCGCCGTCTTCTTTTGGAACAATTCGGTGAAGACGTTGTAATGTAATATTTTAATACTACTGAATTAAATGTTGTGGTTGGTGTTGTCTGTTACCTTTTGAATGAAACCCTACACTGTTATGCCTCGTGTTTCCGCTTTAGCGGGGTGTGACAAATTAGTACGATTTTATTCCATAATTTCCAACAACACTTTAATGATTATTTCAAAGAGATATTAACTCAACAATTCGATTTTTATCAAGCAAAAGATGAACTCACATGAAGAGTTTTGAATTGAGCGTCTGTGCAATCAAAATCAAAATCCTTCTTTCAACTGGTTTCAATAATCAAATCGAAACCAAAATTACTTACAAACATCTAATCTTGAGCAACGGAATTGGAGACGAGTCGAATTTCTTACCGAAAACAAGAATGAAGAAGATGAGTTTCTTTATGCACATCAACCGACTTCAAAACCAAAGAAATTGAGATAACCCTCAATTCAGCCGACTCTCTTTTTAAGTATAGAAATCAACTTTCATCAAATGACCAAACCAACCGCAAAGGTTTCATAATTCTACAAATAACCTAAAAATTTCGCTCAAAATCACATTTGACCCTTACGACATTACGTTTAAAAATAATATCATCCCTCTATTTTAAACATTAGAATAATTATATGATAATTATAGAAATTTCGAGGTGTTACAAATCTCCCCGACTTGAAAATGATTTCGTCCTCGAAATCAAAACTATACAACAAATGAATATATCTATTCTTTCTTTTCGAAGATAACCAACATGAACTATGTTATGGATTTCTTCCAATTGAAGTGGAATCTCCACCTGGTAGACTGAAAAGTCTACATGCTTAATCACAGTTAAAGGTCCAAGAAAAACAAGGACTCAGCTTTCCAAATCTTGTATCCTTCCACTAAGATACCTTTAACATTACCCGCTCCCCAACTTGAAAATCTTTAGGTCTCCTTGGAGCAAACTTTACAATCATCAAGTATTTATCAAACTAAGACTTGACCTTATTTTAACTATTTTAACTATTAACGCATCTTCCAAAATAGTGACCGGTATAGCTAACTTTTAATAATAGATTGAAATACAAAAGACAAGTTAGCACCACTATCACATAATATACACCAATGTATAGAATTAACAAGGACGGTATCATAAACTACATCCGCCCATTCCTTAGCGTCTTCCACCGTCATGTGAAATGTTCAACCCGTTGATCTCGGGGTGTTGGGTTTCTTCTCTTGATTCCCGCTATCTTTCAACATTGGGCAATCCCTCCGATAATGACCAAGCTTCTTACATTCATATCAAGTCGGTCCTTGGATGGGACAGTTCTCTATTTGATGACCACCCTTTCCACATTTAAAATATTCCCTCGATACCACCCGAAACGGCCTAAAATGTTTATTCCTACATTTATGACACCAGTTAGGTTCTTGTCGAGTCTCAAAATGAGTGTTCTCGATAAGGGGCTTCGGTCCTTGCAAAGATTCCGATCGACCTTCCCACTTTCTTTTCTCTCCCAATTGAGTTTTCTCAGCTTTATCTTTTGCGTTAACTTCTTCTATAATCTTTGCTTCTTCAATTGTTTCCCCCAGTGTCAAAGCTTTGGAATTTTTGACTCTGGACATCATATCAGCTGGCAAACCCTTCAGGTAAGCCTTGTTCTTTTCCTTTTCAGTTGGGGCCACATGCCCCACTAAGTTCATCTTCTCTAAAAAGATTCGAGTATATTCTCTTACAGATGAATTTCCCTTCTTTAGCGTTCGAAATTCTTCTTTGATGCGATCCATTTCATTCTCATTGCAATATTCTTCCAATATCTTCCTTTTGAACGACTCCTAAGTCATCGCTGCTAAAACCGGAACCGTCATAGTTGATGTCACGATATTCCACCAGGTCAAAACATTGCCATGTGACATCTGAGATCCGAACCTAACATTCGATTCTTCGTCACACTCACAAGATCGAAAAGCATGTTCCATCTCCCTAATACAGTTCATACATTCAATCGGATTATCTGATCCAGCAAACTCCAGTGGCTTGAATCTCAGAAACGTTTTATAAGAACAAACTTTCTCCATTCTGCTGTTAACATTCAACACTGGGTTAACAGGCGGAGTTACAATACCGGTACCCATCTCCGGTCTTCGTGACTCAGAATTTCTATCATTTAACTCTTTCATAAACATTTCTTGTTATTGTGCCAGTGTCGTATTCATCATCCGCATCATATTTTCCATCATTCTGGACTCCATAGTGGATTCCGTCATCACCGGGTTAGAGGTACCGACATTCGTTCGTTGTTCTTGACTTCCTCCTCCTCCCATTATAGGTGGCCTTGGAGGACTCTCATATGTCCCAACCCTTTCAGGTTGCTTCTCCACCACCCATTCATTTACTGCCCTCTCTTATGAAGAATTAAGAGATCTGGTTGTTGTATTCACCATCGTATTCTGAATTACACAAAAGATAACCATAAGAAATGGTTATACACGATCCCAACCCAAGAAATGTACTTTAACGTTTATCAATCACCATAACAATATAAAACAAGTATGCTTACGTAACAATACATTGATAACAACAGTAGCTAATTGGAATTATGAACATACTATACATAAGAATTCTCGTTACCATCATCACAATTCTTAATTCACGTATTTCCGTCGACTCTAAGACTATCTCGTCTTAGTAATTTTAACCCAATCTCACAAATCCTATCTTAATTATCTCAGCTTAAGTCTAGGTATCTCACGATCATACCTAGTTCTCTTAAGCTATAGCTTTGATACCAAACTGAATCACCCAAAGTCCACAACAATTTTAAACCCTAAAACTTTTCAGAGTTTATCATAATTTCTTCCAAACAATAATACATAAATGGAGAATTAGTTCTGAAGGTTCACATATACAATTGCACTATAAAGACAACCTACTAATCTAATCCTTAACACTAACATGATTATACGGGTTGTCTAGGCAATTCATCAAAACATCTTTGTATATGCTAACTTCTCCATCCCATCACCAAAAGTTGGATTCCGCTAGCACTCGTCACTCGTCCCTTTACAACTTCCCCGAGCTAGTACCAGGTAAGAAAAATTAATTTGAAACAATTAGGCTTACGCCTAGTGAGAACATCAAAATTTCAAATCAATTTTTTTTATAAGTTTTGAAACCAACATTTTAACAAAACGTATAAATTAACGTGACCCCAACTTTCTTACCGTATACATAACACACTTCGATGACGGGAATCATACTCGATTCCATAAATATGACAACACTAAGTATGTCATAGTATCATATTCAAGAGCGCCACTACGAATACACATACATTCTAGTTTATCGCTCATGTCCCAGAAATTACAATTAAGCACCAAGCCTTTTCTCAAATATATGAATAGCAATTCTACTGATAGAAGTGCAAGTAGAAAGAGCAAATATATCTTGCCTATTCCTAATCTACTGATAGAGATCGGAAATAGCAATTATACTTTGTCTATTTCATGTTTCCACGTCTCAATTACGAATAGCAATTATACCTTGCCTATTCCATGTTACAATATGAATAACAATTCTACTTTGCCTATTCACTTGTAAATATGATTAGCAATTCTACTTTGTCTATTCCATCATATCAATATGAATAGCAATTCTACTTTGCCTATTCACTTCTCAATATGAATAGCAATTCTACTTTGCCTATTCCATCATTTCCATATGAATAGCAATTCTACTTTGCCTATTCACTTCTCAATATGAATAGCAATTCTACTTTGCCTATTCCATCATTTCAATATGAATAGCAATTCTACTTTACCTATTCCATCATTTCAATATGAATAGCAATTCTACTTTGCCTATTCATTACATTCCCTGGTATATGTGAATATTAACTCAAAGCACATAACAACTCATCTCATACTCTCAATCGAGTTATATTTATGTTCGTACTGTTAAATAATTAAGGTACTTTTCATATTCAGAAAACACTTAATTATGAAAAGACCTCATACACTATGTTATCCGGAACACCTATCCGATACTAATCCAGAATTTCAAGAATCCGATAACATCCAAAAATCGAGTAATCCGGTTACAATATTCATCCGGAACACTATTCATCCGGAAACACTATTCATCCGGAAAACATTATTCATCCGGAAACACTATTCATCCAGAACACTATTCATCCGGAACACTATTCGTCCAAACTACTATTCATCCAGAACACTATTCATCCGGATTACTATTCATCCAGAAAATCATTCGGACTCCGGAACTGTCCGGAATCCGAAAAATCAAGCTAATCCGAGAAATTCATCTTTCGGATTCGATGATACCTAGTATAATTAGTACGATATTCATTCCAAATTTTCCAACAACACTTTAATGATTATTTCAAAGAGATATTAACTCAACAATTTGATTTTTATCAAGCAAAACAGATAGATGAACTCACCTGAAGAGTTTCGAATTGAGCATCTGTGCAATCAAAAGCAAAATCCTTCTTTCAATAATCAAATCGAACCCAAATTTACTTACAAGCATCTAATCTTGAGCAACTGAATTGGAGACGAGTCGAATTTCTTTCCGAATACATGAATGAAGAAGATGAGTTTCGTTCTGCTCATCAAAGAAATTTAGATAACCCTCAATTCAGCCGACTATCTTCATAAGTATACAAATCAACTTTCATCAAATGACGAAAACAACCCCAAAGGTTTCATAATTCTACAAATAACATAAAAACTTCGGTCAAAATTACATTTGACCCTTTCGACATTATGTTTAAAAATAATATCATCCCATTATTTTAAACATTCTCCCCAGAATAATTATAGAAATTTCGAGGTGTTACAGTATCGTGGGTCTCTCTTAACCATTCAACACCCTAATTTTATTCTAAACAATTACCAAACAACCATATTTCATTTTGCACTATATCATAAAAGCCTATTAATCATTCTGATCACTTAATCGTTCTGCACCAAACCATTCAGCAACTGCCAAACAGCCTCAAAATGAGAAGTTAAATAAAGATATAATAATATTCTATACATACAAAAGTAACAATATAAATTAAAAGATTGATTCATGTGATAAAACTATTGATTTATAATCATTGTTGCCATACAATTAACAATTTAAGTTATCTATAATCATTGAGTAAGTTATTGATTATGGAAAAATAAAACTAAATAAAAATATGAAGTATTGATTTATAAACATTTATGTGATCCCAGAACAAGCATTCAACACAATGAAGATCTTGAAGATGTCATCCATCTCATTAGCTCTAAAATCTCTAAGTACAATATGATGAAGAGTAGAGTGAAATGTAATAGTACTTGGAATGACACACTGCCAAAATTACAAGAAGAAAACTATTTATACTAGGCAAATAACAAAGTTACTAGATAGACCCTCAACTTGATACATTTATATAAATTTGGGACTAACATTCTCCCCCTTTGTATCAAAGTTGAGGCAACAAATTTTAAGCTTGTTCCGGAGCAATTTATTTCTTCCTGATCTCGAAGATGATTTCAAAACACCTCAGTGCATTCTCGTACTCTATTCTGTTGTTGATGAATTATAGGGTTTTGTTGATCAATTTATTTTCCTTGGGGCTTCAGCTTGACCTCATTTGTCTCATCAAGCCTGAGTTTACTCTCCAACTGGATCTGAATTAGTCTGAACGTTCCGTTGCAGTATCTGTTTACTTCAGTGATCCTTAGAAATCTCTTCATCATCTCTGATTATAGTACACAACTCCGAGTTCAGGTCTATCAAGTACACTATTAACAGGGATACCTTGAATGTAGGAAAGTCTTTTGTTAGGTCTTCGGAGGTTAACTCTGGTTTGATTGGCTTTAAATTCCATCTGAAAGTCGATTAGGTAGAAGAACTTCACCATGTTCCTCATGAAGCGCTTGACTGAGTGGTAAGCTGCTGACCACTCTGTCTTCTTTTCGGGCATACTGGCAAGAATGTGATATAAGCTTAATAGGTCATATAGTTTCAAGCTCTTGAAGTCAGCCTCTGCGAAAAACCATTCCTTGTTATTGGATCTCTTTACAGTGAACTGTGGATACCATATGTTTATCAGTTTTTTTGACTCTATCTTCAGTACCTTCATAATCTTCTTGTCAGACTTGACTGAGTGCATCTCCAAGTCTTTGTTCTTCATAACATGAACGAATTCTGTCTGATGAAGAGTCGTCCACTTTTCTATCCCATATAGTTTCACTAAATCAATTCTCTGAATGTTCTTCACAAATAAATCCTTTCTCACACTTTCTGGAAAAGGAGTCAAGATTCTTACCCTCTGCCCTCTTCCAACAAAGTTTTGTTCATCGTCAATCAGAGTCTGGTAGTATATCATTTCAGCATCTGAGACGGGATCTCTGATTTTACCATCTATATTTAAAGGTATATTTTGCACATAAGTACCAGCACCGGGATCATTCGGTTGTTGTACATTATCATCATCTGAATCAGACTGTTTAGCATGAACTACTCTGGTAGTATAAAAAATGTCATCCAGTTCCTCTTTAATCTGTACATCCGTTCTTTCTGGTTCCTCCTCTGAGTCGATATAAATGTAGTTCATTATTCGATTATCTACCATCCGCTCTTCCTCTGTTCTATTGTCGCCACTTTGTGGATTTTCAACCGTAAGTGTAACATCAACTAGAACTTCATCAACCTAGACAATATCATCATTCGGTCCTTCTTGTACCACAGTTACCATGTGATCTGATACCCCGGCGGTTTCAGTTTCAGCAAGATTAGATGGTTCAACCCTTGCTCTCTTCTCCCCCTCGTGTTGATCAGGATCATCCTGATCATCATGTCTTCGCTTCTTTGAACCTTGTGCATAAGCACCACACGTCTATTCCAAAACACTTATTCGGTCAGATAGAGATTTGAACCCTGATTGTACGGCTTTGGTCATATCCTGAAGGGATTTTTGTTGATTGATCAATGTGCAAGTACTTCCGCGCCTCCAGTAATTCTAGTAATACAAGAAGCTGCTCCAGTTATTCAAGTTCAAGCCGATGGCAAAATCAGGGATCCTGTACTCGTAGCTGATTTGGAAATCTATCAGGAACTGATAGACGCTGAGCCAAGGTATGTGGCTACAGTTGAACGAGTTTGGATTCTGATTCCCTTCCAAGAAAGTATAAGGAGAGACTTGTTCGTTAGAGATGTCCAACGGATCGACCTAGAGAAGGTATACGGAATTGAAAATTGGCCTTCACTATAAAAGATCGAGTTCTTATACGTAATGGGCAACAAAGACCTACAAATGAATGCCGTAAGATCTGATAGTGTGATTGTGAAAGTGTTGAAGGTCGAGTCCAACAAGCTCTCCAAAGTCTGGTACCCAGTGTTTACAGTAAGAAGATCCTATTGTACCGAATGTTTCTTCTCCGAGGCAGATTTCAAAATCTTAATGCTAGACGATCTACTAAGCCTCTACAATTCCCTAGCCTGCCTTCCAAATAAAGATGTTGAATGGTCTGCCGCGTATCAAAGTGTAAAGAGATTCATTCAGAACATTCTGAAGTTCTCTTATCTGACAGACTTTCAGATGGCTCTGGAAGCACGCCAAGCTCGAGTAAACCTAAGGGCACCGAACCGGCGTCTGTCGGATATTCAAGGTGTCCCAGCCTATACTGTATTGAAGAAACCGGATCTTGGAGTTGTTTACTTTGATAGAGACTCAAAGAAGAGATTTATGAGAGTTATTGAAGCCAACAAGTTCAGTGACGGAACCTTCAAGATTATTGAGGTTCACCTTGAAACTAGATTGTGTCTGGATGCATATAGGGAGGTAAAGCTGAAAGATACGGAAAAGGAGCTGATCAAGCAAGTACTGGATGCTATAACATACCGAAAGGAGTACCGCAATGCACTGAGGAGGTTTAAGATCATATTCGGGATTCGGAAGAAGTATGTGGCTTCGGTGGATGCTTAAACTCTTTGCCTCTACTTTGTACAAATGGGGAGAATGTTAGTGCCTAATATTCTAGGTTGTACTAAGTAAAGGGACTAATATTGTAATTGCAATAGTTACATAGTATATAATGCTTGCTATGTTTAGTGTTGGTCCCGAAGGGCTATACAAGTTTGTAGAAGGGGGGGGGTTGAATACAAACACACGTTTTTACTTTTCTAAATTGTTTATTGATAAATCATTAACAATTTACAGCTTGTTGAGGAACAAGATAAGGAATAAATCCTAATCTAAACAAGTTGGTACACTAAGTTTTCTTGCACTAAGAAAGAGAAGGAAATTACTAATAATAACCTATCTCAAGAATATAAGAAGGATGACTCGACCAAAGTTTACGAGTACTTCAAAATGAAGTGAGGTCTTCTTCTTATATACTGCATGCATTTAATGCATGGCAGTTTATACTTTACACATGGCAGCAGCTGATTGGTTGTAGGATCTGACTTGAGTAGACAACCTTAGTAGCCGCATGGGGAACATTGTAGCATCAGAGTAGTTGTACGATTTCAGACAATAAGGAGGTTCTTTTCTGACATATCATACGGAGTCGTGCAAGGGTGGTTAAGACAAAAGTACTTTGTACGGAGGACTTCATGATCAGCTTTACGTTGATTCGGGATTTATCATTCTTTATCAGCAAATGACAAAGTTCAGCGATAGCTGAAGTCTTGTACTTGATACTTTACGTTGAGTGGACAAATCTGAGTCTTCGCTGATCCGCATCAGTTCATTAGGAGACTTGTCGCTGGTTCTTGAGCTTGATCTTCGACTTCAGCGTAGAACCTATGTTGACGTGAAACTTGTCTTCAGGGATCATAAGTAAACAACTATCTTATCAGCGATCACCATAAGGACTGAACAAGCTTAGAGCATTATGGTGAACAGTGTTCGTTGAATGTTTAATCTAAAGAGTGAGAGTTCCTATCAGCGGTACTGTAAAGTCTTAGTACTTATCAGCGATAGTGAAACTCTGATACATATTGTTTACTTACAATTTTCACTAAGTAGAATGGAGAGGGTCATTATCAAATCACTGAGGGTTTGGATCAACAATCTCCCCCTATTTGATTATGACATAGCAACAGAGAAAATTGCTATTTAATGAAAACATAAGGATAAAAAGAACTCATAAAATATTTGTCCCTTTTACTGTTTTCTGGGATCTTTTCAGTACTTATGGAGTAAAGTACATTCGCTGAAATCTTTCTTTAAACTTCGTATCAGATTACAAAGGGAAGTAGAAAAATTATAAGTACAAGCGAAATAAATTACAAGTACAAAAGAATAACTGATAAAATAGAAGAATGGGGCGATCCTATCAGCTTATAGAGGTTCTTCCTTAATGAGAAGTTCATCAAGGGTCTGGGTTGTAGGGATCATCTAGTCAGGGACTTTTTCTCCCTGGTTTATTCTTTCTTGGGCTTCCTTGAAGATCAGCGGCTTCATGAAGTGTCCGAGAAGGTCTTGTCTAAAATCACACCAGTATATGAGATCTCTGAGTTGTTCGATTGGAGTGATTGGTAGCTCAGCGATACGTTGAAAACATTCTCGTCCCTCATAGTCACGAAAGAATATACCGTAAGGATTACTTATGACTTTACCAGGGATGAAACGTTCATCGGGTGGCAGAGATATGTCAAGGGCAGATAGATCAGGGTCAGGACCAAGCACTTCAGCATGAGAGAAACCAATACCAGTTTCATTTCCTATGGGAGGACCTGAATCTGATTCTTGTAGCTTCTTCTTTGCAGAGGCCCTTTTTCTTTTCAGCTTAAGAGCAGGAGGAGGAGGAATATCCACAGCAGATGAGACCAAGTCGATCTGTCGATTTATAAGTTTCTCGACATGATCCTTGTACTTTGAACGTGATTGCTGGATGGCTATCCTCATCTCCAACCATTCAGAGAGACCATACCTTGTGACAGCTTCAGCTCCGAAGGTTTCAGTTTGGCCATTTTCTCTGAACAATTGGATATCAACAATAGGTACTCCGATAGTTGTTCTTCCAGAGATGTGTACCTTGTTGATCCTTGCTGGACGATATCTGAAGTGTACTTTCTCATTACACCAATTCAGGGTGGATTGAGATACTTCAATTTTTTTCTCGACAATCTTTCGAGCATCTTCCCATAGCTGACGTTGGACTTGAATGGGAATTCGTTTCAGTTTGGAGTCTTCAACTGATTCTTGGACAAGCTGGATGGCGAGTTCTCTGTCTTTTTCTTCAGTTTCCCTTCTTTCAGCGATTAACCTTTCAACTCTGAGGTGATCCTGGTATTCCTTTTGTGAAAGTCTGAACTTTGGAGGAATAGAAGGAAGTTGATCACGCTTCAGGATGATTCGTTGATCTTCTAATCTCTTGATCATTGCATCTCTCTTTTCTTGATCCTCTTCACTCAGTTTTTGAGGAGCCAAGGAAGGTCTGTTTTGGTGAGAGAGTTAGTGTTCTTCAGGATCATCAGTCTCAGTGGGTTAAATCCAAGACTGGGATTATTTCTTCAGCGTTAGGAGCTGGGATTATTGTTGGTGAAGTCGCAGCTGTGGGAACTTCAGCGATATCCTCAAACAGGATAGAGGACTAGCTGAAACACAGCGATCTTACGAGTAAGAAGTTGGGAATGAAAGATATAGAGAAAGAATGTGGTTAAGTGTATAGGCTTTTTGTGGAGAGTAGAGTTGATAATGTGTATAGATAGAGGAGGGATGCAGTGTTAGGAAGTAAGATGTAGTGACGAACTGGCTTTTGAAGCAAGATCATCAGATTTTCATCGTCTTCAGCGACACCTTTTCCGTTGGCCTTGTCAGTTTCAGACGCTGAAGGCTTTGATGTGGTTCGCTCCCCTGAAGGTTCGTTTATCGAAATCCCTTTAAGAGCTGTAGTCTTCTGAGAAGGCTTGAAGATAAAGGAGTCATCATCATCATCATCGTCATCATCATCATTCTTTGAAGAAGAAGATGGTTCATCATCATAGATGTCGACGGCTTCTTCATCTTCAGCTTCAGATTCAGATTCTTCAGCAGCTTCTTTGAGTTGCTCCCCCTCAGATACAGAGGTAAGCTTCTCGGTTCCCTCAGGGTTTTCATCTCCCTGAGGTCCAGCAGTTGTTTCTTCATTTGTCTTCTCCCCCTCTTTAGTAAGGGGAAGGTCTTCAATCTTCTCCCCCTCGATAGATTCATCACGGGGAAGGTCTTCTGAGTTCTTCTCCCCCCCTTCCTCATGATAAGTGGGGGAGGAATGCGATGACTCATCAGATGGTGTTGGTTCCCTGTCTTCTTGGCCAGGGATCCCAATATAGTTTTCAATCGCTGCTACTCTGTCTTCTAGGTCAGTAATAGCAGGACTGATCTTTAAAAGTTCAGCACTATCCGTTATAGTAAAATGTGAAGGTGTAGGTGCAGGGGCGGTCATGTGATTCAGGATCTGCTGTACCATTGTCTTCACTGAACTTACGTCAGTCTTTACTGAACTCACGTTAGTCTTTACAGCGAACACCTCTCTTTGAAGAGTACCAACCGATGTCTTCAGCGTTATGACCTCGCTGGACATGGTGTTAACTCTTGAGGAGAGAGAGTTGTAGTCGGTGTAGATATCAGCAAGAACTTTGGCAAAGTCACCGAGAGTTCTATCAACCTTCTCCAAATCAGCTTTGGAGGCTTTCTGTTCAACCACTTTTGTCAGCTTGTTGAGATTCTCTCCAGCGTTTGTTACAGCTGAAGAGTTGTCTGAGAGAGTAGTGGTGAGACCTGTCATCTTTGTATCCAGGTTCTTCAGAGAGGCATTGATGTCTCCCAATTTAGGACCTGTAACAGATAAGTACTTATGAACAAAGGAAAGCTCAGAAGTTTGGGGTTTAGTTACAGTGTCTATGGGTTGGTGTATACCTGCAGGAGGGCTGGTGAAGTCGTCAAAACTTCTGTGTCCTGAAAAAAGTTCCATGTCGTCAGCTAGAGTGCGTGTATGCATGGACATTTCTGCAGGTCCTGCATCCATTATTCCTTGAAAAGTATCAGCTTTAGCTTCTGGAAGAATGACGGGTGCTCCAGTGATCGTGGTGAAAACTGGATTAGAGTCCAATGGAGTAGAGAGAGAAGCGAAGGTTGAGAAGGTTTGATGTGGAGCTGATTCAGTGTTGGATCCACTGAGAATCACTTCTTCAGTCCTATGAGAGACTGAAGGAGGTTGGGTCGATTCGAAGTTTATAACTTCAGCGTTTAGAGACGTTGAAGCTGGGATGGAAGGGGTGGCTTGTTCAGCTGTGGCAGAGCGTACCACGGAACTTTCCATCAGCTCTTCAAGATGAGCTGAGGAGTCTTCAGCATGAGATTGCTGGGGTTGCTCCTTGGTTTTCTCAGTCCTTTTGGAACCAAGTTGGGTAGTGGAGTGTTTCCTTTTACGAGGATTAGATTTTGTGGCCTGGGTATCAGCGAGGGGTATTGTCGCTGAAGTAGCCATAGAAATAGAAGAAGGAGGATTGAGAATAGATAGGAGAGTAGAGAGATGTACCTCGTTTGCCATTGGCTTGAAGTCGAGTACCTTAGGGCCAACCTGAGAGAGTTTCAGGTCTCCTACTTTTGGGTAGTTGTCCTTCAGGCGGGTTTGGAAGATGGCGCTGAGGAATCTTGGATATGGAACCCATGATGGTCGGTCAGCAGCAGAGTCTACTCTGAGCACAAGATCATCGTAGATTATCGAGGCCCAGTCAACATGAAGACCTTTCAGCAATGCATATCCCATTGCTTGCTAAGGTTGAGCGGCTTGATCAGAGGAGTCGGTCTTTGCAGTCATGCGGCTTATCAAGTGTGCGAAGATGAAGTTCATCTCGCTGGGCATTTTGGATTTCTTGATGAGGGTTAGCTTCTTCTCAGGCTTCGTGTCCCTCCCTGTTTCCCATACATAACCCATTGTATCAAAAAATGCAGTGATGGCTTCCCTATCAGCATGTTTCTTGTGATCAGGGAGAGAAACAAAGGGTTTTTCTTTTGTGGCGATGGGAAGGCTCAGTGCTTTTCGGATAATGGCAGGGGTGATTTTTATGGTGCCAAAATCAGTGTCACGGAGGATGCAATCGATTTTCTTCGTGGGGTCTTTGGTCGATGTGAGCTGAGTGTGTCTGGCAAAATACTAGAACTGAGATAGTAGTAGTTGATGAGCAGGGGGTGTTATGGTCAGGGCTGTAGAGAGGCAACAGGTTTTGAGGAAATTCACAGCATCATTCAGATGTGTGACTTGCTTTCGAGGAAACTCGAAAAGCGCATAGAGATTGTTTTTTTTGTCCAATCGAGTTTCTCAAGCGTGAACTTGACCTGAGGAGCCTTGGTGATTTCCAGTTCCTCAGCAGCAGCAGTGTTTTCAGCAGTAGGAATATCAGTAGATGCCATTGCTGTATTATCAGTTCAACCAAAGATATAACAAATAAGAATAATCTTAATGTGGAAAGATTTTCCAATAAGATGGTTCGAATTTTGTCCATTTCATTCAGACAAAAATGTCTTAATGAAGATTAGGGTTTTCTTGTTTTTGAAAAAGAAATACAAACCCAATAAAAAGTCTTGTTTTCTAGTTTCCTTTGAGGATTAGGATCCTGGAAAAACGTATGAAGAACAAGTTTAAGATATTTGCGATTAAACTTGAAGAACAACCATGAAAGGTTGTGTTCATAAAACCATGAAAGAAGTGATTTCATTTTTGATAAAGTTCTTTTGTTTGATCTTGTAAAAACAATGAGAAGATCATTAACATGTTTTAAGAAACAGGTAAATAAAAGAAATATTAACCTGGTTCGTTGAAGAAGAAGAAGATGAACAGTTCTTGAAAACTTGAGAGCAAAAATGCAACAGTAGTTTTCTTGAGGAAGAAGTTGTTCGCGTAAAGGAAAAATATAAACCCAAAATGTGTTTATATAGTGAGATTAGAGAGAGAGAAAATCTTGAGCGAGAAAAGATTTTCATCATGACACGGACACGTGTTTGCATTTGATTGGAAGGTAAACGAAACGTGCAATCGTGTGTCAGAAAAAGAACGTCCCTGGGCTTATCCGTTGCGATGACGTCACGGATGTCCTTTCATATTTTTGGATGTCTCTGAGGTTTTGAAAGCTCAGGGACACTTTTGAAAACATGAAGCACTGAATAGAAATATCAGTGTTGGTTTAAGAAATTTCAAAGTATCGTTGATTAAGGAAGAGATATTCAGCGATGCAATTTGTCTTGAAATCTTGCATTTACATGCGATTGTCAGCGAGTAAGAGAGAAAACATACCTTGACATCAACGAATCAATTATGTTCAGAGAGAGAATGATAGAATGGGTTATACAAGTTGATTTTATCCTATCGCTGATCAAATGAGAACCGCTGAAGATTTTACTCTTCAAAGTTCAGCATTCCAAGCTCGCTGATGAGAAAGTTGAATCTTGTCTCATCAAGAGGTTTGGTGAACAGATCAGCTAACTGATAGTCAGTTTGGATAAAGTGAAGTTCTATATCACCATTCATCACATGATCTCTGATAAAATGATACCTGATTTCGATGTGTTTTGTCTTAGATGTAGCACTGGATTGTTTGGTGAACAGATGGCACTTGTGCTGTCACAATAGATTGTAATTTTCGAGAGCTGAAGGTCATAGTCTAGTAGTTGAGTTCTCATCCACAAGACCTGAGAACAACAGCTTCCAGCGGCTACATACTCAGCTTCAGCAGTTGAGGTGGACACTGAGTTTTGCTTTTTACTTGTCCAACTCACCAGTTTTCCACCCAGGAGCTGACAACCTCCTGTGGTGCTTTTCCTATCCAATTTGCAACCTGCAAAATCACTATCTGAATAGGCGATTAGATTAAACCCTGAGTCTTTGGGATACCAAAGACCTAGGTTCGCAGTACCCGTAAGGTATCGAAAAATTCGCTTTACAGCGATCATATGAGATTCCTTAGGTTCAGCTTGATATCGTGCAGACAAACAGGTTGCGTATATAATATCGGGTTGGCTAGCTGTAAGATACAAGAGATAGTCGATCATCCCACGGTACAGCGTGACATTAACAGGTATTCCATTTGAATCCTTGTCTAGTGTCAGCGGTGGTGCCATAGGGGTTTTCATAGCTGAACTCTGAGTTAAATTGAATGTTTTTAGCATATCTTTAACATACTTTCCCTGATTAATGAAAGTTCCTTTTTCATTTTGCTTTATCTGAAGACCAAGGAAATATGTTAGCTCACCCATCATGCTCATTTTATACTCTTCTTTCATTCTATCAGTGAAACGAGTGCAAAGGTCAGGGTTAGTAGAACCAAATATAATGTCATCAACATATATTAGAACAAGAATAATATGACCTTTTACTTTCCTGAAGAATATAGTCTTATCGATTTTACCACGCTCAAATTTTTCAATATGGAGATAAGTAGAGAGACTGTCATACCATGCACGAGGAGCTTGCTTTAAGCCATAAAGTGCCTTATCCAGTTTATAAACATAACCTGGACGCTTAGGATCTGAGAATCCTGGAGGTTGTTCCACATAGACTTCTTCATTCAGCTTTCCATTTAGAAATGCTGACTTAACATCCATATGATATACTTTGAAGTCTTTGTGTACAGCGTATGCTAAGAATAGACGAATAGATTCTATTCTTTCTACTGGAGCAAATGTTTCGTCGTACTCTATACTTTCCTCTTGTCTGTATCCCTGAGCAACAAGTCGAGCCTTGTTGCGGGTTACAGTTCCATGTTCGTCTAACTTGTTTCGATAGACCCATTTAGTGCCTATCACTGTTTTGTCAGTTGGTCTTCGAACAAGTTTCCAAACTTTGTTTCTTTCGAATTCAGTCAGCTCTTCTTGCATGGCGCTGACCCAGTTTGGATCTTTGAGGGCATCATCTATTTTCTTTGGTTCAATCAGAGAAATAAAGTTAACAAATAAACAAATATTACTTGCACTTCGTCGAGTCTGAACACCAGCGTTTGGTTCACCAAGAATTTGATCAATTGGGTGATTTACAGTCCATCGCTGAGCAGGAGCATAAGTTGCTGACTCAAATTGAACTGGAGGAGCTGAAGATGAAGCTTCAGCATCTTCTGAAATATCAGCCAAGAGAGGAGTAGGTACAGATGTCATCTCATTCACTGATTGTTGAGAAGTAGATGGAACATCCGAGACATTTGGTTCAGAAGCAGGTATAGTGTTTAAAGGAACTGCTGAGACCCATGATGTTTCAGCTTCACTATTCTGCATGTTGGGATGATAGTAGGACTATCATCTTCAACTGTATGAGTATGAGGAGTGGGAATATCTTCTGAATCACCAAGATGAGAAAACATCCATTGATTCAGTTCTTCGGTATCAGCAGACGGTTTAGAGTTTGCTGAACGGGATTCGTCAAAAGTGACGTGAATAGTTTTATCAACAGTTTGCCTTCTTCGATTGAAGACTCTGAAGGCTTTGGAAATTGAAGAATATCCAAGAAAGATTCCATCATCAGCCTTAGGATCAAACTATCCAAGGGCATCTCTGTTGTTCAGTATGAAACACTGACATCCAAAGATGTGAAGAAAGCTAATTGAAGGCTTTCTCCCATGAAAAAGTTCATAGGCTGTCTTATTGAATCTTTTGACTATCAGCGACCCGTTTGCGTAAAACAAGCAGTGCTGACAGCTTCTGCCCAAAACTGAGTAGGCAGGTGAGAATCGCTGAGCATTGAACGTGCAGCTTCAATAATAGTTCTATTTCTTCTTTCAGCGACTCTGTTTTGTTGCGGTGTTCTCACTAAAGAAAACTTGTGAGAAATACCCTTACTCTCAAAAAAGGAATCAAGAGAACTGTTTTTGAATTCAGTCCCATGATCACTCCTTATTAAGCGAACGATCAAGTTGTTCAGGGTTTCCATCTTTCGAACAAAGGTGATGAGTTGTTCAGGGGTGTCACTCTTAGAACGGAGAAACATAACCCATGTATAGCGAGAGAATTCATCAACTATGACCAGCGTATATTTCTTTCCAGCGATGGATTGTTTGTTAACAGGGCCAAACAAATCCATATGGAGAAGTTGTAGAGGATATGACACTGAGGAAATTTGCTTTGACTTAAAGCTTGCTTTGGTCTGCTTGCCTTTCTCACACGCTGAACATAAGGACTCTTTGGCGTATGAGTGCTGAGGTAGACCAGTGACTAACTCTTTTGAAAAAAGAGTGTTCAGTGTCTTGAAGTTTAGATGAGAGAGCCTCTTATGCCATTGCCAGTTGACATCATTTGTGGCTTTTAAGAAGAAACAAGAGTTCTCAGTGGTTGTTGAGTCCATGTTTATTACATAAACATTTTCCAAACGATAACCGCTGAGAGCTATCTTCTCCTTTTTGTCAGCGACAAAGCAGGATTCCTTAGTAAAGATTACTTTGTTATCCTTGTCGCAAAGCTGACTGATGCTTAGAAGATTATGCTTCAACCCTTCAACATATGCGACTCTTCTGAAGGTTGTTGTACCATTAGATAATACACCAAACCCTCGGGTATGTCCTTTTCCATTTCCACTGAAAGTTACAGAGGGACCCTTCTCTTCCTTGTATTCAGCGAGCAGGCTTTTCTTTCCAGTCGTGTGTCTAGAGCATCCGCTATCGAGATACCAGATACCCTTCTTAACCTGAGTAGCAGAGGTTGAAGTGGAGGGAATGTCTTAACTTTCGTCCTCATCATCAAGTTTGGCCATAAGACAGAGATTGGCTTCATCATCTTCAGAGTCAGATGATGATTCTTCTTCATCAGAATCAGCCCAATCGTAGTCAGCCATCAGGCCTTTGCCTTTCTTCTTAAAGCTTTTCAGCTTCGCATACCTTTCTTTCATCTTGGCGTATTTGTCATCTCTAGACCTGAGGTTAGAGGATTTCTTGGGAAACGCTGAGTTTCTCGAAACTTTCTTTGACCTGCACTCGTTAGCGAAATGTCCTATCTTTTCACAGTTAAAACAAGTAGCAGTAGCCTTATCAACAGGAGCTGATGATCTTGGCTTGTCAGTAATGGAAAGAGGTTTATTTTTTCTGAACATTTTCTTTTTGGCGAATGTCCTGAACTTTTTAGTGAGGATAGCCAAAGATTCATCAAGATCTGAAGAGTCAGAATCTGATGACCTTTCAGAGTTACTCTCCAACTCAGTGATAGTGACCGAGGGTCGCTGAGTGAAAGGTTGCTCTGAGATTAAAGCAATAGGGGTGCTTTTGGAATCTTTTACAATATTCTTCTTAAGATGACTCGATTGCTCATGATTCAGCATCGTGCCATATAAGGTAGAAAGGGTCATTGATTTTAGATCCTTTGACAGCTTGAGACACATTGAATAACTGTCCCAGCTTTCAGGTAAACATTCTAAAAACTTTGTCAGCACTTCAAAGTTAGAATATTCCTTACCAACAGTTTTCAGATCTATTATTAAACAGTTAAAGCGTTGGTGTACTTCAGAGAGAGTTTCATTCTTACCACAAATGAAGCTTTCATACTGTCTTACCAGGTTGATCTTTCATGAGTCCTGGACTTCAGAAGTACCTTCATACTGAACACAGATTGTGTCCCACATAGCTTTTGAGGTTTTCAGGTTCATGACGGAATGGTAGACTTCGTCAGGAAGAGCCATGGAGAGTATGGATCTGGCTTTGGTGTCGATAGCCACTTTCTTCTTATCTTCATCAGTCCACATATGAATTTCTTTAGGAATCAGCCTTTCTGGAATAGCAGGTCTATTCTCAGCGGCTGGAACTGCAGCATCAATTCTTACAGGAATATATGGGCCATTTTCAAGATAATAAGGCATAGTAGGGTCTACACCTTATAAGAAGAGAATCATCCTATTTTTCCATAGATTAAAATTATCTCTGGAGAATATAGGGGGTTTTGCAAGAGAACCGTTGTCAATATAGTTTGTGTTTGTGTTGGTAGCCATTTTAAGAAATAGCTAGGAAGAGAAATCTTAGAATAGATCAGATCTTGTTTATGAGATTAAACAAATCTGCTCTGATACCACTTGTTGGTCCCGAAGGGCTATACCAGTTTGTAGAAGGGGGGGGGGGTTGAATACAAACTCACGTTTTTACTTTTCTAAATTGTTTATTGATAAATCATTAACAATTTACATCTTGTTGCGGAACAAGATAAGGAATAAATCCTAATTTAAACAAGTTGGAACACTAAGTTTTCTTGCACTAAGAAAGAGAAGTAAATTACTAATAATAACCTATCTCAAGAATATAAGAAGGATGACTCGACCAGAGTTTACGAGTACTTCAAAATGAAGTGAGGTCTTCTTCTTATATACTGCATGCATTTAATGCATGACAGTTTATACTTTACACGTAGCAGCAGCTGATTGGTTGTAGGATCTGACTTGAGTAGACAACCATAGTAGCCGCATGGTGAACAATGTAGCATCAGAGCAGTTGTACGATTTCAGACAATAAGGAGGTTCTTTTCTGACATATCGTACGGAGACGTGCAAGGGTGGTTAAGACAAAAGTACTTTGTACGGAGGACTTCATGATCAGCTTTACGTTGATTCAGGGCTTTATCATTCTTTATCAGCAAATGACAAAGTTCAGCGATAGCTGAAGTCTTGTACTTGATACTTCACGTTGAGTGGACAAATCTGAGTCTTCGCTGATCCGCATCAGTTCATTAGGAGACTTGTCGCTGGTTCTTGAGCTTGATCTTCGACTTCAGCGTAGAACCTATGTTGACGTGAAACTTGTCTTCAGGGATCATAAGTAAACAACTATCTTATCAGCGATCACCATAAGGACTGAACAGGATCAGAGCATTATGGTGAACAGTGTTCGCTGAATGTTTAATCTAAAGAGTGAGAGTTCCTATCAGCGGTACTGTAAAGTCTTAGTACTTATCAGCGATAGTGAAACTATGATACATATTGTTTACTTACAATTTTCACTAAGTAGAATGGAGAGGGTCATTATCAAATCACTGAGGATTTGGATCAACATTTAGATTATCATTAGGTCATCCAATACACACACACACTCAAGTACACACACATATCATTTGCTCTCTACATTCATCTTTGTACTTGGGATTGATCCTTATTGAATATATATTGGTGGCCATCTTATTGAAATCATGGATTGATTACTTATTCTGGGATTACATTGTCGAGTCTCAATATGAGTGTTCTCGATAAGGGGCTTCGGTCCTTGGGAAGATTCCGATCGACCTTCCCACTATCTTTTCTCTCCAAATTGAGTTTTCTCAGCTTTATCTTTTGCGTTAACTTCTTCTATAATCTTTGCTTCTTCAATTGTTTCCCTCAGTGTCAAAGCTTTGGAATTTTTGACTCTGGACATCATATCAGCTGGCAAACCTTTCAGGTAACCCTTGTTCTTTTCTTTTTCAGTTGGGGCCACATGCCCCACTAAGTTCAACTTCTCTAAAAAGATTCAAGTATATTCTCTTACAAATGAATTTCCCTTCTTTAGCGTTCGAAATTCTTCCTTGATGCGATCCATTTCATTCTCATTGCAATATTCTTCCAATATCTTCCTTTTTAACGACTCCCAAGTCATCGCTGCTAAAACCGGAACCGTCATAATTGATGTCACGATATTCCACCAGGTCAAAGCATTGCCATGTAACATCTGAGATCCGAACCTAACCTTCGATTCTTCGTCACACTCACAAGATCGAAAATCCTGTTCCATCTCCCTAATACAATTCATACATTCAATTGGATTATCTGATCCAGCAAACTCCGGTGGCTTGCAGCTCAGAAACGTTTTATAAGAACAAACTTTCTCCATTCTCCTGTTAACATTCAACACTGGGTTAACAGTCGGAGTTACAATATGAGTACCCGTCTTCGGTCTTCGTGACTCAGTATTTCTATCATTTAACACTTTCATAAACATTTCTTGTTGTTGTGCCAGTGTCGTATTCATCGCCCGAATCATATTTTCCATCATTCTGGACTCCATAGTGGATTCCGTCGTCACCGGGTTAGAGGTACCGGCATTCGTTCGTTGTGCTTGACTTCCTCCTCCTCCCATTATAGGTGGCCTTGGACGACTCTCATATGTCCCAATCTGTGACACCCGTCAACCAAACCACTCAGGTTAGCAACTGAATAGCATAATACATGTCTTAACATGTAGAAATAACTTATTATGACTTAAATATGATGGCTAAGGTTTAGTTTCCTAAGAATTCCAACAGTACGCTTAGAAAATCCTGTTACCGCGCGGAACTGCTTAAGTTGTCTTATATAATGCCGATTGGAACAGTTAACATTTAATTATAACAATATTATTAATAAGAGGAGTAAATATATAGTTTATATATACCCAAATGTAAATTTTAAAACTTTAAATAACCAAACCAAAAATTTAGTAGATAAATGAGGTTTTAGCTACTTTAAATCAAGCTCTTTATAAAATTCATAATATATATACTTATACAATATTAATTAACATTTAATAATATATATATATATATATATATATATATATATATATATAATCTTAGACCAGAAAATGGCCCAAATATTCGGCCTTAACACATGGCCCATCACCCACAACAATTAAAACTCTCATATTCTCAAGAAACCCTCTCATTTTCCCACCTCCTCTCTCTCTACATTCAAACAGCCAACACCCTCTCCCCTCCCTCTCTCTTGGCCGAAAATCAGCCACAAACACCACACCAAACCAGTCCATCCTTGAAGATTTGGAAGGTAAACAACAACCCTAGAACGTGTAAACTCGTCTCTCTTGTATTCTTCTTCATTTTCTTCATTTTACTTGTAATTTCTCCTTTTTCCTACTTTATCTTCATGATTCTTGAGTTTCTGGAATTAGGACCTTAATGGACCCTTTTCATGGTAGATTAATCACCAAAGACATGTTATGTCAAACAAATGGGGGTAATCCTTAGGCCATACAACTAGAACTCAAGAAGATGATGTTATAACAACATGCATGTGGGTTTTTGTCACAATCTAAGATGTGTGAGTTCATGCATGTGTTTTTAAAAGTTAAATATATATTTTTTTTATCTAAAAACATATGACAAAGTAGTGGTAAATGAGTGTTCAATCAAAGAACCAACCATATGAGTGAAAATATGGATCTAAAACACTCATTTTCCATGAATAAGCATTTTTAGTTTCTGGCAGATCACTTGCATGTACTTCCTCCGACCATATCTTGAAAAATACTTAACTAAATGATATGAATCGTTTTCTGGAACTTTGTTTATTGTGTTATGTTTCAAACCCAAGTGGTTTCATGTAAAAACTCGAAGATTTGACCCTTCATCTACTCATATCAAATTAAGTGTGCAAAGATAATCTGACAGAGAAAAATCTCTACTTTAATCAGTTATAAGTCTCTTAATATTCCACTAAAATTCTTGATTTTCCTTCTGGAAATTATTTTAATGAGTTATAACTCGAAAAAAATTGGTTTCACTCAAAAATATTAAGATTTGAGGTCTCAAACACTCAAACCAAGACTGGTGTGCAAGAAATCAGAATCTGGCAGAATGAAAGGTCTAACTTTAAATCGTCATATCTCCCTCAATATGTAACCAAAAATGATGAAATTTTTCTGGAAAATAGTTTTATGAGTTAGGGTTAAAACCTATTTTTAATCACTGAAAAATGTTGAGGATTGACCCTCCAAATGGACTTGACAAAAAGATGGTGCAGACTGTTTTGGTAACTATGACACTTAAACTTAAGTGTAATGATTAAAATAGCTAACCAACTCTAAAAATGATGATAATTATGTCAAAAGTTCCTTAAGACATTAAATTGATACATATAAAAAGTTGGACTAATAAAAATTTCCAGAAGATATTTAAAAATGACCATAAGTGGACTTAATATTCTGCCACCAGAAAAGTAAAACTCTAATTCAAAAAAAAAGGGATTTGTAGAGTTATTAAAAGATGAAAAGCTTATAAATTGTAGAAATTGTCAAAACCATAAATAAAAACTATGTATACATGTATATGAAGGTATAAATAATACCCTAACAAATAATAGATTTATAACAAACCGAACATTTTAAATCACAAGGTAAAGGAGAAATACAATTACATATGTAATTAATGAAAGTATTCGTCATGAAGAAAATATAAAACGTGGTAAAATGGATTAAATACTACTTATAACCTATAAATTATTATGTAACAATAAAATCCTACAAACCATTTAAAACTAATAGTTTACTTGAGATCAACAACGCAAAATAATACTTAAACTTAATAACTAACACTAAGGCATTTTATAAGACACGATGGGCTACACAATGCTTTAGCCATAAGAGTTAGACCAAAACTGATAATGTGTTTCACTTCCTTAGGAAGGACCTAGAATCGAGAAACTGTGCAACCGTGCGGCAACCCTTGGAAATCCTTGCTGAACATTGTGAGTATTCACAGCCCCTTTTTACTCTTTTGTTACAATTTGGGGTGAAAAGCATGATATTGAATTTCAAATTGCTTGAATTATGCTATGAAATGTTGAATTTTAACTTTAAAATGTTTGTGCACTAAGGTATGTATACTTTTTGATGTGCTTGAGTTTTAAATGAAAAAGTCCCCACTTGTTAGACACTACTTATTAACTCATTATGAGCCAATGGTATTTGTGGGTAGCGCTATTTGGATTGACAACCCCACTTTAAGCTGACGAGCTAGAAGTGCACTTTACCAATAACAATAATGGTCTTACCCATGTGGAATTAATCCACCGCTGAGGTAGGACGTGAATAATTTAAGGGGCGTTGGTTTGTCGGAAGGTTTGGTAGTGGCTCAATGCGATGACATCACTGTATACTTTATACCACGTGCAAATACTCGAACAACTGGTTACGTAAACTTCGTGTGAACAAACGTTTCACAATAACATTTTCTGCATACAAATTTACTGTTAGTGCATACGAAAACCTGTGAACTCACCAACTCTTTGTAGTTGACCCTTTCTTTTCATCATGCTTTTCAGGTGTTAACAAGTAAGTGAAGGCATGTAGGGTGCATTTTGCATGATGACATCAACATCAAGAACATTAAAACTCTATCGTTAATTTTTGTCTCCGGCGTCTTCTTTTTGAAACAATTTGCTTAAGACGTTGTAATGTAATATTTTGAACTATTGTATTGAATGTTGTGGTTGGTGTTGTCTGTTACCTTTTGAATGAAACCTTACGCTGTTACACCTCGTGTTTCCGCTTTAGCGGGGTGTGACACAACCCTCTCAGGTTGCTTCTCCACCACCCATTCATTTACTGCCCTCTCTTACGAAGAATTAGGAGATCTGGTTAGTGTATTCACCATCGTATTCTGAATTACACAAAAGATAACCATAAGAAATGGTTATACACGATCCCAACCCAAGAAATGTACTTTAAAGTTTATCAATCACCATAACAATATAAAACAACTATGCTTACGTAACAATACATTCATAACAACAGTAGCTAATTGGAATTATGAACATACTATACATAAGAATTCTCGTTACCATCATCACAGTTCTTAATTCACGTATTTCCGTCGACTCTAAGACTAACTGTAATAACCAGGTATTTTATCTAATTTAAATTTGAAAATTTTATGAGTTATTGTGTTAGTGTTTTATGAAGTTAGGAGTTAAGGGGTAAGTTTTAATTTTTAATTGGAAGTTTGGGGGTAAATATTGCCAATTGAGTAAAGCCTAGGGTCTATTTGGTCATCTTATCTAAACCACTCACCACCACCACCGCCATACTTCCATATGAAGTAATAGGTGTCATTCTTTGACACATTTAGAAATTTGCTAAGAAAGTGTGTGTGTGTGTGTGTGTGTGTGTGTGTGTGTGTGTGTGTGTGTGAGTCATTTACGGAAGAAGAGAGGAGAGAAAAGAAGGTGAATTGAAGAAGGAAAAATTACTGATTTCTGCAGCTGAGTTTTGAATTCAATCCAAGAAATACAAGGTAAACAATCTTGCAAATCCTTGCTATTATGTTCTTAGGTTTTTCTATAAGTTTTTAGAAGTGGGTTTTGTTAAAACTTGATGTTTTGGGAAATCTAAGCTTAAGGTTAAGTTAGGTTCATAGTATTAAACATATCTGTACCTTTACAGCAGCATGCTTAGCTTAAAAGTATGATTTCTGGGTTTTTAGGATGATCAGTGAACTGAGACATTCAACGAAGTCGCAATGGTTGATTACGATATTCAACGAAGTCGCAATGGTCGGTTGCGACTTGGCTTTGGAATCGCAATGGTCGGTTGCGACTTGGTTTGGAATCGCAGTAGTTGATTGCGATTTGGGTTTGGAATCGCAGTAGTGGATTGCGACATGGGATTGGAATCGCAATAGTGGGTTGCGATTTAGGGTGAAGTCGCAGTAGATGGTTGCGATTTGGCACTGTGCATTGCGATTCTAATTTACTTTTAGTAGGTTGCGACTTGAGACGAGGATTTCATAAGCTTTGTTTTAAAAGAGATATTTGGTATTTTTGTGTGATTTCAGATTCTGTGAAGGATTGTCATACGTGATAATTTTCTTGGAAAAGCTTTGGTAATAAACAAAACAGGTGAGTTTTACTTTAAAAGTATTTTTACTGGATTACATTATGTGGATAACAAATGTTTGATAAATTGTATGAATATGTCATACGTGGGTGATTATAATAGATTGAGATATTATAATTACGTGAGTATTATATGGGAATATAATACGTGGTCGGGCTTTGGACCGGTGTGTTAAAATTGGCTCGCAACCAATATAGTTGGCCATTGGTGGAGGGATAAGGTGGGATGAGACAGGTATGATGCATCAATCTTGATTGGTATTAATTTACGTGTGATATATGTGTATTTATATAAAGAGTATTTTATATAAATGAATTTTTAATGATTTCCAAATGTCAGGGATTTTCTCACTAGACCCTTAGGTCTAACCCTCATTTTCTGTTTTAAAAATATGTATTCCAGGTGGTGGTTCCTGTAAGACCAAGTGATTAGAACACTTGTTGGATAGCTTTTGAGGAGATGATCGTTAAGAAAAATGTGGATGCTTTTGTACTTATAAACTTGTTATTAGTTATTATGTTATCTAAATAGAATCAAGTTTGTACTGTATTTCTTAAAGTTGTTTAGTCAGACTTTGGGACCAAATGTGAAATATGAAGTACTTTTGTTGCAAGCATGTAATGAAATATATGATTATATGTATGTTTGGATTTTGGGTTTTTACAAATGGTATCAGAGCCATAGTTTAAGGGATTTAGGTATTAGTATCTGTACCTAGACTTAAACTGCATGTGAAGTAGGATGTCCCTAATATTTTAGAACCTGGGGATGTTAAGTATAAGAGGTAGAAGGAACATCATGTAAGGTAATTTCAAATTACACCAGGCCAGTGTAATTATGATCTTACAGGTACATGTTTGAACTGAAATACCTTATTATATGGGGTATGTGCTTATGTGTATATTAACTTTGTTTGAATCTACAGAATGGCAAGTGGCACTAGACAAAGGAATCAAAGAGGAGGAAGGAATTCGGGTGGAGAAAATCCACCAACAGTAACAGGGGGAAGAGGAGGAGATCGTGGTGGAGGCAGAATCGGTAGGGGATCTCGGGGCCGAACTGGGGGAAGAACACAACCGCATGGTACAGAGTTTGTTACACGAGATGATTTGACTGCAGAAATGGGGAGATTACAGGATAGCATACAAGCTATGTTCGAACATAATCGTCATAATGAAACTGAAAGACCAAGTTCGGAACACGAAGTTGAAATACCACTTACCTCTACGGTCTTACCGATGATGAAAAGGTGTGACTATAAAATGTTTCTTAGTTGCAAGCCCCATACATATTCAGGAGATCGGGATCCGGTAAAAGCGATGAGATGGCTGAAAGAAATAGAGGCTATCTTCAAGACGTGTAAATGTGCTGAAGAAGATAAAGTACTTTATGGAGCTACGATGCTGAAAGGTGATGCGTTGTATTGGTGGGAGGCTCATATAGAATCAAGAGGAACAGATGTATATACTACCTTTTCATGGGAGGAATTCATGTTAGTTTTTACAACACACTTCTGTCCACAAGCTGCTGTTAGACAATTGGAAGAAGAATTTATGAATCTACAACAAGGGAATCTGTCGGTTAGAGATTATACTGCACGATTTTTAGAAAAATCTCGTTTTGCAGGATATTATGTTGCTACAGAGAAGATGAAAATGGAGAGATTTATCTACGGGTTAAATTCAGAGGTCCGAAGACTAGTGACTGCCACGGGGCCAAATACCTTTACAGCTGCGGTGGATGCTGCAGAAAATGTAGAACGAGATAATAAAAGAGATGCCGGAGATAAGAGCTTGGGGAAAAGGAAATGGGAAGGACCACCACAGGATTCAAGGAAGCCTAGATTTCAGAGGTTCGATAACCGTCCGTCGTTTCGACCAGCGGATAGACCATGTCCGAGATGTAATCGCTACCATCAGGGAAATTGTCAAGTGGAATCGCGGGTTTGTTTTAAGTGTGGAAAAACTGTTCATGTTGTTAAAGATTGTCGATTAACGCGGTTTTGCTTTTTGTGTAATTCTCCGGATCACCTCCAATCAGATTGTCCAAGAGGTAGAATACAACAAGGGGGAACATCCGGGAAACCAGCCATTACTAGACCAGTAGTCCCAAGAATAGAACCGCCGAAAACGAGGGGTCGTACATTCCAAATGACAGCTAAAGAGGCGGAGGAAACTCCGGATGTGGTCACAGGTACATTTCTCATAAACTCCACGAGTGCTAAAGTGTTATTTGATTCCGGTGCAAACCGATCTTTTGTGTCTCCCTCCTTTGCTGCTCACATGCATTTAGAGCCTAAAATGTTAAAACATGCTTTATTAGTAGATACTGCAAATGATAGCCAGGTGGCAGTCAAAGAAGTTTTTTATCGTTGCATGATAAATATAGAGGGGTGTGGAGTACCGATACAACTATTTCCAATAGCTTTGATTGAATTTGATGTGGTAGTAGGAATGGATTGGTTAGCTGAAAATCAGGCTAACATAGTTTGTGATAAGAAAATAATCAATGTCGTTTTACCTGATAAGAGATCAGTAGTGATTTATGGAGATCATAAGAATCATCAGTCCAGTCTTATTTCTATGGTAAAAGCCCGTAAATGTGTCAATAAGGGTTGCTCTAGTTATTTAGCTTATGTGATAGACAGTAGGCCTGAAAAGATTAAGCTGGAGGATATTTCTATCGTTAGTGACTATCCAGAAGTTTTCCCTGAAGACTTGAAAAGTCTTCCTCCTGTTAGACAAGTAGAATTTGGTATTGACTTAATCCCAGGAGCCGCTCCTATCGCTCGTGCGCCATACCGATTAGCACCTCTAGAGATGAAAGAAATGATGGTACAGCTTCAAGATTTATCTGATAAGGGCTTCATCAGACCTAGCTCTTCGCCATGGGGTGCACCAGTTTTGTTTGTAAAGAAGAAAGACGGTTCAATGAGAATGTGTATTGACTACCGAGAGCTGAACAAGCGTACGATTAAGAACAAGTATCCACTTCCAAGAATTGACGACCTCTTCGATCAATTAGTTGGAGCTTGTTACTTCTCCAAGATTGATCTCAGATCTGGCTACCATCAGTTAAAGGTTAAGGAAGAAGACGTTCTGAAGACTGTCTTTCGTACAAGGTACGGTCATTATGAATTTTTGGTGATGCCCTTCGGATTAACGAACGCTCCGGCCGCTTTTATGGATCTAATGAATCGGGTATGTAAGCCTTATCTCGATAAATTTGTCATTGTGTTTATCGATGATATACTTATTTATTCTCGATCCAAAGAGGATCACGCACAACATCTTCGTTTGATTCTGGAGTTGCTGAAGAAAGAAAAGTTGTACGCTAAGTTTTCTAAATGTGAATTCTGGTTGCGGGAAGTTCAGTTTTTGGGTCATGTAGTTTCAGAGAAGGGTATACAAGTTGATCCAGCGAAAGTGGAAGCAATTGAAAGATGGGAACCGCCGAAGACGCCAACCGAAGTACGTAGTTTTCTGGGTCTAGCTGGATACTATCGGAAATTTATAAAAGACTTTTCTCGAATCGCGACGCCATTGACTAAGCTGACTCGGAAGAATCTAAAGTTTGAATGGAAAGTAGAACAGGATGAGGCATTCAGAATATTGAAGGAGAAACTTTGTAGCGCGCCGATATTAGCATTGCCAGAAGGTTCCGATGATTTTGTGGTCTACAGTGATGCTTCTAAACTGGGATTGGGATGTGTACTTATGCAGCGTGGAAAAGTGATTGCCTATGCTTCTCGTCAACTGAAGGATCACGAAAGACAATATCCTACCCATGATATGGAGCTTGCAGCAGTTGTCTTCACATTGAAGATTTGGAGACATTATCTTTATGGTTCTAAATGCCAAATTTTTACTGACCATAAGAGTCTCCAACATCTTTTCGATCAAAAGGAACTGAATATGAGGCAAAGAAGATGGTTAGAATTAGTAAATGATTATGATTGTGAAATTCTTTATCACCCTGGGAAGGCGAACGTAGTAGCAGATGCACTGAGTCGTCAAGAAAGAAGTGGAACAATAAAAGCTATATCGTTACGAGCTGAACTCCTTCCTAATATCTTTGACGAATTGCTGAAATGCCAAATAGATGCTTATCAGGAAGAAAGTTTGAAGTCAGAACGGTTGGTGGGAATATCAGCATTGCTTGGGAAAGATGACCGTGGGTTATTGTGTATGGGAAACAGAATTTGGGTACCTCGTTTGGGTGGATTACGTGATCTTGTACTACAAGAAGCTCATCAATCTCGATTTTCTATTCATCCAGGTACAAATAAAATGTATAGAGATTTGAAACAATTCTATTGGTGGCCGGGAATGAAGAGAAGTGTTGCTAAGAATGTGGAAGATTGTACTACCTGCAAGAAAGTAAAGATTGAGCATTAGAAGCCGTTTGGTTAGTTACAACGACTAGATATACCAATGTGGAAATGGGATCAGATCACTACCGATTTTATTACCAAGTTACCTAGAACTTCAAAGGGATTTGATTCTATTTGGGTGGTTGTGGATAGGTTGTCGAAGTCTGCTCATTTCTTGCCGATAAAAGAAACTGATTCCTTGGAACGTTTGGCCAAATTGTACATTAATGAAATAGTAACTCGACATGGAGTTCCAATCTCGATTATTTCTGATCGAGATAGTCGTTTTACTTCCAGATTCTGGAGAAGCTTTCAAAAAGATATGGGAACACAGATAAAGTTGAGTACAACCTATCATCCTCAGACTGACGGGCAGAGTGAAAGAACAATCCAGACATTAGAAGATATGCTCCGGGCTTGTATAGTTGATTTTGGGGGATCATGGGATAAACATCTGCCTTTGATAGAATTTGCTTACAATAACAGTTATCATTCCAGCATTCAAGCGGCACCGTTTGAAGTACTGTATGGAAGAAAATGCAGAACGCCTCTGTGTTGGAATGAAGTGGGGGAGAAACAATTAGCGGGGCCATAAATAGTACAGTTAACAGCAGATAAAATTACTCAGATTCGGGACAGATTGAAAATGGCTCAAGACAGACAGAAAAGTTATGCAGATCGACGCCGGAAACCGTTAGAGTTCCAAGTCGAGGAATTTGTGATGTTGAAAGTTTCGCCCTGGAAAGGAGTCATACGTTTTGGGAAGCAAGGTAAACTCAGTCCGCGGTATATTGGGCCATTTGAAATTACGGAAAGAATTGGTGAAGTAGCTTACAGATTGGATCTTCCGCCGGAATTAAGCAGGATTCACAACACCTTTCATATATCAAATTTTCGAAAGTGTTTGATTAAACCAGACCAGGCAGTCTCTCTACCAGAGATCCAGGTTGACGAAAAGTTGAATTATGTGGAGGAACCGGAAGCTATAGTTGATCACAAAGTCAAAGTATTGTGGAACAAAGAGATCATACAGGTAAAGGTTCAGTGGAAACATCATAGAGGTCAGGATGCGACGTAGGAATCAGAGTCGGAAATGAGAGCCAAATACCCTCATCTTTTTACTTAACTGAATTCCGGGACGGAATTCTTTTAAGGGGGAGATGTTGTAATAACCAGGTATTTTATCTAATTTAAATTTGAAAATTTTATGAGTTATTGTGTTAGTGTTTTAGGAAGTTAGGAGTTAAGGGGTAAGTTTTAATTTTTAATTGGAAGTTTGGGGGTAAATCTTGCCAATTGAGTAAAGCCTAGGGTCTATTTGGTCATCTTATCTAAACCACTCACCACCACCACCGCCATACTTCCATATGAAGTAATAGGTGTCATTCTTTGACACATTTAGAAATTTGCTAAGAAAGTGTGTGTGTGTGTGTGTGTGTGTGTGTGTGTGTGAGTCATTTACGGAAGAAGAGAGGAGAGAAAAGAAGGTGAATTGAAGAAGGAAAAATTACTGATTTCTGCAGCTGAGTTTTGAATTCAATCCAAGAAATACAAGGTAAACAATCTTGCAAATCCTTGCTATTATGTTCTTAGGTTTTTCTATAAGTTTTTAGAAGTGGGTTTTGTTAAAGATTGATGTTTTGGGAAATCTAAGCTTAAGGTTAAGTTAGGTTCATAGTATTAAACATATCTGTACCTTTACAGCAGCATGCTTAGCTTAAAAGTATGATTTCTGGGTTTTTAGGATGATCAGTGAACTGAGACATTCAACAAAGTCGCAATGGTTGATTGCGATATTCAACGAAGTCGCAATGGTCTGTTGCGACTTGGCTTTGGAATCGCAATGGTCGGTTGCGACTTGGTTTGGAATCGCAGTAGTTGATTGCGATTTGGGTTTGGAATCGCAGTAGTGGATTGCGACTTGGGATTGGAATCACAATAGTGGGTTGCGATTTAGGGTGAAGTCGCAGTAGATGGTTGCGATTTGGCACTGTGCATTGCGATTCTAATTTACTTTTAGTAGGTTGCGACTTGAGTCGAGGATTTCATAAGTTTTGTTTTAAAAGAGATATTTGGTATTTTTGTGTGATTTCAGATTCTGTGAAGGATTGTCATACGTGATAATTTTCTTGGAAAAGCTTTGGTAATAAACAAAACAAGTGAGTTTTACTTTAAAAGTATTTTTACTGGAATACATTATGTGGATAACAATTGTTTGATAAATTGTATGAATATGTCATACGTGGGTGATTATAATAGATTGAGATATTATAATTACGTGAGTATTATATGGGAATATAATACGTGGCCGGGCTTTGGACCGGTGTGTTAAAATTGGCTCGCAACCAATATAGTTGGCCATTGGTGGAGGGATAAGATGGGATGAGACAGGTATGATGCATCAATCTTGATTGGTATTAATTTACGTGTGATATATGTGTATTTATATAAAGAGTATTTTATATAAATGAATTTTTAATGATTTCCAAATGTCAGGGATTTTCTCACTAGACCCTTAGGTCTAACCCTCATTTTCTGTTTTAAAAATATGTATTCCAGGTGGTGGTTCCAGTAAGACCAAGTGATTAGAACACTTGTTGGATAGCTTTTGAGGAGATGATCGTTAAGAAAAATGTGGATGCTTTTGTACTTATAAACTTGTTATTAGTTATTATGTTATCTAAATAGAATCAAGTTTGTACTGTATTTCTTAAAGTTGTTTAGTCAGACTTTGGGGACCAAATGTGAAATATGAAGTACTTTTGTTGCAAGCATGTAATGAAATATATGATTATATGTATGTTTGGATTTTGGGTTGTTACACTAACTCGTCTTAGTAATTTTTACCCAATCTCACAAATCATATCTTAATTATCTCAGCTTAAGTCTAGGTATCTCACGATCATACCTAATTCTCTTAAGCTATAGCGTTGATACCAAACTGAAACACCCAAAATCCACAACAATTTTAAACCTTAAAACTTTTCAGAGTTTATCATAATTTCTTCCAAACAATAATACATAAATGGAGAATTAGTTCTGAAGGTTCACATATACAATTGCACTATCAAGACAACCTACTAATCTAATCCTTAACACTAAGATCAGATTATACGGGTTGTCTAGGCAATTCATCAAAACATCTTTGTATATGCTAACTTCTCCATCACTTCACCAAAAGTTGGATTCCGCTAGCACTCGTCACTCATCCCTTTACCACGTAAGACAAATTAATTTGAAACGATTAGGCTTACGCCTAGTGAGAACATCCAAATTTCAAATCAAATTTTTTTATAAGCTTTGAAACCAACATTTTAACAAAACGTATAAATTAACCTGATCCCAACTTTCTTACTGTATACATAACACACTTCGATGACGAGAATCATACTCGATTCCATAAATATCACAACACTAAGTATGTCATAGTATCATATTCAAGAGCGCCACTACGAATACACACATATTCTAGTTTATATCTCATGTCCAAGAAATTACAATTAAGCACCAAGCCTTTTCTCGAAATGGAAGTAGAAACAACAAATATATCTTGCCTATTCCTAATCTACTGATAGAGATCGGAAATAACAATTATACTTTGTATATTTCATGTTTCCACGTCTCAATTACGAATAGCAATTATACCTTGCCTATTCCATGTTACAATATGAATAGCAATTCTACTTTGCATATTCACTTCTAAATATGATTAGCAGTTCTACTTTGTCTATTCCATCATATCAATATGAATAGCAATTCTACTTTGCCTATTCACTTCTCAATATGAATAGCAATTCTACTTTGCCTATTCCATCATTTCAATATGAATAGCAATTCTACTTTGCCTATTCACTTCTCAATATGAATAGCAATTCTACTTTGCCTATTCACTTCTCAATATGAATTGCAATTCCACTTTGCCTATTCCATCATTTCAATATGAATAGAAATTCTACTTTGCCTATTCATTACATTCCCTGGTATATGTGAATATTAACTCAAAGCACATAACAACTCATCTCATACTCTCAATCGAGCTATATTTATGTTCGTACTGTTAAAAATTAAGGTACTTTTCATATTCAGAAAACACTTAATTATTGAAAAGACCTCATACACTAAGTTATCCGGAACACCTATCCGATACTAATCCAGAATGTCAAGAATTCAATAACATCCAAAAATCGAGTAATCCGGTTACAATATTCATCCGGAACACTATTCATCCGGAAAACACTATTCATCCGGAAAACACTATTCATCTAGAAAACACTATTCATCCAGAGTACTATTCATCCGGAACACTATTCATTCGGACTACTATTCATCTGGAACACTATTCATCCGGATTACTATTACTATTCATCCAGAAAATCATCCGGACTCCGGAACTGTCCGGAATCCGAATCCAAATCCGGAAAATCAAGCTAATCCGAGAAATTCATCTTCCGGATTCGATGATACACGGTATAATTAGTACGATATTCATTCCAAAATTTCCAACAACACTTTAATGATTATTTCAAAGAGATATTAACTCAACAATTCAATTTTTATCAAGCAAAACAGATAGATGAACTCACCTGAAGAGTTTCGAATTGAGCGTCTGTGCAATCAAAAGCAAAATCCTTCTTTCAATAATCAAATCGAAACCAAATTGGAGACGAGTCGAATTTAAGCAACCGAATTGGAGACGAGTCGAATTTCTTACCGAATACATGAATGAAGAAGAAGAGTTTCGTTCTGCACATCAAAGAAATTGAGATAACCCTCAATTCAGCCAACTATCTTCTTAAGTATACAAATCAACTTTCATCAAATGACGAAACCAACCCCAAAGGTTTCATAATTCTACAAATAACCTAAAAAGTTCGGTGAAACTCACATTTGACCCTTTTGACATTATGTTTAAAAATAATATCATCCCGTTATTTTAAACATTCTCCCCACAATAATTATAGAAATTTCGAGGTGTTACAGTATCGTGGGTCTCTCTTAACCATTCAGCACCCTAATTTCATTCTAAACAATTACCAAACAACCATATTTCATTTTGCACTATATCATAAAAGCCTATTAATCATTCTTATCACTTAATCGTTCTGCACCAAACCATTCAGCAACTGTCAAACAGCCTCTAAATGAGAAGTTAAATAAAGATATAATAATATTCTATACATAGAAAAGTAACAATATAAATTAAAAGATTGATTCATGTGATAAAACTATTGATTTATAATCATTGTTGCCATACAATTAACAATTTAAGTTATCTATAATCATTGAGTAAGTTATTGATTATGGAAAAATAAAACTAAATAAAAATATGAAGTATTGATTTATAAACATTTATGTGATCCCAGAACAAGCATTCAACACAATGAAGATCTTGAAGATGTCATCCCTTTCATTAGCTCTAAAATCTCTAAGTACAATATGATGAAGAGTAGAGAGAAATGCAATAGTACTTGGAATGACACACTGCCAAAATTACAAGAAGAAAACTATTTATACTAGGAAATAACAAAGTTACTAGATAGACCCTCAACTTGATACAACTATATAAATTTGGGACTAACATTCTCCCACTTTGTATCAAAGTTGAGGCAGCAAATTTTAAGCTTGTTCCGGAGCAATGTATTTCTTCCTGATCTCGAAGATGATTTCAAAACACCTCAGTGCATTCTGGTACTCTATTCTGTTGTTGATGAATTTTAGGGCTTTGTTGATCAATTTCTTTTCCTTGGGCTTCAGCTTGACCTCATCTGTCTCATCAACCCTGAGTTTACTCTCCAACTGGATCTGAATTAGTCTGAACGTTCCGTTGCAGTATCTGTTTACTTCAGTGATCCTTAAAAATCTCTTCATCATCTGCTGATTATAGTACCAAACTCTGAGTTCAGGTTTATCAAGTACACTATAAACATGGATACCTTGAATGTCGAAAAGTCTTTTGTTGGGTCTTCGGAGGTTAACTCTGGTTTGATTGGCTTTAAGTGCCATCTGAAAGTCGGTTAGGTAGAAGAACTTCACCATGTTCCTCATGAAGCGCTTGACTTAGTGGTAAGCTGCTGACCACTCTATCTTCTTGTCGGGGATACTGGGGAAAAACCATTCCTTGTCATTGGATCTGTTGACAGTGAACTGTGGATACCATATGTTTAGCAGTTTCTTTGACTCTATCTTCAGTACCTTCATAATCTTCTTGTCAGACTTGACTGAGTGCATCTCCAAATCTTTGTTCTTCACAACGTGAACGAATTCTGTCTGATGAAGAGCCGTCCACTTTTCTATCCCATATAGTTTCACTAAATCAATTATCTGAATGTTCTTCACAAATAAATCCTTTCTCACACTTTATGGAAAAGGAGTCAAGATTCTTACCCTCTGCCCTCTTCCAACAAAGTTTTGTTCATCGTCAATCAGAGTCTGGTAGTATCTCATTTCAACATCTGAGACGGGATCTCTGATTTTACCATCTATATTTAAAGGTATATTTTGCACATAAGTACCAGCACCGGGATCATTCGGTTGTTGTACATTATCATCATCTGAATCTGTAACGACCCGGTTTCCCAAGACATACATAATATACATCAATTAACATATTATACATAACGTCGTTACTTTCATAACAAAATACATGATAATTCACATTCGGTCCCAAAGTCTCAAAACTATACAATACAAAAGAAACGCAAACATATTCTAATCTTCGTCAGCTAGCAACCGCCTCCTATGCTTTATTCTTCCCTTTGGTAACAAAAGATCTTTGACCTGGAATACATATTTTTGAAAGGAAAATGAGGGTTAGACCAAATGGTCTAGTGAGATAATCCCTGTCAGTTTAGAAATCCTTTTTATAAAATACACATATACCACAAAGATTAAATACCAAGTAAGACTCGTGCATCGTGTTCCTCTCCTCATTCCCATGGCTAAATTAGTTGGTTACGAGCCAACAACACCGCTGTACAACAACTACAACACCGTTGTACAACAACTACAACAAACACCTCCGCCGACTATAGTTTCGGCTAACGTATACTCGTGTAGTGCAATATACATATAAATACAATATATATCTCAATATATCATATTGTCATTTATAAGCACTTAATCACACCATTTATCACATTCTCAAACCACACATGTATGTATTCCAGTTGAAAACATTTTAAAGTAAAACTCACCTTGAATGCTTAAAAATACGCTTCCAAGCCTTTCTCCAAAAGATTCAGTCTTTCAATCCAACTCGACCCTTTGCTTTCGGTACTTCAGACCTTTGTATTCCTTCTGGCCTAACACCCGTTGGTCTCACCGTCATACTACCCCGCTGTGCTTTCCATTGTGGACATTCAGACTGAATATGATCAGGGGAGTTGCAAACGAAACAAAATCGAGTTACCCGACAATCTCTCGCGATATGACCAACCTTTCCACATTTGTAGCACTTTCGGGAATCACCATAGAAGTTTCCTTGATGAATACGGTCACATGTTGAACATGGTCTTCTTTCAGTTGGCCTGAAAGGTGAATAACTATCAAACCTCGGGGATTCGTATTCTTCCGAATTGTACGTCGTTTCTTCCAATTTTCTTTTCCCAGCACTCTTATCACCAACGTCTCTCCTATTATCCCGTTCCACATTTTCAGCGGCATCTACTGCGGCTGAGAAGGTATCGGGTCCTTTTGCAATCACTAGCTTTCTAATTTCTGCATTTAACCTAAAAATAAACCTTTCCATCTTCAGAGCCTCTGTGGCAACATAGTACTCCGCAAAGCGAGACTTCTCCAGAAAGCGGGAAGTGTAATCCCTAACCGATAAACTTCTCTGATGTAGGTTCATGAATTCCTCTTCCAGTTGTCTAACTGCTGCTTGAGGAAAAAATTGTTCTTTGAAAGCTGTCGTGAATTCGTCCCAAGTAAAAGTTGAGTACACATTAGATCCTCTCGAGGTAATATGAGCCTCCCACCAAAATAGAGCATCTGCCTTCAACATCGCGGTTCCGTATAGCACTTTATCTTCTTCTGCACACTTGCTGGTCCTGAAGACAGCTTCTATCTCTTTCAGCCACCTCATGGCCTTCACTGGATCTCTTTCTCATGTATATGTCGGGGGTTTGCAATTTAAAAGCATTTTATAGTCACAATTCCTTGGCACCGGTATGACAATATGTGTAATGGGCATTTCGTCTTCCAGACTAGGATCTGGTATTCCATTTTCATTGTGACGAGTTCTATCAAACATAGCTTGTATATTGGCTTGAAGTCTTCCCATTTCCGTCATCAAATCATTTCGTGTATCAAACTCCGTACCTCGCCCCTGAACTCTGCCTCCAATTCTGCCCCTACCTCTTTCTCCCCCTCGTCCCCTTGTCCCAACTGTTGGATTTGTTCTATTAGGATTTCCTCCTTCCCGATTTGTTTGTCTAGTACCGCTTGCCATTCTGTAGATTCAAACAAGGTTAACATACACATAAGCACATACCCCATATAACAAGGTATTCTAGTTCAACATGTACCTGTAAGATCACAATTACACTGGCCAGGTGTAAATCTGAAATTACCTTACATGATGTTCCTTCTACCTATTTATATTTAACATCCCCAGGTTCTACAATAATAGGGACATCCTACTTCACATGCAGTTTAAGTCTAGGTACAGGTACTAATACCTAAATCCCTTAAACCTGGCTCTGATACCATCTGTAACGATACGGTTTCCCAAGACATACATAATATACATCAATTAACATATTATACATAACGTCGTTACTTTCATAACAAAATACATGATAATTCACATTCGGTCCCAAAGTCTCAAAACTATACAATACAAAAGAAACGCAAACATATTCTAATCTTCGTCAGCTAGCAACCGCCTCCTATGCTTTATTCTTCCCTTTTCTAACAAAAGATCCTTGACCTGGAATACATATTTTTGAAAGGAAAATGAGGGTTAGACCAAAAGGTCTAGTGAGATAATCCCTGTCAGTTTAGAAATCCTTTTTATAAAATACACATATACCACAAAGATTAAATACCAAGTAAGACTCGTGCATCGTGTTCCTCTCCTCATTCCCATGGCCAAATTAGTTGGTTGCGAGCCAACAACACCGTTGTACAACAACTACAGCACCGCTGTATAACAACTACAGCAAACACCTCCGCCGACTATAGTTTCGGCTAACGTATACTAGTGTAGTGCAATATACATATAAATACAATATATATCTCAATATATCATATTGTCATTTATAAGCACTTAATCACACCATTTATCACATTCTCAAACCACACATGTATGTATTCCAGTTGAAAACGTTTTAAAGTAAAACTCACCTTGAATGCTTAAAAATACGTTTCCAAGCCTTTCTCCAAAAGATTCAGTCTTTCAATCCAAATCCACATAATCTGAAACAGATTAAATACAAATATCCTCTTACCAATTGAACACATGAACTCTAGATATATCTACCTAACTCTCGCCATCAAAACAACCAAACAGCTATAGTTCCCGCACAGCCCAAAGCAACCCGGACAGCTCAACTTTTCCGGACAGCATCACTAACCCGGATAACATGAATTATCCGGACAACACAGACCAATCCGGACAACTCGACTTTCTGGACAACATAAGGAATCCGAACTCCAAAGTAATCCGGACGTCATCCGGTATCTAATTCATCCGGAAACTATCAACGAATCGTCCGGACACTATCAATAAAACTACCCGGACACCACCAAAGAAACTACCCGGACACATTCATATCATCCGGACACCTCTGTCGGTTTGGTGCTTTTTACCCAGAAAACCGACTGAATTTATACCAGAAGTGTAAATGATGTTTCTACTCCGATAGAACCCTTCTAAAAGCAATTACAAACACAAAATACAAAGGAACTTACCTTATTTTCACTTCCTCATACTCCAAATTGAATCCCTAGCCTTCTTTTCTTCTTTGGCTCCTTTTCTTCCCAAAACACACACACTTAGGTTTTCTGGATGATTTGCTGAATGAAAATATCTGAAGTCTACAAGATGATAATATCAAACTTATTTTACCATTTTAGCCCTTGAACTTCTCAATAATGACCCAAACACCCTTAAACTTATAATTTACCCAAACATACCTTAAACATCTAACTTTAAAGTTAACTAAATTTAACGGAAAGGGGATTTAACTAACGGACTGACCAGGGGTATTACAAAATCAGACTGTTCAGCATGAAATACTCCGGTAGTATAAAAAATGTCATCCAGTTCCTCTTTAATCTGGACATCCGTTCTCTCTGGTTCTTCCTCCGAGTCGATATAAATGTAGTTCAGTATTAGATTATCTACCATCCAATCTTCCTCTGTTCTATTGTCACCACTTTGAGGATTTTCAACCGTAAGGGTAACATCAACTAGAAATTCATCAACCTGGACAATATCATCATCATGTCCTTCTTGTACCATAGTTACCATCTGATCTGATACCTCAGCAGTTTCAGTTTCAGCAAGATTAGATGGTTCAACCCTTGCTCTTTTCTCCCCCTCGTGTTGATCAGGATCATCCTGATCATCATGTCTTTGTTTCTTTGAACGTTGGTCTTGAGCACCACACGTCTGTTCCAAAACACTTATTCGGTCAGATAGAGATTTGAACCCTGATTGTACGGCTTGGGTCATATCCTGAAGGGATTTCTGTAGAGTTTGGAAGTCAGAACTAGTGGGTAGTTGGGTTTGTAACTCGGTTTGTCTTCTAAGTAGCCCTACAAGTTCTACTTCTTCGGGGTCATTCCGATCTCCTTGATTGAGTAACCAGGCTAGGAGTTGGGATTTAAGTTCATGTATGGTTAGGGTGCGTTCAGGTTGGTTTTGTGGAGGTTTAGGTCTGGGTTGAGCTTCGGATTCGGAAACAGTTTCTGCTATACCTTTACCTTTGTCAGTTGTACGCACTTCTGCTGAATGATCACTAACAATCTCCTTCATCTATGTCGTCTGATTCTTAAAGGAGGTGTTGATCGAATCTAAGGAGGCACGTAAGAAATCAAGCATTATGTAGTGCGGAGGCGGTTCAAGCATTACATAAAGTTCATTAACACAGGAAACACTAACACCCGTACCACGTAGGTTAGCGGTTGACGTGACAGTTGAAGAAACTGTATGGCCTGTGCTCAATGTTGGCATAGAGTTAGCAATGACAGGACTTCCACCCCTTCCTTGCGAGGCACCAATGAATGGCGGCCTAACTCGGGGTGTTCCGGTTGGAGCACGAAAGCTTCCAACAAATTGTGTTACCGGCGCTCGTGTCCTAGAAAAGGTAGTTCGTCCGAAAGGCACTAGACTCGATGTGCGCAGAATGTAGGTCGATGGACGGGGCGGGAGCCTATCTGTTTCAATACCGGCAGACACCGAATGTGTCGCCGATAGCGTTTGTGATATATCCCCTATTAAAAATGAAACATCGACTTGTTGAGAATACGATGAGTGGCTTGGTGGGGTTGTGCGATGCTTAGCTAGGTCCACTACGTCTTGTTCAATGCGCAAGGACGACAAACGCGCGTTGGCAGTAGATGTGGCTACCTGGATTAACGCGGTGTGGGGAGAGTGTGTAGTTAAATCTTTCGTAGACTCTTTCTCATTCTCTCCCATTTCTTTTCTCTCCATCTCTTGGCTCACATTAATCATATTTTTGACTTTATCTCCCCCATCCGTCCTTATGTCACCATGATCGCCCGAGTCTTCGATGTTCTAGGTGGAATCAGCATCGGAACTCTCAATATGAGGTCTCGGACCAACATGTCGTGGAATCATATGAGCATCCGGGCCAAGATCGGAATCAGAATCCGAATCATCATTAAGATTAGCACCATCTCTTATGTATGTGGAAGCCTCATCTTCCGAAGTCGAGGCAGCGATCACTTTATCAACATCGTCTTGAGAATCCCAAGACACATCATCGTAAAAAATTTGAGTACGTTTTGCTCGAGGCGTGGTTGCGTGACCAGAAGCACCCCCAACACCTGTTCCACTCACAACAATGTTTTCACTCAACTCTTCCCGTTCAAGAACCCCTTGTTCTTGAACCTGCTCAGCGTGTACACCCTCATCACGTAATTGGATAGCACCATGGGGAGGTCCCTCCGGATCTGGCTGGACCATTAGTGCATTTTCTATCCTATACTCTCTCATAATTGGTGACTAATGGTCAGCATAGGCGAGTACAGCTTCAGAGATTACAGTCGTGAGAGTGAAATTGATTTCAGCGAGCATCTTGAGAAAGTGCATCCATTGTTTTGGATCTTGTACTACGTTGGGTTATCGGGGAATCGCTGGATTTGAGTCCATGATGCTCTGAATAAGAATTTGTAGAAATCTCTGATATGGAACGAAGGTTCTGGCTTTGTTCGGTTTTGTTTTGTCACCCAGGAGCTCAATCAGCTCATTCCATATGATGATAGCATAATAAATCTTTCTATTGAATGCCACGACATGGAAAAGGTGAAGAGTGCTAATGTTGCACTTATCAAGACCTGTATGCTTCGGAGTCATGCATTGGTTGATGATTGAGAACAAGGTATACCAAATTCTTGGTAGGAACTTTCGTTTGAATTTGTATGACCGGGTGAGCATAATTCCATCTGCAGGTTGATATCCTAAACTCCGGATATCGTTACATAAATCATCTTCAGAAATTTGGTCTTCAAAATCGGATTGATATGGCAAATCTAAGGCATTTCAAAGTCTTTTGAGAGTGATCTTAACAGATAAGTGATCAACTTTTGCAGTAAAGTGTTGACCTCTTGGATAGACTGGATGGAACTACAAAGAATTCGAGAACTATTGAAGGTAGATCATTGGGACAGTGACAGTGTTTGTTAAAGCAGATCAAAGAGGGTGGCCTATGAGAACTTCAAGTATGATCCGGTAGTCCATGTTGACACTCAGTTCCAAGGTATAGTTGTTGTCGGCCAGATCAAGGTGTTCTCTCCGGGGCAAAAGCTCTTCATCAAGATCACGGGCATTCACCATCAGATGAATTACCATCATGGTGTCTCATGGCTGCCATCTGTATAGAATAACATCAGTGTATTGCCCAAAAATGAGTTTGTTGAAACCAAAAAATTGCCTAAGTCTGGGTTTAATCGCACAAGGCATCAAAAGATTATCGCACCTAAGAGTTATCGGATGGTACTGTGTGCGACAAAAAGCTGTCGCACAAAGGCATGTGCGATAAACATGAAGATGTGAAGAGTGTGATAACGATGAATGTTTGAAGACAAATCCATTGCGATAAAGATGAACACGATGAATATTCTAAGTGTTCAAGCCCAGTTTTCAAAAAATATTGCACAAAAGAGTTTTTCAACTATCACACTAGGCTTTCCTACTTACCAAAAGCATATCCTATCATTTTTAATGCTTAACACTAACAAATGAATGGATTATAGTGATGAATATGAAAAGACCCACATGAGTTTCGACTATAAATCCTAAAACACAACTGTAAATCGATGATATATGTATAAATCAATGAAATAAACACATAAGTCAAACCTCGATAATGATCTGAATGCAATGGAATCGATTTGAACGCGAAAAACTTTGAAAATCTCATGAAATCAGAAATAGGCTTGAGAGGGTTTAGGGTTCGATAAAAAGGAAATAAGTTTGAAAAATCGCTCTATATATAAGAACCTAAGGATGATGACACGTGGCACTCGAAGATTGGTCCAACGGTTGACCTGCCATCATGTCAGGTTATCGTAAGAACAAGTGTACGGTGACCTTCAAAGTTATCGTACACAAAGTGTGCGATAACAGGGTGGGAAATTTAATCGTACAAGAAAGGTGCGATAAACATTGTTCATGTGCGATAAAAACGTTATCGGGGTTTTATCACACACCACGAGGTGCGATAAAATAAGTGCATCTGTTATCGCAGAAGGCACGTGCGATGAAAAAGTTTTATCGTGCATAACTGTGTGCGATAACATCAACACTTAGACATTTTTCAAAGATTTTCAAGAAATTTCAAAAAACAATTATCACATTAAAAGATGTCCAACTTTTAATTGATTAAGCACTCTGGGTTTTCAAAATCAAGTTTTCACTCCACCTTAAATTATGCATAGATTTTTCAAAAACGTTTTCCATCATTTAAGAGTTTGTACAAAAACAAGTTAGAACACTTACCTTGCTGTCTTCAAGTATATATTCCATCGCATCTATACTCACCAATTGTGTCAGTTATGCATACTCCCCCCTAGACTTATGTAGATAAAGTGTAATACACTCCCCTTGAGACCATGAACACACACCTCATGCAGAAACAAGTATCATATTTAATCACAAATAAAACATTGAAAGAAGAGAAATAACAAGTTGAATAAACATTTGAAAAACAACAGAATCACGAAAATTTAAATAACATATATTGAGAATATATTATGATGAAAATTTAAGTGTAGCAATTTGGATAACATATCTAGATTGAGATACAAATATTTCCATCTATTATATGATCAATATAGCAAGTTCAATAGGCAACTGGTCGTAGTTGTTACAAAGTAGTCTTCATATATAAAACATTAGGATATGCAATAGAGAAACACTATAGGCAACATTTCGTGTCGTTAGTGTTTACATTTTATTCACATGGTTTACTTGTATTTGTAACTATTTTGTTTATTTCCTTGTAATCTGTACCATATTCCAAGCGGTATAAAGTAACGTGCGATCGGTGGGCAACCAATATTGACACTCCTGGTTTTTTTTAAACCTTTTTAGTGTATTCTACTTCACCAATTGGTCTACCTATTCTAAGAAAGGAGGAAGAATGATTTAAAATTTGAGAAACAATGGAAAATAATACGATGAGAAATGATATTGTTCCCTACATTGCTCTTAAGGGATGGCACATTTTCTTGAGTGTTCGACATTGCATGTGCTCATCTTAATATATCTATTATTCTTCGGTTTCTTTATAATTATACAATATAAGGTTGACATTTGAGAAACTACTTCCGTCTAGGAATGGGTTTATATAATTAGTTACAATAATTACCATTGTCAAAATAATATTCCGTCTATGAATGGATTTACAAAATCTTTATTGGAAAATGAAAAGAGTCATTAGAACCTATGGTTAAAATAATATTCCCTTCTAAATTAAGTGTGGTACTAATAGTTTTTTTTATGTAAGTATTTTAAATTTTAATTAATAGGTTGATACTAGCTGGAATCCATTTTTTCTACACACGATTCTGAAAGGCTGACTTTTCTTAACAAAAAGAGTTAATGCTTTGTCACAATATAATTCTCTATGGTAACATTTTTTGAAACCAAGATCCAAAAAAGGTTGAAGTTGAGCACTAGCCCCCTCTCCTCTCCGTCCGAATAGGTTGGGTGCTAGTTGTTGACCTTGTCTCTTCAACTTGAATTATGTGCAACTTCTGTTATTGAAAATTTCTAACATGACAAACTCATGCTATGTGCCTTTCGAAGTGAGGGAAGTACATGGTATCCCTCTGAACCAGAATATTGAAACATTCAAACTATGGTCATTTGTTTTATTTGTAAGTTGACCATGAAAATTAACAATATCTCTTTCTATTGGTTTCTTATTGCCGGTTGAAAATAGTCCCTATGATCCTAATGGTGTAGTTGACAATTCTGAATCCATTCATCACATGTGTCCATTTATTGCAAGAAACAAAAGCAAACAAAATGGTTGTTAGAGTGAATAGTATATGTTTTCTATACTATCAATGTTAGGTAGAACAGAGGGGTAATGTCATCATAAACTTAAGAGCATACATAATAAAGGATGCTTCCTCTAACAACCAGCTTAAAAATATAAAATTGTTAGTCGTGATCTCTATTATTTGGATCGTACTTCATCTACTTTTATGAAAATTGTAAGGTCTGTCCAATACTAATTGGTTCAAATCCAACCACTATGGGTCCTTCTGAACATGATAAGGAAATAGATCAATATATGGAAGCTTCTTTGGGAACGGGTTGTTCTTGAAGGGGTCCATTTACGTCCAATGGTTTCTGTGTGGAGGGATGGGTTGCTTCCTTTTTCTGTTACCCAGGGTGGCATGAAGGGGTGAGGCTTAATGTTTTATTTCAATCTTCGACACGAGGACGGGTTAATTTTTCAGATAATTTCTCATTTTCGAATTTCTTAATTTTGCCTTCTTTTTTTTGGGGAAGGAGTGGTTAATTTGGTAAAACAAAATCTAAAATGTTACTTGATTGTTTTTGTTTTTAGTCTTAAATGGGGAATTTAGTTTCAGATATGAAACAACATATTGGTGCGTTATCACTTGCATGAAGAAAATATCTATATATTTTAAAGCGATTGTGGAGTTCGATCATGAAGAAGACGAGTGCATACAAGTATATCGATCTGTGTATGCAACTTAATATTTTTATTCTGACATATTATATTACGTACACACAACATGACATTAACAAAAAAAAAGAGACAGACGCATATGAGTTGCTTCTTTATTTAGAAATAAAAAGATGCATGTAACATGACATTAAAATAAAAAGATAGACACATGAGTTGTTTGTTATAGTAGAAATAGGACAACTACATATATAAGTTTCCCTCAAGGTCCTTTATTTAGAAAAGCAAATAATACCAAGTAACATCAAACATATATATATATATATATATATATATATATATATATATATATATATATATATATATATATATATATATATATATATATATATATATATATGCATATGTCGGCATATATATAAAACAGCAGCTAGCGCTCACAATTGGAGAGAGGCAGGTTGATGAACAACGACACCAAGAGTGTTGATGTAATCCCCATGAGATCCAATGAATCCGATCACCTTACCATGAGACACCGGCACTGAGAAACTCTTGCTTCCAGTTTTGCCATAGGGGCCATGGGTTACGTCTTTGCTGGTACCAATAGACAAGGACGTAATCCCCGTAGTATCGTCATAAGTTCCAGCAATCAGGGTGATTTCCTCATCATCCCCAAGGGAAAACTGAATTATAAATACATCCATCATAAATATAATTAATGCTATATATGTGTGATACAATATATATATATATAAGAAGATATCTTTCGTATACGGATGTATACATAATTAACTAATTTCCTGATGATCTACGCCACCACTGCCAGCATATCTTGGGAGACTCTATTTGCTGACCGGTTTTATCCTTATAAGTGAACGTGATGGAATGTATACAGTCTTGATCAGCGGCGATGCGGATGCTGGAAAAAAAAGAATTCAATTTTGTTTATATATATATATATATATATATATATATATATATATATATATATATAACATCTGATTTTTTTTATTGTTGACCTGTTTTCTAAAAAAATATCCAAACTTGTTTTTTTTATCTAGACATGATTTCATAAAAAAAATACAACTAAAAAGTTCCATTTGAACCAAATATATATAAAACAAATATGTGTTAATCAATATGAAATGATATTAACAACTAAAAATATATATATCTAAACATAAATTTTGAATGTTTCGAAATTAATGATGAAATGATATTATTATTATTTTTTTATTTAATTGGTTCATTTTACTTGTTGTCGGTGAGAGGAATTATATATATATATTTTTGTTCAAATCAACAAAAGTTTGAATTTTTTTTAAAATTAAGTTTATTATTTTATTTTTTCAAAAAAAGGGGGATTTATTTGTTAGAAAAAGTACAAATTTTATTTCGTAAAAAAATTAGGAAAAAGTTCAAAATTTTTTATTCCTGTTAATTTTTTTTTATGAAAAAGTGTAAAAATTTATTTGTTAAAAAATTCAAGTGTAACAACCCAAATCCCATAACATACATCATACTACATAACATGCATACATATCATTGATTTACAACAAAAGTTACATAACAAACCAAGTACGGTCTCATTAGTCTTGAAACTACAAAATATATAAAAGCTTTTTAAACATCATCGATCAACGGAGGCAGCCTACACCTTATTCTTTCCTTTGCCGCTATCAATTCCTCGACCTGGAAAACATATTTTTGAAAACAAAATGAGGGTTAGACCAAACGGGTCTAGTGAGTTAATCCCGGTCCTTTCCAAAATCATTATAAAACCTTTTATGTTAATCCTTTGTATCAAAATAGTTTAGATAAACCTTTGGTAATCCTTTCGTAAAATATAAACATACCACACGTATTTAAATACCAATCCAGACTCGTGCATCGTGTACATCTCATTTACCTTATGCCTCCACAAATGGCCATATTAGTTGGTAGCAAGCCAACTAATAAATCAACAACCGGTCCGCACACCGGAACCCGGCTACCCACCGGTCCGCTCACCGGAACCCGGCTACCCGTCGGTCCGCACACCGGAACCCGATTACTCACCGGTCCGCTCACCGGAACCCGGCTACTGTGCACTTGTGTAGTGTAATGCACCAATAAATATAATATCTTACTATATTATAAACACAAAATATTCACACCTTGATCGTATATCCATTCCACACATATCCATCTCATATATATATATAAACACATATATATATATATATATATATATATATATATATATATATATATATATTCCAGTTGAAAACGTTTTAAAGTAAAACTCATCTCGATCGCTTATCTATAAACACTTCCAAGCTTTTCTCCAAAAGATTAGTCTTTCAATCCAAATCCACAGAATCAGAAACAGATTAAATACAAATATCCCCTTACCATTTGAACACGTGAACTCTAGATAAATCTACCTAACTCTCGCCATCAAAACAACCAAACAGCTATAGTTTCCGGACAGCCCAAAGCCACCCGGACAACCCAACTTTTCCGGACAGCATAAGGAATCCGGTCAACACAATTTATCCGGATAACATAAGTGTAACAACCCAAATCCCATATACACAACATATCACATAATGTAACACAACATAGATATAACAAACGAACTTCACATTACAAGTACGGTCCCGTAGTCTTTTACAATCGGAAGAAAACCATTCTACTACAATCTTTATACTATTTACATACATAACATTTCATAGTGTGATACAACTGCTAAACAAGCCAAAATCTTCATCTTATAATTCTTCACACAAGCAATCCATCAGTTACTCTAATTACTTGCTCTTACTTGATCCACCACCTGGAATACATATTTTTAAAACAAAATGAGGGTTAGACCTGATGGTCTAAGTGAGAAATCCCTGTTAGTTTAAAAAAACCCATTTATATAAACTTCATTCATATAAATCACGCAACACAATCATATACATCCAATTAAGCTCACATATCCTATATTTTCCCTTCTCATTCCTCCGCCATATTAGTTGGTAGCAAGCCAACTAATAATTTACAACGCTGTACAACATCTACATCCAAACAACGCTATACAGATTCTATAGCCAAACACACCGGTCCTAAACCCGGCCAACGTATTATAACGCATTATAATACTCATGTAAATATAATACCTCACTATATTATAATTCACATATATAAACACATAGTCATCAACAATTGCATTCCCAATCCAACATATACGTATTCTAGTTAAAAACGTTTTCAAAGTAAACTCACCTGTCTTGATTATTACACACGCTCGCAAGCTCCTTTCAAAATGATCTTATCTCTTATCACGACTCCACCGAATCTGAAACAAGTTAAGATACATACATCACTTTACTAACCAAACACATAAAGCCTAACAATTTCCTATCATCAACTGTCCCATTACACTGCACTTAACCCACTACCGGGACTACACAGGGTACCGGGACTTATACAGTATCGGGACTCTTCAGTACCGGGTGTTCCTATACCGGGAGTTCATATTATCGGAACTCTACACTACCGGAAGTCTGCTATACCGGGACTCACAATACCGGGACTCACATTACCGGGAGTCTCCTATACCGGGACTCACACTACCGGGAGTCTCCTATACCGGGACTCACACTACCGGGAGTCTCCTATACTGGGACTCACACTACCGGGAGTCTGCCGGGATTTCACCGGGACTCTCAAGAACATAGTCGGTTTCCATTTACCTAGAAATCGATTGAGACTAATACTAAACAATGAAATAAACGTTTCTAAACCGATAGCTATCTTCTACTCAAGATTATAAACACAAAATATAAAGGGACTAACCTCAAAATCGTTTCTAACCCAATCGATTGATGCTCAAACCGTAACTTTCTTCTTTCGCTTTCTTCGCCTCCAAAACTCCCGCACACACACACACACACACACACACACTTTCTATTTTTGGTATATGAATACTATCTGAAGACTTAAGAGGTAATATTAAACCACAACTTACCAAATAGACTTTTAACATCTCAAATTTAACCCAAACACCCCTAAACTCATAATTTTTCCCAAACATACTCTAAACATCTAACTTTATTTAACGGAAAGAGGATTTAACTAACGGACTTACCCGGGGTATTACATCATCTCCCCCTTAAAAGAATTTCGTCCCGGAATTCAGTTAAGTAAAAAGATGAGGGTATTTGGCTCTCATTTCCGTCTCTGATTCCCATGTAGCATCCTGACCTCTATGATGTCTCCACTGAACTTTCACTTGCCTGATTTCTTTATTCCGCAGCACTTTGACTTTATGATCAACTATGGCCTCCGGTTCTTCCACATAATTCAGTCTTTCATCAACTTGGATCTCTGGTAGGGAGACTGCCTGATCTTGAGTAACCAAACACTTTCGGAAGTTTGATACGTGAAACGCATTATGGATTCTGCTCAATTCTGGTGGAAGATCTAATCGGTAAGATACTTCACCGATCCTTTCTGTTATTTCAAACGGTCCGATATACCTTGGGCTAAGTTTACCTTGTCGTCCAAATCTGATGACTCCTTTCCACGGCGAAACCTTTAACAGTACGTAATCCCCAACTTGAAATTCTAATGGCTTTCGGCGTCGATCATCGTAGCTTTTCTGTCTGCATTGAGCCACTTTTAATCGTTCACGAATCTGAGTAACCTTATCGGCGGTTAACTGAACTATTTCCGGCCCCGCTAACTGTTTCTCTCCCACTTAGTTCCAATATAGAGGCGATCGGCATTTCCTACCATACAGTACTTCGAACGGTGCCGCTTGTATGCTGGAATTATAACTGTTGTTGTAAGCGAATTCGATCAATGGTAAATGCTTATCCCACGATCCCCAAAATCAACAATGCAAGCCCGGAGCATATCTTCTAAGGTCTGAATCGTTCGTTCACTCTGCCCATCTGTTTGGGGATGATACGTCGTACTTAACTTTATCTGTGTCCCCATTTCTCTTTGAAAACTTCTCCAAAATCTTGAAGTAAAACGACTATCATGATCAGAAATGATCGAGATTGGAACTCCATGTCGAGTTACTATTTCGTCAATGTACAACTTAGCTAATCGCTCCATCGAATCGGTTTCCTTTATCGGTAGAAAGTATGCAGACTTTGTCAATCTGTCGACGATCACCCAAATAGAATCAAATCCCTTAGGAGTCCTTGGTAGCTTAGTAATGAAATCTGTGGTAATCTGCTCCCATTTCCACATAGGTATTTCTAGCCGTTGTAGTTGACCAAACAGCTTTTGGTGTTCGATCTTTACTTTCTTACAAGTATCGCATCTTTCCACATACTGTGCAATCCCTCTTTTTATCCCCGGCCACCAATAGAATTGCTTTAAGTCTTTATACATCTTGTTTGTACCTGCGTGAATAGAGAAACGGGATTGATGAGCCTCTTGTAAAACACGATCACGTAACCCACCCAGACGAGGTACCCACACTCTGTTTCCCAGACGCAATAACCCACGATCATCTGTTATTAGCAATGCTGACATCCCCGCTAACCGTTCTGATTTCAGATGTTCATCCTGATAAGCCTCTTTTTGACACTTCTGCAATTCGTCAAATATGTTGGGTAGGAGTTCAGTTCGTAGCGAAATAACTTTTATTGTTCCACCTCTTTCTTGACGACTCAATGCCTCAGCTACCACATTTGCCTTTCCCAGATGATAAAGGATTTCACAGTCGTAATCGTTCAGCAATTCTAGACATCTCCTTTGTCTCATATTTAATTCCTTCTGATCAAAAAGGTGTTGGAGACTCTTATGATCGGTATAAATCTGACATTTGGAACCATACAGATAATGTCTCCAAATCTTTAACGCGAAGACGACTGCTGCAAGCTCCATGTCGTGCGTAGGATACTGTCTTTCATGATCCTTTAATTGACGAGAAGCATAAGCAATTACTTTTCCACGCTGCATCAGTACACATCCCAATCCCAGTTTTGACGCATCACTGTAAACAACAAAGTCTTCCGAACCTTCAGGTAGTGATAGAATCGGCACGCTGCACAGTTTCTCTTTCAATATCCTGAATGCCTCGTCTTGTTCTACTTTCCATTCAAACTTCAAGTTCTTCCGGGTCAGCTTAGTCAAAGGCGTTGCGATACGAGAGAAGTCTTTTATAAACTTCCGGTAGTAGCCGGCTAAACCCAGAAAACTACGTACTTCGGTTGCTGTCTTCGGCGGTTCCCACTTTTCAACTGCTTCCACCTTCATCGGATCAACTTGTATCCCTTTTCCTGAAACTACATGCCCCAGAAACTGAACTTCTTGTAACCAAAATTCACATTTCAAGAATTTAGCGTACAATTTCTCCTTCTTTAATAGCTCCAGGATCAAACGAAGATGTTGCGCGTGCTCTTCCTTGGATCGGGAATAGATAAGGATATCATCGATAAATACAATAACGAATTTGTCGAGATACGGCTTACATACCCGATTCATTAAATCCATAAAGGCAGTTGGAGCATTCGTCAGTCCAAACGGTATTACTAAGAATTCGTGATGACCATACCTTGTTCGAAAGGCTGTCTTTAGAACGTCTTCTTCTCTAACTTTTAACTGGTGATAACCGGATCTTAGATCAATCTTGGAGAAATAGCAAGCTCCAACTAACTGATCGAAGAGGTCATCAATTCGGGGTAACGGATACTTGTTCTTTATCGTGCGCTTATTCAGTTCTCGGTAGTCGATACACATTCTCATCGAACCATCCTTCTTTTTCACAAATAACACTGGTGCTCCCCACGGTGAAGAACTAGGTCTGATGAAGCCTTTATCGGATAGGTCTTGCAGTTGTGCCATCATCTCTTTCATCTCTGGATGTGCCAAACGATACGGTGCACGGGCTACAGGAGTGGCTCCAGGAACTAAGTCTATACCGAACTCTACTTGTCTAACAGGAGGGAGACTATTCAAGTCTTCAGGGAAAACTTCTGGAAATTCACTAACAATAGGAATATCTTCCAACTTAATCTTTTCAGGCCTACTATCTATCACATAGGCTAAGTAACTCTGACAACCCTTGCTGACACATTTACGGGCTTTTATCATAGATATTAGGCTAGACTGATGATTCTTACGATCACCATAAATCACTACTGGTCCCTTCTCAGGTAATACTACATTTATTAACTTCTTATCACATACTATGTTAGCCTGATTCTCGGCTAACCAGTCCATTCCCACTACGACGTCAAACTCTATCAAAGTCATAGGAAACAATTGTATCGGAACTCTACACTCCTCTATATTTATCACACAGTCATCAAACACTTCTTTAACTGACACTTGATTATCATTTGCCGTATCTACTAAATATGATCCGGGGAATTACAAACGAAACAGAATCGAGTTACCCGACAGTCTCTAACAATGTGACCAGTCTTTCCACATTTGTAACAACTTCGGGAATCCACATAACAGTTTCCTTGATGAAGACGATTGCATTTTGGGCATGGTCTTTCAACTGGTCTGAAAGGTGAATAACTATCAAACCTCGGGGGATCGTATTCTTCCGAATTGTACATCGTTTCTTCCAGTTTTCTTTTCCCATCACTCTTATCACCAACGTCTCTTCGATTATCCTGTTCCACATTTTCTGCGGCATCCACTGCGGCTGAGAAGGTATCGGGTCCTTTTGCAGTCACTAGCTTTCTAATTTCTGCATTTAATCCAAAAATAAACCTTTCCATCTTTAGAGCCTCCGTGGCAACATAGTACTCTGTAAAGCGAGACTTCTCCAGAAAGAGAGCGGTGTAATCCCTAACCGATAAACTTCGCTGGTGTAGGTTCATGAACTCCTCTTCCAATTGTCTAACTGCTTATTGAGAACAAAACTGTCCTTTGAATGCTATTGTGAATTCGTCCCAAGTAAAAGTAGAGTATACATCCGACCCTATGGAATCAATGTGAGCTTCCCACCAGTACAGAGCTTCTGCCTTCAACATCGTCGTTCCGTATAATACTCTGTCCTCATCCGCACACTTACTGGTCTTGAAGATGGCTTCTATTTCTTTTAACCATCTCATCGCCTTCACTGGGTCTCTATCTCCTGAGTAAGTTGGAGGTCTACAGTTTAAGAACATCTTGTAATCACACCTTCTTGACACTGGTATGACCGTAGGTGTAATGGGCATTTCGTCTTCCAAACCAGGATCTGGTGTTTCAGTATGACGAGCTTGGTCGAACATAGCCTGGATATTTGCTTGAAGTCTTCCCATCTCCGCCATCAAATCGTCTCTTGTAATAAACTCCGTACCTCGCCCCTGAACTCTACCTCCAGTTCTGCCCCTACCTTTTTCTCTTCTTCTTCCCCTTGTCCCGACTGTTGGATTCGTTCTATTAGGATTTCTTCCTCCCTCTCTAGTCGTATTTCTAGTACCGCTTGCCATTCTGTAGATTCAGACAAGATTAATATACACATAAGCACATACCCCATATAATAAGGTATCCCAGTCCAAACATGCACCTGTAAGATCACAATTACACTGGCCAGGTGTAATCTGAAATTACCTTACATGATGTTCCTTCTACCTTTTATACTTAGCATCCCAAGGTTCTAATATATCAAGGACATCCTACTTCACATGCAGTTTAGGTCTAGGTACGGGTACAAATACCTAAATCCCTTAAACTAGGGCTCTGATACCATTTGTAACAACCCAAATCCCATAACATACATCATAATACATAACATGCATACATATCATTGATTTACAACAAAAGTTACATAACAAACCAAGTACGGTCTCATTAGTCTTGAAACTACAAAATATATAAAAGCTTTTTAACATCATCGATCAACGGAGGCAGCCTACACCTTATTCTTTCCTTTGCCGCTATCAATTCCTCGACCTGGAAAACATATTTTTGAAAACAAAATGAGGGTTAGACCAAACGGGTCTAGTGAGTTAATCCCGGTCCTTTCCAAAATCATTATAAAACCTTTTATGTAAATCCTTTGTATCAAAATAGTTTAGATAAACCTTTGGTAATCCTTTTTTAAAATATAAACATACCACGCGTATTTAAATAGCAATCCAGACTCGTGCATCGTGTACATCTCATTCACCTTATTCCTCCACAAATGGCCATATTAGTTGGTAGCAAGCCAACTAATAAATTAACAACCGGTCCGCACACCGGAACCCAGCTAGCCACCGGTCCGCTCACCGGAACCCGGCTACCCGTCGGTCCGCACACCGGAACCCGACTACTCACCGGTCCGCTCACTGGAACCCGGCTACTGTGCACTTGTGTAGTGTAATGCACCAATAAATATAATATCTTACTATATTATAAACACAAAATATTCACACCTTGATCGTATATCCATTCCACTCATATCCATCTCATATATATATATAAACACAGATATATATATATATATATATATTCCAGTTGAAAACGTTTTAAAGTAAAACTCACCTCGATCGCTTATCCATAAACACTTCCAAGCTTTTCTCCAAAAGATTCAGTCTTTCAATCTAAATCCACAGAATCTGAAACAAATTAAATACAAATATCCCCTTACCATTTGAACACGTGAACTCTAGATAAATCTACCTAACTCTCGCCATCAAAACAACCAAACAGCTATAGTTTCCGGACAGCCCAAAGCCACCCGGACAACCCAACTTTTCCGGACAGCATAAGGAATCCGGTCAACACAATCTATCCGGATAACATAGGGGATCCGGACACCAAAGGAATCCGGATGCTATCCGGTATCTAAATCATCCGGAAATCATCCACAAATCGTCCGGACACTAACAATAAAGCTACCCGGACACTACCAACAAAAGTATCCGGACACATTCAATCTATCCGGAAACTATTGACTGTTCATCTCCAATTCACCCAGAATTCGACAGAATTATTACCAGATGTGTAAATGATGTTTCTACTCCGATAGAACCCTTCTAAAAGCAATTACAAACACAAAATACAAAGGAACATACCTTAATTCACTTCCAAAGCTCACCAATTGATATCTTAACCACAAAGCTCTTTCTTTTTTCTTCTTAGCTCCAAGAACACACACACACATACCTTAGTTTAGATATTTCTGAGTTGTGACATATCTGAACTCCTAAAGGGGTAATATCAACCTATTTTCATTTTAAACCTTGAACTTCTCAATAATGACCCAAACACCCCTAAACTTATAATTTACCCAAACATACCCTAAACATCTAACTTTAAAGTTAAATTTATTTAACGGAAAAGGGATTTTAACTAACGAACTTACCCGGGGTATTACATCAAGGACTTACTCATTCAAAATCAGATAGTTTATTGGGGTTTTTTAGACTTTTTTCAAATTTGTATCACATTAACCTGTTAGGTTACAAGGTTGTATTTAACCGGTTTTACAAAGTTTTAAGGGTTTTATCATTAAAAAAAAGTTTAAGGACTTAACCATTCAAAATCAGATAGTTCGTTGGGTTTTTTTTAGACTTTTCCCTTTTTTTAAATTGTTGACATGTTTTTTTTTTAAACTTATTATAGATCTGTTTTTTTCTAATTGTGATCCCAGAATAAGTAATCAATCAATTAATCCAATCAGATGGCCATCCATATATATTAATCAATGAAGAACAATCACCAAGTACAATAGAGAGAATGTAGAGAGAATGGTACTTGTGTGTGTACTGGTGTGTGTTGCATGAATGACCTAATGGAAATCTACGCTAAAGTTACCTTATATACTTTGTAACTTAGCAATTACATAAATGGTCCCTCTACATGGTACAACATGCTAATTAAGGCACTAACATTCTCCCCCTTTGTACCAATGTAGAGGCAAAGAGTTTAAGCGTTCACCGGGTTCATGTACTTCTTCCGAATCCCAAAAATGATCTTAAACCTCCGTAGTTCATTTTGGTACTCTTTCCGGTATGTAATGGCATCTAGGGCTTGCTTGATCAGCTCCTTCTCCTTGTCTTTCAGCTTCACCTCCCCGCTTGCATCCAGACGCAGTCTACTCTCAAGGTGGACATGAATAATCTTGAAAGTTCCGTCACTGAACTTGTTGGCTTCATAGGTTCTAAAAAATCTCTTCTTTGAGTCTTGATTACTGTAACCACCCCAAGCTCAGGTTTCTTCAGAACAGTATAAGCAGGAATACCTTGAATGTCAGACAGACGTCGGTTCGGTGCTCTTAGGTTTACTCGGTCTTGGTGTGACTCCAAGGCCATTTGGAAATCCGTAAGATAAGAAAATTTCAGGATATTCTTCATGAACCTCTTGAGACTTTGATATGCAGAAGACCATTCAATCTTCTTTTCAGGAGCTCATGCCAGAGTGTCATACAAACTGCAGAAGTCGTCAAACTTTAGACTCTTGAAGTCTACTTTTGAAAAGACGTGTTCGGAGCCATCGGATCTTTGTACAGTAAACTGTGGTACCAGACTTTGAAAAGCTTACAGGATTCTATCTTCAGTATCTTCATTATAGCTTTATCTGGCCTCACCACATCTGTACTCTGGTTCTGGTTGTTCATCACGTGTAAGAACTCAATCTTTTATAGTGAGGGCCAATTCTCAACCCCGTATACCTTCTCTGTATCGATCCTCTGGACATCCCTAACAAACAAATCTTTCCTTTTGCTTTCTTGATAAGGAATCAGAATCCTAACTCGTTCACCTGTAGCCACATACCTTGGCTCAACATCAATCACTTCCTGATAAATTGCCAGTTCAGCTTCGAGTATCGGATCCCTGCATCTGCCATCGGCTTGCACTTGAATTCCCGAAGCATTCACTTGTACCACTGGAGCCGGAGGAGCAAAAGTACTTGCACTCTGATCAGTCGGCATTTATGGTTGAGTAGTATCATCTGGAGTATCATTGTCGGAATCCGAAGCAGCCATAATAGCCCCGGTGATGTCGAATATATCTTCTAATTCCTCTTTGATTTGGACGGTCATTTTCTCAGGTTCTTCCTCATAATCAATATAAATGTAATCCACCATCCTTTCTTCATCTGTTCTATTGTCAACAACCGAAGGCTTTTCAACCCCATTTATGACATCAGCTAGAACTTCGGTGTCATCCACTTGGACCATATCGTACCAGATCCACCTGCCTCTGTTTCCCTTTCACTAGCTGAACCAACATTTTCTGCAGTTGCACCACTAGACTCACCAACCCTGGCTCTGTTCTCCCCCTCAGGTTGATCAGGCAGATCCTGATCATCATGTCTTCTTTTATGTGAGGTCTGAGCTTGAATCCCACACTTCTCTTCGACAGCCTTAAGCCTTTCAGTGATGGAGGTGAATCTGGACCTCACGGCATCCGTCATGTCTTTCCTTGAGTCGGTTAGACACTAGAAGTCGTTGCTAGAAGGTCATTGGGTTTGAGTTTGGGTTTGAGGCTGGGTATGTTGTCGGAGTAGACCAACAAGATCAACTTCTTCTGCAGTGTTTGTATCTCCTTGTGCTAATAGTCGGGCTAACAACTCAGATTTGAGTTGATCGGTGGGAATTTGGTGTAACGGAACTAATGGTGGTTCGTTGTGGGTCGGATTGTGTGTTGGATGGTTGATCCTGAGAAGTTGATGACGATTCAGCAATTCCTTTTCCTTTTATTGCCCTTTTAACTTCAGCAGATAAGTCACCAACTATCATCCGTAACTGTGCAGCGTGTTGCTTGTAGGACGTATCGGTCGATGCAAGTGAAGATTGCAAAACCTCAAGAGTGATGTAGTGCGGACAGGGACCAAGGTTTTGAGCGACCTGTCTCACAGTTAAAGATGGGAAAATAGATCTAACACCCGAACCACATAGGTTTTCGGTTATCGTGGTAGTTGTAGCAACTACATGGCCTGTGTTCAAAGCTGGCATGGTGTTATCAATGACAGGACTTCCACCCGATCCTCGTGTGGCACCAACAAATGGTGGCCGCACTCGGGGTGTTCCGATTGGGGCACGAAAGCCCATAACTTGGTGTGATGCCGATGCGCGTGGCCTAGGAAACGATGTATGTTCAAATGGCTCTAGACTCAACGTGCTCGGAATAACAGGCGGTGGCCGGGGCAGGAGCCTACCTTGTTCAATATCAGCAGACACCGAGTGTGTCGCCGATAGCGTTTGAGCTTTATCCCCTGTGGAAAATGCAACACCGGCAATTTGAGATGTCGATGAGTGGCTGAGGGGGGTTGTGCTTTGCATGGTTGGGTCCACCATGTCTTGTTCAATACGCAACGGCGACGTACGCGCGTTGGTAGTAGATATGGCTACGCGGCTTGTCATTGTTTAGGAAGGAACGGTAGTTAAAACTTTATCCGTTCCTGACACGTTCTCTCCCATTTCTTTTCTAACCTCCTCTCGGCTCACATTCATAATATTTTCTACTTCATCTCCCTCTTCCCGCCTCGTGTCACCAAAATCACCGGAGGGTCCGAAGTTCCAGGTGGAATCAGATTCGGAACCCTCAATGTGTCGACTCCGATCGATGTGTCTCGGAATAAGATCCGCATCAGGGTCATGGTCAGGATCGGAGTCGGAATCACCATCATCAGTCGGTTGTGGTTGGTCAGATGCTTCATCGTCGGATGACGAAGCATCGGGGTCAAAATCGGGGTCATCCTCTGAATCCATCGACACATCGTCGAGGATTGGAATTCTAACAGTTCCGAATATGGATGCCTGACCAGCAGTCCTCGCCACCCCACCCACTCTCTTTCTTAGCGTTCTCCTCACCTCTTCCCGTTCAGGAACTCTGCTCAACATGTATACCCTCACCGCCTAGTGGGATTGCACCTTGGGGAGGTCCCGCCGGTTCTGGCTGGACCACTAGCGCATTAGCTATTCTATATTGCCTAACTACCTCAGACTGCTGGTCGGCATGGGCAAGAACAGCTTCAGGTATAACTGTGATGTGGGCAAAGTCAATATGTTTCGGCATCTTTAGATAATGCATCCATTGGCTCGGGCCTTTGACTGCATTCTCTCGGCGAGGGATATCTCGGTTATCTTCCATGATCTGATGGATTAAGATTTGAAAGAAACGTTGGTAGGGCACGAAGTTGCGGTTCTTGTGTGGTCGGAATTTATCCTCGGCCAGTTCTATCAGCTCATTCCACAAGATGACTGCGTAGTCGATGTTCCGATTAAACGCGACCGCATGGAATATTTGGAGTGTCGGGATGTTGCACTTATCCAACCCGGTGTGCTTCGATGTCATACACCGATTGATGATCGAGCATAGGGTATACCAAATCCTCGGTAGGAATTAGCGTTGGAATTTAGACGAGCCCATTAGAATTGGGTTTTGGGCATCTTGATATCCGAGGCTTTGGATATCGGCAAACAGATGTGCCTCTAGAACAGGGTCTTCGAAGTTTTCGCTGTACGGTAGGTCGAGTGCACGTCGGAGTCTTCTAATGGTTATACGTGCATCAAAGTGATCGACTTTGGCTCTGAAATGCGGACCCCGTCGGTGATTTGGATGGTACTATAGTGTTGCCCAAAACTGTTACAGGTAGATGACAGGTACAGTAATGACTTTAGTAAGTGCGGTTCGTAGGGGATGGCCACGGAGGATCTCTATAATGATTTGGTAGTCGAAGGCCACATTGAGATCAAGGTGATGGTTGTTGTCCTCCAACCTCAGATGTTGGTTCCTTGGTAGCAACTCGGCATCAAGATCCCGAGCATTCACCGAAGGGTGTGACGATCGGTGCGATGGTATGACGGTATTCTCTTTAGATGAATTTCCATCATTGTGTGCCATCTGAATCATTCACAGTTTAGAATAGTGCCAAAAATGGGTTTTTTCTTCAAAAATTTTCCAAAAATTGCCTAAGTCCTGTTTTATCGCAACACACAACAAAGTTTATCGCAAGGCATGATGATATCGCAACACAAGGGTTGCGATGAAAAGTTATCGCAACACATTAGTTGCGAGAAAATGTTATCGCAATACATAGGTTGCGATAAGGATGAATGTTAGGCACTTGCGATAAGTTTGAATCCTCAACAACACAGAATGTTGCGATAAGCTTGAACACGGAAATATCCTAAGTGTTCAAGCCCAAATTTTACTTTTTCGCACAAAACATGTTTAAACCTACACTACTAGGTTCGCAATATACTCGACAGTGAAACCCTAGGAAGTCTAAGCATAAACAAACACATACTCATCGATTTAATCAATAAAATGAAAAGGACAGTGAAGAGTTTGGAAACTAACAACCTAAAATCGACTGTAAACATGGATTTGATGGATAAAATCGAATGAAAAATCAAGAAAATGTACCTCGAAGTAGTGAGAACACACTGAAATCGATTTAAACGCGAAAAAACACTTGGAAGATTCGAAAGCAGATTGCAGTTTCTCGAAAGTAAGTTGAGAGGGTTTTGAGTGTGTGTGGAATGACATAAAAGTTCAAACACTTCATATTTAAAGGCTTGAGATAAAATGACATGTGGCATCTTATGATTGGTCCAAGGTTTGACCACCACAGTGTCAGGTTATCGCAAGTACAAGGTTGCGATAACCCTCCTTGTTATCGCAAGGAACTGGTTGCGACAACATGTTCGATCTTATCGCAACAGAGGGTTGCGATAAGATACTGTTCATTTGTGTTTTATCGCAATGCAAGGTTGCGAGGATAATTCTTATCGCAACCAATGTGTTGCGATAAAACAACACTTATTTTTAATCGCAACTGAGGGTTGCGATAAACTACTGTTTATCAAGTTATCGTAGGTAGTAGGTTGCGATATCAGTAACACTTGGACATTTTTCAGTTAAAATTTTAAAAGATTTTATCACATTGGAAGATGTCCAACTTCCAATTGATTCAGCACTCAAGGTTTTAAACATAGTTTTCACTCCCCCTTAAATGATGCATAGTTTTGAAAAATTGTTTTCATCATTTAAGAGTTAGTGTTTAAAAACAAGTCAGAATACTTACCTTGTCTTCTCCGAAGGAACAGTCACAATGTATCTACACTTACATGATCTGGCAGTTATGCACACACCCCTTAATTTTGTGCATATGATCTGTACTAAAACTCCCCCTAAAACCATGAACATACCTTTGTGCAGATACAGGTATCATGACAAATCATTGATTAGACAATTAAAAGAAGAGAAAGAAGTAACAAGTTGAATAAACATTTATAATACAACTAAGATATGAAAATTTAAATAACATATATTGAGAATAGAATATGATGAAAATTTGAGTGTATTAATCTAGATACGATGTCTACATTGAGATACAAATATTTCCATCTATTATATGATCAATATATGGAAGTTAAACTTTCATATTTAGCATGCCGAGCTTGGATACTAGAAAATTGAAACGCTTTTCATCGAAGGCTTTTGTAAAGAGATCGGCAAGCTGATACTCAGTTGTAACAAAATACAATTCAACAGTTCCTTTCTCAACATGATCTTTTATGAAATGATACCTTATGTCAATGTGTTTGGTTTTGGTGTGATGGACAGGGTTAGCAGATATAGCAATAGCACTCTTACTGTCGCAGTAAATGGTGATCTTCTCATATTTAAACCCATAGTCCATGAGTTGGGTCTTCATCCAAAGGACTTGTGAACAACAACTCTCCGCGACAACATATTCTGCTTTCGTGGTTGATGTTGAAACACAATTCTGCTTTTTAGATGACCAGCTCACGAGCTTGTCCCCGAAAAACTGGACATGCCCCGAGGTGCTCTTTCTATCCAGCATGCTTCCTCCATGATCCGCATCTGAATATGCAGTGAGTTCGAAGCCGGTTCCCTTGGGATACCACAGTCCTAGGTACGGAGTACCCTTCAAGTACCGAAAGATTCTTTTGACGGCGTCGAGGTGTGATTCCTTGGGTTTGGCCTGAAATCTAGCACAGAGACAAGTTGAAAACATTATATCTGGACGACTAGCGGTTAGATATATTAAAGACCCAATCATTCCTCTATAATTCTTTACATCGACATCAATACCGTCAGGATCTGGACCTATCTTAGATCCAGGAGCCATAGGCGTACCGATCGACGTACAGTTTTCCATTTTGAATTTCTTTAAGATGTCAAACGCATACTTCGATTGGTTGATGAAGATACCTATAGAGAATTGTTTGACTTGTAATCCGAGAAAGAAATTAATCTCTCCCATCATACTCGTTTGGAACCGAGTCATCATAATGCCAGAAAACCAAGTACAAAGTCCAGGGTTAGTCGAACCAAAAATAATATCGTCAACATAACTCTGAACTAAGAGAATTTCACCTTCCTCGCGCAGAGTAAACAGTAATCAATCAATTAATCCAATCAGATGGCCATCCATATATATTAATCAATGAAGAACAATCACCAAGTACAATAGAGAGAATGTAGAGAGAATGGTACTTGTGTGTGTACTGGTGTGTGTAGCATGAATGACCTAATGGAAATCTAGGCTAAAGTTACCTTATATACTTTGTAACTTAGCAATTACATAAATGGTCCCTCTACATGGTACAACATGCTAATTAAGGCACTAACAAATACCCAAACTTGTTTTTTAAATCCAGATCTGATTTCATCAAAAATTTCCATATTTATTTTTTATTAAAAATTTCAGTTTAGATTTTATAAAAAATGTTTTAAAAATATACATATATGTTTTTTTTAAATCCCAGATTTGTTTTTTATAAATTTTTCTTGAACAGTTTTAAAAAAATACTCTAGATCTATATTTATACAAAAAAATCATTGTAGATATGTTTTTAATAAATAGTCAGACCTATTTAAAAAAACCCATACGTGATATAAAATAGAAGACGTATTTGATGTTTTAGAATAGAATTAGATGTTATGCTTAGGTTATATTGGTAAATGTAATACCCCGGGTAAGTTCGTTAGTTAAATCCCCTTTCCGTTAAAGTTTAGTTAACTTTAAAGTTTCTATTTAGGGAAAGTTTGGATAAGTTTATAAGTTAAGGGTGTTTGGGTCATTAGTGAGAAGTTCAAGGGCTAAAATGGTAAAATAAGTTTGATAGTATCATCTTGTAGACTTCAGATATTTTCATTCAGTAATCATCCAGAAAACCTAAGTGCGTGTGTGTGTTGGAAAGAAAAGGAGCCAAAGAAGGAAAGAAGGCTAGGAATTCAATTTGGAGTATGTGGAAGTGAAAATAAGGTAAGTTCCTTTGTATTTTGTGTTTGTAATGGTTGGTAAATGGTTTCTGTCGGATTAGAATCAATAGAATCGAACTGGTAGGAATTTCTGTCGATTTCTGGGTAAAATAGGAAGAACCAACAGAGGTGTCCGGACACAGTATGAATGTGTCCGGATAGTTCTGTTGGGGGTGTCCGGGTGATTATGTCGATGGTGTCCGGATGACTTTCTGAAGGTGTCCGGACAGGGTTTTATCCGGGTAAGTCCTTCTTGTTATACTTTTCCGGATGGAATGGGATACCGGATGGTATCCGGATTCCTCATGTTGTCCGGATTCTTTGTGTTGTCCGGATACTTTGAGGTTTCCGGATAACTTGGCTGTTTGGGTAATTTTGAGGATAAAAGTTATGTAGATGTATCTAGAGTCCATAACCTGCTAGTAAGTCTTATACATAAGTTGGTAAAGAGATATTTGTATGTAAATGGTTTCAGATTCTGAGAATTTTGGATAAAGGATCGGATAGCTCGGAGAAAGGTTTGGAAGCATATTGTAAGCATTCAGGTGAGTTTTGCTTTAAAACGTTTTTGAACTGGAATACATATATGTGTATAAATATATATATGAGATGATTATGTGGTAGGAATATGATTATGTGTATATAAATGACAATATGATGTAATGAGATATATATTGTATTTATATAAGCTTTGCACTACACGAGTGCACTTGTTGCCGGGTTCCGGTGTGTGGACCGGTGTGTAGCCGGGTTCCGGTGTGCGGACCGGTGAGTAGTCGGGTTCCGGTGTGCGGACCGACAGGTAGCCGGGTTCCGGTGAGCGGACCGGTTGTTGATTTATTAGTTGGCTTGTTACCAACTAATATGGCCATTTGTGGAGGAATAAGGTGAATGAGATGTACACGATGCACGAGTCTGGATTGGTATTTAAATACGTGTGGTATGTTTATATTTTACGAAAGGATTACCAAAGGTTTATCTAAACTATTTTGATACAAAGGATTTACATAAAAGGTTTTATAATGATTTTGGAAAGGACCGGGATTAACTCACTAGACCCGTTTGGTCTAACCCTCATTTTGTTTTCAAAAATATGTTTTCCAGGTTAAGGATCGGCAGGAGAGGATGAAGTGTAGGAAGCTTTTGATGGATGTTGATTAGGAAGCTTTTATATATTTTGTAATGTCAAGACTAATGAGACCGTACTTGGTTTGTTATGTAACTTTTGTTGTAAATCAATGATATGTATGAATGTTATGTATTATGATGTATGTTATGGGATTTGGGTTGTTACAGTAAAACATTAGTCTGTTCAACCTTGTTCCATGGGGTGGGGGTGGGGGTGGAACATGCCTGTTCCACTCTTTCTTTTCTGTTCCACATAAAAGTCCCGTCAAACGTGAAACAAAGATCCCTTTCTATTTTGTCATGTTCTATCCAGTGTGCCAAACGCACCCTTACGAAACTTATGTTGTATATCTGCGTGCAACCTTATTTATAGAAAAAGTATACGTCTAGGTGACGTGCTGTTTTAATTATAATTTTTTCTTTTACAACAAACAGTTGAATAATTAATTCACATATACAATCAATATCAATACATGGCGTTATTAATGCTAGCAACCAAATTACTAGTTACACCAATTAGCTAGTTGTAGTAAGAGATAGTTGTGGTAGTAAGCAATGGTCGTTGTTGTAGCAGTCAAGTTACGCAAATGTCCCATAAAAAATTATCCTTTCATAACCTTTAGGCATTTGGATGCTGGTAGTTCTTTTAATAAATAGATAAACCTATGATATGCACGTGAAATCATATGGAATTGAGCTTCTTGTTAATTCTTTCTAAACATCAATGTTATTTTTAAGTTAATTAGATGTCACCGTAGAAGATTACATGTTAGATCTTTTGTTATTGTGTGATTATATGATGGTGTCGAGACCGGATAATCTTAAGAATCGTGTCGGAAAGGCACTTTCCGAATACAACAATTCGACCCTATAAGCCTTGGGTTCACGAACTTTGTATTGGGATAATTCTTAAGATTTTCTCACACCAAAGGCTATGATATGAGAACTATATATCGTTATCCAAATTCTCGATCACATATTTATAGAAAGAAATCGACGGTTACAAGCGGTTACAAGCGGTTACAAAACGGTTACAACCGCTTATGGATAAGATCAAAATTGACAGCACTTATTAGCGACAGCCGATAGCTTTCAGCGACAACTTTCAGCTTTTCAGCGACAGCTTTCAGCTTTTCAGCGACAGCCCTCAAAGAAAATTCTAGTCTTTTCGAACTTCGACACCGCTTTAAGGCGATCTAAGATGATAATGGAAACTTGTAAGTGTGCACTCCGCACCTCCTAACTTACGTATGTTTGCCTTATCGTCTTAATAGATCTCAATTAAATCACAATTACACCAAAATGATTGATGACACTAAAATCATCAACATTCCTCCCCCATTTTAGTGTAATCCTTTGATTTACAACGTACTATAAATATGTAAAATTCAAACACACGCATAAATGAAAATGTCACGAAGATTGAATTTTCATTTTAGTATATTACACATTCCAAATATTCGAGAATCGGGGTGTTCTAAGAATTGAACCCTTCAACCCATTTGAATACATGAAGATAATATACACATATGTTCGTACAAATCTAGATAACACAACTTGACACATTTGTAAAGGCCTTGTGTCCTTATCCATTCATGAACGTATAGAAAGCCAAGTCGAAAACTTTCTTGAAGCGGCCACACTTCACGTCCACTTAGGTGATTCTTTTATATCTTGCACCGGCATATGCAATTTTTCAAAAGAATCATTAAGAAATAAAATTTCCAGCCTTACAACACTTGCAGGTCTAAGCACATACCTTGGGATGATAATATTATGTGCTTCAATTTTATCAATAAGCCTTCCACATTGAATTCAACCTTTAACGTTGTATTAAAGGGGAATTGGGTATCTTATTAATAAAGATCTATATGGACTTTAAACCCATCCCGATCACGGACTTGTGCACTAAGTCCCTAGCCAATGCCTTTGTTAAGTGGTCGGCTAAATTGTTATGAGTTCTAACGAACTCTACGGATATCACCCCATACATGATTAATTCTCTAACCATGCTATGTCTCACTCCCAAGTGCCTCGACTTTCCATTGTATACTTGGCTATATGCTTTAGCCAAAGTCGCAACACTATCACAATGAATACTTATAGGTGATATCGGCTTCGGCCACAAAGGAATCTCGTAAATTAAATTCTTTAGCCACTCTGCCTCTTTACCGGCGGCTGCCAAAGCTACAAATTCAGATTCCATGGTGGAATTTGTGATGCAAGTTTGTTTCTTTGAGGCCCAAGAGATGGCGCCTCCACCGAGCAAGAATGCCCATCCACTAGTAGAAGAATGATCCTCTACATTGGATATCCAACTCGCATCCGTGTAGCCTTCGATCACCGAAGGAAACCCAATATATGTTATACCATAACTCATGGTTCCCTTTAAATATTTGAATACCCTTCTTACCGCTTGCCAATGATGAGTACTCGGTCTACTAGTAAACCGACACAACCTACCAACGGCATAGGCAATGTCCGGACGTGTACTTGTCATGGCATACATCAAGCACCCGATTGCCTTAGAGTATTCTAATTGTGAAACGGCTTCACCCTCGTTAGGCATAAGCGTTTCACTTGGATCCATCGGAGTACTCACGGGCGAACATTTTAACATATTAAACTTCTTTAACACTTTCTCGACATAGTGAGATTGCGTTATGGCCAAACCTTTGTTCTCCCATTTAATCCTTATCTCGTGGATCACTTCGGCCTCCCCCAAATCCTTCATCGAGAATTGGGATGACAAAAACTCTTTTGTCAAGTCGACTTGTCTTTGGTCCGTGCCAAAGATTAACATGTCGTCAACATATAAACAAATTATGACGTGATAAGTGCATAATTTATCACATTCTAAGCACTTATTTTATAGGTTTTTAGTCTTATTTTAGTCTCCCAATTAGCATAATTGAGTCTTTTAGTTTGATTTTATCTTTTATTATAGTTTGGAGCTAAGTAGGAGAAATGGGTCTGTTTGTGCTTGTTTTGTGGAAAAATCTAACAGTTCGGTATGCTGCAGCAGGATGCTACAGCATGAGTCGCAGATCCAGGAAAGTCAAAGACGTCACTTCATAAACTTTTTGGTTGGGGAATCTCTAAGCAAACTCTTCAGCCCTTTTTGCAAGCTGGAAAGCAGGGGCATCTGCAGAAGAATATATGCTTGATAGAGATCACCTCAACAAGAGCATCATATAATCTCTTTAGCTTTTGGATAAAAACCTTTGGATAAAGAATCTTGTACTAGCTAAAGTTGACTTTAGATGCTTTTCTTTTTGTATAAATAGGGGCTGAGCCCTGGTTATTTTCTACACCACTTCTTGCCCTAAGCAAGTAGTTCTTTAGTTCTTTAGTTCTAGTTCTAATTTCTAGTTTGTACTTTACTTTACTTTAAAATCTAATTTCTCCTAACAAGGAAATTAGCTAGGTAGTTCATATAGCTACTTAGAAGCAATTGTTTTTTCCTTTCAAGTTTTAATCTAAAACCGTTGGCACATTTGTTGTTCTTAATATTTATATTTTTGTTTGATCATCATGATTTATAGGTGTTTAAGAGCGATGATGGGCTAATACCTGAGCTTGGGTGTAAGTAATGGTTGGGAGATAAAAGCCTTTATGTAGTGGGAGAATGCTTTCGCTATTGGCTATCGACTTTGCTATTCATCCCTTGTTTTCTAAGCTTCATTTAAGTAGTTTTCTTGACAAAGTGACGCATGTTGTTCTACTTAAATGAGTTGGTCTTGAATGCAAGCCAACGTAAGATTTTAGAGCTCTGAGATGTTGTAATATCAATTTCTTGTAAATTGTAACTTATATGAATCGATTAGTCGATTTTACTACACGGGTTGGGTCTCCCATTTGCGTGAGCTGCCCTTACTGGTTGGGTCTCCCTCTTTTGTGGAGCTGCCAGTAGATAGTCCGATCTAAACTCTGCAAAGAGGCTAATCTATTCAGTAGCAAAGTTGAGAACCAATGCTGTAGCATCATGCTGTAGCATTCTTCCTAAGCATAATGTTGTTGTAATCCAGCCAGAACTTACACCCTTGCATTTCTTTTACTGTTTCATAAACGTTTACAAAGCTGTTACTTCACTCAAAGATTATTCCTTCGAATTCTGTTCTCGAGATCTTATTTTAAGTTTGGCTTAAGACTAACCGCTTGCTTTGTTTGTCTCTGTGGATCGATACTTGGTACTTAGTACCACTTTATTACTTGTTTTTCAGGAACGATATTGGTTTGGCATATATACTTGTGTGCTATTCCATTGTTGATTTTAGGGATATATTTTCCACGAACCAAGTTTTTGGCGCCGTTGCCGGGGACAAAGCCAAAGTAAGAATTTTCTTAAGTCACTTTTAATCTGATTTTTCTAGTCAACTTGTTAAAAGAATTTTGGGTTGCATGCCACGTTTGTTTCACGGTGATTTATTTGAACTAGATCCGGATATTGAAAGAACATTTCATAGAAGGAGAAGGATACAAAGAACTTTATCACCAATTTTTGAAACTGTTGAAATGGAAGTCCCTGTATTTGGACCGCATGAAAGGCCTGAACCCCAAAGCATCATTAGTATTGCAAACTCTAGGGAGGGGAGGATTATGGACTATGCTATGCCCATGCTTGATCAGTTGCATGGTGGCATAGTTAGACCACAGTTGGAATGTGCCCACTTTGAACTAAAACCCGTAATGTTTAATATGTTACAATCTAGTGGACAGTTCGCAGGCCTACCAACTGAAGACCCTCATTTGCATCTGAAAACTTTTATGGAAATCACTGATTGTTTCGATTTTAGTGGAGTAACTGATGAAGCCTTACGGCTAAAGTTATTTCCTTTTTCACTTAGAGATAGAGCAAGAGCATGGTTTAATTCTTTGGAACCAAACTCTGTTGAAACTTGGAATCAAATGGCTGAAAAGTTTTTGAAAAAGTATTTTCCACCAACACGGAATGCCAAGTCTAGAAATGAAATAAGCATGTTTAGACAATTGGACGATGAAGCTATTCCGGATGCGTGGGAAAGGTTTAAGGATCTGTTAAGGAAATGCCCTCACCATGGCATACCCTTTTGCATACAGCTAGAGACATTCTATAATGGTTTAAGTGCCACTTCTAAAGGAATGCTCGATGCTACAGCAGGAGGTGCCTTCACCCTTAGTACCTATAATGATGGTTTAGCTATTTTAGAAAAGATTGCAAGCAACAACGGTCAATGGTCTGATTCTCGTGCATTAGTACCTAGAAAACCAGCAGGTGTTCATGAAGTAGATACTTATACTGCTCTTACTGCACAGCTTGCTGCACTTACCAACATGGTTAAAAACATGTCTGGTTCGTCCAGCACTGTTGCTGCAGCATGTACTTCTGAAAATCTGCCGGATCAATGTGTATTATGTAGTGGACCTCATACCTATGACCAATGCAATCAAAACACCGAATCTGTAAACTATGTGCAAAACAGAAATGGTCACTTTTCAAACAATTATAATTCAAATTGGAAGAACCATCCCAATTTTTCTTGGAAAAGTCCATGTTTGCAACCATCCGACGCACAAGAACAGAAAAGTTCTAACTTTCAAAGACAGCCTATGTTTCAACAAAACCAACAGTCCAACCAAGGAAGACAAAGCCAACAAGGTGAATCATCTGCTTCTTTGGAATCAGTTTTGAAAGGATTCATCAACCACACCAACTCAGCAATCAACAACCAAAACATAGCCTTAAGGGCTTTGGAGACTCAGATTGGTCAGATTGCTAATGAGTTGAGAAGTAGACCTGCTGGAACTCTACCTAGTGATACTGAGACTCCCAGAAACACAGTCAAAGAGCAAGTAAAGGCTGTGTCACTTAGGAGTGGAAAAGATTTAGTGAGCACCATACCGAAGGAACCACAGACTGTCAGTGCAACAAACAAAGGACAAGATGTTACAAAGGTACCCCCTATCATTGTCTCATCTTCTGATTTAGTCCTTGGACCTAAACCAACTCCTGAAACAGTGAGTACCAAGCCTGACTTATCTGTGTTATCCCCTGTTGATAATAACAAAGTCAATACCACTGCAGTTGATGCTACAGCACATGCTGCAGCACCAACTGGCAAAACCAAAACACCTCAAACAGAAGCTGAACAGGTTATACCTACTGTTTCATCCACTTCTGACCCCAAGAAGGCTGTTGTCACCCCTGTTCCACCTTATGTTCCTTATCCCCAGAGGATGAGAAATGAGAAGGAGAAGGAACAATTCAAAAAGTTTCTAGATGTGTTCAAACAATTGCATATCAACATCCCCTTGGTTGAAGCAATTGAAAGCATGCCTACCTATGCTAAATTCCTTAAGGATATTTTAAGCAGGAAAAAGAAACTAGTTGAATATGAAACCGAAGCCTTAACTGAAGGTTGTAGTGCCCTTGTGACCAACAAACTCCCTCCTAAACAAAAGGACCCAGGTAGTTTCACAATACCCTGTTCTATAGGAGGAAAAGCGGTTGGACAAGCCTTATGTGATTTGGGTGCTAGCATCAATCTTATGCCCTTGTCCATTTTTAACACTCTTGGAATAGGAGAAGCTAGACCTACCACGGTTACCTTACAACTAGCTGACCGGTCCATAGCATATCCTAAGGGAAAGATAGAAGATGTACTGGTCCAAGTAGACAAATTCATATTTCCTGCGGATTTCATTATTTTAGACTTTGAAGCCGATAAGGACACACCTCTTTTGCTAGGAAGACCCTTCTTAGCTACTGGTAGAACCCTCATAGATGTCCAAAAAGGTGAGTTGACCATGAGAGTTCACGACCAACAGGTCACCTTCAATGTCTTTAACTCCATGAAATACCCTGATGAGAAAGAAGAGTGTTATGGCCTAAGTACTATAGAATCCTTGTGTCTTGGAGGAACCCTAGAGGATGAGGCAGAAGATGATGAGTTTGATGAGGATGACCTGAATATAGATGACCTAGAAGATGAGGAATATGATGATGATGATGATTTAGAGGATAGTGATGACCTCCAATCTGCCAGTATGCTGCAGCCTGTTGTCGCAGCATATGAAGCATTGGAACAAACCACTAAAGAAAATCCCCTACCATCTATTGAAGCACCACCAACTCTTGAGTTGAAACCACTTCCTGCTCATCTTAAATATGTTTTTCTAAAAGATGGAGACAAATTACCTGTAATTATCTCTGCCTCTTTAAACCAAAAACAGGAAGAAGAGTTGGTCAAAGTACTTCAAGCCCATACCAAGGCCATAGGTTGGACGATTTCTGACTTAAGAGGCATTAGTCCATCAATCTGTCAACACAAAATCATTTTAGAGGACAAAGACTTCAGATCTGTAGAACCATAAAGAAGACTAAACCCTGTGATGAAAGAAGTAGTCAAGAAAGAAATCCTTAAGTGGTTAGATGCTGGAATTATTTACCCCATAGCTAGTAGTTCTTGGGTAAGTCCTGTTCAATGTGTTCCTAAGAAGGGTGGTGTGACAGTTGTTGAGAATGAGAAGAATGAGTTGATCCCAACTAGGGTAGTGTCAGGATGGAGAATCTGTATGGACTATAGGAAGCTTAACAAAGCCACTCACAAGGACCATTTTCCATTACCTTTCATTGATCAAATGTTGGATAGACTTGCAGGTAAAGAATATTACTGTTTTCTGGATGGATATTCTGGCTACAACCAAATTGCTATAGCGCCTGAGGACCAAGAGAAAACCACTTTCACTTGTCCTTTTGGTACTTTTGCTTTTAGGAGAATGCCTTTTGGACTATGCAATGCCCCTGCCACATTTCAAAGGTGCATGATGTCCATATTCTCTGATATGTTGGAAACTTCTATGGAAATATTCATGGATGACTTTTCTGTCTATGGATCTTCATATGAAGTATGTTTGAAAAATCTGGAACAAAGTCTTAAAAGATGTGAAGAGACTGATTTGGTTTTAAATTGGGAAAAATGTCACTTCATGGTCAAAGAAGGCATTGTTTTGGGACATTTAATTTCAAACAAAGGAATAGAAGTTGATAAAGCAAAACTGGAAGTCATTGAAAAACTTCCAGAACCTACAAATGTTAAGGGAATTAGAAGTTTTCTTGGCCATGCTGGTTTTTACAGAAGATTTATAAAGGACTTTTCCAAAGTTTCAAAACCACTTTGTCTGTTGCTGCAGCATGACCAACCTTTTGATTTCAATAATGATTGTAGGAAGGCTTTCAAAACTTTAAAAGAAGCTTTAGTTTCAGCACCAATTGTAATCACACCTGACTGGACAAAACCTTTTGAACTTATGTGTGATGCAAGTGATTGGGCAGTTGGTGCAGTCTTGGGACAGAAAAGAGAAAAAGTTTTTCATCCTATCTATTATTCTAGCAAAACTCTAAATGAAGCACAAGTTAACTACACCACAACTGAAAAGGAGTTCTTGGCTGTTGTTTTTGCTTTTGAAAAATTTAGACCTTATTTAATGGGGACCAAGGTTACAGTTCACACTGACCATGCAGCCATTAAATATTTGATTTCCAAACAAGATGCAAAACCAAGACTGATTAGGTGGGTGTTGTTACTACAAGAGTTTGATCTAGAAATAATAGATAGGAAAGGTACTGAAAACCAAGTTGCAGATCATTTGTCCAGATTGGAAAAAGGAAAGGACCCTCTTGTTGAAATTAATGAAAAATTTCCTGATGAACAGCTTTTAATGCTACAGCATCATGCTGCAGCACCATGGTTTGCTGATATTGCAAACTATTTGGCTGCTGGAATTATTGCACCTGAACTCACAAAGAACCAAAGGAAAAAGTTGCTTTCTGATGCTAAGCATTATCTTTGGGATGACCCCTTTTTATTTAAATTAGGGGTTGATCAAATTTTGAGAAGATGTATACCTCAAGAAGATGTACCTGCAGTGCTCAAGCATTGTCATGCTTCTGCATATGGTGGTCACTTTGGTGGCCAAAGAACTGCAGCAAAAGTACTCCAATCTGGATTCTTTTGGCCTACACTCTTTCATGATGCCGATAGTTTTGTGAAAAGATGTAATGAATGTCAAAGAACTGGATCTATTTCCCAAAGACATGAGATGCCCTTAAATGGCATTTTAGAGGTTGAACTATTTGATGTTTGGGGAATAGATTTCATGGGACCATTTCCCATTTCTGGGAACTGTCAATACATATTGGTAGCTGTAGACTATGTCTCTAAGTGGGTAGAGGCTGCAGCTTGTCATAGCAATGATGCAAAGACAGTGGTCAAATTTCTTCACAAAAACATCTTCACTAGATTTGGTACTCCTAGGGCCATAATTAGTGATGAAGGAACACATTTTGTGAATAAGATGATGAAAGATGTTTTAGAGAAGTATAACATCAGTCATAGAGTTGCTACAGCCTACCATCCACAAACAAATGGCTTAGCTGAACTCTCAAACAGGGAAATCAAGAGTATTCTAGAGAAGGTGGTCAAACCTACAAGAAAGGATTGGTCATTTAAACTAGATGATGCTCTTTGGGCTTATAGGACTGCCTATAAATCCCCAATTGGAATGTCTCCCTATAAGCTGGTCTTTGGAAAAGCTTGTCACTTGCCATTAGAACTTGAGCACAAAGCCTTTTGGGCTTTAAAAGAGCTTAACATGAATGTTAATGATGCAGGTGAAAGGAGAAAATTGCAAATCAATGAGTTGGAAGAACTAAGGGACCAATCCTATGAGGATGCCAAGATCTACAAAGAAAAAACCAAAAAATGGCATGACAAAAGAATTTTCAAGTTGGTCAAAAAGTTCTACTGTTTAACTCAAGATTGAAACTCTTTCCGGGAAAACTAAGGTCAAAATGGACTGGACCTATTGAAATCAAAAATGTTTTTCCTTATGGAGTAGTCGAACTAATTGATCCAAACAATGGATCATCTTTCAAAGTAAATGGGCAAAGGATTAAGTCTTACTTGGATGCTGCAGCAACTACAGGGTCAACCTCTGTAGTGCAACTCCAACCCCAGTAATCCTTTTGTCTAAGGAGTCCCAACAGTCCAATGTAAATATGTAAATAGCGTCTTTAATTTTTAATAGTGCAGTTATGATGATGTGTGTGGTAATGTGCAGAAAATCAAAGTTGATGAGAGAGGGGAGATGCTACAGCCTGTTTGGATACAAGAAATCGGATTTGAGGGTCATTGTTTTGGTTATTTAAAAATCGGTTTCAAAAAGAAAAAAAAAAGAAAAACAAAATAACCAAATAAAAGGACAAGGTGTGAATAGTGTTCTTCAGTAAAAGAGAGAATCAAATTGGTTTTAAAAAAAAATAATAATAAAAATAATAATAAGTACATAATGGAAAAGCTTTTGTCATATCAAGATTTTTCATTATGAGTTTTTCTAAAAATAATTAGATCTTTTGTAATTGTGTGATTATATGATGGTGTCGAGACCGGATAATCTTAAGAATCGTGTCGGAAAGGCACTTTCCGAATACAACAATTCGACCCTATAAGCCTTGGGTTCACGAACTTTGTATTGGGATAATTCTTAAGATTTTCTCACACCAAAGGCTATGATATGAGAACTATATATCGTTATCCAAATTCTCGATCACATATTTATAGAAAGAAATCGACGGTTACAAGTGGTTACAAGCGGTTACAAAACGGTTACAACCGCTTATGGATAAGATCAAAATTGACAGCACTTATTAGCGACAACCGATAGCTTTCAGCGACAACTTTCAGCTTTTCAGCGACAGCTTTCAGCTTTTCAGCGACAGCCCTCAAAGAAAATTCTAGTCTTTTCGAACTTCGACACCGCTTTAAGGCGATCTAAGATGATAATGGAAACTTGTAAGTGTGCACTCCGCACCTCCTAACTTACGTATGTTTGCCTTATCGTCTTAATCGATCTCAATTAAATCACAAGTACACCAAAATGATTGATGACACTAAAATCACCAACATTACATAATATGAAACAAACCTCTACGATACATATAACACCCAGGTTATGTTACTTGTACAAGTTGTTTCAAGTGAACTTCGAGTGGAACTGTACATAGCAAACTTGTACCCAATGCTTGACCAACTTGTACCCCAGTCTAATTTTGTGACACAATACCATATAAGGGGCCACAAGCGTGCAAAATGAAACTAATTTGACTTAAAATGTCAAATAAACACGGACACAAAGTTGACAAACTAGACTTGAGGGCCAAAATGGAAATTTTTAAAATATAAGTACCATCAAAATTCATGGAAATACTTTAACCCTAATACGTATTATCATTTGATTTATGTCCTCTCTTCAAGTATCTCTATTAATAATACCAAATCAGGTAAAGGAATTGTAATCTGTTATCGCATACGATTTTGGACGGGATACTGAACTTGCAAATAATGTTAGTCTGGATAAAAGAGACGACTTCTTTATCCTGGAATTGGGAGAAGGCGGAAATTTCTATCCACTTTGAGAAATAATCGGTAACGACTAGTAAAAACACCTTTTCCCCAGTGGTTGGGGAAAATTTGCCGACTATATCCATGCCCCATCGCATGAAAGGCAATTGAACTAGCATCGTATGCAACGGTTCTAAGGGTTGATGGGTCATATTAGAATGTCGTTGGCAAGCGTTGCAACTTTGAACATAGGCGTCTGGTCGTAAGGTCGGCCAATAATAACCTTGTCGTGATATTTTTTTCCACGCCTAAACCACAAGAATGATTTTCACACTCACCATCGTGCATCTCTTTGAGGATCCTTTCGAAGACTGGATGTTTGGAATCGAATCCTTCGGTTTTCCATCTTATCTTCGGGAAGTTGATCCTGCATTAGATAGTATTTTATTTTTTTCGACCAGTCATCCCCTTTATCTAGGACGTGTACTTGGTCATTACTTACGACAGATGGGCACAACAGATGGATCATCGGGACGACATCAAATGGTTGTTTATCAAGTGCCAACCCAAGGTTGGCTAAAGCGTCGGCCTAAGTGTTTTGATCTCTTTGGATTTGTCTAAGGGAAAATGATCAAACATCTATGTTAGGATCGTAAATGTCCTAATTATGTGAAAGTTTTGTAAAGCTTGTGTAAAGCTTGCTATGCTTTGTTATGACTATAAATAGTGGTGGTAAGGTCATTTTGTAAAGTGTGGCACAATGTAAGGAGTATAATTCTAGAGAGAAAGAGAGAGTCTTCCATGTACTAAAATGATTAACATCTAATATGAGGATGACGTTTGTATCTCGAACTCTCCCTAATACTTGAATTGTTGTTGATTTCTGGGATCACAATCTATGCTTTATCTTTCGCTACCTTGAGATAGGCCATCATCTTGGAGTCCTTTACCGCGAATTATCGATTCATTTGATTCACCTCTAACAAGGAATCGCTCTTAACCTGCAAGCCTGCTACTCCCAAGTCTCGTGCCATATTGAAACACTCAAATTATGGTCCTTTGTTTTACTTTTAACTATTTAGGTAGACCATATGAGTTGTTCATGAAAATTAAAAATATATTTTTCTATCAGTTTCTTATTGCTCGTTGAAAACAGGCCCTATGATCCAGGCCTGATGGTGTAGTTGACGAATTACGAATTCTTTATTAGTGAATGATAGGTTTACGATTACATGTACTTAATTAATTTATTTATTTCCAACACCACTTCACTTTTTATTAATTCTATATTTTTTATATATATACAAGCTAGTCAAGTAGAGGTTGGACCATGGGGAGGTGATGGTGGAGTTAATCCCTGGACATTGATACAACGTGGTAGAATTGTCGGCTTCTGCATCGCTAGTGGAGACATCATATATTCCATCAAGTTCTTTTATGTGGATCACGACCGTCTCAACCACCATTCTCCTACATATGGTGGCGACGGTGGCACATTGAACCCACGTGTGAGCTCTCATTACATCTATTATGTACACATGCATGGATGATATCTTCTTATACTATTACATAGCATTTTTGATGGATTTGTTTGGAATACTCAGGTGAATTTTGATGGAGATGAGGATATCATCCCGGTTAGCGGAGCAATTGGAAATTTCTACAATTATACTGTGATTTTGTCCTTGTCTTTTCATATTAACAAAAGGAAGACCTGTGGGCCACATGGCGGAAGACCTATAGTCCATATGGAGGAATGGCAAATTTCTCGAATTCTTTGGAAATTACGGGGATTACATTGACTTTATTGGTGTCATTCTACAACCTTGAGAGCGATGTTGGCCAACATTATGCATGACCGGATACAAATATGTTGTTGGAAGTTGTATGCTTTTCTGAATAAAGGAGGTTGACGGACACCTTTGTAAAACAATTGTTATTTCTTTATACTACATAAGCAACTGATTTGTGTTTATGGTTTTAATGTCATGTCGTGTGTACTGATATTTCAGAATAAAAATATTCAGTTGCATGTGAAGTTATACTTGCAATACACATGTATACTTCATGAACTACTCAAAAGCTTCTTAACAGATATTATCGTCTGGCTAATGTTACCACCATGAATATTCTTTGTGTTAAGTTCATTCTTATGTCTAATTTTTTTAAACATTAATCTCTATTTGTTCGGGAAAAACTATTCACCGGTGATAGGATTTATATAAACCCTAAACCGGATCTTTAAGCTCAAGAATGATTAGTTCTAGATCATGGAATAAACATATACAAATCACAACATGAACAGCGGAATTAAACGACAGATTTGTATAGCTAACAAGGTTCATTAATTTAAACATACTGATTACATACTCACGCCCCAATTTGTTGACCTAAGTTATCAACAAACGAATACTTCTTCTCAAGTATTAGGATTAAGAACCTTGGGGCTCATGCACACACATCTACACGTTTTTGTTTAAACGTGGGTTTCAAGAACGTCTAATTCTATATCTCTAGGTTTCTTTATGTACTAGAAACCTAGATAAACTAGAAACTAGATAAATACCAATCCTAGATAAACTAGGAATCCTAGATAAACTAGAATTTACAAGGATAACTATAAAATAAACATATTACAATTCGAACCCTTGTAAGTTGAAGTTTTGACACATCAAATCTATATGAAATATTCCTAACAATCTTCCCCTATTTGATGATGACAAAACTTAGCATCAGAATCTTCAAGTAGCTCTTCCCCTTTTTGACATAATCAAATCCAAAACTTATCAAACTTGAATCTTCCCCTTGAATGATCAACATTTCTTCTTCCCCTGAATTTATGCTAACCATCCTTGTGTATTCGAGGTTATATCAATTACGTTGTAAAGAAAATCAACCATTATCTATTTGAAGTTGAAGTAAAAAACCAAACCTTGAGTCTTATATCCCGTAGAAACCAAGTGAACAACAACGTCATTCTCATGAATGAGGGGATCCCTGTCCTTCGACCAATCTTCTTCTCTAAGATTTCGTCAAATTGAAGTCACATTCTTCGAACAATTACGTTAACAATCTTCATAATATCACGGGTTATCTTTAACAGGTGAAGGATACCTTTAAAGATATGATAAGAACACAAACTCTAACTTTCACTTCTTCTTCAAACAAACTCTAATTAATCTTCCTTTTTGTAATCAACTGATGACGATCAAAGGGTAGTCATTTAAGCATTCTTCCTCTATCGTTCATCAAACCTTCATACCTTGTGTGTGTGAATTTTCTTGAAACAAACAAAAATCATCCTCCTTTTGTCGAGCATGATCCTAACATGGTGTGTGACATGTATTCTCCATTGCATCGCGGCTTTGATTTCATGGCTTTGAGGAATTCTGAGTGAAGAACAATTTTTATCAAGAAAAAAGAAACTGCTGGATTTAGAGAATTTCTGGGAGCGTTCTGGACGTCGTACGGCCAATCCAACCAGACATAATGTTAAACAATGTGTCCCGAAGCTTCTGTCCAAAAATCGCGACGATCCGACGGTTCAATCTCCGGGAATAGGCGAAACGGCCGGCTGTGATTTTCCAGAAAATTTCTGCGAAAAATCTGATTTTTCTTTCTTTCGTTCGTCTTCTTTCGTCTCTTCAAATCTTCCATTAAACCTTGTTTTTCTTCCAGATCAGAGAGCACCATGTGCTCTGATACCACCTGATAGGATTTATATAAACCCTAAACCGGATCTTTAAGCTCAAGAATGATTAGTTCTAGATCATGGAATAAACATATACAAATCACAACATGAACAGCGGAATTAAACGACAGATTTGTATAGCTAACAAGGTTCATTTATTTAAACATACTGATTACATACTCACGCCCCAATTTGTTGACCTAAGTTATCAACAAACGAATACTTCTTCTCAAGTATTAGGATTAAGAACCTTGGGGCTCATGCACACACATCTACACGTTTTTGTTTAAACGTGGGTTTCAAGAACGTCTAATTCTATATCTCTAGGTTTCTTTATATACTAGAAACCTAGATAAACTAGAAACTAGATAAATACCAATCCTAGATAAACTAGGAATCCTAGATAAACTAGAATTTACAAGGATAACTATAAAATAAACATATTACAATTCGAACCCTTGTAAGTTGAAGTTTTGACACATCAAATCTATATGAAATATTCCTAACAACCGGAATCATCTTGGACTTGCATTATTTTGGGATATGGAAATTACTCCCCTCCCACCATTATGGCACTGATTGCATCCTTTGAGCAGATTTATTCACTGAATTGCCAATGATACAAAGGTAACCTAATTTTACCTAACGAATCAGTTCTGATATCAAGACGCTTGTTTCTATTTAGACAATAATGATGAATTAATTTGTGTATATACGGATATTTAGCATTCTGGGTAGTCACCAATGCCACTATATATACACCATTGATGCGACAAAACCAACTCGATTATCATAGAAGATGTTCTAAATTAAATGTTCACTAACATGCATGACGGTGATCTTAATGCGATAAACAACAACCACCACAAGTAGTTAGCTCAACTCTCCTAAACATTCGTTCCATTTTTATGATTGGAAATAGGTAAATAACACCCCAACGGTACAAACCAATATATGGTAAAGATTGTTCTCTTGGCTCCACATAGAAACAAACCGTACAGTAGATAATTATTTTAGATGTAAAGGGAGTAGGAAAAACTTTTGCGAGTGGTGTACTTCTCCTTTTTCGTATATCGAAACCTTGTAGTTGCTCTCGTTTGTTAGTCCCTGGCTCTCTTTTAATGCGATCTGTTGTTTCCAAACAAATGTAGTAGAGTCCGGAGTGCTTTGTGTGTTTCTCATGAATATGGTGTTTTTCTTGTAGTAGCCAAAAAGTATTTCTTTTCCATCGTTTGATTCTCTCAAAGAGTCACATATTTTGAGATAATTTTGATCTTCGAGAGGTTAATGAGTCCACAACCTTCTGTAATAACGCAATGTTTTTCTTGATGACTAGAATTTGAAGATAAAATTTCAGTTTATTTGAATAAGGGTTGATGGTCGGTCCTCTACCATTCCCTTCCAAGTATATCCTTAGGTTTTTTACTCATTAAGTGAATGAAGTTTGTTTGTGCCTAGTTTATTAAATTTCTTTTAAAATCTTTAATTAGAGATATTCCACCGATGCAAGACAAAACCACAGATTTTGAAAACCTATTCATCGCAGAACTATCCTCCACCATTTTGACAGTGCTAATTTTTCTAACTAATTACATAAACTCATGAATCATTATACGAGAATTCTGTGAGCATGCAGAATAGAGCTTGTTGTTGATGTTCTTTTACATGTTATCGTTAGAACGTCCATTTGAGCCACAAATCTTGCCAAGTTGGTTCTTGAATAAGAACATAAAATCCCTAAATGGTAAAATCTCAAATTCGTCGGAGAGGAAAATAGTTTGCAAGTATTAATGTTATATAATATAAGACGATCATCTACAAATGTGGAACACTCTAGAAAACGAGTCATCCCCTGATAAATGTTTGCAACAATATAATTTCTCCTCATATGTCCGTTGCTTCTCAGTTCTTATATCTTTCTTCATCGTATCTTGCACCTCAGTTCTTAAATCTTTCTTAAATCAACCTTCATCCTAGGCACCAACGTATGGCCCACATATTACATATACACAAATATGTACTCCATTACTAAATCAAATCCATACACATGGATTTGCCTTAATCAATCCATTCTTAGTTGGCTCCTTATTTCCATATCAAGATATATGTTTCATTACATTGTAAACTGCCACACTTCCTTCGGTGTTTGAAGGATGAGGAGTAAAAGCTCGAGTACGTGTGCTCATAAAGGTAATAAATGAGGTTTTGGATAAAACAAATAGATAGATCAATGGGTGAAGCAGAAAAACCTTAAAAGGTCTAAAAGTCATGGGTAGTTGGTCCTCTATGAGGATGTCCATCAAGGACATTTGATTTACACGGTTGGATTATAGTACACATGTCAAAGAAAGAAATGCAAATTTACAAATACAAATAACATGAGAGAAATATACGCACTAACAATGTGAAACGATTACATAGGGTGTTAGGAATATTTCATATAGATTTGATGTGTCAAAACTTCAATTTACAAGGGTTCGAATTGTAATATGTTTATTTTATAGTTATCCTTGTAAATTCTAGTTTATCTAGGATTCCTAGTTTATCTAGGATTGGTATTTATCTAGTTTCTAGTTTATCTAGGTTTCTAGTATATAAAGAAACCTAGAGATATAGAATTAGATGTTCTTGAAACCCACGTTTAAACAAAAACGTGTAGATGTGTGTGCATGAGCCCCAAGGTTCTTAATCCTAATACTTGAGAAGAAGTATTCGTTTGTTGATAACTTAGGTCAACAAATTGGGGCGTGAGTATGTAATCAGTATGTTTAAATTAATGAACCTTGTTAGCTATACAAATCTGTCGTTTAATTCCGCTGTTCATGTTGTGATTTGTATATGTTTATTCCATGATCTAGAACTAATCATTCTTGAGCTTAAAGATCCGGTTTAGGGTTTATATAAATCCTATCAGGTGGTATCAGAGCACATGGTGCTCTCTGATCTGGAAGAAAAACAAGGTTTAATGGAAGATTTGAAGAGACGAAAGAAGACGAACGAAAGAAAGAAAAATCAGATTTTTCGCAGAAATTTTCTGGAAAATCACAGCCGGCCGTTTCGCCTATTCCCGGAGATTGAACCGTCGGATCGTCGCGATTTTTGGACAGCAGCTTCGGGACACATTGTTTAACATTATGTCTGGTTGGATTGGCCGTACGACGTCCAGAACGCTCCCAGAAATTCTCGAAATCCAGCAGTTTTTTTTTTCTTGATAAAAATTGTTCTTCACTCAGAATTCCTCAAAGCCATGAAATCAAAGCCGCGATGCAATGGAGAATACATGTCACACACCATGTTAGGATCATGCTCGACAAAAGGAGGATGATTTTTGTTTGTTTCAAGAAAATTCACACACACAAGGTATGAAGGTTTGATGAACGATAGAGGAAGAATGCTTAAATGACTACCCTTTGATCGTCATCAGTTGATTACAAAAAGGAAGATTAATTAGAGTTTGTTTGAAGAAGAAGTGAAAGTTAGAGTTTGTGTTCTTATCATATCTTTAAAGGTATCCTTCACCTGTTAAAGATAACCCGTGATATTATGAAGATTATTAACGTAATTGTTCGAAGAATGTGACTTCAATTTGACGAAATCTTAGAGAAGAAGATTGGTCGAAGGACAGGGATCCCCTCATTCATAAGAATGACGTTGTTGTTCACTTGGTTTCTACGGGATATAAGACTCAAGGTTTGGTTTTTTACTTCAACTTCAAATAGACAATGGTTGATTTTCTTTACAACGTAATTGATATAACCTCGAATACACAAGGATGGTTAGCATAAATTCAGGGGAAGAAGAAGTGTTGATCATTCAAGGGGAAGATTCAAGTTTGATAAGTTTTGGATTTGATTATGTCAAAAAGGGGAAGAGCTACTTGAAGATTCTGATGCTAAGTTTTGTCATCATCAAATAGCGGAAGATTGTTAGGAATATTTCATATAGATTTGATGTGTCAAAACTTCAACTTACAAGGGTTCGAATTGTAATATGTTTATTTTATAGTTATCCTTGTAAATTCTAGTTTATCTAGGATTCCTAGTTTATCTAGGATTGGTATTTATCTAGTTTCTAGTTTATCTAGGTTTCTAGTATATAAAGAAACCTAGAGATATAGAATTAGACGTTCTTGAAACCCACGTTTAAACAAAAACGTGTAGATGTGTGTGCATGAGCCCCAAGGTTCTTAATCCTAATACTTGAGAAGAAGTATTCGTTTGTTGATAACTTAGGTCAACAAATTGGGGCGTGAGTATGTAATCAGTATGTTTAAATTAATGAACCTTGTTAGCTATACAAATCTGTCGTTTAATTCCGCTGTTCATGTTGTGATTTGTATATGTTTATTCCATGATCTAGAACTAATCATTCTTGAGCTTAAAGATCCGGTTTAGGGTTTATATAAATCCTATCAGGTAAGCTACTTGATGATTCTGATGCTAAGTTTTGTCATCATCAAATAGGGGAAGATTGTTAGGAATATTTCATATAGATTTGATGTGTCAAAACTTCAACTTACAAGGGTTCGAATTGTAATATGTTTATTTTATAGTTATCCTTGTAAATTCTAGTTTATCTAGGATTCCTAGTTTATCTAGGATTGGTATTTATCTAGTTTCTAGTTTATCTAGGTTTCTAGTATATAAAGAAACCTAGAGATATAGAATTAGACGTTCTTGAAACCCACGTTTAAACAAAAACGTGTAGATGTGTGTGCATGAGCCCCAAGGTTCTTAATCCTAATACTTGAGAAGAAGTATTCGTTTGTTGATAACTTAGGTCAACAAATTGGGGCGTGAGTATGTAATCAGTATGTTTAAATTAATGAACCTTGTTAGCTATACAAATCTGTCGTTTAATTCCGCTGTTCATGTTGTGATTTGTATATGTTTATTCCACGATCTAGAACTAATCATTCTTGAGCTTAAAGATCCGGTTTAGGGTTTATATAAATCCTATCAGGTAAGCTACTTGAAGATTCTGATGCTAAGTTTTGTCATCATCAAATAGGGGAAGATTGTTAGGAATATTTCATATAGATTTGATGTGTCAAAACTTCAACTTACAAGGGTTCGAATTGTAATATGTTTATTTTATAGTTATCCTTGTAAACCCTAAACCGGATCTTTAAGCTCAAGAATGATTAGTTCTAGATCATGGAATAAACATATACAAATCACAACATGAACAGCGGAATTAAACGACAGATTTGTATAGCTAACAAGGTTCATTAATTTAAACATACTGATTACATACTCACGCCCCAATTTGTTGACCTAAGTTATCAACAAACGAATACTTCTTCTCAAGTATTAGGATTAAGAACCTTGGGGCTCATGCACACACATCTACACGTTTTTGTTTAAACGTGGGTTTCAAGAACGTCTAATTCTATATCTCTAGGTTTCTTTATATACTAGAAACCTAGATAAACTAGAAACTAGATAAATACCAATCCTAGATAAACTAGGAATCCTAGATAAACTAGAATTTGATATAGAATAGGGGAAGATTGTTGGGAATATTTAAATAATATAGAGAGATCGATAATAATGGTAGAATTTGATGTATGGATTTAGAATTCGCTCTACGTCACCTGCACAAAGTAGCTTGTAGTAACCCATGGCAGAACAATGCTAGCTTGGAAGCAAGCCACATAAATAACACCTCCATATAAAATTTTATATTCAATATTTTTATATTCAATATTTTTATATGTATGGAGAAAGTAACATTTTTGCTCTTTTGAGTTCCATTATGATCATTTAATTCTCTTCTAGTGACCCTATTTTTGGAGATATGATGCGCTCAGCGTGGGATGCAACGTTTGAATGTTGAGTGATGGTAGTTCTTTTTCTGATGTAGAATTGTAGATGGTGAAGTTAAAATATATTGTTTGGGTAGTTTAAGCAAATAACGAAGGATTTCAGAGGGAGCCAACTACCGTCCGATATGATATCTGTACTATGTCGGCAATTATTGATATAATGAATAATTCAAAATATACGTATTTTCTTTTATAAAGGCCATTTCGTGTATATGAAATTTTATATAACATTCTTTGCGTTAAATAAAGAATATAAATTTTATAAAACTGTATTCAAATGCTTCAATAAAAAGAATCGGTCTGTACAACACACCAACTAACAAATTTACTAGACGAGTTACATGGGAAGGACGACCCGACTAATCTAGAAAACAACTCCTCGATGATTTGAAAGCTCGTCCCATGAAAATCCATCCAAAGCATATCACCACAATCAACACTACGCTTTTCCAACCAATTTAGCCTCTAGAGATTCCGTTCTTCTTCTTCGGGGTGTGTTGGGTGGTGCCGCCACACAAGGCCTCCGATCGTCGATCGTCGGGGGTCTCTGATTTTTAATCCATTTTATATGTATATTAATTAGAATATATGAAAGGAAATCTAACTTCACTAACCAAATTACCATGTAGCCCATATGGTTAACACTTTCAATTCTCCCAGGGATGCCTCAAGTTCGATTCCTACCATGCACCTTTATTTTTTATTGAATGGAGTTCTCTCATTTTTTTACATTTAAAAAAACTTTTGAAATCTTAATGGTAATAGATTATGTCTCAAAAGAGAGAAAATGTTTTGCTTATGATGATTGAAAGTAAATTTGTAACAAATCTTAATTATGAAAGTATGGTTAGATGGTTTGCTTCTAAAAGTGTTAGAAAATAGTAATTCGTAGTTGTTTGTGTTTCTTTGAAAAATATGTTTGTGTCAATTTTTTATTGAACAATGAATAACTTTCTATGTTATTAGCAGAATAGGGGTTAAATCATGTGAGAACCACAAATATGTTATAAACCGTGAGAACCGATATAAAAAATATTTTTTTACATGAAATTTTTTCATCAAATGCTAGGATTTATTATATTCTACTTCAAATATATGTGTTTCATAATATGATAGTTTCACATGGATTTGTTTCACCATATGAATATTTTTTACGAATATTTTTCATTTCACTAGGTGAAACAAAATTCATTTTTCACATGTAAACTTATCATATGGTGAACACGAACATATGTGTAACAATATCTTAAATCATAGGTTTTGATGAAAAAAAAATCATGTAAACAAAATTTTTTACATTGGTTCTCACGGGTTTATAACCTATTTGTGGTTTTCATTTGATTATCGTCCTAGCAGAATAAGCATATAAGATTTAGCAAAATAATCATATAAGATTTATCAGGGTCGTTCAATTCATTTTGGAGGCCCTGTTACAATTATATTAAAAGTATTGATCGATAGACAAGTAATGAAGAGAATAAAATATCAAAGATCATACCATATATTAGTATTAAAAGTATTACAAATTAAAATAACAAAAATGAAGTAACATATTGAAATTCATTTAAATAAAATTAGTCTTCTAACATTTTTCGAAACAAAATCTTCAATCAAATCTTCATAATCAACTTTCTCCAAAACCCCGTTTTCAATAGCTACTAAGGCTAGTCCGTTAAGTCTTTCTTGTGTCATTGTCGAGCGCGGGTAGTTCTTCAACAACTTCAACTTTGAGAAACTTCTTTCTGCAGATGCAACAGTTACGGGAATAGTCAACAAGACTCTATAAGCAATAATAGCATTAGGAAAACAGTCTACATGTTTCAAATACTCTAAAACATCAAGAGGACCCATCTTTTCATGTGGTAAAAGCTCTTGGAGTAATTTTAATTCCACATATAAGTCATTTCCATCAATATCAGATTGATCTTGATTCTTAAGCGCAATTTCAAAGTTAATACATGAAGACTTTAAACATGCATTATACAAAGAACACAACTTATCGGAAGTAAGTAAAAACCCAAACACATTTTCATATTCTTGGTATTGTTCAAATCTTCTTTTTAACGAAGCAATTGCATGATCAACAACACATAAGAAATAGATTATTCTAAATGACTCTTCCGCAGATTGTGAAGTAATTTCGGATGCATCACTCGAATTTTCATCAAAATGTCTTTTCCTTCGAATTTCACGTTTTCTAGGAAATAATGGATCAATATCCAATTCAGTGGAAATTTTCTTTGCCGATTCTATAGCATCTAAAAATCCGGTTTCTCTATATCCCTCGAAAAAAGAAATTAGTCCATTTATTTGTCCAATTACAACATTAATTAACATATATTTTGATTGTAAATGTTTACTAACCAAATTCACAGCATATAGAATTTCATACCAAACCACTATTGATACTAGAAACTCAAAATCACCAAGCTCATTTTGTGCTGAAGATTTAGCTTCACTTCTATTTTTTGAATCATTATCAATTTCAGCTACTTGAAGTAAAGCTTCTCTTATATCAAACACTTGAAATATTATGGCTTTTACGCTATCAATACGACTCTCCAACGAGTCGTTGACAACGATTTAAATGTCCATCCTTTTACATTATCAATAGGATCATTAGCATTACCATCATTAGCATTAACATCATCAACAGCAACATCATCAACATTGATAGGATAATTAGCATTAGCATTAGCATCACTAGCATTAGCATCATTAGTAGCATCATCATCAACATTGATATCAGTAAAATTTTCATCATCATCAAAACTAACACTAGCATCAACATCAATAGAATTATCATGGGAAGCTTGTGATTTTTTAATGAAAAATTTATCAATAGCTCCTTTTTGAGACAATCATCTCTTCAATATTTTTTTTCGGTTTACGTTTTTGACATCCAGAATCATGTTTTCTAACTCTAGAAGACATGATGAAATACTACTAAAAAAATTAGACCAAATGACCAATTAACCAAAACAGAAATTAAAATTAACCAAATCCAGATGAATCACAAATAAGAAATCAAGGAAACTGGAAACAAATAAGAAAATTAAACCAGTTAACCAATTACCAATGAACCAAATCAAGATGAATAACAATTCACAATCACAAAGATTGAAATTTGAAAACTTGAGTTTAGAAATAATACACGTGTAAGTCGTGAGTCATCCAAATGACAAACAACAGCCAAAACCAAGCCTGGATTCAGTAACTGTAAACTCGTCTCAGCCTTCTATGTAACGACCCAAATCCCATAACATACATCATAATACATAACATGCATACATATCATTGATTTACAACAAAAGTTACATAACAAACCAAGTACGGTCTCATTAGTCTTGACACTACAAAATATATAAAAGCTTCTTAAACATCATCGATCAACGGAGGCAGCCTACACCTTATTCTTTCCTTTGCCGCTATCAATTCCTCGACCTGGAAAACATATTTTTGAAAACAAAATGAGGGTTAGACCAAACGGGTCTAGTGAGTTAATCCCGGTCCTTTCCAAAATCATTATAAAACCTTTTATGTAAATCCTTTGTATCAAAATAGTTTAGATAAACCTTTGGTAATCCTTTCGTAAAATATAAACATACCACACGTATTTAAATACCAATCCAGACTCGTGCATCGTGTACATCTCATTCACCTTATTCCTCCACAAATGGCCATATTAGTTGGTAGCAAGCCAACTAATAAATCAACAACCGGTCCGCACACCGGAACCCGGCTACCCACCGGTCCGCTCACCAGAACCCGGCTACCCGTCGGTCCGCACACCGGAACCCGACTACTCACCGGTCCGCTCACCGGAACCCGGCTACTGTGCACTTGTATAGTGTAATGCACCAATAAATATAATATCTTACTATATTATAAACACAAAATATTCACACCTTGATCGTATATCCATTCCACACATATCCATCTCATATATATATATATATATATATATATATATATAAACACAGATATATATATATTCCAGTTGAAAACGTTTTAAAGTAAAACTCACCTCGATTGGTTATCAAATTTCCTTCTAATATTTTCTCGAGAAATCCAATCTTTCGTTCAAAGTTCACAGAATCTGAAACAATTTAAGATACATATATCGCCTTACTAGTCAAACACATAAAGCCTACTAAAATCTTATCCTCAACAGTTCTCCCTTCAGCGACTTATCACGGGGGTTCCGCTACCCGGATAGCGGATGGGGTCAAGGGGCAACGCCCTTGCGGGGTCTGGGGGCGGCCCCTAGGAAGTTTTCGGAGCAACTTAATCAGAAACTATAACCGGACACTACCAAAACTACCGGGACTCATTGCACCGGGACTCCACAGTACCGGGACTCTCCAGTACCGGTACTAGATAGTACCGGTACTAGATAGTACCGGGACTCTCAAGTACCGGGACTCTTACCGGGACTCTCCAGTACCGGGACTCTTCAGTACCGGGAGTCAACCATACCGGGAGTCTACCGGGACTTCCCCGGGACTCTAAGAACACAGTCGGTTTTATCTTACCTAGATTCGATTGAAAACAATACAAAACACGAAACTGGAAATTCTAAACCGATAGGAATTTACTACTGATGATTACAAACAAAAAACCTAAAGAATACATACCTTAATTTTGATTCCAACGCACTCAATCGGAGCCTTAACCGTACTTCCTTCTTCTGCTTCTTTTCTCCTCAAGAACACGCACACACACACTGATATTTTGAGTTATGAAATATCTGAAAATCCTGAAGGGGTAATATCAAATCCCCATTTACCAAATGAACCTTCAACTATCAACTAATGTCCAACACCCCTTCAACTTATTATTTTACCCTAACTTACCCTAAACCTCGTTTTATAAAGTTAACTAGATTTAACGGAATTAGGATTTAACTAACGAACTTACCCGGGGTATTACATTATCTCCCCCTTAAAAGAATTCCGTCCCGGAATTCGGTTAAGCAAAAAGGTAACGAATACTTATCACTACTGCTTCGAGCTCAATCAAAACCATAGAAACTAACTGAATAGCCACCCCACACCCACCTATATATCTAACACAGATAAGCAACAAAAGCACGGAAATACCAATAACCATTTTGCACCGAAGTCAGATAACACCTTAGCACGTATAGAGTTTATAGAAATATACCTGTAACCTCATCAGGACTTTACTCCACCTCTTGTTCCGTCATCTGAAAAACACGGCCCTTTGCTTTCGATACCTCAGGCCCTTGTTCCTCTCCCGGCCTAACACCCGTTGGTCTCACCGCCATACTACCCTGTTGTGCTTTCCATTGCGGACAATCTGACTGAATATGATCCGAGGAATTGCAAACGAAACAGAATCGAGTTACCCGACAGTGTATAACAATGTGACCAGTCTTTCCACATTTGTAACAACTTCGGGAATCCACATAACAGTTTCCTTGATGAACACGATTGCATTTTGGGCATGGTCTTTCAACTGGTCTGAAAGGTGAATAACTATCAAACCTCGGGGATTCGTATTCTTCCGAATCGTACATCATTTCTTCCAGTTTTCTTTTCCCAGCACTCTTATCACCAACGTCTCTTCGGTTATTCTGTTCCACATTTTCTGCGGCATCCACTGCGGCTGAGAAGGTATCGGGTCCTTTTGCAGTCACTAGCTTTCTAATTTCTGCATTTAACCCAAAAATAAACCTTTCCATCTTTAGAGCCTCCGTGGCAACACAGTACCCCGCAAAGCGAGACTTCTCCAGAAAAAGAGCGGTGTAATCCCTAACCGATAAACTTCTCTGATGTAGATTCATGAATTCCTCTTCCAGTTGTCTAACTGCTGCTTGAGGACAAAACTGTTCTTTAAAAGCTGTTGTTAATTCGTCCCAAGTAAAAGTAGAGTATACATCCGACCCTAGGGAATCAATGTGAGCTTCCCACCAGAATAGGGCATCATCTTTTAGCATTGTGGTTCCATATAGTACTCTATCTTCGTCAGCACACTTACTAGTTTTGAAGATAGCTTCAATCTCCTTCAACCACCTCATCGCTTTCACGGGGTCCCTGACTCCTAAGTAGGTCGGAGGTTTACAGCTTAAAAACAATTTGTAGTCGCACCTCCTTGGTACTGGTATAACAGTCGGTATGATTGCTATTTCGTCTTCGAGTCCAGGGTTTGGTGTTTCAGCATCGTTGTGACGATTTCGGTCAAACATTGCTTGTATACTGGTTCGTATTCTTCCCATTTCAGCCATTAAGTCATTTCTTGTAATAAATTCATGTAATACCCCGGGTAAATTCGTTAGTTAAAATCCCTTTTCCGTTAAATAAAGTTAACTTTAAAGTATAAGGTTTAGGGTGAGTTTGGTTAAATTAAAGGTTTAAAGGTGTTTTGGTTATTAATAAGGAGTACAAGGTCTAAGTGGTAAATATATTTAGATATTAGCCTTTAGAAGTCCAGATATTTTTACAATTCAGAAAGATCAGTTTTCAAGTGTGTGTGTGTGTTTTTGGAGAGAAGAAGAGGAAAGAAGGGTTTATGGCTAAGGATGTATAATTGATGCACTTGGAAGTGAAATTAAGGTATGCTCTTCTTATGTTTTATGTTTGTAATCACTGGTACTAGGTTTCTATCGGATTAGAATAGTCCATTTCATGTTTGGTATTGATTCTGTCGATTTCTGGGCAAAAAGGATGAAACCGACAGAGGTGTCCGGACACAGTAAGAATGTGTCCGGTAGTCCTGTTGATAGTGTCCGGATGATTTTGTTGATAGTGTCCGGGTGACATTTTAGTGGTGTCCGGACGAGTCTTTATCCGGGTAAGTTATCTTTTCACTATTTTTCCGGATGAAATGGATATCGGATGGTATCCGGATGCCTTAGTGTCCGGATTGAAGATGTTATCCGGATTGTCTAGGTTGTCCGAAAAATTGTGCTGTCCGGAAAGTTCATGATTGTCCGGGTGGTTTGAGGTTTCCGGATAACTTGGCTGTTTGGTCCATTATGAGGATAAGAGTTATGTAGATGTATATAGAGTCCATAACCTACTAGTAAGTTTTATACATAAGTTGGTAAGGAGATATTTGTATATACATGGTTTCAGATTCTAAGAATTTTGGATAAAGGATCAGATAGCTTGGAGAAAGGCTTGGAAGCGTATTATAAGCATTCAATGTGAGTTTTTCTTTAAAACATTTTCGAACTAGGATATATATATATATGTGTATATATATATATATGAGATGGTTATGTGGTAGGAATATGATTATGTGTATATAAAGGACAATATGATATATTGAAATATATATTGTATTTATATGAGCACTGCACTACACGAGTATATGTTAGCCGAATTATTAGTCGGCGGAGTTGTAAGGAAATGCAACGGAGCTGTATGGAATTGTAGTGGAGCTGTAGGAAATTGCAGTGGGGCTGTATGTGATTCCAGCAGAGTCGACTGTAGTTTGGTACAGTGACGATAATTAGTTGGCTTGCTACCAACTAATTTGGCCATGAGAATGAGAATGAGGAGAATTACACTGTGCACGAATTATGATGTGATATTTGTATAATTCTGGTATATGGGTGTTTTGCCGAAAGATTTATATAAACTATTTTGATACATGGTATTACGTGAAATGGTTTTATAACGATTTTGAAATGACAGGGATTATCTCACTAGACCGTTTGGTCTAACCCTCATTTTCCTTTCAAAAATATGTATTCCAGGTCAAGGATTTGATAGCGGCAAAGGAAAGAATAAGGTGTAGGTTGCCTCCGCTGATCGATGATGTTTAAGAAGCTTTAATATATTTTGTAGTTTCAAGACTATTGAGACCGTACTTGGTTTGTTATGTAACTTTTGTTGTAAATTAATGATATGAATGCATGTTATGTTATATGATGTATGTTATGGCATTTGGGTTGTTACAAATGGTATCAGAGCCCTAGTTTAAGGGATTTAGGTATTTGGATTTATACCTAGACTTAAACTGCATGTGAAGTAGGATGTCTTTGATATATTAGAACCTTGGGATGCTAAGTATAAAAGGTAAGGTAATTTCAGATTACACCTGGCCAGTGTAATTGTGATCTTACAGGTACATGTTTGAACTGGAATACCTTGTTATATGGGGTATGTGTTTATGTGTGTATTAATTTTGTTTGAATCTACAGAATGGCAAGTGGTACACGAAATTCGAATCGAGGAGGAGGAAGAAATCCGAATAGAACTAATCCGCCAATAGGAACAGGGGACAGGGGAGGCAGAACTGGGGGCAGAGTCGGGGGTAGAACTGGGAGTAGAGCTGGGGGTCGAGCCGGAGGCAGAGCCCAGCCACATGGTACAGATTTCGTTACCAGGGATGATCTAATGGCAGAAATGGGAAAACTGTAGGCTAACATACAAACAATGTTTGAACGAAGTCGTAATAATGAAGCTGATAGACCAGATCCGGAACATGAAGTCGAACTGCCAATCACCCCTACGGTCTTACCGGTAATGAGAAAATGTGATTACAAGATGTTTCTTAGTTGCAAGCCTCCTACATACTCAGGAGATCGGGATCCAGTGAAAGCAATGAGATGGATGAAGGAAATAGAAGCTATTTTCAAGACGAGTAAGTGCGCTGACGAAGATAGAGTATTGTATGGAGCAGCAATGTTAAAGGGGGATGCTTTGTATTGGTGGGAATCTTTTATTCATTCTAAGGGATCTGATGTTTATTCTACCCTCTCTTGGGAAGAATTTGTGATAGCCTACAGGAACGCATTTTGTCCCCAAGCAGCCGTCAAACAACTGGAAGGAGAATTTATGAACTTACAACAAGGAAATTTATCCGTTCGAGACTACACCGCTAGCTTTCTGGAGAAGTCTCGCTTTACGGAATACTATGTTGCCACGGAGGCAATGAAGACGGAAAGGTTTATCTTCGGGTTAAATTCGGAAGTCAGAAAGTTAGTGACTGCAACAGGACCTGATAACTTCTCAGCCGCAGTAGATGTTGCGGAAAATGTGGAACAAAATATTAAGAGAGATACTAGCGATAAGAGTGCTGGGAAAAGAAAGTCGGAAGAGATGACGCATGATCCAACGAAGTACGAAATTCAGAGGTTCGATAGGCACCTACCTTTTAGATCAAATGAAAAACTATGTCCAAAATGTAACCGCGCACATCAAGGAAATTGTTATGTTGATCCTAGAAGTTGTTACAAGTGTGGAAGGGCTGGACATGTCGCTAAGAATTGTCGCGCAAACCGATTATGTTTCGTTTGCAATTCCCCGGATCATATTCAGTCAGATTGTCCGCAAGGGAAAGCACAGCAGGGTAGTATGGCGGTGAGACCAACGGGTGTTAGGCCGGGAGAGATACAAGGGTCTGGGGAACCAAAAGCAAAAGGCCGAGTATTCCAAATGATAACACAAGAAGAGGAGGAAAATCCGGATGAGGTTATAGGTATATTTCAAATAAACTATATACGTGCTAAGGTGTTATATGACTTCGGTGTAAAATGATTATTGGTATTCCCGTGCTTTTGTTGCTTATCTGTGTTAGAGATATAGGTGGGTGTGGGGTGTCTATTCAGTTAGTTTCTATGGTTTTGATTGAGTTCGAAGTAGTAGCGATAAGTATTCATTACCTTTTCGCTTAACCGAATTCCGGGACGGAATTCTTTTAAGGGGGAGATAATGTAATACCCCGTGTAAATTCGTTAGTTAAAATCCCTTTTCCGTTAAATAAAGTTAACTTTAAAGTTTAAGGTTTAGGGTGAGTTTGGTTAAATTAAAGGATTAAAGGTGTTTTGGTTATTAATAAGGAGTACAAGGTCTAAGTGGTAAATATCTTTAGATATTAGCCTTTAGAAGTCCAGATATTTTTACAATTCAGAAAGATCAGTTTTCAAGTGTGTGTGTGTGTTTTTGGAGAGAAGAAGAGGAAAGAAGGGTTTATGGCTAAGGATGTATAATTGATGCACTTGGAAGTGAAATTAAGGTATGCTCTTCTTATGTTTTATGTTTGTAATCACTGGTACTAGGTTTCTATCGGATTAGAATAGTCCATTTCATGTTTGGTATTGATTCTGTCGATTTCTGGGCAAAAAGGATGAAACCGACAGAGGTGTCCGGACACAGTAAGAATGTGTCCGGTAGTCCTGTTGATAGTGTCCGGATGATTTTGTTGATAGTGTCCGGGTGACATTTTAGTGGTGTCCGGACGAGTCTTTATCCGGGTAAGTTATCTTTTCACTATTTTTCCGGATGAAATGGATATCGGATGGTATCCGGATGCCTTGGTGTCCGGATTGAAGATGTTATCCGGATTGTCTAGGTTGTCCGGAAAATTGTGCTGTCCGAAAAGTCCATGATTGTCCGGGTGGTTTGAGGTTTCCGGATAACTTGGTTGTTTGGTCAATTTTGAGGATAAGAGTTATGTAGATGTATATAGAGTCCATAACCTACTAGTAAGTTTTATACATAAGTTGGTAAGGAGATATTTGTATATACATGGTTTCAGATTCTGAGAATTTTGGATAAAGGATCAGATAGCTTGGAGAAAGGCTTGGAAGCGTATTATAAGCATTCAATGTGAGTTTTTCTTTAAAACATTTTCGAACTAGGATATATATATATGTGTATACATATATATGAGATGGTTATGTGGTAGGAATATGATTATATGTATATAAAGGACAATATGATATATTGAAATATATATTGTATTTATATGAGCACTGCACTACACGAGTATATGTTAGCCGAATTATTAGTCGGCGGAGTTGTAAGGAAATGCAACGGAGCTGTATGGAATTGCAGTGGAGCTGTAGGAAATTGCAATGGGGCTGTATGTGATTGCAGCGGAGTCGACTGTAGTTTGGTACAGTGACGATAATTAGTTGGCTTGCTACCAACTAATTTGGCCATGAGAATGAGAATGAGGAGAATTACACTGTGCACGAATTATGATGTCATATTTGTATAATTCTGGTATATAGGTGTTTTGACGAAAGATTTATATAAACTATTTTGATACATGGTATTACGTGAAATGGTTTTATAACGATTTTGAAATGACAGGGATTATCTCACTAGACCGTTTGGTCTAACCCTCATTTTCCTTTCAAAAATATGTATTCCAGGTCAAGGATTTGATAGCGGCAAAGGAAAGAATAAGGTGTAGGCTGCCTCCGCTGATCGATGATGTTTAAGAAGCTTTAATATATTTTGTAGTTTCAAGACTATTGAGACCGTACTTGGTTTGTTATGTAACTTTTGTTGTAAATTAATGATATGAATGCATGTTATGTTATATGATGTATGTTATGGCATTTGGGTTGTTACAATTCAGTACCTCGCCCCTAAACTCTGCCTCCAGTTCTGCCCCTACCTCTTTCTCTTTCTCTTCCTCTTCCCCTTGTCCCGACTGTTGGATTCGTTCTATTAGGGTTTCTTCCTCCTTCTCTAGTCGTATTTCTAGTACCGCTTGCCATTATGTAGATTCAGACAAGATTAATACACACATAAGCACATACCCCATATAATAAGGTATCCCAGTCCAAACATGCACCTGTAAGATCACAATTACACTGGCCAGGTGTAATCTGAAATTACCTTACATGATGTTCCTTCTACCTTTTATACTTAGCATCCCAAGGTTCTAATATATCAAGGACATCCTACTTCACATGCAGTTTAAGTCTAGGTATAAATCCAAATACCTAAATCCCTTAAACTAGGGCTCTGATACCATTTGTAACGACCCAAATCCCATAACATACATCATAATACATAACATGCATACATATCATTGATTTACAACAAAAGTTACATAACAAACCAAGTACGGTCTCATTAGTCTTGACGCTACAAAATATATAAAAGCTTCTTAAACATCATCGATCAACGGAGGCAGCCTACACCTTATTCTTTCCTTTGCCGCTATCAATTCGTCGACCTGGAAAACATATTTTTGAAAACAAAATGAGGGTTAGACCAAACGGGTCTAGTGAGTTAATCCTGGTCCTTTCCAAAATCATTATAAAACCTTTTATGTAAATCCCTTGTGTCAAAATAGTTTAGATAAACCTTTGGTAATCCTTTCGTAAAATATAAACATACCACACGTATTTAAATACCAATCCAGACTTGTGTATCGTGTACATCTCATTCACCTTATTCCTCCACAAATGGCCATATTAGTTGGTAGCAATCCAACTAATAAATCAACAACTGGTCCGCACACCGGAACCCGGCTACCCACCGGTCCGCTCACCGGAACCCGGCTACCCGTCGGTCCGCACACCGGAACCCGACTACTCACCGGTCCGCTCACCGGAACCCGGCTACTGTGCACTTGTGTAGTGTAATGCACCAATAAATATAATATCTTACTATATTATAAACACAAAATATTCACACCTTGATCGTATATCCATTCCACACATATCCATCTCATATATATATATAAACACAGATATATATATATATTCCAGTTGAAAACGTTTTAAAGTAAAACTCACCTCGATTGGTTATCAAATTTCCTTCTAATCTTTTCTCGAGAAATCCAATCTTTCATTCAAAGTTCACAGAATCTGAAACAATTTAAGATACATATATCGCCTTACTAGTCAAACACATAAAGCCTACTAAAATCTTATCCTCAACAGTTCTCCCTTCAGCGACTTATCACGGGGGTTCCGCTACCCAGATAGCGGATGGGGTCAAGGGGCAAGCCCTTGCGGGGTCTGGGGGCGGCCCCCCAGGAAGGTTTCAGAGCAACTTAATCCAAAAATACAATCAGAAACTATAACCGGACACTACCAAAACTACCGGGACTCACTGCACCGGGACTCCACAGTACCGGGACTCTCCAGTACCGGGACTCACTGCACCGGGACTCCACAGTACCGGGACTCTCCAGTACCGGGACTCTCCAGTACCAGGAGTCAACCATACCGGGAGTCTACCGGGACTTCCCCGGGACTCTAAGAACACAGTCGGTTTTATCTTATCTAGATTCGATTGAAAACAATACAAAACACGAAACTGGAAATTCTAAACCGATAGGAATTTACTACTGATGATTACAAACACAAAACCTAAAGAATACATACCTTAATTTTGATTCCAACACACTCAATCAGAGCCTTAACCGTACTTCCTTCTTCTGCTTCTTTTCTCCTCAAGAACACGCACACACACACACTGATATTTTGAGTTATGAAATATCTGAAAATCCTATCAACTATCAACTAATGTCCAACACCCCTTCAACTTATTATTTTACCCTAACTTACCCTAAACCTCGTTTTATAAAGTTAACTAGATTTAACGGAATTAGGATTTAACTAACGAACTTACCTGGGGTATTACATTCTATCAATGTGTGGTTTTGAGAACTGAGAAATCCAAGTGAACAAGACAAATTAGTTTTACACAGAAGACAGGTTAATGAACAAATGGTGGACTGATTTCGTAGAGTGAATCGTGATTTACCGATTTTAATCATTTTTTAGTCAATTTTCTGGGGTCATTTGGAAATCGCAAAAATCGAACATACGATACAAAATTAGCCGTTAAAGAATGATATATTACTTGGGATTTCGTTGTAGTTGCCATCGGAAGAAAAGGCGAAGAAGACGACATGATTGAAGGAACTGAATCGACGAATAAAAAAGGAAAAAAAGAGGGAAAGCGTGATTTCATTGTCTTTATAATCAGCCGATTGAAAATTTCCATTGGAAATCTCTTTACCTCATTGGATTGGGCTTGTAAAACAAAACCTAAATGACATTCACTTGGGTCTTGGGTTCAGAGAATAAATATAACATATACTATAGTGTTAGTGCCATAACTAGCACCTTGTATCAAGTAGAGGGTCCTTTATGAAACTTTCCTATTTACCTACTATATATTGTTTTAGCCCTTAGTTTTCTCAGCGTGTCATTCCCATTTACCAGGTATTGTTGAACTTTCTCTCTACATTTTCATCACATTTTACTTAGAGTATTTTGATCTTAATGAGAGGGATGACCAATTAATCTTCATAGAGATATTGAATGCTTTTTCTGGGATCACAATTGGTATCAGAGGAAAGCAATTCTTTCTGATCAGAATTGATTTTCATGAACTTTTGAGCTTCATTGAGTTTTTCTTCATTTTATATCATTTGTGATTGATTTTGGTCATTTGAGTTCTTCAAATGGATCAGAATTGATCTAGGACTGATTGGTGGTTGTTTCTACTTGAATTCATTCGTCAATTTCACGCAAACCAATCCAGAATTGATAGATTTGTCTTATTTTCGTGAAAGTGAGTTTAGGCACTGTTTTGTGATCGAATTTGATAGTATTAAAAGTGTTCAGAATCATCTCACGCACCTTCGTACCAATTTTCAGATTCATTATCGAACAATACTTGGTCTTTGTTATCGCAAAGAAAATTCATCGCAAGGAAACTTTATCGTAAGGTTTTTTTTATCGCATACGTGTTGTAATAACTCAGTTTATAAATAGTGTAAAGTTCAAGGGTTACTTTGTAAAAAGGCTTATTCTCAAAGGGCCATTATGTAAATTTGGGGTTATAAATTTGGAGACTTATCCTCAAATTTGATTTAGCCGACTTCATCTCGTGTTTCCTTTATTTTATGTGTGTCGCTTTAGAGAGAAGTAATATACGAGAGCTTTTGAAGGAGGCGATAAATGGTGATGAACTAAGAAATTTTGGAGAGATTAGGTTTGGGTTAATTCTTTTTCAAGGTGTTCGGCGTAAGAATTTTAACCACCAATATTTGGGATGGAATAACTGGATCCGAGGTGAGTTTTCTTTTAACCGTTTACGAACTGAAATGCATTTTTCTATAAATGGTTATCGTTTAATTGTTGTATCTTATTGATACAGTTGGTTTACGATGGATAATTTTGGTTAGTATAATTGTTATATGTGATTGATTATTGTCGCATATAATATAATTAATGATTTGTGGGTTTAAGGGACATACACAATAGAAAATCGTGTGCGTGTGAGACTGTAATGGTCCACGCAGGGGGGTTATATATTTATATTTTTGGCCCACGAATATGTTTTGTGTTTTGAGCCACTGCCGATATTGATCGTGGTCTTATCGGAGTGTGCGTGTTTATGCTAGCGAATATGTTTCGTCTAGTGAAGGGTGTGCGTTATTTTAAATAGCGACTGTTGTGTTTAGTAGCCTTGGGAGGGATGTAGTGCTTGCGGGCCTACAACGTTATTATCTGATTTATAGATTTTCATCTTAAATGATTACCGGACTGTTTACTGACAGGGATTTCTCACTAGACCTTTTGGTCTAACCCTCGTTTTTAAAACTAATGCATTTCAGGTGAATTTTCTATTTGGATTGCTAGCGTGGGAAAAAGGTGGTTGATAGTGGATTCAATTACCGGTTCGCTAATATTGATCAGTTTGTTTAAATTTTGTTATTAGTTTGGGTGAAGATATATCGGTAAGGATCCGAATCTGCGGTTATAATTTATTTTTACGGTTAGAAATATTCTTTTCGTCGTTGTACTTGAGGTGATTCTGGGAATTGTATTATTCGATTATTTTAGGATATTTATTGGATGGTTTCCTACTTTGTGGGTTTTGAGGTGATTATTTGGAAATCGGGTTGTTACACATGTTGTGCGACAAAATCATTTCATCGCACACGTCACGCACGATAAACCCTTTTTCTTTATCGCATACTTCTTCGGGTGAACAGTGTTTTATCGCCCCTCTTGTGCGATAACCCTGAGTTTTGTTTATCACAAGGTGTGGTGTGCGACATCTTTTCATCGCAAAGGTTTTGTGCGGATTGTCTGAGATATCTTTTATCGCGTGTGGTGTGAGACAAAGGTTGGTGTGTGATAATCTGTTGTGTGCGACAAAACAATGTTCGGGTTGTAATATTGTATTTTGATCAGAAGATTGCTAAACGATCAACAACAAGTATTCACTATGACTGCTAGGGACATGCTAGTAATAGGATCGAAAGATAAACCTCCAGTTTTGTTCCCAAAAGATTTTAAAATCTCGAAAGATAGATTTCTAGATTATGTTGAAAGACAGGAGAACGGTGACTTTATTCTTGCTTCTCTGAAACATGGAGTGATGGGTGAAGTATTTTTGGATAAACGAACTGGAAGAAGGCTTGTTGAACCTAAGAATTACTCTGGTGACGAGCTTAAGAGGTATAATGCTGACAAAGAAGCGAGGTCACTAATAATGAAAGGTTTGACCAACGACATCTATCAAAAAGTTGACAGTTTCAATGCCACCGAGAAGGACATGTTTGATGAGTTGATTAAACTATATCAGGGTTCGAATGTGATCAACAATTACGAGAACTTCAGACAAAAGGAAGGAGAGACACTCGATAATACTTATGATTGATTCACAACCATTTTGAATGAGCTTAATAGATATAAGATCGCCAAAACCATAATAAAAAACATGGTGAAGTTTTTAAGTGTGCTCCAACCTGAATGGAATAAGTATGCTCACCGAATGAAACAACATTCGAGGTTAAGTGAACTACCTTTGCAACAGATGTTTGAAACAGTCAAACAAGATAAGGATAACGCTGAAGCCAAAAGAGACAAGAAGAAGAAAGAGAAGAAAACGGAAAAGACTGAACAGATAGAGGAAGAAGATGAAAGTGATCTGATAGCCCTAATTTCAAGCAAATCTGAGAAGCATTCTGTGAAAGGGAAGAATATTGAGTTAGAAGATGATGGTGTGAACAGTGATGACTTAGACGAGGCTGAGAGCTTAAAACAGGCCATGATCCTTCTGACGAAATCTTTTCAGAAAAGGTTCATGAAGAAGACTGGATCTAACAACCAACGATATTCCTCGGGATCTACGAACTTTTAGTATAAAGATCACATAGAATCTAGAAAGAGATTTGAAGAAAAGAAAGATAAGTTTAAGAAGATTGAGGATAAGTAGTTTGTGGATAAGAAAGGTGAAGAGCAGAAATGTTATAATTGTGGAAAGTCTGGTCACTACGCCAAGGAGTGCTGGAAACCTAAGGTACGGGACTCGGACTACTATAAAAACAAGATGTTGCTGGCTAAACAGAAAGAGTCTGGGAAACCACTGCTGGTGGAAGAAGAGTATTGGCTGGATGAAATAGACAATGAAGATGAGGATGAAACTGTTGCTTTGGCCAAAATGTGTCTAATGAGCAAAGATGGCGGGGAAACCAAAGTTGATGCAGCGCCAGAGACACATGAGGTAGAATCCTTTACAATTAATCATTTCATGAAACATCAAGAATTTTTGCAAAGCAAATTAGATGATTTAACTGTCAAACTAAACAAAGCTCACAAGATAATAGATTCTCAAAAACAACTAATCACTGAACATAATAAGTTAAGTGATGGGTTGAAAAAGAGCAAAGCTGACTTCAAAGACACTCAAGAATGTTTTCGAAGAAGAATAGATGACTTGACAGTAAAATTAAGGACTTCAGAAGCTAAGACAATTGAGCTTGAAAAATTATTGTATTCTTATAAAGATATAAACACTGAGTTGGCTGAGAAGGCAAGTAATTTAGAAGAAAAGTTGTACAAAATAGGTCAGACTGAACAGACAATTCATCTTAATAAACCAAAGAACTTTAGATACTACAATGACAAATGGGGCTTGGGTTATGACAACCCTCATTATTTGAAAACTGCTTTAACCAAGTCTCCTACTTTATACAAGTTTGAATGGTTCGATCTGCCATCTAGGAATCCTGAGTATAAAATCCAATGGCTTAAAAAGGATGGTGATGACTATGAGGTTGAGCAAGAGGTTAAGAGAAAAACTACTGTCAAAATGCAACTTCCTTTTGTCTACGGATGGGAAAATAGGAAGGCTTTGGTTTAGATTTGGAAGCAAACCTTATCTAATGACTATTTCCAGAGCTACGCGATAGAGATGCCATAGAAGAGTGAAAAACCAGCTTTTGAAGGAAAAACTTATTATCCTCCTTTGGTACTTGGACAGAAGCTCATAGAACTTGAAAGTCAAATTGAAGACATCAGAAATGATGACAAACTTGCTTTCGAGGTCGAAAAGGAAGTATTTTTAACATTATTTTCAAATGGGTTAAATGAATTGAAAGCAAAACATAAGGACAATTATTGATGACCAAGAAGATTCTGAATCTTGGGAATTGGAAAATCAATTAGTTATAGCTCCTCCTGAGAAATATTTTCCTACAGAAAAAGATAAAGCTTTTCGAAAAGAACAAAATGAATTTCTCTATCCAAAGTCGTATGGTATCTTTCACACTTCATTGGATAGTCAGTCTGATTGTGATACTTAGGTTCCTTATGAGGAGAAAGGAAAAGGAGTAAAAGAGACATCTGTTCAATTTGATTTTAATGCCAAACTTCTAGATCACTCTGAATTCTTTATCAATGAAGAGGAACCTAAGAAGACTTTCTTCAAAGGTGAATCTTCAAAGTCTGTTGAGAAAAATCCTGTTAATGATTACTATTCGAAATCCAAATCTAAACAATCATTACAGAAAAAGAAAAAGAAGAAAAATAACCAAAGATCTAAACTTTTCCAAGCTCAAAACTATAAAGCTTATGATTCTTATTTTGCTGGCCTTTCAGATCGTTATCTAAGAAACAAATCGAGACTCGAATGGAGAATAAAAGAGTCCACACAGGATGTGGCCCAGACAAAATCATCCCATGTTGCTTTTAATTCCATGAAAAACAATTTTGTTTCTGCTGTAAGAAATCAAGGTGTTTGCACTAAACAAAAACTTGTTATTCCATACAAGCTTTATTCAATGAAACAATTGATTAACTTAGCACATGACCAAATTTGTTGTTCATCTTGTGGTGTGGATGATTATATCTACAAGTCTGATTATTCTCATTGGTTTGGTTATAATGTCAATGGTCCTAAAAGATTTTATTCAAATGGATATTATAAAAGAGGTTTTAAAAGTAATAATGCTAAATCCAAATGTGTTCAAACTCCTAACCCAAAAGGACCCAATTTCAAATGGGTACCTAAAACCACTTGATTTTTTTTACAGACCAGTCATGTGTGGTATTTGGATTTGGGTTGCTCGAAACACATGACTGGAAGAAAAGAGCTGCTCAATAACTTTGTGGAAAAATATGGTGGTCGAGTTAAATTCGGAAACGATCAATATTCACCTATTCTGGGTTACGGAGACATTGTTAAAGACAACGTCCGAATTACAAACGTTAACTATGTTGATGGTTTGGGACATAACTTGTTTAGCATAGGTCAATTCTGTCACAAAGGCCTAGAAGTCAACTTCAAAAAGACACGGTGTTCAGTTAGGACCGAAGGAGGAGATGAACTTCTAGTGGGTACAAGAAAGTCAAATCTTTACACCATTGACCTGTAAAAGATCAAACCTAAGAATGATGTGTGTCTGTTGTCTAAAGCATCTATGGAAAGGAGTTGGTTGTGGCATAGACGATTATCTCACCTTAATTTCCGTTATATTCAAAAGCTGATGGTAGGTGATTTAGTCAAAGGTCTACCAGTTTTGAAGTTTGAAAGAGACAATTTATGCACCGCCTGTGAGAACGGAAAGATGAAACGAGTTCCTCATCCGCCAAAAACTGAGCCAAGTACTCACAAAGCTTTGGAAATTATACATATGGATCTCTGTGGGACAATGAACACTTAGAGTCTTAGTGCCAAGCGGTATGTGTTGGTTGTCGTTGACGATTACTCGAGATATACATGGGTGACATTTCTTCGTTCCCAAGATGAAACACCTGAGTTGATCATCTCCTTAATCAAACTGCTTCAAGTTAATCTTCGACAATCAGTCCAGACAATACGATCAGGTAACGGGACAGAATTTAAGAACAACACTCTACATGACTTTCTTAAGTTAGTTGGAGTGTCACATCAATATTCTGCAACTAGAACACCACAACAGAACGGGGTCGTTGAAAGACGGAATCCTACTATAATAGAAGCTGCAAGAACTATGATGTCTTATGCTGATCTTCGGTTGTTTCTGTGGGCAGAAGCAATGTCAACGGCTTGCAACACAAAAAGTTGTTATATCATACACCGACGGTTTGGCAAAACACCATATGAAATTATAAACAATAGAAAACTAAACAAAAACTACTTTCGTTTTTTTGGTTGCAGGTGTATCGTGTTAAATGACAAGGACAACTTGAACAAATTCAGTCCTGAGGCAAATGAGGGCGTTTTCATTGGATATTCATCCAGCTCAAAGGCATATATAGTTTATTTCCAATCTTCTAGAACTATGATGGAAAGCATAAATGTCAAATTTGATGATACTGAAGAAATGGCTTCTATGCAAAGCAGTACATAACCCGCAATATCTGGAGTTCTAGCGTCTGGACAAATCCGTCCAATGACTACTAAGTCAAACAAAGATCAATGTTCCACTTCTAACTCTAATCCTAATGAACTTGATATTTTTTTTGAGAATTTTTATGATGATTTATTTGGAAGCAATAACTCATCTTCTAGTGTCAATGACAGGATTCAAGTTGCTCACAATCCAGCACAAGCCACATTGTTAGGTGCTTCAACGGTACCGACATCATCTAATACTGGTGCAACAACTCCGGCATCTTCCCCAAGCAATCTAATCATGACATCTACACAAGAAATACAACAAGTATCAACTAATGGTGCTTCTTCATCAAGTACGACTTCAAATGTTAATGATTAGAGTACTGTCAACATACCTGAGGCATCTACTGATGTAGTTCCTGAGGCAGTGCCAGGTGTCTCTACTGACAAATAACCAGCCTCACACCCGGAACCGACATTGACAACTGAGTTGAATTTTGATAAAGATCCCACCTTAGTAGACCCAAATCAAGATGCTATTTCCCTACATCCACATTCAATGAAGTGGACACGCAGTCACCCATTAAATTAAGTAATTGGTGACGTGTCTGAACCTGTGAAGACTAGATCTGCAACTGCAAATGTAGTTCTGTTCGTGCTCTTTCTAAGTCAAGTTGAACCAATCACGGTTCAACAAACCTTGGAGGATCTGGATTGGATAATTGCTATGCAGGATGAGCTGAATCAGTTAGAAGCTTTGAAAGTGTGGAGAATAGTTCCTCGACCCAAGGGTAAAACAGTCATTGGTACAAAGTGGGTCATGAAAAATAAGAAAGATGAAGACGGTATAGTCGTAAGGAACAAAGCACGTCTAGTAGCAAAAGGGTATCGGCAACAAGAGGGTATATACTACTGTAATACCCCGGGTAAATCCGTTAGTTAAAAATCTAATTTCGTTAAGTTTATTTAACTTTAAAGTTACTATTTTGGGTAAGTTGAGATGATTTAGTAAGTTAAGGGTGCTTTGGTTATTATGGAATAGTTTAGGGTCTAAAATGGTAATTAGAGTGGATAATATCTGAAATGAGAGTACAGATGTATTCATTATAGCAAAACTCAGCTGAAGGTGTATGTGTGTGTTTTGGGAAGAAAAGAAGAAAAAGAAGGGTTCTTGTGGTTAAGACTTCATTTGGTATATTTGGAAGAGAAATTGAGGTATGTTGCTTTACATTTTATGTCTATAATTGCTAGTAAGTAGTTCCTATCGGAGTAGAAACATCCCAAACACTTCTGTTAATGATTCAGTCGATTTCTGGGTGAAAATGGGATAAACAGTCAAAGGTGTCCGGATAATATGAAGGTATCCGAGTAGTTTCTTCGGTGGTGTCCGGGTAGTTTATTGATAGTGTCCGGATGATTTATTTGAGGGTTTCCGGATGATTTAGAGTCCGGATGGCATCCGGATTCCTTGTGTTGTCCGAATAAATCGTGTTGTCCGGATTAGTCTTGCTGTCCGGATTACTGAGGTTGTCCGGAAAAGTCTTGTTGTCCGGAAAAGGTGGTGTTGTCCGGGTTGTTTGGGTTGTCCGGATACTTTAGCTGTTTTGGTCACTTTTGAGGATTTGAGTTATCTAGAGTCCTTGGTCTTCTAGTATGTTTTATGTGATCAGTTAGTAAGGGGATATTTGTATTTAATCTATTTGCAGACTCTGTGGATTGGGATTGATAGACTGAATCTTTGGAAAAGGCTTGGAAGCGTATTTTAAGAATTCGAGGTGAGTTTTACTTTAAAAGTATTTTCAACTGGAATACATACGTATGGTTTGGGAATGTGATAATTAGTGATTAATGTGCTTATATGTATGGTGTACATGATTGATAATATATTGAGATATATGTTGTGGTTATATTGCATGAAACGAGTATAAGTGAGCCGAATTATTGTTCGGCGGGGCTGTATGGAAATACAGCGGGGCTGCATGAAATGGCAGTGGAGCTGTAGGTAATTGTAGCGGGGCTGTATGTAATTACAGTGGAGTCGACTGTATTGTACGGTGACGATGATTAGTTGGCTTGCTACCGACTAATGTGGCCAGGGGAAAGAAGATGAGATGAGGAGAGATACACGGTGCACGAGTCCTAATGTGGTATTTATATACGTGTGGTATATGCGTGCTTATACGAAAGGTTTTATGTAAACTATTTTGATACAAAGTATTATGTGAAAAGAGTTTTATATCGATTTTGGAAAAGACCGGGATTAACTCACTAGACCCGTTTGGTCTAACCCTCATTTTGTTTTCAAAAATATGTTTTCCAGGTTAAGGATCGGCGGGAGAGGATGAAGTGTAGGAAGCTTTTGATGGATGTTGATTAGGAAACTTTTATATATTTTGTAATGTCAAGACTTTTGAGACCGTACTTGGTTTGTGATGTATCTTTTATTATGAATGTAATGAAGTTATGCAATGTATGTTATTTGTTGTATGTTTGGGAAACCGGGTCGTTACAAATGGTATCAGAGCCATAGTTTAAGAGATTTAGGTATTTGGATTTATACCTAGACTTAAACTGCATGTGAAGTAGGATGTCCTTATTATTTTAGAACCTTGGGATGTTAAGTATAAAAAGGTAGAAGGAACATCATGTAAGGTATGTTCAAATTACACCTGGCCAGTGTAAGCGTGAACTTACAAGTACATGTTTGAACTGGAATACCTTGTTATATGGGGTATGTGCTTATGTGTATGTTAAACCTGTTTAAATCTACAGAATGGCAAGCGGAACGCGAAATTCGAATCGAGGAGGAGGAAGAAATCTGAATAGAACTAATCCGCCAATGAGAATTGGGGGCAGAGTCGGAGGTAGAACTGGGGGTAGGACTGGAGGCCGAACTGGAAGCAGAACTCAGCAACAAGATACAGAGTTCGTTACGAGAGGTGATTTAATGGCAGAGATGGGGAGGCTACAAGCCAGTATTCAGGCAATGTTTGATCAGAATCGTCACGGTGAAGCTGAAACACCGGATCCTGAAACGGAAGCTGAAATGCCAATCACACCAACTGTTGTACAGGTGCCAAGGAGGTGCGACTACAAAATGTTCTTAAGCTGTAGACCTCCGACCTACTCTGGGGATAGGGATCCCGTGAATGCGATGAAATGGTTGAAGGAGATAGAAGTTATCTTTAAGACGAGCAAGTGCGCCGAAGAAGATAAAGTATTATATGGAGCAGCAATGTTAAAGGGGGATGCATTATACTGGTGGGAAGCTCATATTCATTCTGAAGGATCTGATATATACTCCACTTTCTCTTGGAAGGAATTCGTTATAGCATTTAAGAAACAGTTTTGTTCCCAAGCCGCAGTTAAACAATTGGAAGGAGAGTTTATGAATTTGGGGCAAGGAAATTTATCAGTTAGGGACTATACTGCCCGTTTTCTGGAAAAGTCACGTTTCGCAGAATACTATGTGGCCACAGAGGCAATGAAGACAGAAAGGTTTATTTTCGGGTTAAATTCGGAAGTCAGAAAGTTAGTGACTGCAACAGGACCTGATAACTTCTCAGCCGCAGTAAATGCCGCGGAAAATGTAGAACGAGGTATTAAGAGAGATGCAAATGATAAGAGTGCTGGGAAAAGAAAATTGGAAGAGATGACACATGATTCAACGGAGTACGAAATTCAGAGGTTCGATAGTCGCCTACCTTTTAGACCAAATGAGAAACTATGTCCAAAATGCAACCGCGTACATCAAGGAAATTGTTATGTTGATCCTAGAAGTTGTTACAAGTGTGGAAGGGCTGGACACGTCGCTAAGAATTGTCGCGTAAATCGATTTTGTTTCGTTTGCAATTCCCCTGATCATATTCAGTCAGACTGTCCACAATGGAAGGTACGACAGGGTAGTACAACGGGGAAACCAATAAGTGTCAGGACGGGAGAGATACAAGGGTCTGAAGAACCGAAAGCAAAGGGACGAGTATTCCAAATGACAACGCAGGATGAGGAGGAAATTCCGGATGAGGATACAAGTACATTTCTAATAAACTCTATACTTGCTAAGGTGTTATCTGACTTCGGTGCGAAGTGGTTCTTGGTATTTCTGTGCTTATATTGCTGATCTGTGTTAGAGACATAGCTGGGTGTGGGGTGGCTATTCAATTAGTTCCTATGGTTTTGATGCAGTTTGAAGCAGTAGTGATAAGTATTCGTTGCCTTTTTGCTTAACCGAATTCCCCGGGTAAATCCGTTAGTTAAAAATCTAATTTTGTTAAGTTTATTTAACTTTAAAGTTACTATTTTGGGTAAGTTGAGATGATTTAGTAAGTTAAGGGTGCTTTGGTTATTATGGAATAGTTTAGGGTCTAAAATGGTAATTAGAGTGGATAATATCTGAAATGAGAGTACAGATGTATTCATTATAGCAAAACTCAGCTGAAGGTGTATGTGTGTGTTTTGGGAAGAAAAGAAGAAAAAGAAGGGTTCTTGTGGTTAAGACTTCATTTGGTATATTTGGAAGAGAAATTGAGGTATGTTGCTTTACATTTTATGTCTATAATTGCTAGTAAGTAGTTCCTATCGGAGTAGAAACATCCCAAACACTTATGTTAATGATTCAGTCGATTTCTGGGTGAAAATGGGATAAACAGTCAAAGGTGTCCGGATAATATGAAGGTATCCGGGTAGTTTCTCGGGTGGTGTCCGGGTAGTTTATTGATAGTGTCCGGATGATTTGTTTGAGGGTTTCCGGATGATTTAGAGTCCGGATGGCATCCGGATTCCTTGTGTTGTCCGGATAAATCGTGTTGTCCGGATTAGTCTTGATGTCCGGATTACTGAGGTTGTCCGGAAAAGTCTTGTTGTCCGGAAAAGGTGGTGTTGTCCGGGTTGTTTGGGTTGTCCGGATACTTTAGCTGTTTTGGTCACTTTTGAGGATTTGAGTTATCTAGAGTCCTTGGTCTTCTAGTATGTTTTATGTGATCAGTTAGTAAGGGGATATTTGTATTTAATCTATTTGCAGACTCTGTGGATTGGGATTGATAGACTGAATCTTTGGAAAAGGCTTGGAAGCGTATTTTAAGAATTCGAGGTGAGTTTTACTTTAAAAGTATTTTCAACTGGAATACATACGTATGGTTTGGGAATGTGATAATTAGTGATTAATGTGCTTATATGTATGGTGTACATGATTGATAATATATTGAGATATATGTTTTTGTTATATTGCACGAAACGAGTATAAGTGAGCCGAATTATTGTTCGGCGGGGCTGTATGGAAATACAGCGGGGCTGCATGAAATGGCAGTGGAGCTGTAGGTAATTGCAGCGGGGCTGTATGTAATTACAGTGGAGTCGACTGTATTGTACGGTGACGATGATTAGTTGGCTTGCTACCGACTAATGTGGCCAGGGGAAAGAAGATGAGATGAGGAGAGATACACGGTGCACGAGTCCTAATGTGGTATTTATATACGTGTGGTATATGCGTGCTTATACGAAAGGTTTTATGTAAACTATTTTGATACAAAGTATTATGTGAAAAGAGTTTTATATCAATTTTGGAAAAGACCGGGATTAACTCACTAGACCCGTTTGGTCTAACCCTCATTTTGTTTTCAAAAATATGTTTTCCAGGTTAAGGATCGGCGGGAGAGGATGAAGTGTAGGAAGCTTTTGATGGATGTTGATTAGGAAACTTTTATATATTTTGTAATGTCAAGACTTTTGAGACCGTACTTGGTTTGTGATGTATCTTTTATTATGAATGTAATGAAGTTATGCAATGTATGTTATTTGTTGTATGTTTGGGAAACCGGGTCGTTACAACTACGATGAGACGTATGCTCCGGTTGCTCGCTTGGAAGCAATTAGGATGTTCTTAGCAATTACCGCCTACATGAATTTCACAGTCTACTAAATGGATGTGAAGACTGCATTCTTGAATGGCGTACTAAAAGAAGAAGTGTACGTGTCTCAGCCTGAAGGCTTTGTAGACAATGATAAACCAGATCATGTGTTCATCCTTGATAAAGCTCTTTACGGTCTCAAGCAAGCCCCGCGTGCCTGGAATGAAGTTTTATCCACTTTTCTACTAGGATCCGGCTTTGAGAAAGGTAAAATCGACACGACTCTCTTTATCAAGCATGAGGAAGGTTAAATTCTTCTCGTACAGATTTATGTTGATGATATAATTTTTCGTTCGACTAACCCTTCGTTATGTACCTGGTTCTCTAACATTATGGTGACCAGATTTTATATGAGTTCGATGGGAGAGATTAACTTCTTTCTCGGACTACAAATCAAGCAGTTTTCAACAAGAATGTTCATTAATCAATCTAAGTATGTGTTTGATATCTTGAAGAAATTCAATATGGAAAATTGTACATCGATTGGTACTCCAATGGCACCAAGATCTAAGATCGATACGGATCCTGATGGTAAGGATGTTGATCTTAAGAATTATAGAGGAATGATAGGGTCATTAATGTACTTAACTGCGAGTCATCCAGATGTTATTTTGGCAACTTGTCTGTGTGCGAGATTTCAGGCTAAGCCTAAGGAATCACACCTTGGCGCCGTCAAGAGGATCTTTTGTTATTTAAAAGGCACACCGTATCTCGGTCTGTGGTATTCAAAAGGGACGGGATATGAACTCACCACATACTCGTGAGCTGGGCGTCTAAAACGCAGAATTATGTATCGACATCAACTGCAGAGGCTGAATATGTAGCCGCGACCAGCTGTTGTTCACAAGTCCTGTGGATGAAAACCCAACTCATAGACTACAAGTTTAAATATGAGAAAATTCCAATCTACTGTGACAGCAAAAGCGCCATTGCCAAATCTGCTAATCCTGTCCAGCACACCAAGACGAAACACATAGATATCAGGTATCATTTTATCAAAGATCACGTTGAGAAAGGTACAATTGAATTATACTTTGTTACAACTAAATTTCAACTTGCCGATCTTTTCACAAAAGCCTTGGATGAAAAACACTTTAATTTCTTAGTATCCAAGCTTGGCATGCTGAACATGAAAGTTTAATTCTCCTATATTGATCATATAATAGATGGAAATATTTGTATCTCAATCTAGCTATTTTTATCTAGATTGGTACACTTAAATTTTCATCATATTCTATTCTCAATATATGTTATTTAAATTTTCATAATTCTGTTGTATTCCAAACGTTTATTCATCTTGTTATCTCTTTTCTTTTAAATGCTTTATTTGTGATTATATTTGATACTTGTGTCTGCATAAGGTGTGTTCATGGTCTCAAGGGGAGTGTATCACAATATATATGCATAAATCTAGGGAGAGTGTGCATAACTGACACTATTTGTGAGTTTGGATGCCATGGGATTTACATTTGAAGACACCAAGGTAAGCATTCTAATCTGTTTTTAACACACTCTTAAATGATGGAAAATTATTTTTCAACCTCTACGCATCATTTAAGGGGGAATGAAAAATCGTGTTTTCAAACCATAAGGGCTTAATCAATTGAAAGTTTGACATCTTTCAATGTGATAAAATCTTTGAAATTTCTTGAAAAATGTTTTGAAAAATGTCTAAGTGTTGATGTTATCGCACGCTGTTATGCACAATAACTTGTTTAATCACCCGTGCCCTCATGTGATAACTTCCACTTATTTAATCGCACGTTGCTTCATGCGATAAAACCACGAGAACCATTTTTATCGCACCTGTGGTGTGCGATTAAACCTTATGAACAGTGTTTATCACACCCGTCGTGTGCGATTAAACTTCTCACCTTGTTATCGCACCATGTTGTGCACGATAACTTTGAAGGTTTATCGTACCCTTGTTCGTACGACAACCTGACACTGTGGCAGGTCAACCGTTGGACCAATCTTTCATTGCCACGTGTCACCATCCCCAGGTTCCTATTTATAGAGCGGTTCATTCAAACATTTGTCCTTTTCTCGTACTTCAAAATCCTCTCGAACTTGTCACTGATTTCACAAGATTTTCGAACATTTGTGTTTTCTACTTGATTCCTTTGCATTCAGGTCACTCTCGAGGTACACTTTCTTTGTTTTTCGATCAGATTTATCCATGTTTATCGATCTACATTTGATTTTAGGGTTTTAGGGTCGAAACCCATGTGGGTCTCTTCCACTCATGTGTATGTTTTTAACTAGTAAAAATGCTTTAGTTAGGTTTCTCGTATATAGGCGAGCCTAGTGTGATAGTTGAAAAATCTTTTTGTGCGAAATTTTTCAAAACTGGGCTTGAACACTTAGAATATTCATCTTGTTCAACGTTATCGTACGGTTCAGTGTTCTTCATGTTCATATTTATCGCACCCATCACATATTCAACTTTATGGCACATGCATGTATGCGATAACGTTTTATCGCATACAGTTCCATGCGATAAACCTTGATGTGCGATAAGACCTTGTTGTGCGATAAAAACAGACTTAGGCAATTTTTTGAATTGTTTTTCATCAAAACCATTTTTGGGCACTTTACTGATTTTACTCTATCCAGATGGCTCGTGTGAGAAATGTTGATGGTAACTCGTCAGATGAGAAAACCGTAATCCCATCTCACCGATCTTTGCACCCATCGGTGAAACGCTCGGGATCTTGATGAGGAGTTATTACCCTGAAGGTATTTTCTTGCTTTGTCTTACAATAACCATACCTTAGACCTTCGTGTTAACTTTGATTACCGTATCATCCTCGAAATAATCAAAGGTCAGCCACTCCTCACTGCCGTAACAAAAACTGTAACCGTACCTGTCATACACTTACAACAGTTTTGGAATACCCTAACTTTCCATCCCATTCACCCATGTGGCCAACACTTTACTGCTAAAATCGACCATTTTGACACCAAACTCACTCTGAAGCGTCTTCGCACTGTACTTGATTTGACTTATCAAACCGATTTTGAAGACCAAATTCCCGAAGCCGACATATGTGCCGATATCCGCAGTTTGGGATATCAACTTGTTGATAATGTGTTGCTCACCCAATCATCCAAATTCAAATGTCAGTACCTACCCCGAATCTGGTACACGCTATTCTCCATAATCAACCGGTCAACCGGTGCATGACTCCAAAACACACGGGATTGGATAAGTGCAACATTGCTACCTTACGCCTATTCCATGCCGTGGCGTTCAACATGAAAATTGATTATGCAATCATCATCTGGAATGAGCTCATTGAATTAGTTGGTGATAAGACCAAGCCACACAAAGCCAGAAAATTTGTACCCTATCAACGATTCCTTCAGATAATCATCCAGAGTATGACTCAAACCCAGAGATTCCCCGCCGCCCAAATGTTGTTCAAGGACCAAGATAGTGGATGCATTTTCTCACGATGCCCGCTGAGATCAACTTTTCCCATACTGCCACTATACCTGAAGCCGTTCTAGCTTATGCCGACCAACAGTCTCCGATTGTGATAGAGTATTGGTTAGAAAATGCACTGATGGTCCAACCAGATCTGGAGGGACCTCCCCACGGTGCAAACCTTGTAGGTGGTGAGGGTGTACAAGTTGAGCAGGTTCAAGAACAAGGGGTTCTTGAACGGGAAGAGGTGAGGGAAAATATTGTTGATGGGGATACTTGAGTTGAGGGTATTGCTGGTCTGGAATCCACGTCTCGAGCCGCCCATACTCAAATATTTGATGATGATGTTTCTTGGGATTCCCAGGATGATGCTGACAACGTTATATCTGCCTCTAATTCTGAAAATGAGGCCTCTACCCATCCAAAAGGAAGAGGTGATGCTGATGTTGCATCCGACTCCGACTCAGATTCAGATCACGACCCAGATGCACATTTGATACCGAGACACGTTGGTCTGCGACATAATATTGAGAGTTCTGATGCTGATTCCACCAGGAACATCGGACACTCAGGCAATATTGGAGACATAAGGCGGGATGAGGGAGTTTTAGTTGAAAATATTGAAAGTGTGAGCCAAGAGAGTGCGAGAAAAGAAATTGCAGAGGTTGTGACAGAATCACACAAAGTTTTAACTAGTGATTCTCCCCAAACCGTGTCAAGCCGGGTAGCCACATCTACTGCCGACGTGCGTTTATTGCCGTTGTGCATTGAAGAAGACATAGTGGACCCACCTATGCAGTTGACAGCCCCACCAAGCCACTCACTAGTCTCTCAACAGACGGGTGTTTCAATTTCCACAGGGGATCAAACACAACTTCTATCAGGAACACATTCGGTGTTTGTTGATATTGAAATAGGTAGGCAACTGCCTCGGTCACCGACTTTTATTCCGTGCACACCGAGTCTATGACCTATTGGATGAACATCTTTTCCTAGGAGACGAGCGCCGATACCGCCATTTGTTGGAAGCTTCCGAGCTCCAACCGGAACACCCCCGAGTTAGGCCGCCATTCGTTGGTGCCTCGCGAGGACAAGGTGGAAATCTTGTCATAGCTAACACCATGCCAACTATGAGCACATGTCGTACAGTTGCTTCAACTGCTACGTCAATCGGTAACCTACGTGGTCCGGGTACGTGGTTCGGGTGGTAATATTACTCGTTTTACTCCTGATCAGTTGGTTGAAATGCTAGGTCCGCCCCCGCATTACATCACTCTGGACTTCCTCAGAGCGTGTTTAGGATCAATCAATAATTCCTACAAATTCCATCGAGATGAAATGCAAGAGACCGTTAACAAGCTATCAGCTGAAGTCAGCAGAGCCATCAAAGGGAAAGGTATAGCAGAATTTCCATCAACTCCTGATATTCCACCATCCGAAGCTCAACCTAAATCTCAACCTCCATCATCACAATCTCTACATACCATACCAACCCATCAACTCAAATCTAAACTTCTAGCCCGGTTACTAGATCAAGGAGACCAAAATACCTATGAAGAAGTAGATTTGGTATGCCTACTCCATAAACAAACTGAGACCCAACACCAACTACCCACAAGCAACGATTCCTTTATCTGATCATATGGACACCTTAGAGCAAACATGTGGTTCTCAAGCCCAATCTACACGGAAGAGAAGGCATGATGATCAGGATGACCCTGATCAACATGAGGGGGAGATGGGAGCTAGAGTTGGAGAATCAAGTGGTATAAATGTTTAAACTATTGGGGGATCAGATCAGATTGTAACAGAGGGGGTAGAAGGACAAGGTACTGAAAATGTCCTAGTTGATTGTGATGAAGTTCTATATGATGTCACACCTAGGGTTCAAAAGCCTCAAGGTGGTGACAATAGAACGGATGAAGAGAGGATGGTGGATGATTTGATTGTTGATTATATTTATATAGATTCAGAGGAGGAACCGGAGAGAACAACAATTCACATCAAAGAGGAATTGGATGACATTTTTTATACAACCGAAGCACAAGTGGTTGAATCTGATTCTGAAGATGATAACAATCAGCCGCAACAACCGAATGATCCAGGTGCAGGTACTTCTGCGCAAAATATTCCAGTATATATAGATGGCAAGATTAGAGATCCCGTCTCAGAGGACGAAATGAGATTCCATCAGGCTCTGTTTCACGATGAACCTAACTTTGTTGGAAGAGGGGAAAGGGTAAGGATCTTGACTCCTTTTCAGGAAAGTGTGAGAAAGGATTTGTTTATAAGGAACGTTCTGAGGATTGATCTGATAAAACTGTATGGGATAGAGAAGTGGCCAGCTCTCTACATCAAACCAAATTTCTGCACGTCATGAAGAACAAAGACCTGGAGATGGACACAATTAGGTCTGATAAGGAAATTATAAAGGTTTTGAAGATAGAGTTGAAGAAACTGCTGAATATCTGGTACCCACAGTTCACTGTTAGAAGATATGATGGGAAAGAATGGTTCTTTACTGAAGTAGACTTCAAGAGTCTAAAGCTAGACGACCTTTTGAACCTGTATCACACTCTAGGAAGCATCCCCGATAAGAAGATTGAATGGTCTGCTGCTTACTAGTCTGTCAAAAGATTTAGCAGAAATATGGTGAAGTTCTCATATCTCACCAACTTTCAGATGGCACTGGAAGCAATTCAAGCCCGAGTGAACCTCCGCAGACCCAACAAATGACTTTCAGATATCCAAGGTATCCATGTTTACACCGTGCTAGATAAACCAGAACTCGGAATTGTCTACTATAATCAGGAGAAGATGAAGAGGTTTATGAGAATCACTGATGTAAACAAGTACTGTGATGGGACGTTTAAAATGATTCAAATCCAATTGGAGAGTAAACTCAGGCTCGATGAGAAGGAGAGGTCAGGCTAAAGCCAAAAGAGAAGAAACTGATTAACTAACCCATGGAAGCCATCAAGTACCGGAACGCACTTAGACGGTTTGAGATCATCTTTGGGATCCGAAAGAGATACGTTGCTCCGGTAGAAGCCTAAATTTGATTCCTCTACTTTGATACAAAGGGGGAGATTGTTAGTGCCATAACTAGCACCTTGTATCAAGTAGAGGGTCCTTTATGAAACTTTCCTATTTACCTACTATATATTGTTTTAGCCCTTAGTTTTCTCAGCATGTCATTCCCATTTACCAAGTACTGTTGAACTTTCTCTCTACATTTTCATCACATTGTACTTAGAGTATTTTGATCTTAATGAGAGGGATGACCAATTAATCTTCATATTGATATTGAATGCTTGTTCTGGGATCACATATATAAAGGAAGCTAGTAAAATTTTGGGCCCCAAGAAACTTGGGGGCTGTACAATAGAACTTGATGAAACAGGCCTGAGATTTATGATCATTAACTTAAAGATATAAAAATTAATTTGATTTATGTTATGAATCTTGTTAATGATTATTTGTACTTCAAGATATATTTTAATATAAGCAAAATTAATTTTGAATTTAAGAAATAATATAACTGAATAATTTATAGGATCACATTTAGGTTTCAGGGCCACCCAAATGTCGAGGATGTGCATTAACAGAATTGTTGATCCAAACCCTCAGTGATTTGATAATGACCCTCTCTTAAACACTTAGTGAAAATTGTAAGTAAACAATATGTATTAGAGTTTCACTATCGCTGATAAGTACTAAGACTTTACAGTACCACTGATAGGAACTCTCACTCTTTAGATTAGATATTCAGCGAACACTGTTCATCATCTTATAGCTCTGAGCCTGTTCAGTCTATGAGATGATCGGTGATAAGTTAGTTGTTTACTTATGATCCATGAAGACAAGTTTCACGACAACCAAAGTTCTACGTTGAAGTCGAAGATCAAGCTCAAGAACCAGTGACAAGTCTACTCATGAACTGATGCGGATATCAGCGAAGCAAGACCTGTCCATTCAACGTGAAATATCAATTAGAAGACTTCAGCAATCGCTGAACTTTATCATTCGCTGATAAAGATCTGACTCAACGAAATCTGATCATGAAGTCTCCCTGCATGTTACTATTGTCTTACCTCCCTTGCACGTCTCCGTACGAACCGTCAGAACGGACATCCCTTTTGTCTGTAATCGTACAACAACTCTGATTCTACACTGTGCACCATGCGGCTACTAAGGTTGTCTACAAAGGTCAATGACATGCAACCACTCAGCTGCTGCCACGTGTAAAGCCATACTACCATGCATTAAATGCATGCAGTATATAAGAAGAACCTTACTTCAGAAATGAAGTGTGCTCGGACCATCTTCTTATTTCTCTCTTATTGTTAAGTTATTATTCGTAATTTCTTTAACTATTTCTAGTGCAAGAAACTTAGTGTTTCTCAAGACTTGTTTAGATTAGGTCTATCCTTAATCTTGTCAGCAACAAGTTGTAAATTGTCATTATTTATCAATAAACAATTTAGAAAAGTAAAAATCGTGTGTTTGTATTCAACCCCCCCTTCTACAAACTTGTATAACCCTTAAGGACCAACAAGAATCTTATCAAGTCAAACACGAGCAAGTTCAATAGGCAACTGGTCGTAGTTGTTACAAAGTAGCCTTCATATATAAAACATTAGGATATGCAGTAGAGAAACACTATAGGTCGTGTCGTTAGTGTTTACATTTCATTCACATGGTTTACTTGTATTTGTTACTATTTCGTTTCTTTCCTTGTAATTTGTACCATATTCCAAGCGGTATAAAGTAACGTGCGATCGGTGGTGAGGTTTGGTGGTCTAATGGACACTGCTAGTTTTTTAAAACCTTTTTGTGTATTCTACTTCACCAATCCGTCTACCTATTTTGAGAAAGGAGGAAGAATGATTTGAAAATTGACAAACAATGGAAAATAAGACGAGGAGAAATGATATTGTTCCTTGCTCTCAGGGGATGGCACATTTTCTTGAGTGTTCGACATTGCATGTGCTCATCTTAAAATATCTATTCTTTTTCGGTTTCTTTATAAAAAATTAAAAATACAATATAAGGTTGATATTTGAGAAACTACTTCCCTCTAGGAATGGGTTTATATAATTAGTTACAAATATTACCATTGCCAAAATGGTGGAGGACGGATAATCTAGGAATGGATTTACAAAACCTTTATTGGAGAATGAAAAGAGTCATTAGCATGTGTATATATATATATATATAACTTACTTATTTTAGAACCTATGGTTAAAATAATATTCCTTTCTAAATTAAGTGTGGTACTAATAGTTCTTTTTTTTCTACATTCGACCAATGGAGGAAGATGGACATGTAAGTATTTTTAATTTTAATTAATAGGTTGATACTAGTTGGAATCCATTTTTTCTGCACAAGATTCCGAAAGGCTGACTTTTCTTAACAAAAAGAGTTGATGCTTTGTCACAATATAATTCTCTATGCTAACATTTGTTCAAACCAAGATCTAAAAAAGGCTGAAGTTAAGCACTTACCCCTATCCTCTCCATCCGAATAGGTTGGGTGCTAGTTGTTGACCTTGTATCTTCAATTTGAATTGTGTGCAACTTCTGTTATTGCAAATTTTCTAACATGACAAATTCATGCTATGTGCTTTTCTAAGTGAGGGAAGTACATGGTATCCCTCTAAACAAGCATATTGAAACATTCAAACTATGGTCATTTGTTTTATTTGTAAGCTGACCATGAAAATTAACAATATCTCTTTCTGTTGGTTTCTTATTGCTGGTTGAAAACAGTCCTATGATCCAAGCCTAATGGTGCAGTTGACATTTCTGAATCCATTCATCATATGTGTCCATTTATTGCAAGAAACAAATGCACGAATGGTTGTTAGAGTGATTAGTATATGTTTTCTATAATATCAATGTTAGGTAGAACAGACGGGTAATGTCATCATAAACTTAAGAGCATACATCATAAGGGATGCTTCCTCTAACAACCAACTTAAGAATATAAAATTGTTAGTCGTGATCTCTATTTTTTTTAACTATTGTTGGGAACTGAAGATATGCTAAGTATGGTTAGTACTGCCAGAACAACATTACTACTGCCAGATCAAGTTAGTACTGCCAGATCAAGTTAGTACTGCCAGATCAATGTTAGTGCTGCCAGAACAAAGATACTACTGCTAGTTCAAGGTTAGTACTGCTGAGATATTAATACTGCTGGAACATTATTAATACTGCTTATGTGAGGTTAGTACTGCTTGTCAAAGTTACTACTACAAGTCAAGGTTAGTACTGCTGGTACATGGTTAATACTGCTGAACAAAGTTAATACTGCTGGTATATTACTACTGCTGGAATATCATTAATGCTGCTGAACAAAAGTTAGTACTGCTGGTGTCTTACAAAAACTGTTAGTACTGCTTGGGCATATCAAACATTACTACTGCTGAAAGATTATTAGTACTGCTTGAGAAGAATGAAGTTACTACTGCTTGTGATCAGAACATGGAATGCGAGATTGAAGGAGATAAAGATGGATTGATTGAAGATATACTTAAAAGAATATTCTGAAGATCAATCTTATTTTGATAGTTATCTTGTAATTATTTTTGTATAAATAAACTTCAATAGATAGCTATTAGAAGATACAAGAGATAATATACATGTGAAAAGGAATTCGATTGTGTTTTTAGAGAGAATTAACCTCAAGGTTTAAGAACCCTATTTCTAGAGAAGTAGAAGTCGTCTTGATTGAGTTTGTTCATCAAGATTGAGGTTTGGTTGTAATCTTGTGAGTCGATTTAGTGAATACACAAAGTGGTGAATTTTCTGTTACATTGTTCTTGATTGTGAGAATTAAAGTTCTTTTCCGCAGATTCTTTAATTCTGAATTCTAAGTGTTTATTGTCTTGTTAAGATTCGATCCTGACAAGTGGTATCAGAGCTAGTGTTTCTTAGAATTCTACAGTCATTATGGAAAATTCTTTTGAATCAAACAGTACTCTTGTATCTAAGGTTCCCATGCTCAGACCCAATGAATTTGACATGTGGAAAATTAGAATCAAGCAGTACATTCTGCTTACTGATTATTCCATCTGGGATATCATTGAGAATGGTCCATGTGTTGAAGGAAGAACTGGACCAGATGGCAAAAGACCTCCTCCAAAGACTGATGCAGAGAGAAAAGTCAGACAAACAGAGATGAAGGCCTTAAGCACCCTGCTTTTGGCTATTCCCAATGAGTATCAGCATCAATTCCATCACTGCACTGATGCTCAGATTCTATGGAATGCTTTGGAGAAAAGATTTACTGGCACCAAAAGCACAAAGAGAAATCAAAAGGCAATTCTCAAGCAGCAGTATGAAAACTTTACTTCTACCAAGAATGAGTCCATGACTCAAACGTTTGATAGATTTAATAAGCTGATTGGAGAATTAGCCACTGTAGGAGTCAAGATGGAGGCTGATGATGTCAACAGGAAGTTCTTAAGATCATTGGGTGAAGAATGGACAATGTACACTGTGTCCTTCAGACAGAATGACCAACTGGAAGATAAGGAACTTGATGATCTGTACAATGATCTTAGAGTATTTGAATCAGAGGTTGAAGCCAAAAAGAAGCCCTCTGGATATGTTCATAATGCTGCACTTCTTTCATCATCACCTGATTCTACTGTTAACCATGATTCAGTTAGTACTGCTGGTTCAGTTAGTGCTGCTGGTTCAGTCAATCAGGAAAAGTCCAAAGATACAGTACTAGAAGCTTTCTTTTCTAGTCATATAAATTCCTCTTTGATTAATGATGATTTAGAACAGATAAATGCTGATGATCTTGAAGAGATGGATATAAAGTGGCAGATGGCTATGCTGTCTATGAGAGTGAAGAGATTCATTAAGAGGACAGGGAGAAACAATTTTTCCCAAAGAAGAGAGGATGGTGCTGGATTTGACAAATCCAAAGTTGAATGCTACAAGTGTCACAAGATGGGACACTTTGCCAGGGAATGCAGAGGAGGAACATCTCACAACAGCCATCAACAAACTCAGGCTGGAAGTTCCAATCAAAACAGAAGCTCCATTCAAGCTCTTGTTTCTCAACAAGGAATGGGATTTGACTGGAGTGACCAAGCAGAAGAAGCCATCCAAAATCAAGCACTTATGGCTGAAGTTTCAGATCTTCCCACTGAGGTAAAATCTAATCTCTGTACTCAAGCTTGTATAGACACTGTTAAAAGGTATAGAGATCACAATCAGGGTATGTGTGATGATCTTAAAAGGTTAGAAAAGGATAGAAGAGACTATGTGTTGATTGTTGAGAGGTTTGAAGAACAGATTAGGGCCTTTCAAGCCAATGAACTTCAACACTCATATGATACTAACTACTGGAAGTGGGAAAAAGGTGGTCTGGAGTTCCAACTGAAAGAGTCTAGGGAAGAGTGTGAGAAATTAAAAGAAGAACTTAAGAAAGTTAAAGCTGATGTTGAAAAGTTTTCAAAAGCTTCTAAAGCCATGGACACAATAATAAATGCTCAAGTCCATGGTAAGATGAAAACAGGCCTAGGGTATAATGCCACTCCCCCACCCTACAACAACAACTACATCCCTCCTAGGTCAGACCTTTTAGAAACCTTGGATAGTAAGGACTTATCTGAAGGAGCCACTAGTGTAGACCCATTAGATGCAGTTGTTGTTGAAGATGGATCTGATGGGGAAGATTCTAAGAAGGACAGTGATGAGATCCCATTAGAAAATCACATCAAGACTAATGAGGAAGGTGGAAGTCCTTAGGATAGGAGTAAGGAGATGAAAAGGACTGTAAAAGGAAAGAAAGTTCATTACACACAGACCACAGTTGTGAACTCTAATACTTGTGAACAGTGTTCTTGCAGGAAATCTCAAGAGTATAAGCCCCAAAAACATGATAATAAGAGGGGAAATCAAAGGAACTGGAATAACCAGTGGGCACTAAGGCAAGGAGTTGATCTGCAAAAGATTAACAGACCAAAACCTTGCTTTATTTGTGGCAAACTGAATCATCTTGCCAAATACTGTTTCTTCAATCCTATTAACCAAAAGAGAAGTTTTCAAAGAAGTTATCAAAAACCTTCTGCTATAGGAAGCCTACAAGAACAAATGTGGCTAAGAAACAAGTTGAACCAAAAAGCCACATGAAGAAAAAGCCTGAAAAGGAATGTGTTACAATGTGGGTTACAAAAGGCACTAAAAATAATACTGCTGCTAGCAGTGTTAGTACTGCTAACACTGTTAGTACTTCTTCAAGAGTTAGTGCTGCTAGCAGTGTTAATACTGCTAGTAATTCTTCAAAAGTTAGTGCTGTTAGCAGTATTAGTGCTGCTAACACTGTTAGTACTTCCTATTCAGATAATACTGCTGCTAGCAGTGTTAACTCTGTTAATACTGCTGATACTGCTGCTAGTACTGATAGTGTTGCTAACGATACTGTTGCTCCCAGTGTTAGTACTGCTAGCACTGTTAGTACTTCTGAGGTTAATACTGCTTCTAGTGCTGCTAAACCAATCATATTGACAAAGTACTCCAGTACTGCAGTACCTAAGGTTGAAAATCTCATCAAAACCAAGTGCAAGTACTTTGATGAGCAAAGGAGACCCAAGACCACTTCGGCTTGGGTTCCCAATAAAACTAACTGATTTATCTTAATGTGCAGGGCAACCAACAGCTCAAGGGGAAGAGCATTTGGCATGTTGATAGTGGTTGCTCCAGGCACATGACAGGTAACATGGCCTGCCTCAAAATTTTCAAAAAGATTGATGGAGGACATGTTGCATTTGGGAATAATCCTGCTGGTGGAATGATAAGTGGTAAGGGTGATGTTTCAAAAGGTAAGATGACCTTTGAAGATGTGTACTATGTTGAGCAATTGAGATACAACCTGTTAAGTGTATCACAGGTTTGTGACAAGAAGCATAGCATATTGTTCACTGATTCTGAATGTATTATCCTTGCTCCTGGATACAAAGTGGTTGATGAATATTGTTTAGATTTGGAAAGTGTATCATCTGATTCATCCCTAAATTGTTTAGTTTCAAAAGCTTCTTTGGATGAATCATCACTTTGGCACAGAAGGATGTGTCACATGAACTCTAAAACAATGAATAAACTTGTTAAGAATAACCTTGTAAGGGGTTTGCCATCCAAAGTCTATTCATGTGATGATCATTGTGTTGCTTGTCTCAAAGGCAAACAACACAAAACTTCTCATAAGACCAAAGAGATAAACACTATCTCAAATCCTCTTCAACTGTTACATATGGATCTGTTTGGTCCTACTAATGTGATGAGTATTGGCAAGAAATCATACTGCTTAGTTATTGTTGATGATTATTCTAGATTTACTTGGGTATATTTTCTGAGAACTAAAGATGAGACAAGTGGACTGATCAAATCTTTTATTCTCAAAATTGAAAACCAATCAAATCAAAGAGTGAAAGTCATTAGATCAGATAATGGAACTGAGTTTAAATTTTTTGATCTAAACACCTTTTGTGAAGAAAATGTTAATTTGATTGTCATGGGGGGGGGGGGGGGGGGTTGGTTAATTTGGTAAAACAAAATCTAAAATGTTACTTGATTGTTTTTGTTTTTAGTCTTAAATGGGGAATTTAGAAGACGAGTGCATGCATGTATATCGATCTGTGTATGCAACTTAATATTTTTATTCTGACATATTATATTAGGTACACACAACATGACATTAAAATAAAAAGTCAGACAGATGCATATGAGTTGCTTCTTTATTTAGAAATAAAAAGATGCATGTAACATGACATTAAAATAAAAAGATAGACACAACTCCAATAGGACAACTACATATATAAGTTTCCCTCAAGGTCCTTTATTTAGAAAAGCAAATAATACCAAGTAACATCAAACATATATATATATGCATATGTCGGCATATATATAAAACAGCAGCTAGCGCTCACTATTTGAGAGAGGCAGGTTGATGAACAACGACACCAAGAGTGTTGATGTAATCCCCATGAGATCCAATGAATCCGATCACCTTACCATGAGACACCGGCACTGAGAAACTCTTGCTTCCAGTTTTGCCATAGGGGCCATGGGTTACGTCTTTGCTGGTACCAATAGACAAGGACGTAATCCCCGTAGTATCGTCATAAGTTCCAGCAATCAGGGTGATTTCCTCATCATCCCCAAGGGAAAACTGAATTATAAATACATCCATCATAAATATAATTAATGCTATATATATGTGATACAATATATATATATATATAAGAAGATATCTTTGGTATACGGATGTATACGTAATTAACTAATTACCTGATGATCTACGCCACCACTGCCACCATATCTGGGAGACTCTATTTGCTGACCGGTTTTATCCTTATAAGTGAACGTGATGGAATGTATACAGTCTTGATCAGCGGCGATGCGGATGCTGGAAAACCTACTATGAGCATCTAGTTCGAACTTCTGCAGGGTAATTCCTCCATCTTCAAGTCCCCATGGTCCAAACTCCACGACATCCTGCATATATATATATATATATATATATATATATAGTATAGATAAGGATTCAAAATACAGAATAAGAAAAACTGAGTGAAGTTGTACATGAAACAAAATAACTAGTGTTAATTACAAGAAGTAGCGGATTAACTAATAGTTAACAGTTAATAACAATAAAATCAAAAAATTGGAACACCTACCTGTACCTGTGGTGCTAATCTGTTAGACCTCAAGTTAGAATGATTGTTATTGGAAGAAGATGAGTTTCCGCCCATTTTTTTTCTTTTGAAAAGAGTACGTTTGTTATGTTGTACATTTTACCCCAATCCTTGCAAGCTTATTTATAGAAAGAAATATACCTCCTTTAATTATTAATTAATTAATCCAAACACCAGGTTTAATTTCTATGGTCTTATAAAATTCAATTAAATTAATATATGACGGAGGTATGCTCTTAGTTTATTGATGAGATAAGCATCCCTCTTAATTAAATCAACGGCTCTACCTAACATTGATATTTGAGAAACAACGTACTAAATATCCTTTGCTTTTGCATTCTTGCAATGGATGAATAAGGATTCGGGCATTATAACTTGACTAACTGCACCAAATTAGCTACCTTATGTTCAAGTATTTTATCCCAATTTTTCTTAACAAAACATAATAAACCTTAAGTTAACAGCAAAAAACTAAGCAATAAACCTAGGATGGGAGAAAAGTCATCCAGGCTAACTCTACCAAAACAAACTTGTGTTATTATCTATTATATATTTCAAAACATATATATACGGTGACACACACAACATTATATGCGGTTGCATCTTCACGACCCTAATTTCTTTTTTACCATAACATACACGAACAAACTTATGTCGTGTGCCACCAAAATAATAAAAATTGTGCAATTTCCAATTTTTATTTTTAACCTTTTCTATATTTTTTTACAATTAGTATTTGATAATTTACATAAAGTACTTGAAACATAGAAACCACATAAAAACAATATTTTGAGAAATTAAAGTGAACATTTAAAGTGTATAAAATACAACAAATAAAATTTAAAAAGTGAATAAAAATATAAAATAGAAGACGTATTTGATGTTTTAGAAGAGAATTAGATTTTATGTTTAGGTTATATTGGTAAAACATTAGTCTGTTCCACCTTGTTCCATGGGGTGGGGGTGGGGGTGGAACATGAATTGGAGATTAGCATGAATGACCTAATGGAAATCTAGGCTAACTCTACGAAAACAAACTTGTGTTATCCAGACCTGATTTCATAAAAAAATATCCAAACTTGTTTTTTTTTATCCAGACCTGATTTCATAAAAAAACTACAACTAAAAAGTTCCATTTGAACCAAATATATATAAAACAAATATGTGTTAATCAATATGAAATGATATTAACAACTAAAAATATATATATCCAAACATAAATTTTGTATGTTTCGAATTTAATGATGAAATGATATTATTATTATTTTTTTGTTTAATTGGTTCATTTTACTTGTTGTCGGTGAGAGGAATTATATATTTTTTTGTTCAAATCAACAAAAGTTTGAATTTTTTTTAAATTAAGTTTATTATTTTATTTTTTCAAAAAAAGGGGGATTTATTTGTTCAAAAAAAGTTCAAATTTTATTTCGTAAAAAAATTAGGAATAAGTTCAAAAATTTATCTGTTAATTTTTTTTATGAAAAAGTGTACAAATTTATTTGTTAAAAAATTCAAGGACTTAATCATTCAAAATCAGATAGTTTATTGGGTTTTTTTAGACTTTTTTCAAATTTGTATCACATTAACCTGTTAGGTTACAAGGATGTATTTAACCGGTTTTACAAAGTTTAAGGGTTTTATCATTAAAAAAAAGTTTAAAGACTTAACCATTCAAAATCAGATAGTTCGTTGGGTTTTTTTTTAGACTTTTCCCTTTTTTTTAAATTGTTGACTTGTTTTTTATAAAAAAACTTATTATAGATCTGTTTTTTTCTAATTATGATCCCATAACAAGTAATCAATCAATTAATCCAATCAGATGGCCATCCATATACATTAATCTATGAAGAACAATCACCCAAGTACAATAGAGAGAATGTAGAGAGAATGGTACTTGTGTGTGTACTGGTGTGTGTAGCATGAATGACCTAATGGAAATCTAGGCTAAAGTTACCTTATATATAGGGCTGTAAACGAACCGAACGTTCAGCGAACCGTTCGTGAACCGTTCGGCGGGAAGTTCGTTTATGTTCGTTCATTTATTAAATGAACGAACATGAACACATTTTTTTGTTCGTTTAGTTAAACGAACGAACATGAACAAAGGTCCCGTTCGTTCATTTACGTTCGTGAACGTTCGTTTATTTATGTTCGTTTACGTTCGTTCATTTGCGTTCGTTTGCGTTCGTTTGCGTTCGTTCGTTTACGTTCGTTTATGTTCGTTTATATTTTATATTATAACATTTATATATAAATATTTATATGTATAATTAAAATAAAACAAATTTAGAGTTAATATGTACCACTTATCTTATAAAAGCCCAATAAGACAAATATTATGGCCAAACCCAATACAACACCTAGGTCAGAAAACGTATCCTCTTAAACCCTACAAATTGCATCACTTGCCTCCATTTCCTCCTCCTCAATCCGCCGTCGTCGACCAAACCCTAACCGGAGAAATGGGTCGAGTCATCAGAGCACAGCGTAAGGGAGCAGGCTCCGTCTTCAAGTCACACACTCACCACCGTAAAGGTCCGGCAAGGTTTCGTAGTCTCGATTTCGGCGAGAGAAACGGATATTTGAAAGGAGTCATCACTGAAATCATCCACGATCCAGGACGTGGTGCGCCTCTTGCTCGTGTTACTTTCCGTCATCCGTTTCGTTACAAGCACCAGAAGGAGCTTTTCGTCGCCGATGAGGGTATGTATACCGGCCAATTTGTGTTTTGTGGAAAGAAGGCGAATTTGATGGTAGGTAATGTTCTTCCACTCAGATCTATTCCTGAAGGAGTTGTAGTGTGTAATGTTGAGCATCACGTCGGAGATCGAGGTTCTTTTGCCAGGGCTTCCGGTGACTATGCCATTGTTATCAGTCACAATCCTGATAACGATACTACTAGGTATAAATTATTTCGTTCAGCTACTTATTTTTCGCGAATTTATGATTGATTGCGTTTGCTTACGTCGATTGATGCATGTTTATAATCGAATTTGACTCTAGTTGTTTAGTATCTTGTCTTATGATCGAAACATTTGTGTGCCCTAAATTAAGGGGCTGTTTATTTACCACTTAATAGTCTGAGGCATCCTCTAAATCGTTAAGAAATGAATCTTGTTTTGCAACAAAAAGTCTTGCCTCTTAATGTGGTAATTGTTGAAGATGGGTATGGTAATACAATGTCATGAAACCGATTGGTTTCATTTACCAGAGGTATTTGGTGATGACTGGGGATCTGTATCACAGAACGACTTGTTGCTGCTTACAAAAAAGAAGGTAAGCATTAAATTGAGTTGATCTTGTGTTTGTTTTATTGCTTTGCGCTCAACTGTCATATTTGTATGTAACTCAATTTTTCACTCCTCTTCCCTCTCTTGTTTCCCTCATAATTATTGCAAGATATCTCTTCATTAGATATGTTAAGATCAGCAAGTGTATTGATTTGATTTTGCAGTTTGGAGATGATAAAGAACTTCCCACCACATATGCATTTGCATTGGTTGAGCATCGTCTACCAGATAAGATTAGACTCAGAATGCAATTAGATGGAGAAATAAAGAGAGTAGATACAGATGAGTTCAATGCTTCCAAAAGGCTGTTGAAAATGCGGTCTCTTATTGTCGAACAAAACAAAACTTGGAGCGTAATGAAGGTATTTTTATTCATCTTCTAAAATGTAGGCATTATTTCCTGTTTTGGGCATCTCTAGACTCCTTGTAAGTCTTAGTTTTTTCTTCCTTACTCTTATATTTTCAGATGTATCATTTCATATACTTTTGAGAAATTTGATAAATATGTTTGTGTGAGGATGGTTTAGCAATAATGGCACTTTAGTTACTACTTTCAGATGTACCATTTCATTGCGTAGCAGTTACCAACAGTATCTTATGATCAGATTGCATGAACCCATTTGTTTAAGTTTCAGATCTCTTTCCTTTTGGATATATATATATATATATATGAAAAATGGGCATATCAGTTTCTTTTTAATGGGCATATTTTGTCAAGTGCAGATTTGCAGTTTATCAACCATAGCGCGTGAGTATGTAGCTCTGCGTTCAATTAGCATCTTGCCATACAAGGATGTAATATTAACAGCTGCTGATAGCATTCAACACAGCTCGAAGCTATACATGTGAGTGTTCTAACCCGTGAAATATTGGTCTAGCTACCTACTTGCCATTTTCTTGATTGTAGAATGCTAACATCATCTTTGCGCACGGGTATACAATAATTCCTATCCATATGTTTATTTTTTGCAGGCAGGTCTTTCACGCAGAAAGTTTGTTGCAAAGAGTATAACGAGTTCAGCTCAAATTCTATAACTTATAATTGTCATGAGTTCGAGTATTATATAAATTTGGTTTCCCATTTGTGCAACAAATGCATGTATCCTTGTCTCATCACAATTCACATAGCTATAGGAAGGTAAGAACATTCTAGAATCATGTGGGTTTCTTTCATAAGTGTCGAGAGCTTTGTTTGTTTTGATATTTCAGAACAATAAACCAGTTTGTAACTCATGTCCATTATCGTAGTACCCTTTTTTTCTATGTTATAATTGTGCCATTTATATGTTTTAATAATTATTTTGTTTGTTTTTTTTTAGGAAATTGATGATATGAAGATAGATGGCGTTTTTATTACGTTTTCCTCGTGTAGTCGTGTAATGAAGATAGACAAATTGATGTTTTTTTGTTCAAAATGGTTGATGAATGGTGATTGTTTTGTGCACGTTTAAACTATGGATAATTGGTGTGTAATAGTTAACGGAATGACAACTAATGGTGTTAGTTTATGTTCGTTTAGGCTTGTTCTTTTATGTTCGTTCGTTTATGTTCATTTAAGGCTGTTCGTTTATGTTCATTTAAGTGGTTCGTTTATGTTCATTTATGTTCATTTAGGGCTGTTCGTTTATGTTCGTTTAGCTTGTTCGTTTATGTTCATTTAAGGCTGTTCGTTTATGTTCATTTAAGTGGTTCGTTTATGTTCATTTATGTTCGTTCGTTTATGTTCATTTAGGGCTGTTCGTTTATGTTCATTTAGGGCTGTTCGTTTATGTTCGTTCGTTTGCGTTTGTTCGTTTATGTTCGTTTAACTCTTAAGCGAACGAACATGAACGAACACGAACACACCTGAATTCTAAACGAACGAACACGAACACAAAAAAATTTGTTCGTTTATTGTTCGTGTTCGTTCGTTTGTTCGGTTAACTTAAACGAACGAACATGAACAGACCTCCGTTCGTGTTCGTTCGGTTCGTTTACAGCCCTACTTATATACTTTGTCACTTAGCAATTACATAAATGGTCCCTCTACATGGTACAACATGCTAATTAAGGCACTAACATTCTCCCCCTTTGTACCAATGTTGAGGCAAAGAGTTTAAGAGTCCATCGGGTTCACGTACTTCTTCCGAATCCCAAAAATGATCTCGAACCTCCGTAGTGCATTTCGGTACTCCTTCCGGTATGTAATGGCATCCAGTGCTTGCTTGATCAGCTCCTTCTCCTTGTCTTTCAGTTTCACCTCCCCGCTTGCATGCAGACGCAGTCTACTCCAAGGTGGACCTGAATAATCTTGAAAGTTCTGTCACTAAACTTGTTGGCTTCACAGGTTCTAAAAAATCTCTTCTTTGAGTCTTGATTACTGTAAAACCACCCCAAAGTATAAGCAGGAATACCTTGAATGTCAGACATACGTCGGTTCGGTGCTCTTAGGTTTACGCGGTCTTGGTGCTCTTAGGTTTACTCGGTCTTGGTGTGACTCCAAGACCATCGTCTTCGAAGACCACCATTGAAGACCACACAAGGTATATCTTTTCCAATCTCTTCAACCTTTGGGTTATTTTAGACTTTTTTCAAATTTGTATCACATTAACCTGTTAGGTTACAAGGATGTATTTAACCGGTTTTACAAAGTTTAAGGGTTTTATCATTCAAAAAAAAAGTTTAAGGACTTAACCATTCAAAATCAGATAGTTCGTTGGGTTTTTTTAGACTTTTCCCTTTTTTAAATTGTTGACCTGTTTTTTATAAAAAAAAAACTTATTATAGATCTGTAGTTGATGAATAATGAATTTTGAATCCATTCATCACATGTGTCCATTTATTGCAAGAAACAAAAGCAAAGAGAATGGTTTTTAGAGTGAGTTCTATATGTTTTCTATAATATCAATGTTAGGTAGAACAGATGGGTAATGACATCATAAACTTAAGAGCACACATCATAAGTGATGCTTCCTCTAACAACATTGTTAGTCCTAATCCCAAGTTTTTTTAGAATTATTCTCTAACAACCAACTCTTCACCCTTGAGAAGGGATGCTTCCTCTGGAAATGGTTGTTAGCATTGGATTGTATGAATTAGTCAACTGTCATCATAAACTTAAGAGCATACACTGTACTAAACAAACAAGCAAATTCGGCGGATTTGCCATTCGGAAACTTTCTGGCGGACTTCGGACGGATTTCCGCCAGAAATTAAAAACCCCGTTGAATTCTGACGGTAATAAGCCAAATATATATATTTTTTTAAACAGAATCTGTTTTCGACGGATTTCGGGGGGATTTCCTACAGATTTGAAATTCCGAGTGAATTAATTACTTTTTTAAACAATTAACCGTAAATTAACTAATATTTCCGGCGGATGTTAATTAAGTATTTTTGAAAATTAAAATCCGTCGGTAATCCACTGGAAACGGTTTTATATTTTACTATGCGTTTTATAACTTTAAGATAAATAATTATATATTTCGTATCCGCCGAAAGCGGGTTATATTTTTTAAACATTTTATAAATTTAAAATAAATAAATCTATTTTTCGTATTCTCCGGAAGTACGTCAAATTTATTTTTTAATTAACTAATTAAAAGAAAAATGGAAATTTATATCCGCCGGATAGAATAGGACATGATGGAACATGACTGAACAATTGTTTAGCGTATGGTAACACAGAACTAGACAAAATATAACAGATAACATAGCCAATTTACCCCTATTAAGTTGCTTATATATTTTGATTAATTATGTAATTTGTTAAATTGTAATGAATTAAATATTTTTTATAACAAAATAAATTGTTAGGAAATATTCTTCAACACAATTAAAGGGACACCAAAATAATAAAAATTGTGCAATTAGTATTTAATAATTTACATAAAGTAATCGAAACAAAAAAAACACATAAAAACAATATTTTGAGGAAATTAAGGTGAAAATTTAAAGTGTATAAAATACAATAATAAAACTTATTATAGATCTATTTTTTTTAATTCCAGATCTGATTTCATCAAAAATTTCCATATTTATTTTTTATTATAAATTTCAGTTTAGTTTTTTATAAAAAGTTTTAAAAATATCCAGATATGTTTTTTTTAAATCCCAGATTTGTTTTTTATAAATTTTTCTTGAACATTTAAAAAAAAATACTCTAGATCTATATTTATACAAAAAATCATTCTAGATATGTTTTTAATAAATAGTCAGGCCTATTTAAAAAAACCCCAGACGTGATATAAAATAGAAGCTGTATTTGATGTTTTACAATAGAATTAATTTTTATGCTTAGGTTATATTGGTAAAACATTAGTCTGTTTCACCTTGTTCCTTGGGGTGTGGGTGGGGGTGGGGTGGAACATGTCTGTTCCACTTTTTCTTGTCTGCTCCACATAAAAGTTATGTCAAACGTGAAATAGTGATCCCTTCCTATTTTGTCATGTTCTATCCGGTGTGCCAAACGCACCCTTACAAAACTTATGTTGTATATCTGCCTGCAAGCTTATTTATAGAAAAAGTATACGTCTAGGTGACGTGCTTTTTAATTATTATTTTTTCTTTTACAACAAACAGTTGAATAATTAATTCACATATGCAATCAATATCAATACATGGCGTTATTAATGCTAGCAACCAAATTCCTTCAGAATGGTGAGCTAATTATGTTGTTAGAGAAATTATTCATGGATGCAGAATTTCCCGAGAACCAACAACTAAATTAAGTTGACATATATCTTTTATTTATTGATGAGATAAGCATCCCTATAGTATGCCTAACATTGATATCTGAGAAATGACGCCAGGGGCCGTAGCCATGATTTGGATCTAGGGGGAGCATCAATATTTATAGTCGTAGGTTCAAATATGAAGACTAAATATCGTGACAAGGTAAGAAGTGAACGTTAAGGAAAAGTTTATATGTGAATCATTGAAATACTCCAACTCAAAATACATATGTGAACCAATATGAATAATTCGTAACCCCAATTCACACATGAATTTTCAAATAGATTTTGTTTTCCAGATTTTTCAATAGATTCACATATGAACCTTCCCTTATCACTTTCTCATGATATTTAATTTTTTTATTTGCATCGAACCCTAACTTAGTTATCACAATAATTGTTCTTTATTATTTTATATGCATAATTTGTATACATTGATGCATAATGTGTTTAGCAATTTATTAAAATATGTTTGTTTTATTACTAAGAGCTCATTTACCAACACTTACCTAGGTGTTACTTACCTTCCGGATAAGCATGACAAGGACCTAGAAACATACCGGTACGAGACACAGTAAGAACCTAGAAACTTGCAAGGTTGTTGAATGATCACACTACTAAACAGAAGTCGATTTCCGGCGGATTTTCCGCCTGAAATTTTCCGGCGTCTTTCCGGCGGAAATTAAAAAAGTCAAATTCCGTTGACTTCCGCCGAAAATCCGCCGAAAATCACAAAAAAAAATCGCATTTTTTTTAAATGATCGACTTATTTTTCGGCGGATTTTCGGCGAAATGCAATTAATTATTTTTAAAATTAATATCCGTCGGAAATAAGTCGGAATTCCGCCGAAAAACTTTTAATTAATTAAGAAAATAATTTTTTTAATCATCCGCCGAAAATCCGCCGAAATCCTAAACTCTTAAAAATTTTAAAAAAATAAAAAATAATTTACGATCCGCCGGAAATCCGCCGGATATTAATTTTAAAAAATAAAAAATAATTTTTTTAATCATCCGCCGAAAATCCGCCGGAACCCGTAACCTTCAACAATAAAAAAATAAAAAACTAATTTACGATCCGCCGGAAATCCGCCGGATATTAATTTTAAAAAATAAAAAATAATTTTTTTAATCATCCGCCGGATACCCGTAACCTTTAAAAATAAAAAAAATAAACTAATTTACGATCCGCCGGATATTAATTTTAAAAAATAAAAAATAATTTTTTTAACCATCCGCCGGATACCCGTAACCTTTAAAAATAAAAAAAAAATAAACTAATTTACGATCCGCCGGAAATCCGCCGGATATTAATTTTTTAGAAATATTTTTAATTATATAAATATTAAATAAAATTAAATTTTAATGATAAATCAAACCTTGTGGGCTTAATGTACCGTTATGGGCTTTAATTGTTCATTTTGGCTCCAATTGACCATTGTGGGCTTAATGTACCGTTATGGGTTTTAATGGAATGTATTGGGCTTTAATGGACCGTATCGTTCTTTATGGATCGTAGTTTGATTTAATGGACCATATTGATCTTTAATTGATTATCTGGGATTCAATGTACCGTTGTGGGCTTAATATATCGTTATGGGCTTTAATAGATGTATTGGGCTTTAATGAATCGTATCGGGCTTTAATTGACCATTATAGCTTATGGAACGGTTTTAGCTTTATTGGACCGTATTAGGTTGCAAATGGATTTGACAGGGGTTTATTGGATCCAAATGATCGTTAACGAGTCCAACAGGGGTTTATTGGATCCAAATGACCGTTAATGGATCCTGTTGGGATTTCAGTAATCTACTAGGTGTTTAGTCAACTCAATTGAACTTTAACGGACTTATGGAATGGTTTAGGCTTTAATGGACCGTATTGGGCCTTTATGAATCATATTGTGCTTTAATGGACCGTATTGGCCTTTAATTGATCATTTTGAGCTTTAATTGACCCTTGTGGGCTTAATGTACCGTTATTGGCTTTAATGGGATGTATTGGCCTTTAATGAATCGTAATAGGTTTTAATGAACTGTAATAGGTTTTAATGGACCATATCGAGCTTTATGGATTCTAGTTTGCCTTAATGGACCGTATCGGGCTTTATGGATCCTATTTTGCCTTAATGTACCATATTGGTCTTTAATTGATCATCTGGGCTTCAATGTACCATTGTGGGCTTAATAGATTGTTATGGGCTTTAATGGACCATTTTGGGCTTATAGAACGGTTTGGGCTTTAATGGATCGTATTGGGCCTATATGGATCCTAATTTGCTTTAATGGACCATATTGACCTTTAATTGATCATTTTGGGCTTCAATGGACCCTTGTGGGCTTAATGCACCGTTATGGGGTTTAATGGAATGTATTGAGCTTTAATGGACCGTATTGGGCCTTTATAGATCCTAGTTTGCTTTAATGGACCGTATCGGGGCTTTATGAATCGTATTGTGCTTTAATAGTCCGTATTGGGCCTTTATGAATCGTATTGTGCTTTAATGGATCGTATTGGACTTTAATGGACCGTAATGGCCGTTAATGGATCATATTGGGATTTCAGTTATCTACTAGGTGTTTAATCAACTCAATTGAACTTTAATGGGCTTTAATGGACCATTATGGGCTTATGGAACGGTCTGAGTTTTAACCGTATCGGCCTTTTATGGATCGTATTATGCTTCAATATATAATAATAATAAGAAAAGGATTTATTAAAGACAATAGGGTGACAGCCGGTGGGGCACCTGAGGTAACCGGTGAAGAGATATGGGAGTTCGTTCGTCGTCTTCCCAATCAAGTTCATTAAGAACCATCAAAGCTCATGAATGTCCAATACTTAAGAGTCGTTGTAACCCATCAAAGCTTAATACATTTTACCAAGAGTTACTCGTAAACCCATGAATACTCAATACGTTTCATTAAGTGCCACTTAAGCCCATAAAGACTCATTAGAGTTCATTAAGAGTCGTTAAAGCCCATTAAGGCCAAATAAGTCATGTGTCCATGTGGTATGTATTGGGCTCAACAAGACCACTAATAAGTCACCTTTGGTGTTATTGGACCTTAATAAGTGATAAAAGATCCAACCAAGTTCATTAAGAACCACTTTAGTGGGTGTTAGAGGTCTTATCAAGTCTACTACACACCAAATACATACGTGTAGTACACACATGCATACAAACACGTAATACTTACTTAGTATAACATGATCCATCAAGGTCCGTATAATTCATTAAGAGACATGATACAGTTCCTTAATTAACAACTACTAAATGACTATTTCATTAACGTGCAAAACATCAGAAATGACTATTTCACCCCTCTGTTTGTTTCTTGTTTTATTATCTCTTGACGCCATTGCAACCAAAACCTTCGATTAAAGCCGTCTCTTGACACCATTGCAACCAAAAATCCCTAAAATCAAACCCAAAATCAAAGTAATTTTATTTGTTTTAAAAAATAGTTTAAGGACTTAATCATTTAAAAATTAGATAGTTCGTTGAGTTTTTTTTAGACTTTTTCTTAAAATCAAAGCAATTTCACTTGCATTTTTTATTGTTTATGAAAACTATAAATTACCTTTTTTTTAATTTCTTCCCCCTATTCCTTTCAATTCCCGGTTTTTATTTCTAAAAATTTGAAACCCTAAATTTAGCATCTCACTTCCCCCTAAATCTTCTAATCCCTTCTCCTCACCCCTCGACCCTCACGGCCTCACCTACCATTCAAGGTTGATATTTGAGAAACTACTTCCCTCTAGGAATGGGTTTATATAATTAGTTACAAATATTACCATTGCCAAAATGGTGGAGGACGGATAATCTAGGAATGGATTTACAAAACCTTTATTGGAGAATGAAAAGAGTCATTAGCATGTGTATATATATATATAACTTACTTATTTTAGAACCTATGGTTAAAATAATATTCCTTTCTAAATTAAGTGTGGTACTAATAGTTCTTTTTTTTCTACATTCGACCAATGGAGGAAGATGGACATGTAAGTATTTTTAATTTTAATTAATAGGTTGATACTAGTTGTGTTAGTGCTATATTTGTTGTACCAAGTAGATAACAAGTAGAGGGACCAAATGTGACAAGTTTGCCAAACTTGTCTTTAGTATATATAGTTTGCTTTTCCTTTTATTTAGGTTAAGCCTCTATTTGTAAAACCATATCAGCATACACCAAGAGAAAAACTCTCCATCTTCATGTGTAGTAGACTGCGAGATCATCAATCATATATAGAGGTGAGCATATTTGTTGATATTATTGTTATTGTCATTTGATTACTTGTTATTGTAGGGATCACAATTGGTATCAGAGCAGATTATCATATTGTTCAGATTAGAATTATATGAGTTTTTGTGCAAATATTGAGTGTTCTTAAAGTTCATCATTTTTTGGTTGATTTTGGCCTCTAGAGTTCTTCTAGTGGTTGGAATCTATCAAAGAGTGTTAGTAAAAATTTCCTGTGTACTTAATTCCGCATATCACCAGGAGTGTAGCTCAATTTGTGCAATTTTCTATATTTTTCAAAAAGTCTCTGTTTTGTTTTCACGTACTGGGTTGCTTCAAAAATCACATTTTTGTTGGTTTTTAGACAAAACTCCAAGTTATAAAAGTGCCCAGAATGTTGTGAGGAACACTCGTTCAAATTTTCAGCCCATTCCGAGGTGTATTGAAGATTCAACTCCTGAAAAATCATCCAGTTCATACCCCTCGCAACAGACCATTGCGAAGGAAAGATTCCCTCGCAGCCTCTTATTGCGAAGGAAAGATTCCCTCGCAACCTTCATCTTTAATTTCCCTCGCAACCATCAAAAAAAAATCCCTCGCAACCCTTCATTGCGATTGAATCTTTGCCTCTCAACCTTCTAATTTGGCTTTTTGGTGAGGATCGCAACCTTCTATTTTGGCTTGTTGGTGAGGATCGCAACCATCATTTTTTTTGGGTCAAATTTGCATCGCAATCAACTACAACTTATCAAATCACATGTTTTTTATTATTATTAAATCTATAGTTGGTGATTGTTTGGTGAGCTTCGCAATCAACAAGAGAATTTGGTTAGTTTGGCAATTTTTTTATTAATTAAATATTGCAATTTTTTTTAAAAATCAAGTTGCATATTTTTTAATTAAATCAAAGGCTTAGCAACTTTTTGGTTGGAATCTCAAGTATCATTTGCGACGGTTCGTGGTATCTCAAATTTTTTTGCGATAGAGTGTTGTTGCAAAAGTGAACAATTTTAATTTTTCTAATCCGAACAGTTTGATATTATACGATCATTACAAGTAATTTAAAATGACAGCTAGCAAAATTCAGAGCGATAATTCTAAATATATGGCTAAAATTAGAGAACAAGAAAAGCTTATTGCCGTTTATTTAAACACGTTTGACTATCTGAAAACACAAGTTGGTGTGGAGAAGTGTGATTGTGAATCTAAAGCAAATCTCATGCTTTCTTTAGAGGAAAGGAACGTTGAGCTAACAAAGAAAATATCTGATCTTGATCAAGTTGATGAGGAAAAGAAAGCTATCGAGCTCAGATGCATAAAACTTTCAAATCAAAACTCAGATTTTGAAAAAGTTTTATTTTTAGAAAAGGAAAAGCTTGAGAAAAAGACGTCTGAGTTTGATATTCAAAGAAAATCTTTTGAAACAAAGTTTGTTAAGCTTTCTAACAAATTGTCTGATTTAGAAAAGACTCTTGAAAAGGAGAGGAGAGAGCATGATTTTGAAAGAAAAGAGTCTGAAAAGTTGAAGGTTGAAGGATTTCAAACAAAGTGTTTGAAAGATGATTTTGAGAAAGAAAGAAAGATTTTTCAAAATGAAATAAAAAGGCTGACAAAGAATTTATCTGGTTTATCTACTATTATGATAGAGAATAAGGTCAAATCTGGGTTTCTACGAGAATTTGATTTGTTATCAAAAGAGAGAAACATTTTGTCTAACAAAGTCCAAGAACTTAAAGACATTATTTTTAAAGTTGAGATCTCAAAACCAGCAAGTCCTGACACGATGGTTCAGACTCCACTTGTTGCCTCAACTGGTTCTGAATGTTCATTTAGAACGGCTTCAAGTTCAATAAATACTGATGTTTCTTCCAAGGGATTTGACAAATCAAAGGGTTTTTCAAAAGATCATATTCGTCCTTCCAATCTCTTTTATAATCATTCTGTTGATAAGTCAGATGCTTCTACCTCCAAACCTTCAGAAAATCTTGTTTTCAAAAGAGTAAAAATGGTTTGGAAAGTGAAAGGCTCAACTCCTGAAAGAGATGCCCCAAAGTCATATCTTCCTACACCCGCCAACAAGAAGAACAACGCTCCAAAAGGTAAGTCTTTTGTTAAACCTAATCTTGTTTATTCTACAAATCATTTGATTAGGTTAGCACAAAAGCACATATGTTGTTCTTATTGTGGAACTCATGATTTTGTGAAGAAAGAACATGTTCAGTACTGGTATGGTACTTATAATATTCCTTCAAATCGAACTGCACATAACAAGCCAGGACCCAAGTTCCATTGGGTACCAAAATCAACTTAATTTGTTTTGCAGGTTTATCATGTGTGGTGCTGATTGTCAGAACTATACCATACACATGACTGGAAACAGATGAGAACTGTGCAGATTTGAAGAAGAGTACCTATGCTGAACAACATGCATAATTTCAGGGGGAGAGAATTTCTAAACTTTTGATACATTTGTGCTTATTGATATATCTTTCTAAAATGTTTAAGATAGTGGTTTCTAAACACTTCAGTTTAGAACCCGCATTTCAAAGAGATTAATGGTTTCTAAACATGTCAGTTTAGAACCCGGATTTCAATGAGCTGATGGCTTCTGTCCATAACAGTTCAGAACCCGCATTTCAACATGTTAATGGTTTCTAAACACTTCAGTTTAGAACCCGCATTTCAAAGAGATTAATGGTTTCTAAACATGTCAGTTTAGAACCCGGATTTCAATGAGCTGATGGCTTCTGTCCATAACAGTTCAGAACCCGCATTTCAACATGTTAATGGCTTCTAAACACTTCAGTTTAGAACCCGAGCTTTCAATGTGTTTGACTTCTGATCATATCAGATCAGGACTCGTTCTTAATCTTTAATAAATAAATAAATAAATAAATTAAAAAAAAAATAGCCTTTGACTGTTAAATGTGCTGATTTTGTCAAATTAAGATCTTTGCATATTTTGAGGGGGAGCTTATTCGATTTTAAATCAGCCGATCATAATTTGAGGGGGAGATAGTACTGATGACTGTAAGTATCTTCTGAACTTAACTTGAGACTGTTTGAAAGAAGAACGACTTTCAAACACGAAAAATTGTTTTCTTAAATGTTCAAACCGCTTCTCTATTTCAAAAAGATTTATATAATTTTAGAAGTGTGTTTTAAATGTTTTCATGTATATCTCGGGTTATTATATCATTGTTTCTGACCGTGTGTTTCCAAAGATTAATACTTGCGTATTATCTTATCTATATACTTTCAAGTATTCATACACACCGGTTCGACTTCTTTTTGACTTTGTTATTACCATGTCTTAAAACGAACCAACTTTTCGATGGTAATACTCCCGTTTGAATTTCCAACATTGTGTTGAGCATCATTTTCATTTCAGCGTAAGAGCATAACCGTTTCATTCAAAGATTGTTTATATTTGTTCATATAAACAAAAGATCCAATTCTTTGATACCCTAACCGTTAATGAATATCTTTCATATTTTGATCTGATTGATACATTGTCAGATTCTCAAACAAGTCTTTCAAATTCATTTCATTCATTCAATATTCTTGTTGTGAGAAATCTTCAACGTTCAAATGCTCAAATATTTCATGATATTATTGAGGAGCATACATTTTGATGACAATGTTTTCAAAAAGTTGAGATTTATAATTGTTTAAGATAAACTGTTGAACAACATATCTTTTAGGACAACATTCATGGGAATCAGTGTGAGAGCTTAAAAGAACTTCTATGGATCCACGTTAACCAGTGTTTCCTACCCAAGAAGTTATCCTTGAGTGATTGAGGGGTGAGGGGTCGAAATCAAAGAGTGGGGGAGATAACTCATCTGGTTGAGTAATCTCATTGTGCTAAGATAAAATGAAAAAGAGAGTTTGGTTAGCAGTGAGCTGATGAAAAACAGAAAGAGTATGTGAGAACAGAGTTAAAAGAATACGAGAACTCTGCACTAACCAATTTCTGAGTCGGGCAGCCACATTACTGATTGGTTCACATTCTTTGGTGACCATCATTGAAACAGGCAACTAGCCCATGCCAACTCTTACTTTAACCCCACCAGCTACTCATTTCTTTCTCAACAAAGAAATGTTTCAATTTCCTTGGGGACGCAGCGTATAATCTATCTAATCTTCACTCGGAAGGTTTGGATATTGAAAAAGAAGGAAGTTTGCCCCACCTTCGCACTTCAATCATGCACATTGAGTCCGTGGAAAACTTGTTGCTGTCTCAACAGTTTACACAATTTGAGCATATAATCAAGCATAAGTTGCTTCAATCATTTCTACACTTGCACGTACACACAAGGAATATGTTTTCTTGTCATAACGTTCATAGAAATTCCTTTGTGTTTTTCGATTATTGAATGGAAGCCCTGGAGGAGTGATCATCAAAAAGCTCATTTCCAAAGTACATCCGTTGTACTAAGTGGCTTTGTGCAACTTACAGGCATTTTAACTGTTTCATCCGTTGTTTCAGGGTTACCACTTTTATATTATCTGAATTTGAAAAGATTCGGATAAACATTTCTGGAATTGACGGTTATACAGATCAAAGGAGGAGATTGTTTCTCGTTTTCAAAGACTGTTGAATTTGTAAAGAATTTTGATGATCATGATGCTCACAATCATCAAAAACGGGGAAGTGAAGCTGAAAGACAAAGAGAAAGAGCTGATCAAGGAAGTCCTGGATGCCATCACTTACCGAAGGCAGTACAGGAATGAACTAAAGAGATTCGAGCTCATATTCGGGATTTCAGAAGAGACATGTGGTCCCGGTGGACATCTAAAGCTTATGGCTCTACATTGGTACAAAGGGGGAGATTGTTAGTGCTATATTTGTTGTACCAAGTAGATAACAAGTAGAGGGACCAAATGTGACAAGTTTGCCAAACTTGTCTTTAGTATATATAGTTTGCTTTTCCTTTTATTTAGGTTAAGCCTCTATTTGTAAAACCATCGCAGCATACACCAAGAGAAAAACTCTCCATCTTCATGTGTAGTAGACTGCGAGATCATCAATCATATATAGAGGTGAGCATATTTGTTGATATTATTGTTATTGTCATTTGATTACTTGTTATTGTAGGGATCACAAGTTGGAATCCATTTTTTCTGCACAAGATTCCGAAAGGCTGACTTTTCTTAACAAAAAGAGTTGATGCTTTGTCACAATATAATTCTCTATGCTAACATTTGTTCAAACCAAGATCTAAAAAAGGCTGAAGTTAAGCACTTACCCCTATCCTCTCCATCCGAATAGGTTGGGTGCTAGTTGTTGACCTTGTATCTTCAATTTGAATTGTGTGCAACTTCTGTTATTGCAAATTTTCTAACATGACAAATTCATGTTATGTGCTTTTCTAAGTGAGGGAAGTACATGGTATCCCTCTAAACAAGCATATTGAAACATTCAAACTATGGTCATTTGTTTTATTTGTAAGCTGACCATGAAAATTAACAATATCTCTTTCTGTTGGTTTCTTATTGCTGGTTGAAAACAGTCCTATGATCCAAGCCTAATGGTGCAGTTGACGAAGAACGAATTCTGAATCCATTCATCACATGTGTCCATTTATTGCAAGAAACAAAAGCAAACAGAATGGTTGTTAGAGTTAGTAGGATATGTTTTCTATAATATCAATGTTAGGTAGAACAGAGGGGTATTGTCATCATAAACTTATACATCATAAGGGATGCAGCTTAAAAATATAAAAATGTTAGTCATGATCTCTATTTTTTTAAATTATTTCTCTAACAACCGGCTATTCACCCTTGAGAAGGGATGCTTCGTCTGGAAATGGTTGTTAGCATTGCGTGTTTGGATTGTACGAATTTGTTTGGACTCCTCAAGACTTTGATCGACTATAATCCTTTAAATTTTTTGGTTCGTACTTTATGTACTTTTAGGCGCTCTTAATCCTTTAATTTTTAAAGAATTTTTTATGAAATTTGTAAGGTTTGTCCAGCACTAATTGGTTCAAATCCAACCACTATGCATGGGTCCTTCTGAACATGATAAGGAAATAGATCAACATATGGAAGCTTCTTTGGGAACAGATTGTTCTTGAAGGGGTCCATTTACGTCCGATCTGTGTAGAGGGATGGATTGCTTCCTTTTTCTGTTACCCAGGGTGGGGGCAGGAAGGGGTGAGGCTTAATGTTTTATTTCAATCTTCGACACGAGGACGGGTTAGTTTTTCAGATAATTTCTCATTTTCGAATTTCTTTATAATTATAAAATATAAGGTTGACATTTGAGAAACTATTTCCCTCCAGGAATGAGATTATATAATTAGTTACAAATATTACCATTGTCAAAATGGTGGAGGACGGATAATCTAGGAATGGATTTACAAGATCTTTATTGGAGAATGAAAAGACTCATCAGCATGTGTATATATATAACTTACTTACTTTAGAACCTATGGTTAAAATAATATTCCTTTCTAAATTATGTGTGGTAGTAATAGTTATTTTTTTCTACATTCGACCAATGTAGGAAGATGGACATGTAAGTATTTTTAATTTTAATAAATAGGTTGATACTAGTTGGAATCCATTTTTTGGGCACAAGATTCTGAAAGGATGACTTTTCTTAACAAAAAGATTTGATGCTTTGTCACAATATAATTCTCTATGCTAACATTTGTTCAAACCAAGATCTAAAAAAAGGCTGAAGTTAAGCACATACCCCTCTCCTCTCCATCCGAATAGGGTGGGTGCTAGTTGTTGACGTTGTATCTTCAATTTGAATTATGTTCAACTTTTGTTATTGCAAATTTTCTAACATGACAAATTCATGATATGTGCTTTTCTAAGTGAGGGAAGTACATGGTATCCCTCTGAACCACCATATTGAAACCTTCAAACTATGGTCATTTGTTTTATTTGTAAGTTGACCATGAAAATTAACAACAATTCTTTCTATTGGTTTCTTATTGCAGGTTGATAACAGTCCCTATGATCCAAGCCTAATGGTGCAGTTGACATTTCTGAATCCATTCATCATATGTGTCCATTTATTGCAAGAAACAAATGCACGAATGGTTGTTAGAGTGATTAGTATATGTTTTCTATAATATCAATGTTAGGTAGAACAGACGGGTAATGTCATCATAAACTTAAGAGCATACATCATAAGGGATGCTTCCTCTAACAACCAACTTAAGAATATAAAATTGTTAGTCGTGATCTCTATTTTTTTTTTAACTATTGTTGGGAACTGAAGATACGCTAAGTATGGTTAGTACTGCCAGAACAACATTACTACTGCCAGATCAAGTTAGTACTGCCAGATCAAGTTAGTACTGCCAGATCAATGTTAGTGCTGCCAGAACAAAGATACTACTGCTAGTTCAAGGTTAGTACTGCTGAGATATTAATACTGCTGGAACATTATTAATACTGCTTATGTGAGGTTAGTACTGCTTGTCAAAGTTACTACTGCAAGTCAAGGTTAGTACTGCTGGTACATGGTTAATACTGCTGAACAAAGTTAATACTGCTGGTATATTACTACTGCTTGAATATCATTAATGCTGCTGAACAAAAGTTAGTACTGCTGGTGTCTTACAAAAACTGTTAGTACTGCTTGGGCATATCAAACATTACTACTGCTGAAAGATTATTAGTACTGCTTGAGAAGAATGAAGTTACTACTGCTTGTGATCAGAACATGGAATGCGAGATTGAAGGAGATAAAGATGGATTGATTGAAGATATACTTAAAAGAATATTCTGAAGATCAATCTTATTTTGATAGTTATCTTGTAATTATTTTTGTATAAATAAACTTCAATAGATAGCTATTAGAAGATACAAGAGATAATATACATGTGAAAAGGAATTCGATTGTGTTTTTAGAGAGAATTAACCTCAAGGTTTAAGAACCCTATTTCTAGAGAAGTAGAAGTCGTCTTGATTGAGTTTGTTCATCAAGATTGAGGTTTGGTTGTAATCTTGTGAGTCGATTTAGTGAATACACAAAGTGGTGAATTTTCTGTTACATTGTTCTTGATTGTGAGAATTAAAGTTCTTTTCCGCAGATTCTTTAATTCTGAATTCTAAGTGTTTATTGTCTTGTTAAGATTCGATCCTGACAACTATTTCTCTAACAACAAGCTCTTCACCCTTGAGAAGGGATACTTCGTCTGGAAATGGTTGTTAGCATTGCGTGTTTGGATTGTACCAATTGGTTCGTACTTCATCTACTTTTAGGCGCTCTTAATCCTTAAGTTTTTAAAGAATTTTTTATGAAAATTGCAAGGTCTGTCTAACACTAATTGGTTCAAATCTAACCACTATGGGTCCTTCTGAACATGATAAGGAAATAGATCAATATATGGAAGCTTCTTTGGGAACGGGTTGTTCTTGAAGGGGTCCATTTACGTCCAGTGGTTTCTGTGTGGAGGGATGGGTTGCTTCCTTTTTCTGTTACCCAGGGTGGCATGAAGGGGTGAGGCTTAATGTTTTATTTCAATCTTCGACACGAGGACGGGTTAATTTTTCAGATAATTTCTCATTTTCGAATTTCTTTTGCCTTCTTTTTTTTGGGGAGGGGTGGTTAATTTGGTAAAACAAAATCTAAAATGTTACTTGATTGTTTTTGTTTTTAGTCTTAAATGGGGAATTTAGAAGACGAGTGCATGCATGTATATCGATCTGTGTATGCAACTTAATATTTTTATTCTGACATATTATATTAGGTACACACAACATGACATTAAAATAAAAAGTCAGACAGATGCATATGAGTTGCTTCTTTATTTAGAAATAAAAAGATGCATGTAACATGACATTAAAATAAAAAGATAGACACAACTCCAATAGGACAACTACATATATAAGTTTCCCTCAAGGTCCTTTATTTAGAAAAGCAAATAATACCAAGTAACATCAAACATATATATATATGCATATGTCGGCATATATATAAAACAGCAGCTAGCGCTCACTATTTGAGAGAGGCAGGTTGATGAACAACGACACCAAGAGTGTTGATGTAATCCCCATGAGATCCAATGAATCCGATCACCTTACCATGAGACACCGGCACTGAGAAACTCTTGCTTCCAGTTTTGCCATAGGGGCCATGGGTTACGTCTTTGCTGGTACCAATAGACAAGGACGTAATCCCCGTAGTATCGTCATAAGTTCCAGCAATCAGGGTGATTTCCTCATCATCCCCAAGGGAAAACTGAATTATAAATACATCCATCATAAATATAATTAATGCTATATATATGTGATACAATATATATATATATATAAGAAGATATCTTTGGTATACGGATGTATACGTAATTAACTAATTACCTGATGATCTACGCCACCACTGCCACCATATCTGGGAGACTCTATTTGCTGACCGGTTTTATCCTTATAAGTGAACGTGATGGAATGTATACAGTCTTGATCAGCGGCGATGCGGATGCTGGAAAACCTACTATGAGCATCTAGTTCGAACTTCTGCAGGGTAATTCCTCCATCTTCAAGTCCCCATGGTCCAAACTCCACGACATCCTGCATATATATATATATATATATATAGTATAGATAAGGATTCAAAATACAGAATAAGAAAAACTGAGTGAAGTTGTACATGAAACAAAATAACTAGTGTTAATTACAAGAAGTAGCGGATTAACTAATAGTTAACAGTTAATAACAATAAAATCAAAAAATTGGAACACCTACCTGTACCTGTGGTGCTAATCTGTTAGACCTCAAGTTAGAATGATTGTTATTGGAAGAAGATGAGTTTCCGCCCATTTTTTTTCTTTTGAAAAGAGTACGTTTGTTATGTTGTACATTTTACCCCAATCCTTGCAAGCTTATTTATAGAAAGAAATATACCTCCTTTAATTATTAATTAATTAATCCAAACACCAGGTTTAATTTCTATGGTCTTATAAAATTCAATTAAATTAATATATGACGGAGGTATGCTCTTAGTTTATTGATGAGATAAGCATCCCTCTTAATTAAATCAACGGCTCTACCTAACATTGATATTTGAGAAACAACGTACTAAATATCCTTTGCTTTTGCATTCTTGCAATGGATGAATAAGGATTCGGGCATTATAACTTGACTAACTGCACCAAATTAGCTACCTTATGTTCAAGTATTTTATCCCAATTTTTCTTAACAAAACATAATAAACCTTAAGTTAACAGCAAAAAACTAAGCAATAAACCTAGGATGGGAGAAAAGTCATCCAGGCTAACTCTACCAAAACAAACTTGTGTTATTATCTATTATATATTTCAAAACATATATATACGGTGACACACACAACATTATATGCGGTTGCATCTTCACGACCCTAATTTCTTTTTTACCATAACATACACGAACAAACTTATGTCGTGTGCCACCAAAATAATAAAAATTGTGCAATTTCCAATTTTTATTTTTAACCTTTTCTATATTTTTTTACAATTAGTATTTGATAATTTACATAAAGTACTTGAAACATAGAAACCACATAAAAACAATATTTTGAGAAATTAAAGTGAATATTTAAAGTGTATAAAATACAACAAATAAAATTTAAAAAGTGAATAAAAATATAAAATAGAAGACGTATTTGATGTTTTAGAAGAGAATTAGATTTTATGTTTAGGTTATATTGGTAAAACATTAGTCTGTTCCACCTTGTTCCATGGGGTGGGGGTGGGGGTGGAACATGAATTGGAGATTAGCATGAATGACCTAATGGAAATCTAGGCTAACTCTACGAAAACAAACTTGTGTTATCCAGACCTGATTTCATAAAAAAATATCCAAACTTGTTTTTTTTTTATCCAGACCTGATTTCATAAAAAAACTACAACTAAAAAGTTCCATTTGAACCAAATATATATAAAACAAATATGTGTTAATCAATATGAAATGATATTAACAACTAAAAATATATATATCCAAACATAAATTTTGTATGTTTCGAATTTAATGATGAAATGATATTATTATTATTTTTTTGTTTAATTGGTTCATTTTACTTGTTGTCGGTGAGAGGAATTATATATTTTTTTGTTCAAATCAACAAAAGTTTGAATTTTTTTTAAATTAAGTTTATTATTTTATTTTTTCAAAAAAAGGGGGATTTATTTGTTCAAAAAAAGTTCAAATTTTATTTCGTAAAAAAATTAGGAATAAGTTCAAAAATTTATCTGTTAATTTTTTTTATGAAAAAGTGTACAAATTTATTTGTTAAAAAATTCAAGGACTTAATCATTCAAAATCAGATAGTTTATTGGGTTTTTTTAGACTTTTTTCAAATTTGTATCACATTAACCTGTTAGGTTACAAGGATGTATTTAACCGGTTTTACAAAGTTTAAGGGTTTTATCATTAAAAAAAAGTTTAAAGACTTAACCATTCAAAATCAGATAGTTCGTTGGGTTTTTTTTAGACTTTTCCCTTTTTTTTAAATTGTTGACTTGTTTTTTATAAAAAAACTTATTATAGATCTGTTTTTTTCTAATTATGATCCCATAACAAGTAATCAATCAATTAATCCAATCAGATGGCCATCCATATATATTAATCTATGAAGAACAATCACCCAAGTACAATAGAGAGAATGTAGAGAGAATGGTACTTGTGTGTGTACTGGTGTGTGTAGCATGAATGACCTAATGGAAATCTAGGCTAAAGTTACCTTATATACTTTGTCACTTAGCAATTACATAAATGGTCCCTCTACATGGTACAACATGCTAATTAAGGCACTAACATTCTCCCCCTTTGTACCAATGTTGAGGCAAAGAGTTTAAGAGTCCATCGGGTTCACGTACTTCTTCCGAATCCCAAAAATGATCTCGAACCTCCGTAGTGCATTTCGGTACTCCTTCCGGTATGTAATGGCATCCAGTGCTTGCTTGATCAGCTCCTTCTCCTTGTCTTTCAGTTTCACCTCCCCGCTTGCATGCAGACGCAGTCTACTCTAAGGTGGACCTGAATAATCTTGAAAGTTCTGTCACTAAACTTGTTGGCTTCACAGGTTCTAAAAAATCTCTTCTTTGAGTCTTGATTACTGTAAACCACCCCAAAGTATAAGCAGGAATACCTTGAATGTCAGACATACGTCGGTTCGGTGCTCTTAGGTTTACTCGGTCTTGGTGCTCTTAGGTTTACTCGGTCTTGGTGTGACTCCAAGACCATCGTCTTCGAAGACCACCATTGAAGACCACACAAGGTATATCTTTTCCAATCTCTTCAACCTTTGGGTTATTTTAGACTTTTTTCAAATTTGTATCACATTAACCTGTTAGGTTACAAGGATGTATTTAACCGGTTTTACAAAGTTTAAGGGTTTTATCATTCAAAAAAAAGTTTAAGGACTTAACCATTCAAAATCAGATAGTTCGTTGGGTTTTTTTAGACTTTTCCCTTTTTTAAATTGTTGACCTGTTTTTTATAAAAAAAAACTTATTATAGATCTGTAGTTGATGAATAATGAATTTTGAATCCATTCATCACATGTGTCCATTTATTGCAAGAAACAAAAGCAAAGAGAATGGTTTTTAGAGTGAGTTCTATATGTTTTCTATAATATCAATGTTAGGTAGAACAGATGGGTAATGACATCATAAACTTAAGAGCACACATCATAAGTGATGCTTCCTCTAACAACATTGTTAGTCCTAATCCCAAGTTTTTTTAGAATTATTCTCTAACAACCAACTCTTCACCCTTGAGAAGGGATGCTTCCTCTGGAAATGGTTGTTAGCATTGGATTGTATGAATTAGTCAACTGTCATCATAAACTTAAGAGCATACACACTACTAAACAAACAAGCAAATTCGGCGGATTTGCCATTCGGAAACTTTCTGGCGGACTTCGGACGGATTTCCGCCAGAAATTAAAAACCCCGTTGAATTCTGACGGTAATAAGCCAAATATATATATTTTTTTAAACAGAATCTGTTTTCGACGGATTTCGGGGGGATTTCCTACAGATTTGAAATTCCGAGTGAATTAATTACTTTTTTAAACAATTAACCGTAAATTAACTAATATTTCCGGCGGATGTTAATTAAGTATTTTTGAAAATTAAAATCCGCCGGTAATCCACTGGAAACGGTTTTATATTTTACTATGCGTTTTATAACTTTAAGATAAATAATTATATATTTCGTATCCGCCGGAAGCGGGTTATATTTTTTAAACATTTTATAAATTTAAAATAAATAAATCTATTTTTCGTATTCTCCGGAAGTACGTCAAATTTATTTTTTAATTAACTAATTAAAAGAAAAATGGAAATTTATATCCGCCGGATAGAATAGGACATGATGGAACATGACTGAACAATTGTTTAGCGTATGGTAACACAGAACTAGACAAAATATAACAGATAACATAGCCAATTTACCCCTATTAAGTTGCTTATATATTTTGATTAATTATGTAATTTGTTAAATTGTAATGAATTAAATATTTTTTATAACAAAATAAATTGTTAGGAAATATTCTTCAACACAATTAAAGGGACACCAAAATAATAAAAATTGTGCAATTTCCAATTTTTATTTTTAACCTTTCCTATATTTTTTTTTGCTATTAGTATTTAATAATTTACATAAAGTAATCGAAACAAAAAAAACACATAAAAACAATATTTTGAGGAAATTAAGGTGAAAATTTAAAGTGTATAAAATACAATAATAAAACTTATTATAGATCTATTTTTTTTAAATCCAGATCTGATTTCATCAAAAGTTTCCATATTTATTTTTTATTATAAATTTCAGTTTAGTTTTTTATAAAAAGTTTTTAAAAATATCCAGATATGTTTTTTTTTAAATCCCAGATTTGTTTTTTATAAATTTTTCTTGAACATTTAAAAAAAAATACTCTAGATCTATATTTATACAAAAAATCATTCTAGATATGTTTTTAATAAATAGTCAGGCCTATTTAAAAAAACTCAGACGTGATATAAAATAGAAGCTGTATTTGATGTTTTACAATAGAATTAAATTTTATGCTTAGGTTATATTGGTAAAACATTAGTCTGTTTCACCTTGTTCCTTGGGGTGTGGGTGGGGGTGGGGTGGAACATGTCTGTTCCACATAAAAGTTATGTCAAACGTGAAATAGTGATCCCTTCCTATTTTATCATGTTCTATCCGGTGTGCCAAACGCACCCTTACAAAACTTATGTTGTATATCTGCCTGCAAGCTTATTTATAGAAAAAGTATACGTCTAGGTGACGTGCTTTTTAATTATTATTTTTTCTTTTACAACAAACAGTTGAATAATTAATTCACATATGCAATCAATATCAATACATGGCGTTATTAATACTGGATGGAGTGAGTTCAGCAGTACTATTGCTTATGCTCTAGTCTGCTTGGCCACTGCCAGGAAGTTTAATTTTTCACAAATGATTTTTAATGATCTTGTGTCAAACCTGGAATCCAAAAAGCGGTTTTATATGTATCCAAGGTTTGTTCAAGAAGTGATAACTAAGGAATTGACGGATATACCTCTATTTGATGAGGTATATGTACCAAAATCCCCTAAAGGGAAGGTTTTCTCAAATATGAGGAGACTTCCTAGGGACTCGGAAGGAGTTGACACACCATTGTTCTCTACAATGATGGTTGTGTCCCACACAAATGAAGGTATGGCATCAGGGTCAAGGCCCTCATTAGACACACCCGCTGATGACCAATCCCAACCTTCCATCACAAAAGAAATCCCTCAGTCCATTCTTGTACGACCCACTCCCATAATAACCAAAAAGTTTGAAAGAAGAAAGGTACACAAGGTTCCTTCCCTTGATGTATCTCCTAAGAGCCCGAAGCCTTTAAGCCCTCTAGTGGAGCATTCTCCATTGGAGAATATCGAAAGGGAAACCACAGGGGTGTCTCCCAACCCCAAGAAGGTGCTCACTAAGCAGAAGGTTGAGCATGTGAGTCGCAAGGCTGCCACTACTTCTGCTAGCAAAGAGAAGGCCAGTGGTAAAATAACTAAGCCCTTCCTCACGGCAACTCAGGGTGAGAAATCATCCAGAGGTCCCAGGTGCCAAGAAACCAAGGGGGTAGGTAGTGCTTTTGCTAGGCAAGAGACACCTGCTAAAACTTCCAATGATCCTTTAAGGGAGGTAAAAACTCCTAAACAGGGTGAGGATAGATATACGTACGAGGAATTTGTTGGTGCAAGTGTACCACATCTCTATATATTTTATATATTTATTTTGATGATTACAAACACACCGTATTATTGTTTTTCTAACAATTTTATCCAAGTGTGCAGTTAATTGGACAACATGAAGATTTTATCTGAAGAGTCCAAGACTGGTGTTTACGTCATCATATATCTCATAATAATAAACACCCTAAAATAATATACCACTTGGATATTTCAAAAACCTAACCCAACACTATTTTTAAATTAAACTAAATCTTTGATTTAAATTAATTTAGAAATGTTTTGAATTTAAAATTGAATTATTCAAATCTTAGCCAAAAATGTTGCTGTTGACTCTTTTTGGAATAGGGAAAAAGAAATCAGTTCCCTTTTTAAGCTATGGTCGTTCAATCAAAGGAGCTGAATTTTCTGACGCTGAGATGCCTTTTTCAGGCGGTATACCGCGTGGTGTATGGCGGTATACCGCGGCTCTGCTACACGTGTTGCAGGTTCTTGCAGGTTGACCTTCCTGCTGTCAGCTACTTTTTCTGGGAGGTATACCGCGCCCATATAGGCGGTATACCGCGGTACCCATTCGACCGTTGCTGCTTCCAAGTATAAATATCATGCAGCATTCTCAACTCCAAGATGAGAATTGAATACCCATCTTTTGGAGAAACTCTCAGCTACATCCATTCATTTAAATCACTTATTCAATATATTTTTTTTGAGTGATCAAACCCTCAAAAATCCAAGTGTTATACTTATACAAGAGTGATCAATATTGTGAGATATATTCTCTTGTAAGTATTTGAATAGTGTGAGTGATTCACGTTCTCGAGCAAAAGCAAGAGATTTTATTATCATTGTATCAAGGTTTGTGTTCTACCATAAAGAACACTTATAGTGAATCAGTGTGTCGAGAAGTGTCTCGGCAAGTGGACTAGCCAGCCAGTTGGTGGTGAACCACTTTAAATCTCGGTGTCGGTATCAATATTCTCTACCCTTATCTCTTTATATTCCCGTTGTGCACTTAATTTTATTTATATATTTGTTGTGCATGCAATATTTGTTGTTGATTTTGATAAGAGAATTTTTATTTGTGAAATATTTTTAAATACAACCTTTACCCCCCTAAGGTTGTCCTAACAGAATTGATGGAAACTATTGCAAATATCAACATTGAGGTCATGGATCAGAAAAAGGAAATTGATGAACTCAAGAAAGTGGTCCTCTATCAAAACTCACAGCTTGAGAAGCAAAGGAAGATGATCACTAAGTTGATGCACAGAAAGAAGAAAGCTCAGTTTGTCCTTAGGAGAAGAAACCCTACCAATGATGCTTCCAAAAAGGGGGAGTCAGACTCAGATCTAAACATGGAGGATGCAAACATTGAGGGGGAGTATGAGTATAAGGTTGAGGGTGAGACTGAGGAGGCTGCAGATATTACAAAGGAAGCAGAAACAGAAACAGCAGCAGAAACCGTTACTGCTGCTGATCTTACAAAGGAAGCAGAAACAGAACCAGCAGTAGAAACAGTTACTGCTGCTGAAAAACAAAAGGCAGCAGAAACTGTTAGTGCTGCTAAGAGCCACAAAGAAGAAACAGCTGAAACCACTCCTGAAGCTGTTCAATCTTTCAAAAGAACAAAGAGGCCAAGAACAAAGTCAATAGCCTCAAAGAAGAAAGATATAAAGAAGCCAAGGGTGGATCCAACTGTAGAAGAAGCCCAGGAGGAAGCAGTGAAAGAGAAATCTGATCCAAAAGTTGCTGAAGAAGAAGTGGCAACTTCATCAGGTCAACCAAGCAATGTACAATCACAATCAAATGCTCAATGTGATGTGTATATAACTGTGGTTGATACTAATCCAATCAAGACTACACCATTGTCTTCCATGCCTCCTGAGATCATCTTCTGGGACACATTGAAAGATGGAAGAAAGGAGTTGATCAGAATCAAAAGGGCAGATGGAAAGTTTGAAGTTTGTCCTACTTGGGGAAAACTTATCAGAACATGCTCTAGATCTGACTTGGAAGAGATGTTCAAGGTGGGAATGAGGCTATATGGAAACATGCTGACAGAGCAAGGTATGTCTATCACCAAGATGGTTCTTGAATACTTGTGCTTAATGTTCAAACCAGAAGCAGTTCAGTATTTGATGGCAAGGAATTTTCAAGTCATCACCAACTGGATGCTCATTGAGAATTGTGGAGTGTATGTCATCTCTCTTGACAATACATTTCATGAATATTATTTGGTGGATGTTGTATACAAGCACAGCATAAAAAAGTTGAATGGAATGCTGCATGCTAAGTTGGTGAGTGACAAAGACTCTAAGATGGCAAGATACCTTGTAAAAAGGATTCTCAATCAAAGTCTGGGATTGGATCCAAATTTATGCGTTGATGATTAGGTTTTGGAAGCATCATCTGAAGAACTTAACTTCTCATCCTGAAAAGTCAAGTTAGGGGGAGATTGTTGGGAACTGAAGATATGCTAAGTATGGTTAGTACTGCCAGAACAACATTACTACTGCCAGATCAAGTTAGTACTGCCAGATCAAGTTAGTACTGCCAGATCAATGTTAGTGCTGCCAGAGCAAAGATACTACTGCTAGTTCAAGGTTAGTACTGTTGAGATATTAATACTGCTGGAACATTATTAATACTGCTTATGTGAGGTTAGTACTGCTTGTCAAAGTTACTACTGCAAGTCAAGGTTAGTACTGCTGGTACATGGTTAATACTGCTGAACAAAGTTAATACTGCTGGTATATTACTACTGCTGGAATATCATTAATGCTGCTGAACAAAAGTTAGTACTGCTGGTGTCTTACGAAAACTGTTAGTACTGCTTGGGCATATCAAACATTACTACTGCTGAAAGATTATTAGTACTGCTTGAGAAGAATGAAGTTACTACTGCTTGTGATCAGAACATGGAATGCGAGATTGAAGGAGATAAAGATGGATTGATTGAAGATATACTTAAAAGAATATTCTGAAGATCAATCTTATTTTGATAGTTATCTTGTAATTATTTTTGTATAAATAAACTTCAATAGATAGCTATTAGAAGATACAAGAGATAATATACATGTGAAAAGGAATTCGATTGTGTTTTTAGAGAGAATTAACCTCAAGGTTTAAGAACCCTATTTCTAGAGAAGTAGAAGTCGTCTTGATTGAGTTTGTTCATCAAGATTGAGGTTTGGTTGTAATCTTGTGAGTCGATTTAGTGAATACACAAAGTGGTGAATTTTCTGTTACATTGTTCTTGATTGTGAGAATTAAAGTTCTTTTCCGCAGATTCTTTAATTCTGAATTCTAAGTGTTTATTGTCTTGTTAAGATTCGATCCTGACAACTATTTCTCTAACAACAAGCTCTTCACCCTTGAGAAGGGATACTTCGTCTGGAAATGGTTGTTAGCATTGCCTGTTTGGATTGTACCAATTGGTTCGTACTTCATCTACTTTTAGGCGCTCTTAATCCTTAAGTTTTTAAAGAATTTTTTATGAAAATTGCAAGGTCTGTCCAACACTAATTGGTTCAAATCTAACCACTATGGGTCCTTCTGAACATGATAAGGAAATAGATCAATATATGGAAGCTTCTTTGGGAACGGGTTGTTCTTGAAGGGGTCCATTTACGTCCAGTGGTTTCTGTGTGGAGGGATGGGTTGCTTCCTTTTTCTGTTACCCAGGGTGGCATGAAGGGGTGAGGCTTAATGTTTTATTTCAATCTTCGACACGAGGACGGGTTAATTTTTCAGATAATTTCTCATTTTCGAATTTCTTTTGCCTTCTTTTTTTTGGGGAGGGGTGGTTAATTTGGTAAAACAAAATCTAAAATGTTACTTGATTGTTTTTGTTTTTAGTCTTAAATGGGGAATTTAGAAGACGAGTGCATGCATGTATATCGATCTGTGTATGCAACTTAATATTTTTATTCTGACATATTATATTAGGTACACACAACATGACATTAAAATAAAAAGTCAGACAGATGCATATGAGTTGCTTCTTTATTTAGAAATAAAAAGATGCATGTAACATGACATTAAAATAAAAAGATAGACACAACTCCAATAGGACAACTACATATATAAGTTTCCCTCAAGGTCCTTTATTTAGAAAAGCAAATAATACCAAGTAACATCAAACATATATATATATGCATATGTCGGCATATATATAAAACAGCAGCTAGCGCTCACTATTTGAGAGAGGCAGGTTGATGAACAACGACACCAAGAGTGTTGATGTAATCCCCATGAGATCCAATGAATCCGATCACCTTACCATGAGACACCGGCACTGAGAAACTCTTGCTTCCAGTTTTGCCATAGGGGCCATGGGTTACGTCTTTGCTGGTACCAATAGACAAGGACGTAATCCCCGTAGTATCGTCATAAGTTCCAGCAATCAGGGTGATTTCCTCATCATCCCCAAGGGAAAACTGAATTATAAATACATCCATCATAAATATAATTAATGCTATATATATGTGATACAATATATATATATATATATAAGAAGATATCTTTGGTATACGGATGTATACGTAATTAACTAATTACCTGATGATCTACGCCACCACTGCCACCATATCTGGGAGACTCTATTTGCTGACCGGTTTTATCCTTATAAGTGAACGTGATGGAATGTATACAGTCTTGATCAGCGGCGATGCGGATGCTGGAAAACCTACTATGAGCATCTAGTTCGAACTTCTGCAGGGTAATTCCTCCATCTTCAAGTCCCCATGGTCCAAACTCCACGACATCCTGCATATATATATATATATATATATATATATAGTATAGATAAGGATTCAAAATACAGAATAAGAAAAACTGAGTGAAGTTGTACATGAAACAAAATAACTAGTGTTAATTACAAGAAGTAGCGGATTAACTAATAGTTAACAGTTAATAACAATAAAATCAAAAAATTGGAACACCTACCTGTACCTGTGGTGCTAATCTGTTAGACCTCAAGTTAGAATGATTGTTATTGGAAGAAGATGAGTTTCCGCCCATTTTTTTTCTTTTGAAAAGAGTACGTTTGTTATGTTGTACATTTTACCCCAATCCTTGCAAGCTTATTTATAGAAAGAAATATACCTCCTTTAATTATTAATTAATTAATCCAAACACCAGGTTTAATTTCTATGGTCTTATAAAATTCAATTAAATTAATATATGACGGAGGTATGCTCTTAGTTTATTGATGAGATAAGCATCCCTCTTAATTAAATCAACGGCTCTACCTAACATTGATATTTGAGAAACAACGTACTAAATATCCTTTGCTTTTGCATTCTTGCAATGGATGAATAAGGATTCGGGCATTATAACTTGACTAACTGCACCAAATTAGCTACCTTATGTTCAAGTATTTTATCCCAATTTTTCTTAACAAAACATAATAAACCTTAAGTTAACAGCAAAAAACTAAGCAATAAACCTAGGATGGGAGAAAAGTCATCCAGGCTAACTCTACCAAAACAAACTTGTGTTATTATCTATTATATATTTCAAAACATATATATACGGTGACACACACAACATTATATGCGGTTGCATCTTCACGACCCTAATTTCTTTTTTACCATAACATACACGAACAAACTTATGTCGTGTGCCACCAAAATAATAAAAATTGTGCAATTTCCAATTTTTATTTTTAACCTTTTCTATATTTTTTTACAATTAGTATTTGATAATTTACATAAAGTACTTGAAACATAGAAACCACATAAAAACAATATTTTGAGAAATTAAAGTGAACATTTAAAGTGTATAAAATACAACAAATAAAATTTAAAAAGTGAATAAAAATATAAAATAGAAGACGTATTTGATGTTTTAGAAGAGAATTAGATTTTATGTTTAGGTTATATTGGTAAAACATTAGTCTGTTCCACCTTGTTCCATGGGGTGGGGGTGGGGGTGGAACATGAATTGGAGATTAGCATGAATGACCTAATGGAAATCTAGGCTAACTCTACGAAAACAAACTTGTGTTATCCAGACCTGATTTCATAAAAAAATATCCAAACTTGTTTTTTTTTATCCAGACCTGATTTCATAAAAAAACTACAACTAAAAAGTTCCATTTGAACCAAATATATATAAAACAAATATGTGTTAATCAATATGAAATGATATTAACAACTAAAAATATATATATCCAAACATAAATTTTGTATGTTTCGAATTTAATGATGAAATGATATTATTATTATTTTTTTGTTTAATTGGTTCATTTTACTTGTTGTCGGTGAGAGGAATTATATATTTTTTTGTTCAAATCAACAAAAGTTTGAATTTTTTTTAAATTAAGTTTATTATTTTATTTTTTCAAAAAAAGGGGGATTTATTTGTTCAAAAAAAGTTCAAATTTTATTTCGTAAAAAAATTAGGAATAAGTTCAAAAATTTATCTGTTAATTTTTTTATGAAAAAGTGTACAAATTTATTTGTTAAAAAATTCAAGGACTTAATCATTCAAAATCAGATAGTTTATTGGGTTTTTTTAGACTTTTTTCAAATTTGTATCACATTAACCTGTTAGGTTACAAGGATGTATTTAACTGGTTTTACAAAGTTTAAGGGTTTTATCATTAAAAAAAAGTTTAAAGACTTAACCATTCAAAATCAGATAGTTCGTTGGGTTTTTTTTAGACTTTTCCCTTTTTTTTAAATTGTTGACTTGTTTTTTATAAAAAAAACTTATTATAGATCTGTTTTTTTCTAATTATGATCCCAGAACAAGTAATCAATCAATTAATCCAATCAGATGGCCATCCATATATATTAATCTATGAAGAACAATCACCCAAGTACAATAGAGAGAATGTAGAGAGAATGGTACTTGTGTGTGTACTGGTGTGTGTAGCATGAATGACCTAATGGAAATCTAGGCTAAAGTTACCTTATATACTTTGTCACTTAGCAATTACATAAATGGTCCCTCTACATGGTACAACATGCTAATTAAGGCACTAACATTCTCCCCCTTTGTACCAATGTTGAGGCAAAGAGTTTAAGAGTCCATCGGGTTCACGTACTTCTTCCGAATCCCAAAAATGATCTCGAACCTCCGTAGTGCATTTCGGTACTCCTTCCGGTATGTAATGGCATCCAGTGCTTGCTTGATCAGCTCCTTCTCCTTGTCTTTCAGTTTCACCTCCCCGCTTGCATGCAGACGCAGTCTACTCCAAGGTGGACCTGAATAATCTTGAAAGTTCTGTCACTAAACTTGTTGGCTTCACAGGTTCTAAAAAATCTCTTCTTTGAGTCTTGATTACTGTAAACCACCCCAAAGTATAAGCAGGAATACCTTGAATGTCAGACATACGTCGGTTCGGTGCTCTTAGGTTTACTCGGTCTTGGTGCTCTTAGGTTTACTCGGTCTTGGTGTGACTCCAAGACCATCGTCTTCGAAGACCACCATTGAAGACCACACAAGGTATATCTTTTCCAATCTCTTCAACCTTTGGGTTATTTTAGACTTTTTTCAAATTTGTATCACATTAACCTGTTAGGTTACAAGGATGTATTTAACCGGTTTTACAAAGTTTAAGGGTTTTATCATTCAAAAAAAAAGTTTAAGGACTTAACCATTCAAAATCAGATAGTTCGTTGGGTTTTTTTAGACTTTTCCCTTTTTTAAATTGTTGACCTGTTTTTTATAAAAAAAAACTTATTATAGATCTGTAGTTGATGAATAATGAATTTTGAATCCATTCATCACATGTGTCCATTTATTGCAAGAAACAAAAGCAAAGAGAATGGTTTTTAGAGTGAGTTCTATATGTTTTCTATAATATCAATGTTAGGTAGAACAGATGGGTAATGACATCATAAACTTAAGAGCACACATCATAAGTGATGCTTCCTCTAACAACATTGTTAGTCCTAATCCCAAGTTTTTTTAGAATTATTCTCTAACAACCAACTCTTCACCCTTGAGAAGGGATGCTTCCTCTGGAAATGGTTGTTAGCATTGGATTGTATGAATTAGTCAACTGTCATCATAAACTTAAGAGCATACACACTACTAAACAAACAAGCAAATTCGGCGGATTTGCCATTCTGAAACTTTCTGGCGGACTTCGGACGGATTTCCGCCAGAAATTAAAAACCCCGTTGAATTCTGACGGTAATAAGCCAAATATATATATTTTTTTAAACAGAATCTGTTTTCGACGGATTTCGGGGGGATTTCCTACAGATTTGAAATTCCGAGTGAATTAATTACTTTTTTAAACAATTAACCGTAAATTAACTAATATTTCCGGCGGATGTTAATTAAGTATTTTTGAAAATTAAAATCCGCCGGTAATCCACTGGAAACGGTTTTATATTTTACTATGCGTTTTATAACTTTAAGATAAATAATTATATATTCGTATCCGCCGGAAGCGGGTTATATTTTTTAAATATTTTATAAATTTAAAATAAATAAATCTATTTTTCGTATTCTCCGGAAGTACGTCAAATTTATTTTTTAATTAACTAATTAAAAGAAAAATGGAAATTTATATCCGCCGGATAGAATAGGACATGATGGAACATGACTGAACAATTGTTTAGCGTATGGTAACACAGAACTAGACAAAATATAACAGATAACATAGCCAATTTACCCCTATTAAGTTGCTTATATATTTTGATTAATTATGTAATTTGTTAAATTGTAATGAATTAAATATTTTTTATAACAAAATAAATTGTTAGGAAATATTCTTCAACACAATTAAAGGGACACCAAAATAATAAAAATTGTGCAATTAGTATTTAATAATTTACATAAAGTAATCGAAACAAAAAAAACACATAAAAACAATATTTTGAGGAAATTAAGGTGAAAATTTAAAGTGTATAAAATACAATAATAAAACTTATTATAGATCTATTTTTTTTTAATTCCAGATCTGATTTCATCAAAAATTTCCATATTTATTTTTTATTATAAATTTCAGTTTAGTTTTTTATAAAAAGTTTTAAAAATATCCAGATATGTTTTTTTTAAATCCCAGATTTGTTTTTTATAAATTTTTCTTGAACATTTAAAAAAAAATACTCTAGATCTATATTTATACAAAAAATCATTCTAGATATGTTTTTAATAAATAGTCAGGCCTATTTAAAAAAACCCCAGACGTGATATAAAATAGAAGCTGTATTTGATGTTTTACAATAGAATTAATTTTTATGCTTAGGTTATATTGGTAAAACATTAGTCTGTTTCACCTTGTTCCTTGGGGTGTGGGTGGGGGTGGGGTGGAACATTTCTGTTCCACTTTTTCTTGTCTGCTCCACATAAAAGTTATGTCAAACGTGAAATAGTGATCCCTTCCTATTTTGTCATGTTCTATCCGGTGTGCCAAACGCACCCTTACAAAACTTATGTTGTATATCTGCCTGCAAGCTTATTTATAGAAAAAGTATACGTCTAGGTGACGTGCTTTTTAATTATTATTTTTTCTTTTACAACAAACAGTTGAATAATTAATTCACATATGCAATCAATATCAATACATGGCGTTATTAATGCTAGCAACCAAATTCCTTCAGAATGGTGAGCTAATTATGTTGTTAGAGAAATTATTCATGGATGCAGAATTTCCCGAGAACCAACAACTAAATTAAGTTGACATATATCTTTTATTTATTGATGAGATAAGCATCCCTATAGTATGCCTAACATTGATATCTGAGAAATGACGCCAGGGGCCGTAGCCATGATTTGGATCTAGGGGGAGCATCAATATTTATAGTCGTAGGTTCAAATATGAAGACTAAATATCGTGACAAGGTAAGAAGTGAACGTTAAGGAAAAGTTTATATGTGAATCATTGAAATACTCCAACTCAAAATACATATGTGAACCAATATGAATAATTCGTAACCCCAATTCACACATGAATTTTCAAATAGATTTTGTTTTCCAGATTTTTCAATAGATTCACATATGAACCTTCCCTTATCACTTTCTCATGATATTTAATTTTTTTATTTGCATCGAACCCTAACTTAGTTATCACAATAATTGTTCTTTATTATTTTATATGCATAATTTGTATACATTGATGCATAATGTGTTTAGCAATTTATTAAAATATGTTTGTTTTATTACTAAGAGCTCATTTACCAACACTTACCTAGGTGTTACTTACCTTCCGGATAAGCATGACAAGGACCTAGAAACATACCGGTACGAGACACAGTAAGAACCTAGAAACTTGCAAGGTTGTTGAATGATCACACTACTAAACAGAAGTCGATTTCCGGCGGATTTTCCGCCTGAAATTTTCCGGCGTCTTTCCGGCGGAAATTAAAAAAGTCAAATTCCGTTGACTTCCGCCGAAAATCCGCCGAAAATCACAAAAAAAAAAATCGCATTTTTTTTAAATGATCGACTTATTTTTCGGCGGATTTTCGGCGAAATGCAATTAATTATTTTTAAAATTAATATCCGTCGGAAATAAGTCGGAATTCCGCCGAAAAACTTTTAATTAATTAAGAAAATAATTTTTTTAATCATCCGCCGAAAATCCGCCGAAATCCTAAACTCTTAAAAATTTTAAAAAAATAAAAAATAATTTACGATCCGCCGGAAATCCGCCGGATATTAATTTTAAAAAATAAAAAATAATTTTTTTAATCATCCGCCGAAAATCCGCCGGAACCCGTAACCTTCAACAATAAAAAAATAAAAAACTAATTTACGATCCGCCGGAAATCCGCCGGATATTAATTTTAAAAAATAAAAAATAATTTTTTTAATCATCCGCCGGATACCCGTAACCTTTAAAAATAAAAAAAAATAAACTAATTTACGATCCGCCGGATATTAATTTTAAAAAATAAAAAATAATTTTTTTAACCATCCGCCGGATACCCGTAACCTTTAAAAATAAAAAAAAATAAACTAATTTACGATCCGCCGGAAATCCGCCGGATATTAATTTTTTAGAAATATTTTTAATTATATAAATATTAAATAAAATTAAATTTTAATGATAAATCAAACCTTGTGGGCTTAATGTACCGTTATGGGCTTTAATTGTTCATTTTGGCTCCAATTGACCATTGTGGGCTTAATGTACCGTTATGGGTTTTAATGGAATGTATTGGGCTTTAATGGACCGTATCGTTCTTTATGGATCGTAGTTTGATTTAATGGACCATATTGATCTTTAATTGATTATCTGGGATTCAATGTACCGTTGTGGGCTTAATATATCGTTATGGGCTTTAATAGATGTATTGGGCTTTAATGAATCGTATCGGGCTTTAATTGACCATTATAGCTTATGGAACGGTTTTAGCTTTATTGGACCGTATTAGGTTGCAAATGGATTTGACAGGGGTTTATTGGATCCAAATGATCGTTAACGAGTCCAACAGGGGTTTATTGGATCCAAATGACCGTTAATGGATCCTGTTGGGATTTCAGTAATCTACTAGGTGTTTAGTCAACTTAATTGAACTTTAACGGACTTATGGAATGGTTTAGGCTTTAATGGACCGTATTGGGCCTTTATGAATCATATTGTGCTTTAATGGACCGTATTGGCCTTTAATTGATCATTTTGAGCTTTAATTGACCCTTGTGGGCTTAATGTACCGTTATTGGCTTTAATGGGATGTATTGGCCTTTAATGAATCGTAATAGGTTTTAATGAACTGTAATAGGTTTTAATGGACCATATCGAGCTTTATGGATTCTAGTTTGCCTTAATGGACCGTATCGGGCTTTATGGATCCTATTTTGCCTTAATGTACCATATTGGTCTTTAATTGATCATCTGGGCTTCAATGTACCATTGTGGGCTTAATAGATTGTTATGGGCTTTAATGGACCATTTTGGGCTTATAGAACGGTTTGGGCTTTAATGGATCGTATTGGGCCTATATGGATCCTAATTTGCTTTAATGGACCATATTGACCTTTAATTGATCATTTTGGGCTTCAATGGACCCTTGTGGGCTTAATGCACCGTTATGGGGTTTAATGGAATGTATTGAGCTTTAATGGACCATATTGGGCCTTCATAGATCCTAGTTTGCTTTAATGGACCGTATCGGGGCTTTATGAATCGTATTGTGCTTTAATAGTCCGTATTGGGCCTTTATGAATCGTATTGTGCTTTAATGGATCGTATTGGACTTTAATGGATCGTATTGGACTTTAATGGACCGTAATGGCCGTTAATGGATCATATTGGGATTTCAGTTATCTACTAGGTGTTTAATCAACTCAATTGAACTTTAATGGGCTTTAATGGACCATTATGGGCTTATGGAACGGTCTGAGTTTTAACCGTATCGGCCTTTTATGGATCGTATTATGCTTCAATATATAATAATAATAAGAAAAGGATTTATTAAAGACAATAGGGTGACAGCCGGTCCCCCACCTGAGGTAACCGGTGAAGAGATATGGGAGTTCGTTCGTCGTCTTCCCAATCAAGTTCATTAAGAACCATCAAAGCTCATGAATGTCCAATACTTAAGAGTCGTTGTAACCCATCAAAGCTTAATACATTTTACCAAGAGTTACTCGTAAACCCATGAATACTCAATACGTTTCATTAAGTGCCACTTAAGCCCATAAAGACTCATTAGAGTTCATTAAGAGTCGTTAAAGCCCATTAAGGCCAAATAAGTCATGTGTCCATGTGGTATGTATTGGGCTCAACAAGACCACTAATAAGTCACCTTTGGTGTTATTGGACCTTAATAAGTGATAAAAGATCCAACCAAGTTCATTAAGAACCACTTTAGTGGGTGTTAGAGGTCTTATCAAGTCTACTACACACCAAATACATACGTGTAGTACACACATGCATACAAACACGTAATACTTACTTAGTATAACATGATCCATCAAGGTCCGTATAATTCATTAAGAGACATGATACAGTTCCTTAATTAACAACTACTAAATGACTATTTCATTAACGTGCAAAACATCAGAAATGACTATTTCACCCCTCTGTTTGTTTCTTGTTTTATTATCTCTTGACGCCATTGCAACCAAAACCTTCGATTAAAGCTGTCTCTTGACACCATTGCAACCAAAAATCCCTAAAATCAAACCCAAAATCAAAGTAATTTTATTTGTTTTAAAAAATAGTTTAAGGACTTAATCATTTAAAAATTAGATAGTTCGTTGAGTTTTTTTAGACTTTTTCTTAAAATCAAAGCAATTTCACTTGCATTTTTTATTGTTTATGAAAACTATAAATTACCTTTTTTTTTAATTTCTTCCCCCCTATTCCTTTCAATTCCCGGTTTTTATTTCTAAAAATTTGAAACCCTAAATTTAGCATCTCACTTCCCCCTAAATCTTCTAATCCCTTCTCCTCACCCCTCGACCCTCACGGCCTCACCTACCATTCAAGACAATCGTGGCTTTCATCTTCTCTATCTCCTCACCTCTCAACCTCCAAGCTCTCACTGGATTAAGAAGCTGAGCATCATCAATTCACGCTTTCTTCAGACTTCAGGTATCAATTCTCTATATATAGTTCTCTTCTTTTCTTCTTTTCCGTCGAGGGGTGAAACGGCGGCGTTTGACACCTACGGATTATTGTAATCGCTTTTGGAACAAATCTCTCTCTGTCTTCAGACCAAAACGAAGGCTTTGATTTATTTGTTTCTGCAGATTTCAACCGCAGCCATGGCGATGCAAGCTGGAATGGGGTTTTCTAAGATCATCATCTTAGTCGGAGCAGGTTTCTTTTTTACTCCTATAGACGTATACCTGTTTTAATTGCATACATATATGCATATTAATTCTGTACATACATGTATATATACTTGATCCGTATATTTCAGATCTTTTAAGATTTCAATCCCCAATATGGGCGTGTTGTGTTTGTAGGGTACACTGGTACGTTGATGCTGAAAAATGGCAAACTTTCTGATGTACTGGGAGAACTTCAGGTAAAATCATACTATTATTATTCTCCCTAAAACATTGAAGCACATTCAGTGACCTAGATTTGAATAGTTTTAATAAGAACTGATGTACATGTGAGGTTAATAGTCCAATTTTAGTTAATTATAGAAGTTAATGCTTGGAAAAGAGTTTTGATTTTTAAAATTGGGCAGGCTTTGGTGAAAGGATACGAAGAAAAGCAAGGGGGTGGAGCTGAAATTGATCATTCGGATGCAATTGCTGCCCAGGTACTAATCTCATCTCTGGTAATAAGTTGTTTATGTTAGAGTCCGGCCGGACTTGGACCTCTTTTCTTCGATATATGTTGGAACATTCCTTCTCTTAGCTCTTTTTATACGTTCCACAAAGCTCTTAAATGAGGCTACATTGTTTTGTGAATTTTGCAAAACCAAAGTGTCTTGGTATCCTTAGCAAGGCTTTTGCCCAAAGTTTGACACTGATTGGTTCAGCCGTTATTTGATATAGTTAGATGCTTGATCGTTTGGGCTGGAGGTTATAGTTGAAATCTCGAAATTCATGTCCCAATGCCTGTCTTTGTATGGAGAAATATTGAGACTTCAACACTGCCAAGTTAAACTAATTGTGTTTATTCACAAGTATATCTTTATCATCTTTCACACTAACAAAATTTGCAGGTTCGTCGATTAGCAATGGAAGTTAGGCAGATGGCTTCGTCAAGGCAGATTACTGTTCTGAATGGTGGTTCTAGTGGTATGTCCCCCGAGTCACAGCACGCTTTTTAATGCATTTCAAGTATCGATTGCTTGTTGATACAACTCAGTTCGAGTTTCTTTAATCGCAAACTTAATGATGTTGCAGGTAATGTAACATCTTTAGTGGTACTAGTTGCTACTTTGGGAGCTGTGGGTTATGGATACATGTGGTGGAAGGTTTGATTATCTTTAGTGGTACCAGTTGCACCATGCCGCCTCCATAAGAGGAATAACATTGCCTTGTGCTGGATAAGGTATACCAGAACATGAATCTTTATCATTTTTGTTTCTCTTGGGTTTTTAGAAAGACTTGCGTTTTTCACTCCTTTCTGATTACTGGAACACAGCAGAAATGCAAGGCTTGTGGGGAGACAGTTTACCCAGTGGAGCTTTTGTCTGCTGATGGTATTGATTATCACAAATCTTGCTTCAAATGTAGCCATTGCAAAGGTACCCTTAAGGTATGTTGATGATGATGATTTTCGATTTTATGATGCTTATTTCATATGATTTTCTATTTTATGATGCTTATTTTATGATGCTTTATAATTGTTTTGTTATATATCTTGCCGTTAATATCTATCTAGTTTGGGTTGCCATTTGTTGGGCAAACATTAGGATTGTTGTTTAACAGGAAAATGGAAACGTCCTATTTACAGTCGTTATGCTGTCGAAAATGACTTGTATAATTTTGTAAAAACCACAGGGTGGGTATCGGGCGGGTGCCATAGAGAGATACGGCGATGACCTTACCAATCATCCGCCACTTGATACCCAATTATGTCATGACGTGACCGGGGGAACGAAGAAAGGTCGTTCCTTTGGGTTTGGAAACCATCTAGATCCCAATGCGATCTTGAGTGGGTCATCTTCGACAACTGGTGCGTCGTCTTCCTCCCAGCAGGTGTGTACCAGTTTTTTTCATTAAATGATGTTATCAATTTGATTTTTAGTTCATATTAAATATTCTTAAGTCTTTTTTTATTTTGTAGCACATCGTTGAGACCTTAATGAGCCAAGTGCAAGAGTTGAGGGCACGAGAAGAGGAACGTAAGTTAGAGGATGAGAGACGTCGAGAAGAGGATGCGAGACGTGAAGAGGCACGTCGTTTGGAACGAGCACAATATGAAGAGATGTGCGAGTTGATCAAAAGTCTTAGTCAAAGTACGCCGCGTCCGCCTCCGCCTCCGCCTCCGCCTCCATAGCGATTTGAAACTTTTATAATTGTCTTTTGTGTTATTTGAACGAATTTGGAACAACGATTTGGTCGTTTTGGCCCAAACAATGTATTGGGCGTTTTAATTTATGATATATAGCATTTTAGCAGATTATACAATTTGTAGCAGTTTTTTATCTGATTCCATGAAACAATTAAATTTTAAATTAATAAAAAAAATTAAAATTAATTTAAATTATTTTCGGCAGAATATTCCGCCGGAAATCTGCCGAAATATTACCGAAAATATATTTTTTATTAATTGATAAATAAATAAATAAATATATTTCAGACGGAAAAATCCGCCGAAAATCCGCCGAAATATTACCGAAAATATTTTTTTTATTAATTGATAAATAAATAAATAAATATATTTCAGGCGGAAAAATCCGCCGAAAATCCGCCGAAATTAAACTGTAATTATCTTGTTAATTAAGACTTTGATAATTATTTCTACCGTTTTCCGGCGGAAAGATCCGCCGAAAAATACATATCCGGCGAAAATTCCGCCGAAAACCTGTAATCTCGGCGCCCAATTATCCGGCTACCGAATCCGCCGAAAATTCCGCCGAAATAGGCTGTTTCCGGCGGATTTCCGACGGATTTTTCCGCCGGAAATCAAGTTTTTTTTAGTAGTGTCAAGAATTCAAGATTCAAACATAAATAGCAATGACTATATAAGCAATGTTTACAAAAAGTAAGAAGCAAACAGAGCAATGTCAATAGCTAAAATCCTAAGAGAGTAATAGGGGAAGCCTAAATAGTCTTACATTAAAAACAATTATATTAAATTTCAAACGATAAATTGAAATAATGTTCACAAAACATGAATATTAGCAAACTAAAGGTTCAACAAAAATATTGGAGATTAGCATATTAAAAGATTCAAATGATAAATTTTCAGGGACAGATTGCAAGCTGAGAAAATCGAAACCCTAGCCGGTAAAATGGGGAATTTAAGAGTAGGACAAGCCGAGAACGAGAAGGAGTGGTCGCTGGCTGTGAGAAACAAACCTGGTCGCCGACGGTGAGGGCTATAACGACTGGCGTTGGGCGGTGCCGCGGTGGCCAGAGGCAGAGTTGAGGAGACAACATGAAAAGATGAAAGGCGGGAAATAGAACGTGATTTTACCATGCATGGGGTTTAGTCGAGCGTCGATAAGTATGGTAAAAAGGCCGATACACTCCGGTTCGGTTTAGGGATGGCCCGATTAAATAACTTATGGGCATATTTTAAAGTGTTGAAGACATGAGCAAAATATTTATGCAAAAAAAATAATCAGAACCAAGGGGATCCCAGGCCCCTTCTGTCTGATTTCACCCGCATTGCTAATGTAGGATTTTTGGGGTAATGGCATATTTGGTAGCATCGGCATCTCTATTTCTCTCTGCAAATGCATCCCAGGCCCCTTCTTGCATCAATGTGGCTCCACCACTGCGAGTAGCCACTCAATATTGTTTGCTTTTGTGTTCTTGCAATGGATGAATATGGATTCGGCATTCAAACTTCACTAATTGCACCAATTAGCTAGTTGTAGTAAGAGATAGTTGGGGTAGTAAGCGATGGTCGTTGTTGTAGCAAACAAGTTACACATGACCTTTAGGCATTTGGACACCGGTAGTTCTTTTAATAAATAGATAAACCTATGATATGCATGTGAAAGCATATAGAATTAAGCTCTTGTTAGATCTTTCTAAACATCAATGTTTTTTTAAGTTAATTAGATGACACCGAATAAGATTACATACTATGAAACAAACCTCTATGATACATATAACACCCAGGTTCCATTAACTTGTACAAGTTGTTTTAAGTGAACTTCGAGTGGAACCGTACATAGCAAACTTGTACCCAATGCTTGACCAACTTGTACCCCACAATAAATTTGTGACATAATACCATATAAGGGGCCACAGGCGTGCAAAATGAAACTAATTTGACTTAAAATGTCAAATAAACACGGACACAAAATTGACACACTAGACTTGAGGGCCAAAATGGAAATTTTGAAAATATAAGTACCATCAAAATTCATTAAAATCCTTTAACCCTAATACGTATTATCATTTGATTTCCCCACTCTCTTCAAGTATATCAATTAATAATAGCAAATCAAGTAAAGGAATTGTGATCCGTTATCGCATACGATTTCGGACGGGATACTGAACCTGCAAATAATGTTAGTCTGGATAAAAGAGACGACTTCTTTATCCCGGACTTGGGAGAAGGCGACAACTTCTTTCCACTTTGAGAAATAATCGGTAAGGACTAGTAGAAGCACCTTTTTCCCAGGGGCTGAGGATAATTTTTCGACTATATCCATGCCTTATCGCATGAAAGGCAACTGAACTAGCGTCGTATGCAACGGTTCTCAGGGTTGATAGGTCATACCTGAATGTCGTTGACTTGCGTTGCAACTTTGAACATACCTGTCTGGTCATAATGTCGGCCAGTAATAACCTTGTCATGATATTGTTTTGCCAAGCTTCGACCACAAGAATGATTTTCACACTCACGATCGTGCATCTCTTTAAGGATCCTTTCGAATTGACTGGATGTTTTGAATCGAATCCTTCGGGCTTCCATCTTATCTTCGGGAAGTTGATCGTGCATTAGATAGTATTTTATTTCTTTAGACCTGTCATCCCCTTTATCTAAGACATGTACTTTGTCATTACTTACGATAGATGGGGATAACAGATGGATCATCGGGACAACATCAAATGGTGATTTGCCTAGTGCCAACCCATGGTTGGCTAAAGCGTCGGCCTAAGTGTTTTGATCTCTCGGGATTTGTCTAAGTGAAAATGATCAAACATCTCTGCTTTAGCTTTCGCTACCTTGAGATAGGCCATCAGCTTAGAGTCCTATACCGCTAATAATCCATTCATTTGATTCATAGCTAACAAGGATTCGATCTTGACCCACAAGCCTGTCACTCCTATGTCTCGTGCCATATTGAAACACTCTAACTATGGTCATTTGTTTTATTTGTACCAAGTTAGGTTTACCATATGAGTTGATCATGAAAATTAACAATATATTTTTCTATCAGTTTCTTATGGCTCGTTGAAAACAGTCCCTATGATCCAGGCTTAATGGTGCAGTTGACGAAGAACGAATTCTGAATCCATTCATCTCATGTATCCATTTAGTGCAAGAAACAAAGGCGAACAGAATGATTGTTAGAGTGAGTAGTATATGTTTTCTGTAATATCAATGTTAGGTAGAAGTGTAGAACAAAGGGGTAATGTCATCATAAACTTAATAGCATACATCACAGGCGATGCTTCCTCTAACAACGAGCTTAAAAATATTAAATTGTTAGTCCTAATCTCAAATTTTTTAAATTATTCTCTAACAACCAGCTCTTCACCCTTGAGAAGGTAGCTTCCTCTCGAAATGGTTGTTAGCATTGCATGTTTGGATTGTATGAACTAGTCAACTATTATGAAAAGTAAAGAATGATTATTAACAATTTTCCTTCTATGTATAAACTCTAAACCTCCTAACTTGTGTATATAAATAAGCTTGCGGGGATGGGAGCTAGATGTACAACCTAACTTCAGCTCCCTAAGAAACTTTGTTCAAATATTATTCATAGAATGGAAAAAGGTATGCTCTTTCAATATAAGCAGAGCTATCAATAACTGTATAAGTGAATGCTAGGTTTACGATTACATGTACTTAATTAATTTCTTTATTTCCAGCACCACTTAACTTTTTATTAATTCTGTATTTTTATATATATACAGGCTAGTAAAGTAGAGGTTGAACCATGGGGAGGTGACAGTGGAGTTAATCCCTGGACATTTATACAAGGTGGTAGGATTTTCGACTTCTGTATTGCTAGTGGAAACATCATAGATTCCATCAGGTTCTTTTATGTGGATCACGACCGTGTCAACCACCATTCCCCTACATATAGTGGAGATGGTGGCACATTCAACCCACCTGTGAGCTCTCATTACATCTATTATGTATACATGCACGAATGATATCTTCCTATACTATTACATAGCATTTATGATGGATTTGTTTGGAATACTCATGTGAATTTTGATGGAGATGAGGAAATCATCCGGGTTAGCGGAGCAATCAGAAATTTCTATAATTATACCGTGGTTTTGTCCTTTTCTTTTCATATTAACAAAGGGAAGACCTATGGGCCACATGGCGGAAGTTGTGGGACTAAGGGCAAATTTCTAGGATTCTTTGGAAATTACGGGGATTACATCGACTATGTTGGTGTCATTCTACAACCTTGAAATACACATGCATACTTCATGAACTCCTTAAAAGCTTCTTAACATATATATATTAAAGTCTGGCTAATGTTACCACCATGAATTTTCTTTTTGATTAGTTCATTCTTATGTCTACTTTTTTTAAGCATTCATTGGAATCATCTTGGACTTGCATTATTTTGGGATATGGAAATTACTCCCATCCTACCTTTATGGCACCGATTGCACCCTTTAAGAAGATTTATTCACTGAATTGCCAATGATACAAAGGTAACTAATTTTACCTAACGAATCAGTTATGATATCAAGACGAGTGTTGCTATTTAGACAACAATGATGAATTAATTTGTGTATATACGGATATTAGCATTTTGGGTAGTCACCAATGCCACTATATATACACCGTTGATGCGCCAAAACCAATTTAATTATCAAAGGAGATGTTTCAAATTAAATGTTCACTAGCATGCATGACGGTTATCTTAATGCGATAAACAACAACCACCACAAGAAATTAGCTCAACTCTCCTAAACATCTGTTCCATTTCTATGAAATAGGTAAATAACACCCCAAAAGTACAAACCAATAGATGGTAAAGATTGTTCTATTGGGCTCCACATACAACCGTACAGTAGATAATTATTTTAGATGTAAAGGGAGTAGGAAAAACTTTTGCGAGTGGTGTACTTCTCCTTTTTCGTATCTCGGAATTTTTCGTATCTCGAAACCATGTAGTTGCTCTTGTTTGTTAGCCCCTTTCTCTCTTTTAATGCGATCTGTTGTTTCCAAAAAAAATGTAGTGTAATAGCCCATCCCAAACATACACCATATAACACAATATACCTGTCATCTTATTATAACTAAACATACATATTATATCACATAAGGTCTCTTGGTCCCAAAACTTTACAATACATGTTTCAGTACAAACTTTTCCTTAATATATTATATTACAACCGATAAAACTATCCATACAAAATGGTTTCTTGAAACTATTATAAATACAAAGACTTCATAAGCACATTACACTTCATCTTTTCCTGATAAAACTATCCATACAAAACGGTTTCTGGAAACAATTATAAATACAAAAACACCCACAATCCAAAACCACTTCTATCCTGATTCTACTCTCAAGCGGATAAAAGTGGCATTCGGACAAAATCTCATCCGTACAGTACCAAGAAGGAATAACTATCCGGATAAACCACCCGAAAACCCATCCGGATAAACCGTATTCGGGAATGTGAGGAATCCGGATATATCGCATCCGAAAAACATTTGAAATTTGGGTATTATCTGATCCAGAAAACACGAGGAATTCGGATCCATACATCCGGCCTTCGTGCAGAATCCGGATAACCATACGTAACCCAGATTCGACAGCAATCAATCAAGAATCAAAAATTGGAATTTCTAAACCGATAAACACAAATTGAAAAGAAATATACCTCAAAATCGAAATACACAACCCTCTCTTAGGCTTAAACGACCGACACTTTCTTCTTCACTCTTACGGCTCAACACACACACATACTAACAAACCGACTGAAATGAGAAATTAAGGAGGTGCTCGCTTATATAATAAGCCAAAATTGCGAATAAGGACTCAACTATACAAGAATGATGATAATACCTTAAAATTACAAAACCAACCCAAACTTACCCCAGATTAATAAACTTAAACTAAATAATTAAAACGGAATCCAAATAATTATTAACGACCTTACCCGAGACATTACAATATCTCCCCCTTAGAAGAATTTCGTCCCGGAATTCGGTCAAGCAAAAAGATACGGGTACTTAATTCTCATGTCTGATTTTGGCTCCCAAGTAGCATCCTGCCCCTTATGGTATCGTCATTGGACTTTTACCAAGTTTATTTCTTTGTTCCGTAAGACTTTAACTTTCCGGTTAACAATTACCTCGGGTTCTTCGACGAAAGACAACTTATCATCAATCTGAACTGGTAGGGAAGCTGCATGTTCTAGGTAACCAAAAACTTTCTTAAATTTGACATATGAAAAGTATTATGGATACTACTTAACTCTGGCGGAAGTTCTAATTTGTAAGCTACTTCACCGATTCTTGCTGTGATTGCAAACGGTCCGATGTATCTTGAACTTAGTTTACCTCGTTTCCCAAATCGAATAACCCCTTTCCAAGGTGAGACTTTTAACATTACACGATCTCCATCTTGGAATTCTAATGGCTTTCAGCGTCGGTCGACGTAACTTTTCTGTCGATCCTGTGCCACTTTTAGTCGTTCACGAATTTGAGTAATCTTGTCAGCGGTTAACTGAACTATTTCTAGCCCAGCTAGTTGTTTTTCTCCCACTTCGTTCCAACACGGAGGAGTTCGGCATTTTCTACCATATAGAACTTCAAACAGTGTTTCTTGTATGCTGGAGTGATAACTGTTATTATAGGCAAATTCAATAAAAGGTAAGTGCTTATCCCACGATCCCCCAAAATCAACAATACAGGCCCGTAACATATCTTCTAAAGTCTGGATCGTTCATTCACTTTGACCGTCAGTTTGAGGATGATATGCAGTACTTGGCTTTATTTGCGTCCCCATTTCTCTTTGAAAACTTTTTCAGAACCTCGAAGTGAAACGAGTATCACGATTAGAAATAATCGATAATGGAACTCCATGTCGAGTTACTATTTCGTCGATGTACAATTTGGCTAGTCTTTCTAACGAATATGTTTCTTTTATCGGTAGAAAGTGAGTAGATTTTGACAATCTATCGAGGATCACCCAAATAGCATCAAATCCTTTCGGAGTTCTTGGTAGCTTCATGATGAAATCTGTAGTAATCTGGTCCCATTTCCATATAGGTATCTCTAAAGATTGCAACTGACCAAAAGGCTTTTGATGTTAAATATTTACTTTCAAACAAGTGGAACAACCTTCCACATGATGAGCAATATATTTCTTCATTTTCGGCCACCAGTAGAATTGTCCTAAATATTTATACATTTTATCCGTGCTCGGATGAATAGAAAAACGAGACTGTTGAGCTTCTTGTAGTACTCGATCACGTAAATTACCCAGACGAGGTACCCATATTCTGTTTTCCAAATACAGTAACCCACGATCATCTTTTAAGAGTGAAGTTGATATTCCCACTAACCGTTCCGGTTTCAAGTGCTCCTCTTTAAAGGCTTCTATTTGACATTTCTTTAATTCTTTGAAGATGTTAAATGTTAGGTAGATGTTCAGCTCATAATGCAACTGTCTTTATGGTTCCACTCTTTTCTTGACGACTTCATGCATCAGCTACCACTTTTGTCTTCCTAGGGTGATAGAGAATTACACAATCATAATCATTCACTAATTCTAACCTTCTTCTTTGCCTCATATTCAGTTCTCGTTGATCAAAAAGATGTTGAAGACTCTTATGATCGGTATAAATTTGGCACTTAGTACCATATAAATAATGTCTCCAAATCTTTAAAGCAAATACAACTGCAGCAAGTTCCCTGTCATGGGTAGGATACTGTCTTTCTTGATACTTCAGTTGTCGAGAAGCATAGGCAATAACTCTCCCACGTTGTATCAACACAAATCCCAATATTCGGAATGACAGGATCGGCACACTACAGAGTTTTTTTTTTCAATATTCGGAATGCTTCATCTTTCTCTTCTTTCCATTCAAACTTTATATTCTTTCTTGTCAGTTTGGTCAGGGGCGTAGCGATACGAGAGAAATCTTGTATACACTTCCGATAGTAGCCGGCTAAACCCAGAAAACTTCGTACTTCGGTTGGCGTTCTCTGTGGTTCCCATTTTTTAGTTGCTTCTATCTTCATCAGATCAACTTGAATGCCTTTCTCCGAAAATACATGCCCAAGAAATTGAACTTCCTGTAACCAGAACTCACATTTGGAGAATTTGGCGTATAATTATTCCTTTTTCAACAATTCAAGAATCAAACGAAGATGATGTGCATGTTCTTCTTCAGATCGGGAACAGATAAGAATATCATCGATAGATACAATAACGAATTTATTACATACCCGATTCTTTAAATCCATAATGGTAGTTGGTCCTTCGTCAGTCCAAAAGGCATAACTAAAAATTCGTAGTGACCATATCTTGTGTGGAAAGCAGTTTTCAGAACGTCCTCTTCTGTAACCTTCTACTGATGATAACCAGATCTTAGATAAATCTTGGAGAAATAACAAACTCCAAGTATTTGATCAAAGAAGTCATCAGTTCTGGGAAGTGGATACTTGTTCTTGATTGTGAGCTTATTCAGTTCCCGATAATCAATGAACATCCTCATTAACCCATATTTCCTTTTCACAAACAGAACTGGTGCACCCGTCGGTGAAGTATTGGGTCTTATGAAGCCTTTATCAGAAAGATCTTGCAATTGAGTCATCATTTCTTTCATCTCCGAGGGTTCAACCGATACGATGTACGGGCAACATGAGTGGCACCAGGAGTCAGGTCGATGCCAATATCTACTTGTCTAACGGGTGGAAGACTAGTCAATTCTTCTGAAAAAACTTTCGGAAAATCATGAACTAATGGAATATCTTCCAGCTTACTCTTTTCTAGCTTAGTATCTATCACATAAGCTAAATAACTCTGACAGCCCTTGCTAACAAACTTACGAGCGTTCAACATAGAAATGAGGCAGGATTGACGGTTTCTATGGTCACCATTAGTTACTACTGGTCCTCTTTTGGGTAAGACAACATTAATCAACTTCTTATTGCAAATGATACCAGCTTGATTGTCGTGTAACCAATACATTCTCAATACTACATCAAACTCATTCAAGGCCATAGGAAATAACTGAATAGGTACCCCATATCCATCTATATCTATAAAGCAACTATCAAATACTTCTTTAACCGGTACTTGATTATCATTTGCAGTCTCTACCATTAAAGCATGATCTAAAACTTTAGACTTTAAATGCAAATAAGTAGTAAAAGAGAGGGACACAAATGATCAGTTCGCACCGGAATCAAATAGCACTTTAGCACGTGTGGAGTTTATTAAAAATGTTCCTGTAAAAACATCAAAAATTTCCTCTGCCTCTTATGTTGTCATCTGAAAAGCACGACCCTAGGCTCTCGATAGTTCAGTCCTTTGTACCCCTCCCGACCTAGTACCCTACGGTCTCATTGGCATGCTACCCCGTTGGGCTCTCCACTGTGGACAATCAGATTGAACATGATCTGGGGAATTACAATAAAAACATAAGTGAGTCACCCGACAATCCATAGCAATATGACTCGACTTCCCACACTTGTAGAAAATTCGGGGATCAACCTAAAAGTCTCCCTGATAAATGCGATTGCATTTAGGACATGGTCTTTTCGTTTATCTGAAAGGTGGACAACTATCAAACTTCGGGGTTCTGGACTTTTTCGGATCGTAATACGGTCCCTCCCATTTTCTTTTCCCAAAACTTTTCTCACTAACATCTCTCCCATTATCTCTTTCAACATTTTCTGCAGCGTCCACTGCAGCTGAGAATGTATCTGGCCCCTTTGCAATTACCAAACCTCTGATCTCAGAATTTAAACCAAAGATGAATCTTTCCATCTTGAGTGCTTCCGTGGCTACGTAGTATTCAGCAAAATGGGACTTCTCTAGAAAGCGAGCAGTATAATCCCGAAATGACAAAATTGCTGTAGATTCATAAACTCTTCTTCAAGTTGTCTAACTGCAGCTTGAGGACAAAATTGTCTTTTGAAAGATTTGATGAAATATTCCCATGAAAAAGTTGTATACACGTGTGTCTTTCAGAAGCAATAAAAGCTTCCCACCAATACAAAGCATTGGATTTCAGCATAGCGGTTCCATATAACACTCGATCTTCATCAACACACTTACTAGTTTTGAAAATAGCTTCAATCTCCTTTAACCATCGCATGGACTTCACTAGATCTCTTTTACCCGAATAAGTCAGAGGTTTGCAGCTCAGAAACATCTTATAGTCACATTTCTTTGGCACGGGTATAACAACTGGTGTAACAATTGTCTCATCTTCCATATTGGGATCCGGTTCTTCAGTTTCAGTGTGATGGGGATGGCCAAACATAGCTTGTAAGGTTTCTTGTAGTCTTCCCATTTTAGCTGCCAAATCATCTCTTGTAACGTACTCAGTGCCTTGAGATTGACCCCTACCTCTAGTTCTACCCCTACCTAGTTCTTCACTTCTCCCCCTTGTCTCGGTCGTCATTTCCTGCATAATTCTTGTTCTTGGATTTGTTCTATCGGGATTTCCTTCTTCATCTCTATTCATACGTCGATGACCACTTGCCATTCTGTTAATTTTAACAAGGTTAATATACACATAAGCACATACCCCCATATAATAAGGTATACCAGTTCAAACATGTACCTGTAAGTTCATAATTACACTGGCCAAATGTAATTTGAAATTACCTTACATGATGTTCCTTCGACCTTTTATATTAATATCCTAAAGGTTCTAAAATATCAGGGACATCCTACTTCACATGTAGTTTAAGTCTAGGTATGGAACTGAATACCTAAATCCCTTAAACTAGTGCTCTGATACCAACTGTAACAGCCCATCCCAAACATACATCATATAACACAATATACATCTCATCATAATATAACTAATGATACATATTATATCACACAAGGTCTCTTGGTCCCAAAACTATACAATACTTGTTTCAGTACAAACGTTTCTTTAATATATTATATTGCAATCGATAAAATATCCATACAAACTGATTTCTAGAAACTATTATAAATACGAAGATTTCATAAGCACATAACACTTTATCTTTTCCTTTGCCCTTATTCGATCCATGACCTGGAATACATAATTTTGAAAACAAAATGAGGGTTAGACCAATTGGTCTAAGTGAGAAAATCCCTATTAGTTTAGTAAACATTTGTAACAACATTAAAATACAACAAATATCAGAATACCAATCATGACTCTTATGGACTGTGTACAAATATTTCACATGGCCTAATATTAGTTGGTTGCGCTAAACCAACTAATCAATTTACTCTGCTGTACTAAAATACAGCCAACTCCGCTGTCCCTCAAGTACAGCCAAACTCCACCGACCCCAAGTCCGGCCAACGTGCAATCGTGTGGTGTAATACTTATATAAATACAACATAAATCTCGATACATCATATTCAAATCATAAGCACATTATCACACTACCTACCACATACTTATTCAATATATAAGTATTCCAGTTTGAAAATGGTTAATGTAAAACTCACCTGAAAGAATTAACGCAACTAACACCTTCTCTTGAAAATCACAAGAATTTTAATTTTAACAAACTCCACCAAATTTGAATTACCCAAAATACAGGTAACACACCGACATAAGAAATTACTCGAAAACACCCACAATCCAAACCCACTTCTATCTTGATTCAACTCTCAAACGGATAAAATTGGCATCCAGATAAAATCTCATCCGGACAGTACCATGAATCTAGGAATAACTATCCGGATAAACCACCCAAAAACCCATCCGGAACTTACCCGAAAATACCAAGAATTCGATACATTTGTACCTGGAAACCAATCGGAACACACCCTATCCGGAAACACGATCCGGAAATACTTTATCCGGAAACCGATCCGGACAAACCTATCCGGAAAATACCCATCCTAATGATACTGTTTGATCCCAGAGATAAGTAATCAATCAACAATATGCTCACAAGTCATCTCTATATTCAATGATCTTCAAAGGGGTTATAATATATAGAGAGAGAGTTACAAGTAATATAGAGTTAGAAGTATTTTATGAAATGAAGTAGGAAAAGGCTATTTATACCTAAGCCTAGAATTTACAAGTTTAGTCCCTAAACTTGATACAACTTGATAAAATCAACACTAACATTCTCCCCCTTTTGTATCAAAAGTTGAGGTAATTACTGGAGTTGATCAGACGCGATGTATTTCTTCCTTATCCTGAAGATGATCTCAAAACTTTGTAGAGCATTTCTGTAATCCTTCCTCTTATCAATTGCTTCCAAGGAACGAACAATCAACTGTTTAGGCTTCGGCTCCAGTTTCACTAAACCATTCTCATCCAATCTGAGCTTACTTTCCAGCTGAATCTTTATTACTTTGAGTGTCCCATCACTTTACTTATTAGCTTCAGCAAAACATAAGAACTTCTTCTTCTTCTTACCATTGAAGTACACGATCCCAAACTATGGTTTTTCAAGGACTTTGTAAACAGGAATACCTAAGGATATTGACTCTGATCTGACCTACTTCTAATCCCATCTGGAAGTCTGTAAGATAAGAAAATTTCACCATGTTCTTCATGAATCTCTTCACATATTGAAAAGCTTCAGACCATTCTATCTTTTTCTCAGGAGTTCTGGCAAGGATGTCATACAATCTACGAAGATCTTCACTGGTTAGACTCTTGAAATCATCTTCGGTGAAGAACCACTCTTTTCCAATCGTTCTAACAACTGTGAACTCTAGATACCAAACATTGAGCATTTTCTTAGATTCTATCTTCATAATCTTTACTATCTCCTTGTTAGTTCTTACCCAATCGGTATTCTTATCCTTATTCTTCATCACATGAATAACTCAATTTGGTGCAGTAATGGCATCTTCTCAATGGAGTACAACTTGACTAGATCCATAGGTTAAACATTTTTCACAAACAGATCTCTATGGATATCTTCTTGAAACGGTGTCAAGATTCTTATTCTATGCCATCTTCTCCCTAAGTTGGGTTCTCTTTCAATCAAATGTTGGAACATTCTGATTTTAGCCTCGGAAACTGGATCTTTGATTATGCCATCAATAATTACAGGAATGTCTAGCTCAGGAATATCAATAATCGGGTCATCTAGTTGTAGCACCTGAATACCTGATCATAATCATCATTATTATCAGAATCCTGCGATTGTACGTTCGCAGCATCAAACACATCATCTAACTCCTTTTTAATCCTTGTAACAGTTCTTTCCGGTTCATTCTCAGAGTCAATGTAAATGATGTCTTGAATCAAATTATTAGCCATGCTTTCCTCCTCAGTTATATTATCACCATCGTTAGGCTTTTCAACTGTATGTGTGATATCAACTAGAACTTCCATTGCAGTTTCATCTGCCTGCCTTTCATATTGATCACCCAAACTCGGATTAGATCCTCCAATCTCAACATTAACAGATCCACTAGCAATATCAACCCTTGCTCTCTTCTCCCCCTCATGGTGATCAGGATCATCCTGATCATCATGGTTTTTAGTAGTAGATTGAGCTTGAGACTTACAAGAATGTTCAAGTACAACAACCTTATCTGAAAGTGATTTAAATCTAGAAGTCATAGATTGGGTTAAATGTTGAATAGATTGTTGAATGGCTTGTATATCTGACTTAGTCGGCATCTGATACTGGATCTTCGTTTCTTTTCTCAACAGACCAACTAATTTAACTTCTTCAGAATCAATGTTCTTACCTTGCTGAAGTAATCGAGGAAGTAACTGGGATTTCAATTCATGGGTAGGGATGGTTTGTTCTGGTTGAGTAGAAGTACCAGGAATAGACGATGTGGTTGATTGTGGTGGTGGTTGAGTATCAGGTTCAGATTCAGGCTGAGTAACAGGTATATGCATCACTCACTTTCCTTTCACAACTCTTTGTAGTTCCTCAGACAACTTGCCAACTATTTTGTTCACCTCCACCATTAGATTTTTGTGAGAGACATTTAAAGAATCCAACGCCAATTTAAACAGGTCCAACGTTACATAATGTGGCGGTGGTCCCATCATTGCTCGTAGTTATTCAGCTCCAACATGGGAACCCGATCCATGTAGGATACCGGTTGTCATGATAGTTGAAGAAACTGCATGGCCTGTGTTCAGCGCTGGCATGGTGTTAACACTAACAGGACTTCCACCCGTTCCTCGTGAAGCACCAATGAATTGAAACGACACTCTAGTGTTCCAATTGGAGCACGAACTCTACCAATTGACTGTGTCACTATCGGTGAAGTGACTGGAGGACGTGTCCTAGGAAAGGTTGTATAACTAAATGCTCTAGAATCAATATGCATTGAAATGAAGTCGATGGCGGGGGCAACTGCCAATCTATTTCAATACCAGCAAACACCGAGTGTGTTGCCAATAGAGTTTGTGCTGAATCCCCATGAGAAATTGAAACATTAACTTGTTGAGAAGTTGATGAGTGGCTGAGTGGGGTTGTGCATTTCATAGTTGGGTCCACTACGTCTTTTTCAATACATGACGGCGACAAACGCACGTCGGTAGTAGATGTGGCTACTCGTCTAGACACGGTTTTAGAAGGATCGATATTTTCAGATCTTTTCCACCCTGTCTCACGCTCACAATATTTTATGTTTCAACTAAATCTCTCTCATCCATTCTTATATCCCCTTGAGAACTGGGGTTCTCAATGTTCCAAGCTGAATCGTAACTTTCTACATGTGGTCTCGGGCCAACATGTTTAGGAATACAGGAAGCTTCGACATCATGACCTGAGTCAGAATCACCATCAGAATAACTATCATTTCCACCAGTATTAGGAATGTCGTCATTATCGGAAGTAGAAGTAGAAATTACCTTATTTGGATCATCTCGAGAACCAATAGATGTGTCATCAATATATTCATTATCTGAGAATAATGACACACATACCAGCACCACCCCCATCTTCAGTTCCCCTCACCGGACTATTTTCTCTTGTTGATCCAAACCCTCAGTGATTTGATAATGACCCTATCTTAAATACTTAGTGAAAATTGTAAGTAAACAATATGTATCAGAGTTTCACTATCGCTGATAAGTACTAAGATCTTACAGTACTGCTGATAGGAACTCTCGCACTTTTAGATTAAACATTCAGCGAACACTGTTCACCATATCGCTGAGTCTGTTCAGTCCTTATGGTAATCGCTGATAAGTTAGTTGTTTACTTATGATCCCTGAAGACAAGATTCACGTCAACAAAGGTTCTACGCTGAAGTCGAAGATCAAGCTCAAGAACCAGCGACAAGTCTCCTAATGAACTGATGCGGATCAGCGAAGACTCAGATTTGTCCACTCAACGTGAAGTATCAAGTACAAGACTTCAGCTATCGCTGAACTTTATCATCTGCTGAATAGTAAATGATAATCGCTGAATCAACGAAAGCTGATCATGAAGTCCTCCGTACAAAGTACTTTTGTCTTAACCTCCCTTGCACGCCACCGTACGAAATGTCAGAAAAGAACCTCCGAAAATCTGAAATCGTACAACCACTCTGATACTACACTGTTCATTCATGCGGCTACTAAGGTTGTCATCAAAGGTCAATGACATACAACCAATCCGCTAATGACACGTGTAAAGTATATACTGGATTGCATTAAATGCATGCAGTATATAAAGAGATGAACTCACTTCATTTGAAGTAACTTGCTAACTCTGGACAAGTTCAAATCTCTCAAGATAGGATTTTATTAGTAATCTCCTTATCTTTCTTAGTGCAAGAAAACCTTAGTGTTCCAACTTGTTTAGATTTAGGTTTATCCTTAATCTTGTTTCCGCAACAAGCTGTAAATTGTTAATGATTTATCAATAAACAATTTAGAAAAGTAAAATAGTGTGTTTGTATTCAACCCCCCCCCCCTTCTACAAACTTGTTTAAGCCTTTCGGGACCAACAAGTGGTATCAGAGCAGATTTGTTTAATCTCATAAACAAGATCTAATCTAAGATATTTTCTCTTCCTTGCTATTATCTGAAAATGGCCAACTCAAACACAAACACTCACTATATCGACAATGGTTCTCTTGCAAAACCCCCTAGATTTTCCAGAGACAACTTCAACTTATGGAAAAATAGGATGACACTCTTCTTAGAAGGTGTAGACCCTACTATACCTTACTATCTTGAAAACGGTCCACACATCCCTGTAACGATTGATCCTGCCGTTCCAGCCACTGCAACTAGAGCTGCTATTCCAGAAAGGCTGATTCCAAAGGAAATCCATCATTGGACCGATGAAGACAAGAAGAAAGTGGCTATAGATACAAAAGCCAGATCCATACTATCCATGGCCCTTCCTGACGAAGTCTACCATTCCGTCATGAACCTGAAATCCTCGAAGGCCATGTGGGACACAATATGTGTTCAGTATGAAGGAACGTCTGAAGTCCAGGATTCAAGAAAGATCAACCTGGTAAGACAATACGAAAGTTTCATCTCTGGTAAGAATGAAACTCTCTCTGAAGTATATCAACGTTTTAACTGCTTAATTATAGATCTTAAAACGGTTGGTAAGGAATATTCTAACTTTGAAGTTCTGACAAAGTTTTTAGAATGTTTACCTGAAAGCTGGGACAATTATTCCATGTGTCTCAAGCTGTCAAAAGATCTAAGATCAATGACACTCGCTACCTTATATGGCACATTGCTGAATCATGAGCAATCTAGCCATCTTAAGAAGAATCTTGTAAAAGATTCCAAAAGCACCCCTGTTGCTTTAATCTCAGAGGAACCTTCTACTCAGCGACCCGTGGTCACTATCACTGAGTTAGAAAGTAACTCCGAAAGATCATCAGATTCTGATTCTTCAGATGATGAATCCTTGGCTCTCCTAACTAAAAAGTTCAGGAGATTCGCCAAGAAGAAAATGTTTAGAAAGAACAAAACTCTTTCTATAGCTGACAAGCCTAAGTCATCAGCTTTTGTTGATAAGGCTACTGCTACTTGTTTTAACTGCGAAAAGACAGGTCATTTCGCTAACGAGTGCAGGTCAAAGAAAATCATGAGACCTTCAGCCTTTACAAAGAAATCCTTTGTTCCAAGGAATAAAGACGACAAATACTTAAAGCTGAAGGAGAAGTATGCAAAGCTGAAAAGCTTTAAGAAGAAGGGAAAAGGCCTAATGGCTGACTATGATTGGGCTGCTTCTGATGAAGAAGCCTCATCATCTGATTCTGAAGATGATGAAGCAAATCAATGTCTCATGGCCAAGATTGAAGAAGAGGAAGAAAGTTCAGACATTCCCTCCACTTCAACATCTGCCATTCAGGTATCACCTTCCTTCTTTACCAATATTGTAAATATTGATGAAGCTGATAGTCTCCGTAAAATCGAACTACTGACTAGAAGCTTATACGAAGCCATGAACGGCAAAGCTGTGGTTGAAAACCAAAATCTTGATCTCGCTGAAAAGCTTAAAAATTGCCACCTTCAAATAGAAAAGCTTTCTAAATTTGAAGAAGATTTTAAAGATCAAGTCCATTTAAATCAGCTAGTCAAAATTGAACGAGCGGAAGCTATCGCTGCATTAAAAGCTGAACAAGCTACTGTTGAAGGATGGTGTAATTCTTCAACAAAGATCACTGAGATAATTAAGGCTCAGATTCCTCTGAGTGATAAACGTGGTCTGGGTTATAAATATGATACTCCAATACCAACCACTGAACGTTCAATGCTTAAATTTGGAACGTTCGTATCCTCAGTAGCTGACACTTCTTCATCTCAGTACTCCTCGTCGATTACACCAATCCCTGAGGAAACTCCTACCTCCTCAAAAGGTAAGGAGAAAATGGTTTATTCAAAACCTACCTCTGTCTCTAAAGATAAAGGTAAAGGAATTGTAATTTATCAAAATCCTCAGAAGGGTACTTTAGTACCTAAGCTGAATGCTTCCAAAGCCTTAGTGATTCATTCATCTGGTTCTAGAAATCAGACCTCTGGATCAGTTCAGCGACCTACTCCTAGACTCAGAGTAGATGTCCTTGGTAAGAAATCTGAAGAACTGAATGTTCGTCCTATTTCAAAAACCAATAGTGTACTTGGTGCTGGCACTTCTAATTCCAAATTAAAAGCTCAGCACACAAGTGGTCCTAGAACTAATTTTAGTTATAGGAAATGTTATCACTGTGGACTTACCGATCATATTGCAAGTAAGTGTCCCACAGCCACCAAAGCTGATAAGATAGCTAAGGTGAAGATAGCACCAAAGAAGACCAAACCAGTTGCAAGTCAGGTCAAGGTGACTCATACCGCTGAGGTCAAGAAATTGACCAAAGTGAAGAAAGACAAAGCTGAATCTTCAAATGCTGCGAAGACTGCTGAACCCATTCCAACCACTTCCACTGACAAACGCGTATACATGGTGAAGTGGGTACCCAAGCAAAACTAATCTTCCTTTGTATTGCAGGTTAAGAAGGGTATCTGGTATCTCGATAGCGGATGCTCTAGACACATCGCTGGAAAGAAATATACGCTGGTCATAGTTGATGAATTCTCTCGTTATACATGGGTAATGTTTCTCCGTTCTAAGAGTGACACCCCTGAAGAACTCATCACCTTTGTTCGGAAGATGGAAACTCTGAACAATATGACTGTTCGCTCAATAAGGAGTGATCATGGAACTGAATTCAAAAACAGTTCTCTTGATTCCTTCCTTGAGAGCAAGGGTATTTCTCATAACTTTTCGTCAGTGAGAACACCACAACAAAACGGAGTCGCTGAAAGAAGAAATAGAACAATTATTGAAGCTGCACGTTCAATGCTCAGCGATTCTCACCTGCCTACTCAGTTTTGGGCAGAAGCTGTCAACACGGCTTGTTTTACGCAAAACAGGTCGCTGATAGTCAAAAGATTCAAAAAGACAGCCTATGAACTTTTTCATGGGAGAAAGCCTTCAATCAGCTTTCTTCACATCTTTGGTTGTCAGTGTTTCATACTGAACAACAGAGATGCCCTTGGAAAGTTTGATCCTAAGGCTGATGATGGAATCTTTCTTGGATACTCCTCAGTTTCCAAAGCCTTCAGAGTCTTCAACCGAAGAAGACAAACTGTAGAAGAAACTATTCACGTCACGTTTGACGAATCCCGTTCAGCGAACTCTAAACCGAACGCTGATACAGAAGAACTGAATCAATGGATGTTTTCTCATCTTGGTGATTCAGAAGATGTTCCCACTACTCATACTCATACAACTGAAAATGATGGTCCTACTATCATTCCCAATATGCAGAATAGTGAAGCTGAAACATCTTGGGTCTCAGCTGTTCCTATAAATACTATACCCGCAGTTGATCCAAATGTCTCAGAAATTCCATCTATTTCTCAGCAATCAGTGAATAAAGTGACAAATGCAAGCATTCCTCTCTTAGCTGATTATCCAGAAGTAGCTGAAGCCTCATCCTCAGTTTCTCCAGTTCAGACTGAGTCAGCGACGCATGCTCCGGCTCAGCGATGGACTGTAAATCACCCAATCGATCAAATTCTTGGTGATCCCAACGCTGGTATTCAGACTCGTAGAAGTGCAGGTAATATTTGTTTATTTGTTAACTTTATTTCTCTAACTGAACCAAAGAAAATAGATGATGCCCTCAGAGATCCAAACTGGGTCAGCGCTATGCAAGAAGAGCTGACTGAATTCGAAAGAAACAAAGTTTGGAAACTTGTTCGGAGACCAACTGACAAAACAGTGATAGGCACTAAGTGGGTCTATCGAAACAAGTTGGACGAACATGGTACTGTAACTCGCAACAAAGCTCGTCTTGTTGCTCAGGGATACAGACAAGAGGAAGGTATAGATTATGACGAAACCTTTGCTCCTGTAGCAAGACTTGAATCTATTCGTCTTTTCTTAGCATATGCTGTACACAAAAACTTCACTGTACATCAAATGGATGTTAAGTCAGCGTTTCTAAATGGAAAGCTGAATGAAGAAGTTTATGTGGAACAACCTCCAGGATTCTCAGATCCTAAGCGTCCAGGTTATGTTTATAAGCTGGATAAGGCACTTTATGGCTTGAAGCAAGCTCCTCGTGCTTGGTATGACACTCTTTCTACGTATCTCCACCTTGAAAAATTTGAGAGAGGTAAGATTGACAAAACTTTGTTTTTTAGAAAAATAAAAGGTCATATCATTTTAGTTCAAATATATGTTGATGACATTATATTTGGTTCTACTAACCCTGAGCTTTGTACTCGTTTCGCTGATAGAATGAAAGATGAGTATAAAATGAGTATGATGGGTGAACTAACATATTTCCTTGGTCTTCAGATTAAGCAAACTGAAAAAGGAACTTTTATAAATCAGGGAAAGTATGTTAAAGATATGCTGAAAAAATTCGACTTAACTGAAAGTTCAGCTATGAAAACCCCTATGGCACCACCGCTGATACTTGATAAGGACACAAAGGGTGTTCCTGTCAATGTCACGCTGTACCGTGGGATGATCGACTCACTACTGTATCTTACAGCTAGCCGACCCGATATTATGTTTGCAACATGTCTGTGCGCACGATATCAAGCTAAACCTAAGATATCTCATATGAAAGCTGTAAAGCGAATCTTTCGATATCTTAAGGGTACAGCGAATCTAGGTCTTTGGTATCCCAAAGATTCAGGATTCGATCTAACCGCCTATTCAGACAGTGATTTTGCAGGTTGCAAAATGGATAGGAAAAGCACCACAGGAGGATGTCAGCTCCTGGGTGGAAAGCTGGTAAGTTGGACAAGTAAGAAGCAAAACTCGGTGTCCACTTCCACAGCTGAAGCTGAGTATGTAGCCGCTGGAAGCTGCTGTTCTCAAGTCTTGTGGATGAGAAATCAACTACTAGACTATGATCTTCAGCTCTCCAAAATTCCAATCTATTGCGACAGCACAAGTGCCATCGCTATAGCAAACAATCCAGTGCTACACTCAAAGACAAAACACATAGAAATCAGATATCATTTTATCAGAGATCATGTGATGAATGGTGATATAGAACTTCATTTTATCCCAACTGATTATCAGTTAGCTGATTTGTTTACCAAACCTCTTGATGAGACAAGATTCAACTTTCTCATCAGCGAGCTTGGAATGCTGAACTTTGAAGGATAAATCTTCAGCGGTTCACATTTAATCAGCGATACGTTTATACATTCTTGTATAGGCTCTGGATAAAATAAACTAGTACAATCCATTTCATCATCTTCTCTCTGAATAAATTGGGTTAAACTGATATCAAGGTATGTTTTCTCTGACAAAACGCATGAAAATGCAAGATTTCAAATTCTTTCATCGCTGAATAATATTTTGAAATTTCTTAAAACCCTCACTGATATTTCTATTCAGTGCTTCATATTTTCCAAAGAGTCCCTGAGTTTTTCTTTCAAAACCTCAGAGACAACGAAAGAATGTGAAAGGACAGTTGTGACGTCATTGCAACGGATAACACCAGGCACGTTTCTTTTTCTGACACACGTTTGCACGTTTCGTTGTCTATCCAATCAAATGCAAACACGTGTCCGTGTCATGATGAAAAACTTTCCCGCTCAAGTTTTTCTCTCTCTACTCTCTTCCTATATAAACTCTCTCAAAGTTTATATTTGTCTTTTATGCGAATCAATCTTTCTCCGCAAGAAAAGAACACTGTTGCATTTTGTGCTCTCGATCTTCAAGAACTGTTCATCATCTTCTTCATCAAACTCAAGGTCAATATGTTCTTATCTTTTATCAAATGCAAATAACTTGTTTTCGATCTTATCATTGTTTTACACAAGATCAAACAAAAGAACTCAAAAATAAAATCATTTTCTTTCATGGTTTTATAAACACAACCATTTCATGGTTGTTCTTCATGTTTTAAATCTAAAATCTTAAACTTGTTCTTCTTTCGTATCCATTTTTTTTAAAAACTGGTATACAAGGCTTATAGGTGTTATATTCGTTTTCTTTAAAAACAAGAAAAACCCTAATCTTCATTAAGACTTTTTTGTCTGAATGAAATGGACAAAATTCGAAAAATCTTAATGGAAATTCTCTTTCCACATTAAGATATTTCTTATTTGTTAACATCTTTGGTTGAACTGATAATACAGTGAAATGGCAACTTCAAAGCTGAATGTTACCGCTGAGTCCATCTCCAGTGATTCTGAGGAACTGGAAATCACCAAAGCTCCTCAGGTTAAGTTTGAGCTGGATCAACTAGACTGGACAAAGGCAAACAACCTTTCAGCGCTTCTCGAGTTTCCTCCTCGGAAGCAGGTATCCCATCTAGACGACGCTGTGATTTTTTTGAAGAATAGCCCCATATACACAGCACTGACAATCACACCTCCTGCCAGTCAGCGTCTATTATCCCAATTCTGGTACTCTGCCAGACACACCAACCTACCCTCAGCCAAAGACCCATCTAAAACCATCGACTGCATACTCAGCGATACTGAGTATGGCACCATCAAGATAACCCCCGCAATAATCCGCAAAGCTCTGAAATTCCCTAACGCTACCTCAGAAAATCCTTTCATTCCATTTCCTGACCACAAGAAGCACGCTGACAGGGAAGAAATCATTGCTTTCCTTGATGCGATGGGTTACATCTGGGAGACTGGAAGAGACAAGCTACCTGAGAAGAAGCTGACGCTGATAAAGAAATCCAAGATGCCCAGCGAGATGAACTTTATCTTCGCTCACCTGATCAGCTGCATGACAGCGAAATCCGGATCTTCTGATCAAGCCGCTCAACCTCAGCAGGCCATGGGTTACGCACTGCTGAAAGGTCTCAACATTGACTGGGCCTCCATCATCTATGAAGACCTCATTCAACGTGTTGATTCTGCCGCTGACCGACCAGCATGGGTTCCTTACCCGCGATTCATCAGCGCCATCTTTCAATATGGCCTGAAGGACAGCTATCCTGAAGAGGGTGATCTGAAACTCTCTCAGATTGGCCCTAAAGTTCTCGACTTCAAGCCTGTCGCCAACGAGGTACGTCTCTCTACTCTTCTCACTCTTCTTAATTCTCCGCTATCTGTGGCTCCTTCAGCGACAATACCCATCGCTGATACCCCGGCCACAAAATCCATTCCTTCTAAGAAAAGGAAACAATCTGTTACCCCTCTTGATTCCAAAAGGATCAAGAAAACCAAGGAGCAACCCCAGCAGTTGCATGCTGAAGACTCCTCAGCTCATTCTGAAGAGCTGAAGGAAAGTTCCGTGGTACGCTCTGCCACACCAATTCAAGCCATTCCTTCTAAACCTACTTCAGCGTCCCTAAACGCTGAGGTTAGAACTTTGGAATCTACCCAACCTTCGTCAGTCTCTCAAAAGACTGATGAAGTACTTCTCAGCGAATCCAACGCTGAACTTGAACCCCAACCCCAATTCTTATCCTTCGCTCCTCCCTCTACTTCTTTGGACACTCCTCCAGTCAAAACTGGAGATGCCATCATTCAAGAAGCCGTTGAAGCTTCTCAGCGAATGACGAAGAAAGGACCTGCAGAGATCTCCATTCCTCACGGAACTTTTGAGGGAGATATGGAACACTATGGAGGGACTCGAAACTTTGATGAGTTCGTCAACGCTCCTGCAGGTACAGATCCCACCTTAAACACTGTAACTAAACCTGAAACTTCTGAGCTTTCCTTTGTTCACAAGTACTTATATGTTACAGGTCCTTTTTTGGGATACATCAACCAATCTCTGAAGTCTATGGAGATGAAACTTACAGATCTCACCACCGGTCTATCAAATAACTCTACAGCTGTAACAAACGCTGGAGAGAATCTGACGAAGCTGACTACTGTGGTGGAAAAGAAGGCCTCCTCTGATGACATCAAAGACCTTGATAAAACTCTCGCCGACTTTGCCAAAGTGCTCTCCGACATCTACACTGACTACACCAACCTCAAATCATCAGTTTCCACCATTTCCAGCGAAGTTACAACGCTGAAGAAATCGGTTGGTACACTCGAAGGTGATATGTCAGTGGTCAAGACCGACTTGGGCTCAGTGAAGACCGACCTTGGTTCTGTCAAGACAATGATCGAGACGCTGGTGAACAAGGCAAATAATCCAGCTCCTGCTCCGGCCCCTGCACCTGTTTTGGACTCATTCACCGCAGAGGATCGCCAAGAGCTGAAGAAAATCACGCCTGCTATTTCTGGCCTAGAAGACAGAATAGCTAAGCTTGAAGGTTGTGTGAAAATCTCTGGCCCAGAAGACAGAGACAACACCAATGCTGAATCTACCCATTCCTCCCCCGCCCATCATGAGAAAGAGGGGGAGAAGAGCGCTGAACAGGAGAAGAGCGCTGAAGACCTTTCCCATGATGAATCTATCAGGGGAGAGGGTAATGAAGATCGGATTACTGGACCTCAGGGAGATGAAAACCCTGAGGGAACCGAGAACCTCGCCTCTATATCTGAGGGGGAGCAACTCGATGAAGATGCTGAGGAATCTGAAGCAGAAGAAGACGAAGACTTCGACATCCCTGAAGCTGAACCATCCTCCTCTCCAAGGAACGATGATGATGATGAAGATGACGATGATTTCTTTGTTGTCAAACCTGCTCCTCGAACCAAAGCTCTTAAAGGTATTTCAATAAAAGAACCTTCAGGGGAGAAGACAAAGACAAAGCACTCAGCCTCTGGCGCTGAGAAAAGCAAAGACAAAGGCATCGCTGAAGATGATAATCTGGCGATCCTACTTGCAAAGCCGATTTGTCAGGTACACTAAACTTATTTTTCCTTCCCTGATCATCTCTGAAAAATCAGTTATCCATTCCACAAACACCATACACATCCACATTTTTTTTCTATCTTTTCTACCCAAGTTCTTCTACCCAGTTCTTATTTGTAAGATCGCTGCGTTTCAGCTAGTCCTCTCCCCTGTTTGAGGATATCGCTGAAAGATCTGTTGCGACTTCACCAATAATTCCAGCTACCGCTGAAGACATAATCCCAGTCTTAGATTTAATCTCTGAGACTGATGAACCAGAAGAACAACCTCTCTCGCACAGAAACAGACTTTCCTCAGTTGCTCAAAGGCTGAGTGAAGAAGATCAAAAGAGGAGAGAAGAAATGATAAAGCGATTCGAGGATCAGCGAATCATCCTAAGGCGCGATCAACTACCTTCAGTTCCTCCTAAGTTCAGAATTTCAAAAGCTGAATACCAAGATCATCTCAGAGCTGAACGCCTCATCGCTGAAAGGAAGGAAGCTGAAGATAAAGACAGAGAATACGCCATCAAGCTCACTCAAGAATCTGTCAAAGACCCCAAGCTGAAGCGTATTCCCATTCAAATCCAACGAAAGCTTTGGGAACAAGCCCAGAAGATCGTGGAAAAGAAAGCTGAAGTTTCTCAGACCACCCTGATCTGGTGTAAAGAGAAAATCCACTTCAGATATCGTCCAGCAAAGATCAACAAGGTATTCATCTCTGGAAGAACCTCCATCGGAGTACCTATTGTTGACATCAAACTGTTCAGAGAAGATGACTCATCTGAAACCTTTCGTGCTGACACTGTAAAAAGGTATGGTCTCTCTGAATGGCTGGAGATGAGGTTAGCTATCCAACCGTCAAAATCTAAGTACAAGGATCATTTCGAAAAGCTGATAAACAGACAGATCGATTTGATATCTTCTTGTGTGGATATTCCTCCTGTTCCTGATCTAAAGCCGAAAAGAAAAAAAGGACTCTCCAAGGAAGAAACGTCAAGATTCAAACTCAGGTCCTGTCATACGAAATGAAACTGGAATTGGTTTCTCTCGCGCTGAAGTACTTGGTCCTGATCCTGATCTATCTGCCCTTGATGTCTCTTTGCCACCATGTGAACTTTTCGTCCCTGGTAAAGTCATCAGTAATCCTTATGGAATATTCTTTCTTGACTACGACGGACGTAAATGCTTTCAACGGATCGCTGAGCTTCCAATCACTCCAATCGAACAGCTCAAAGATCTCATCTACTGGTGCGACTTCAGAAAAGACATTCAGGCACGACACCTAAAACCCTTGATTTTTGAAGCTGCTCTGAAGCTAAAGAATAAAGGAGAAAAGGTTCCTGACTGGATGATTCCAACTGAAAAGACAACCCTTGATGAACTTCTCATTAAGGAAGAACCCTTTGAAGGCTGACAACAATCACCATTTTCTCTATTGTATCAGTCATCCTTCAGTACTTGTAATTTATTTCGCTTATACTTGTAATCTTTCTTATTCATATTGTAACCTGATTCAAAGATTTAAAGAAAGATTTCAGCGAATGTACTTTACTCCATCAGTACTGAAAAGATCCCAGAAAACAGTAAAAGGGACAAATATTTTATGAGTTCTTTTTATCCTTATGTTTTCATTAAATAGCAATTTTCTCTGTTGCTATGTCATAATCAAATAGGGGGAGATTGTTGATCCAAACCCTCAGTGATTTGATAATGACCCTATCTTAAATACTTAGTGAAAATTGTAAGTAAACAATATGTATCAGAGTTTCACTATCGTTGATAAGTACTAAGATCTTACAGTACTGCTGATAGGAACTCTCGCACTTTTAGATTAAACATTCAGCGAACACTGTTCACCATATCGCTGAGTCTGTTCAGTCCTTATGGTAATCGCTGATAAGTTAGTTGTTTACTTATGATCCCTGAAGACAAGATTCACGTCAACAAAGGTTCTACGCTGAAGTCGAAGATCAAGCTCAAGAACCAGCGACAAGTCTCCTAATGAACTGATGCGGATCAGCGAAGACTCAGATTTGTCCACTCAACGTGAAGTATCAAGTACAAGACTTCAGCTATCGCTGAACTTTATCATCTGCTGAATAGTAAATGATAATCGCTGAATCAACGAAAGCTGATCATGAAGTCCTCCGTACAAAGTACTTTTGTCTTAACCTCCCTTGCACGCCACCGTACGAAATGTCAGAAAAGAACCTCCGAAAATCTGAAATCGTACAACCACTCTGATACTACACTGTTCATTCATGCGGCTACTAAGGTTGTCATCAAAGGTCAATGACATACAACCAATCCGCTAATGACACGTGTAAAGTATATACTGGATTGCATTAAATGCATGCAGTATATAAAGAGATGAACTCACTTCATTTGAAGTAACTTGCTAACTCTGGACAAGTTCAAATCTCTCAAGATAGGATTTTATTAGTAATCTCCTTATCTTTCTTAGTGCAAGAAAACCTTAGTGTTCCAACTTGTTTAGATTTAGGTTTATCCTTAATCTTGTTTCCGCAACAAGCTGTAAATTGTTAATGATTTATCAATAAACAATTTAGAAAAGTAAAATAGTGTGTTTGTATTCAACCCCCCCCTTCTACAAACTTGTTTAAGCCTTTCGGGACCAACATCTCTCAACTTAACCCGATCAAGAACCCATTGTTCTTGACCCTGCTCTATATTTTGAACACCCTCACCACCTAATTGGTTTTCACTCGGGGCAGGTCCCTCTAGCTCTGGCTGGACCATAGGTGCATTTTCTAACGTATAAGCTATCACAAATGGTGACTGCTGGTCTGCATATGCTAGAACATCTTCACGATTAACGGCAATATTATTGAATGCAATGTTACATTGTACCTTTTAAAAGTGCATCCACCGTTGTGGTCCTTGAACAGAATCTTGCCATCTAGGAATGTCTTGGTTAGACTCCATAATTCCATGAATAAGTAGATGCAGAAACCGTTGAAATGGAATAAACGTTCTGGCCTTTGTCACCTTTGACTTATCCCCAACTAGTTCAATCAACTCATTCCAGATCAACACAGCATAGTCAATCTTCCTATTGAAAGAAACCGCATGGAACATCCTCAGCATGGAAATGTTGCACTTGTCAAGGCCTGTATGCTTAGGTGTCATACATGTATTTAGAATGCTGAATAAAGTGTACCAAACTGGTGGTAGGTACTTCCTCTTCAGTAATGATGATCGTGTCAGTAGACCTTTGACTGCATCCTTGTAACCTAGAGACATGACGTCTATACATAAGTCAGTTTCCGAGATCAAATCCTCAAACTTAGCTTGCCTTGGCAGTTCCAAAGCATTCATCAGTCTCTTCATAGTGATCTTAGCATCAAAGTGATCATCTTTTGTAGTGAAGTACTTATTTCTCTCATTCACAGGATGAAATTGGATGGTGGAATAGTAATCGACTTTGTTAAGGAAGTTCTGAGCGGTTGGCCTTTCAAAATCTCCAGAATGATTTTGTGATTGAGGTTCACACTTAGGTCAAGTGTGTAGTTGTTATCAGCAAGCTTCACGTATTGAGATTTTGGAAGAAGCTCATCATCCAAGTTTTGGGCATTCATAGATGGATGTGATGATCTGTGAGATGGCATAGGGGTGTTCCCGTCGGAAGAGTTTCCATCAAATCGCTCAACAAAAGCCATTGGAATCCTGTGTGAGGAAATATTAGCCAGAGTAGAACTTTCTGATTTTTGGAAAAATTTCCCAAAAACTGCCTAAGTCTGGGGTTTATTGCACACAATTAAAAGATTTTATCGCAGGACACATTTATCGCATGGAACATGTACGACAAAGTTTTGTTGCACAAGGCACGTGCGATAAATATGGACAATGAAGCGTGCGATAAATATGAATGTTTGAATATATGTGGCGTGCGATAACAATGAACACTTGAAGCTATCATAAGTGTTCAACCCAGATTTCTACGAAATTGAATAAGAGGCTATGAAAATCAAAACCTATTGTCGATTTACTACCAGAATACTTATCTTATAATTTTTATCATGATACACTAACATTAATAGTGATTTTTGACTCAGAATATGAAAAGTCACAAAGTTCGAACAAACAAACCCTAACAGATCGATTTATGGTACTAAAACAGTAAAAAAAATAGATGAAAGATCGAGATAAAACCAACGTGGGTTGAAATCTAAGTGGAATGCAAGTAAAAAACTTCAATCGTTCAAGAAAATCTTGAAAATCCTTGAGAGCAGTGTAGGGTTTTTGGTGTTTGTAAAGTTGTAATGTTTGAAAAACCGCCCTATTTATATGAACCTAGGGTGAATGACACGTGGCACTGAAAAATTGGTCCAAGGTTTGACCGGCCAACAATTCAAAGTTATCGAACGAACAAGTGATCGACAACCCAGATTTTATCGTACAACATATGTGCGATAAAAAGGGTAGAAGTTTAATCGCACACTAAACATGTGATAAACATTGTTCATGGGGTTTTATCGCATAACACATGCGCGATAACACTGTTATCTAAGATTTATCGCATAACAACATGCGCGATAAACACTATGCATGCATGTTATCGCATAAGGCACGTGTGATGAATTTTTTTATCGTGCAAGATATGTTTGATAACATCAACACTTAGGCATTTTGCGAATTTTTTTCTATAAATGCAAGCATTTTACCACATTAAAAGATGTCCAACTTTTAATTGGTGAATCTCACAAGGTTTAAAACAAACATTTTACTCCCCCTAGAATGATGCATAGATTTTCAAAAATATTTTTCATCATCTAGGGTTTGTTCAAAAGCAAATTAGAAGTACTAATCTTGATGTCTTATTGCCAAGAATCATATCATCTGATATCGATGTGTTTGGTTTTGGTGTGTTGGACAGGATTAGCAGAAATAGCAATCACGCTCTTGCTGTCACAGTAGATGGGTATCTTCTTGTATTTGAATCCATAATCCATAAGCTTGGTTCTCATCCAAAGAACTTGTGAACAAAAACTAGCAGTTCTACATATTTAGCCTCCAAAATCGATGTTGAAACACAATTATGTTTTTTGATGCCCAACTCACGAGCTTATCACCCAAAAACTGAATGTGACCAGACATGCTCTTTCTGTCCAATAAACTCGCTCCATGGTCAGCATCTGAGTACGCGGTGAGTTTGTATCCTATCCCCTTGGGATACCATAGGCCAAGATAAGGTGTGCCTTTCAAGTAACGAAAGAATCTTTTGACAGCTCCAAAGTGTGATTCTTTCGGTTTGGCCTGAAATCTTGCATAAAGACAAGTAGCGAACATAATATCTGGTCGACCTACGGTTAGATACATTAATGAACCAATTATACCTCGATATGTTCGAAGATCAACATCCTTACCATCAGGATCCGAACCGATCTTGGACTCTGGTGCCATCGGAGTACCAATAGTCGTACAATTCTCCATCTTGAATTTCTTCAGGATGTCGAATACATACTTCGACTGGTTGATAAAAATTCCCGTAAAAAATTGCTTGACATGTAATCCGAGAAAGAAGTTAATTTCTTCCATCATACTTATAAAAATATGGTCACCATGAGGTTAGAAAACCAAGTACATAACAAAGGATTAGTTGACCAAAAATTATGTCATCAACGTAAATTTAACAAATAAAATATCACATTTTTCACGCTTGGGGAACAAAGTCGTATCAATCTTACCTTTTTCAAAACCAGATGTTAGTGCTTAAAATGTTGAAAGTTTTGTAAAGCTATGCTATGCTAAGCCTTTGTATGTTGTTAGAGCAAAAATGTATTCAAGATTTATTGTATTTGTAAATAATCAAAGACATAGTCAAAGTTAAAGTATTGTCTTGTAAAGGTCAAAGTCAAGGTTAGTAAGTGTTAGTCAAAGGAGTATATAAAGAGATGTTGTAAGAGGAGTTCATTCATACGTATGAGATTGTAATAGATGGATGACTTTCTAGAGAGAGAAACTAGATCTCATTCTAATTTGTATCTTTATCTCTCAATCTATTGAAGATCTCTTGGTTCTTATCATTGTTAGTTGATTAGATTGGACTCATAATTGGTATCAGAGCAGAATCGTTGAAGATTTCTACGATACGATCAATCGAATCTCGAAAATTCAAGTAAAATGTGCCGATTTTTAAGATTTTGGAATTTGATCTTTAAGTAAGTATGTTCTAATCACCTGATCTCTTAAAGATCTGTTCGTTGATCGATTCTACACCATCTCCTATGTTCAGAATCGATTAACGTGATCAAATTGGTGATTTTGAAAGTTTTTCGGTATTTTTGAAGAAAAATCTTAAGACTCGAAGATTTTGTAGTGCATGAATCGTTCTAAGGATCACATATTGATTTCTCTATTGATTATGAAGAGAATGCAACAATCAGATCCGAATTTGATCAAAAATTGAGAGAGATATGAATTTTTGAAGTCGATAGATTGAGTCTCGCCGGAAAACCGTAATTGGCCGGAAAATTGGATTTCACCGGAGTTTTTGCTGAAAAATGTTCACAGATCTGATCGTTCTAATGTATCGATATGTTTGCAATTAATTGGTTAAAAACAACAAGAAATCGAGGTATTGGAGTTGCTGAAAGTGTTCGACGGAAAAAACTCATGTTCTGGTGTTCATCTTGATCGCACAAGGTGTGTGCGATCAGAGTTCATAATGCTCGCACAAGACTGAAGTTCAAAGTTGTCGCATATAATTCATGCGATCAACAAAGTAGTCGCACAAAGCTTCTCACCGACAAGTTTTATCGCACACAGTTTTCCCGATGAAACCTTGTTATCGCACAAGGTTTGTGCGATCAAACTAGTAATCGCACAATGGTCGTGCGATCAGACCACCTAGTCGCACAAGGGTCGTGCGATCAGACTCTCTCGTCGCACAATGCTTACCCGATCATATTTTCTACTCGCACAAGGTTCGTGCGATCAAAACACCTTGTCGCACAAAAGTTGCCCGATCAGATTTTCTACTCGCACAAGGTTCGTGCGATCAAAACACCTTGTCGCACACCTTAGCGCAACCTCCGTGCTAAGTCTCGGGAGGGGGACATTGTTCTTGGACTCTAGCGTAAAGTGTGTGTGCTCCATTCCGCTTCCTCCTTCAAGCAAATCCGAACCAAGCTGTTAAGCCGAATGCCTATTCAACCCGCGGTTCATTGACAGATTCTTTGTTATAAACTGAGATTGCATTTGGTTTGTCACGCAATAACTCGCTCGTTATCTTTCTTGTGAGCTTATCGAAACGAGCTTGAGTTTCAACATGTTATAGATGTGTTCGTGCACTCGGTCGAGGTTATGGTGCACATCGAATCCGATTTTTCAAGGTTGAAAATAAAAAGAGTAAGAGCTTCTTTCAAGGGGAAGCCTAGACTTAATTCGAAGAAAAAGCATCGCTAAAGTTTTTCCAATAAAATCAAGGGGGAGAGGAGCTAAAGCTTTTGAAGATTGATGATTTTGCTTTACAAAACTTTAGGGGGAGAATGTTAGTGCTTAAAATGTTGAAAGTTTTGTAAAGCTATGCTATGCTATGCTATGTAATGCTAAGCCTTTGTATGTCTCTATAAATAGAGATGGTGAGCTCATTTGTAGATAGAGCACAATGTAGAGAGCTTAATTGTAGAGAGAGAGAGAGTGTGTCATCCTCCATGTACTTCAAGTCTTAAATCTAATATGAGGATGACTTCCGTAACTCAATCTCTCTCTAAATCTTGAATTGTTGATTGATTCCGGGACTCACACCAGACTCTAGCAGAAATGTAGTTAATACCTTATACCACGCGGGTGGTTTGTTTGAGATTGTAAAGCGCTTTGTCAAGTATATAAACATGATTCGGTTTATCCTTATCCACAAAGACTTCCGGTTGTGAAACGTATACTTCTTCTTTTAGTATGTCATTCAAGAAAGCAGTCTTTACGTCCATTTGATTGACGGTAAAGTTCTTGTAGGCCACAAAAGCTATGAAAATCCCAATTGCTTCAATTCGAGCAACCAGAGCATACGTTTTGTCATAAACGATGCCCTCTTGCTGACGATAACCTTTTGCTACAAGTCTTGCTTTCTTTCTAACGACTATGACGTCTTTGTCTTTCTTATTCTTGAATACCCACTTGGTACCTATGATGCTTTTCTCTTTGGGTCTAGGTACTTGACGCCATACCTTTAACGCTTCAAATTGATTGAGTTTTTCATGAATTACGATCACCTAGTCCGTGTCTTCTGAAGATTGCGGAACTGTAGTCGGTTCAATATTACTTAGAAAAACCGCGAACAAGCATTCATTTGCAGTAGCTGATCTTGTTTTCACAGGATCAGGCACTTCACCAATCACTTGTTGTAATGGATGGTTTCTTGTCCACTTGGTAGAGTGTGGGTGTGGGGAAATCGAATCTTGATTGGGGTCAACCAATGATTGTTCTTCTTCCGGTGGTGGTTCACTTATCAATGTAGGTTCAGATTGAGGCACTAAGTCTTGATTGTTTGAAATAATAGGTTCTTCCTCAGGATTTTCCTCAGAAGATATCTCAGGTGTAGTGCAACCATTCTGAGCATTGACTTGTGAAACAACCTCAATAGAAGAAACATCATCATTTGTTTGTTATTGTACCTGTTAGCTCCAATCTTTCTGTTTGTAAAAGTAGTGAAAATAGTCTAAGTACAGAAGTAACCCACAGAGGCTCTGCCGAGTAGCCGAGTAACCGGGAAGACAGAAGTCTTCGACAGAGGCTCTGCCGGGTTAGTCAAGAAGACTGAAGTGAAGAAACAACGAGACTCTTCTATGCGGACAAGGCCACAGAGCCTCTGTCATACTTGACAGAGCTTCTGTGGCAAAAAGAAGATCTAAGCAAAAGATCTTAACAAGGACGAACATGCTTCTTACAATACCTACCATTCGAAGGTTGTAAAGATAAATCGTACAAAGGTGTGGCCTGACAACTCCACGTGTCAAACTCTGATAGGTTTCCACCTAAAGCTGAATACGGAGCATTTAATGAACGTTGTATCTGCAACAGTTCCAGAATAGTGTTTTGTACCTTCCAGCTGCTATTCCTCAACAGTGTCTTTTGTACCTTCAGTCCTTATTGTCCCCTTTAGGAGTAGTATAAATAGAAGGTTCATGTGAACTCTTCTATTAAGCTTTTCACAACACACACCATTAAACTGCAGATTTCTTGTTAATCCCTTAAAGTTCTTGGTGTTCTTATTATATATCAAATACAGTAATCTTTGAGAAACATATGTTATTTACTCTTTGCTTTATTTGATATTGTGTGATCTTCTACCTTACATTATCTTTCAGTTCTTAAATACGCTTCCGCACCATACAATCTGAACTAACTGAAAGTTAAGATCATTGTTTTAGAAAAACAGGAACCGACAATTGGTATCAGAGCAAACCTTGATTTTTAATATCAAGGGATCCACTCTAAAACTATGATCTTTGGTAGAAACTTGGATTTTTAACCTATTCTTCATACTATCCAAACAGTTTCTGTTTTTCTGCCATTTTCGATTCATTTGAACTTTGGTAAACTTATAGAATCTGTTATTCTGGTTAAAAACTCCATTTTAGTGCTCAGGTTAAAGCTTTTAAGCTTAAAAACTTCATACTCTGAAAAATATGCGGTTAAAACCCTTTTTCTGGATAATTTATCTCTCTAAAAATGACAAATACAAACAACTTCCTCTCTGCTGGTTCCTTAACCAAACCTCCCACTCTTCTTAGAGAAGAATACCCTCAATGGAAGATTCGAATGATTCACTTCTTTGAGGGTACTGACAAAGAATTGGTTTATTATATACGTAACCCTCCTTTCATTCCCATGATAAGTGTACCTCGTGTTCCTAGCATAGACGACACACCTGAAATTCTAGAACACACGAAACCAAAGACCCAAGAAAATTGGTCTGATTCTGATTGGGCTAAATACGAAGTTGCTCAGAAAACTAAGAGAATTCTGATCATGGCCATCCCAAATGACCTTTTCCAGTCCATGGATGCATGTGAATCTGCACATGATCTATGGAAAGAACTGGAAAAACAACTAGAAGGAGGAGTCAAAACCAAAAAGAACCGCAGAGCTCAATACATAAATGAATACTATGCCTTTAAGGCTCGGCCAACCGAATCTCTGCAAACTACGTATGATAGGTTCCACTCTCTAATAAACAAGTGCAAGAAGTTCGGCATCCACAGAACCTCTAAAGAAAACAACGTTATGTTCCTGAAGTCCCTAAATGAAGAATGGCTTCAGTTATCTATGTCTCTGCAAACAAATCAAGACTTAGATTCCTGGACCCTATCAGACCTCTATGGAACATTAGCAGCACAAGAGCCTCAGGTAGCACAAACGAAAGCCCAGTTCATTGCACCTCTTGCATTGGTTGGAAAGACTACAGAGGTTAAAGAGAAACCAAAGAAAGAGGAAAGAAAGGAGAAGAAGAAGAAAACCATGATGGTAGAAAGTGAAGAAGAAGAGGTAGCAGCAGAAGAAGAAACGACCCTGGCCTCGATAGCTAAATCTTTAGCTCTCTTGACTAGGGAATTCAGCAGAGGATACCAGAAGAAATCTGGTAATGAATAATATGAAAAAGAGAATCAAGAAAGAGAAGGGTCAAACGACAGAAGTGGTGACCGACAAAGGTCCAGTGACAGAAATGACAGAGGAAATGACCGACAGAGGTCGGAAGACAAAGCTGGCAACACTCCACAAATTCAAGAGTGTTACAAATGTGGTAAGCCAGGCCACTATGCAAATGAATGCCGAACAGAAAGAAGTGGTGACCGATAGAGGTCAGACGACAGAGCTGGAAACTCCACACAGAACCAAGGATGCTACAACTGTGGAAAGCCAGGTCACTTCGCCAACGAATGCAGGAGCAGGTCAAATCGCCCTCAGAGGGATGCAGCTTTCTACAAAAAAAGGCTGAATACTATGCTCAGAAATCACTAATGGTGAACAAAGAAATCTGGGAGTCAGACACATCCTCTGACGAAGGCGAAATAAAGAATGCTCTATCCTGTGGCATGGAAGAAGTGAGCTCCGACTCCGACAGTGAGGTATCCACTTCTACATCTAACTCTAATACTACAGAAGATGACTTGATTAAACTTAACATTGAATACACTGAAATGAAAAAGACTTGTGAAGATATTCAGAAAAAGCTCACCTTCAATGAGAGAGAAGCTAGACTTCTTACTCAAGAAAAAGCTAAAATCTTTAAAGAAAAAGAAGAAATTGAAATGGACTGGAACAAAAAGTTAAATCCTTTAAAAGAAAAGATTTCTGAACTTAATTCTTCCTTGAAAACAAAGTCTAAAGAACTAATGGACGTTGAGTGCGACAGAATGAACATCCTAGCTCTTAAAAATTATTTTCAAAAGGAAAGAGAAGTCATCTGTCAAGATTTACTCAGAAGAGATCTTCAAATTAAAAAAATTCAAGATGTTCAGAAGGTATACGAAAAAATTAACACACAAATAGGGAGACGGTGAATTGGCTTCTGTGATATAAATCCTTATACCGGAACCAAAAGAAACAAGTCTCTGTCCTCTCTATCTCACATAGGAGATACAAGAAAACCTGGATTTCCAAATCTTATCTCTGTAAGTAAAAGGCAAAAAGTCTCTGGGGAACCTCACAAGAGGAAACCTCTGAAGATGACAAATGTGTGGTTTGAAAACACAGATTTGTCACCTTCAATCTCTGTCAAAAGAGAATCCAAATCTAAGAGGTATCTGAAAACTCAAGATCAGATAGGAATCTTCAAGTTTGCTAAACCCGAGACTCAAACTCAAGTTTCATTTGTCTGCATGATGAATTCTGAAAAAAAATTATCAGCAGAGGCACCTGAGTTCAAGCCAAAAATTACAGAAGAAAAACTTGATATCTCTGAAGAAAACCTCTGTACATCTTCCAGCAATCAAGATCTCTCTGAAGAAAAATTAACAGACACTTATGTTAACTTAGAAGATAGTTCCTTAGAAAAGGAAGAAAGTGAGTATGGCACATGTTCTGAAAGTCCAGCCTCTATCGAAAGAGAACTAAGTGACTCAACCTCTGTATATGAGGACGATTCATCCTCTGACGAATCAGAGACTGACTCTAAGTCAGAGATAGGACCTAGTGACACAGAGGTTATTAAACAAACCTCTGAAGTTCTTAACAGAACTATTCCTCCCAAGGAGAAAATCACTGGAATTCCTATCTGTCCAGACTTTTTGAATATGTGCATACAAGCCAAAACCTCTCTTGAGCTTGAAAATTTCAAACAACAGAAGTCAATGTCCACTCAAATTCCAACGAGTTCAAAGATTTTAAAACCCATAAAAACTGTTAAAGAAGAACTAACATGGCAACAGAAGGGTAAATGGACAAAATCTAATAAATCTTTTTCTTCTGTGACAGTGAAATCTACAGAAGTTCACCACAGAAGGGGAACACAGAAGGCCGCACTGTTAGGGCAGGTTTTAATGTTGATTTAAAGTTCAAGGGTTGTTTTGTATTAATTCATTTTGAGCCTTATTAGTGAACGGGCCGTGGGCTTGTTAGCCACGGGCCCATAGTATTTAATGTAAGATTAGCTTGGAAAAATAAGCTAATCATCTCTTTTACTTTCAACATTGTATTGTAATATTCTCTCTGAAAGATTAATGAAAGGGATGACCAGTTGAAATCATTGCTCTTATTGCATATCATATTCGATTTCTGTATTGTTGCACGGATCTGGATTCTACAATTTGTATCAGAGCAGACAGACGGATTCGATTCAAAGCTTCATTCATCGATTTCTGGTTAGTTTGACTTTTTCTCATCTGACCATTCTTGAATTTTCAAATCTTTGATTCAGTCGAAATTGGTTGTTTTTGCTTACTGGGTTGTGTTAGCATTATCGTTATAAGTGTTTCTGCAAATTTTCACATCCTAATTCATTCGTTTGATTGGTCAATTTAGCAATTTAAGATCAAAGTTTTTGGTAGTGTTCTTCAACAAAAATCGAATTTTTACCATCAAAACGTGTTCTTTTTGCACTGAAATCGATTGGATTAGTATTATTTTGTGTTTGGCATTGTTACTAATCTTCCAGGATCGATTTTGGGCAACCCTAATCGAAAATTCGAACGATTTGAGCAAAACAGCCGGCTTTTCCGGATAAACCAGCCGTGGTTTCCAGATAAGTTGATAGTTCCCGGACATTTGTGTGTTTTCATTCGGACACCTCCAATTCCATCCGGACTCCTCATTTTTCCGGGTAAGTTCTGCAATCCGGGTAAGTCACTATTCCTTATACTATCCGGGTAACATTTGTATCCGAAAACCCAGAGTTTCCGGACATATCTTATCCGGACAATCCATTGTACCCGGAAACTTCAGTTTATCCGGAAACATCTTGTTTCAGTTTTCTATCCGGTAACATCTGTTTATCTGGTAACTACGATTTTCCGGATTCCTTATCCGGAAACCACCCTGATTCCTTATCCGAAAAGACCCGGATTCCTTAGCGGGACCCCTGTGCTAAGTCGCAGGAGGGGGACATTTAAGTATTCTTGATACTGTTTCACTTTGAATCGAACAATCGTCTGACGATCACTCCAGTGCAACTGAAGATGTCTCCTGCTGAAGAATACAAGACAAAGTTGTGTCAGGTATGTAAACCTATCTATTTAGAACTTTCTGACCGAATGACACCTCTTGCTGAACGGATAGATTCCTTCAAGGCCACCAGTAATGAACAACTACTTGAGATTAGATCACTATCTGAAAAGTTAGATGTTCAAATGCAAATAACTGAGAAATACAAGTCTGAAAATGCTATGTTAAAAAAAATGCAAAAATCTTTCAATAACACCTAAAGACTTAAGGGCCAAGTTATCTGAACTTCAGTGTCAGTTTGATCAGTGCATGAATGAGAAAGAGGATATTTGTTAGCTTCAATCTTCCTAATCATAGAAGTATTTAGAAGTAGTGAAAAATAGGCTAAGTGAAGAAAGCCTCTTACAGAGGCTCTGCCACTTCCGAAACTTCAAGGTCAAGAAGCTACAGAGGTGTCCTACAGAACCTATGTCTTACGCACAAAGAAGACCAATGACTCGGAACCCGATGAAGACTGCTCTACAGAAGACCAGACCTCAGAACCTCTGTAACCCTTTACAGAGCCTCTGCGGTTTACGATAAAGACTTAGAAGATATTTTATATCTTGCTACTGTTACTGGATCCGTTAATCAACTTGCATGGTAGCGTGCCCTGTCAAACCTCAACACGCGTCAAGCTCTGAATGGACTCAATAGGGCTTAGTACAATATAGACGTCTGCGGCATTAAATGCAATACAGCACGTACAACTATTCATGTCGTCCGATCAACAGTAGCTCATGCTTTGTGGTCCCCTAGAGTAGTATAAAAGGAAGTCTCTTGTTGAGATCTTCCTTAACAATCTTAAGGACTTATCGAAGAATCTGAGTTTCATGCTTATGCTTTATATCGTCAAACCTGTTTAGCATTACACTCTCTCACACACACCAAACAGTTCTTAATCTGTTCTTGGTGTTCTTATTTTATATCGAACGACAGTAATCTTCAAGATATCATTTTGTTCTTAAAATACTGTTTCTTTATATTGTGTGTTCTAAATCTATCAAACATATATGTTAATTCTTTAAATACGCTTCCGCATCAAACATAAACTCGAACTAATAGATCTGTTAATCTTGTCTAAGCAAAACGGGAACCAACAATTGGTATCAGAGCCTCTTTGATTTATAATATCAAGTGATCCTCTTTGTTACAAGATTTGTGATAGACATCATTCTGTTTTAACCTGTTCTTCATTTCGTTGAAAAGTTTCTGTTTTCCTATCATTTTTCGATTTATTCGAAAGTGGTATTCTCAAAAGAAACTATTTTTTCTAGGTTAAAACTCCATTAAAGTGCACTCTGGGAACTGTTAAAACCTAGAAAACCTTCCATATCATCAGACTCATACTCTTTCGTCATATTATCTTTTCAGAACCTTCGAAACTCTTACAATGACAAATACAAATAACTTTTTCACTACTGGTTCACTAACCAAGCATCCTACTCTCCTTCGAGATGAGTATCCTCAATGGAAGATAAGAATGATCCATTTCTTTGAGGGTACTGAAAAAACTCTCGTACAATATCTTTACAACCCTCCTCAAGTTCCCATGGTAATAGTACAACGAGTACCAGCTACTGCTGAATCTCTTGAAATCCCTGAACATCAAAGACCTAAGCCAAAAGGAGAATGGTCAGATGAAGATAGGGTAGAAGATGAGGTTGCACAGAAAACAAAAAGATTATTGATCATGGCTAACCCCAACGAACTTTTTCAATCATTGGATGCATGCGAAACAGCGCACGATCTTTGAAAAGAATTAGAAAGACAGTTGGAAAGGGGTGCTAAAACGCAGCAGAACCGAAGAGCACAATACATAAACGAATATCATGCCTTCAAAGCCTATGCAACAGAATCTATGCAAACGACGTACGACAGTTCAACTCTCTCATAAACAAATGTAGAAAGTCTGGCATTCACAGAACCTCGGAAGAAAATAACGTCATGTTTCTAAAGAGCCTGAATGATGAGTGGCTCCAGTTGTCTATGTCTTTACAAACAAACCAAGATCTAGGCTCCTGGACACTCTCTGATCTCTATGGAACACTAGCCGCACAGGAACCTCAAATAGCACAGGCTAAAACACTAACCATTGCACCATACGCATTGGTTAGTAAATCTACAGAGGCTGCAGAGAGACCGAGAAATGAGAGAGCAACAGAGGAGAAGAAGAAGGAGAAGAAGAAGATATTGATGGTTGATAGCGAAGAAGACGAGCTGGTAGAAGAAGAAATGACTCTTGCGTCATTAGCTAAATCCTTAGCTCTGTTGACAAGAGAGTTCAGAGGAAATCAGAGGGCTTCAGGAATTGATCGATATGGCAGAGACAACCGAGGTGATAGAAGAGATGATGGAAGAAGAGAAGAATCGAGTGACCGACAGAGGTCAGATGATAGAAATGACTGACAGAGGTCAAGCGACAGAAACTACAGAGGTAATGACCGACATAGGTTAGATGACAAGGTGAGCCACACACAACAAGAATGCTACAAGTGTGGCAAGCCTGGTCATTACGCAAACGAATGCCGAACGGAGAAAGGTGGAGCCCGACAGAAGTCCGACAATCGTGCTGGAAACACTTCCCAAGGTTGTTTCAACTGCGGGAAGCCAGGCCATTTCGCAAATGAATGCAGAAGTAGACCAAATCGCCCACAGAAGGACTCTGCTTTTTACAAAAAGAAGGCCAAGTACTATGCGCAAAAATCCCTAATGGCGAACAAAGGGCATTCTGAGGCGAACAAGGAGGACTTCGAGTCAGACTCTACCTCTGACGATGAATACACCACCAATGCCCTATTCTGTGGCATGGCAGAAGTCGACTCCAACACTGACACTGAGGTATCCACTTCAAACTCTTGTACTAATTCTGTAGATGATAATTTACTTAAACTTAACATTGAACTGATTGAACTAAAAGAGATAAATGAAAGCATTCAGAAAAGACTCACCTTTAATGAGAGAGAAGTAAACCTTCTCACTCAAGAAAAAGCCAAAATTTTTGAAGAAAAGGAAAGAGTAGAAAAGAATTGGAACAAAAATCTAGATCCTTTAAAAAGGCAAATTTCTGAATTAACCTCTGCTCTAAAAGTCAAAACAAAAGAACTTTCAGTTTCTAGGAGTGAAACAACTGGCATAAGAGCTCTTAAAGAATACTTTCAAAGAGAGAGAGAGAGATACTTTGGCAAGATCTACTCAGAAGAGATGTTTTACTTAAAAACTATAAAGATGCACAGAAGGTGTATGAGAAAGTAAACTCACAAATAGGAATACGGGGTATAGGGTACGATGATATTACCCTAGGTGTTGAAGGCAAAAGAATTAAACCTCCGTCTTCTCTGTTTGTGTTAGGAAAAACGAACAAACCAGATTTTCCAAACTTACTCTCTGTAAGTAAAAGGGCTAAAATCTCTGTGGAACCTCACTTGAGGAAACATACGAAGATGATCAATGTGTGGTTTGAAAACACAGATTCATCATCTTCAACCTCTATCAATAGAGGAATCAAACCAAAGAAATATCTGAAAACACAAGATCAGATTGGTATCTTTAAGTTTGGTAAACCAGAGACTCAAAAGCAGATTGCTTTTGTCTGTATGATAAATGTCGAAAAGAAATTATCGGCAGAAGCTCCTGAGTTTAAACCCACCTTTTCAGAAGAAAAACTTAAAGAAACAATTGAAAAGGAAATTTTGGAAGTATGGAAAACAAACGTTTTAGAAAACTTCTGTACATCTTCTGTAGATAAAATTCTCGCTGAAGAGATCTTATCAGAAACCTCTGCCACCTATGAAAGGTATTCTACAGAGGAAGAAAGCTCGTACGATACATGCTCGGAAAATCCAGCCTCTGTCGAAAGAGATGACTCAACCTCTGTATATGAGGACGATCCATCTTCTGACGACTCAGAGACAGATGTTACATTAGGGATAGTTCACTATGACACAGAGGATGTTAAATTCTCCTCTGAAGTTCTTAACAGAACTATTTCTCCAAAAGAGAAAATCACAGAGATACCTATCTGCCCAGATTTTCTAAACGTGTATTTACAAGTCAAAACCTCTGCTGAGCTTGATATGTTAAATTTTAAAAAGAAGACCTCTATAGATCCTAAAAGTTCAAAATTTTCAAAACCTTTAAGGCAAATTAACGAAAATCCCACTTGGCAACAAAAGGGAAAATGGCCTAAAGTTAACAAATCTTTTTCCTCTGTGACAGTGAAGAAAGATGTTCACCACAGAAGAGACTCACATAAGGCAGGAACTAAACAAAGCTTTTGCAAACAACATTCTAGTATTCATAGATCTTCTTGTATTAGGAAATCTAGTGTTAAGAAAGAATGTAATGCCTCTGTGGCTCAGTTCAATGAATTCAATGAAAAGTTCAAGCAAATCACGTCTCATATTCAATATTGTCATTGCTTTGATCTTATGTTCAAACTAAATAATCACTTCTCCAGTCAAGATTGTTTACTCTCTACTCAAATTCAAAAGTCAAAACCTACAAAGAAACAATCTAATTCTTCTACAAAAGATAAAATGTATTTCATGAATGCTAAGGCAAACTTGAAAAATTCTAACAATATTGGACCCATGTGGATATGGGTACCTAAGTCTCTATGATTGTCTTGCAGAAGCAGAATGTGCCAATCTGGTATCTAGACTCCGGATGCTCAAGGCACATGACTGGCGACAGAAGTTTACTATCCACGTACAAAGAAACACTCGATGGTGGATCTGTAACTTTTGGAGATGACAAAAAGGGACACATCAAAGGCTATGGAGTCATAAAGAAGGAAAACGTTTATGTATACAAAGTTGCATATGTGGATGGCCTTAAACACAACCTACTCAGTGTAAGCCAACTTTGTGATACAGGATTCGATGTGCTATTCAAAAGAACTTTCTGCTCTCTGAAAAGTGAAGACACAGGAATGGAACTTCTGCGAGCCAAAAGAAGAGGTGATCTATATCTGATGAATTTCAGTTCCAAGAACAAGGACAAAGTTTGCCTTGTAGCCTGCAAAAGTGAGGAAGCCTGGTTATGGCATAACAGGTTCTGTCACTTGAACTTTCACACCTTGGATAAACTGGTCAAACTTGATCTAGTTAAAGGTTTGCCTAATGTTAAATTTAATAAGGATCATTTGTGTTCTGCCTGTGAAATGGGAAAACTCAGAAGAGCTTCCCACAGAGGCAAAACAGATGTGTCTTGCACTAGGCCTCTGTACATGCTTCATGTCGACCTTTGCGGTCCCATTGCCATACAGAGCCTAGGTGGCAAGAAATACATACTTGTCTTAATTGATGAGTATTCGCGATTCACATGGGATGAATTTGTCCGAAAGAAATCAGATGTTCCAATCATCTTGATTAATCTACTGAAAAGAATTCAAGTTCTTTATGAATGCAGAATACAGAAGTTAAGAAGTGGCAATGGCACAGAATTTAAAAACTCTGTCATTGAAGCCTATCTTTCTACAGAAGGAATATCACATAACTTCTCTGCCGCACGCACTCCACAGCAGAACGGCGTAGTCGAAAGAAAGAATCGAACGCTCGTGGAGGCCGCAAGAACTATGCTATCAGCATGCGGATTACCGATGAACTTTTGGACAGAAGCGATTTCTACTGCTTGTTCTACGCAGAATCGTTCAACCATTGTGAAAAGACACATCAAGACTCCTTACGAACTGATCAACAAAAGGCAGACAAACATCAAGTTTTTCCATGTGTTTGGATGTAAATGCTTTGTTTTAAACTACAGAGATTCCAGAGGAAAGGTTGAGGTAAAAGCTGACGAAGGAAAATTCATTGGATACTCTGCCACTTCCAAAGCCTACAGAGTATACCTTACAAAGTCTCGCAAGATCGTAGAAAGCATCAATGTTTCTTTTGATGATTCATTCCAAAAGACTTCTGAGCAAATCAGTTCAGAACTCGGACTTAAAGGGGAATCCTCTAGCATCTCACAAACAAAAGAAGACTTAAATCTTCTATTTCTAGAGATGTTCCACGATGACATTGATCCCTCTGTTGGAACAATTAGAGCTTCTGCAGAACAATCTTCTGTCGGTCAAAATCCTACAGGTATGACTCTAACTGGTCCAAATAATGCTTCATCTTCTTCTGTAAATGCTACAGATGCAAATGGTGAGGAAGAGTCTACAGAAGATGAAACACAAAGGAAAACGACCACAGAAGCTGCTGAAGAACAAACTCCACATTCCACAGAGGAACCAATAACATAGGATATAGAGGACCAAGTCTATACGCCTTCAGAGGAACAAACTCCACCACCACTCATACCAATCATTCCACAAACTGTAGGATCAACTACAAAGGCACGCACTACGATAGAGGCTACACCAAAAGAAGAAGAAGAACAACAAGAAGCCTCTGAAGAACAATTCGATGACATTGGTTACCATCATCCACGCACAACTCAGTGGACAAAAAGCCATCCTCCAAGCCAAATAATTGGTGAACCCTCTGACACGGTAAAAACAAGGTCTGCCACTGCTAATTTTTGTTTCTTTACGAACTTTATTAGTATGATAGAGCCAAAGAAGATTTCTGAAGCCCTTGACGACCCAAACTGGGTAGACGCCATGCAAGATGAGCTTCTGCAGTTTGAGCGCAACAAAGTCTGGACTCTAGTACCTCTGCCACGGGGGAAACAGGCCATTGGGACTAAGTGGGTCTACAGAAATAAGAAGGATGAAGATGGAGTGGTCATCAGAAACAAAGCACGATTACTGGCCAAGGGATATAGACAAGAAGAAGGCATAGACTACGATGAGACTTTTGCCCCTGTCGCACGACTGGAAGCAATAAGAATATTCTTAGCCTTCGCAGCCCACAGAGGTTTCATAGTCTATCAGATAGACGTGAAATAAGCTTTTCTCAACGGTGAAATCCAAGAAGATGTTTACGTAAATCAGCCACCAGGGTTTGAAAGCTCAAAGTTCCCAAGGCATGTGTTCTACCTTGAAAAGGCTCTGTACGGACTGAAACAGGCCCCAAGAGCATGGTACGAACGACTTTCTACCTTTCTTCTAGTCAATGGCTACGACAGAGGTACAACATATACTACCTTATTCTATAAACGTAAAAACAGTGAAATAATGCTTGTACAAATATATGTGGACGACATAATTTTTGGGTCTACTAATACAGAAGAGTGCAAAAGTTTTGAAAAACTCATGCAAAGCGAGTTTGAAATAAGTATGATGGGAGAATTAACATTCTTCCTCGGACTCCAAGTCAAACAATCATCAGAGGGAATTTTTATAAATCAGGCCAAATATGTCTCTGACATTCTTTCCAAGTATAGTCTCTCTGATGCCTCTTCCATGAAAACTCCAATGGCCACTGGAAATAAGTTATACTTAGATCCAGATGGCATCTCTGTAGAATGCACTCTCTACAGAGGCATGATTGGATCTCTGTTGTACTTAACTGCTAGCAGACCTGACAATATGCATGCCACATGTCTTTGTGCACGTTATCAAGCTAATCCTAATAAATCACATTATGATGCTGTTAAGAGAAACTTTAGATACCTAAAGGGACCAAAAATCTTGGTCTCTGGTATCCACAGAACTCTGGATTTTGTCTTAAAGCTTATACAGATTCAGTGTATGGATGATGCATGCTCGACATAAAGAGTACCTCTGGGAGTTGTCAATTCCTAGGTGGTAAGCTAGTCAGTTGGACCTCCAAGAAGCAGAATTGTGTGTCAACATCTACGGCAGAAGCTGAATACGTTGCTGCTGCTAGCTGTTGTTCTCAGGTTATGTGGATGAAGACTCAGCTAAAAGACTACGGCCACATCCTACTCAAGATACCCATCTTCTGTGATTCCAAAAGTGCCATTGCCATATCTGCCAATCCTGTGCAACATTCAAAAACCAAGCATATCGATATAAGGTACCACTTCTTGAAACATCATGTTGAATACGGTACAATCGAGATGCATTTCGTGCCCACAGAATACCAACTCGCGTACTTATTCAACAAAGCTTTAGACGAGAAAAGATTCAATTTCTTGGTGGGTAAGTTAGGAATGATCAATATGACGTGAAAATCATCTGTAAGTATAGCTTATCTTCTGTAAATATGTGTATAAATATATTGCTTTATTTATTGCTTTGATTGATTTCTTTCTGTATGTAAATTCTCTATCTTAAATAGTTCTTGAAATCACAGAGCTTCTGTGGGTCTGCTCAGAACCTCTGACGACCCCTACAGAACCTCTGGTAAACATGACCTATGTACTATGCAAAACTTATCCTATTTTGATCCAAGCATAGGTCAAGGGGGAGCAGAAGGAAATTACTTGATCTACAGAGATGGTTAGATCAAGGGGGAGCAAAAGAAACCTTGAAATGATCTACAGAGGTTAATCTTTCAAGGGGAAGCCAAAGAAGAGTGTCGATGAATCTATATCATCAGAAGTCAGACATCACTGCCGAGAAAAGAAGAACCAAAAGGTATGTCTCGTACAAAAGGTTTTTGAAAACAGTTTTCTGGGACAAAAATTGTCAAATACGTCCTAAAAATACTGGGAATAACATTTCAAAAATAAAATTATTAAAACTTTTAATAATTTTTGAGTTATGAGAAATTTGAGGTCATAGAGCTTCTGCTGAGCTCAACAGAAGTTCTGCCAGAACACTGCTCTGTAATCGCAAATTTAACTCGGAAATCGAATACGCACAAATACACACACCATGACCTTCTCGCACAAAACTTTTTCCAAAACAGTTTTCTCGGACACCAACTTTCAAATATGTCTGAAAAACATTTCTTAATGCAAATCAAAACTTGGATGATCAAAATTGTTAATAGATTTTTAGTTATGAGAAATTTTCACTCATAGAGCTTCTGCTGGCCCTGACAGAGCTTCTGCAAGTTCCTACAGAGCCTCAAAACCTCTGTGAACGAAATTTCTTCACTAAAATCCTATTAATCCTCTCCAATGCCTTTACAAATGTTTTGGTCAAAATAGAACCTACAGAGTCATGATAACAATGAGATATATGAGAAAAGGGTGAAAATCCAAGATTTTCAAAATCACAGATCTTCTGTAAACCACAGAGCTTCTATGAATTTGGTATTTGGGCATTTATGTAAACAGTAACGGCTACTTTTACTGAGAGTGAAAATCGTGTGGCTAAGAACAACCCCACGCACCTAGCATTAATGGGCCGCGCACGATGTCCTGTCATCCTCTAACATGGCCTACGTGTCTCATTTTCATTGGGCGTACAAGGCACGTTTTTTTTGGAAAGTTGAACCCGCCGTTCTAACTCAAGTACGGATTCCAAATATTTATCCATTGCCAAATATTTTTATCCTTTCGAATTCTACCGTTTTACCCACCTATAAAACCTAAGCTTACCCTCTCATAAAAATCTTTACGAACCCTCATTCTTCTCCGGCGAAACCCTGCAAAAACCTGCAAGTATCTTATTCTCATTACCAATGGCTTCATCTTCTCAAGCTATCTCCCCTGCACACTCTCCGGCGAACTCACCGGAACACTCCCCTGCTCATTCTGAACATTCAGAAAACCCCCACTTCGCCAAAAATGCCAAACAAGAAGATTCCGGTGACTCAGCAGACTTTGCTCCCACCACCCATCTCCAAAACTTTATCGCAAAGGAGCACTTTGAAAAAGTACTACCCATCAAATCCAATAACTGCTATTTGGTCCCCTCACTCACTGCTTTCGGCGAAGCCCATGCCCTTCTTCTACACATCATGGAAAACCATATTCTCTTTCCTTTACTCTCAAGAACCCCAAAGAAAATACCTGTTAGGTATTTGAACCAATTTTGGCAAAGTTGCCGATATGATAAAGATGATTCTCTTATCAAAGGGTACATCTCAAAGCCAGACAAATCTGAACATTTGGAACTCAAGTTCAATAGAACAATGTTTTCTCTTGAGTTCAATCTACCAACAAGGGGTCTTCTTGGACTGAAAACATATGCAGAACAACCAACAGACGACGAGCTATGTCGTTTTGTAGAAATGCTTGGGTACAACACCCACCTAAGGAAGAGAAATGACTTCCACAGAGGTAGACAACCACCTATGTGGAACAACTTGTTTTCGATCCTCAACAGATGCCTTATAGGGAAGATAGGCAACATTGACCAGAGCTCGCACCAGATCTTAACCATAATGTACGGGGTCTACTACGATCTCCCACTCGATTACGCGACCATCATGTTGCAGGAGATCATCAATACGATCGATAGAAAGAACAACACCAAAAAGGCAAGAGAGAACGATCCTAAGTATCTACCGCCTCTGCAATTCCAAAGGATATTGGGAGTCCTGTTCGAACCTCTGCTGATGATGCAGAACTGGCCAATGGAAGGACCAACTCCCAAACAGTTCCCAATGAACAAAAATATCCCCACCGATCATGTAGATGGCTACACCCACTGTAGACCTCTGTCAAAGAATCTTCTGAGCTATGCCAAGAACAAAACCCTTAAGTTAGAGTATATACGCGATCATAGGACTCCAAAACCGAGCCCTGTGACACCCCCACGTTTAGGTGTCCCCCTAGGAACAATAGTTGCAGAACCCCTCTCTACAGAAGCAAAGGAGCAGAAACTGGCAAAACACATGGCAATCCAACTTAGTTTTATAGCCAAACGAGTCGAGCTCATGGGAAAGAAGTCTTCTTCTAAAGCCTCTGCCTCTACCCCAAAAACAAAGAAGAGGAAAACTGCAGAAGGCACCTCTACAAGCATTACAGAAGCTCAACCTTCACCTCCTCATGCCATAGAAGTTGGCTCCTCTGTTCCTCCCTCTTCTCCAAAACAAAAGAAGAAAAGGAAATCAAAACCCACAGAAGAAGGGGCACCAAAACCCAAGAGGAGGAAGACCAAAAAGAAGCATGGGAACCCACTTGATCAAATGGTTACCATCGCAGAAGAGGCAGCTGCAGAAGTTGATGAAGAAGAGGTCGCAGAGACCCGGGTCGAAGAAACTGCAAAGGAAGAGACTGCAGAAAAAGAAGTTGCAGAAGAGGGATATCAATCACCTTATCAATCCCCAGATCGATTCGCTCATCAAGGTAGCTTAAACGATTTCCTTCAACACCCTGACATTGCTAACACCCTAAATACAGCTGGGTGGAATGCACCACCACTTGACCACCACACCACAGAAGAACAAGACTTCTCTATCTCTGGCGTTGACACAAATCTGCAAGATGATGACCAAACCCCCAGAGATCAACCGGCTGAAACCCCAAACATTCTACAGAACCCCTTCATCCAACAGGGATTGAACGTCCACAGAAGGAGTCCAAGCCCAGCTCCAGAAGAAGGTATAGAAGAAATCGATATGTCAGATAATGCCACTAGGGAAAGGATTAGGCTACAAGTAGAAGCTGAGTGGAATAGAGATGAGGTTATAGAAGCTTTAGATAGAATGGGAGGAAAAGAAAAAGAAAAAGAAAAAGATGCCGAAGTTGTAGAAGGCACACATCCCTCACCCCCTCCCAGTGCAACCCACACATCTAACTCCGCAGGTCTAGCTGCAGAAGGAGTTATTGAAAAAGAGTCGCACAACTCGATCCCTACCCAAACCAAACAGCCAGAGGTCACTCTTTCAACTTCTGCGCCCACAGAAACCGGGGAATCCATTCCTAGGGAGTCTCCTCAGAGAGACTCACCTATAGTTCGTGATCCATCACCCCAGATCACACCAGAACACCCTACAGAGGAATTCGTTTCCTCTGCCACGCACAATTTAGGGCCAAAACTTCTTTCAGAGAGAAGTAGTGAGCACAAAGACGAAGAGACTCTAGACAAGTCTCCAAGTCAAAAGAAGAACATTCCGATACCCACCTCTGGAGTGGATTTGGACACTGTTCTTCGCAGAACTTCTGTAGAGATTGAAACTCTTGTTTCTTCTCGAAGATCAGATGGAAATCCTTCCACCCCCAACGTACAAACAAGGGTGAACGAAGGTGTCCCACGAGCAGGGACTCACTCTGGAGACGAATATGTTCCTCCAGAGGTTACCACAGGAACACTAGTATCAAGGGATGAGTTCCAAACCCTTGTCACCTCTGTGAACCAAACCATGAAAGAGTTGCAAAGCTCTTTCAAATCTTTTGCACAGACAACATCGACGGCCTTACTAAATCTGAACACCAAAATGGACAATCTGTCTACAGAGGTGAAATCCGCCATTACCCAGATAAAGTCTTCTGCTGAAACAACTACCACTTCTGCCGCCAAAGAATTCGGGATAGCCGCAACTTCTGCGTTCAAGGAATCAGTCAAACATTTCCTTGAACAACTAAACAAGCAATCCAACAGAGCAAAGGGCATTACACCTGCAGATCTACAGAAGGCCCTGAAAGACGTACAAGAAGAAGCAATGCGCAACACTGTGCTGATGCAGCCTAAAGACTACATGACCAGAGCACAGCTAACAGAGCTCGGGCATAATGTGATAAACCAGGTCACAGAAGTCATCGTCTCCTTCACTACTGCTAATGCCAACTACGTTAAAGAGTTCAGAGCAAATGTCGGCAGAATGCGCTTCAACACAGAAGCGGAGCTTGCAACTCTATTCGGCCTCTGTGATGATGTATGCGCAAAGTTGATGGCCGTAGGAGCAGAACTACCAAAGAAACCCAAAGCTTCTTGCAGAGTAGAGGGTACTTCTGATAAGGGTCAGGATGACTCTGATGATGACCACCCTTGTCCATCAGATCATCCTGAGGGGGAGAATACAAGGGAGAAAGCTACGAGCAGAGGACATCCAGCTCCACCAATAGCCGCAGAACCCATCAACCAAGCCCCTCCAAAACAAACCCAACAACAACAAACTCAACAGACCACAGAGACAACACCCATCTCTGTGGAATCAACTGCTGAAGAAACCCATGTACCAGAAACTGCTCAAAAGACCACAGAGGCAACAACCACCCCTGTGGTAATCATCTTGGAAGAAAGTCCAACAAACCAACAACCCGGAGGAACAGAAGCTCAAAAGACCACAGAAGAAACACCCACCTCTGTGAAATTCCCTACAATGTCTAGAGTAGATGCTCAACATCTGTCATCCTCTTCAGAAGAAGATCTTCCCTCCCCAACTACAAAACCAACAGAAAACCCCAATCCATCCCAAGAAGAAAGTCTATTGCCCACAAACGAAAAAGAGCAAAGAGCTCTGCTTCTTCTGTTCTAAGAAATATGCACAACACAATGACTGAACGAATGGCGCAAAGAGCAGAAGAAAGACAGAGGTTTACAACATCTTTCCGAATGGCAAGAAGATTCGACATTCCTCAATCCACAGAAACGGAGCTCACAGAAGAAGTCAACAAAGAACCTCCAACAGAGGTTACAGAGCCAATCAAGCCAACAGAACCAACGCCACAAAAGTCCTCTCAAACACAAGTGTCAAAACCTACAGAGGCAACACCCATCATTCCAACAGAAGCGCCAACACCCAAACCTACAGAGGCAACAGGTTCTGAACCTCCAAAGGCCAAAGACAAGGGAAAGGCGAAACTGACAGAAGAGCCCAAGAAAAAGAAATCATTGCCCAAGCCTACAGAGAAATTAATGAAGAGCGCCTTTGATGCCTTCCAAACTCCAAAGCCTGAAGAAGAGGACTGGGCATATGGATTGAAGCCTCTGTCAGACATTCCACTAACAGGTAGAGCTGCAGAAGTTGTTCGACAGATGGAGAGTCTCAGAAGACAAGTACCACCACCTGGTCCAACACACGAAGAAATGGAAGAAGTGGTATACAAATACCTCTACAAACAACCCTTTCAGACCAATCATCCAACAGATCACGTCACAGAACCAGAGATCAGAGAAGAATTTGAGAACATCTTCACCAGAACAAAGCCAAGAACAAGAGCAGAAGTCTTCTCAATCCACAAAATCAAAAAGGTAATCTTCTGTAGGTACTTCTTTACAAGAACCTATCCAAGGGTCAGGTACAATCTTTACATAGTCAGAAGGGTAAACAATTCAGAAACCACCTTCGCTGATGCTGATCTAAGGAATCTGAATCCCTATGATCTACCTGACCTTCTGCAATGGACGAAGGACAACTACAACACAGGGCCATACACTAGAGCCTATCAAGTGTTGAGAAAAGAAATGAGGGAAAGGCTTCTGATCTACAGTTTGACAGACTTTCAGCTAGGAAAGGATCTTGGTCTCAAACATCTGAACCTTCGACCACCAGAGGATCGCTGCCCACCTGATGCTGTGCCCAACTCAATCGTTACAGAACCAAGGTTCGTGTTGATCCAAACCCTCAGTGATTTGATAATGACCCTCTCTAATATACTTAGTGAAAATTGTAAGTAAACAATATGTATCAGAGTTTCACTATCGCTGATAAGTACTAAGATCTTCCAGTACCGCTGATAGGAACTCTCGCTTTATAAATTAAACATTCAGCGAACACTGTTCATCATTAATGTGCTGAGTCTGTTCAGTCATTATGATGATCACTGATAAGTTAGTTGTTTACTTATGATCCCTGAAGACAAGTTTCACGTCAACAAAGGTTCTACGCTGAAGTCGAAGATCAAGCTCAAGAACCAGCGACAAGTCTCCTAATGAACTGATGCGGATCAGCGAAGACTCAGATTTGTCCACTCAACGTGAAGTATCAAGTACAAGACTTCAGCTATCGCTGAACTTTATCATCTACTGAATAGTAAATGATAATCGCTGAATCAACGAAAAGCTGATCATGAAGTCCTCTGTACAAAGTACTTTTGTCTTAACCACCCTTGCACGCCTCCGTACGAAATGTCAGAAAAGAACTTCCGAATATCTGAAATCGTACAACCACTCTGATACTACACTGTTCAACCTTACGGCTACTAAGGTTGTCAACCAAGGTCAATGACATGCAACCAACCAGCTGATGACACGTGTAAAGTATATACTGATTTGCATTTAATGCATGCAGTATATAAAGAGATGAACTCACTTCATTTGAAGTAACTTGCTAACTCTGGACAAGTTCAAATCTCTTATCTCAAGATAGGTTATTATTAGTAATTTCCTTATCTTTCTTAGTGCAAGAAACCTTAGTGTTCCAACTTGTTTAGATTTAGGTTTATCCTTAATCTTGTCTCCGCAACAAGCTGTAAATTGTTAATGATTTATCAATAAACAATTTAGAAAAGTAAAATCTGTGTGTTTGTATTCAACCCCCCCCTTCTACAAACTTGTATAGGCCTTCGGGACCAACAAGTGGTATCAGAGCGGATTTGTTTAATCTCATAAACAAGATCTAATCTAAGATATTTCTCTTCTTTGCTATTATCTGAAAATGGCCAACACAAACACACACTATATAGACAATGGTTCTCTTACAAAACCCCCTAGATTTTCCAGAGATAACTTCAATTTATGGAAAAATAGGATGATGCTCTTCTTAGAAGGTGTAGACCCTACTATGACCTACTATCTTGAAAACGGCCCACACATCCCTGTAACAATTGATCCTTTAGTTCCAGCCACTGCAACTAGAGCTGCTATTCCAGAAAGGCTGATTCCAAAGGAAATACATATGTGGACCGATGAAGATAAGAAGAAAATGGCTATAGATACAAAAGCCAGATCCATACTATCTATGGCCCTTCCTGACGAAGTCTACTGTAATACCCCGGATAAGTTCGTTAGTTAAAAGATTTCTTTCCGTTAAGTTTAGTTAACTTTAAAGTTTCTATTTAGGGAAAGTTTGGATAAGTTTATAAGTTAAGGGTGTTTGGGTTATTGTTGAATAGTTTAAGGGCTAAAAGGAAAATTTTGTTAGATATTATCTCTTTAGTGTTTAGATATTTCACAAAATCAGATTTTTAGTGTGTGTGTGTGTGTGTTTTGGGAGAAAAAGAAGAAGAAGAAGAAAGGTGTGGTTAAGGCTTCAATTGGTGTGATTAGAAGTGATTCAAGGTATGTTTCCTTTACATTTTGTGTTTGTAATTGCTTTTAGAAGGGTTCTATCGGAGTAGAATAATCGAAAACACTTCTGGTAGTGATTCTGTCGATTTCTGGGCAAAAATGGGGTAAACCGACAGAGGTGTCCGTGTAGATTCTTGAAGGTGTCCGGGTAAGTTGTTGATAGAGTCCGGACGATTTGATTGTGGTTTCCGGATGATTTAGAGTCCGGATGGCGTCCGGATTCCTTGTGTTTTCCGGATAAGTCGTGTTATTCGGATTAGTCTTGCCGTCCGGATTACTGAGGTTGTCCGGAAAAGTCGTGTTGTCCGGAAAAGGTGTTTTTGTCCGGGATGTTTGGGTTGTCCGGAAACTTTAGCTGTTTTGGTCACTTTTGAGGATTTGAGTTATCTAGAGTACTTGGTCTTCTAGTATGTTTAATGTGATCAGTTAGTAAGGGGATATTGGTATTAAATCTATTTGCAGACTCTGTGGATTTGGGATTGATAGACTGAATCTTTTGGAGAAAAGCTTGGAAGTGTTTATGGATAAGCGATCGAAGTGAGTTTTGCTTTAAAATGTTTTGAACTGGAATACATATATATGTGTATAAATATATATATGAGATGATTATGTGGTAGGAATATGATTATGTGTATATAAATGACAATATGATGTAATGAGATATATATTGTATTTATATAAGCTTTGCACTACACGAGTGCACTTGTTGCCGGGTTCCGGTGTGCGGACCGGTGTGTAGCCGGGTTCCGGTGTGTGGACCGGTGAGTAGTCGGGTTCCGGTGTGCGGACCGACAGGTAGCCGGGTTCCGGTGAGCGGACCAGTTGTTGATCTATTAGTTGGCTTGCTACCAACTAATATGGCCATTTGTGGAGGAATGAGGTGAATGAGATGTACACGATGCACGAGTCTGGATTGGTATTTAAATACGTGTGGTATGTTTATATTTTACGAAAGAGTTACCAAAGGTTTATCTAAACTATTTTGATACAAAGGATTTACACGAAAGGTTTTATGATGATTTTGGAAAGGACCGGGATTAACTCACTAGACCCGTTTGGTCTAACCCTCATTTTGTTTTCAAAAATATGTTTTCCAGGTTAAGGATCGACAAAGGAAAGGATTAAGTGTAAGGAGCATTTGATGGGCGTTGATTAGGAAGCTTAATGTATTTTGTAGTTTCGAGACCGAAGGGACCGTTTGTGGTTTATTTTGTATCTTTTATTATGAATGTAATGAAGTTATGCAATGTATGTTATTTGAAGCATGTTTGGGAAACCGGGTCGTTACAAATGGTATCAGAGCGCTAGTTTAAGAGATTTAGGTATTTAGATTTATACCTAGACTTAAACTGCATGTGAAGTAGGATGTCCTTATTATTTTAGAACCTTGGGATGTTAAGTATAAAAAGGTAGAAGGAACATCATGTAAGGTATGTTCAAATTACACCTGGCCAGTGTAAGCGGGAACTTACAAGTACATGTTGAACCGGAATATCTTGTTATATTGGGTATGTGCTTATGTGTATATTAACCTTGTTGAAATCAACAGAGTGGCAAGTCGAACTCGACGTATGGATAGAGATGAAGACAGGTATATTTCTATAAACTTTATACGTGCTAAAGTGTTATCTGACTTCGGTGCAAACCGATTCTTTTGTGTTTTCAATTTTATTATTTGTGCTAGAAAAATATTTGATAATTATGTTAGAGATATAGAAGGGTGTGTTTAATTATTGTTGTTCTAATTTGTTAGTGTGTGGAGTGTGATGGCTTGAGTGTAAAGATTAATAGCAGTATGTAGAACGTGATGAATTGTGTGTGGAAGGTAACGATAGTGCGTAAAGTCTTGACCTAGTCATGAAGGCGACAGTTTAGTATGTTGTGTAGATTATACTTAATGTGATTGTTGACGCTATCAAGAAAGGTATTGTTTAAATGTGTGGGGTAATGTGGATAAGATGGTGGCAGTTTATAATTAGTGAATGTGCGAGGTGTAGTAGTAATGAATTTCGTGAGATTAAGTGGTGGATTTGTGAGGATATGGAGTGAGTATAAGTGGAAACCTCTGCTCGGAATTTTGTTTGTAAGTTGTGTAAAGGTGCCAAAAGTATGTGGGGAGAGGTATGGATGTCTAGGCGGTGTGTAGTAGTGTTATTCAAGAATAAGAGAATGGAGTGGCAGTAGATGGTTAGCTAAAGAATAGAGTATTACCGTTTGAGAAATGGAAAATGTGAAGTTATTTTGAGCATTGAGTGTGATTTCGGATTGACTCGATTAAGCTTCTGATAAGGGGTATGGTGAAGTTGTTAGTAAAGTATAGTAGTTGTTGAAATTAGGTGCGTGCAATTGGTTTGGAGGCGAAAGAAAGCTAGCTTATAGGATCTGTTAAGAGTGAGTACCTTCTAGTGTGCTATCCTTGGAGAAAACGTGTTTTATGTTGAGAAGAGAATGGGAGAAAATATTCGAATGTGATGATTGGGGTGAAGGACCATGGGGTAGGACGTAGTAGTGGTACGAGAATGATGTTGTGGCAAGTGTAGAAATCAATTGTAATCTAAGGTTCGTGGTCGGTGTATTTAATGCAAGAAAGTGTTGTCTGTATTAGATATGTTTTGGATTAGAGAAGTGACGGTAGAGTTGGGGATGACCTATGGAGAAAAGTTCAATTAAGGGTTAAGGTGATACTCCGAGTTGTTGTTGTAACCTATTGGGAAGTAGAATGTTGTTATTTTTTTTGAGTATTGGATTGTTGGGACATTTTAGAGTCGGTGATTGAAAGCGCGGTGTGTACAATCGGCCGATGCCAAGGGAAAAGGTAGAGTACTCAGTGTAAATTTTTGCTTTCTAGAACATGGGAGTATGTATGCTAGATTGCCTGGTACTTATTACACTTTGTTGCATGACTATTACTTGCTAGTAGGAATTTATGTTAGTCCTGATAGGTTGTTAAGTGAATGCCTTATAAGTGGTGTACAGTAGGAACTCAATAGCCTTAGAATAATTGATTTAGTTCTATTGCGCAGCTCTTGTTTGAGTCTAACCGTTGTGGGATAGAATCTTTATTTCGAATGTCTATCTGATTTCACACTGTATGCGACTGTGCATTCGCGAGGCGACTCATCATGACTAGTGGAGATTCCGTCATAGCAAGGGTAGTAGGATGAGGTGAACCTGGAGTCTGGATTTGTGAATGATATTGGTATGATTGATCTGGGATATTATACCTTGTTTGTATCACGCGGGTTTTCTTCTTGGAGTAAGAGTTGTTTTAAACTTGGTGCAGGACTTTGCATAATAAGCCGTTAATGAGTTATATGATTAGTGACAGGAAGTTTTTAACGGAGTTGTGATGAATTCTTTTCGGCTTAGTTTTGTAGTGAAATTATTATATGATGATTTGGTAATTATATTAGTTGGGTAAGGTGAGACCGGTGTTGATAAATTTCAAATTGCGGAGTGGTTTAAGTGAAGCAAATGTCTAAAGTTTTGTGTTAGTATTTTTGTGCTAAGTTGGAGATTGTGTGTTGCTGATATTCTATTTAGACTTTATTTTAATTTGATGAATGAATTGGTGTCAAGTGCAATTAAGTATGGTTGTGTGATTGTAGTAATTATGCTATGCTTTCATGAGAAATGGAAATGGTAGGATGAAGTTTTCGGGTTTGATAAAATTAAGAAATTTTTCCGTGTTATAAAGTGATTCGTGTTGAGTATATTCTATTCCTTGAAAGAGTATAAGAAATAGGTTGTATTTACTAAGCAAGTTTTATATTGAAAGTATATGTTTACGTTTTAGAGTTAAAGTATAGAACACGACGTTTGTAGTAATAGGCCGGTGAGGTTAAAATTAGTATTAGCGTGGTAAATGTCCCGAGTAAGCTTATAATGTTGTGTTATTTGGATTAGATTCATATAAGTGTAAGTTATTTATTTCTAGGAGATAAGTGAATTTTTCGAGTTAATTTGAACCTTCGTAGGATCTGATTATTGAGTGTGAATCGTTGGTTTAGAGGGGCGGATTTCTTGGGAGAAATTAAAACTCTTGATGATTTGGGTTGAAATAGTGAAGTGGGAACAAATGGTAAACTAGAAGCAGTAAAAAGTCCTTTGAGGGTTTCGTAAACACTTTGAGGGGTTCATAGAATTTGATATCTTTTCAATAGTAGTTATCCCAGTTCGTTGCTTAACCGAATTCCGGGACGGAATTCTTTTAAGAGGGAGATAATGTAATACCCCGGATAAGTTCGTTAGTTAAAAGATATCTTTCCGTTAAGTTTAGTTAACTTTAAAGTTTCTATTTAGGGAAAGTTTGGATAAGTTTATAAGTTAAGGGTGTTTGGGTTATTGTTGAATAGTTTAAGGGCTAAAAGGAAAATTTTGTTAGATGTTATCTCTTTAGTGTTTAGATATTTCACAAAATCAGATTTTGAGTGTGTGTGTGTGTTTTGGGAGAAAAAGAAGAAGAAGAAGAAAGGTGTGGTTAAGGCTTCAATTGGTGTGATTAGAAGTGATTCAAGGTATGTTTCCTTTACATTTTGTGTTTGTAATTGCTTTTAGAAGGGTTCTATCGGAGTAGAATAATCGAAAACACTTCTGGTAGTGATTCTGTCGATTTCTGGGCAAAAATGGGGTAAACCGACAGAGGTGTCCGGGTAGATTCTTGAAGGTGTCCGGGTAAGTTGTTGATAGAGTCCGGACGATTTGATTGTGGTTTCCGGATGATTTAGAGTCCGGATGGCGTCCGGATTCCTTGTGTTGTCCGGATAAGTCGTGTTATCCGGATTAGTCTTGCCGTCCGGATTACTGAGGTTGTCCGGAAAAGTCGTGTTGTCCGGAAAAGGTGTTTTTGTCCGGGATGTTTGGGTTGTCCGGAAACTTTAGCTGTTTTGGTCACTTTTGAGGATTTGAGTTATCTAGAGTACTTGGTCTTCTAGTATGTTTTATGTGATCAGTTAGTAAGGGGATATTTGTATTAAATCTATTTGCAGACTCTGTGGATTTGGGATTGATAGACTGAATCTTTTGGAGAAAAGCTTGGAAGTGTTTATGGATAAGCGATCGAGGTGAGTTTTGCTTTAAAACGTTTTGAACTGGAATACATATATATGTGTATAAATATATATATGAGATGATTATGTGGTAGGAATATGATTATGTGTATATAAATGACAATATGATGTAATGAGATATATATTGTATTTATATAAGCTTTGCACTACACGAGTGCACTTGTTGCCGGGTTCCGGTGTGCGGACCGGTGTGTAGCCGGGTTCCGGTGTGCGGACCGGTGAGTAGTCGGGTTCCGGTGTGCGGACCGACAGGTAGCCGGGTTCCGGTGAGCGGACCGGTTGTTGATTTATTAGTTGGCTTGCTACCAACTAATATGGCCATTTGTGGAGGAATAAGGTGAATGAGATGTACACGATGCACGAGTCTGGATTGGTATTTAAATACGTGTGGTATGTTTATATTTTACGAAAGAATTACCAAAGGTTTATCTAAACTATTTTGATACAAAGGATTTACATGAAAGGTTTTATGATGATTTTGGAAAGGACCGGGATTAACTCACTAGACCCGTTTGGTCTAACCCTCATTTTGTTTTCAAAAATATGTTTTCCAGGTTAAGGATCGACAAAGGAAAGGATTAAGTGTAAGGAGCATTTGATGGGCGTTGATTAGGAAGCTTAATGTATTTTGTAGTTTCGAGACCGAAGGGACCGTTTGTGGTTTATTTTGTATCTTTTATTATGAATGTAATGAAGTTATGCAATGTATGTAATTTGAAGCATGTTTGGGAAACCGGGTCGTTACAAACCATTCCGTCATGAAACTGAAGTCATCAAAAGCCATGTGGGACACAATATGTGTTCAGTATGAAGGAACGTCTGAAGTCCAGGACTCAAGAAAGATCAACCTGGTAAGACAATACGAAAGCTTCATTTCTGGTAAGAATGAAACTCTCTCTGAAGTTCACCAACGTTTTAATTGCTTAATTATAGATCTAAAAACTGTTGGTAAGGAATATTCTAACTTTGAAGTGCTGACAAAGTTTCTAGAATGTTTACCTGAAAGCTGGGACAATTATTCCATGTGTCTCAAGCTGTCAAAGGATCTTAAATCAATGACCCTTTCAACCTTATATGGTACATTGCTGAATCATGAGCAATCCAGCCATCTTAAGAAGAATCTTGTAAAAGATTCCAAAAGCACCCCTGTTGCTTTAATCTCAGAGGAACCTTCTACTCAGCGACCTTCGGTCACTATCACTGAGTTAGAGAGTAACTCTGAAAGGTCATCAGATTCTGATTTTTCAGATGATGATGAATCCTTGGCTCTCCTAACTAAAAAGTTCAGGAGATTCGCCAAGAAGAAAATGTTTAGAAAGAACAAACCTCTTTCCATAACTGACAAGCCTAAATCATCAGCGTTTGTTGATAAGGCTACTGCTACTTGTTTCAACTGCGAAAAGACAGGTCATTTCGCTAATGAGTGCAGGTCAAAGAAAATCATGAGACCTTCAGCTTTTACAAAGAAATCCTTTGTTCCAAGGAATAAAGATGACAAATACTCAAAGCTGAAGGAGAAGTATGCAAAGCTGAAAAGTTTTAAGAAGAAAGGAAAAGGCCTGATGGCTGACTATGATTGGGCTGCTTCTGATGAAGAAACATCATCATCTGACTCTGAAGATGATGAAGCAAATCAATGTCTCATGGCCAAGATTGAAGAAGAGGAAGAGAGTTCAGACATTCCCTCCACTTCAACATCTGCCATTCAGGTATCACCTTCCTTCTTTACCAATATTGCAAATATTGATGAAGCTGATAGTCTCCGTAAAATCGATCTATTGACTAGAAGTTTATACGAAGCCATGAACGGCAAAGCTGTGGTTGAAAACCAAAATCTTGATCTCGCTGAAAAGCTTAAAAACTGCCACCTTCAAATAGAAAAGCTTTCTAAAATTGAAGATGATTTTAAAGATCAAGTCTATTTAAATCAGCTAGTCAAAATCGAACGAGCAGAAGCTATCGCTGCATTAAAAGCTGAACAAGCTACTGTTGAAGGATGGTGTAATTCTTCAACAAAGATCACTGAGATAATTAAGGCTCAGATTCCTCTGAGTGATAAACGTGGTCTGGGTTATAAGTATGATAATCCAAAACCAACCACTGAACGTTCAATGCTTAAATTTGGAACGTTCGTATCCTCAGTCGCTGACACTTCATCATCTCAGTGCTCCTCGTCCATTACACCAATCCCTGAGGAAACTCCTACCTCCTCAAAAGGTAAGGAGAAAATGGTTTATTCAAAACCTACCTCTGTCTCTAAAGACAAAGGTAAAGGAATTGTTATTTATCAAAATCCTCAGAAGGGTACCTTAGTACCAAAGCTGAATGCTCCTAAAGCCTCAGTGACCAACCCCTCTGGATCTAGAAAGCTGATCTCTGGATCTATTCAGCGATCTACTCCTAGACTCAGAGTGGATGTCCTTGGTAAGAAATCTGAAGAACTGAATGTTCGTCCCATTTCTAAAGCCAATAGCTTACTTGGTGCTGGTACTTCTAATTCTAAATTAAAAGCTCAACATACAAGTGGTCCTAGAACTATTTTTAGTTATAGGAAATGTTATCACTGTGGACTTACCGATCATATTGCTAGTAAGTGCCCCACAGCCACCAAAGCTGAAAAGATAGCTAAGGTGAAGATTGCCCCCAAGGCAAAGAAGACCAACCCTGGTGCAAATCAGGTCAAGGTGAATTCTACCACTGAGGTTAAGAAATTAACCAAAGTGAAGAAAGACAAAGCTGAATCTTCAAATGCTGCGAAGACTGCTGAACCTTCAATTCCAACCACTTCCACTGACAAACGTGTATACATGGTTAAGTGGGTACCTAAGAAAAACTAATCTTCCTTTGTATTGCAGGTTAAGAAGGGTATCTGGTATCTCGATAGCGGATGCTCTAGACACATGACTGGTAAGAAAAACCTGCTCGCTGAATACAAGGAAGAGAAATGTCCCTCTGTGACTTTCGGTGGAAATGGAAAAGGACACACCCGAGGGTATGGTGTACTTTCAAATGGTACAACCTCCTTCAGAAGAGTCGCATATGTTGAAGGGCTGAAGCATAATCTTCTGAGCATCAGTCAGCTTTGCGACATGGATAACAAAGTGATTTTCACTAAGGAATCCTGCTTTGTCTCTGACAAAAAGGAGAAGATAGCTCTCAGCGGTTATCGTTTGGAAAATGTTTATGTAATAAACATGGACTCAACAACCACTGAGAACTCTTGTTTCTTCTCCAAGGCATCTTCTGATGTTAACTGGCTATGGCACAAGGGGTTCTCGCATCTAAATTTCAAGACACTGAATACTCTTTCCTCCAAAGAGTTAGTCACTGGTCTACCTTAGCATTCATACGCCAAAGAGTCTTTATGTTCAGCGTGTGAAAAAGGGAATCAGACCAAGGCAAGCTTCAAGTCAAAGCAAGTCTCTTCAGTTTCATCTTCTCTACAACTACTCCATATGGATTTGTTTGGCCCTGTTAACAAACAATCCATCACTGGAAAGAAATATACGCTAGTCATAGTTGGTGAATTCTCTCGTTACACATGGGTAATGTTTCTCCGTTCTAAGAGTGACACCCCTGAAGAACTCATCACCTTTGTTCGGAAGATGGAAACTCTGAACAATATGACTGTTCACTCAATAAGGAGTGATCATGGAACTGAATTCAAAAACAGTTCTCTTGATTCCTTCCTTGAGAGTAAAGGTATTTCTCACAACTTTTCGTCAGTGAGAACACCGCAACAAAATGGAGTCGCTGAAAGAAGAAATAGAACAATTATTGAAGCTGCACGTTCAATGCTCAGCGATTCTCACCTGCCTACTCAGTTTTGGGCAGAAGCTGTCAACACTGCTTGTTTTACGCAAAACAGGTCGCTAATAGTTAAAAGATTCAAAAAGACAGCCTATGAACTCTTTCATGGGAGAAAGCCTTCAATCAACTTTCTTCACATCTTTGGATGTCAGTGTTTCATACTGAACAACAGAGATGCCCTTGGAAAGTTTGATCCTAAGGCTGATGATGGAATCTTTCTTGGATACTCCTCAGTCTCCAAAGCCTTCAGAGTCTTCAACCGTAGAAGACAAACTGTAGAAGAAACAATTCACGTCACGTTTGACGAATCCCGTTCAGCGAACTCTAAACCGAACGCCGATACAGAAGAACTGAATCAATGGATGTTTTCTCATCTTGGTGATTCAGAAGAAATTCCCACTCCTCATGCTCACACCGTAGAAAATGATGGTCCTACTATCATTCCAGATATGCAGAATAGTGAAGCTGAAACATCTTGGGTCTCAGCTGTGCCTATAAACACTATACCTGCAGTTGATCCAAATGTCTCAGAAATTCCATCTATTTCTCAACAATCAGTGAATGAAGTGACAAATGCAAACATTCCTCTCTTAGCTGATAATCCAGAAGTAGCTGAAGCCTCATCTTCAGTTTCTCCAGTTCAGACTGAGTCAGCGACGTATGCTCCGGCTCAGCGATGGACTGTAAATCACCCAATCGATCAAATTCTTGGTGATCCCAACACTGGTATTCAGACTCGTAGAAGTGCAGGTAATATTTGTTTATTTGTTAACTTTATTTCTCTAACTGAACCAAAGAAAATAGATGATGCCCTCAGAGATCCAAACTGGGTCAGCGCTATGCAAGAAGAGCTGACTGAATTCAAAAGAAACAAAGTTTGGAAACTCGTTCGTAGACCAACTGACAAAACGGTGATAGGCACTAAACGGGTCTATCGAAACAAGTTGGACGAACATGGTACTGTAACTCGCAACAAAGCTCGTCTTGTTGCTCAGGGATACAGACAAGAGGAAGGCATTGATTATGACGAAACTTTTTCTCCAGTAGCAAGACTTGAATCTATTCGTCTTTTCTTAGCATATGTTGTACACAAAAACTTCACTGTACATCAGATGGATGTTAAGTCAGCGTTTCTGAATGGAAAGCTGAAAGAAGAAGTGTATGTGGAACAACCTCCAGGATTCTCAGATCCCAAGCGTCCAGGTTATGTTTATAAACTGGACAAGGCACTTTATGGCTTAAAGCAAGCTCCTCGTGCATGGTATGATACTCTCTCTACTTATCTCCATATTGAAAAATTTGAGAGAGGTAAGATTGACAAAACTCTATTTTTTAGAAAAGTGAAAGGTCATATCATTTTAGTTCAAATATATGTTGATGACATTATATTTGGTTCTACTAACCCTGAGCTTTGTACTCGTTTCGCTGATAGAATGAAAGATGAGTATAAAATGAGCATGATGGGTGAACTAACATATTTCCTTGGTCTTCAGATTAAGCAAGCTAAAAAAGAAACTTTCATAAATCATGGAAAGTATGTTAAAGATATGCTGAAGAAATTCGACTTAACTGAAAGTTCAGCTATGAAAACCCCTATGGCACCACCGCTGACACTTGATAAGGACACAAAGGGTGTTCCTGTCAATGTCACGCTGTACCGTGGGATGATCGGCTCACTATTGTATCTTACAGCTAGCCGACCCGATATTATGTTTGCAACATGCTTGTGTGCACGATATCAAGCTGAACCTAAGATATCTCATATGAAAGCTGTAAAGCGAATCTTTCGATATCTTAAGGGTACAGCGAATCTAGGTCTTTGGTATCCCAAAGACTCAGGATTCGATCTAACCGCCTATTCAGACAGTGATTTTGCAGGTTGCAAAATGGATAGGAAAAGCACCACAGGAGTATGTCAGCTCCTGGGTGGAAAGCTGGTAAGTTGGACAAGTAAGAAGCAAAACTCAGTGTCCACTTCCACAGCTGAAGCTGAATATGTAGCCGCTGGAAGCTGTTGTTCTCAAGTCTTGTGGATGAGAAATCAGCTACTAGACTATGATCTTCAGCTCTCCAAAATTCCAATCTATTGCGACAGCACTAGTGCCATCGCTATAGCAAACAATCCAGTGCTACACTCAAAGACAAAACACATAGAAATCAGATATCATTTTATCAGAGATCATGTGATGAATGGTGATATAGAACTTCATTTTATCCCAACCTCTTGATGAGACAAGATTCAACTTTCTCATCAGCGAGCTTGGAATGCTGAACTTTGAAGGATAAAATCTTCAGCGGTTCACATTTGATCAGCGATACGTTTATACAAACTTGTATAGCCTTCGGGATAAAATCAACTTATATAATCCATTTCATCATCTTCTCTCTGAATAAACTTGGTTAAACTGATATCCAGGTATGTTTTCTCTCTCTGACAATCGCATGTAAATGCAAGATTTCAAAATAAATTGCATCGCTGAATATCTCTTCCTTAACAGCGATATTTTGAAAGTTCTTTAAACCTTCACTGATATTTTCTATTCAATGCTTCATGTTTTTCAAAAGAGTCCCTGAGCTTTCAAAACCTCAGAGACATCCTAAAAGAATGTGAAAGGACAGTTGTGACGTCATTGCAACGGATAACACTAGGCACGATTTCTTTCTGACACACGTTTGCACGTTTCGTTCAAACTTCCAATCAAATGCAAACACGTGTCCGTGTCATGATGAAAACCTTTTCCCGCTCAAGGTTTTCTCTCTCTAAAAACTCCCTATATAAACAACTCTTGGTTTATATTTGTCTTTTACGCGAACAATCTTTCTCCGCAAGAAAAGAATTACTGTTGCATTTGTGCTCTCAAATCTTCAAAGAACTGTTCATCATCTTCTTCATCAAAACATCAAGGTTAATATGTTCTTACTTTTCAAATGCAGATAACTTGTTTCTGATCTTATCTTTGTTTTAAACAAGATCGAACAAAAGAACTCAAAAATAAAATCATTTTCTTTCATGGTTTTATGAACACAACCATTTCATGGTTGTTCTTCAAGTTTTAAATCTAAATCTTAAACTTGTTCTTCATTCGTATCCAGTTTTTTTTTTTTGAAACTGGAAAACAAGACTTTATGGGTTTTACATTTCATTTCAAAATCATGAAAAACCCTAATCTTCATTAAGACATTTATGTCTGAATGAAATGGACAAAATTCGAACAATCTTAATGGAAATTCTTTCCATACTAAGACAATTCTTATTTGTTAACATCTTTGGTTGAACTGATAATACAGAGAAATGGCATCATCAAAGATCAATGTCACCGCTGAGTCCATCTCCGCTGACTCTGAGGAAGTGGACATCATCAAAGCCCCTCAGGTTAAGTTCAAGCTGGATCAACTAGATTGGACTAAGTTAAACAACCTCTCTGCGCTTCTCGAGTTTCCTCCTCGAAAGCAAGTCACAAAATCTGGATGATGCTGTGAATTTCCTGAAAAACTGCTGCATTTCAACAGCCCTGACCATCACACCTCCCGCAAGTCAGCTAATACTATCCCAGTTCTGGTACTCTGCCAGACACACTCAGCTACCCTCCGCCAAAGATGCATCCAAAACCATCGATTGCATACTCAGCGATACTGAGTATGGTACAATTAAGATAACCCCCGCTATCATACGAAAAGCCCTGAACTTTCCCAATGCCACCAAAGAAAAACCCTTCGTTCCATTCCCTGACCATAAGAAGCAAGCTGACAAAGATGCCATCATTGCTTTTCTTGACTCAATGGGTTACATCTGGGACATTGGAAGGGACAAGAAGCCCGAGAAGAAGTTGACGCTGATAAAGAAGTCCAAAATGCCCAGCGAGATGAATTTCATCTTCGCTCACCTGATCAGCTGCATGACAGCGAAGTCCGGCTCTTCTGATCAAGCCGCACAACCTACGCAAGCTATGGGATACGCACTGCTGAAAGGTCTAAACATTGACTGGGCCTCTATTATATATGATGACCTAGTACAACGCGTGGATTCTGCCGCTGACCGACCAGCATGGGTTCCTTACCCAAGATTCATCAGCGCCATCTTCCAATATGGCCTGAAGGACAGCTATCCTGAAGAGGGTGACCTAAAACTTTCTCAGGTTGGCCCTAAGGTGCTTGATTTCAAACCTGTCGCCAATGAGGTACGTCTCTCTACTCTTCTCACTCTTCTAAATTCTCCGCTTTCTGTGGCTCCTTCAGCGACAATACCCATCGCTGATACCCCAACCACATAATCCTCTCCTTCTAAGAAAAGGAAACACTCTCACACCAACTTGATTCCAAAAGGATCAAGAAAACCAAGGAGCAACCCCAGCAATTCCATGCTGAAGACTCCTCAGCTCATTCTGAAGAGCTGAAGGAAAGTTCTGTGGTACGCTCTGCGACACCCGTTCAAGCCATCCCTCCAATCCAGACTTCAGCGTCTCCAAACGCTGAGGTTAGAAACTTGGAATCTACCCAACCTCCCTCAGTCTCTCAAAAGACTGATGAAGTGATTGTCAGCGATTCCAACGCTGAACTCAGTACCCGAATCCCAATCTTATCCTTCGCTTCTCCCTCCACTCACTTGGACACTCCTCCAGCTAACACTGGAGATGCCATCATTCCAGAAGCCGCCGCTGACGCTTCTCAAATAATGATGAAGACAGAACCTGCAGAGATCACCATTCCTCACCATACTTTCGAAGAGGATATGGAACATTATTCAGGAGTCCGCAACTTTGACGACTTCGTCAATCCTCCTACAGGTACAAATCAACCCATATACACTGTAACTAAACCTGAAACATCTGAGCTTTCCTTTGTTCACAAGTACTTATATGTTACAGGTCCTAATTTGGGAGACATCAACGACTCTCTGAAGTCCGTGGAAACAAAGCTGACAGCTCTCACCACCACACTCTCCAACAACTCAACAGCTGTAACAAACGCTAGAGAGAATTTGACAAAGCTGACCACGGTGGTGGAGAAGAAGGCTTCCACAGATGACATTAAGGGCCTTGATAAGACGCTCAACGATTTTGCCAAGGTGCTCTCTGACATCTACACTGACTACACCAGCCTCAAAAACTCAGTTTCGACCGTGTCCAGCGAAGTAACAACGCTGAAGACATCGGTTGGAAAACTCGAGGGTGATATGTCAGCGGTCAAGACTGACTTAGGCTCTATAAAGACCGGCGTTGGTTCTATGAAGACGATGATCGATACACTGGTCAACAAGGCAAATAATCCAGCTCCTGCTCCTGCCCCTGCCCCTATTTTGGAATCTTTCACAGCGGCAGATCGCACAGAGCTGAAGAAAATCACGCCTGCTATTTCTGGCCTAGAAGACAGAATAGCAAAGCTTGAAGGTTGTGTGAAAATCTCTGGCCCAGAAGACAGAGATAACACCAATGCTGAGTATACCCATTCCTCCCCCAATCACGAGAAAGAGGGGGAGAAGAGCGCTGAACATTCCGGTGAGAAGAGGGCTGAAGATCTAAACAAAAGCGCTAAAGATCTGACCAAGAGCGCTGAAGACCTTTCCCATGATGAATCTATCAGGGGAGAGAGGAATGAAGATCTGACCGCTGGACCTCAGGGAGATGAAAACCCTGAGGGAACCGAGAAGCTCGCCTCTGTATCTGAGGGGGAGCAACTCGAAGAAGATGCTGATGAATCCGAAGCAGAAGAAGATGAAGACATCGACATCCCTGAAGATGAACCATCCTCCTCTCCAAGGAAGGATGATGATGATGATGAAGATGACGATGATTTCTTTATCGTCAAACCTGCCCCAAGGATCAAAGCTCTTAAGGGAATCTCAATAAAAGAACCTTCAGGGGAGAAGACAAAGACAAAGCCCGCAGCCTCTGGCGCTGAGAAAGGCAAAGGCAAAGGCCTCGCTGAAGATGAAAATCTGGCGATCTTGCTTGAAAAGCCGGTTTGTCAGGTACACTAAACTTTACTTATATTCCTTCCCTGAACATCTCTATACACAATCAGTTCTCTACTCAACAACCTCTCTACACATCCACATTCTTTTTCTATCTTTTCTACCCAAGTTCTTCTACCCAGTTCTTATTTGTAAGATCGCTGCGTTTCAGCTAGTCCTCTCCCCTGTTTGAGGATATCGCTGAAGGCTCCACAACTGCGACCTCACCAATAATTCCAGCTGCCGCTGAAGAAATAATCCCAGTCTTGGATTTGATCTCTGAGACTGATGAACCAGAAGAACAACCTCTCTCGCACAAAAACAGACCTTCCTTAACTCCTCAAAAGCTGAGTGAAGAGGATCAAAAGAGAAGAGAATAAATAATAAAACGATTCGAGGATCAGCGAATCATTCTAAGGCGTGATCAACTTCCTTCAGTTCCTCCTAAGTTCAGAATTTCAAAAGCTGAATACCAGGAACACCTTAGAGCTGAACGCCTTATTGCTGAAAGGAAGGAAGCTGAAGAGAAAGACAGAGAATACGCCATCAAGCTTACTCAAGAATCTGTCAAAGACCCCAAGCTGAAGCGTGTTCCCATTCAAATCCAACGAAAGCTTTGGGAAGAAGCCCAGAAGATCGTGGAAAAGAAAACTGAAGTTTCTCAGACCACCCTGATCTGGTGTAAAGAGAAAATTCACTTCAGATATCGTCCAACGAAGATCAACAAGGTATTCATCTCTGGAAGAACCTCTATCGGAGTACCTATTGTTGACATCAAATTGTTCAGAGAAGATGGCAAATCTGAAACCTTTCGCGCTGACACTGTAAAAAGGTATGGTCTCTCTGAATGGCTGGAGATGAGGTTAGCTATCCAATCGTCGCAATCTAAGTACAAGGATCATTTCGAAAAGCTGATAAACAGACAGATCGACTTGATATCTTCTTGTGTGGACATTCCTCCTCTTCCTGATCTTAAGCTGAAAAGAAAAAGGGCCTCTCCAAAGAAGAAACGTCAAGATTCAAACTCAGGTCCTGTCATACGAAATGAAACTGGAATTGGTTTCTCTCGCGCTGAAGTGCTTGGTCCTGACCCTGATCTATCTGCCCTTGACATTTCTTTGCCACCATGTGAACTTTTCGTCCCTGGTAAAGTCATCAGTAATCCTTATGGAATATTCTTTCTTGACTACGACGGACGTAAATGCTTTCAACGGATCGATGAGCTTCCAATCACTCCAATCGAACAGCTCAGAGATCTTATCTACTGGTGTGACTTCAGAAAAGGCATTCAGGCACGACACCTAAAACCCTTGATCTTTAAAGAAGCGCTGAACAAAAGAAAACGAGGTGTAACGGTTCCTGACTGGATGATCCCCACTGAAAAGACGACCCTTGATGAACTTCTCATTAAGGAAGAACCTTTTGAAAACTGATATAATCTCCTTTTTCTCTATTGTATCAGTTATCCTTCTGTACTTGTAAATTATTTCGCTTGTACTTGTAATCTTTCTGTTCTTCATTGTAACCTGATTCAATATGTCAAAGAAAGATTTCAGCGAACGTACTTTACTCCATCAATACTGAAAAGATCCCAGAAAACAGTAAAAGGGACAAATATTTTATGAGTTCTTTTTATCCTTATGTTTTCATTAAATAGAAATTTTCTTTGTTGCTATGTCATAATCAAATAGGGGGAGATTGTTGATCCAAACCCTCAGTGATTTGATAATGACCCTCTCTAATATACTTAGTGAAAATTGTAAGTAAAGTCGAAGATCAAGCTCAAGAACCAGCGACAAGTCTCCTAATGAACTGATGCGGATCAGCGAAGACTCAGATTTGTCCACTCAACGTGAAGTATCAAGTACAAGACTTCAGCTATCGCTGAACTTTATCATCTACTGAATTGTAAATGATAATCGCTGAATCAACGAAAAGCTGATCATGAAGTCCTCCGTATAAAGTACTTTTGTCTTAACCACCCTTGCACGCCTCCGTACGAAATGTCAGAAAAGAACCTCCGAATGTCTGAAATCGTACAACCACTCTGATACTACACTGTTCATCCTTACGGCTACTAAGGTTGTCAACCAAGGTCAATGACATGCAACCAACCAGCTGATGACACATGTAAAGTATATACTGATTTGCATTTAATGCATGCAGTATATAAAGAGATGAACTCACTTCATTTGAAGTAACTTGCTAACTCTGGACAAGTTCAAATCTCTTATCTCAAGATAGGTTATTATTAGTAATTTCCTTATCTTTCTTAGTGCAAGAAACCTTAGTGTTCCAACTTGTTTAGATTTAGGTTTATCCTTAATCTTGTCTCCGCAACAAGCTGTAAATTGTTAATGATTTATCAATAAACAATTTAGAAAAGTAAAATCTGTGTGTTTGTATTCAACCCCCCCCCCCCCCCCCTTCTACAAACTTGTATAGGCCTTCGGGACCAACAGTTCGGGTTAGTATTTCAAAACCCACAAGGCGAAGTCAAACTTTTTGTGACCATGGACTGTCAGAAGTACGCAACCAGTACTCTGAACATGTTCAGAGCAAACCTTGTAAAATACAGAGATACCGAGCAAATGGATAGAGACGCTGCAGATGCTATCATCAGAGAGATTGATGCTACAATCCGCTTAAGAGAACTCTGCGTCAGTTTCTACAACGAGATCAGAGAAGTCGGAAGAGACAACAGAAGCTACAACGATTTCAAAGACGCCAACATCTGATTCTCAAACAAAATCTCTGTAAACCATTTTCAGTTTATCTTTCATAAATACTCAAATGTAAAATGCCCCAGGCATATTTCTGAATGAAAGAACTTTCGAGGTATTGTTTAACCTCTGTCTTATCTAACTTAGCCTAAAGTACTTCAATGTCAAATTTTTATTTTTCACTACTTAGGGGGAGATTGTTAGCTTCAATCTTCCTAATCATAGAAGTATTTAGAAGTAGTGAAAAATAGGCTAAGTGAAGAAAGCCTCATACAGAGGCTTTGCCACTTCCGAAACTTCAAGGTCAAGAAGCTACAGAGGTGTCCTACATAACCTCTGTCTTACGCACAAAGAAGACCAATGACTCGGAACCCGATGAAGACTGCTCTACAGAAGACCAGACCTCAGAACCTCTGTAACCCTTTACAGAGCCTCTGCGGTTTACGATAAAGACTTAGAAGATATTTTATATCTTGCTACTGTTACTGGATCCGTTAATCAACTTGCATGGTAGTGTGCCCTGTCAAACCTCAACACGCGTCAAGCTCTGAATGGACTCAATAGGGCTTAGTACAATATAGACGTCTGCGGCATTAAATGCAATACATCACGTACAACTATTCATGCCGTCCGATCAACAGTAGCTCATGCTTTATGGTCCCCTAGAGTAGTATAAAAGGAAGTCTCTTGTTGAGATCTTCCTTAACAATCTTAAGGACTTATCGAAGAATCTGAGTTTCATGCTTATGCTTTATATCGCCAAACCTGTTTAGAATTACACTCTCTCACACACACCAAACAGTTCTTAATCTGTTCTTGGTGTTCTTATTTTATATCGAACGACAGTAATCTTCAAGATATCATTTTGTTCTTAAAATACTGTTTCTTTATATTGTGTGTTCTAAATCTATCAAACATATCTGTTAATTCCATAAATACGCTTCAGCATCAAACTTAAACTCGAACTAATAGATCTGTTAATCTTGTCTAAGCAAAATGGGAACCAACAATATTGTTTATCAATGTTCCTCTCTTCAGATTCAGCACAAGGAGTTTGTTGCAAAAATTCTTGATCTTGAAACCAAACTCCACAAAAGGGGTCAAACTGATCAAACCATCTTTCTAAATAAACCCAAAGAGTTCACCTATTTCAACAAAGAATGGGGAATCGGATATGATAACCCACATTATTTGAAAAAAGGAAGATGGCATACACCTACCTTGTATGATTTTGGTTGTTTTGGGTTAGATAAAAAGTATCCGGAATATGCCATTAAATGGACTGGTCCTCTTGAACCTGAAAAGGAAGAGGAAACCGAGGAATACAAGCGCACACACAAACGAGGAATACTACTTCGACTGCTACAAGGTTGCTACGCCCAAGGATTCCTCCAAAAATGATGAGGACCAAGCAACCGAGATCAAGACTGAGACGGATGAGTTTAAACTCTATGTTCCCCCTCTCATATTGGAAGCAAAGATAGTCGAGTTGGAGGAGTCACTCGAGAAAGAAAGGTCTGTTTTTCAAAATGAGAAGAAAGAGCTAGTTAAGGATCTTGAGAAACTCAAATCTGAGAAAACCAATGGTGTGTCAAGTGAAGAAAAGGAAAGTGTTCTGTGGGAAATCAATACGCTCTCATCGAAACTGTCTGAAATGACAAGAGAAACGATGAAGGAGCACCTGAGAAATGGTCAACTCCAATAGCAGATTGACTTTCTCCAAACTCAAAAGCAGATTTCACCTGATATTTCCTTCAACTCACCTGACACATCATCGTGTAAAGCCTTCATTGGAAATATCTCTTCTCAAGAAAGTAACGTCTCTCAAGACGAATGTGTTCCGCACCAAATTCCCCAAAGCACACAAGCACAAAGTGTTCCTCGCCTTCCTCGACCGATCCAAGTCTAGTAATTCCGGATGTCCATTTTTCAGAATATATGAACTCTGAAGGTAATTCTGATGGAGAGTTTGAGTCGTTCCCTTTCGACAAACCTCTTCCGAGCCACACTGATTTTCTATCACTAGTAGTCAATCATCTGGTCAATTTTCTAAAGGGTAACAATTCTCAAACAAAGGCCCCAGCTGTGATCAAGATTTCTCAATCAAAACCAACTTCTAAACCTGTTTCTAAAAAGCAATCACAGCCGAGGCAGGAGACCGGACCATTACCTACCAAAAATACTGTTCCTTATAAAGTCATTGACCGCACTGTCCCTGTTGTTTCGGATAAAACCGGTCGCACTAATCAAGAAAACCCAAAGTGGCTAAAGAAGGAACCTGTCAAGAAGGATGCATCAAAGTCCTTCCCAAATGCTTTTAATTCTAGAATAAACAAAAACGATTGTGCCTGGAATCATAGGAATGATTTTGTTAAAAGAGATGTTAATTTTCCAATGAAAATTTACTCCACTCAACAATTGATTCAATTATCGCACGATTGTTTGTGTTGCTCTAGTTGTGGTTGGAATGACTTTGATGACATTAACAATAATGATTGGTTTGGGTCATATCACATGTATAATCATACACCCAAACGGAAACCGCGTAATAACCAGCAAAGACACTATCAAAAACGGGGTTACCAATCAGCAGTTAAACCACAGCGGGAGACCAAACCCATTCCTACACAGGTTGCTCCTACTGAGGTTAAACCGGCACCCAGGTGGAAATTTGCCCCAAAATCTATTCCCCCAAAAGGTGTAAATTCTACACCCAAGAGGCAACAAGTGCCAAAACCAGTTCCCTCCAACGGTGTAAAATCTACACCTAAAGGGAAAGTTGAGTCAAAGAAAATTTCCCCAGGCAGTGCCAAATCTAACCCTCTGGAACCCAGGCAAATCTAGGTACCCAAGGTCTGCTAAACTTGTTTTGCAGGACGGTCATGTGTGACTCTTAGACACTGAATGCTCCACACACATGACCGGAAGGAGGGAGCTGCTCACGATCCACAAGGAACAATATTACGAAGACGCGAGGTTTATTTATACCTGTGCTTTCACGAGTTGCTCATGTGTTTAGGGGGAGCATGATTAGCTATCAGGTAAGTATACTCTACTATTAAGGGGGAGCTTCACACACAATTTTTTAAATGCTGAAAAGTTTTTTTTTGTGTGTGGATACTCCCGTGTGCATTTCACACTATGCACACATTCCGAGGGGGAGCAAAGCCATCCCCATGCTCAGTTTGAGGGGGAGCAAGAGAAGGTTCATTTTTAAATCCAAACAGTCCTATTTTGGCAAAATCTACAAGGACAGAGCATTTTTTTGTGAAAATCCCAGAGTATCCGGACAGTCTTATTTTTGTCCGGAATGCTCAACTGTATCCGAAAACCATGTTTGTCCGGAATGCTCAACTGTATCCGGAAACCATGCTTGTCCGGAACACCTTTTGTCCGGATACTTGTGTCGTCCGGAAAGTTTTGACGATCAATAGTTTTATCCGGACACCCTTTGTCCGGCTACTTGTGTCTGTCCGGAAAGTCTTATTTGTTCAAATCCTTGTCCGGACACCCCTGTTTTGATCTATCCGGTACCTGTTTTGTCACTGCCAATCCTCAATCTATCTCAGATTGAGCCTATCAAAGCAAAGGTACGCGCTGATACTTGTTTATCCGTCCTATTTACTAACTTTGGGTCTTTTTACAGATATTCAATGGCGGATCAACAACCTCAATCAGAGGGGAAGAGTCACATTGTTTTTATTACAAAGTCTAAATATTTTTTCTTGTGTTGATATCACTCTCACTCCGAGGGGGAGCAAGTCAATCCCCATGTATGTTTTGAGGGGGAGCAGGATAATATCCGTGCTATGCATATGCCTGAAACCCTACCTGTGATAGCATATAGACGAGAGTTAGGGAATCCCATGGTCCAGCCAGACCCGGAGGGACCTTCCCCGGGACATAGAACATGTGAGAAAGAGGGTATTAAGGTCGAACGCAAACCAAGAAAGATTGAGCCGTAAAGATAACGAGTCTCCTGAGCAAAACCAGCCACGTCATATTCGGGTTGCCACATCTACTACCTCGTCTCATTTGTTGGGACAGGGTATTGAAGAAGCCTCCGTGGACCCAGCGGAGCAATTGCACGACCTCCTTATACACTCATCCGTCTCACAACAGACGGATGTTTCAATATTACATGGGGAACAAGCACAACTTCCACCGGCCTCTCATTCGGAGAGTGCTGGTGTTGAAATAAGAGACCAGCAGCCCCCTGTCTCGACTTCATTTCCTGCACCATCGAGTCTAGAGCCACTTGTAATAGATCAATCTTTGGCTAGGACACTTGAAGAGGTACAACACCAAGTCGAGAATCTTTGTGACTCGACCGGAACCACCGTAGTGTCTTCACCTCTTGGTGAAACACAAGGATCGGCGAGAAATCCTACCACATCTAACATCACGCCAACTGTGAACGTAGGTGGCTCTACCCCTGTGGTAGACGCCTCAACGGGCAATCTAAGTTATCCCGGCGTTAATTTACCCGACTTCGTGTCACCAGGGTCTCTGGACAGCACCCTTAAGGCTGTCCGCCAGGATATGGAGCAACAGGTGCAACAACATGTAGCCGCTGAGCTTGCCAAAGCAATGCGTGCTATCAAAGGAAAGGGCCACGTTGTCGAACCCGAAACCGCCTCTGCACCTCCACCGATTCCACAGCAACCAATCTATTCGGTGGAGACCCTGAAGACGATGCTGTTGGCCCAGCTGCTCCAGGAATCCGACACCACCGCATCTACCGAAGCAGACCTGATCTTAGTTCTCCGATCACAGGTCACTGCTCCGTCTTAATCCATTACCTCTTGCCTCGACTCCATCGACTCGGCCCTCCACGACTACAACAAAGCGCTAACCACGCTCTCTGAGAGGGTCCGCTCACTTGAAGACACTTGTAAGAGTCAAGCCGGCGGTCTCAAACGCAAGCACGATGACCAGCATGATCCTGATCACCGTGAGGGGGAGAAGCGTCTACGCCAAACCGAGACCGCCCAGATCATGACTGCCGAAACTACAACAGTGGTTCAACAGGAACCCCCAACTGCGGCAACTACATCAGAAGCACCCAAAGCCGAGTTGCCACTAGCAGATATGGTCATAGATATGGAGATTTCAGATGAAGAAGACCCGACAGTTGAAAAGCCCGAGGGTTCAACACAGGAACTGGTTGATTTTGACTCGTCAGACAGACCGATACTGGACATGATAGATCCAGAGTGTGAGACCAACCAGGAGACCGAAGACGGATGGTACGAAAAAGCCGCCAGTGCCGTAAATCTCCAGGTAAATTTGGTCTTCCCCACTGATGAGGACAACAATATTGACTACGATCAGTTCCTGCTCCAAAACTTATATGGAGCATCCCCCGTTTACTATGCTCAACCCGCCGGAACACCATCAACAAGACCCGAGTCTACTACTTCCGATCTTCCGACAACTCCTCCTCCCACGACAGCTTCTGATCTTCCTCCTACTCCTCAACAGCAACAAATCCGTTGGGAGAATATCATGGTACTAATCCCTCATCTGGAGGAATCTTTGAAAAAGCTGTTCGTCCATAAGCTTCGCCCGATCGAGCCGACCTTCTGTCTGGATATCTACAACCTTGACCCAGAATTTCAACGCCGATATATCAGCACAATGCAGCGGTGTCTTCCAGTCAACCAGGTCAGAACCAAACTTCGAATCACAGAGGTAATCAGTATCTATTCAAGACGTATTATGAGGATCGTCTACCCAGTTTTCATTGTTTGACGTGAAGATGGGAACGAATGGAAATTTTCAGAAGCTGATTTCAAGAACCTCCGACCACTCGACTTTCTGGTTATTCTGAAAGACTTACGTACAAGAACCATCCGACCGCTCGAAATTACAAAGGCACTCGAAGCTATTCGTCGATACCTGGTCCGCACCATCATGATGTCTTATCTAACGGACTTCCAAATGGCTATCGAGAACAAGGTGAAAAAGGTAAATCTGATCAATCCGAATCTGAAAGCACCTGAGTTAAACATGTATCCCGAGAACGCTATGCTTCTGGAACCAGAATTCGGGATTGTTTACCTCAATGAGCAAAAGGAGAAGAAATTCATACGTTTCAGTCATGTAGACATATTTTGTGACGGCACGCTTCTAAAGGTCAGAGATGCTCTTCGAAAGATTATTCAGCACGAGTCTGAGAATCCAAGGTATACGTATGTCCCAAATCCGAATGAAGTAACTGCTCGGAATGCCTTGGAAATTATTGAAGATCGCATCGACTATGGCCGCACCATCAGATTGTTCGAGGTACACTTCACGCTCCGCAAAAGATATGTCTTCAACTGGAGAGATCTAGAGCGCCAACTCGAACTTTAAATCAAAGGGGGAGATTGTTAGGGCAGGTTTTAATGTTGATTTAAAGTTCAAGGGTTGTTTTGTATTAATTCATTTTGAGCCTTATTAGTGAACGGGCCGTGGGCTTGTTAGCCACGGGCCCATAGTATTTAATGTAAGATTAGCTTGGAAAAACAAGCTAATCATCTCTTTTACTTTCAACACTGTATTGTAATATTCTCTCTGAAAGATTAATGAAAGGGATGACCAGTTGAAATCATTGCTCTTATTGCATATCATATTCGATTTCTGTATTGTTGCACGGATCTGGATTCTACACGCACTCAACAAAGGATTTTACAAACAACGATCTAGCCTACATAAACCTTCTTGTAATAGAAAGTCTAATGTAAGGATAAATTGTAATGCCTCTGTGCCCCCATATAATGTATTTAATGAAAAGTTCAAGCAAATCTCTTCGCACATTCAATACTGTCATTGCTTTGATCTTATGTTTAAATTAAACCAACACTTCAAAAGTCCACACTGTCATCTTACTGTACCCAAAGAAAATGATAAATCCAAGGGTAAGTAGAAACAAAATGTTTCTTCAACAGAAGCTAAAACAAAGACCAAGAATGCTAAGGCAAACTTGAAGACCCCTGACAAAACTGGACCCATGTGGATATGGGTACCTAAAACTCTCTAATTGTCTTGCAGAAGCAGTATGTGCCAATCTGGTATCTAGACTCCGGATGCTCAAGGCACATGACTGGCGACAGAGGTCTTCTATCCACATACAAAGAAAGGAACGATGGTAGATCTGTGACCTTTGGAGACAATAAAAAGGGGTACATCAAAGGCTACGGAGTCATAAAGAAGGAAAATATAACCATATGCAAAGTTGCATATGTTGATGGCCTTAAACACAATCTTCTCAGTGTTAGTCAACTCTGCGATACGGGATTCGACGTAATGTTCAAAAGAACCTTTTGCTCTCTACAGAGCGAGGACACAGGACTTGAACTTCTGCGCGCCGAAAGAATAGGAGATCTATATCTCATGAACTTCAATGCAAAGAACAAGAAAGAGAAAATATGCCTTGTTGCATGCAAAAGCGAAGAAGCCTGGTTATGGCACAACAGGTTCTGCCATCTAAACTTTCATACTCTTGATAAACTTGTTAAACTTGATCTAGTCAAAGGTCTACCAAACGTTAAATTTAGTAAAGATCATTTATGCTCTGCCTGTGAAATGGGAAAACTCGAAAGAGCTTCCCATAAAGGCAAAAGTGATGTATCTTGCCCAAGACCTCTGTACATGATACATGTTGACCTCTGCGGACCAATATCTACACAGAGTCTAGGTGGCAAGAAATATCTGCTTGTTTTGATCGATGAATTCTCAAGATTTACATGGGTTGAATTTGTTAGAAAGAAATCAGATGTTCCAAACATACTGATAAATTTAATGAAAAGAATCCAAGTTCTGTATGAGTGCAGGATTCAGAAACTGAGAAGTGACAATGGCACAAAATTCAAAAACTCTGTCATTGAAGCCTATCTTACAGAAGAAGGAATTTCACAGAACTTCTCTGCTGCACGCACCCCACAACAGAATGGCGTGGTCGAACGAAAGAATCGCACGCTTGTGGAAGCCGCCAGAACTATGCTAACCGCATGTGGATTACCAATGACATTTTGGGCAGAAGCAGTATCAACCGCTTGCTATACCCAAAATCGATCAACCATCGTAAAGAGACACATCAAAACACCATATCATTTTATCAACAAAAGATGACCAAACATCAAATTCTTCCATGTATTTGGATGCAAGTGCTTCGTTTTAAATGATAGAGAAGCAAGAGGAAAGTTTGAAGTAAAGGCAGATGAAGAGAAGTTCATAGGATACTCTGCAACTTCCAAAGCCTACAAAGTTTATCTTATGCGGTCTCGAACGATTGTAGAAAGCATACATGTTTCTTTTGACAACACCTTCCAAAAGACTTCTGAACAAATCAGTTCAGAACTCAGTCTAAAATGGGAATCCTATGGCATCTCAAAAACAAGAGAAGAAGACTTAAATCTTCTATTACAAGAGATGTTCCATGATGATATTGATCCCTCTGCTGGAGCCGTCAGAGCCTCTGGAGAATCACCTTCTGCCAGATAGAACGAAATAGGTATCTCCCTAACAGGTCCCTTAAACAATTCATCTTCCTCTGTAAATCTTACAGATGCAAATGCTGAGGGGGAGCCAACAGAAGATGATACAACAAGGAAAACAACCACAGAAGCTACTGAAGAACCAACTCCAGAAACCACAGAGGAACCAATAACAGAGGAACAAGAAGACTCAGACTATAATTCCTCAGAGGAACAAACATCACCACTCATTCCAATCATTCCACAATCTGTAGGATCAAGCACGAAAGCAAAATCACCAACAGAGGCTACACCAGAGCAACAATTAGAAACCTCTGAAGAGCAACTTGATGAAATCGATGACCATCTCCCAAGAAAAACAAAGTGGACTAAGAGCCATCCTCCAAGTCTTATAATTGGCGAACCTTCTGAAAAGGTAAAAACAAGATATGCCACTGCTAACTTTTGTTTCTTTACAAACTTTATTAGTGTGATCGAGCCAAAAAGGATCTCTGAAGCCCTTTACGACCCAAACTGGGTAGATGCTATGCAAGAAGAGCTTCTACAGTTTGAACGAAACAAAGTCTAGACTTTAGTTCCTCTGCCACGAGGAAAACAAGCCATATGGACAAAATGGGTCTTCAGAAATAAGAAGGATGAAGATGGAGTGGTCATAAGAAACAAAGCAAGATTGGTGGCCAAGGGATATCGCCAAGAAGAAGGCATAGATTACGATGAAACTTTTGCCCCTATCGCACGGCTCAAAGCCATAAGAATCTTCTTAGCCTTCGCAGCCCACAGAGGTTTTAAAGTATTTCAAATGGACGTAAAATCTACTTTTCTAAATGGCGAAATCCAAGAAGAAGTATATGTCCAATAGCCACCAGGGTTTGAAAGCTCTAAGTACCCAAAATACGTGTACTACCTCGACAAAGCTCTGTATGGACTGAAACAGGCTCCAAGAGCATGGTATGAAAGAGTTTCTACCTTTCTTCTTGATAATGGTTACGACAGAGGTACGACGGATACCACTTTGTTTTATAAACGAAAAAGTGATGAAATTATGCTTGTACAAATATATGTGGACGACATAATTTTTGGGTCTAGAAATTCAGAAGAGTGCAAAAAGTTTGAAAAACTCATGCGGAGTGAGTTTGAAATGAGTATGATGGGATAATTAACTTTCTTCCTCGGAGTCCAAGTAAAACAATCATCAGAGGGAATTTTCATAAATCAAGCTAAATATGTCTAAAAGACATACTTTCAAAATACAGTCTCTCTGATGCCTCTGTAATGAGAACTCCAATGGCCACAGGAAATAAGTTAGACTCAGATCCAAAGGGCAAACCTATAGAGTGCACGCTCTACAGAGGAATGATTGGGTCTCTGTTATGCTTAACTGCAAGTAGACCTGGCATAATGCATGCCACATGTCTCTGTGCAAGATATCAAGCTAACCCGAAGGAATCCCATTATAATGCTGTAAAGAGGATCTTTAGATACCTCAAAGGGACCAAAAATCTTGGCCTCTGGTATCCGAAGAACTCTGGTTTTGGTCTTAAAGCTTATACAGATTCAGATTATGGAGGATGCAAGCTCGACAGAAAGAGTACCTCTGGGAGTTGTCAATTCCTAGGGGGTAAACTAGTCAGCTGGACCTCTAAGAAGCAGAACTGCGTATCCACATCTACAGCAAAAGCCGAATACGTTGTTGCTGCTAGTTGTTGCTCCCAGGTTATGTGGATGAAGACTCAGCTTAAGGATTATGGTCACATCATATTCAAGATTCCCATCTTCTGTGACTCAAAGAGCGCCATAGCCATCTCTGCCAATCCTGTACAGCACTAAAAAAACAAAGCACATCGATATCCGTTACCACTTTCTGAAACATTATGTTGAATATGTGACAATCGAAATGCACTTCGTGTCTACAGAGTACCAGCTTGCAGACTTATTCACCAAGGCACTAGATGAGAAAAGTTTTCTTTTCTTGGTGGGTAAGTTAGGAATGATAAACATGAGTTAAAACCTCTGTAAGTATAACTTAAATCTTCTGTAAATATGTATATACATGTTTCTGTTGTTTTATTTATTTTAATTTATTTCTGTATGTAAATTCTCAATCACCAAATGTTCAATACTCAACAGAGCTTCTATAAGATTGCTCAGAACCTCTGACAGTCCTTACAGAACCTCTGAAAATCTTGATCTATGCCTAAAGCATTACTCATCAAATTTTGACCCAAGCATAGATCAAGGGGGGGCAGAAGGAGACCTTGAAATGATCTACAGAAGTTGATCATTCAAGGGGGAGCCAAAGAAGAAATGCGATCGACAATGTCCACAGAAGACAGGTATAATGTCGAGACAGAAAAAGCCGAAAGATAAGTATCTCGAAACAAATCCTTTTTTAGAACAATTTTCTAGGACAAAATTTTCTAAATATGTCCTAGAAACATTGTTTAAGAGATACCAAACAAGTTTTGATCAAAAGGATAAACACGACTTCTGTTATGAGATTTTGAGTGTAATAGAGCTTCTGCTGAGCTCAACAGAGCCTCTGTATGCAGAATCCTCTATAAAACTACAAATCTCATACAAAAACACTACCGATCAAACTCAAATGTTCTCTTTAAGAATTTACTCGAACAAAAGGTTACAGAAGAAGGTCTTTTGGGACGAAGAGCTCATTCCATCAAAACAATGTTAAAAACAATTTTCTAGGACACAAATTTCCAAATTTTTCCTAAAAACAATGTTAAAAACATTTCAAACTTCAAATAATCAAAAGGATACATAAATTTTGAGTTATGAGAAATTTGAGGTCATAGAGCCTCTGCTGAGCTCAACAGAGGCTCTGCCAGAGAAAATCTCTATGATCGTAAATTTAAACTCTTTCGATCAGTTTGAATATCATCTCAAAAGATCTCTTTCGCACAAATGCACACTTTGAGATTCTAAAAGCTCATTCCACCAAAGAATCTCTGCTGACCAACACAGGCTTTTAAAAAGGAATATCTCGCACAGAACCTTATCCAAAACAGTTTTCTAGGACACCATCTTCCAAATATGTCCTAAAAACAATTAATAAAACAATTAAAAACTTGGATGATCAACAAGTTTAATAGATTGTTAGTTATGAGAAATTTCCTCTCATAGAGCTTCTGCTGGCTCTGACAGAGCTCCAAAACCTCTGTGAAAGCAATTTCTTCTCTAAAAATCTATCGATCATCTTCAATGTTTTTCAAACGTTTTTGGTAAAGGTGCAAGCAACAGAGGATACAAAGAGAGTTTTCAAACTACAGAGCTTCTGTCATTTTCAAACTTGGGGAAATTCAGCAACAGTAACGGCTATTTTACTGCGAGTGAAAATTATGTGGAGGAAAAGAAACACACGCGCCAAGCATTAATGGGCCGCGCACGACGTCAAGTCGTGCTCTGACACTGCTGACGTGTCACATTTTCATTGGACGTACACGAAACACGTTCTCCTGGAAAGTTGAACCCGCCGTTCACACTCAAGTACGGATTCCAAATTTTATTCACTTCCATATATTTACCTCTTCAGAATCCTAACCGTTACCATTCACTATAAAAACCAAGTTACCACTCCTCATAAAACCTTTAAGAACTCTCACCTTCTTCTCCGACGAACCTTGCAAAACCTGCAACCTACCTATCTTTCATTCTATTCTTCAAAATAAACAACAATGGCATCATCATCCAACATTCCTGAAGACTCCCCTATTCAAGAGAAATCACATGCTCAATCTGAGCATTCCCAAAATCCAAATATAGCCGCAGACATTGAGAAAGATAACTCCGGCGACACAACAGAATTTGCTCCGACCACCCATCTCCAAAACTTCATAGCAAATGAACACTTTGAAAGTGTTCTTCCTTCAAAACCTACAATTATCATTTGGTTCCCTCAAGAACCGCATTTGGGGAATCAAACGCCATTCTCCTCGATATTCTTGATAACCATTACATATACCCCCTCTTATCCGCAACAGTGCAGAAAATCCCTGCCAGATATCTATACCAGTTCTGGCAAAGCTGCAGATTTGACCCAGAGGATCGACAAATCAAAGGATACATCTCCAAACCTGACAAAACAGAGAACATTGAACTCAAGTTCAACAGAACAATGTTCTCACTTGAGTTCAATCTACCAACTAGAGGCCAATTAGGAATAAAAAGGTATGCAGAGGATCCCACGGATGAAGAGCTCTGTAGGTTCGTAGAGATGTTGGGGTATAACACAACCCTTAGAAAAAGGAACGAGTTCAGAAGAAACCGTCTTCCTCCTCTGTGGACTACCCTCTTCTCAATACTAAACAGATGCCTAACTGGGAAAGTGGGCAGTCCAGACCAAACTTCGCACCAAATCCTGGTCATAATGTACGGAGTATATTATGATCTGCCTCTGGACTACGCCAAGCTCATGATGCAAGAAATGGTCAACACCATTGAGCGAAAGAACCTCACCCAAAAGGCCAAACCAACTCTTCCTCCTCTGCAGTATCAACGATTTTTGGGTGTCATGCTTGAACCTCTGCTCTTATGTGAAAAATGGCCAATGGAAGGTCCCACGACCAAAACATATCCTATGACAAAGAACACACCGACAGAGCACAAGGATGGATACAAATACTGCAGGCCTCTGTCATAAAAAATGCTGGGATATGCTACAGATAGATCCCTTAGATCTAGATACATACGCGATCATAGGACTCCAAAACCGAGTCCTGTGACACCCCCGCGTCTAGGAGCCCCCATAGGAACCCAAGTAGTAGAGAGAATGACAGAAGAAGAATGGGCAGTAGCATTTGCCAAGCATAATGTAATTCAAACAAATTTTCATGCAAAACGGCAGTCTATTCTCTCCTCCGTCTCCAAATCCAAAACCTCTGCCATCCAACCCAAGAAAAAAAGAGCACAGAAAGAAAGCAGAAGGCACCTCTGCAGAACCCCAAGAGTCTCCTCCTCATGCAACAGAGGTTGGATCATCTGCACCTCCCTCTCCTCCAAAGCACAAAAAGAAGAGAAAATCCAAAGCCTCAGAGGAACGGGCACCTAAACCCAAGAGGAGAAAGAGCAAGAAGAAAAGTAGGAAACATCTGTCTCCTATTGTAGAGGAAACAGTGGCAGAAAAAGTCACAGAAGATCTGCAATCCCCCAATCCCATCAACTATGCACATCACGGGGATTTCTCTGACTTCCTCCAAAGACCAGAATTTGCCAACACTCTTGACACTGCTGGATGGACTGCAGAAGCTCTGTCACACGAAACCCATGAATCCACAAAAGAATCAGACTTCCGAATCTCTTCAGACTTAGAGGAGGATGACCAAACCCCACAAAATAACCAATCCAAAACCCCTGAAGTTCTACAGAACCCCTTCACTCAACCCAGATTTGATGTACAGAGGGCAAGCCCAGAGGAAGAGGTAGCTACAGAAGAACATAACAGGGAAACCATGTTAGGAAGTCCAACAGAAGAGGTGACTGAAACTAGAGTGCCACGGGTAGAAGTCTCAGAAGTAGATTCTGATGTAGAGGAAGCTGACCAAATAAGGAAAGGTCTTTATCATCCCCACGTACAACAATTATATGGATCACATCCTATGTACGATTCCATAGGTTCAAGGGGTGAAGATGTAACAGAAGAAGGGGAGACAAGGGCAGAAGTGGTCGCAACAGAGGTTCAGACCATCGATGGAGAACAAGTGATCGGATGCTTCACAGAAGCAGAAGCAAGAAAAGATGCCTGGATTAATAGAGGCACACAACCAAAACCAACTCCCAGTGCAACCCACACTTCTATTGCCGCCAGTCTAGTGGCAGAGAGCAATATTGAAAAAGAGCATCACGGCTCGACCCCAACCCAAACCATCCGGACAGAGGAAACTCTTTCATCCTCTGTACCAATAATAACCGGGGAAACCATCATTCCAGGGGAATCCTCTCTAAAGGATTCATCCTTAGTTCGTGATCTATTGCCCCCGATCACACCCGACATACTTGCAGAGGAATTTGTTTCCTCTGCCACACGCACACAACAAGGTCCAAACATCTCTTCAGAGGAGATTAGAGTGCACAAAGACGGAGAGACTCTAGACAAGTCTCCGAGTCAACAGAAGGATAATCTAGTACCCAACACTGGAGTGGATCTAGACAATGTCCTTCACAGAACTTCTGTAGAGTCTGAGGCACTAGATGCTTCTGCTCGAGGATCAGAAGGAAATCCTTCCGCCCCCAACATGCAAACAAGGGCGAAAGAAGGTGTATCAGGAACAGAGACTCACTTTGGGGACGAATGTGTTCCCCCAGAGGTTACAACGAGTTCACATGTATCAAGGGATGAGTTCCAAACCCTTGTCACCTCTGTGAACCAAACAATGTCATAGTTGCAAAGCTCTTTCAAATCTTTTGCAGATACTACTTCCAGGGCAATCCTTGATCTGAACACCAAAATGGACACCTTGTCCACAGAGGTGCAAAACGCCATAACCCAGATGAAGTCCTCTGCAACACACACTGCTACTACCACTACCACCTCTGCAGCAGCTGAATTCAGAAAAGCCGCAACCACTGCCTTCAAAGACTCTATCAAGCACTCTCTTCTGCAACTAAAAGAGCAATCCTCAAAATCTAAGGCTCTTACACCCGAAGACCTGGAGAAAGCCTTAGACGAAGTTCAAGAACAAACAACAAGAAATACTTAAGCCATGAAGCCTTCTGACTACATGACAAGAGCTCAAGTGACAGAACTTGGCCAAGGTATACTTGATCAGATGACCGAATTCATCAAAGCTTTCACCGTTGGCAACGCACACTATGTCAAAGAGTTTCAAGCTAGTGTCGGCAAAATGCGCTTCAACACAGAAACAGAGGTTGAAACACTGCTCGGCCTCTGTGATGACTTGTGCGCAAAAATGATTGCTGCAAGGGCTGTTCCACCAAAGAAACTAGATACAACATGCAGGGCAGAGGGTACGACATATACACATCAGGATGAATCTGATGATGACCATCATGGTCCATCAGATCATCCTGAGGGGGAGAATCGAGTGGAGAAACAAAGTGAAAAAGCTGCGAGCAGATCTCTACCAGCTCCACCAATAGTCGCAGAACCCATCAACCAAGCACCCCCATCTCAAACCCAACAAAGAACACAAATGCCCACAGAGGCAATACCCACATCTATGGAAATAATCTCTGAAGAAACCCAAATACCAGAAACAACCAATGTTCAAAAACAGAAGACCACAGAGGCAACACCCACCTCTATGGAAACTCCTTCTGTATTTGGAAAAGATGTCTAAATCCAAGAAGAAGTCCACCTTCTGACATCCTCCGAAGACGAACTACCTTCCCCAATACCCAAAACCAACCCAAAAACCAAAACCATTGCTCACAAAAGAAAATATCTGAGCAAAACACATGAAACCTCTCCAACAGAACCCAAACCCAAATCACCAATCAAGCCTTCTGAAACTCAAGTGACAAAACCAATAGAGGAAATCCCCAAACCAACAGAAACATCAACAACAAAGCCCTCTGAGACTCAAGAGTCAAATCCTACAGAGGCAACCCCATCTCAACAAGCATAACAACTGAAGGCAAAAGACAAGGGAAAAGGAATTGTGACAGAAGAATCGCAGAAGAAAAAGCCCAAGCATCAACCTTCAACAGAAAAACTGATGAAGAGCTCTTTCGATGCGTATAAGACACCAAAGCCTGAAGAAGAAGACTGGGCTTTCGGCACTAAACCTCTGTCAGATATTCCTGTTCTGGATCCAAAGACAAAACCTTCAGAGGATCGAGTGGCACAAGTCAAGAACCAATTAGATGCTCTACGCATAACCTTACCTCAACCACCACCACCACAAATGGAAGAAGTGGTATATAGGTACTTATACAGCAGAATGGGCATAATGGATCAATCAGAACCAACCATTCAAGACACTGACTTCCGTGCTGACCTCGAAAACCTCTTCACCAGAACAAAACCCAAGCCTAAACACGAAGTCTTCTCAACATCCAAGATCGTCAAAGTCCTATATTGTAAGTTCTCAAAAACCAGAAGCTGGCCTAAACTCTCTTACAACATCTACAAGGTCAAAAGAGTGGACAAATCAGAGAACCAATTTGTAGATGCAGATATTAGGAATCTCAATCCTTATGATCTACCTGAACTTCTGGAATGGACAAAAGAGAACTTCACAACCGACGAAGTTCGCAGAGCCTACAGGGTAATAAGAAAGGCCATACGCGAAAAGCTTCTGCTGTACAGCATGGTAGATTTTCAATTGGCTCGAGATCTTGGAGTAAAGAGCTTAACCGTTCAACCACCAAAAGACTATTGTCCTCCCTCTGCTACACCAAACTCAATCATCACAAATCCAAGGGTCGGGTTAGTATTTCTAAATCCTTCTGGTAAATCAAAGTTGTTCGTAGAGATGGACTGTCAGAAGTACGCAACAAGTACTTTGACAGATTTTAAAGCAATACTAGTGGAGCACATAGGATCAAAGCTCATAAATCAAAGTCTTGCCGACATACTGATAGAGGTTATCGATGCAACAATCAACTTCTGAAATCTCTGCATCAGCTTCTATCATGAGCTCAAACAAGAAGGACTCGACCGCAGAAGTTTCAATGACTTCAAGAATGCCAACATCTGAGTCAGTCAAACAGATCCTCTGTAATATTTTCTTTTCAATACAATCAAATGTAAATGCCTCTGGCAATATCTAATATGAAAAGTAAATATTCTTGTACTTAGAAAATACTTGCACTTTCAAATTTTTAATTTTCACTACTTAGGGGGAGATTGTTAGCTCCAATCTTTCTGTTTGTAAAAGTAGTGAAAATAGTCTAAGTACAGAAGTAACCCACTGAGGCTCTGCCGAGTAGCCGAGTAACCGAGAAGACAAGAGTCTTTGACAGAGGCTCTGCCGGGTTAGTCAAGAAGACTGAAGTGAAAAAACAACGAGACTCTTCTATGCGGACAAGGCCACAGAGCCTCTGTCATACTTGGCGGAGCTTCTGTGGCAAAAAGAAGATCTAAGCAAAAGATCTTAACAAGGACGAACATGCTTCTTACAATACCTACCATTCGAAGGTTCTAAAGATAAATCGTACAAAGGCGTGACCTGACAACTCCACGTGTCAAACTCTGATAGGTTTCCACCTAAAGCTGAATACGGAGCATTTAATGAACGTTGTATCTGCAACAGTTCCAGAATAGTGTTTTGTACCTTCCAGCTGCTATTCCTCAACTGTGTCTTTTGTACCTTCAGTCCTTATTGTCCCCTTTAGGAGTAGTATAAATAGAAGGTTCATGTGAACTCTTCTATTAAGCTTTTCACAATACACACACCATTAAACTGCAGATTTCTTGTTAATCCTTTAAAGTTCTTGGTGTTCTTATTATATATCAAATACAGTAATCTTTGAGAAACATATGTTATTTACTCTTTGCTTTATTTGATATTGTGTGATCTTCTACCTTACATTATCTTTCAATTCTTAAATACGCTTCCGCACCATACAATTTAAAGTAACTGAAAGTTAAGATCATTGTTTTAGCAAAACAGGAACCAACAGTACCATTGGTGTAGAATGAACTTCTTGCAAAATTGGTGAAGATTCAGATACAGGAACTGTTGCTTCTACCTCATTATTGGTTTGCTCCACTGGAGGACCAGAGATAGTAGCTTGTTCACCAGATTCCTGTTAGAGACCGTAGAAGTTAAGTTATACTTTCCAAAATATTCATCGTAAAAATTTTCAAGTAATTGATCAAGATCATTTAAATGAGAATTAGATGAAGACGCTTGAGGTTTATCAGATTTAGCAATTCCTGGACTTAGTTGTTCGGAAGGTAAAACACCGGATATCGTGAGTTCTGAGCTATTGTACACAGAAGCCAAATCTTCCATCTCATCAAACTTGACAATTATGCTCTCCATCACCGTTCTTGAAGTTCTGAAGTACACTTTGTACGCTTTGGAAGTAGATGAATATCCAATTAAAAAAAACCATCGTTCGCCTTCAGACTAAACTTGTTCAAATTTTCTTTGTCGTTTAGTACAAAACACCTGCAACCAAATGAACGAAAATATTTAATATTTGGTTTCCTATTATTGATAATCTCGTACAGTGTTTAACCGAACTGTCGGTGGATGATTGACCGATTTTACGTATAGCACGCGGTTGACACTGCTTCAGGCCACAGAAATAACAGAAGATTGGGATAAGACAACATTGTTCTCGCGGCTTCAACTAACGTACGATTTCGTCTTTCAACAACACCGTTTTGTTGTGGTGCTCTTGCCGCATAGAATTGATGAGAAATTCCAAAAGACTCAAAAAAGTCACCAAGAATTTGATTCTTAAACTCCGTCCCGTTGTCTGATCTTAACGTCTGAACTAAATGTTGTAGGTTAACTTGAAGTGATTTCTGCAAAGAAATAATTAACTCGGGTGTTTCATCATTTGAACGTAGAAATTTTACCCACGTATACCTCGAGGAATCGTCAACGACAACCAACACATACACTAGTACAGAAAAGACCTCTTGTGACGGTTTTGAAAAATCAGGTTGGTAACGGTTTGGAAAAAAACCGTTACAAAAAGTCAAAGAAAAAATTATAGAGTTGTTTTAGTAACGGGTTTTATAAAAAACTGTAACCATTACCAAACACCTAAAAACTTGAAGTAACGTTCAGACTTAAACCATTACAAAAAGGTACCCTATGGTGACGTTTTTTAAAACCGTTGTTTTATGTTGTGACGGTTTTTAAAAACAATTGCCATAGGGTACCATTTAGTAATGGTTTTTGTGAAAACCATTGTTTTATGTTGTAACGGTTTTGAAAACCGTTGCCAAAACTAAAAAATATATATAGCAACGTTTATTTGAAAACCGTTTCCAAAAGTTATTTCGTTATGTGGCAACGGTTTTGAAAATTTTATGTCACCAAAAGATAGTTTATGACAACGGTTTTGAGACTTTTACGTCACTATATGTCATGTAATGGTAACAGTAATAAAACATTTTCATCACCATATATTGTGTTACGGTGAAAAAGTTACGTCACCCTAAATCAAGCTATGGTGATTGTTTTGATTACATCACCATATGTCATCTTACAGTAACAATTTTGTATTATAAACATCGCCAAAAATAATGTTAGGGTGACGGTTTTGAATAATAATTATCATTGTATGCTATTCTATGGTGACAATTTTGTACAATAATTGTCACCATACGATGCTATGATGACGGTTTTGGAAAATAAATGCCATTGTACGTTATGTTACAGTGACATTTTTGAAAAAAAAATGTCATCATACGTCATGCTATGTTGACGGTTTTTTAAATAAATGTCAATGCATGTCATGCTATGGTGACGGTTTAGAAAAAGAAACATCATCGTACATCATAATATTGACGGTTTTGAAAAATAAAACTTTATTGTGCATCATTCTACCGTGTGTCATTATATGTTGATCCCAATATTGACTCAACAATGATATTAATCTCTATTAGTTCGAACAAGTAAGTATGCAGAAGAGTTTTAAAGAACTAAAGAGATGCTCTGTAGAAATATCACACAGAATCAAACAAATGAAGTATGAATAAACACGAGTTTAGCTCCAAGATTCACTGTATATTGATTCTTTATAAGCACCAAGAACACCGTAATGTGTGTGTAATACAATAAGATAAGCTCTAATCAGGTGTGTGTGAAGTTGTGCAAAGTTCTAGAAATGCTCTACAAGAGCCTTCTATTTATACTATCCTACAGGGGACAAGTGGGAGACAAGAAGTACTAAGGGTACAAAGACAACATCGTGGAACTGTATCAGGTACAACGTTAATGTAGTGCGCCGTTTTATGCAAAGGCTGCTACCCATCAGAGGTGGACATGTGGAATGTGCAGGGCACGCCTTGTACGAACGATCTTCAGGATCTTCGTACAGTAGAGGCACGTGAGAGGCACGATCTTCTTTGTCTTGATCTTCATTCTTCCAAGTCTTCTAAGTCTTCATACCACAGAGGCTCTGTGGCCTTGTCCTCTGAGAACGTCTTCTGTAGAGTCTTCTCTTGGTGTCTTGGCAGAGGCTCTGTCGATGTTTATACACAGCCTATTTTTGAATACTTCTTTGAACATAGAAGTTGGAGCTAACAATCTCACCCTAAGTATTGAAAAATAAAAAATTGAAAATTGCATGGTTTTCTAAGCTAAGAACACGACAAGAGGTATTTGACCTCTGTAGAAGATTTACTTTCATATAAGGATATGCCAGAGGCATTTACGTTCGTTTACATTTGCAAAGTATGAAAAGTAAGCAGAGGATAGAAGTGGATGTCAGACTCTTGCATTTGGGAAGTCGTTGATTTTACCTGTGAGTCCTCCATATCTGAGTTCATTAAATATTCTGATGCAAAGGTTTTTGAAGCTTATGACGGAGTCGATGACCTCTATTAATCTGTCGGCAAGTGATTGATCCATGAACTATGTTCCTATGTGTTCCAAGAGGTTGGCTCTGAACTCGAGCAAAGTACTAGTTGCGTATTTTTGGCAATCAACCTCTAGGAATAACTTCAACTTTCCAGTAGGATCTCGATAGACGTACCCAACCTTTGGAAATGTGATGATGGAGTTTGGTCTGGAAGAGGAGGGGCAGTCATCTTCTGGTGGTGGAAGATTTAGTCTTTTTACTCCAAGGTCGAGTCCCACTTGGAAGTCTGTAAGGCTATACAGCAGAAGCTTCTCGCGCATGGTTTTCTTGATCACATTATATGCCCTCTGAACTTCAAGTCTGGTGTTGTAGTTCTTCTTTGCCCAGTTCAGAAGATCCGGTAGGTCATAAGGGCTCATGTTCCTCAAATCTACATCTGAGAACTTGTTCTTAGATCTGTCGACCCTTTTGACGTGATAGATGTTGTAGTAGATCTGTGTGCCTCTGGTGTGAGAGAGCTTGCAGTATATGACCTTGTCGATCCTCGAGTTTGAGAAGACTTGGTTGATGGGTTTGACTTTGTCCCTATAAAAGTCTTCACATAGTTGTTTAAGTAGATCAGGCTTCAGAATGGATGGTGGCAGAGGATCGTTGATAGCTCTGCTGTACAAGAATTTGTACACCACCTCTTCCATTTGTCATGGAGGTGCAGCGGGTGGAGGCATGGTCCTGCATAGAGCGTCCATTTTGCTTATCGTATGGGCCACCCTGTCTTCTGAAGGTTTTGTCTTTGCTTCTAGGACGGGTTTGGTTGACAGAGGGGGAATTCCGAACGCCCAGTCTTTTTCTTCTGGTTTAGGTGTGACAAAAGCATCAAAAGAGCCTTTTAATAGCTTTTCAGAGGGTTGATGCTTCTGCTTCTTAGGTTTCGGTTCCTCTATCATGATGGACTTTCCTTTGTCCTTGGCCTTAGGCTGGTCTTCTTCTGCCTTTTGGGTTTGGGTTGCCTCTGTTTGTTTTCTCGGTTGAGCCTCTGAGGTCTTCGCTGATGGAGCTTTTTCTGTTGTTTTTTGTGGGGGTGCCTCTGTTGGTTTGACTGAGGGCTTGGTTTTGCTCATATATTTCCTTTGTTTTTGAGCTACTGTTTTGGTTCTGGGTTTGGTTTTGGGCTCTTCTGTTGTTTTGGGTTTGGTTTTAGGCTCTTCTATTGTTTTGGGTTTGGGAGATGGAGATTTTGTCTTTTCAGCTTCTGGTGTAGGGAATGGTAGTTAGGTTTCTTCAGTTGGTTTTGGTGTTGGGGTTGGTTGGTTATCTTCAGAAGAGGTAAGGATCTGGAATTGTTCAGTTGGTTTAGGAGTTAGTGATGGTACATCTTCTACAGTCATAGGGGTGGTTTCCACAGAGGTGGGTGTTTCCTCTGTGGTTTTGTTCTGTTGTTGATCTTGATTGGTTGAAGGTGCTTGGGATATTGGTTCGGCATTGAGTGGTGGTGGAGCTGGTAAACCTCTGGTGGAAGCTCTGTCTTTTCTCCTCTTCTCCCCCTCACGATGACCTGATGATCCATCAGAATCATCATCAGAGTCATCCTGACCCTTTTCTGTCGTACCCTCTGCCCGACATGTAGTTTGTGGCTTCTTTGGTTGAGAGGCTCATGCGGCTAACATTTTGGCACATAGGTCATCGCAGATGCCCAGAAGGTAAGCAACTTCTGCCTCTGAGTTGAAACGTAGCTTGCCTACGCTAGCTTGTAAATCCTTGACATAATTTGCGTTGGCAGAAGTGAAGGCCCTGATGAATTCGGTCATCTCATTCAGAACACCTTGACCCAATTCTGTGAGTTGGGCTCTGGTGATATAGTCTGTGGGTTTCAGAGCCTTGGTTTGATCGAGGGTGTGTTCTTGTACTTTATCTAAGGCCTTCTGAAGATCGTCGGTTGTAAGGGCGGCTGCAGAGGTTTGTGGGAGGTTCTTGTGCGCTTTTCTGGCCTTCTTCAGTTGTTTTGTAAGATTTGCGATTGAAGTTTCCAGAGCAGAGGTGGAGGCCGGTGTGGTGGTTGCAGTAGTTGTTGCGGCTGTTGCCATTTTGGCGCAGGCAGTTTTCACGTCTGTGGACAGGTTGTCCACTTTGGTGGTCAGTTCAGATATTGCCCTTGTAGTGGATTCTGCAAAAGAGTCAAAATAGATTTTCAACTCTTTCAACGATTTGTTCACAGAGGTGACAAGGGTTTGGAACTCACCTCTTGCGACATGTGAACTAGGTGTAACCTCTGGGGGAACACATTCTTCCCCAGAGTTTGTCCTTGTTCCTTGGACACCTTCTTTCGCTCCTGTATTGATGTTGAGAGCGGAAGGATTTCCTTCTGATCCTTGAGCAGAGGTTTTTGAGGCCTCATACTCTACAGAAGTTCTGTTAAGAACATTGTCCTGATCCACTCTAGAGATGGGTACGGGAGTGTCCTTAAGTTGACTTGGGGACTTGTCTAGATGCCCTTCGTCTTTGTGCTCACAAAGCTCCTCTGAGGAGCCACGGGGTCCTAAGTGTGTGCATGTGGCAGAGGAAACAAATTCTTCTGCAGGGACTTCAGATGTGATCAGGGGCGAATGATCACGAACTAGAGATGAGTCCTTTGGAGAGGACTCCCTCGGAATGGTTTCCCCAGATACTAATGGCACAGAGGTGGAAAAAGATTCCTCTACCCGGTTTGCTTGGGTTGGGGTCGAGTTGTGCGGCTCTTTTCAATGACTCCTTCTGCCAATAGACTGGCGGAGTCAGAAAGGTGGGTTGCACTGGGAGGGGGTAGTGGTTGTGTGCCTCTTCTATCTTCGACATCTTTTTGGGCTTCTCCCTCTGTCTAACTGTTGATCCAAGCCCTCAGTGATTTGATAATGACCCTCTCTTATATACTTAGTGAAAATTGTAAGTAAACAATATGTATCAGAGTTTCACTATCGCTGATAAGTACTAAGATCTTACAGTACCGCTGATAGGAAATCTCGCTCTTTAAATTAAACATTCAGCGAACACTGTTCACCATTAATGCTCTGAGTCTGTTCAGTCATTATGATGATCGCTGATAAGTTAGTTGTTTACTTATGATCCCTGAAGACAAGTTTCACGTCAACAAAGGTTCTACGCTGAAGTCGAATATCAAGCTCAAGAACCAGCGACAAGTCTCCTAATGAACTGATGCGGATCAGCGAAGACTCAGATTTGTCCACTCAACGTGAAGTATCAAGTACAAGACTTCAGCTATCGCTGAACTTTATCATTCGTTGAATAGATAATGATAATGCTCTGAATCAACGAAAGCTGATCATGAAGTCCTCCGTACAAAGTACTTTTGTCTTAACCACCCTTGCACGACTCTGTACGAAATGTCAGAAAAGAACCTCCGACTGTCTGAAATCGTACAACCACTCTGATACTACACTGTTCATCCATGCGGCTACTAAGGTTGTCAACAAAGGTCAATGACATGCAACCAACCAGCTGATGACACGTGTAAAGTGTATACTGACTTGCATTAAATGCATGCAGTATATAAAGAGATGAACCCACTTCATTTGAAGTAACTTGCTAACTCTGGACAAGTTCAATCTCTTATCTCAAGATAGGTTATTATTAGTAATTTCCTTATCTCTCTTAGTGCAAGAAACCTTAGTGTTCCAACTTGTTTAGATTTAGGTTTATCCTTAATCTTGTTTCCTCAACATGCTGTAAATTGTTAATGATTTATCAATAAACAATTTATAAAAGTAAAATCTGTGTGTTTGTATTCAACCCCCCCTTCTACAAACTTGTATAGGCCTTCAGGACCAACAAGTGGTATCAGAGCGGATTTGTTTAATCTCATAAACAAGATCTAATCTAAGATATTTCTCTTCCTTGCTATTATCTGAAAATGGCCACGAACACAAACATAAATTATATAGACAATGGTTCTCTTGCTAAACCCCCTAGGTTTTCCAGAGATAATTTCAACTTATGGAAAAATAGGATGACACTCTTCTTAGAAGGTGTAGACCCTACTATGCCTTACTATCTCGAGAATGGTCCATTCATCCCTGTAAGAATTGATGCTGCTGTTCCAGCCGCTGAGAATAGACATGCTATTCCAGAAAGGCTTGTCCCTAAGGAAATCTTTCAATGGATCGACGAAGATAAGAAGAAAGTGGCTATAGATACAAAAGCCAGATCCATACTATCCATGGCTCTTCCTTACGAAGTCTACCATTCCGTCATGAATCTGAAAACATCAAAAGCCATGTGGGACACAATATGTGTTCAGTATGAAGGAACGTCTGAAGTCCAGGACTCAAGAAAGATCAACCTGGTAAGACAATACGAAAGCTTCATTTCTGGTAAGAATGAATCTCTCTCTGAAGTTCACCAACGTTTTAATTGTTTAATTATAGATCTGAAAACTGTTGGTAAGGAATATTCTAACTTTGAAGTTCTGACAAAGTTTCTAGAATGTTTACCTGAAAGCTGGGACAATTATTCTATGTGTCTCAAGCTGTCAAAGGATCTAAAATCAATGACCCTTTCAACCTTATATGGCACGTTGTTGAATCATGAGCAAGCGAGCCATCTTAAGAAGAATCTTGTAAAAGATTCCAAAAGCACCCCTGTTGCTTAATCTCAGAGGAACCTTCTACTCAGCGACCCTCGGTCACTATCACTGAGTTAGAAAGTAACTCTGAAAGGTCATCAGATTTTGATTCTTCAGATGATGATGAATCTTTGGCTCTCCTAACTAAAAAGTTCAGGAGATTTTCCAAAAAGAAAATGTTTAGAAAGAACAAACCTCTTTCCATAACTGACAAGCCTAGATCATCATCTTTTGTTGATAAGGCAACTGCTACTTGTTTTAACTGCGAAAAGACAGGACATTTCGCTAACGAGTGCAGGTCTAAGAAAGTTTCTAGACCCTCAGCTTTTACAAAGAAATCCTTTGTTCCAAGGAATAAAGATGACAAATATTCAAAGCTGAAAGAAAAATATGCTAAGCTGAAAAGCTTTAAGAAGAAGAGTAAAGGCCTGATGGCTAACTATGATTGGGCTGCTTCTGATGAAGAAGCATCATCATCTGACTCTGAAGATGATGAAGAAAATCTATGTCTTATGGCCAAGATTGAAGAAGAGGAAGAAAGTTCAGACATTCCCTCCACTTCAACCTCTGCTATTCAGGTATCACCTTCCTTCTTTACCAATATTGCAAATATTGATGAAGCTGATAGTCTCCGTAAGATCGATCTCTTGACTAGAAGTTTATACGAAGCCATGAACGGCAAAACTGTGGTTGAAAACCAAAACCTTGATCTCGCTGAAAAGCTTAAAAACTGCCACCTTCAAATAGAAAAGCTTTCTAAAATTGAAGAAGATTTTAAAGATCAAGTATATTTAAATCAGCTAGTCAAAATCGAACGAGCAGAAGCTATCGCTGTATTAAAAGCTGAAAAAGCTACTGTTGAAAGATGGTGTAATTCTTCAACAAAGATCACTGAGATAATAAAGTCTCAGATTCCCCTAAGTGATAAACGTGGTCTGGGTTACAAATATGATACTCCAAAACCAACCACTGAGCGTTCAATGCTTAAATTTGGAACGTTCGTATCCTCAGTCGCTGATACTTCATCTTCTCAACGCTCCTCGTCCAATACACCAATCCCTGAGGAAACTCCTACCTCCTCAAAAGGCAAGGAGAAAATGGTTTATTCAAAACCTACCTCTGTCTCTAAAGACAAAGGTAAAGGAATTGTTATTTACCAGAATCCTCAGAAGGGTACCTTAGTACCAAAGCTGAATGCTTCTAAAGCTTCAGTGGCTCATCCCTCTGGATCAAGGAAGCAGATCTCTGGATCTATTCAGCGATCTACTCCTAGACTCAGAGTGGATGTCCTTGGTAAGAAATCTGAAGAACTGAATGTTCGTCCCATTTCTAAAGCCAATAGTTTACTTGGTGCTGGCACTTCTAATTCGATATCAAAAGCTCAGCATTCAAATGGTCCTAGAACTATTTTTAGTTATAGGAAATGTTATCACTGTGGACTTACTAATCATATTGCTAGTAAGTGCCCCACAGCCACCAAAGCTGAAAAGATAGCTAAGGTGAAGATTGCTCCTAAGGCAAAGAAGACCAACCCTGGTGCAAATCAGGTCAAGGTGAATCCTACCACTGAAGTTAAGAAATTAACCAAAGTGAAGAAAGACAAAGCTGAATCTTCAAATGCTGCAAAGACTGCTGAATCTTCCATTCCAACTACTTCCACTGACAAATGTGTATACATGGTCAAGTGGGTACCCAAGAAAAACTAATCTTCCTTTGTATTGCAGGTTAAGAAGGGTATCTGGTATCTCGATAGCGGATGCTCTAGACACATGACTGGAAAGAAAAGCCTGCTCGCTGAATAAAAGGAAGAGAAGGGTCCCTCTGTAACTTTCGGTGGAAATGGAAAAGGACATACCCGAGGGTATGGTGTACTTTCAAATGGTACAACCTCCTTCAGAAGAGTCGCATATGTTGAAGGGCTGAAGCATAATCTTCTAAGCATCAGTCAGCTTTGCGACATGGATAACAAAGTAATCTTTACTAAGGAATCCTGCTTTGTCACTGACAAAAAGGAGAAGATAGCTCTCAGCGGTTATCGTTTGGAAAATGTTTATGTAATAAGCATGGACTCAACAACCACTGAGAACTCCTGTTTCTTCTCAAAGGCCTCATCTGATGTCAACTGGCTATGGCATAAGAGACTATCTCATCTAAATTTCAAGACACTGAACACTCTTTCTTCAAAAGAGGTAGTCACTGGTCTACCTCAACATTCATACGCCAAAGAGTCTTTATGTTCAGCGTGTGAAAAAGGGAAGCAGACCAAACCAAGCTTTAAATCTAAGCAAGTCTCATCAGTGTCATCTCCTCTACAACTACTCCATATGGATTTGTTTGGCCCTGTTAACAAACAATCCATCGCTGGAAAGAAATATACGCTGGTCATAGTTGATGAATTCTCTCGCTTCACTTGGGTAATGTTTCTCCGTTCTAAGAGTGACACCCCTGAAGAACTCATCACCTTTGTTCGGAAGATGGAAACTCTGAACAATCTGACCGTTCGCTCAATAAGGAGTGATCATGGGACTGAATTCAAAAACAGTTCTCTTGATTCCTTCCTTGAGAGTAAGGGTATTTCTCACAACTTCTCTTCGGTGAGAACACCGCAACAAAATGGAGTCGCTGAAAGAAGAAATAAAACAATTATTGAAGCTGCACGTTCAATGCTCAGCGATTCTCACCTGCCTACACAGTTTTGGGCAGAAGCTGTCAACACTGCTTGTTTTACGCAAAACAGGTCGCTGATAGTTAAAAGATTCAAAAAGACAGCCTATGAACTCTTTCATGGGAGAAAGCCTTCAATCAGCTTTCTTCACATCTTTGGATGTCAGTGTTTCATACTGAACAACAGAGATGCTCTTGGAAAGTTTGATCCTAAGGCTGATGATGGAATCTTTCTTGGATACTCCTCAGTTTCCAAAGCCTTCAGAGTCTTCAATCGTAGAAGACAAACTGTAGAAGAAACTATTCATGTCACGTTTGACGAATCCCGTTCAGCGAACTCTAAACCGTCCGCTGATACTGAAGAACTGAATCAATGGATGTTTTCTCATCTTGGTGATTCAGGAGATATTCCCACTCCTCATGCTCATCCAGTAGAAGATGATAGTCCTCCTATCATTCCAAACATGCAGAATAGTGAAGCTGAAACATCATGGGTCTCAGCTGTTCCTATAAACACTATACCTACCGCTGAACCAAATGCCTCAGACATTCCATCTATCTCTCAGCAATCAGTAAATGAAATGACAAATGCAAGTATTCCTCTCTTAGCTGAAACTCCAGAAGTAGCTGAAGCCTCATCTTCAGCTCCTCCAGTTCAAGATGAGTCAGCGACTTATGCTCCGGCTCAGCGATGGACCGTAAATCACCCAATTGATCAAATTCTTGGTGATCCAAACACTAGTGTTCAGACTCGACGAAGTGCAGGTAATATTTGTTTATTTGTTAACTTTATTTCTCTAACTGAACCAAAGAAAATAGATGATGCCCTCAAAGATCCAAACTGGGTCAGCGCCATGCAAGAAGAGCTGACTGAATTCGAAAGAAACAAAGTTTGGAAACTTGTTCGGAGACCAACTGATAAAACAGTAATAGGCACTAAATGGGTCTATCGAAACAAGTTGGACGAACATGGTGCTGTAACCCGCAACAAAGCTCATCTTGTTGCTCAGGGATACAGACAAGAGGAAGGTATAGATTATGACGAAACATTTGCTCCAGTAGCAAGAATTGAATCTATTCGTCTATTCTTAGCATATGCTGTACACAAAAACTTCAAAGTACACCAGATGGATGTTAAGTCAGCGTTTCTGAATGGAAAGCTGAATGAAGAAGTGTATGTGGAACAACCTCCAGGATTCTCAGATTCTAAGCGTCCAGATTATGTTTATAAACTGGATAAGGCACTTTATGGCTTGAAGCAAGCTCCTCGTGCATGGTATGACACTCTTTCTACTTATCTCCATATTGAAAATTTTGAGCGAGGTAAGATTGACAAAACTCTATTTTTTAGAAAAGTGAAAGGTCATATCATTCTAGTTCAAATATATGTTGATGACATTATATTTGGTTCTACTAACCCTGAGCTTTGTACTCGTTTCGCTGATAGAATGAAAGATGAGTATAAAATTAGCATGATGGGTGAACTAACATATTTCCTTGGTCTTCAGATTAAGCAAACTGAAAAAGGAATTTTTATTAATCAGGAAAAGTATGTTAAAGATATGCTGAAGAAATTTGATTTAACTCATAGTTCAGCTATGAAACCCCCTATGGCACCACCGCTGACACTTGACAAGGATTCAAAGGGAATACCTGTTAATGTCACGCTGTACCGTGGGATGATCGGCTCTCTCTTGTATCTTACAGCTAGCCGACCCGATATTATGTATGCAACATGTTTGTGTGCACGATATCAAGCTGAACCTATGCTATCTCATATGAAAGCTGTAAAGAGAATCTTTCGATACCTTAAGGGTACAGCGAACCTAGGTCTTTGGTATCCCAAAGATTCCGGATTCGATCTAACCGCCTATTCAGATAGTGATTTTGCAGGTTGCAAAATGGATAGGAAAAGCACCACAAGAGGATGTCAGCTCCTAGGTGGAAAGCTGGTAAGTTGGACTAGTAAAAAGCAAAATTCAGTGTCCACTTCCACAAATGAAGCTGAATATGTAGCTGCTGGAAGCTGTTGTTCTCAAGTCTTGTGGATGAGAAATCAACTACTAGACTATGATCTTCAGCTCTCCAAAATTCCAATCTATTGCGACAGCACAAGTGCCATCGCCATAGCAAACAATCCAGTACTACATTCAAAGACCAAACACATAGAAATCAGATATCATTTTATCAGAGATCATGTGATGAATGGTGATATAGAACTTCATTTTATCCCAACTGATTATCAGTTAGCTGATTTATTTACCAAACCTCTTGATGAGACAAGATTCAACTTTCTCATCAGCGAGCTTGGAATGCTGAACTTTGAAGGGTAAAATCCTCAACGGTTCACATTGATCAGCGATAGGATAAAATCAACTCGTATAACCTATTCAATCATCTTCTCTCTGAATAAAACTTGGTTAAGCTGATATCAAGGTATGTTTTCTCTCTCTGACAATCGCATGAAAATGCAAGATTTCAAAACAAAATGCATCGCTGAATATCTCTTCCTTAACAGCGATATTTTGAAAATTCTTAAAACCATCACTGATATTTTCATTCAGTGCTTCATGTTTGTAAAAGAGTCCCTGAGCCTTCAAAACCTCAGAGACATCCTAAAAGAATATGAAAGGACAGTTGTGATGTCATTGCAACGGATAAACCCCGGCACGTTTCTCTTTCTGACACACGTTTGCACGTCTCGTTCAAACTTCCAATCAAATGCAAACACGTGTCCGTGTCATGATGAAAATCTTTTCCCGCTCAAGATTTTCTCTCTCTAATCTCTCTATATAAACAAACTCGTGGTTTATATTTTTCTTTTACGCGAACAATCTTCCTCCGCAAGAAAGAATTCACTGTTGCATTTGTGCTTTCTAAAACTTCAAGAACTGTTCATCATCTTCATCATCAAACTTCAAGGTTAATATGTTCTTATTAATTACCGAATGCGTATAACTTGTTTCTGATCTTTTCCTTGTTTTAACAAGATCAAACAAAAGAACTTCTTAAAAATGAAATCTTTTTTTCATGGTTTTATGAAACACAACCATTTCATGGTTGTTGTTCAAGTTTAAATGCAAAAATCTTAAACTTGTTCTTCATTCGTTTCCAGAATCTATTTCTTCATAGAAAACTGGATAACAAGAATAAATGGGTTTTACATTTCGTTTCTTAAAATCAAGAAAAACCCTAATCTTCATTAAGACATTTGTGTCTGAATGAAATGGATAAAATTTGAACCATCTTAATGGAAAATCTTTCCACATTAAGATTATTCTTATTTGTTAACATCTTTGGTTGAACTGATAATACAGAGAAATGGCATCGTCTGACATTCCTGCTACCGCTGAGAACATCTCCGCTGATTCTGAGGAAGTAGAAATTATCAAGGCTCCTCAGGTTAAGTTCACTCTGGAACAAATAGATTGGACCAAAACGAACAACCTTTCTGCGCTTCTCGAGTTTCCTCCTCGAAAGCAGGTCACACATCTGAAAGATGCTATGAATTTCCTAAAGAATTGCTGCATTTCAACAACCCTGACCATCTCACCGCCTGCAAGTCAGCTACTACTATCCCAGTTCTGGTACACTGCCAGACACTCTCAGTTACCATCCTTCAAAGATCCCTCCAAAACAATTGATTGTATCCTCAGCGATACCGAGTATGGCACGATAAAGATCACACATGCCATCATTCGCAAGGCTCTGAACTTTCCCAACGCTACAAAAGAAATGCCTTTTGTTCCTTTCCCTGACCATAAGAAACTCGCTGACAAAGAAGCTCTTATTGCATTTTTCGATGCAATGGGCTATGAATGGGAAATTGGCAGAGACAAGAAGCCCGAGAAGAAGCTGACCCTGCTAAAGAAGTCGAAAATGCCCAACGAGATAAACTTCATCTTCGCTCACTTAATCAGCTGCATGACTGCCAAGACCGGCTCCTCTGACCAAGCCGCTCAACCTCAGGAAGCAATGGGATACGCTCTGCTGAAAGGTCTACACATTGACTGGGCATCTATTATCTATGATGACTTGGTGCAAATAGTAGACTCTGTCGCTGACAGACCTCCATGGGTTCCTTACCCCCGATTCATCAGTGCCATCTTCCAATATGGCCTGAATGACAGCTACCCGCAAGAGGGTGACCTGAAACTCTCTCAGGTTGGCCCTAAGGTACTTGACTTCAAACCAGTTGAAAATGAGGTACGTCTTTCTACCCTTTAAACTCTTCTCAACCCTTCTTCTTCTACTTCTGTGGCTCCTTCAGCGACAATACCTATCGCTGATACCCTGGCCACAAAATCCTCTCCTTCTAAGAAAAGGAAACAATCATCTACCCCACTTGGTTCTAAAAGGATCAAGAAAACAAAGGAGCAACCCCAGCAATCTCATGCTGAAGACTCCTCAGCTCTTTCTGCAGAGTTGAAGGAACGTTCAGTGGTACGCTCTGCCACACCTGAACAACCCATCCATTCCATCCCAACTTCAGCGTCTCTAAACGCTGAGGTTACAAACTTGGAACCTACCCAACCTCCTTCAGTCTCTCAAAAGACTGATGAAGTGATTTTCAGCGAATCCAACGCTGAACTCAGAACCCAACCTCCATTCTTATCCTTCGCTCCTCCCTCTACTCATTTGGTCTCTACTCCAGTTTTTGCTGGAGCTGCCATCATTTCTATGGAAACTAAAGCTGATACTCCAGGAATGATGAAGACAGGACCTGCAGGACAATCCATGGGCACTTTTGAAGATGACATGGAACATTTTTCAGGAACCCGTAATTTTGACGAGTTCATCAATCCTCCTGCAGGTACACACCAACCCATAAACACTGTCACTAAACCCCAAACTTCTGAGCTTTCCTATGTTCACAAGTTCTTATATGTTACAGGTCCTAATTTGGGAGACATCAACGCCTCTCTGAAGTCCGTGGAGACAAAGATGACAGGTCTCACCACTACTCTTTCAAATAACTCTACAGCTGTAGCAAACGCTGGAGAGAATCTTACAAAGCTGACAACGGTGGTGGAGAAGAAGGCTTCCACAGATGACATGAAGCAGGTTGATAAAACTCTCAGCGACTTCGCCAAGGTGCTCGCTGACATCTACACAGACTACACCTCTCTCAAAAATCCAGTTTCATCCATGTCCAGCGAGGTCACACCGCTGAAGACATCGGTTGGACAACTAGAGGGAGATATGTCTACCGTAAAGACTGACTTAGGCTCTGTAAAGACTGATGTTAGTTCGATGAAAACGATGATCGAGCAGCTGCTACACAAAGCGAATACTCCTGCTCCTGCCCATGTCCCTGCATCTGACAATTTCACAGCGGCGGATCGCACTGAGCAGGAGAAGATCAATCCTGCTATTTCTGGCCTTCGAGACAGAATAGCAAAGATTGAAGGATGTATAGGTATCTTTGGCCAAGAAGACAGTGAACCTGCCAACGCTGCTGAGTCAACCCATTCCTCCCCCACTCATCATGAGAAAGAGGGGGAGAAGAGCGCTGAAGATCTCTCCAAGAGCGTTGAAGACCTTTCCCATGATGAATCTATCAGGGGAGAGAAGAAGGATGCTGAAGAAACCACCGCTGGACCTCAAGGAGATGAAAACCCTGAGGAAACCGAGAAGCTCGCCTCTGTATCTGAGGGGGAGCAACTCGAAGAAGAAGTTGATAAAACCGAATCCGAAGCAGAAGATGATGAAGCCGTCGACATCTCTGATGATGAACCATCCTCTTCTCCAAAGAATGATGATGATGATGACGAAGATGACGATGACTTCTTTATCGTCAAACCTGCTCCGAGGATCAAAGTTCTTAAGGGAATCTCGATAAATGAACCTTCAGGGGAGCGGACAAAAACAAAGCCCTCAGCCTCTGGAGCTGAGAAAGGCAAAGGCAAAAGCGTCGCTGAAGATAACAATCTGACGATATTGCTTGAAAAGCCGGTTTGTCATGTACACTAAACATCTCTCACTCCATCCCTCCTCTATCATACACTATCAGTTCTACTACCCAAGCCTATACACTTGAACAAATTTTCTCTCTCTGATTCTACCCAAGTTCTTACTTATAAGATCGTTGTGTCTCAGCTAGTGCTCTCCCCTGTTTGAGGATATCGTTGAAGGTTCCACAACTGCGACTTCACCAATAATACCAGCTGCTGCTGAAGAAATAATCCCAGTCTTAGATTTAATCTCTGAGACTGATGAACCTGAAGAACAGCTACTCTCACACAGGCACAGACCTTCCTTAGCTCCTCAAAAGCTAAGTGAAGAGGATCAGAAAAGAAGATAAGAGATAATAAAGCAATTCGAGGATCAGCGAATCATTCTGAGGCGTGATCAACTTCCTTCAGTTCCTCCAAAGTTCAGAATTTCCCAAAAGGAATACAAGGATCACGTCAGAGCTGAAAGATTAATCGCTGAAAGAAAGGAAGCTGAAGAAAAGGACAGAGATTACGCCATCCAGCTTTCTAAACGATCAGTGAAAGACCCCAAGCTGAAAAGAGTTCCTATTGAAGTTCAACGTCAGTTCTGGGAAGACGCCAAGAAGATAACTGAAGAAAAGAGAACTGTGTCTCAGTCCACTTTAGCCTGGTGCAAAGAAAAGGTCAACTACAGACTCTCTCCTGCCAAAATCAACAAGGTATTCATCTCTGGAAGAACAACCCTTGTTTCAATCGCTGAAGTCGAGATATTCAGAGAAGATAAGAAGTACAAAAAATTCTATGCTGAAGCCATAACGAAGTACGGTCTCTCTGAATGGTTGGAGATCAGGTTAGCCATCCAGAAGTCTCAGTCGAAGTACAAGGAACATGTTGAAAAGCTGATCAACAAACAAATCGACTTAGTCTACTCCTGTGTGGATATTCCTCCTCCTCCTCCTCTCGAAAGTCAGAAAAGAAAGGCCTCAGCGAAGAAGAAGAAATCTAAATCTTCAATTGATGGCCCTGTCATACGAAATGAAACAGGTATTGGTTTTTCACGTGCTGAAGTCCTTGGTCCTGATCCTGATCTTTCCATGCTTGACACATCTCTTCCTCCTGGTGAGATTTTCATCCCTAGCAAAATCATAAGCGAACCCTACGGGATATTTTTCCATGACTACGATGGTGGAAAGCATTTTCAATGCATCTCTGAACTTCACATCACTCCCATCGAACAGCTGAGAGATCTCATCTACTGGTGTGACTTCAGGAATGACCCTCAGGCACGACATCTGAAACCCTTGATTTTTGAAGAAGCGCTGATCAAAAGAAAACAAGGTGTAACCGTTCCTGACTGGATGATTCCCACCACATCAATGACCCTTGATGAACTTCTCATTAAGGAAGAACCCTTTACAAACTGATATGATCGCCTATTTCTCTAATGTATCAGTTATTCTTTTGTACTTGTAATTTATTTCGCTTGTACTTGTAATCTTTCCATTTCTCTTTGTAACCTGATTCAAAGTTTTAAAGAAAGATTTCAGCGAATGTACTTTACTCCATCAGTACTGAAAAGATCCCTAAAAACAGTAAAAGGGACAAATATTTTATGAGTTCTTTTTATCCTTATGTTTTCATCAAATAGCAATTTTCTTTGTTGCTATGTCATAATCAAATAGGGGGAGATTGTTGATCCAAACCCTCAGTGATTTGATAATGACCCTCTCTTATATACTTAGTGAAAATTGTAAGTAAACAATATGTATCAGAGTTTCACTATCGCTGATAAGTACTAAGATCTTACAGTACCGCTGATAGGAAATCTCGCTCTTTAAATTAAACATTCAGCGAACACTGTTCACCATTAATGCTCTGAGTCTGTTCGGTCATTATGATGATCGTTGATAAGTTAGTTGTTTACTTATGATCCCTGAAGACAAGTTTCACGTCAACAAAGGTTCTACGCTGAAGTCGAAGATCAAGCTCAAGAACCAGCGACAAGTCTCCTAATGAAGTGATGCGGATCAACGAAGACTCAGATTTGTCCACTCAACGTGAAGTATCAAGTACAAGACTTCAGCTATCGCTAAACTTTATCATTCGCTGAATAGATAATGATAATGCTCCGAATCAACGAAAACTGATCATGAAGTCCTCCGTACAAAGTACTTTTGTCTTAACCACCCTTGCACGACTCCGTACGAAATGTCAGAAAAGAACCTCCGACTGTCTGAAATCGTACAACCACTATGATACTACACTGTTCATCCATGCGGCTACTAAGGTTGTCAACAAAGGTCAATGACATGCAACCAACCAGCTGATGACACGTGTAAAGTGTATACTGACTTGCATTAAATGCATGCAGAATATAAAGAGATGAATCCACTTCAATCTATTATCTCAAGATAGGTTATTATTAGTAATTTCCTTATCTCTCTTAGTTCAAGAAACCTTAGTGTTCCAACTTGTTTAGATTTAGGTTTATCCTTAATCTTGTTTCCGCAACAAGCTGTAAATTGTTAATGATTTATCAATAAACAATTTAGAAAAGTAAAATCTGTGTGTTTGTATTCAACCCCCCCTTCTACAAACTTGTATAGGCCTTCGGGACCAACACTAACACCCTAACCTAGGAGATTCTTTCCTAGTCTCTATTTCTACCCGAGTGCCTTCGGCTTCAATCATTCCTTTTGTTCTTTGGTGTAAGGAGTCGTAGCATGGTGTAAGAAGTTGTTAGCTCCAATCTTTCTGTTTGTGAAAGTAGTGAAAATAGTCTAAGTATAGAAGTAACCCACAGAGGCTCTGCAGAAGAACCCAAGAATACCGAAGGCAAGAATCAGCAAGAAGACTGCTCACAGAGGACCGAGCCGTAGAACCTCTATCACCCTTGACAGAGCCTCTGCGGTTTATACTGAAGACTTAGAAGATTTACAAATATCTTTCTACTATTCCAGCATCCGTTCATCCACTTGCTTATGGCATGCCCTGAAAACAACAACACGTGTCAAACTCTGATAGGGCTCTGTCCAAGTTGGAACATGCGCATTTAATGCATGCAGTACCTGCTACTGTTCATACGATCCTGTCTACTGTAGCATAAGTCCTTATTGTCTAAAGTATGTCCCCTTTGTAGTAGTATAAAAGGAAGACTCATGTTGAGTTCTTCCATTAACAAGAATCAGATATTTAAGCTACGCACAAACACACACACCAGCAGTTCTTTCTTGTTATGTTCTTGGTGTTCTTGATAAATATCAAACGGTTATCTTGGAGATACTCATCTGTTCTTTACATACTGTTTATTTGATATTGTGTGTTCTTCTACCTTTACATTATCTTTCAGTTCTTAAATACGCTTCCGCACCATATCTAAATCTGAACTAACTGAAAGTTAATATCATTGATAAGAAAACAGGAACCAACAATTGGTATCAGAGCAAACCTTGATTTTTAATATCAAGGGATCCACTCTACAATGATCTTTGGTAGAAACTTGGATTTTTAACCTATTCTTCATATTAATCAAACAATTTCTGTTTTTCTGCCATTTTCGATTTATTCGAACTTTGGTAACCTTATAGAATCTATTATTCTGGTTAAAAACACCATTTTAGTGCTCAGCTTAAAGCTTTTAAGCTTAAAAACTTCATACGAAGCATCCACTTCATACTCTGTAAAGCTTGTTGTTCATACCATTTTCTGGATAATTTTATCTCTCTTAAAATGACTAATACAAACAACTTCTTCTCTTCTGGTTCCTTAACCAAACCTCCCACTCTTCTTAGAGAGGAATACCCTCAATGGAAGATTCTAATGATTCACTTCTTTGAGGGTACTGACAAAGAATTGGTTTATTATATCTGTAACCCTCCTTTCGTTCCCATGATAACTGTACCTCGTGTTCCTGGCACAGACGACACACCAGAAATCCCAGAACACACAAAACCAAAGACCCAGGATAAATGGTCTGATCCTGATTGGGCAAAATACGAAGTTGCTCAGAAAAATAAGAGAATTTTGATTATGGCCATTCCAAATGACCTTTTCCAGTCCATGGATGCATGTGAATCTGCATATGATCTTTGGAAAGAACTGGAAAAACAACTAGAAGGAGGAGCCAAAACCCAGAAAAACCGCAGAGCCCAATACATAAATGAGTACTATGCCTTTAAAGCTCTGTCAACAGAATCTCTACAAACTACGTATGATAGGTTCAACTCTCTAATAAACAAGTGCAAGAAGTTCGGCATCCACAGAACTTCTAAAGAAAACAACGTTATGTTCCTGAAGTCTCTGAATGAAGAATGGCTTCAGTTATCTATGTCTCTGCAGACAAATCAAGACTTAGATTCCTGGACCCTATCAGACCTCTATGGAACATTGGCAGCACAGGAGCCTCAGGTAGAACAAGCAAAAGCCCAGATCATTGCACCTCTTGCATTGGTTGGTAAGACTACAGAGGCTAGAGAGAAACCAATGAAAGAGAAAGCAGTAGAGGAAAGAAAGGAGAAGAAGAAGAAAAACATGATGGTGGAGAGTGAAGAAGAAGAGGAAGTAGCAGCAGAAGAAGAAACGACCCTGGCCTCGATAGCTAAATCATTAGCTCTCTTGACTAGGGAATTCAGCAGAGGATACCAGAAGAAAACTGGTAATGAACGATATGAAAGAGATAATCGAGAGAGAGAAGGGTCAAACGACAGAAACGACAGAAGTGGTGACCGACAGAGGTCAAGTGACAAAAATGACGGAGGAAATGACCGACAGAGGTCGGAAGACAAAGCTGGCAACACTCCACAGATTCAAGAATGTTACAAATGTGGTAACCCAGGCCACTACGCAAATGAATGCCGAACCGAAAGAAGTGGTGACCGACAGATGTCAGATGACAGAGCTGGAAACTCCACACAGAACCAAGGATGCTACAATAGTGGAAAGCCAGGTCACTTTGCCAACGAATGCAGGAGCAAGTCAAATCGCCCTCAGAGGGATGCAGCTTTCTACAAAAGGAAAGCTGAATACTATGCTCAGAAGTCACTAATGGTGAACAAAGAAATCTGGGAGTCAGACACATCCTCTGATGAAGGCGAAACAAAGAATGCTCTATTCTGTGGCATGGCAGAAGTCAGCTCCAACTCCAACAGTGAGGTATCTACTTCTACCTCTAACTCTAATACTGCAGAAGATGATTTGATTAAACTTAACATTGAATACACTGAAATGAAAAAGCCATGTGAAAATATTAAGAAAAAGCTCACCTTCTATTAGAGAGAAGCTAGACTTCTCACTAAAGAAAAAGAAGAAATTGAAATGGAGTGAAACAAAAAGTTAAATCCTTTAAAAAAAGATTTCTGAACTTAATTCTTCTTTGAAAACAAAGTCTAAAGAACTAATGGATGTTGAGTGCGACAGAATGAACATCCTAGCTCTTAAAAATTATTTTCAAAAGGAAAGAGAAGTCCTCTGTCAAGATTTACTTAGAAGAGATCTTGAAATTAAAAAAATTCAAGATGCTCAGAAGGTGTACGAAAAAATAAACACACAAATAGGGAGACGACGAATTGGCTTATGTGATATAGATCCTTATACCGGAACCAAAAGAGACAAATCTCTGTCCTCTCTATTTCACATTGGAGATACAAGAAAACCTGGATTTCCAAATCTTCTCTCTGTAAGTAAGAGGCAAAAAGTCTCTGGGGAACCTCACAAGAGGAAACCTCTGAAGATGACAAATGTGTGGTTTGAAAACACAGATTTGTCACCTTCAATCACTGTCAAAAGAGAATCCAAACCTAAGAGGTATCTGAAAACTCAAGATCAGATAGGAATCTTCAAGTTTGGTAATCCCGAGACTCAAACTCAAGTTGCATTTGTCTGCATGATGAATTCTGAAAAGAAATTATCAGCTGAGGCACCTGAGTTCAAGCCAAGAATTACAGAAGAAAAACTTGATATCTCTGAAGAAAACCTATGTACATCTTCCAGCGATCAAGATCCCTCTGAAGAAAACTTAACAGATACTTCTGTTAACTTAGAAGATAGTTCCTTAGAAAAGGAAGAAAGTGAGTATGGCACATGTTCTGAAAGCCCAGCCTCTGTCGAAAGAGAACCAAGTGACTCAACCGCTATATATGAGGACGATTCATCATCTGACGAATCTTAGACTGACTCTAAGTCAGAGATCAGACCTAGTGACACAGAGGTTTTTAAACAAACCTCTGAAGTTCTTAACAGAACTATTCCTCCCAAGGAGAAAATCACTGGAATTCCTATCTGTCCAGACTTTTTGGATATGTGCATACAACCCAAAACCTCTCTTGAGCTTGAAAATTTCAAACAACAGAAGTTAATGTCCACTCAAATTCAAACGAGTTAAAAGATTTTAAAACCCTTAAAACCTGTTAAAGAAAAACTAACATGGCAACAGAAGGGTAAATGGACTAAAATTAACAAATCTTTTTCTTCTGTGACAGTGAAACCTACAGAGGTTCACCACAGAAAGGGAACACAGAAGGCCGCACTCAACAAAGGATTTTGCAAACAACAATCTAGCCTACATAAACCTTCTTGTAATAGAAAGTCTAATGTTAGGATAAATTGTGATGCCTTTGTGCCCCCATTTAATGTATTTAATGAAAAATTCAAGCAAATCTCTTCGCACATTCAATACTGTCATTGCTTTGATCTTATGTTAAAATTAAACCAACACTTCAAAAGTCCACACTGTCATCTCTTTGTACCCAAAGAAAATGATAAATCCAAGGGTAAGAAGAAACAAAATGTTTCTTCAACAGAAGCTAAAACAAAGACCAAGAATGCTAAGGCAAACTTAAAGACCCCTAACAAAACTGGACCCATGTGGATATGGGTACCTAAAACTCTCTGATTGTCTTGCAGAAGCAGTATGTGCCGATCTGGTATCTAGACTCCGGATGCTCGAGGTACATGACTGGCGACAGAGGTCTTCTATCCACATACAAAGAAAAGAGCGATGGTGGATCTGTGACCTTTGGAGACAACAAAAAGGGGTACATTAAAGGCTACGGAGTCATACAGAAGGAGAAAATAACCGTATGCAAAGTTGCATATGTTGATGGCCTAAAACACAATCTTTTTCAGTGTCAGCCAACTCTGCGATACGGGATTCGACGTAATGTTCAAAAGAACCTTCTGCTCTCTACAGAGTGAGGACACAGGAATTGAACTTCTGCGAGCCGAAAGAAGAGGAGATCTATATCTCATGAACTTCAATGCAAAGAACAAGAAAGACAAAATCTGCCTTGTTGCATGCAAAAGCAAAGAAGCCTGGTTATGGCACAACAGGTTCTGCCATTTAAACTTTCATACTCTTGATAAACTTGTAAAACTTGATCTAGTCAAAGGTCTACCAAACGTTAAATTTAATAAAGAACATTTATGCTCTGCCTGTGAAATGGGAAAACTCAAAAGAGCTTCCCATAAAGGCAAAACTGATGTATCTTGCTTTAGACCTCTGTACATGCTACATGTTGACCTCTGTGGTCCAATATCTACACAAAGCCTAGGTGGCAAGAAATATCTGCTTGTTTTGATCGATGAATTCTCACGATTTACATGGGTTGAATTTATCAGAAAGAAATCAGATGTTCCACACATACTGATAAATTTAATGAAAAGAATCCAAGTTTTGTATGAGTGCAGGATTCAGAAACTGAGAAGCGACAATGGCACAGAATTCAAAAACTCTATCATTGAAGCCTATCTTACAGAAGAAGGAATTTCACAGAACATCTCTGTTGCACGCACCCACAACAGAATGGCGTGGTCGAACGAAAGAACCGCACGCTTATGGAGGCCGCCAGAACTATGCTGACCGCGTGTGGATTAGCAATGACCTTTTGGGAAGAAGCAGTATCAACCGCTTGCTATACCCAAAATAGCTCAACCATTGTAAAGAGGCACATCAAGACACCTTATCATTTGATCAACAAAAGACGACCAAACATCAAGTTCTTCCATGTATTTGGATGCAAGTGCTTCGTCTTAAATGATAGAGAAGCAATAGGAAAGTTTGAAGTAAAAGCAGATGAAGGCAAGTTCATAGGATACTCTGCAACTTCCAAGGCCTACAGAGTTTATCTTCTACGATCTCGAACGATTGTAGAAAGCATAAACGTTTCTTTTGACGATACCTTCCAAATGACTTCTGAACAAATCAGTTCAGAACTCGGGCTAAAAGGGGAATCCTCTGGCATCTCAAAAACTAGAGAAGAAGACTTAAATCTTCTATTTCAAGATATGTTCCATGAAGATATTGATCCCTCTGTTGGAGCCGACAGAGCCTCTGGAAAATCATCTTATGTGAACCAGATCGAGACAGGTATAACTCTAACTGGACCCTTTAATACATCATCGTCTTCTGTAAATCATACAGATGCAAATACCGAGGGGGAGACAACAGAAGATAGTACAACAAAGAAAACAACTACAGAAGCTCCTAAAGAACCAACTCCAAAAACCACAGAGGAACCAATAACAGAGGAACAAGAAGACTCAGTCTCTACTTCCTCAGAGGAACAAACTCCGCCACACATTCCAATCATCCCACAATTTGTAGGATCAAGCACGAAAGAAAAATCTACGACAGAGGCTGCACAAGAACCACAGTTAGAAACCTCTGAAGATCAACTTGATGAAATCGACGACCATCTCCCAAGAACAACAAAATGGACAAAAAGTCATCCTCCAAGTCTTATAATCGGCGAACCTTCTAAAAAGGTAAAAACAAGATCTGCCACTTCTAACTTTTGTTTCTTTACAAACTTTATTAGTGTGATCGAGCCAAAAAGGATCTCTGAAGCCCTTGACGACCCAAACTGGGTAGACGCTATGCAAGAAGAGCTTCTACAGTTTGAACGAAACAAAGTCTGGACTTTAGTTCCTCTGCCACGAGGAAAATAAGCCATAGGAACTAAATGGGTCTTCAGAAATAAAAAGGATGAAGATGGGGTGGTCATAAGAAACAAAGCAAGATTGGTAGCCAAGGGATATCGACAAGAAGAAGGCATAGATTACGATGAAACTTTTGCCCCTGTCGCACTGCTCGAAGCCATAAGAATCTTCTTAGCCTTCGCAGCCCACAGAGGTTTTAAAGTATTTCAAATGGACGTAAAATCCGCTTTTCAAAACGGTGAAATCCAAGAAGAAGTATACGTCCAACAGCCACCAGGGTTTGAAAGCGCTAAATACCCAAAATACGTGTACTACCTCGACAAAGCTCTGTATGGACTGAAACAAGCTCCAAGAGCATGGTACGAAAGACTTTCTACCTTCCTTCTCGATAATGCTTACGACGGAGGTACAACGGATACAACTTTGTTTTATAAACGAAAAAGTGATGAAATTATGCTTGTACAAATATATGTGGACGACATAATTTTTGGGTCTACAAATGCACAAGAATGCAAAGATTTCGAAAAACTTATGCAGAGTGAGTTTGAAATGAGTATGATGGGAGAATTAACTTTCTTCCTCGGACTCCAAGTAAAACAATCATCAGAGGGAATTTTCATAAATCAAGCTAAATATGTCTCTGACATACTTTCAAAATACAGTATCTATGATGCCTCTGTAATGAGAACCCCAATGGCCACTTGAAATAAGTTATTCTCAGATCCAAATGGGATACCTGTAGAATGCACACTCTACAAAGGAATGATTAGGTCTCTGTTATACTTAACTGCAAGTAGACCTGACATAATGCATGCCACATGCCTCTGTGCAAGATATCAAGCTAACCCGAAGGAATCCCATTATAATGATGTAAAGAGGATCTTCAGATACCTCAAAGGGACCAAAAATATTTGCCTCTGGTATCCAAAGAACTCTGGTTTTGGTCTTAAAGCTTACACAGATTCAGATTATGGATGATGCATGCTAGACAGAAAGAGTACCTCTGGGAGTTGTCAATTCCTAGGTGGAAAACTAGTCAGCTGGACCTCTAAAAAGCAGAACTGCGTATCCACATCTACAGTAGAAGCCGAATACGTTGCTGCTGCTAGCTGTTGCTCCCAAGTTCTGTGGATGAAAACTCAGCTTAAGGACTATGGCCACACCATATTCAAGATTCCCATCTTTTGTGACCCAAAGAGCGCCATAGCAATCTCTGCCAATCCAGTACAGCATTCCAAAACAAAGCATATCGACATCCGTTACCACTTTCTAAAACACCATGTTAAATATGGGACAATCGAAATACACTTCGTGTCTACAGAATACCAGCTTGCAGACTTATTCACCAAGGCACTAGATGAGAAAAGATTCCTTTTCTTGGTGGGTATGTTGGGAATGATAAACATGAGTTAAAACCTCTGTAAGTATAACTTAATCTTCTGTAAATATGTAAATACATTGTTTTTGTTTTGTAGTTTAAATTATTTCTGTATGTAAATTCTCAATCACCAAGTGTGCAATACTCAACAGAGCTTCTATGGGATTGCTCAGAACCTCTAACAGTCCTTACAGAACCTCTGAAAGACTTGATCTATGTTCTATGCATTACTTATCATATTTGACCCATGCATAGATCAAGGAGGAGCAGTAGAAGACCTTAAAATGATCTACAGAGGTTGATCATTCAAGGGGGAGCCAAAGAAGAATTGTGATCAACCACAATCAACAGGGGTCAAGAATTTCGCCGAACAAAGGAAAGTCAAAAGGTGAGTATCTCGAACAAATCCTTCTTAAAAACAATTTTCTAGGACACAAATTTCCAAATATGTCCTAGAAACATTGCTAATGACATTCCAAAAAGAAAAATAATCACAACGATTGATGAGTCTCCCTTTATGAGAAATTTAAGGTTCCAGAGCCTCTGTTGAGCTCAACAGAGCTTCTGTAAATCAGATTCTCTATTACAACAAATTACATATAGGAACTCGATCAATCATCATGAATGTCATACAGAAGGTCTCAAGTCAAAAAGTTCCATACACCACAAAACTTGTGCTAACCAATCAAGATATTTGAAGTTTACTCGTACAAAATCATTTTCGAAAACAGTTTTCTAGGACATAAATTTCCAAATATGCCCTAGAAACACTGCTGAAGACATTCCAAACTTCAAATATTCAAAAAGATTAATGAGTTCTTCGTTATTAGAAATTTAAGGTCATAGAGCCTCTGTTGAGCTCAACGGAGGCTCTGCTAGGGAAATCCTCTATGATCATAAATTTAAAATAAAAACTCTATCAATCTATTTGAATGTCCTCCACAGAATTCTCTTGAACAATGGCACACCTTAAAACACAAAAAGGGTTAGTCACATAGCCCATTCCAACACAAGAACCTCTGTTGATTAACCTAGGCATCTTATAAGAGTTACTCGCACAAAACCTTATCCAAAACAGTTTTCTAGGACACCAACTTCCAAAAATGTCCTAAAAACAATTCTCAAAACAATTAAAAACTTGGATGATCAAAAAGTTTCATAAATTTTCAGTTATGAGAAATTTCCACTCATAGAGCTACTGCTGGCTCTGACAGAGCTTCAAAACCTCTGTAAATGAAATTTCTGCACTAAAAATTTATCGATCCTCTCCAATGCTTTTCAAAAGATTTTGGTAAAGGTACAAGCAACAGAGGATATAAAAGGAAAGTTACAAAAACACAGAGCTCCTAACTCTACAGAGCTTCTGTAAATTTTCTAAACTTAGGAAATTCTGTAACAGTAACGGTAAAATTCTGCGAGTAAGAATATTCTGCAAGTTGATAAGCCCACGCGCCTAGCATTAATGGGCCGCGCACGACGTCCTGTCATACTCTGACACTGCTGACGTGTCTCATTTTCATTGGACGTACATGGCACACGTTCGTATCGAAAGTTGAACCAGCTGTTTACACTCAAGTGCGGACCCCAAATGTTATACACTTCCATATATTTACCTCTTCAGATTCTACTGTTACCTCTCACTATAAAACCCAAGTTACCTCTCCTCATAAACCTTTACGAACTTACTTTCTTCTCCGGCGAACCATTGCAAAAACCTACAAAATTCTCATCTTTATACAAGAAATGGCCTCCTCTTCTCAAGCTATCTCCCCTACACACTCACCGGCGAACTCCCCTGAACACCCTGAGCACTCTGAACATTCAGAAAACCCTGAAATCGCCAAAAACCTGGAGCAAGATAACTCCGGCGATGTAGCAGACTTTGTTCCGACAACCCACCTTCAAAACTTCTTAGCACATGAACATTTTGCAAATGTTCTACCTTTAAAACCCAATAATCGCTACCTTGTTCCTTCAAGAACCGCTTTTGGGAAAGCACATGCTATACTTCTCCATACTTTGAAACAACATATTCTCTACCCTCTTCTGACCAAAACCGTGGACAAAATCCCTGCCAGATATATAAATCAATTCTGGCAAAGTTGCAGATTTGATCCAGAAGATCGACAGATCAAAGGCTACATCTCCAAACCCGATAAATCCGAACATCTTGAACTCAAGTTCAATAGAACTATGTTCTCTCTTGAGTTCAGCCTACCCACCAGAGGTCTTCTAGGGTTAAAGACCTTTGCACAGGAACATACAGATGAAGAGCTCTGCAGGTTTGTCGAAATGTTGGGGTACAACGTACCACTCAGAAAGAGAAATGACTTTCGCAGAGGCAGATTACCACCTCTGTGGAATACACTCTTTTCCATACTCAACAGATGCTTAACCGGGAAAGTGGGGAGTCCAGATCAATCCTCACACCAAATACTAGCCATCATGTACGGAGTCTACTATGACCTACCTCTGGACTTCGCAACACTCATGATGCAAGAAATGGTTAACACTATCGACAGAAAGATCACCTTCCAGCAGAAAAGATCACAGACAACAGGAGCTCTACTTCCTTTGCGGTTTCAAAGAATTCTAGGTGTTCTGCTAGAGCCTCTACTCTTGCTCGAAAAATGGCCAATAGAAGGGCCAACAACCAAGATGTATGCTATGAACAAAAACTCCCCAACAGAACATGCTAATGGATACCCACACTGCAGACCTCTGCCAAAGAAACTTCTGGGATATGCAAGGGACGAAGAATTAGAATTAGAATACATACGCGATCATAGGACTCCAGAACCAAGTCCTATGACACCCTCGCGTCTAGGAGCCCCCATAGGCATAGAAGTATTAGATAGGTTGACAGATGAAGAATGGGCAGCTGCTTTTCAGAAGCATGAAGAAAATCAAGCCAGATTCCATGCTCAGAGAAAATCCATCTACTCTGCCTCAAAGAAACAAAAACCCTCTGCCTCTATTCCTTAAAAGAAAACTCATAAGAGGAAAACCACAGAGGGCACCTCTACAAGTGTCGCAGAAGCTCAACCCTCTCCTCCTCATGCCACAGAAGTTGGATCTTCTGCTCCTCCCTCCCCCCAAAGGAAAAGAAGAAGAGAAAATCTAAAGCCTCAGAGGAAGGGGCACCTAAACCCAAGAGGAGAAAGAGCAAGAAGAAAACTCGGAAACCTCTGTCTCCTATGCAAACAATTGCAAAGGATACAGTGGTAGAAGAGGTGGTAGGAGAAGTAGCACAAGAATCCCCTCTGCAATCCCCCAATCCCCTCAATTATGCGCATCATGGGAATTTCTCTGACTTCCTCCAACGCCCTGAATTTGCCAACACCCTTGACACTGCAGGATGGACTGCAGAAGCTCTGTCACATGAAACCACATAAGCCACAGAAGATCCAGATTTCACAATATGTGGAGTTGATTCTGATCTTAATGATGATGATCAAACTTCAAAGGATAATCCGACTGAGACCCCAAAGGTACTGTAGAACCCTTTCCTTCACCCTGGCTATGATGTGCACAGAAGAAGCCCAGAGCAAGTAATCTCTGCCTCTAACGGTACACAAATTATGCACCCCCACGTACAACAATTATTTGGATCACATCCAATGTACGACTCTCTATTCATTAGGACAGAAGCTGCAACAGAAGTTAGGGAAGAAGCACCAAGCCATAGGGTAGCGACAGAGATTGAAACTATAGATGGTGAAGTAGTGCTTGGATGCCCAACAGAGGGAGAAACTAGAACAGAAGCCTGGAATAATAGAGGCTCTCAACAACAACTAACTCCCAGTGCAACCCACATACCTATTACCGCCAGTCTAGTGGCAGAAGGTAATATTGAACAAGAGCAGCACAGCTCGACCCCACCCCAAACTGACCAGGCAGAGGTAATTCTTTCTACCTCTATACCAATCATACCCGGGGAAACCATTCCAGGGGAATCCTCTCAAAAGGATTTACCCTTAGTTCGTGATCAGTCGCCGCAGATCATAACAGAAATCCCAACAGAGGAATTTGTTTCCTCTGCCACACGCACACAAATAGGTCCAAACATCTCTTCAGAGGAGATTAGAGTGCACAAAGACAAAGAGACTCTAGACAAGTCTCCAAGTCAACAGAAAGATAATCTAGTACCCATCTCTGGAGTGGATCTAGACAAAGTCATTTTCAGAACTTCTGTAGAGTCTGAAGCACTAGCTGCTTCTGCTCAAGGATGTAATACCCCGGGTAAGTTCGTTAGTTAAACCCTCTTTTCGTTAAAATTAGTTAACTTTAATATTGAAAGGTTAGGGTAAGTATAAAGTATTTTTTCAGTTAGAGGTGTTTTGGTTATTAGTGATTAGTGTAAGGACCAAAATGGTAATTATGGTTGATATTATCTCTTTTAGGTATCCAGATATTCATTCAGCATAATTCAGTGTATATCTGTGTGTTTTGAGAGCAAAAAGGAGAAAAGAAGAGAAAGCTAGGTTAAGGCATCAATTGGTGCACTTGGAAGGGATTTAAGGTATATTTTCTTTGTGTTGTATGTCTATAATTGCTAATAAATGATTCCTATCGGATTAGAAATATCAAATCTGGACTAGTGTAAACCTCAGTCGATTTCTGGGTTAAATTTGGGGTAAACCGACAGTGGTGTCCGGACAAATTGAATGTACCCGGGTAGTTTCGTTGCTAGTGTCCGGACGAGTAAAATATCCGGGTAAGTCTCTTTTTTATGGTTTCTGGATGAGATAAGATATCGGGTGGTATCCGGGTTACTTTGGTAACCGGATGTTGTCCGGATTATTGTGTTATCCGGAAACGTCATGTTGTCCGGGTTGGTCATGCTGTCCGGGAAGATGTGTTATCCGGATAGTTCTGTAGTGTCCGGATAGTTTAGCTGTTTGGTCAATTTTGAGAGTTTAGATGCTTTTGACTTTCCATTAACCTGGGTATTGTTAGTTATTGGACAGGGAGTGAATGAAGACTAAATGTACTGTGGACTTGACTTAAGTTCGGGTTTGGGGGTAACATTTGAGGATTGGAGTTCTTTAGAGTTCATAGCTTTAGTAAGACTTATGTGTTCTATTTGGTAAAAATATATATGTATCTATTTGTTTCAGATACTGTGAATCGAAGGTGAAAGCAGAATTCTTTGTGGAAAAGACTAGAAAGAGTTTTTGATAAGCAAACAGGTGAGTTTTACTTTAAAACGTTTTGAAACTGGAATACATATATGCGTGGATTGGGAATGTGATAGATGGTATGCTTATGTGTTTATGTATGTAATATAATATATTGAGATATTGTATTTACATTAGTATTCTACTATACGAGAATACGTTGGTCAGGCTTAGGACCGGTGTGTTGGCTGTAATATTCGTACAGCGTTGTTGGCTGTAATTGTCGTACAGTGAAGTTAATTTATTAGTTGGCTTGCAACCAACTAATATGGCCAAGAGAATGAGATGGGAAAATACATGATGATTGAGTCATAACTGGTAATTGTGTTTGTATTATGTGAATGGTGGTGTGCAAAAGGGTTTTCAAAGAAACAGGGATTTTCTCACTTAGACCATTAGGTCTAACCCTCATTTTGTTTTAAATGTGTATTCCAGGGCGTGGATCGGATAAGAGCAAGTAAGAGAAATAATCAGTGGATAGCTTTTGTGAAGACTTATGATTTGAAGACTAAGATGTGTTTTGTAGTTATAGTTTCATTACTAAATATCGTGTATGTAATTAGGGAAAAGTTTGTAACGAAATACCATATTTTGGTTGTAAAGACTAAAGGACCTTATTTGATATATGATGTATCTTTGTTATGTAACGATGTTAGACAATGTATGTTATTTGTTATCTATTTGGAAACCGGGTTGTTACATATGGTATCAGAGCTCTAGTTTTAGGGATTTAGGTATTCGTATCTGTACCTAGACTTAAACTGCATGTGAAGTAGGATGTCCCTATTATTTTAGAACCTTGGAATGATTAAGTATAAAAGGTAGAAGGAACATCATGTAAGGTAATTTCAGATTTACACCTGGCCAGTGTAATTGTGATATTACAGGTACATGTTTGAACTGGAATACCTTGTTATATGGGGTATGTGCTTATGTGTATATTAACCTTGTTTGAATCAACAGAATGGCAAGTGGTACTAGACAAACGAATCGAGTAGGAAGAGGAGATCAGGATAGAACAAATTCAACAGTTGGAGTAAGAGGAAGAGGGGGAGAAAGATGTAGAGGCAGAGCAGGCGGCAGAGTTCAGCCGTGAGGTACTGAATTTGTAACAAGGGACGATCTAACAGCTGAAATGGGAAGGTTACAAGCAAATATTCAAGCCATGTTTAACCGGACTCGTAATACTGAAACGGAAAGACCAGATCCTAACCTGGAAGATGAGATGCCTATCACACCTACTGTCGTACCAGTAATGAAAAGTGTGATTATAAAATGTTTCTCAGTTGCAAGCCTCCTACGTACTCAGGAGATCGGGATCCAGTGAAAGCTATGAAGTGGCTGAAGGATATAGAAGCTATCTTCAAGACTAGTAAATGCGCTGAAGAGGATAGAGAACTTTATGGAACCACAATGTTAAAAGGCGATGCTTTATACTGGTGGGAAGCTCATATTTCTTCGGGAGGGTCTGACATATATTTTACCTTCTCTTGGGAAGAATTTGTTATAGCTTTTAGGAAACAGTTTTGTCCTCAAGCTGCAGTTAAACAGTTGGAAGGGGAGTTTATGAACTTACAGCAAGGGAACTTATCAGTTCGGGACTATACCGCTCGTTTTCTGGAAAAGTCTTTTCGCGGAATATTACGTTGCCACGGAGGCAATGAAGATGGAAAGGTTTATTTTTGGATTAAATTCAGAGGTCAGAAGGCTAGTGACTGCAAAAGGACCCGATACCTTCTCAGCCGCAGTGGATGCCGCGGAAAATGTGGAAAGGGATAATAACAGGGATGCTGGTGACAAGAGAATGGGAAAAAGAAAGTGGGAAGGACCGCAGTATGATCCGAAGAAGTCCAGGTTTCAGCGATTTGATAACCGTCCACATTTCCGACCAGCGGAAAGACCTTGTCCGAAATGCAATCGTATCCACCAAGGACATTGTCAAGTTGATCCTCGGGTTTGTTTTAGGTTTGGGAAGACCGGGCATGTTGTTAAAGACTGTCGAGTGATGCGGTTTTGTTTCTCATGTAATTCTTCGGATTACATTCAGTCTGATTGTCCGAGGGGAAGAATACAGCAAGGGGGTACATCAGGGAAACCAGCGGTTGTCAGACCAGTAGTACCAAGACTAGAGCCACCAAGAACAAGAGGTCGTTCATTTCAAATGACAGCAAAAGAAGCGGAGGAAACTCCGGATGTGGTTACAGGTACATTTTTAATAAACTCTACATGTGCTAAAGTGTTATTTGACTCCGGTGCAAACCGATCGTTCGTGTCTCCTTCATTTGCTGTTTATCTGTGTTTAAAGCCTAAAGTGTTAGATCATGCTTTAATGGTAGAAACTGCAAATGATAATCAAGTATCGGTTAAAGATGTATTTGATAGTTGTGTGATAAATATAGAGGGGTGTGGAGTACCTATTCAACTATTTCCTATAGCTTTGATAGTGTTTGATGTAGTAGTGGGGATGGATTGGTTAGCCGAGAATCAGGCTAACATAGTTTGTGATAAGAAATTAATCAATGTTGTCTTGCCTGAGAGGGGACCGGTAGTGATTTACGGTGATTGTAAAAATAGTCAGTCTTGTCTTATTTCTATGATGAAAGCTCGGAAGAGTGTTAGCAAAGGCTGCCAGAGTTATTTAGCTTATGTGATAGATACTAAGCTAGAAAAGAATAAGTTAGAAGATATTCCTATTGTTAGTGAATTTCCAGAAGTATTCCCTGAAGACTTGAATAATCTTCCGCCCGTTAGACAAGTAGAGTTTGGTATAGATCTGATTCCTGGAGCCGCTCTTGTAGCCCGTGCACCGTATCGTCTGGCACCTCCAGAGATGAAAGAAATGATGACACAACTACAAGACCTGTCCGATAAGGGCTTCATCAGACCCAGTTCTTCGCCGTGGGGTGCACCAATTTTGTTTGTGAAAAAGAAGGATGGTTCGATGAAAATGTGTATCGACTACCGGGAACTGAATAAGAGAACGATCAAGAACAAGTATCCGCTTCCCAGAATTGATGACCTCTTCGATCAATTAGTTGGAGCTTGTTATTTCTCCAAAATTGATCTAAGATCTGGTTATCATCAGCTGAAGGTTAAAGAAGAAGACGTTCTGAAAACTGCTTTTCGCATAAGGTATGGTCATTATGAATTCTTAGTGATGCCGTTTGGACTGACGAACGCTCCAGCTGCTTTTATGGATTTAATGAATCGGGTATGTAAGCCGTATCTCGATAAATTTGTTATTGTATTTATCGATGATATACTTATCTATTCCCGGTCCAAAGAGGAGCACGCACAACATCTTCGTTTGATCCTGGAGTTGCTGAGGAAAGAGAAGTTGTATGCTAAATTTTCCAAATGTGAATTCTGGTTACGAGAAGTTCAGTTTCTGGGGCATGTAGTTTCCGAGAAAGGCATTCAAGTGGATCCGATGAAAGTGGAAGCGATTGAAAAGTGGGAACCGCCGAGAACGCCAACCGAAGTACGTAGTTTTCTGGGTTTAGCCGTCTACTATCGAAAGTTTATAAAGGACTTCTCTTGTATCGCTACGCCGTTGACCAAGCTGACTCGAAAGAATATAAAGTTTGAATGGAAAGCGGAACAGGATGAAGTATTCAGAATTTTGAAAGAAAGACTTTGTAGCACACCGATTTTGTCACTACCGGAAGGTTCCGAAGACTTTGTTGTTTACAGTGATGCTTCCAAACTAGGATTGGGATGTGTACTTATGCAGCGTGGAAAGGTTATTGTTTATGCTTCGCGTCAGTTAAAAGATCATGAAAGACAGTATCCTACACACGACATGGAACTGGCAGCAGTTGTATTCGCGTTGAAGATTTGGAGACATTATCTTTACGGCTCTAAATGTCAAATTTATACCGATCATAAGAGTCTCCAACAACTTTTTATCAGAAGGAATTAAATATGAGGCAAAGAAGATGGCTAGAATTGGTGAATGATTACGACTTGAAATTCTTTATCATCCGGGAAAGGCGAACGTGGTAGCTGATGCGCTGAGTCGTCAAGAAAGAAGTGGAACAATAAAAGCTATTGCACTACGAGCTGAGATTCTACCTAACATTTTCGACGAACTGAATAAGTGTCAAGTAGAAGCCTATCAGGAAGAATATTTGAAATCAGAACGGTTAGTGGGGTTATCAGCATTGCTAGTGAAAGATGATCGTGGGTTATTGTGTCTGGGGAACAGAATTTGGGTGCCTCGTTTGGGTGGTTTATGTAAAACAATTCTATTGGTGGCCGGGAATAAAAAGAAGCATTGCTCAACATGTGGAAGGTTGTACTAGTTGTAAGAAGGTAAAGATTGAACATCAAAAGTTGTTTGGTCAGTTACAACATTTAGAAATACCGATGTGGAAATGGGATCAGATTACTACAGATTTCATCACAAAGCTACCAAGGACTCCGAAGGGATTTGATTCTATTTGGGTGATAGTCGACAGGTTGACGAAGTCTCCACACTTTTTACCGATAAAGGAAACTGATTCATTGGAACGATTAGCTAAATTGTACATTGACGAAATAGTAACTCGACATGGAGTTCAAATCTCGATCATTTCTGATCGTGATAGTCGCTTTACTTCAAAATTCTGGAGAAGTTTTCAAAAGGAAATGGGGACGCAGATAAAGTTAAGCACAGCATATCATCCTCAAACTGACGGTCAGAGTGAACGAACGATTCAGACATTAGAAGATATGCTCCGGGCTTGCATTGTTGACTTTGGGGGATCGTGGGATAAGCATTTACCATTGATCGAATTTGCCTACAATAACAGTTATCATTCCAGCATTCAAGCGGCACCGTTTGAAGTTTTGTATGATAGAAAATGTCGAACTCCTTTGTGTTGGAACGAAGTGGGAGAGAAACAGCTAGCGGGGCCAGATATAGTTCAGTTAACCGCGGATAAAATTACTCAGATTCGGGAAAGATTGAAAGTGGCTCAAGACAGACAGAAAAGCTACGCCGACCGACGCCGAAAGCCGTTAGAATTTCAAGTGGGAGATTTCGTAATGTTGAAAGTCTCACCCTGGAAAGGAGTTATGCGTTTTGGGAAACAAGGTAAGCTTAGTCCAAGGTATATAGGGTCGTTTGCAATTACAGAAAGTGTTGGTGAAGTAGCTTACAGGTTGGATCTTCCGCCAGAGTTAAGTAGGATTCACAACGCGTTTCATGTATCGAATTTTCGAAAGTGTTTAGTTACGCCAGATCAAGCAGTTTCTCTACCAGATATACAAGTTGATGAAAAGCTGAATTATGTAGAGGAACCTGAATCAATAGTTGACCACAAAGTTAAAGAGTTGCGGAATAACGTAATCAGACAAGTGAAAGTCCTGTGGAGACATCATAGTGGTCAGGATGCTACATGGGAATCAGAGTCAGAAATGAGAGCCAAATACCCTCATCTTTTTGCCTAACCGAATTCCGGGACGGAATTCTTTTAAGGAGGAGATGATGTAATACCCCGGGTAAGTTCGTTAGTTAAACCCTCTTTCCGTTAAAATTAGTTAACTTTAATATTGAAAGGTTAGGGTAAGTATAGAGTATTTTGTAAGTTAGAGGTGTTTTGGTTATTAGTGATTAGTGTAAGGACCAAAATGGTAATTATGGTTGATATTATCTCTTTTAGGTATCCAGATATTCATTCAGCAGAATTCAGTGTATATGTGTGTGTTTTGAGAGCAAAAAGGAGAAAAGAAGAGAAAGCTAGGTTAAGGCATCAATTGGTGCACTTGGAAGGGATTTAAGGTATGTTTTCTTTGTGTTGTATGTCTATAATTGCTAATAAATGATTCCTATCGGATTAGAAATATCAAATCTCGACTGGTGTAAACTTCAGTCGATTTGTGGGTTAAATTTGGGGTAAACCGACAGTGGTGTCCGGACAAATTGAATGTACCCGGGTAGTTTCGTTGCTAGTGTCCGGACGAGTAAAATATCCGGGTAAGTCTCCTTTTTATGGTTTCCGGATGAGATAAGTTACTGGGTGGTATCCGGGTTACTTAGGTGACCGGATGTTGTCCGGATTATTGTGTTATCCGGAAACGTCACGTTGTCCGGATTGGTCATGCTGTCCGGGAAGATGTGTTGTTCGGATATTCTGTAGTGTCCGTATAGTTTAGCTGTTTGGTCAATTTTGAGAGTTTAGATGCTTTTGACTTTCCAGTAACCTGGGTATTGTTAGTTATTGGACAGGGAGTGAATGAAGACTAATTGTACTGTGGACTTGACTTAAGTTCGGGTTTGGGGGTAACATTTGAGGATTGGAGTTCTTTAGAGTTCTTAGCTTTAGTAAGACTTATGTGTTCTTTTTGGTAAAAAGATATTTGTATCTATTTGTTTCAGATACTATGAATTGAAGGTGAAAGCATAATTCTTTGTGGAAAAGACTAGAAAGAGTTTTTGATACGCAAACATGTGAGTTTTACTTTAAAACGTTTTGAAACTGGAATACATATATGCGTGGATTGGGAATGTGATAGATGGTATGCTTATGCTTATGTATGTAATATAATATATTGAGATATTGTATTTACATGAGTATTCTACTATACGAGAATACGTTGGCCGGGCTTAGGACCGGTGTGTTGGTTGTAATATTCGTACAACGTTGTTGGCTGTAATTGTCGTACAGCGAAGTTAATTTATTAGTTGGCTTGCAACCAACTAATATGGCCAAGAGAATGAGATGGGAAAATACATGATGATTGAGTCATAACTGGTAATTGTGTTTGTATTATGTGAATGGTGGTGTGCAAAAGGGTTTTCAAAGAAACAGGGATTTTCTCACTTAGACCATTAGGTCTACCCTCATTTTGTTTTAAATGTGTACTCCAGGGCATGGATCGGATAAGAGCAAGTAAGATAAATAATCAGTGGATAGCTTTTGTGAAGACTTATGATTTGAAGACTAAGATGTGTTTTGTAGTTATAGATTCATTACTAAATATCGTGTATGTAATTAGGGAAAAGTTTGTAACGAAATACCATATTTTGGTTGTAAAGACTAAAGGACCTTATTTGATATATGATGTATCTTTGTTATGTAACGATGTTAGACAATGTATGTTATTTGTTATCTATTTGGAAATCGGGTTGTTACAAAGGATCAGAAGGAAATCCTTCCGCCCCCAACATCAAAACAAGGGCGAAAGAAGGTGTCTCAGGAACAGAGACTCACTCTGGGGACGAATGTGTTCCTCCAGAGGTTATGTAACATTCGGCAAAAATCTAAACTTCCAGGTTAGCAGCTGTTAAACCCTCACTAATGTTAGTAGAGGGAATATACCCTAATAGGACCCATTCAGAATATATTAAAGCGAAAGATCGCTAGAATTCCCGGTAGTTGCCTAAAAGACCCGGTTTTGACCCAAGATTAACCGGAACACCTTGTGAAATGCCAAAATACCTTAAATAACATATAACCTATATAAAATATAGGGTTTTACTTTATACTTAAACTTTTCTTTTTATAAGATTTAAAAATAAAACAAGAAGGTATTTTAGAAGCTTGTTTTGCAATTAAAGTGCTAGTTAAAAGTGATTTTTACAAGAAAATGATTTTGGGCTTATTCTTTTAAAAAAAAAATATGTTGCAAAGGGTTGGGGGCCCAAGTGTGGCCGGCCACCCCCTCCCTTAAACCCCCCTCATTGTTTTAGTTTTGATTCATTTCAAACTCTCAAAAAAAAAGACCATCCATCTTCTTTCTCCCTCTCTCTCTTGAAGGTTACTTGTCCTCTCGATCACCTTCATCATTTTAACCTTCAAACTCCAGAAACTTTCAGCCCTTACAAGCATCCAAAAACGAAATCCTAAAGAACTTGAAGTACTTGCATTATCCTCCTAAGGTAAGAACTCCAAACTTGTGATATTTCATACTTTTTGTCACCTTTTTATGCCATTTTTCCTACTTTGTTCTACACTTTTATTTCATCCAAATGGATGAACTCTTTTTCTTGTTCTAGAAGGGAGATAAAACACCAAGGACATGAGAAATGTCCATAATGTGGTGAAAATCTATGAACTTCCATCATGAACTTGAGAAAAATGAGCAAAATCATCAAAAATGTGGGTTTTGTTCTTGTATAAGAATCTGGATTTTTGGACTTTGCATGCACATTTTCTTTATAAGTTTAAAGTATTTTCTTTTAAATATCATGTTATATGATGTGGGGATTGAATCCCTAACAAAGGAATCCACATCTATGAATGATGGGATGCTTAAAAATGAAGTTTTCTTAAGAATGGTTGAGTTAAGAATCTGGCAGAATTGTTGCATGTGCCTTGGACGACCATATCTTGGTCAATTCATGTCCAAATTCCTTGATTTTTCTTCTGGAGTAAAGTTTAATGAGTTGGGGTTCAAACCCCACTGGTCTCATACGAAAATATTGAGTTTTGAGCCTTCAACTCCTTAGAACAAATTTGATGTGCAGCAGATGGTCTGTCAGATTGTTGTGTCACTTGGTTTTGCTTATAACTCTCTGTAAAATGAATAAAAGTTTCTAGTTTTTCTTCTGGAAGTTCCTTCGTTGAGTTAGGATCTACATGCAATTGGTTTCATTCAAAAATATGGAGTTTTGGTCACTCAAATATTTTATGCAAGCCAAGTGTGTCAAGCTATCCAGAATTGGCAGATTGGTACATGCAACTTCATTCGACCATAACTCACTCAAAACGCATTACAAATTCGTGAATCTTTTTCCATAAGATACCTTTATGTGTTAGGTTTTCAAAACATTTAAAAACTCTGAAAAATATTATGTTTTGACCCTCCAAAAGCCTGTTTCCACAGAAGGGTGCAAACTGTCTTAGGTACTATGTTGCACTGTTTTATAAAAATTATTTGAACCCCTTAAACACCTCCAAATATTACGAAATTTGGTCAAAACTTCCTTAACACAGTATATTACCACATATAAAAAAATGGGTAAATTTGTCATCCTGGAAAGTGTTGTAAAATAGTCACTGTTGTAGTATGAAGTTTCTGTCAGCTTGAGTATTTTGGAAACTGCTGAGTCTTTCTTATAACCATTCATATTGATGATTAAAAACACTTGAACAATGCTAATTTGTGCATTTCAACTTAATTACTAAAGATAAGGCATTTCACAAGACGTGGATTAAGTTAGGTAAGTTTAACTTTGGGGTTAGCTATGAAGGACTCATAGAGATTGTTTGACCTTATAGGGAGCCCGTAAAGAGGATTAAGTGAACAAGCTTTCACTACTTGCGCATCTACGCTAAAAGGTGAGTTTTCACAGCCTCGTTTTACTTGTTTAAATGTTTGGGGTGAAAAGCATGTTATGAATTTAAAATGCTAAATGATTCATGATAGTAAAATTGTGGATATTTATGATTTAAGAAATGAGTACAAATGAATGTACAAATTTACATAAGTGACAAAGATATGTTGAGTGATAATAAAAATGTTAAGTCCCCAATAGGTACACTACTTATTAACTCATAACGAGCCGGTGATATTTGTGGATAGCGCTATTTGGTTTGACAAACCCACCTTAAACTGACGAGTAGGGGTGCACTTTATCTGATAATAATGTTCTACTCATGTGGCCATCATACCACCTCTGAGGTAGTCCGCGGGGCGTAAGTTGTCGGAGGCTTAGTAGTGGCTCAACAATCATATATCTTGCGAAAGTCATTTATTGTAAGGTGTACTCATAAGATTTTAAATTTAAAGCTTGTCGTGACAAAAGACTCACGAAAATAATCTTTGGTTGAAAACTGTTTGGATATGAAAAACCTGTGAACTCACCAACTCTTTGTAGTTGACCTTTTCGTTTTAAACATGCTTTTCAGGGAATAAGAAGTAAGTGAAGGCACGTAGGGTGCATTTTGTTTGATGACATCAACATCAAGACTCTTAAAACTTATATTGTTAATTTTTGTATTTGTCGTCTTTCCTTTTGGAACTTTTTGGGTTAAAGACATTGTAATGTAATATTTTGTACTACTGTATTAAACTTGTGGTTGGTGTTGTCTGTTACCTTTTGAATGAAACCCTACGCTGTCATACCTCGTGTTTCCGCTTTAGCGGGGTGTGACAGATTTGGTATCAGAGCCTAAGGTTATAGAGAATGCTGGTTTTCTTATGGGAACCACAAACTATAACCCAACCATAACGCAAACTATTTTCAAAACGGTTTTCGAAAGGATTGTCTAAAATCTGGAGTATGTTGCTAATATAACACATCGAATGTCACATTATTATACCTCAATTAAACAAAGCCTGATCACCTATGTTTAATTCGGGTAAATATAATGAGAGACTCGGGTTGGTCATAATGGAAGTATGCTTAAAATAAATTTTTACTTGAAATGGGAAAACATGATTTTGTGTGTGTCTGCATAAACATTGCATATTTTAGGCACTTACAATAATACACATAATAACAAAGTCTACTATTATCGCAGCTCACTATGTCATCCGAACATGACCCATCCGAACACGACCCATCGGAGCACACTCCCTCAGGGCACTCGTACTCGGCCGACCCATCCGGCTACGTCACTAGCCGACCTAGGGACCGTAGACCTGCTGAAGTGGAAAGAGACCCGTACGATGTCGACCTTGAAATAAACTATGCATCACTCATTCGACCCCATCCGACTACGTTGCGTGGTCCAAGAGTAATAACCACGGCAAGGAAGAGCGTACCATTACCTAGATGTGTGAGATTCACAAACCCATCAAGAGACATAGGAGAGTCGTCCCGGCAGGGGGCGCAATCCGGAGCCACCCAAGTGGTAACCGGGGTTCCTGTGGCTCATCCTCCCGGTATGACTGCTCGGGAGAGTCAGTGGGTTCTACTGATGTCACGAGATGTGCAACTTCATAAGGAGAGGTTGGACATACAGCATGAACACCTGAATGCAATAATGGGGGTCTTAAATGCACATGATGAGGTCTCCGATAGAACCATGGAGGTAGTTGATGCCACTAGGAGGGAGATGAGGACCCTGTATATGTGCTGGATGTGGGTGATAGGAGCACTGATGTTGATGATAGGGGTGCTGATTTGGATGATGATGCACTAGAAGACCATTGATTATGGAACTTTTGGGATTTATTTAAACTTAAACTCATATTTTTGGGGCATTTAGCCGTTTAAATTTCAAACATTGCATGTTTTGTTAACTGTTTCTTTTGGGGAATTGAATATGTACGGCTTATGAATGAAATTCTTGGTTAATGTGTATATATCTCAAGTACTTCTAATTAGAGGTGGCCAAACTGACCCGACCCGACCCGACCCGACGGGCTGACCCGAACCGAAACCGGCCAAGAACCGGTTCTGGCCCGACCCGGTCAAAAACCGGTTTCAAGCCCGAGAGCCGGGACCGGTTCGCGTATATAGGAATTTCCTCGGCCCGACCCGGCCCGACCCGATTTTTTTCAAAAAAATATAGCCGTTATATAGCCGTTTGGAACCCCTTGTGACCGTTTTTTGCCTAAAAAAACACCCTCCAAACCCCATATAAATACTAGGGGTGTTATGGAGGTCATCACCACCTTACATTGCTTACAAAACGCAAAAAACGCTTACAATTCTCATTTCTCGGCTCTCGTTATATTCGTTTCTCGCAAAAAACGCATACAATTCTCATTTCTCATTACTTATCCAATGATTCCAATCCAATTTTTCTTTGTTAAAGTTTAGTAATTAATTATTATACAAAGAAAGCAGTTAAAAAACAAAAAAATCACCGGCCCTACTCCGACCCGGTTCTTGGCCCGGCCCGGTTTTCCCGAAACCGGTTCTACATACAAGTAAACGGGTCAGGGGATTTCGGTTTAAACCCGGCCCGACCCGACCCGGTTCGCACGGTTACTGTGCAGAACCGGGTTGTCCCCCGACCCGACCCGGCCCGGCCCGAACCCGACTTTTGGCCACCTCTACTTCTAATGCATGATTATGAAATTGTGGTATGTTGTTATGACAATACGTGTAGATAATAATGATAGTACGCCTGAAATAGTACCATAACTTAGAATCACATAACAAGTAGGAAGTTTAATCAAATAACAGTATTAGTGACCATGCGACTAAATCCTTAACTAAAACCATAACTGTAGGACTATGCCTCCAAGAAGGGAGGATCCTGAAGTCGCACGGCTAGTGGCTGAGCAAATTATGGCTGCACTTCCGAACATTGTCAGCCAAGTAGCAGCTGGACTGAATGCTAATCCAAACAATGCGGGAACGGCCGGAAATCGGGAATGCACATACAAGACTTTCAGGGGCTGCAACCCTAAGGAATTCCATGGAACCGAGGGAGCCGTTGGATTATTGGCTTGGGTAGAAGGTATGGAGTCTGTTCTCAATATCAGTAAATGTACTGAAGGAAACAAGGTGGAATATGCCGCTTGCCTTCTGCAAGGACGGGCATTAACATGGTGGAACACTCAAGTACAAACCCGAGGCCGGGATGTGGCCAATAGACTGACATGGGATGAGTTCAAAAAGATGCTCAAAGAGGAGTACTGCCCAAGGAGTGAGATCCAGAAGCTGGAAGCAGAACTGTGGAACCATGAAATGAAAGGAAACGACATAGATTCTTACACTGCCCGTTTCCATGAGCTGGCAAAGCTGGTGCCACACTTGGTGACGCCCGAGGAAAACCGAGTGGATAGATATGTGTGGGGTTTATCTGAAGAAATCAGAGGAGATGTGACTTCAGCTGACCCGAAGACTCTTCAAGAAGCAGTGAATGTAGCAACGAGACTCACCAACAACACAAATCGTTCGAGAACAACTGGGAATGACAAAGCCGCAGGGAAAAGAAAGATAGAGGAGCCTGCGAGAAGGCAATTTGGGGGAAGATCAGACAAGGGTCAGAGAGTAACAGGAAATTTTGGAATTCAAGCACAGGCCGAGGAGAAAGAAAAAGGGCCATGCCCAAGATCTAGCAAGTGCAATAATCGTCACCTTGGAAGATGCATCATTTGCCTCAAGTGTAACAAAGGAGGCCATGTCGCCAGGGATTGCAAGAGTGGAGGAAAACGAACCTGCCACGAGTGTGGTAGTCCAGATCACTTTCGGAGCGCATGTCCGAGACTGAACTGACGGCCTAATGCAAATCAAGCGCGACCAGTCAATCAAGGGAATCAAGGAGGTCAGGCACGGGGTCGAGTATTTGAGATTGGGGCCGATGAAGCAAGACGGAACCCAGATGTAGTCACAGGTACGTTTCTCTTGAACAACCATCGTGCATCTGTGTTATTTGATTCTGGAGCAGATAAAAGTTTTGTATCGTTAGACTTTAGGTTGAAATTAAACTCGAGAACCCGAAAGTTGGAAGAGATATATGTTATTGAATTTGCTAATGGGCAGGAAGTTAGGGCCAGAGATGTAATTAATAATTGTACCCTAAAACTGGCGGGAAAAGATTTTAACATAGATTTAATCCCAATCAAACTAGGAAGCTTCGATATAGTAGTAGGTATGGATTGGTTATCGAAAAATCGCGCTGAAATCGTTTGCTCCGAAAAGATCGTCCGAATACCACAACCGGAAGGAAGAGTACTTGAAATACAGGGAGAAAACTCCGGGAGAAAATTCAAAATGGTGTCGAGTATGAAGATGCCAAAGTATTTGCGGAAAGATTGTGTTGCGTTTCTGACACACGTGGTGGATAAGGAGATCAAGGAGAAGAATATTCAAGACTTTCCAATAGTACGAGATTTTCCCGAAGTATTCCCAGATGAATTACCTGGATTACCCCCACCTAGACAAGTGGAATTTCATATTGACTTAATTCCGGGAGCGGCACCCGTGGCGAAATCACCTTACCGGTTAGCACCTTTAGAAATGCAGGAGTTGTCAGGCCAACTTCAGGAGCTACTCGATAAAGGATTCATCAGACCCAGCTGCTCACCCTGGGGAGCTCCAGTTTTATTCGTAAAAAAGAAAGATGGTTCTTTTCGAATGTGTATCGACTACAGAGAACTCAACAAGCTGACCATCAAGAACCGATATCCTCTTCCTCGAATCGATGACCTATTCGACCAACTTCAAGGCGCTACTTACTTTTCAAAGATCGATCTTCGGTCCGGATACCATCAAATGAGAGTTCGTGAGGAGGACATTCCTAAGACAGCGTTTAGGACTCGATATGGACATTATGAGTTCCTAGTCATGCCTTTTGGACTGACAAACGCTCCAGCAGTCTTTATGGACCTAATGAACAGAGTATGTCGACCGTACTTGGACAAATTCGTAATTGTGTTCATAGATGATATATTAATTTATTCGCAAAGCAAGAAGGAACATGAGCAACATTTAAAGCAAATACTAGAACTGCTCAAAGACCAGAAGCTGTATGCTAAACTTTCCAAATGCGAATTTTGGATTCGTGAAGTGCAATTTCTTGGGCATGTAGTTAATAAAGACGGAATTCATGTCGATCCGGCCAAGATAGAAGCCATCAAGAAGTGGGAGGCCCCAAAGACTCCGACTGAAATTCGTTCGTTTCTCGGTTTAGCTGGTTACTATCGGCGTTTCATTGCAAATTTCTCCAAAATTGCACAACCATTAACGGCATTAACCCAGAAGGATAAGAAGTTCGATTGGGGAGAAAAACAAGAAGAAGCTTTTCAGACGCTTAAGCATAAGCTTTGCAATGCACCGATCTTAGCTTTACCAGAGGGTGCAGACAATTTTGTTGTTTACTGCGATGCCTCACACCAAGGGTTGGGGTGTGTGCTAATGCAAAAAGACAAGGTTATTGCCTACGCATCAAGACAACTTAAAGTTCACGAAAAGAATTATACCACCCATGATTTGGAATTAGGAGCCGTAGTGTTCGCACTCAAGATTTGGAGACATTACCTCTATGGCACTAAATGTACCGTCTTTACCGACCACAAGAGCCTACAACACATTTTGATCAGAAAATGCTGAATATGAGACAACGGAGATGGGTTGAACTGCTTAGCGATTACGATTGCGAGATAAAGTACCACCCAGGCAAGGCTAATGTAGTAGCCGATGCGTTAAGCCGAAAAGAAAGAGTGAAGCCATCGAGGGCAAGAGCCATGGGAACGATGGTCCGGACGAGTCTTAAGGACCAAATTCTCGAAGCTCAAGAAGAAGCATTAAAAGAGGAGAATTTGAAAAACGAAACCCTACATCATCTGGAAGAGGAATTTGAAACACAACCAGACGGGGTGCGTTACTTCCGAAATAAAGTTTGGGTACCTAAGGTCGTAAATCTGCGAGCAGTAATCTTGGATGAAGCGCATAAATCAAGATATTCAATTCACCCCGGGGCCGATAAAATGTACAAGGATCTGAAGGAATACTACTGGTGGCCAGGGATGAAGAAAGATGTTGCTTGTTATGTAAGCAAGTGCCAAACCTGTGCACTGGTTAAGGCTGAACATCAGAAACCATCAGGTCTTCTTCAGCAACCTGAGATTCCAGAGTGGAAATGGGAACAAATAAGTATGGATTTCATAACTAAGTTACCCAGGACAAGGAAAGGACATGATTCAATCTGGGTTATAGTGGATCGGCTTACGAAATCTGCACATTTTCTGCCTATTCGGGAAGACTTCAAGGTGGAAAAGCTTGCTCAGATTTACATCAACGAGATCGTTATGCGTCATGGAGTACCTACTGCAATAATCTCGGACATGGATAGTCGTTTTACGTCACGCTTTTGGCGATCAGTTCAGAAAGCATTGGGCACGCGTTTGGATTTGAGCACTGCCTACCACCCGCAGACGGACGGGCAGACAGAAAGAACTATTCAAACACTAGAAGACATGTTGCGGGCCTGTGTGATGGATTTTGGTGGAAGTTGGGATACTCATTTACCGCTAGTCGAATTCTCCTACAACAATAGCTACCATACCAGCTTGAAGTGCGCGCCGTACGAAGCCTTGTATGGACGCAAGTGTAGATCCCCACTCAGTTGGTTGGAGGTCGGAGACAGACAACTGATAAGACCCGACATAATTCAGGAGACTACGGACAAGATCGTAACCATACAAGAAAGACTTAAAGTAGCCAGGACTCGTCAGAAGAGTTATGCAGATAATCACAGGAAGCCATTGGAATTTCAGGTGGGCGATAGGGTACTACTCAAAGTATCGCCATGGAAAGGTTTGGTACGATTTGGGAAGAGAGGCAAGTTAAGTCCAAGATACATCGGTCCATTTGAGATACTGGAAAGGATTGGACCGGTCGCATATAGACTCAAGCTACCACAAGAGTTAAGCGCTATTCACGACACATTCCACGTGTCGAACTTGAAGAAATGCTTATCGGATGAATCGTTGGTCCTACCGATGAAAGACATACAAGTAAGCGAGCAGTTACGTTTCGTAGAGGAACCCGTGGAAATACTTGACCGAGATGTTAAGCGGTTAAGACGTAGCAAGATCCCGATCGTAAAAGTTCGTTGGAATGCAAGGCACGGACCTGAATACACTTGGGAATGAGAGGACTTTATGAGGAGTAAATATCCTCAGCTGTTCGACAAGGAACCAACTGAGAATGCCAGTCATTAAATTTCGGGACGAAATTTCTCTAACAGGGGAAAACTGTAACATTCGGCAAAAATCTAAACTTCCAGGTTAGCAGCTGTTAAACCCTCACTAATGTTAGTAGAGGGAATATACCCTAATAGGACCCATTCAGAATATATTAAAGCGAAAGATTGCTAGAATTCCCGGTAGTTGCCTAAAAGACCCGGTTTTGACCCAAGATTAACCGGAACACCTTGTGAAATGCCAAAATACCTTAAATAACATATAACCTATATAAAATATAGGGTTTTACTTTATACTTAAACTTTTCTTTTTATAAGATTTAAAAATAAAACAAGAAGGTATTTTAGAAGCTTGTTTTGCAATTAAAGTGCTAGTTAAAAGTGATTTTTACAAGAAAATGATTTTGGGCTTATTGTTTTAAAAAAAAATATGTTGCAAAGGGTTGGGGGCCCAAGTGTGGCCGGCCACCCCCTCCCTTAAACCCCCCTCATTGTTTTAGTTTTGATTCATTTCAAACTCTCAAAAAAAAGACCATCCATCTTCTTTCTCCCTCTCTCTCTTGAAGGTTACTTGTCCTCTCCATCACCTTCATCATTTTAACCTTCAAACTCCAGAAACTTTCAGCCCTTACAAGCATCCAAAAACGAAATCCTAAAGAACTTGAAGTACTTGCATTATCCTCCTAAGGTAAGAACTCCAAACTTGTGATATTTCATACTTTTTGGCACCTTTTTATGCCATTTTTCCTACTTTGTTCTACACTTTTATTTCATCCAAATGGATGAACTCTTTTTCTTGTTCTAGAAGGGAGATAAAACACCAAGGACATGAGAAATGTCCATAATGTGGTGAAAATCTATGAACTTCCATCATGAACTTGAGAAAAATGAGCAAAATCATCAAAAATGTGGGTTTTGTTCTTGTATAAGAATCTGGATTTTTGGACTTTGCATGCACATTTTCTTTATAAGTTTAAAGTATTTTCTTTTAAATATCATGTTATATGATGTGGGGATTGAATCCCTAACAAAGGAATCCACATCTATGAATGATGGGATGCTTAAAAATGAAGTTTTATTAAGAATGGTTGAGTTAAGAATCTGGCAGAATTGTTGCATGTGCCTTGGACGACCATATCTTGGTCAATTCATGTCCAAATTCATTGATTTTTCTTCTGGAGTAAAGTTTAATGAGTTGGGGTTCAAACCCCACTGGTCTCATACGAAAATATTGAGTTTTGAGCCTTCAACTCCTTAGAACAAATTTGATGTGCAGCAGATGGTCTGTCAGATTGTTGTGTCACTTGGTTTTGCTTATAACTCTCTGTAAGTTCCTTAGTTGAGTTAGGATCTACATGCAATTGGTTTCATTCAAAAATATGGATCTTTGGTCACTCAAATATTTTATGCAAGTCAAGTGTGTCAAGCTGTCCAGAATTGGCAGATTGGTACATGCAACTTCATTCGACCATAACTCACTCAAAACTCATCAAACATTCGTGAATCTTTTTCCATAAGATACCTTTATGTGTTAGGTTTTCAAAACATGTAAAAACTCTGAAAAGGATTATGTTTTGACACTCCAAAAGCCTGTTTCCACAGAAGGGTGCAAACTGTCTTAGGTACTGTGTTGCACTGTTTTATAAAAATTATTTGAACCCCTTAAACACCTCCAAATATTACGAAATTTGGTCAAAACTTCCTTAACACAGTATAGTACCACATATAAAAAAATGGGTAAATTTGTCATCCTGGAAAGTGTTGTAAAATAGTCACTGTTGTAGTATGAAGTTTCTGTCAGCTTGAGTATTTTGGAAACTGCTGAGTCTTTCTTATAACCATTCATGTTGATGATTAAAAACACTTGAACAATGCTAATTTGTGCATTTCAACTTAATTACTAAAGATAAGGCATTTCACAAGATGTGGATTAAGTTAGGTAAGTTTAACTTTGGGGTTAGCTATGAAGGACTCATAGAGATTGTTTGACCTTATAGGGAGTCCGTAAAGAGGATTAAGTGAACAAGCTTTCACTACTTGCGCATCTACGCTAAAAGGTGAGTTTTCACAGCCCCGTTTTACTTGTTTAAATGTTTGGGGTGAAAAGCATGTTATGAATTTAAAATGATAAATGATTCATGATAGTAAAATTGTGGATATTTATGATTTAAGAAATGAGTACAAATGAATGTACAAATTTACATAAGTGACAAAGATATGTTGAGTGATAATAAAAATGTTAAGTCCCCAATAGGTACACTACTTATTAACTCATAACGAGCCGGTGATATTTGTGGATAGCGCTATTTGATTTGACAAACCCACCTTAAACTGACGAGTAGGGGTGCACTTTATCTGATAATAATGTTCTACTCATGTGGCCATCATACCACCTCTGAGGTAGTCCGCGGGGCGTAAGTTGTCGGAGGCTTAGTAGTGGCTCAACAATCATATATCTTGCGAAAGTCATTTATTGTAAGGTGCACTCATAAGATTTTAAATTTAAAGCTTGTCGTGACAAAAGACTCACGAAAATAATCTTTGGTTGAAAACTGTTTGGATATGAAAAACCTGTGAACTCACCAACTCTTTGTAGTTGACCTTTTCGTTTTAAACATGCTTTTCAGGGAATAAGAAGTAAGTGAAGGCACGTAGGGTGCATTTTGTTTGATGACATCAACATCAAGACTCTTAAAACTTATATTGTTAATTTTTGTATTTGTCGTATTTCCTTTTGGAACTTTTTGGGTTAAAGACATTGTAATGTAATATTTTGTACTATTGTATTAAACTTGTGGTTGGTGTTGTCTGTTACCTTTTGAATGAAACCCTACGCTGTCATACCTCGTGTTTCCGCTTTAGTGGGGTGTGACAGGTTACGACTAGTTCACATGTCTCAAGGGATGAGTTCCAAACCCTTGTCACCTCTGTGGGCCAAACACTGAAAGAGTTGCAAAGCTCTTTCAATTCTTTTGCAGCTACAACTTCAACGGCCATCTCAAATCTGAATACCAAAATGGACACAAAGGTACAAAATGCCGTAGCCCAGATGAAGTCCACTGAAGTCCACAGAGGTACAAAATGTCGTAGCCCAGATGAAGTCTGTTGATCCAAACCCTCAGTGATTTGATAATGACCCTATCTTAAATACTTAGTGAAAATTGTAAGTAAACAATATGTATCAGAGTTTCACTATCGCTGATAAGTACTAAGATCTTACAGTACTGCTGATAGGAACTCTCGCACTTTTAGATTAAACATTCAGCGAACACTGTTCACCATATCGCTGAGTCTGTTCAGTCCTTATGGTGATCGCTGATAAGTTAGTTGTTTACTTATGATCCCTGAAGACAAGATTCACGTCAACAAAGGTTCTACGCTGAAGTCGAAGATCAAGCTCAAGAACCAGCGACAAGTCTCCTAATGAACTGATGCGGATCAGCGAAGACTCAGATTTGTCCACTCAACGTGAAGTATCAAGTACAAGACTTCAGCTATCGCTGAACTTTATCATCTGCTGAATAGTAAATGATAATCGCTGAATCAACGAAAGCTGATCATGAAGTCCTCCGTACAAAGTACTTTTGTCTTAACCTCCCTTGCACGCCACCGTACGAAATGTCAGAAAAGAACCTCCGAAAATCTGAAATCGTACAACCACTCTGATACTACACTGTTCATTCATGCGGCTACTAAGGTTGTCAACAAAGGTCAATGACATGCAACCAATCCGCTGATGACACGTGTAAAGTGTATACTGAATTGCATTAAATGCATGCAGTATATAAAGAGATGAACTCACTTCATTTGAAGTAACTTGCTAACTCTGGACAAGTTCAAATCTCTCAAGATAGGATTTTATTAGTAATCTCCTTATCTTTCTTAGTGCAAGAAAACCTTAGTGTTCCAACTTGTTTAGATTTAGGTTTATCCTTAATCTTGTTTCCGCAACAAGCTGTAAATTGTTAATGATTTATCAATAAACAATTTAGAAAAGTAAAATAGTGTGTTTGTATTCATCCCCCCCCTTCTACAAACTTGTTTAAGCCTTTCAGGACCAACAAGTGGTATCAGAGCGGATTTGTTTAATCTCATAAACAAGATCTAATCTAAGATATTTCTCTTCCTTGCTATTATCTGAAAATGGCCAACTCAAACACAAACACTCACTATATCGACAATGGTTCTCTTGCAAAACCCCCTAGATTTTCCAGAGACAACTTCAACTTATGGAAAAATAGGATGACACTCTTCTTAGAAGGTGTAGACCCTACTATACCTTACTATCTTGAAAACGGTCCACACATCCCTGTAACGATTGATCCTGCCGTTCCAGCCACTGCAACTAGAGCTGCTATTCCAGAAAGGCTGATTCCAAAGGAAATCCATCATTGGACCGATGAAGACAAGAAGAAAGTGGCTATAGATACAAAAGCCAGATCCATACTATCCATGGCCCTTCCTGACGAAGTCTACCATTCCGTCATGAACCTGAAATCCTCAAAAGCCATGTGGGACACAATATGTGTTCAGTATGAAGGAACGTCTGAAGTCCAGGATTCAAGAAAGATCAACCTGGTAAGACAATACGAAAGTTTCATCTCTGGTAAGAATGAAACTCTCTCTGAAGTACATCAACGTTTTAATTGCTTAATTATAGATCTTAAAACGGTTGGTAAGGAATATTCTAACTTTGAAGTTCTGACAAAGTTTTTAGAATGTTTACCTGAAAGCTGGGACAATTATTCCATGTGTCTCAAGCTGTCAAAAGATCTAAGATCAATGACACTTGCTACCTTATATGGCACATTGCTGAATCATGAGCAATCTAGCCATCTTAAGAAGAATCTTGTAAAAGATTCCAAAAGCACCCCTGTTGCTTTAATCTCAGAGGAACCTTCTACTCAGCGACCCGTGGTCACTATCACTGAGTTAGAAAGTAACTCTGAAAGATCATCAGATTCTGATTCTTCAGATGATGAATCCTTGGCTTTCCTAACTAAAAAGTTCAGGAGATTCGCCAAGAAGAAAATGTTTAGAAAGAACAAAACCCCTTCTATAGCTGACAAGCCTAAGTCATCAGCTTTTGTTGATAAGGCTACTGCTACTTGTTTTAACTGCGAAAAGACAGGTCATTTCGCTAACGAGTGCAGGTCAAAGAAAATCATGAGACCTTCAGCCTTTACAAAGAAATCATTTGTTCCAAGGAATAAAGACGACAAATACTTAAAGCTGAAGGAGAAGTATGCAAAGATGAAAAGCTTTAAGAAGAAGGGAAAAGGCCTAATGGCTGACTATGATTGGGCTGCTTCTGATGAAGAAGCCTCATCATCTGATTCTGAAGATGATGAAGCAAATCAATGTCTCATGGCCAAGATTGAAGAAGAGGAAGAAAGTTCAAACATTCCCTCCACTTCAACATCTGCCATTCAGGTATCACCCTCCTTCTTTACCAATATTGTAAATATTGATGAAGCTGATAGTCTCCGTAAAATCGAACTACTGACTAGAAGTTTATACGAAGCCATGAACGGCAAAGCTGTGGTTGAAAACCAAAATCTTGATCTCGCTGAAAAGCTTAAAAATTGCCACCTTCAAATAGAAAAGCTTTCTAAATTTGAAGAAGATTTTAAAGATCAAGTCCATTTAAATCAGCTAGTCAAAATTGAACGAGCGGAAGCTATCGCTGCATTAAAAGCTGAACAAGCTACTGTTGAAGGATGGTGTAATTCTTCAACAAAGATCACTGAGATAATTAAGGCTCAGATTCCTCTGAGTGATAAACGTGGTCTGGGTTATAAATATGATACTCCAATACCAACCACTGAACGTTCAATGCTTAAATTTGGAACGTTCGTATCCTCAGTAGCTGACACTTCTTCATCTCAGTACTCCTCGTCGATTACACCAATCCCTGAGGAAACTCCTACCTCCTCAAAAGGTAAGGAGAAAATGGTTTATTCAAAACCTACCTCTGTCTCTAAAGATAAAGGTAAAGGAATTGTAATTTATCAAAATCCTCAGAAGGGTACTTTAGTACCTAAGCTGAATGCTTCCAAAGCCTTAGTGATTCATTCATCTGGTTCTAGAAATCAGACCTCTGGATCAGTTCAGCGACCTACTCCTAGACTCAGAGTAGATATCCTTGGTAAGAAATCTGAAGAACTGAATGTTCGTCCTATTTCAAAAACCAATAGTGTACTTGGTGCTGGCACTTCTAATTCCAAATTAAAAGCTCAGCACACAAGTGGTCCTAGAACTAATTTTAGTTATAGGAAATGTTATCACTGTGGACTTACCGATCATATTGCAAGTAAGTGTCCCACAGCCACCAAAGCTGATAAGATAGCTAAGGTGAAGATAGCACCAAAGAAGACCAAACCAGTTGCAAGTCAGGTCAAGGTGACTCCTACCGCTGAGGTCAAGAAATTGACCAAAGTGAAGAAAGACAAAGCTGAATCTTCAAATGCTGCGAAGACTGCTGAACCCATTCCAACCACTTCCACTGACAAACGCGTATACATGGTGAAGTGGGTACCCAAGAAAAACTAATCTTCCTTTGTATTGCAGGTTAAGAAGGGTATCTGGTATCTCGATAGCGGATGCTCTAGACACATGACTGGAAAGAAAAGCCTGCTCACTGAATACAAGGAAGAGAACGGTCCCTCTGTGACTTTCGGTGGAAATGGAAAAGGACACACCCGAGGGTATGGTGTACTTTCAAATGGTACAACATCCTTCAGAAGAGTCGCATATGTTGAAGGGCTGAAGCATAATCTTCTGAGCATCAGTCAGCTTTGCGACATGGATAACAAAGTGATTTTCACCAAGGAATCCTGCTTTGTCTCTGACAAAAAGGAGAAGATAGCTCTCAGCGGTTATCGTTTGGAAAATGTTTACGTTATAAACATGGACTCAACAACCACTGAGAACTCCTGTTTCTTCTCAAAGGCATCTTCTGATGTCAACTGGCTATGGCACAAGAGGCTTTCACATCTCAACTTCAAGACACTGAATACTCTTTCATCCAAAGAGTTAGTCACTGGTCTACCTCAACATTCATACGCCAAAGAATCCTTATGTTCAGCGTGTGAAAAAGGGAAGCAGACCAAGGCAAGCTTTAAGTCCAAGCAAGTTTCCTCAGTGTCATCTCCTCTTCAACTACTCCATATGGATTTGTTTGGCCCCGTTAACAAACAATCCATCGCTGGAAAGAAATATACGCTGGTCATAGTTGATGAATTCTCTCGTTATACATGGGTAATGTTTCTCCGTTCTAAGAGTGACACCCCTGAAGAACTCATCACCTTTGTTCGGAAGATGGAAACTCTGAACAATATGACTGTTCGCTCAATAAGGAGTGATCATGGAACTGAATTCAAAAACAGTTCTCTTGATTCCTTCCTTGAGAGCAAGGGTATTTCTCACAACTTTTCGTCAGTGAGAACACCACAACAAAACGGAGTCGCTGAAAGAAGAAATAGAACAATTATTGAAGCTGCACGTTCAATGCTCAGCGATTCTCACCTGCCTACTCAGTTTTGGGCAGAAGCTGTCAACACGGCTTGTTTTACGCAAAACAGGTCGCTGATAGTCAAAAGATTCAAAAAGACAGCCTATGAACTTTTTCATGGGAGAAAGCCTTCAATCAGCTTTCTTCACATCTTTGGTTGTCAGTGTTTCATACTGAACAACAGAGATGCCCTTGGAAAGTTTGATCCTAAGGCTGATGATGGAATCTTTCTTGGATACTCCTCAGTTTCCAAAGCCTTCAGAGTCTTCAACCGAAGAAGACAAACTGTAGAAGAAACTATTCACGTCACGTTTGACGAATCCCGTTCAGCGAACTCTAAACCGAACGCTGATACAGAAGAACTGAATCAATGGATGTTTTCTCATCTTTGTGATTCAGAAGATGTTCCCACTACTCATACTCATACAACTGAAAATGATGGTCCTACTATCATTCCCAATATGCAGAATAGTGAAGCTGAAACATCTTGGGTCTCAGCTGTTCCTATAAATACTATACCCGCAGTTGATCCAAATGTCTCAGAAATTCCATCTATTTCTCAGCAATCAGTGAATGAAGTGACAAATGCAAGCATTCCTCTCTTAGCTGATTATCCAGAAGTAGCTGAAGCCTCATCTTCAGTTTCTCCAGTTCAGACTGAGTCAGCGACGCATGCTCCGGCTCAGCGATGGACTGTAAATCACCCAATCGATCAAATTCTTGGTGATCCCAACGCTGGTATTCAGACTCGTAGAAGTGCAGGTAATATTTGTTTATTTGTTAACTTTATTTCTCTAACTGAACCAAAGAAAATAGATGATGCCCTCAGAGATCCAAACTGGGTCAGCGCTATGCAAGAAGAGCTGACTGAATTCGAAAGAAACAAAGTTTGGAAACTTGTTCGGAGACCAACTGACAAAACAGTGATAGGCACTAAGTGGGTCTATCGAAACAAGTTGGACGAACATGGTACTGTAACTCGCAACAAAGCTCGTCTTGTTGCTCAGGGATACAGACAAGAGGAAGGTATAGATTATGACGAAACCTTTGCTCCTGTAGCAAGACTTGAATCTATTCGTCTTTTCTTATCATATGCTGTACACAAAAACTTCACTGTACATCAAATGGATGTTAAGTCAGCGTTTCTAAATGGAAAGCTGAATGAAGAAGTTTATGTGGAACAACCTCCAGGATTCTCAGATCCTAAGCGTCCAGGTTATGTTTATAAGCTGGATAAGGCACTTTATGGCTTGAAGCAAGCTCCTCGTGCATGGTATGACACTCTTTCTACTTATCTCCACCTTGAAAATTTTGAGAGAGGTAAGATTGACAAAACTTTGTTTTTTAGAAAAATAAAAGGTCATATCATTTTAGTTCAAATATATGTTGATGACATTATATTTGGTTCTACTAACCCTGAGCTTTGTACTCGTTTCGCTGATAGAATGAAAGATGAGTATAAAATGAGTATGATGGGTGAACTAACATATTTCCTTGGTCTTCAGATTAAGCAAACTGAAAAAAGGAACTTTTATAAGTCAGGGAAAGTATGTTAAAGATATGCTGAAAAAATTCGACTTAACTGAAAGTTCAGCTATGAAAACCCCTATGGCACCACCGCTGATACTTGATAAGGACACAAAGGGTGTTCCTGTCAATGTCACGCTGTACCGTGGGATGATCGGCTCACTACTGTATCTTACAGCTAGCCGACCCGATATTATGTTTGCAACATGTCTGTGCGCACGATATCAAGCTGAACCTAAGATATCTCATATGAAAGCTGTAAAGCGAATCTTTCGATATCTTAAGGGTACAGCGAATCTAGGTCTTTGGTATCCCAAAGATTCAGGATTCGATCTAACCGCCTATTCAGACAGTGATTTTGCAGGTTGCAAAATGGATAGGAAAAGCACCACAGGAGGATGTCAGCTCCTGGGTGGAAAGCTGGTAAGTTGGACAAGTAAGAAGCAAAACTCGGTGTCCACTTCCACAGCTGAAGCTGAGTATGTAGCCGCTGGAAGCTGCTGTTCTCAAGTCTTGTGGATGAGAAATCAACTACTAGACTATGATCTTCAGCTCTCCAAAATTCCAATCTATTGCGACAGCACAAGTGCCATCGCTATAGCAAACAATCCAGTGCTACACTCAAAGACAAAACACATAGAAATCAGATATCATTTTATCAGAGATCATGTGATGAATGGTGATATAGAACTTCATTTTATCCCAACTGATTATCAGTTAGCTGATTTGTTTACCAAACCTCTTGATGAGACAAGATTCAACTTTCTCATCAGCGAGCTTGGAATGCTGAACTTTGAAGGATAAATCTTCAGCGGTTCACATTTAATCAGCGATACGTTTATACATTCTTGTATAGGCTCTGGATAAAATAAACTTGTACAATCCATTTCATCATCTTCTCTCTGAATAAATTGGGTTAAACTGATATCAAGGTATGTTTTCTCTGACAAAACGCATGAAAATGCAAGATTTCAAATTCTTTCATCGCTGAATAATATTTTGAAATTTCTTAAAACCCTCACTGATATTTCTATTCAGTGCTTCATATTTTCCAAAGAGTCCCTGAGTTTTTCTTTCAAAACCTCAGAGACAACGAAAGAATGTGAAAGGACAGTTGTGACGTCATTGCAACGGATAACACCAGGCACGCTCTTTTTCTGACACACGTTTCGTTGTCTATCCAATCAAATGCAAACACGTGTCCGTGTCATGATGAAAAACTTTCCCGCTCAAGTTTTTCTCTCTCTACTCTCTTCCTATATAAACACTCTCAAAGTTTATATTTGTCTTTTACGCGAATCAATCTTTCTCCGCAAGAAAAGAACACTGTTGCATTTTGTGCTCTCAATCTTCAAGAACTGTTCATCATCTTCTTCATCAAACTCAAGGTTAATATGTTCTTATCTATTATCAAATGCGAATAACTTGTTTCGATCTTATCATTGTTTTACACAAGATCAAACAAAAGAACTCAAAAATAAAATCATTTTCTTTCATGGTTTTATAAACACAACCATTTCATGGTTGTTCTTCAAGTTATAAATCTAAAATCTTAAACTTGTTCTTCTTTCGTATCCATTTTTTTTAAACTGGAATACAAGGCTTATAGGTGTTATATTCGTTTTTTTTTAAAACAAGAAAAACCCTAATCTTCATTAAGACTTTTTTGTCTGAATGAAATGGACAAAATTCGAAAAATCTTAATGGAAATTTTCTTTCCACATTAAGATATTTCTTATTTGTTAACATCTTTGGTTGAACTGATAATACAGTGAAATGACAACTTCAAAGCTGAATGTTACCGCTGAGTCCATCTCCGCTGATTCTGAGGAACTGGAAATCACCAAAGCTCCTCAGGTTAAGTTTGAGCTGGATCAACTAGACTGGACAAAGGCAAACAACCTTTCAGCGCTTCTCGAGTTTCCTCCTCGGAAGCAGGTATCCCATCTAGACGACGCTGTAAATTTTTTGAAGAATAGCCCCATCTACACAGCACTGACAATCACACCTCCTGCCAGTCAGCGTCTATTATCCCAATTCTGGTACTCTGCCAGACACACCAACCTACCCTCAGCCAAAGATCCATCTAAAACCATCGACTGCATACTCAGCGATACTGAGTATGGCACCATCAAGATAACCCCCGCAATAATCCGCAAAGCTCTGAAATTCCCTAACGCTACCTCAGAAAATCCTTTCATTCCATTTCCTGACCACAAGAAGCACGCTGACAGGGAAGAAATCATTGCTTTCCTTGATGCGATGGGTTACATCTGGGAGACTGGAAGAGACAAGCTACCTGAGAAGAAGCTGACGCTGATAAAGAAATCCAAGATGCCCAGCGAGATGAACTTCATCTTCGCTCACCTGATCAGCTGCATGACAGCGAAATCCGGATCTTCTGATCAAGCCGCTCAACCTCAGCAGGCCATGGGTTACGCACTGCTGAAAGGTCTCAACATTGACTGGGCCTCCATCATCTATGAAGACCTCATTCAACGTGTTGATTCTGCCGCTGACCGACCAGCATGGGTTCCTTACCCGCGATTCATCAGCGCCATCTTTCAATATGGCCTGAAGGACAGCTATCCTGAAGAGGGTGATCTGAAACTCTCTCAGATTGGCCCTAAAGTTCTTGACTTCAAGCCTGTCGCCAACGAGGTACGTCTCTCTACCCTTCTCACTCTACTTAATTCTCCGCTTTCTATGGCTCCTTCAGCGACTATACCCCTCGCTGATTCCCAGGCCACAAAATCCATTCCTTCTAAGAAAAGGAAACAATCTCTTACCCCTCTTGATTCCAAAAGGATCAAGAAAACCAAGGAGCAACCCCAGCAATTGCATGCTGAAGACTCCTCAGCTCATTCTGAAGAGCTGAAGGAAAGTTCCGTGGTACGCTCTGCCACACCAATTCAAGCCATCCCTTCTAAACCTACTTCAGCGTCCTTAAACGCTGAGGTTAGAACTTTGGAATCAACCCAACCTTCGTCAGTCTCTCAAAAGACTGATGAAGTACTTCTCAGCGAATCCAACGCTGAACTTGAAACCCAACCCCAATTCTTATCCTTCGCTCCTCCCTCTACTTCTTTGGACACTCCTCCAGTCAAAACTGGAGATGCCATCATTCAAGAAGCCGTTGAAGCTTCTCAGCGAATGACGAAGAAAGGACCTGCCGAGATCTCCATCCCTCACGGAACTTTTGAGGGAGATATGGAACACTATGGAGGGACTCGAAACTTTGATGAGTTCGTCAACGCTCCTGCAGGTATAGATCCCACCTTAAACACTGTAACTAAACCTGAAACTTCTGAGCTTTCCTTTGTTCACAAGTACTTATATGTTACAGGTCCTTATTTGGGAGACATCAACCAGTCTCTGAAGTCTATGGAGATGAAACTTACGGATCTCACCACCGGTCTATCAAATAACTCTACAGCTGTAACAAACGCTGGAGAGAATCTGACGAAGCTGACTACTGTGGTGGAAACGAAGGCCTCCTCTGATGACATCAAAGACCTTGATAAAACTCTCGCCGACTTTGCCAAAGTGCTCTCCGACATCTACACTGACTACACCAACCTCAAATCATCAGTTTCCACCATTTCCAGCGAGGTTACAACGCTGAAGAAATCGGTTGGTACACTCGAAGGTGATATGTCGGTGGTCAAGACCGACTTGGGCTCAGTGAAGACCGATCTTAGTTCTGTCAAGACAATGATCGAGACGCTGGTGAACAAGGCAAATAATCCAGCTCCTGCTCCGGCCCCTGCACCTGTTTTGGACTCATTCACCGCAGAGGATCGCCAAGAGCTGAAGAAAATCACGCCTGCTATTTCTGGCCTAGAAGACAGAATAGCTAAGCTTGAAGGTTGTGTGAAAGTCTCTGGCCCAGAAGACAGAGACAACACCAATGCTGAATCTACCCATTCCTCCCCCGCCCATCATGAGAAAGAGGGGGAGAAGAGCGCTGAACAGGAGAAGAGCACTGAAGATCAAAATAAGAGCGCTGAAGACCTTTCCCATGATGAATCTATCAGGGGAGAGGGTAATGAAGATCGGATTACTGGACCTCAGGGAGATGAAAACCCTGAGGGAACCGAGAACCTCGCCTCTGTATCTGAGGGGGAGCAACTCGAAGAAGATGCTGAGGAATCCGAAGCAGAAGAAAACGAAGACTTCGACATCCCTGAAGCTGAACCATCCTCCTCTCCAAGGAACGATGATGATGATGATGATGAAGATGACGATGATTTCTTTGTTGTCAAACCTGCTCCTCGAACCAAAGCTCTTAAAGGTATTTCAATAAAAGAACCTTCAGGGGAGAAGACAAAGACAAAGCACTCAGCCTCTGGCGCTGAGAAAGGCAAAGACAAAGGCATCGCTGAAGATGATAATCTGGCGATCCTACTTGCAAAGCCGATTTGTCAGGTACACTAAACTTATTTTTCCTTCCCTGATCATCTCTGAAAAATCAGTTATCCATTCCACAAACACCATACACATCCACATTTTTTTTTCTATCTTTTCTACCCAAGTTCTTCTACCCAGTTCTTATTTGTAAGATCGCTGCGTTTCAGCTAGTCCTCTCCCCTGTTTGAGGATATCGCTGAAAGATCTTCTATTGCGACTTCACCAATAATTCCAGCTACCGCTGAAGACATAATCCCAGTCTTAGATTTAATCTCTGAGACTGATGAATCAGAAGAACAACCTCTCTCGCACAGAAACAGGCCCTCCTCAGTTCCTCAAAAGAGGAGAGAATAAATGATAAAGCGATTCGAGGATCAGCGAATCATCCTAAGGCGCGATCAACTACCTTCAGTTCCTCCTAAGTTCAGAATTTCAAAAGCTGAATACCAGGATCATCTCAGAGCTGAACGCCTCATCGCTGAAAGAAAGGAAGCTGAAGATAAAGACAAAGAATACGCCATCAAGCTCACTCAAGAATCTGTCAAAGACCCCAAGCTGAAGCGTATTCCCATTCAAATCCAACGAAAGCTTTGGGAACAAGCCCAGAAGATCGTGGAAAAGAAAGCTGAAGTTTCTCAGACCACCCTGATCTGGTGTAAAGAGAAAATCCACTTCAGATATCGTCCAGCGAAGATCAACAAGGTATTCATCTCTGGAAGAACCTCCAACGGAGTACCTATTGTTGACATCAAACTGTTCAGAGAAGATGACTCATCTGAAACCTTTCGTGCTGACACTGTAAAAAGGTATGGTCTCTCTGAATGGCTGGAGATGAGGTTAGCTATCCAACCATCAAAATCTAAGTACAAGGATCATTTCGAAAAGCTGATAAACAGACAGATCGATTTGATATCTTCTTGTGTGGATATTCCTCCTGTTCCTGATCTAAAGCCGAAAAGAAAAAAGGGCTCTCCAAGGAAGAAACGTCAAGATTCAAACTCAGGTCCTGTCATACGAAATGAAACTGGAATTGGTTTCTCTCGCGCTGAAGTACTTGGTCCTGATCCTGATCTATCTGCCCTTGACATCTCTTTGCCACCATGTGAACTTTTCGTCCCTGGTAAAGTCATCAGTAATCCTTATGGAATATTCTTTCTTGACTACGACGGACGTAAATGCTTTCAACGGATCGCTGAGCTTCCAATCACTCCAATCGAACAGCTCAAAGATCTCATCTACTGGTGCGACTTCAGAAAAGACATTCAGGCACGACACCTAAAACCCTTGATTTTTGAAGCTGCTCTGAAGCTAAAGAATAAAGGAGAAAAGGTTCCTGACTGGATGATTCCAACTGAAAAGACAACCCTTGATGAACTTCTCATTAAGGAAGAACCCTTTGAAGGCTGACAACAATCACATTTTTTCTCTATTGTATCAGTCATCCTTCAGTACTTGTAATTTATTTCGCTTGTACTTGTAATCTTTCTTATTCATATTGTAACCTGATTCAAAGATTTAAAGAAAGATTTCAGCGAATGTACTTTACTCCATCAGTACTGAAAAGATCCCAGAAAACAGTAAAAGGGACAAATATTTTATGAGTTCTTTTTATCCTTATGTTTTCATTAAATAGCAATTTTCTCTGTTGCTATGTCATAATCAAATAGGGGGAGATTGTTGATCCAAACCCTCAGTGATTTGATAATGACCCTATCTTAAATACTTAGTGAAAATTGTAAGTAAACAATATGTATCAGAGTTTCACTATCGCTGATAAGTACTAAGATCTTACAGTACTGCTGATAGGAACTCTTGCACTTTTAGATTAAACATTCAGCGAACACTGTTCACCATATCGCTGAGTCTGTTCAGTCCTTATGGTGATCGCTGATAAGTTAGTTGTTTACTTATGATCCCTGAAGACAAGATTCACGTCAACAAAGGTTCTACGCTGAAGTCGAAGATCAAGCTCAAGAACCAGCGACAAGTCTCCTAATGAACTGATGCGGATCAGCGAAGACTCAGATTTGTCCACTCAACGTGAAGTATCAAGTACAAGACTTCAGCTATCGCTGAACTTTATCATCTGCTGAATAGTAAATGATAATCGCTGAATCAACGAAAGCTGATCATGAAGTCCTCCGTACAAAGTACTTTTGTCTTAACCTCCCTTGCACGCCACCGTACGAAATGTCAGAAAAGAACCTCCGAAAATCTGAAATCGTACAACCACTCTGATACTACACTGTTCATTCATGCGGCTACTAAGGTTGTCAACAAAGGTCAATGACATGCAACCAATCCGCTGATGACACGTGTAAAGTGTATACTGAATTGCATTAAATGCATGCAGTATATAAAGAGATGAACTCACTTCATTTGAAGTAACTTGCTAACTCTGGACAAGTTCAAATCTCTCAAGATAGGATTTTATTAGTAATCTCCTTATCTTTCTTAGTGCAAGAAAACCTTAGTGTTCCAACTTGTTTAGATTTAGGTTTATCCTTAATCTTGTTTCCGCAACAAGCTGTAAATTGTTAATGATTTATCAATAAACAATTTAGAAAAGTAAAATAGTGTGTTTGTATTCATCCCCCCCCTTCTACAAACTTGTTTAAGCCTTTCGGGACCAACAAAGTCCACAGAGGTACAAAATGCCGTAGCCCAGATGAAGTCCACAGAGGTACAAAATGCCGTAGCCCAGATGAAGTCCACTGCAACAAACACTGCTACTACCACTGCTACCTCTGCAACAACTGAATTTGGAAAAGCCGCAACCTCTGCATTCAAAGAGTCTGTCAAGCACTTTCTTCAACAGCTGAAAGAGCAATCCTACAAATCTAAGGACCTTACACCTGAAGACCTAAAGAAGGCCTTAGAAGAGGTCCAAGAGCAAACAATCAGAAACACTCAGGCCATGCAGCCTTCGGACTACATGACCAGAGCTCAGCTGACAGAGCTTGGGCAAGGGGTTATAAATCAAGTAACAGAGGTTATCGTCGCCTTCACTGCTGCCAACGCAAATTATGTCAAAGACTTCCAGAAGAGCGTAGGCAAATTGCGCTTCAACACAGAAGCAGAGGTTGAAACACTGCTCGGCCTCTGTGATGACTTATGCGCAAAGATGATTGCTGCAGGGGCTGTTCCACCAAAGAAACCTGAAGCTTCATGTAGAGCAGAGGGTACGACTGATAAGGGTCAGGATGACTCTGATGATGACCATCATGGTCCATCAGATCATCCTGAGGGGGAGAAACCAAGGGAGAAAGCGACAGAAAGAGGTCTACCAGCTCCACCAATTACCGCAGAACCCATCAACCAAGCACCCCCAACCCAAACCCAACAAGGAACACAACAACAACAGTCTACAGAGGCAAGAACCACCTTTGTAGAAATAACTTCTGAAGAAACCCATGCCACAACACAAATACCTGAAACAACCCAAGCTCAACAATAGAATATCACAGAGGCAATACCCACATCTGTGGAATTTCCTTCTGTATTTGGAGAAGATGTCCAAACCAGAGAAGAACTCCAACTCCTGACATCCTCCGAAGACGAACTACCTTCCCCAACACCCAAAACCAACCCAAGAATCAAAACCATTGCTCAAAAATAGAGGAAATATCTGAGCTAGACACCAAAAGCCTCTCCAACAGAAGCAACCCCAATCAAGCCCTCTGAAACTCAAATGTCAAAACCTGCAGAGGCAACTCCATCTCTACAAGAAGATCAGCCGAAGAAAAAAGACAAGGGCAAATGGATTATGACAGAAGAACCGCAGAAGAAAAACCCCAAGCATCAACCTTCGACAGAAAAACTGATGAAGAGCTCTTTCGATGCGTATAAGACACCAAAGCCTGAAGAAGAAGACTGGGCTTTCGGCGCTACACCTCTGTCAAATATTCCTGTTCTGGATCCAAAGGCAAAACCTTCAGAGGATCGAGTAGCAGAAGTCAAGAACTAGTTAGATGCTCTGCGCAGAACCTTACCTCAACCACCACCACCACAAATGGAAGAAGTGGTATACAGGTACTTATACAGCAGAATGGGCATAATGGATCAATCAGAACCAACTATTCAAGACCATGACTTTCGTGCTGACCTCGAAAACCACTTCACCAGAACAAAACCCAAGCCTAAATACGAAGTCTTCTAAACATCCAAGATCATCAAAGTCATCTATTGTAAGTTCTCCAAAACCAGAACCTGGCCTAAACTCTCTTACAACATCTACAAGGTCAAAAGAGAGGACATATCAGAGAACCAATTTTGTTAGGGAATTTTTTGTAGCTATCAAGACAGTATTAATATTTTGTACTGTTCTTCTTAGTAGGGGCATGGACATGTCATGGCCCTACTATATAAAGAAGACTCCTTTGTTATTTCCTTAACACTTTAAGCATTGTGTCATTTGTACTCATTGATCAATAGATGGATGACTTTTGCTCTCTAGATTCTCTCTCTATATTTGATTGCTAGATTCTGGGTTTATCAATTGGTATCAGAGCTTTGGGAGATTGAATTTTGTGCAAAATTCGTCCAAATTCATGAAGATTTGAAGATTTTTGAAGAAAATCTCCATTTTTGAAGAACTTGAAGAACACAAATGGGTTATGCATTTCTTGTTTGTTTTTTGTTTTGATTTTGATTGCAAAGTGTTTCTCCATTGATATAAATCAGTTTTGCATCAAAAGATTTACAAAAACATATCAAGAATTGATCAATTTGAAGATTTTGAAATTTTTGGTGTTCTTGAGAAAATGGAGGCTGTGAAAATTTTTGGAGATTGATTTTGCAAATTGTTGATGTTTTGATCCATTTTTGTGCAAAATCGTTTACAAAAGTGTTTTTAGACATGTTTAAATCATAAATTTCGAGATTTGATGCATAAATTTAAATTTTTGAAATTTTTTGATTGAAGATGATCTTGAGATGTTCTTGATGTTCTTGATAAAAATGATTCAGATATGAGTTTGGATCCATTTCTGTTAATGAGTTGTTATTAAAATGTGTTTGTGATAGTTTTTAATCCTAAATTCTTGGTCTAACAATTGTTTTGAGTGTTTGAAATTTTCAGATTGTCAACAGACAAGAAAAGAAGAAAGAAGTTGTGTGTTACACTCAAAAATGGTTTCGGATCTGTGCGTGAAATGTGAGGTGTGAGTGTGTGTGTTTCACCTACTTGTGTGTAAGCATACGAAACCAGGGTTTCGCACCACTCTTGAACCGAAACCAAGCATACGAAACCAGGGTTTCGCACCACTCTTGAACCGAAACCATATCATCAAGCATCCGAAACTATCAACATTTCATATCCTTCTTGATACGTAACCTTACTCAATTCGGACCCTTCTTCATCCGAAACCATCCTCATATCAGTTCGAATTCTTCTTTCGTCGGAAAACAGGCACGCCGGAAAATCTTGTGGGTCTTCGAAAATCAGTGTTTGATCGACTTTTATTGATTGGTATCGATTGGTATCTATTTTAGGATCACATTGCAACCAGAATTATCAGATTTGGTTGAGAAACAAAGAAGATATAGTCGTCTGAAATTAACTCGCCGAAAAAACGTGTTCTGTCGGAAATTTCGTGGGTCGACGATTTTGTTTGCATGATCACAGAATTTTGGTATCATTCGATTTGTCGTTGAAAAAGGAACACAACGCAACAAATTTTATTCGTTTTGGTCAAGAATCGAAGGAGAAATCTAAAGAAGAAAGCATCAGATCATCGTAATTTATTTTGAGATGATGATGAACAGTGTTGTAACTGTTCAGTTAGTTGTCCGTTAGTTTCTTTTCAATTTTGGTCCTATTTCGTTAGTTAAGTTTTAGGTATTAGCATTTTTAATCCCTGTAGTTGTAGTTTTATAGTATGTCAAGTTTGATCCTTGTAGTTAAGTTTTAGGTCTTTTCATTTTTAGTCCTTGTAGTTTAGTTGTAGAATTTTACATTTTTATTAATTTTAGAATTTTACACTTTTGGTCCTTGAGTATTATTTTTCAGTTTTTGTCATTTTTAGTCCTTGTTTTTGTTGAGTCTTGGTATTTTTCACTTTAGTCCCTATATTTAGTATTTTTTGATAATTTTAGTCATTTTAGTGTTTACAATTTTGGTGTCGAATTTTTTTTTACCTGCTTTTACTCATAACTGATAAATGTTTCTTGTATTTTGCAGGTTTGACGATTAAAGTCCAACATATCCGCGTAAATTTTTCGGATTTAATTTTTGGAAGACAAATTTAAAATTTGTTTTTCAAATTTTATTTTTGAAAATCTTTCTGACTTTAATTGTGTTTTTCTATAGTTTAAGAGTGTGCACATAATTCTAACTTCTAATCGAAGTTTCTCTTGACGATCACTCTATTAGGTAGTATTACTTTTCATATTTTTCATCTAATTTTTTTGTGTTTCTTTTCAGGTTTTCTTCAAGATGTCTACTTATACAGAAGATGGGGTTTTAAGATTGCAACAAGTTCTTATAACTGAAATACCTCCAACTCCACAAACTTTTGTTAAAACTAATAATGAAAGTTTGAAGCAAACTCTTATATCTAATACTTCAAATCCTTCAGCTCCTGTTTTAAATAAAGAGGAAGAAAATGCTAAATTGAAGAGACAAATTTTAGACATTTCTTCTTCAAATGATAGACTTATTAAAAGAGTTACTGATCTTGACGTTTATATTGCAGATCTTGAAGCAAAGAGAGACAACTCAAGTCTGCACGATCAAATCAAGAAACTTCAAGAGAAAGTAACAATCTTACAAAAGGAAAATGTTGATCTGAAGAGTATTGAAGACAAGAGAGAGAAGTGAGAGCATTCTAGAGAGAGAAAGTTTTGAATTCTTATGTAAAACTCTAGATTCTTGAAGATCAATGGATGATTTGTTGTTTACCTAAAAAATAAAAAATAAAATAAAAAATAAAAAATAAAAATTTTGAGAGAGTTTAAGTATAAGACTACAAAGATTTTATCTGATGTAAGATTTTTTGAACAGTTTGAAATATTTTTCTGAAAAAATTGTATTTTTTTGAAAATCTTTGAGATTTCGGACCTATAAGGATAAGAAATCTTTGATTTCGAACCCTTAAGAAATCGAAACCAAAGGTTTCGAACCCTTAAGGAATCGAAACCAAAGGTTTCGAACCCTTATGGGGCAATTAAAAGAAGTTCAAGAGAAAAAAATAACATTGGAAGATGAAAATGTTGATTTGAAGAAAAAGCTTTCAGAACGTGAAAGAGAGTCACTTTCTTCAATGAAAGTTCTTAAAGAAAAGGAAGTAATTGAGCTTAAATATATAAAACTTTCAAAACAAATTTCTGATCTTGAGAAAGTTTTATTTTTAGAAAAAGACTTTCCCGAAGTATTCCCAGATGAATTACCTGGATTACCCCCACCTAGACAAGTGGAATTTCATATTGACTTAATTCCGGGAGCGGCACCCGTGGCGAATTCACCTTACCGGTTAGCACCTTCAGAAATGCAGGAGTTGTCAGGCCAACTTCAGGAGCTACTCGATAAAGGTTTCATCAGACCCAGCTGCTCACCCTGGGGAGCTCCAATTTTATTCGTAAAAAAGAAAGATGGTTCTTTTCGAATGTGTATCGACTACAGAGAACTCAACAAGCTGACCATCAAGAACCGATATCCTCTTCCTCGAATCAATGACCTGTTCGACCAACTTCAAGGCGCTACTTACTTTTCAAAGATCGATCTTCGGTCCGGATACCATCAAATGAGAGTTCGTGAGGAGGACATTCCTAAGACAGCGTTTAGGACTCGATATGGACATTATGAGTTCCTAGTCATGCCTTTTGGACTGACAAACGCTCCAGCAGTCTTTATGGACCTAATGAACAGAGTATGTCGACCGTACTTGGACAAATTCGTAATTGTGTTCATAGATGATATATTAATTTATTCGCAAAGCAAGAAGGAACATGAGCAACATTTAAAGCAAATACTAGAACTGCTCAAAGACCAGAAGCTGTATGCTAAACTTTCCAAATGCGAATTTTGGATTCGTGAAGTGCAATTTCTTGGGCATGTAGTTAATAAAGATGGAATTCATGTCGATCCAGCCAAGATAGAAGCCATCAAGAAGTGGGAGGCCCCAAAGACTCCGACTGAAATTCGTTCGTTTCTCGGTTTAGCTGGTTACTATCGGCGTTTCATTGCAAATTTCTCCAAAATTGCACAACCATTAACGGCATTAACCCAGAAGGATAAGAAGTTCGATTGGGGAGAAAAACAAGAAGAAGCTTTTCAGACGCTTAAGCATAAGCTTTGCAATGCACCGATCTTAGCTTTACCAGAGGGTGCAGACAATTTTGTTGTTTACTGCGATGCCTCACACCAAGGGTTGGGGTGTGTGCTAATGCAAAAAGACAAGGTTATTGCCTACGCATCAAGACAACTTAAAGTTCACGAAAAGAATTATACCACCCATGATTTGGAATTAGGAGCCGTAGTGTTCGCACTCAAGATTTGGAGACATTACCTCTACGGCACTAAATGTACCGTCTTTACCGACCACAAGAGCCTACAACACATTTTTGATCAGAAAATGCTGAATATGAGACAACGGAGATGGGTTGAACTGCTTAGCGATTACGATTGCGAGATAAAGTACCACCCAGGCAAGGCTAATGTAGTAGCCGATGCGTTAAGCCGAAAAGAAAGAGTGAAGCCATCGAGGGCAAGAGCCATGGGAACGATGGTCCGGACGAGTCTTAAGGACCAAATTCTCGAAGCTCAAGAAGAAGCATTAAAAGAGGAGAATTTGAAAAACGAAACCCTACATCATCTGGAAGAGGAATTTGAAACACAACCAGACGGGGTGCGTTACTTCCGAAATAAAGTTTGGGTACCTAAGGTCGTAAATCTGCGAGCAGTAATCTTGGATGAAGCGCATAAATCAAGATATTCAATTCACCCCGGGGCCGATAAAATGTACAAGGATCTGAAGGAATACTACTGGTGGCCAGGGATGAAGAAAGATGTTGCTTGTTATGTAAGCAAGTGCCAAACCTGTGCACTGGTTAAGGCTGAACATCAGAAACCATCAGGTCTTCTTCAGCAACCTGAGATTCCAGAGTGGAAATGGGAACAAATAAGTATGGATTTCATAACTAAGTTACCCAGGACAAGGAAAGGACATGATTCAATCTGGGTTATAGTGGATCGGCTTACGAAATCTGCACATTTTCTGCCTATTCGGGAAGACTTCAAGGTGGAAAAGCTTGCTCAGATTTACATCAACGAGATCGTTATGCGTCATGGAGTACCTACTGCAATAATCTCGGACAGGGATAGTCGTTTTACGTCACGCTTTTGGCGATCAGTTCAGAAAGCATTGGGCACGCGTTTGGATTTGAGCACTGCCTACCACCCGCAGACGGACGGGCAGACAGAAAGAACTATTCAAACACTAGAAGACATGTTGCGGGCCTGTGTGATGGATTTTGGTGGAAGTTGGGATACTCATTTACCGCTAGTCGAATTCTCCTACAACAATAGCTACCATACCAGCTTGAAGTGCGCGCCGTACGAAGCCTTGTATGGACGCAAGTGTAGATCCCCACTCAGTTGGTTGGAGGTCGGAGACAGACAACTGATAAGACCCGACATAATTCAGGAGACTACGGACAAGATCGTAACCATACAAGAAAGACTTAAAGTAGCCAGGACTCGTCAGAAGAGTTATGCAGATAATCGCAGGAAGCCATTGGAATTTCAGGTGGGCGATAGGGTACTACTCAAAGTATCGCCATGGAAAGGTTTGGTACGATTTGGGAAGAGAGGCAAGTTAAGTCCAAGATACATCGGTCCATTTGAGATACTGGAAAGGATTGGACCGGTCACATATAGACTCAAGCTACCACAAGAGTTAAGCGCCATTCACGACACATTCCACGTGTCGAACTTGATGAAATGCTTATCGGATGAATCGTTGGTCCTACCGATGAAAGACATACAAGTAAGCGAGCAGTTGCGTTTCGTAGAGGAACCCGTGGAAATACTTGACCGAGATGTTAAGCGGTTAAGACGTAGCAAGATCCCGATCGTAAAAGTTCGTTGGAATGCAAGGCACGGACCTGAATACACTTGGGAACGAGAGGACTTTATGAGGAGTAAATATCCTCAGCTGTTCGACAAGGAACCAACTGAGAATGCCAGTCATTAAATTTCGGGACGAAATTTCTCTAACAGGGGAAAACTGTAACATTCGGCAAAAATCTAAACTTCCAGGTTAGCAGCTGTTAAACCCTCACTAATGTTAGTAGAGGGAATATACCCTAATAGGACCCATTCAGAATATATTAAAGCGAAAGATTGCTAGAATTCCCGGTAGTTGCCTAAAAGACCCGGTTTTGACCCAAGATTAACCGGAACACCTTGTGAAATGCCAAAATACCTTAAATAACATATAACCTATATAAAATATAGGGTTTTACTTTATACTTAAACTTTTCTTTTTATAAGATTTAAAAATAAAACAAGAAGGTATTTTAGAAGCTTGTTTTGCAATTAAAGTGCTAGTTAAAAGTGATTTTTACAAGAAAATGATTTTGGGCTTATTCTTTTAAAAAAAAAATATGTTGCAAAGGGTTGGGGGCCCAAGTGTGGCCGGCCACTCCCTCCCTTAAACCCCCCTCATTGTTTTAGTTTTGATTCATTTCAAACTCTCAAAAAAAAAGACCATCCATCTTCTTTCTCCCTCTCTCTCTTGAAGGTTACTTGTCCTCTCCATCACCTTCATCATTTTAACCTTCAAACTCCAGAAACTTTCACCCCTTACAAGCATCCAAAAACGAAATCCTAAAGAACTTGAAGTACTTGCATTATCCTCCTAAGGTAAGAACTCCAAACTTGTGATATTTCATACTTTTTGGCACCTTTTTATGCCATTTTTCCTACTTTGTTCTACACTTTTATTTCATCCAAATGGATGAACTCTTTTTCTTGTTCTAGAAGGGAGATAAAACACCAAGGACATGAGAAATGTCCATAATGTGGTGAAAATCTATGAACTTCCATCATGAACTTGAGAAAAATGAGCAAAATCATCAAAAATGTGGGTTTTGTTCTTGTATAAGAATATGGATTTTTGGACTTTGCATGCACATTTTCTTTATAAGTTTAAAGTATTTTCTTTTAAATATCATGTTATATGATGTGGGGATTGAATCCCTAACAAAGGAATCCACATCTATGAATGATGGGATGCTTAAAAATGAAGTTTTCTTAAGAATGGTTGAGTTAAGAATCTGGCAGAATTGTTGCATGTGCCTTGGACGACCATATCTTGGTCAATTCATGTCCAAATTCCTTGATTTTTCTTCTGGAGTAAAGTTTAATGAGTTGGGATTCAAACCCCACTGGTCTCATACGAAAATATTGAGTTTTGAGCCTTCAACTCCTTAGAACAAATTTGATGTGCAGCATATGGTCTGTCAGATTGTTGTGTCACTTGGTTTTGCTTATAACTCTCTGTAAAATGAATAAAAGTTTCACATTTTTCTTCTGGAAGTTCCTTAGTTGAGTTAGGATCTACATGCAATTGGTTTCATTCAAAAATATGGAGTTTTGGTCACTCAAATATTTTATGCAAGCCAAGTGTGTCAAGCTGTCCAGAATTGGCAGATTGGTACATGCAACTTCATTCGACCATAACTCACTCAAAACTCATCAAATATTCGTGAATCTTTTTCCATAAGATACCTTTATGTGTTAGGTTTTCAAAACATGTAAAAACTCCGAAAAAGATTATGTTTTGACCCTCCAAAAACCTGTTTCCACAGAAGGGTGCAAACTGTCTTAGGTACTGTGTTGCACTGTTTTATAAAAATTATTTGAACCCCTTAAACACCTGCAAATATTACGAAATTTGGTCAAAACTTCCTTAACACAGTATAGTACCACATATAAAAAAATGGGTAAATTTGTCATCCTGGAAAGTGTTGTAAAATAGTCACTGTTGTAGTATGAAGTTTCTGTCAGCTTGAGTATTTTGGAAACTGCTGAGTCTTTCTTATAACCATTCATATTGATGATTAAAAACACTTGAACAATGCTAATTTGTGTTAGAGCATTATTGTATTCAAGATTTACTGTAAAGTCAATGTACTGTATGAGTCTATACAGTATTGTGAATGCCTCTATACCTTGTATGTTATGGGTATAAATAGGCTTGTCTAGACCATTTGTTAGTAAGACTTCGAAAGCTTTTGTAATCTTTTAGAAACCTTTTGTAATCCTTTGAGCTCAATACATGGATGACATATTTGCTCTCTAGATTCTCTCTCACTACATTCATATCTTATTGCTAGAGATCTGGGATTTATCAATTGGTATCAGAGCTAAACAGAAGATTCAAGCAGATCGAAGACCAAATTGAAGATTTTTTACACTAAAGCTGAAGAATTCGGATTGGGTGTTCATCACTATTCATCACTGTTCATCAAGAATTCTAACCCTTCTTCATTTACTATTCATCCAGATTTCATTTTTTTATTTTTTTGATCTTTTGGATTGATTCTTGACATCATTGCACTCGGATTTGATTCCTAAAACATCTTTAATTCTTGGATTAACACCAAAATCTGCACAGAATTTGCAGATCTGATCATTTTATATCATTTTTGTTCGAAAACTTTTTCTACTATTTTTGGATCAAAATTCGATTAAATTGATCGAATTAGGATTTGTGATTATCTAAGAAAGTGTGTGGAATCAAATTTCGAACAAATCTGTGCAAATTTCATAACAATTGATCAAGAATTGAAAAAGTTATGGCTGATTTAGTGATTTTCGTGTTCAAAGTGCAGAATTCGGATCATTCTTGGTGAATTCGGATCATTCATACGGAATTCGGACCATTCAAGGGATTTTCTACTTGATTTTAGTCAATTCGGAGTGTTCTTGATTTTTTACAAGTGTTGAATTCGAACCCTTAAGCATCCGAATTCATAGAATTCGAACCCTTAAGCATTCGAATTCATAGAATTCGAACCCAGTTAGATTCGAATTGAGGAGAATTCGAACCGTGTTAGATTCGAATTGAGGAGAATTCGAACTGTGTTAGATTCGAATTGAGTTGATTAAATTTTCCAAGAAAAGAATTCGAACCAAGGTACATTCGAATTGAGTGAATTCGAACCAAGGTTCATTCGAATTGAGTGAATTCGAATCCTTCTTGATTCGAATTGAGTGAATTCGAATCCTTCTTGATTCGAATTGAGTGAATTCGAATCCTTCTTCATTCGAATTGAGTGAATTCGAATCCTTCTTCATCCGAATTCATTGAATTCGAACCCTTATTCATCCGAATTCAGTGAATTCGAATCCTTCTTCATCCGAATTCATTGAATTCGAACCCTTATTCATCCGAATTCATTGAATTCGAATCCTTATACATCCGAATTCATTGAATTCGAACCCTTATACATTCGAATTCATTGTAAAAAAAAAAAAAAAAAAAAAGAGTTTTTTGAGAAAAAATTTTATCCCGAAATTTTTCCTATAGTGTATTTCATACACTGTAAGAGCTTTTCAAGAAAAAAATTTATATAATTTTTTTGTGTATTTTCATACACTGTCTGCTTGATCTTCTGAACGATCAATTTCTAGCAATATTCAAAATGGTTTTACAACAAGTTATTGTTAAAAGCAGTGGTGAAGATTTGAAGCAAACTCTGAAAAAGGAGATTCCTCCAATTGCAAAAGTTTTTGTTAAACCAAATGTAAAGTTGCAACAAGTCATTATAACAGAAACATCTGTTAATTCACATGTATCTGTTAAACCAAATAATGAAGTGTTGCAACAAGTCATAATAACAAAAACACCTCCAAAGCCACTTGAAAAAGCTAAGGCAAATAATGGAATTTTGCAACAAGTTATTTTATCAGAAACATCTCCTATATCAGAAACTCCTGTTAAAGATAATGCTTCAAATTCTTCAACTCCTATTTTAAATAAAGCATTGGAAGAAGAAAATGTTGATCTGAAAAGACAAATTTTAGACATTTCTTCTTCAAATGCTAAACTTACTAAAAGAATAACTGATCTTGAAGTTTATATTGCAGATCTTGAAGCAAAGAAAGACAACTCAAGTCTGCACGATCAAATTGAGAATCTTCAAGAGAAAGTAACAACTCTTCAAAAAGAAAATGCCGATTTGAAGAGTAGAGAAGAAAAGAGAGTGAAGTGGAACTTAAAGTTACATGCTCAATTAAAAGAAGTTAAAGATATAGGGAAAATTTTGGACAGTGAAAATGCCGATCTAAAGAGAAAACTGTCTAATTTTTCTTTTGAAGAAAAGAAAGTTTTTAAAGAAAAGAAAGAGACTGAGCTGAAATGTATAAAACTTTCAAAACAAGTTTCAGACTTTGAGAAAGTTTTATTTTTAGAAAAAGACAAGCTCGAAAAAGAAAGAGCTAAATTTGAAACTGAACGAAATTTTTTTGAGATTAAAAGTTCTGAACTTTCCGTGAAAATCTCTGAATTAGAAAATCTTTTGGAAAAGGAAAGAAAAGATTTCACGGAAAAGAAAAATCTCTTTGAAAAGGAAAGTAAAACCCTTAAAAAGAAAAATATGGAAATTTTCAAAGAGATTACTGATAAAAGAAGGTTTTTGGAAAAAGATTTTGAATCGGAACGTGTATATTTTGAAGATGTGATTCTTAATCTTACCAAAAGATTATCTGGTTTATCAGCTGATATTATGAAGGATCAGTTGATCAAATCTGATCTCCAAAAGAAATTTGATCTAATTTCTAAAGAGAAAAATGTTTTAATAAACAAAGTCAAAGAACTTGAAGACGTCATTTTTAAATTTGATGTCTCAAAGCAGGCTAGTCATAATTCTATCTTTCAGACTCCATTTGTTGATTCAAATGATTCTGAATGTTCTTTTAAAACTGCTTCAAGTTCAAGTTTTAAAAACATTCCTTCTAAACAATTTAAAAGATCAACAGATTTCTCAAAAGGTCAGATTCGTTCTTCTAATCTTTTCTATAATCCTCTGTTTGATAAATCGGATGATATTCTTAAGGTGCCTAAAATTAATACTTCCAAATCTGAAGAAGTTCCAGTCTTCAAGAGGGTGAAGATGGAATGGAGAATCAAAGGCACAACAATTCCAAAGAAAGATGTGCCAAAATCATCTGTATCCACATCAAATGCAAAGAAGAACAATGCGCCAAAAGGTAAATCTTCTGCTAAACTTAATCCTATTCATTCTGTAAATCATCTGATTAGGTTGGCACATAAGAAAATCTGTTGTTCTTACTGTGGATCAAATGATTTTGTGCATAAAGATTATACTTCTTATTGGTATGGTTCTTACAGTATTCCTTGTAAGAAATCTACACCTAACCCACTAGGACCCAAGTGCCATTGGGTACCAAAATCTGCTTAATCTGTTTTGCAGGTTCTTCATGTGTTGTACTGAATTGTAGATACATACCACACACATGTCTGAAAACAGAAGAGAAGCGGTGGATTTGTTTTTTTAAGAATATTTGTACCATTAAGGGGGAGACAAAGAATGATGGTTTCTAAACATATCAGTTTAGGACCCGTACTTCAATGTTTATGGATTTTGAACATATCAGTTCAAAACCCGTGCTTCAACGACAATGGCTTCTGAACAATTCAGTTCAGGACCCGTACTTTAAAGACTAAGACTTCTAAACAAATCAGTTTAGAACTCACACTTCTCAGGTAATATCCTTAACTGCTATATATTTTTGTTTCAAGGAACAAGTGGCAAAAGGTAACATTGGATTATATTTGTTTCTACTGATTTGAAAACTTGAAACTTTACAAATTTAATTCAATAAGATGAAATTTTCAATTTTCATTCAATGAATTAAATGTGTGCTAAAAGATGATTTTACAAGAAACTTTGTACTATCTGAGTTAGATTTGCTTCAATTTTCACCTCTAAAATAAATCGAAAGGTCAGCAAAACATGAATGAAATTATGTTGAATGCTCAAAGTTATGTGAATCTGGATATATATAGAATATAATGCTCAAAAAGCCTATATGTCAGAATGGTGGATGGAAATGAAAATATGGGCAAAGCACTATGTTTTAGAACCAAGTGATTGAGATAAAATAGTTGCACTATCATTTAGTTTGAAAGTTTGTGCCTGTGGCCTTTCTGGTTTGGGAGAGTAAGTCCTAAGGGGTGCTCGACACCTAGTCCCTAAGATCAACTGATCTGGGATCGGCTGACCCAAATCCTGCAATAGAACCAGATAGAAAGCCATGTTCTACTGGTACAAATGGGTTTAAGATATATCGATGTGGCCTTTCTGGTTTGGGAAATTAAGTTCTAAGGGGTGCTCGTCACCTAGCACCTAAGGCCAACTGGTCTGGGATCTGCTAACCCAAATCCTGCTATAGAACCAGATAGAAAGTCATGTTTAACGGTGTATCTTATTCTTACTAAACTTTTTGATCAAAGGATGCCAATGAGCACAGAATCAAAAGATGCCAATGAGCACAAAATCAAAAGATGTCAATGTGCACAAAATCAAAAGATGCCAATGAGCACACATCTCTTGAAACTTGGGAAAATACAAAGTCGCGATAAACCCGTAAATTTATGAAATTCTGATTTTGGACACATAGTGTGAGTAGAGCAAAGTATTCTTATATGTTTAAGAATTGCATACGCTTGATGCTAATCATATTTCGCATGCTAGCACACCAAATAGATTTAATAAAGGGGTTGAAACTGAACGTTTGTAACTTGATATGCAATGATGTCTTGTTTTTTGAATCCAAACACATGCATTTGATTTCATTTGATTGAAATATCTGTTAAATTTCATTAAGTTGAATTTCTTTTGTAAAGCATTCAAATGATCAAATGTTAGTAGTTATAAAATGAAGTTCAATGAATTTTATTTTCCTTGTGTAAATTTTTTAAAATTTGTATATTGTGTGTTATTGAAATATATGCATACTTTCAGGGGGAGAAAAAAAATTGCTCCAGAATTCTTATTTTGAGGGGGAGCAAGGTTATCCACTAAGGAGGAGATTGTTAGTAATACTAAGAGACGCGACTGAAATTGAAGAAGGTTTTCGATGATAATGATGCTCAGTTTCATCGAAAAAGGGGGAGAAATGTTTAATTCAATTTCATGTCAAAGAGCTTTCAAGTCAAATATATTTCAAGTCAAAGATTCGTGAACAAAGACTGAAGATCAGGGGAAGAAGGATCATGTGAAGTCCAAATGTCACTGAATTTGATTATCTTAGTTCTGAGTGGTTCTCGGAATGCGCTTACACCTAAAAGTTCAACAATGTGGATGGTTTCACATCTTTCTGATCCAAACTCTAATCGTTTCTGATTTATCTTGTTCCGAATTGATGGTTCTATATAAAGATATGAAATCCATGTTCAAGACTTGAAGACAATCTGTTGAAGATTGTATTGAAGAAGGTTGATTTTTCAAAGAAAAAGACAATGACTTTTCATGTTTGTCTGAAGATTCTTCAAAGCTGAGTTCTTAAAGAGTGTCAAAGCATATAGTTCGCCGTGAACTAGTGGAGATAAATCTATTTGAAGATGGTTTGATAGAGTGTCTGTTTGAGAAGATTGACTTTACAAAGAGCTGAAGACTGCTGTTATTTTTTTAAATCTTGAATCCAAAGGGGGAGATTGTTAGAGCATTATTGTATTCAAGATTTACTGTAAAGTCAATGTACTGTATGAGTCTATACAGTATTGTGAATGCCTCTATACCTTGTATGTTATGGGTATAAATAGGCTTGTCTAGACCATTTGTTAGTAAGACTTCGAAAGCTTTTGTAATCTTTTAGAAATCTTTTGTAATCCTTTGAGCTCAATACATGGATGACATATTTGCTCTCTAGATTCTCTCTCACTACATTCATATCTTATTGCTAGAGATCTGGGATTTATCAATTTGTGCATTTCAACTTAATTACTAAAGATAAGGCATTTCACAAGACGTGGATTAAGTTAGGTAAGTTTAACTTTGGGGTTAGCTATGAAGGACTCATAGAGATTGTTTGACCTTATAGGGAGCCCGTAAAGAGGATTAAGTGAACAAGCTTTCACTACTTGCGCATCTACGCTAAAAGGTGAGTTTTCACAGCCCCGTTTTACTTGTTTAAATGTTTGGGGTGAAAAGCATGTTATGAATTTAAAATGCTAAATGATTCATGATAGTAAAATTGTGGATATTTATGATTTAAGAAATGAGTACAAATGAATGTACAAATTTACATAAGTGACAAAGATATGTTGAGTGATAATAAAAATGTTAAGTCCCCAATAGGTACATTACTTATTAACTCATAACGAGCCGGTGATATTTGTGGATAGCGCTATTTGGTTTGACAAACCCACCTTAAACTGACGAGTAGGGGTGCACTTTATCTGATAATAATGTTCTACTCATGTGGCCATCATACCACCTCTGAGGTAGTCCGCGGGGCGTAAGTTGTCGGAGGCTTAGTAGTGGCTCAACAATCATATATCTTGCGAAAGTCATTTATTGTAAGGTGTACTCATAAGATTTTAAATTTAAAGCTTGTCGTGACAAAAGACTCACGAAAATAATCTTTGGTTGAAAACTGTTTGGATATGAAAAACCTGTGAACTCACCAACTCTTTGTAGTTGACCTTTTCGTTTTAAACATGCTTTTCAGGGAATAAGAAGTAAGTGAAGGCACGTAGGGTGCATTTTGTTTGATGACATCAACATCAAGACTCTTAAAACTTATATTGTTAATTTTTGTATTTGTCGTCTTTCCTTTTGGAACTTTTTGGGTTAAAGACATTGTAATGTAATATTTTGTACTACTGTATTAAACTTGTGGTTGGTGTTGTCTGTTACCTTTTGAATGAAACCCTACGCTGTCATACCTCGTGTTTCCGCTTTAGCGGGGTGTGATAGGTTACGACTAGTTCACATGTCTCAAGGGATGAGTTCCAAACCCTTGTCACCTCTGTGGGCCAAACACTGAAAGAGTTGCAAAGCTCTTTCAATTCTTTTGCAGCTACAACTTCAACGGCCATCTCAAATCTGAATACCAAAATGGACACAAATGTACAAAATGCCGTAGCCCAGATGAAGTCCACTGAAGTCCACAGAGGTTCAAAATGTCGTAGCCCAGATGAAGTCCACAGAGGTACAAAATGTCGTAGCCCAGATGAAGTCCACAGAGGTACAAAATGCCGTAGCCCAGATGAAGTCCACTGCAACAAACACTGCTACTACCACTGCTACCTCTGCAACAACTGAATTTGGAAAAGCCGCAACCTCTGCATTCAAAGAGTCTGTCAAGCACTTTCTTCAACAGCTGAAAGAGCAATCCTACAAATCTAAGGACCTTACACCTGAAGACCTAAAGAAGGCCTTAGAAGAGGTCCAAGAGCAAACAATCAGAAACACTCAGGCCATGCAGCCTTCGGACTACATGACCAGAGCTCAGCTGATAGAGCTTGGGAAAGGGGTTATAAATCAAGTAACAGAGGTTATCGTCGCCTTCACTGCTGCCAACGCAAATTATGTCAAAGACTTCTAGAAGAGCGTAGGCAAATTGCGCTTCAACACAGAAGCAGAGGTTGAAACACTGCTCGGCCTCTGTGATGACTTATGCGCAAAGATGATTGCTGCAGGGGCTGTTCCACCAAAGAAACCTGAAGCTTCATGTAGAGCAGAGGGTACGACTGATAAGGGTCAGGATGACTCTGATGATCACCATCATGGTCCATCAGATCATCCTGAGGGGGAGAAACCAAGGGAGAAAGCGACAGAAAGAGGTCTACCAGCTCCACCAATTACCGCAGAACCCATCAACCAAGCACCCCCAACCCAAACCCAACAAGGAACACAACAACAACAGTCTACAGAGGCAAGAACCACCTTTGTAGAAATAACTTCTGAAGAAACCCATGCCACAACCCAAATACCTGAAACAACCCAAGCTCAACAATAGAATATCACAGAGGCAATACCCACATCTGTGGAATTTCCTTCTGTATTCGGAGAAGATGTCCAAACCAGAGAAGAACTCCAACTCTTGACATCCTCCGAAGACGAACTACCTTCCCCAACACCCAAAACCAACCCAAGAATCAAAACCATTGCTCAAAAATAGAGGAAATATCTGAGCAAGACACCAAAAGCCTCTCCAACAGAAGCAACCCCAATCAAGCCCTCTAAAACTCAAATGTCAAAACCTGCAGAGGCAACTCCATCTCTACAAGAAGATCAGCCGAAGAAAAAAGACAAGGGCAAATGGATTATGACAGAAGAACCGCAGAAGAAAAAGCCCAAGCATCAACCTTCGACAGAAAAACTGATGAAGAGCTCTTTCGATGCGTATAAGACACCAAAGCCTGAAGAAGAAGACTGGGCTTTCGGCGCTACACCTCTGTCAAATATTCCTGTTCTGGATCCAAAGGCAAAACCTTCAGAGGATCGAGTAGCAGAAGTCAAGAACTAGTTAGATGCTCTGCGCAGAACCTTACCTCAACCACCACCACCACAAATGGAAGAAGTGGTATACAGGTACTTATACAGCAGAATGGGCATAATGGATCAATCAGAACCAACCATTCAAGACCCTGACTTCCGTGCTGACCTCGAAAACCTCTTCACCAGAACAAAACCCAAGCCTAAATACGAAGTCTTCTAAACATCCAAGATCATCAAAGTCATCTATTGTAAGTTCTCCAAAACCAGAACCTGGCCTAAACTCTCTTACAACATCTACAAGGTCAAAAGAGAGGACATATCAGAGAACCAATTTTGTTAGGGAATTTTTTGTAGCTATCAAGACAGTATTAATATTTTGTATTGTTCTTCTTAGTAGGGGCATGGACATGTCATGGCCCTACTATATAAAGAAGACTCCTTTGTTATTTCCTTAACACTTTAAACATTGTGTCATTTGTACTCATTGATCAATAGATGGATGACTTTTGCTCTCTAGATTCTCTCTCTATATTTGATTGCTAGATTCTGGGTTTATCAATTGGTATCAGAGCTTTGGGAGATTGAATTTTGTGCAAAATTCGTCCAAATTCATGAAGATTTGAAGATTTTTGAAGAAAATCTCCATTTTTGAAGAACTTGAAGAACACAAATGGGTTATGCATTTCTTGTTTGTTTTTTGTTTTGATTTTGATTGCAAAGTGTTTCTCCATTGATATAAATCAGTTTTGCATCAAAAGATTTACAAAAACATATCAAGAATTGATCAATTTGAATATTTTGAAATTTTTGGTGTTCTTGAGAAAATGGAGGCTGTGCAAATTTTTGGAGATTGATTTTGCAAATTGTTGATGTTTTGATCCATTTTTGTGCAAAATCGTTTACAAAAAGTGTTTTTAGACATGTTTCAATCATAAATTTCGAGATTTGATGCATAAATTTAAATTTTTGAAATTTTTTGATTGAAGATGATCTTGAGATGTTCTTGATGTTCTTGATAAAAATGATTCAGATATGAGTTTGGATCCATTTCTGTTAATGAGTTGTTATTAAAATGTGTTTGTGATAGTTTTTAATCCTAAATTCTTGGTCTAACAATTGTTTTGAGTGTTTGAAATTTTCAGATTGTCAACAGACAAGAAAAGAAGAAAGAAGTTGTGTGTTACACTCAAAAATGGTTTCGGATCTGTGCGTGAAATGTGAGGTGTGAGTGTGTGTGTTTCACCTACTTGTGTGTAAGCATACGAAACCAGGGTTTCGCACCACTCTTGAACCGAAACCAAGCATACGAAACCAGGGTTTCGCACCACTCTTGAACCGAAACCATATCATCAAGCATCCGAAACTATCAACATTTCATATCCTTCTTGATACGTAACCTTACTCAATTCGGACCATTCTTCATCCGAAACCATCCTCATATCAGTTCGAATTCTTCTTTCGTCGGAAAACAGGCACGCCGGAAAATCTTGTGGGTCTTCGAAAATCAGTGTTTGATCGACTTTTATTGATTGGTATCGATTGGTATCTATTTTAGGATCACATTGCAATCAGAATTATCAGATTTGGTTGAGAAACAAAGAAGATATAGTCGTCTGAAATTAACTCGCCGAAAAAACGTGTTCTGTCGGAAATTTCGTGGGTCGACGATTTTGTTTGCATGATCACAGAATTTTGGTATCATTCGATTTGTCGTTGAAAAAGGAACACAACGCAACAAATTTTATTCGTTTTGGTCAAGAATCGAAGGAGAAATCTATAGAAGAAAGCATCAGATCATCGTAATTTATTTTGAGATGATGATGAACAGTGTTGTAACTGTTCAGTTAGTTGTCCGTTAGTTTCTTTTCAATTTTGGTCCTATTTCGTTAGTTAAGTTTTAGGTATTAGCATTTTTAATCCCTGTAGTTGTAGTTTTATAGTATGTCAAGTTTGATCCTTGTAGTTAAGTTTTAGGTCTTTTCATTTTTAGTCCTTGTAGTTTAGTTTTAGAATTTTACATTTTTATTAATTTTAGAATTTTACACTTTTGGTCCTTGCGTATTATTTTTCAGTTTTTGTCATTTTTAGTCCTCGTTTTTGTTGAGTCTTAGTATTTTTCACTTTAGTCCCTAATCGAAGTTTCTCTTGACGATCACTCTATTAGGTAGTATTACTTTTCATATTTTTCATCTAATTTTTTTGTGTTTCTTTTCAGGTTTTCTTCAAGATGTCTACTTATACAGAAGATGGGGTTTTAAGATTGCAACAAGTTCTTATAACTGAAATACCTCCAACTCCACAAACTTTTGTTAAAACTAATAATGAAAGTTTGAAGCAAACTCTTATATCTAATACTTCAAATCCTTCAGCTCCTGTTTTAAATAAAGAGGAAGAAAATGCTAAATTGAAGAGACAAATTTTAGACATTTCTTCTTCAAATGATAGACTTATTAAAAGAGTTACTGATCTTGACGTTTATACTGCAGATCTTGAAGCAAAGAGAGACAACTCAAGTCTGCACGATCAAATCAAGAAACTTCAAGAGAAAGTAACAATCTTACAAAAGGAAAATGTTGATCTGAAGAGTATTGAAGACAAGAGAGAGAAGTGAGAGCATTCTAGAGAGAGAAAGTTTTGAATTCTTATGTAAAACTCTAGATTCTTGAAGATCAATTGATGATTTGTTGTTTACCTAAAAAATAAAAAATAAAATAAAAAATAAAAAATAAAAATTTTGAGAGAGTTTAAGTATAAGACTACAAAGATTTTATCTGATGTAAGATTTTTTGAACAGTTTGAAATATTTTTCTGAAAAAATTGTATTTTTTTTAAAATCTTTGAGATTTCGGACCTATAAGGATAAGAAATCTTTGATTTCGAACCCTTAAGAAATCGAAACCAAAGGTTTCGAACCCTTAAGGAATCGAAACCAAAGGTTTCGAACCCTTATGGGGCAATTAAAAGAAGTTCAAGAGAAAAAAATAACATTGGAAGATGAAAATGTAGATTTGAAGAAAAAGCTTTCAGAACGTGAAAGATAGTCACTTTCTTCAATGAAAGTTCTTAAAGAAAAGGAAGTAATTGAGCTTAAATATATAAAACTTTCAAAACAAATTTCTGATCTTGAGAAAGTTTTATTTTTAGAAAAAGACAAGCTCGAAAAAGAAAGAGCTAAATTTGAAACTGAACGAAAATCTTTTGAGATTAAAATTTCGGAGCTTTCCGTGAAAGTCTATGAATTGGAAAATGTTTTGGAAAAGGAAAGAAAAGATTTTGCGGAAAAGAAAAATCTCTTTGAAAAGGAAAGTAAAACCCTTAAAAAGAAAAATATGGAAATTTTTAAAGAGATTACTGATAAAAGAAAGTTTCTGGAAAAAGATTTTGAATCGGAACGCGAATATTTTGAAGATGCGATTCTTAATCTTAGCAAAAGATTATCTGGATTATCAGCCGATATTATGAAGGATCAATTGATCAAATCTGATCTCCAAAAGAAATTTGATCTAATTTTTAAAGAGAAAAATGTTTTGATAAACAAAGTTAAAGAACTTGAAGACGTCATTTTTAAATTTGATGTCTCAAAGCAGACCAGTCATAATTCTATCTTTCAGACTCCATTTGTTGATTCAAATGATTCTGAATGTTCTTTTAAAACTGCTTCAAGTTCAAGTTTTAAAAACATTCCTTCTAAACAATTTAATAGATCAACAGATTTCTCAAAAGATCAGATTCGTTCAACAAATCTCTTCTATAATCCTCTACTTGATAAATCAGATAACAAAACAAATGTGCCTAAAGTTAATACTTCCAAAACTGAAGAAGTTCTAGTCTTCAAGAAGGTGAAGATGGAATGGAGAGTCAAAGGCACAACAATTCCGAAGAAAGAAGTGCCAAAATCATCTACCTCCACATCAAATGCCACGAGGAACAATGCTCCTAAAGGTAAATCTACGGTTCCACCTAATCTCGTTTATTCTACAAATCATCTGATTAGGTTGGCACATAAGAAAATATGTTGTTCTTTTTGTGGATCAAATGATTTTGTACATAAAAATTATACTTCTTATTGGTACGGTACTTACAGTATTCCTTTTAAGAAATCTAAACCTAACCCACTAGGACCCAAGTGCCGTTGGGTACCAAAATCTGCTTAATCTGTTTTGCAGGTTCATCATGTGTTGTGCTGATTTGGAAATATATATACCACACATATGACTGAAAACAGAAGAGAAGCGGTGAATTTTTTTAAGAAGAGTACTTGTGCCATTAAGGGAGAGCAAAATTATTGGTTTCTGAATACATCAGTTCAGGACCCGTTCTTCAACGACAATGGTTTCTGAATACATCAGTTCAGAACCCGTGCTTCAACGACAATGGTTTCTGAATACATCAGTTCAGAACCCGTACTTCAAAGACTAAGATTTCTAAACAAATCAGTTTAGAACTCATACTACTCAGGTGATATTCTTAACTGTCACATCTTTCTGTTTCAAGGAACAAGTGGTGAAAGGTAACATTGCATTATGTTTTATTTTTACTGCTTTGAATGTTTGAGTCTTAACAAATTTAATTCAATGAGATGAAATTTTTCAATTTTCATTCAATGAATAAAATGTGTGTCAAGGATGATTGTTCAAGCAATTTTGTATTATCTGAGTTATATTTGTTTCATCTTTCACTCCTGAAATAAATCGAAAGGTCAGCAAAACATGAATGAAATTATGCTGAATACTCAAAATTATGGAATTCTGCACTTATATAGAATATAATGCTAAAAAAGCCTAAATGTCTGAGTGATGGATGGAAACGAAAATATGGGGGAAGCATTATGTTTTTAGAACCAAGTGATTGAGATGCATCAAGTAAACAAATAAAAATCATTTAGTTTGAAAGTTTGTGCCTGTGGCCTTTCTGGTTTGGGAGAGTAAGTCCTAAGGGGTGCTCGACACCTAGTCCCTAAGATCAACTGGTCTGGGATCGGCTGACCCAAATCCTGCTATAGAACCAGATAGAAAGTCATGTTTTACTAGTACAAATGGGTTTAAGATATATCGATGTGGCCTTTCTGGTTTGGAAAATTAAGTTCTAAGGGGTGCTCGACACCTAGCACCTAAGGCCAACTGGTCTGGGATCTGCTAACCCAAATCCTGCTATAGAACCAGATAGAAAGTCATGTTTAACGGTGTATCTTATTCTTACTAAACTTTTTGATTAAAAGATGCCAATGTGCACAAAATCAAAAGATGTCAATGAGCACAAAATCAAAAGATGCCAATGTGCAAAAATTAAAAGATGCCAATGTGCACAAAATAAAAAGATGCCAATGCGCACACATCTCTTGACACTCGGGGAAAATACAAAGTCGCGATAAACCTGTAAATTTGTGAAAATTCTGATTTTGGACAAATAGTGTGAGTAGAGCAAAGTATTCTTATATGTTTTAGAATTGCATATGCTTGAAGCTAATCATATTTCGCATGCTAGCACACCAAATAGATTTAATAAAGGGGTTGAAACTGAACATTTTTAACTTGATATGCAATGATGTCTTGTTTTTGAATCCAAACACATGCATTTGATTTCATTTCATTGAAAAATCTGGTATACTTCATTAAGTTGGATTTCTTTTGTAAAGATTTCAAATGATCAAATGTTAGTAGTTAAAAAATGTAGTTCAATGAATTTTTTTTCCTTGTATAAATGTTTTCATTAAAACACTGTATTTGAAATGAATAATTTTTTAATGAAATATATGCATACTTTCAGGGGGAGAAAACAAATTGCTCCATAATTCTTATTTTGAGGGGGAGCAAGGTTATTCATTAAGGAGGAGATTGTTAGTGATACTCAAAGACGCGACTGAAATTGAAAAAGGTTTTTGATGATCATGATGCTCACTTTCATCAAAAAAAGGGGAGAAATGTTTAATTCAATTTCATGTCGAAGACAATTCAATGTCAAAAAGACGAAGATAGTTTTGAAGAAGATTGACTTTACATTGTGAAAGACAAAGATGTTTTTGAATCACTCATATATGGATTCGGATTGCTCAAAGTTGAAGTTTTTGGATCATGTGAAGTCTGAAGTGTTTTTGAATATGGTTATCTTAGATCTGAGAGACTCGGATTGTGCTTACACCTAAATATTCAAAAATGTGAAGGCTTCGCATCCTTGTGAAGATTCAACTGTTTGAAGAGTGCCAAAGCTTCAACGTTCAAAGTAGTCAAAGTTAAAGTTTTGAAGATCAAGAGCTGAAGACTGCTGCTATATTTTTAAATCTTGAATCCAAAGGGGGAGAATGTTAGAGCATTATTGTATTCAAGATTTATTGTAAAGTCTTGTATAATGTCAAATATTGTAAAGTCAAAGTATTAGTCAAAATAGTCAAAGTCATGTAAAGTCAAACTAGCTTTAGTGTTTTAAGCTTTGTAATTAGGAGATATAAATAGGTTTTGTAAAGATTAGTTTGTAAGTAAGTCTCAAGGAAGTAATTAGAGAATGAGCATAATTGTAATATCAAGAGAGTATTTCTAGAGAGAGAAGTGAGAGCATTCTAGAGAGAGAATGTTTTGAATTTTTATGTAAAACTCTAGATTCTTGAAGATCAATGGATGATTTGTTGTTTACCTAATAGAAATTGGTTTTACAAATTTGCAGATGCAGATCTTAGGAATCTCAATCCTTATGGTCTACCTGATCTTCTGAAATGGACGAAAGAGAATTTCACAACCGACGAAGTTCGTAGAGCCTACAGAGTGATCAGAAAGGCCATACGCGAGAAGCTTCTGCTATACAGCATGGTTGATTTTCAACTAGCTAGAGATCTTGGAGTGAAAAACTTCGTTGTTCAACCACCAGAAGACTACTGCCCTCCCTCTGCTACACCCAACTCAATCATCACAAATCCAAGGGTCGGGTTAGTATTTCTAGATCCTTCTGGTAAATCAAAGTTGTTCGTTGAAATGGACTGTCAGAAGTACGCAACAAGTACTTTGACAGAGTTTAGAGTGATCCTAGTGGAGCACAGAGGAACAAAGGTCATGGATCAAAGTCTTGCCGACAGACTGATAGAGGTTATCGATGCAACAATCAACTTCTGAACTCTCTGCATCAACTTCTATCACGAGCTCATACAAGAAGGACTCGACCGCAGAAGTTTCAATGACTTCAAGGATGCCAACGTCTGAGTCAGTCAAACAAATTCTCTGTAATATTTTCTTTTCAATACAATCAAATGTAAATGCCTCTGGCATAATCTAATGTAAAAAGAAAATTGTTCTTGTGCTTAGAAAATCCTTGCACTTTCAAGTTTTTTAATTTTCACTACTTAGGGGGAGATTGTTAGCTCCAATCTTTCTATTTGTGAAAGTAGTGAAAATAGTCTAAGTACAAGAGTAACCCACAGAGGCTCTGCAGAAGAACCCAAGAATACCGAACGCAAGAATCAGCAGAAGACTGCTCACAGAGGACCGAGCCGCAAAACCTCTGTCACCCTTGACAGAGCCTCTGCGGTTTATACTGAAGACTTAGAAGATTTACAAATATCTTTCTACTGTTCCAGGATCTGTTCATCCACTTGCTTAAGGCATGCCCTGACAACAACAACACGTGTCAAACTCTGATAGGGCTCTGTCCAAGTTGGAATATGCGCATTTAATGCATGCAGTACCTGCTACTGTTCATACGATCCTGTCTACTATAGCATAAGTCCTTATTGTCTAAAGTATGTCCCCTTTGTAGTAGTATAAAAGGAAGACTCATGTTGAGTTCTTCCATTAACAAGAATCAGATATTTAAGCTACGCACAAACACACACACCAGTAGTTCTTCCTTGTTATGTTTTTGGTGTTCTTGATAAATATCAAACAGTAATATTGGAGATACTCATCTGTTCTTTACATACTGTTTATTTGATATTGTGTGTTCTTCTACCTTTACATTATCTTTCAGTTCTTAAATACGCTTCCGCACCATATCTAAATCTAAACTAACTGAAAGTTAAGATCATTGTTAAGAAAACAGGAACCAACAGAAGTCCTGGTGTTTTTGCCTGGATACCCTCAGAGGTTCTGTCACCCTCCATATCAGAATCCACCTCTGAGACAATGATAGATGGGTTTGTGGTGGTCCATTGTCTCTCAGTGGTATCTTTTGAAGCTTCTTCCTCTGTCATGCAGCCTAAAATGGGGGATTCTAGCCTAGATTGGACTTCTACCCAAGTATCTTCAGTTTCAATCATCTCCTCTGTGTTTTGTAGTTCTGGATCATAGCTCGAAGGAGAGGGAAACTGGTCACCATGTTCCTCTAGATCAGATTCAACCTATGTCACAGTAAAATCCATTTGGGCTGGATCAGAGTTGAATTCTGGGATAGCTCCTGCTGTCCATCCAGAGGTGTCAAGGGTTTCAGCAATGTCAGGTCTCTCTAGGAAGGCAGAGAAGTTAGCTTCCTCTGCCTAATGGATTGGAGTAGGAGAAGTCAGCTTCCTCTGCAGAGGTGTCTTGGGTTTCTTGGTTTTCTTCCTCTTTGATTTCGGAGCTCCCTCCTCTGAGAATTTTGTCTTCCGTTTCTTTTTCTCTTTTGGAGGAGGGGGTGCAAAGGATGCAACCACTGTTTCTGGTGGTGGTTGGGGAATCTGTGCAGCACTGGCAGATGTACCCTCTGAGGGTTTCTTTGCTTTGGGAGCCTTTTGAGTTCTGGAGGGGGTAGCTGCCTTTTTCTTGGTGGCAGAAGAGATCATCTTCTTCCTCTAAAGTCGTATTTTGGCCAACTTCTGCTCGTGTTTGGTCACTGCTTCTGCGTGTTCTTCAGGGCTCATCCTTTCAACCACTATGGATCATATGGGGGCTCCTAAACGCGGGGGTGTCGCAGGACTCGGTTCTGGAGTCCTGTGATCGCGTATGTAGTCTAGTCTAAGTTGGTCATCGGTGGCGTAGCTCAGATGTTTGGCTTTCAGAGGTCTGCAGAATAGATACCCTTCTGCGTGCTTTGTGGCGGCCATTCTGCCCATGGGGTAGGTTTTGACAATAGGCCCTTCCATTGGCCATTTGTTGATGATCAGCAGAGGTTCCAGAATGACTCCGATAGTCCTCTGGAATTATAAATCATGAAGGTCTTTGACGTTGGGGCCCTTTGCCTTCTGTGTGGATATTCGGTGGTCAACTGTGTTTACGAGCTCTTGCATCATGAGAGCGGCAAAGTCGAGGGGCAGGTCATAATATACCCCGTACATGATGGCAAGGATTTGGTGTGAGGTTTGATCTTGGCTGCCCACTTTCCCTGTGAGGCATCTATTAAGGATTGAAAAAAGAGTGTTCCATAGAGGGGGGAAAGCGGTTTCTTCTGAACTCGTTTCTTTTGTTCAGTTTGGTGTTGTAGCCTAACATCTCTGCGACGTCGCAGAGCTCTCTGTCGGAGGGGATCTCTGTGTATTCTTTAATCCCCAAAAGGCCTCTTGTGGGAAGGTTGAACTCAAGGGATAGCATGGTTCTGTTGAACTTCAGCTCTATGTTCTCAGATTTATCAGGGTTGGAGACATAGCCCATGATTTGTCTCTCCTCTTCATTATAATAGCACCTCTGCCAGAACAGGTTCTGGTATCTGGCATGGATGCAAGTAACGTTCTTTGTGAGTAGGGTGTTCAGATGATGGTTTTCAAGGATATTCAGTAAAATGGCACGTTCGTCCCCAAAAGTTGTTCTTGAGGGAACGAGGTAGTGATTATTGGGTTTGAGGGGTAGAGAGTTCTCAAAATGATCATTTTCAAGAAAGAACTGTAGGTGTGTGGATGGAGTAAAATCAACAGATTCACCTCCATGTTCTTGTTCTTGATTGTGAGGCCTGGATTGGTGTTGAGAGTGCTCAGATCGAGCAAGGGAGTTCGCCGGGGAGTTTATGGTGGAAGCCATGGTTGATTTCTTGAAGAAATGGAGTAGAAACTGAATAGTTGCAGGTTTCGCCGGAGATATTTGGAGATGAAGATTGTAAAAGATGAAGGAGAGGGGTAAACGGGTTTATATAGTTGAGGGTAGAAACAGATAGAATTCCACAGTAAAAAGTGCATTTAATGAAATTTGGGGTCCGCACTCAAGTTCTTACAGCTATAGGCGACGCTCTGAAACGTCGTTTGACTGACACAACCAATAGAGGCGTGCCACGTCAGAGGTGGCAAAGCACGATTATACGTCGTGTGCGGCCCATTAATGCTGAGCGCGTGGGCGTCTCTATTCACAAATGACTGTCACTGTAGAAAAATAACTCGCACCTACAGAACCCGTTTCTGTGCAGAAGTGTGAAATCGACAGAAGCTCTATGGTGGAATGAGCTCTGTGATCTGAATCCTTCTTCCATAACCTCTGATCTTTCACCTTTACCAAAAGCATTTGAAAAGACAGTGGAAATGATCGATAGAGTCTCCGTGTAAAATTTGAAGTTGCATAGGCTCTGGCGTACAGAAGCTCTGTTGAGCTCGGTAGAGGCTCTGTGACCGAAAATTTCTAATAACGGAGAGCTCGTAAAACTTTTTGATCATCCAAGGTTTTTACTGTTTTAAACTGCGTTTTTAGGACATATGTGGAAATTGGTGTCCTAGAAAACTGTTTTGGTAAGTTGTTTTGTGCGAGGTACTTACTCTTGGATTCTCCTTTGTTCGGCAAAATACCTGACTTCTGTGAAAGTGTTCGATCAATACTCTTCTTTGGCTCCCTTTGAATGATCAACCTCTGTAGATCAATTCAAGATCTCCTTCTGCTCCCCTTGACCTATGCTTGGATCATATGTGATAAGAAATGCATTAAACATAGGTCAAACTCACTAGAGGTTCTGTGGGAATCGTCAGAGGCTCTGAGCAATTCCACAGAAGCTCTGTTGGGTACAGAACTTTTGAAGATAGATAATTTACATACTTAACAGTTTAAATATATATATATTTACAAGATGGATTAAGTCTTACTCACAGAGGGATCAACTCATGTTTAGCATACCCAACTTACCCACCAAGAAAATGAATCTTTTCTCATCGAGTGCCTTTGTGAATAAGTCCGCAAGCTGAAATTTTGTTGACACAAAGTACATCTCGATTGTGGCTTGTTCAACATGATGCTTCAGAAAGTGGTACCAGATATCAATATGCTTTGTTTTTTAGTGCTGTACAGGATTGGTAGAGATCGCAATGGCACTCTTTGAATCACAGAGGATGGGAATCTTCTGAATGTCGAATCCGTAGTCCTTTAGCTGAGTTCGCATCCACAGAACCTGGGAGCAACAGCTAGCAGCAGCAACGTATTCAGCTTCTGCTATAGATGTCGACACACAATTCTATTTCAAAGTCCAGCTGAGTAATTTTCCACCTAGGAATTGGCAACTCCCAGAGGTACTTTTTCGGTCAAGCTTGCATCCTCCATAATCTGAATCTGTGTAGGCCATAAGATCAAAGCCAGAGTTCTTTGGATACCAGAGGCCAAGATTATTGGTTCTCTTTAGGTATCTAAAGATCCTATTTACAGCAAGAAAGTGGGATACTTTAGGGTTAGTTTGATATCTTGCACAGAGGCATGTGGCATACATCATATCAGGTCTATTAGTTGTTAAGTATAAAATGGACCCAATCATGCCTCTGTAGAGCTTGCACTCTACAGACTTTCCACCTGGATCTGAGTGTAACTTATTTCCAGTGGACATGGGGGTCTTCATCACAGAGGAATCAGAGAGCTTGAATTTTGAAAGAATGTCAGAGACATATTTAGCTTGATTTATAAAAATTCCCTCTGGTGATTGTTTGACTTGGAGTCCTAGGAAGAAGTTTAATTCTCCCATCATACCCATTTCAAACTCACTCTGCATGAGTTTCTCAAAATCTGTGCATTGTTGTGCATTTGTAGAACCAAAAATAATGTCGTCCACATAAATTTGTACAAGCAGAATCTCCTCACCTTTTATTTTATAAAACAAAGAAGTGTCAGTTGTACCTCTTTCAAAATCATTACCGAGAAGAAAGGTTGAAAGGCGTTCGTACCATGCTCTTGGAGCCTGATTCAGTCTATACAGAGCTTTATCAAGGAAGTTGTAACATCCCTTATCCCATATACATGACGTATTACACAATATAACACAATTAAATATAAGAAACAAACTTCACTTTACATGTACGGTCCGGTAGTCTTTTACAAATAGAAAGAAAACATTTGAAATACAATCTTTGTGCTATTTGCATCCATAACACTTAACATTCCATTACAACTACTAAATAAGTCAAAAGCTTCGTCTTAGTCTTCCTTACTAGCCATCCATCTCATACTCTACTTACTTGCCCTTACCTGATCCGCCACCTGGAATACATATTTTTAAAACAAAATGAGGGTTAGACCTGTTGGTCTAAGTGAGAAACCCCTGTTAGTTTAAAAACCATTTATATAAACTTCATTCATATAAATCACGCCACATAATTACATATATCCAATTAAGCTCACACCTCGTGCACCTTTCCTTCTCATTTCCTCCTGGCCATATTAGTGGTAGCAAGCCAACTAATAATATACAACGCTGTACAACATCTACAGCCAAACAACGCTATACAAGTTCTATAGCCAATCACACCGGTCTTAAACCCGGCCAACGTATTATAACACGGTTATAATACACATGTAAGTACAATATCTCACTATATTGTAATTCGCATATACCATACATATACACATAATCACTAATTATCACATTCTCAAACCATACGTATATATTCCAGTTGAAATTACTTTTAAAGTAAAACTCACTTCGTTGCTTTATCCAAAACCTCCGGATCCTTTATCTGTCAATTCGATCTTTCTCCCAAAGTTCACAAAATCTGTAATCAATTAATTACGAAACATTTAACAGTCGAGAATACTAAATGAATCTAAATAGTCTAAAAATCCCATTTTGCTATCTCGGCCAACACTCTCTCGCAACTCTCTCTCTCTCTCCTCGCAACACACTCTCTCTCGCCACCTTCTCTGTCTCTTCCTCGCAACACACTCTCTCCTCGCAATCATGGCTTGCGAGCCCTAACTCCCTCGCAGCTAAAGGCTTGCGAGCCCTAACTCCCTCGCAGCTAAAGGCTGCGAGCCCTAACTCCCTCGCAGCTAAAGGCTGCGAGCCCTAACTCCCTCGCAGCTAAAGGCTGCGAGCCCTAACTCCCTCGCAGCTAAAGGCTGCGAGCCAAAAATCCCATCGCAACCAAGGCTTGCGATTCTTATGAACATTCATAAACCTCTCAATTCACTGAGTTCATCTTTTACCCAGATTTACAGATATGTTTCATACTACCATAGAACACTATCCCAAACCCAAAATACACATATCTTATCAAAACACCAAAACCCACCTACATACCTATTTATCAACTTATAATTATAAAAGGGATAGGTTATAAATGATTGTTACCTTTACTTCCTTGAACTGATCTTAATAATCCAGCTGAAACTCCACAGCTTCCTTCTTCTTCTTCTTCCTAAATTTCCTCTCAACCCTCTCTTCTCTCTTTTCTCTCCTTTCTCTCTGTCGTGAACCAATAACACACACACCTTGTTTTCCTTTTTTGCCAAGTCTCTACAATGAGACACCTCATCTCAATAAAATAAAAAGAGGCGGTGGATGAAGATAAATATCTTCATAGCTACCAAACAAACCCCATACTTTCATCAAATTGCAAAACACACCCTTAAACTTCCATATTAACCAAACTTTTACCCTAAATATTTTATTATAAACTTATTCAATTTAACGATAAGGGTTTTAAATAACGACTTTACCCGGGGTATTACATCATCTCCCCCTTAAAAGAATTCCGTCCCGGAATTCAGTTAAGCAAAAAGGTGAGGGTATTTGGCTCTCATGTCCGATTCGGTTTCCCACGTGGCATCCTGACCTCTATGATGCCTCCACTGAACCTTCACTTGCCTGATCTCCTTATTCCGCAGCACTTTGACTTTATGATCAACTATTGCTTCCGGTTCTTCCACATAATTCAGTCTTTCGTCGACTTGTATCTCTGGTAGGGAGACTGCCTGATCTTGAGTAACTAAACACTTTCGGAAGTTTGACACGTGAAATGCATTATGAATTCTGCTCAACTCTGGTGGAAGATCTAATCTGTAAGCTACGTCCCCGATCCTTTCAGTGATTGCAAATGGTCCAATATACCTTGGGCTAAGCTTACCCTGTCGACCGAATCTGATGACTCCTTTCCACGGCGAAACCTTTAACATTACATAATCCCCAATTTGAAATTCCAACGGCTTTCGACGGCGATCCGCGTAACTCTTCTGTCTATCTTGAGCCACTTTCAATCTTTCTCGGATTTGTGTAACCTTATCGGCGGTTAACTGAACTATTTCCGGCCCCGCTAACTGTTTCTCTCCCACTTCGTTCCAACACAGAGGCGTTCGACATTTCCTACCATACAGTACTTCAAACGGTGCCGCTTGTATGCTGGAATGATAACTGTTGTTGTAAGCGAATTCGATTAACGGCAAATGCTTATCCCACGATCCCCCAAAATCAACAATACAAGCCCGGAGCATATCTTCTAAGGTCTGAATTGTTCGTTCACTCTGTCCATCTGTTTGAGGATGATACGCCGTACTTAACTTTATCTGAGTCCCCATTTCCCTTTGAAAGCTTCTCCAAAATCTTGAAGTAAAACGACTATCACGATCAGAAATGATCGAGATTGGAACTCCATGTCGAGTTACTATTTCATTAATGTATAACTTAGCTAATCGCTCCAATGAATCGGTTTCCTTTATTGGTAGGAAGTGTGCAGACTTTGACAACCTGTCGACGATCACCCAAATAGAATCGAACCCCTTCGGAGTTCTTGGTAGCTTTGTGATAAAGTCCGTGGTAATCTGCTCCCACTTCCACATAGGTATTTCTAGTCGTTGTAGTTGACCAAATGGCTTTTGATGTTCGATCTTTACCTTCTTACAAGTATCACACCGTTCTACATACTGAGCAATCCCTCTTTTTATCCCCGGCCACCAATAGAATTGCTTTAGGTCTTTATACATCTTGTTTGTACCTGGGTGAATAGAGAAACGGGATTGATGAGCTTCTTGTAAAACACGATCACGTAACCCACCCAAACGAGGTACCCACACTCTGTTTCCCAGACACAATAACCCCCGATCATCTTTTACTAGCAATGCTGACATCCCCGCTAACCGTTCTGATTTCAGATGTTCATCCTGATAAGCCTCCACTTGACACTTCTGCAATTCGTCAAATATGTTGGGTAGGAGTTCAGTTCGTATTGAAACAACTTTTATTGTTCCACTCCTTTCTTGACGACTGAGCGCATCTGCCACTACATTCGCCTTTCCCGGGTGATAAAGGATTTCACAGTCGTAATCATTCAGCAATTCCAACCATCTCCTTTGTCTCATATTTAGTTCCTTCTGATCAAAGAGATGTTGAAGACTCTTGTGGTCAGTATAAATCTGACATTTGGAACCATACAGATAATGTCTCCAAATTTTTAACGCGAAAACGACTGCAGCAAGCTCCATATCGTGCGTAGGATACTGCCGTTCATGATCCTTCAGTTGGCGAGAAGCATAAGCTATAACCTTTCCACGCTGCATAAGCACACAACCCAATCCCAATTTAGACGCATCACTGTAAACGACAAAGTCTTCAGAACCTTCAGGTAGTGATAGAATCGGTGCGCTGCATAGTTTCTCTTTCAATATCCGGAAGGCCTCGTCTTGTTCTGCTTTCCACTCAAACTTTAGGTTCTTCCGGGTCAGCTTAGTCAATGGCGTTGCGATTCGAGAGAAGTCTTTTATAAATTTTCGATAGTAACCGGCTAAACCCAGAAAACTGCGTACCTCTGTTGCTGTCTTAGGTTGTTCCCACTTTTCAACTGCTTCTACTTTCATCGGATCGACTTGTATACCTTTCTCAGAAACCACGTGCCCCAGAAATTGTACTTTCCGTAACCAGAACTCACATTTTGAAAATTTTGCATACAACCTTTCCTTCTTCAGCAGCTCTAGAATCAAACGAAGATGTTGCGCGTGCTCTTCCTTGGATCGAGAATAGATAAGAATATCATCGATAAAAACAATTACAAATTTATCGAGATACGGCTTACATACCCGATTCATCAAATCCATAAAGGCAGCTGGAGCGTTCGTCAATCCAAATGGCATTACTAAAAATTCATGATGACCATACCTCGTTCGAAAAGCAGTCTTTAAAACGTCTTCTTCTTTAACTTTCAGCTGGTGATAACCGGACCTTAGATCAATCTTGGAGAAATAGCAAGCTCCAACTAACTGATCAAAGAGATCATCAATTCGGGGTAGCGGATACTTGTTCTTTATCGTGCGCTTATTCAATTCTCGGTAGTCAATACACATTCTCATCGACCCATCTTTCTTTTTCACAAATAACACTGGTGCTCCCCACGGCGAAGAACTAGGTCTGATGAAACCCTTATCGGATAGATCTTGTAGTTGTGCCATCATCTCTTTCATCTCTGGAGGTGCCAAACGGTACGGTGCACGGGCTACAGGAGTGGCTCCAGGAATTAAGTCTATACCGAACTCGACTTGTCTAACTGGCGGAAGACTGTTCAATTCTTCAGGGAATACTTCAGGGAATTCACTAACGATAGGAATATCTTCCATCCTAATCTTTTCCGGCTTAACATCTATCACGTAAGCCAAGTAACTCTGACAACCCTTATTCACACACTTACGTGCCTTTACTAGTGATATAAGACAGGACTGATGATTCCTACGATCACCATAAATCACTACCGGTCCTTTCTCAGGCAATATAACATTTATTATCTTCTTGTCACACACTATAATAGCCTGATTCTCAGCCAACCAGTCCATTCCCACTACTACATCAAATTCTATCAAAGTTATAGGAAACAATTGTATAGGCACTCCACACCCTTCGATATTAATCACACAACCATCAAATACTTCGCTAACCGACACTTGGTTATCATTTGCAGTATCTACTAATAGAGAATGATCTAACAATTTAGGTTTCAAACACAAACAAGCAGCAAATGCAGGAGACACAAACGATCTGTTTGCACCGGAATCAAATAACACCTTAGCACGTGTAGAGTTTATCAAAAATGTACCTGTGACCACATCTGGAGTTTCCTCCGCTTCTTTCTCAGTCATCTGAAATGCGCGACCTCTGGTTACTGGCGGTTCCAGTCTTGGCACTACTGGTTTAACATTTGCTGGCCTGCCTGATGACCCACCTTGCTGCATCCTCCCTCGCGGACAGTTTGATTGGAAATGATCCGGAGAATTGCATAAGAAACATAGCCGCGTTACCTTACAATCCTTAATGACGTGCCCAGTCTTCCCACACTTATAACATGCTCGCAAATCACCTTGGCAGTTTCCTTGATGGACACGGTTGCACTTCGGACATGGTCTTTCCGCTAGTCGAAACGGCGGACGGTTTTCATACCTTTGAAATCGGGACCTCTTCGGATCATATTGCGGTCCTTCCCACTTTCTCTTTCCGATACTCTTATCTCCCGTATCCCTTCTCATATCTCGTTCAACATTTTCCGCTGCATCAACTGCAGCTGAAAAGGTATCGGGTCCCTTTGCAGTCACTAACCTTCTAATCTCTGAGTTCAACCCAAAGATAAACCTTTCTATCTTCATCGCTTCTGTAGCGACATAGTATTCTGCAAATCGAGATTTTTCCAGAAAGCTAGCAGTATAATCTCGAACGGATAAGCTTCCTTGTTGCAAATTCATGAATTCTCCTTCCAGTTGTTTGACGGCTGCTTGGGGACAAAATGCGTTCCTGTAGACTATCACAAATTCTTCCCAAGATAGGGTAGAATAAACATCGGATCCTTTTGAATGAATAAACGATTCCCACCAATACAACGCATCTCCTTTCAACATGGCTGCCCCGTACAATACTCTATCTTCGTCCGCACACTTACTCGTTTTAAAAATGGCTTCAATTTCCTTCATCCACCTCATTGCTTTCACCGGATCCCGATCCCCTGAGAATGTCGGAGGCTTGCAGCTAAGAAACATTTTGTAATCACATTTTCTCATTACCGGTAAGACCGTTGGGGTAATTGGCATCTCCTCTTCAAGAGTAGGGTTTGGTCTTTCTGTTTCAGTATTATGAGCTTGGTTGAGCATAGCTTGAATATTGTCTTGTAATCTCCCCATTTCTGTCATTAAATCAGCTCTGGTAATGAAATCCGTACTATTTTGTTGAGTTCTACCTCCGGTTCTACCTCCAGCTCCACCTCGAAGCCTACCTCCAGTTCTGCCCCCTGTTCTGCCTCCCCTGTCCCCTGTTCCTACTGGCGGATTAGTTCTGTTTGGATTTCTTCCTCCTCCTCGATTCGAATTTCTTGTACCACTTGCCATTCTGTAGATTTAAACAAGATTAATATACACATAAGCACATACCCCATATAACAAGGTATTCCAGTTCAAACATGTACCTGAAAAATCACAATTACACTGGCCAGGTGTAATATGAAATTACCTTACATGATGTTCCTTCTACCTTTTATACTTCATCATCCCAAGGTTCTATAATGATAGGGACATCCTACTTCACATGCAGTTTAAGTCTAGGTACAGATACAAATACCTAAATCCCTTAAACTAAGGCTCTGATACCATTTGTAACATCCCTTATCCCATATACATGACGTATTACACAATATAACACAATTAAATATAAGAAACAAACTTCACTTTACATGTACGGTCCGGTAGTCTTTTACAAATAGAAAGAAAACATTTGAAATACAATCTTTGTGCTATTTGCATCCATAACACTTAACATTCCATTACAACTACTAAATAAGTCAAAAGCTTCGTCTTAGTCTTCCTTACTAGCCATCCATCTCATACTCTACTTACTTGCCCTTACCTGATCCGCCACCTGGAATACATATTTTTAAAACAAAATGAGGGTTAGACCTGTTGGTCTAAGTGAGAAACCCCTGTTAGTTTAAAAACCATTTATATAAACTTCATTCATATAAATCACGCCACATAATTACATATATCCAATTAAGCTCACACCTCGTGCACCTTTCCTTCTCATTTCCTCCTGGCCATATTAGTGGTAGCAAGCCAACTAATAATATACAACGCTGTACAACATCTACAGCCAAACAACGCTATACAAGTTCTATAGCCAATCACACCGGTCTTAAACCCGGCCAACGTATTATAACACGGTTATAATACACATGTAAGTACAATATCTCACTATATTGTAATTCGCATATACCATACATATACACATAATCACTAATTATCACATTCTCAAACCATACGTATATATTCCAGTTGAAATTACTTTTAAAGTAAAACTCACCTCGTTGCTTTATCCAAAACCTCCGGATCCTTTATCTGTCAATTCGATCTTTCTCCCAAAGTTCACAAAATCTGTAATCAATTAATTACGAAACATTTAACAGTCGAGAATACTAAATGAATCTAAATAGTCTAAAAATCCCATTTTGCTATCTCGGCCAACACTCTCTCGCAACTCTCTCTCTCTCTCTCCTCGCAACACACTCTCTCTCGCCACCTTCTCTGTCTCTTCCTCGCAACACACTCTCTCCTCGCAATCATGGCTTGCGAGCCCTAACTCCCTCGCAGCTAAAGGCTTGCGAGCCCTAACTCCCTCGCAGCTAAAGGCTGCGAGCCCTAACTCCCTCGCAGCTAAAGGCTGCGAGCCCTAACTCCCTCGCAGCTAAAGGCTGCGAGCCCTAACTCCCTCGCAGCTAAAGGCTGCGAGCCAAAAATCCCATCGCAACCAAGGCTTGCGATTCTTATGAACATTCATAAACCTCTCAATTCACTGAGTTCATCTTTTACCCAGATTTACAGATATGTTTCATACTACCATAGAACACTATCCCAAACCCAAAATACACATATCTTATCAAAACACCAAAACCCACCTACATACCTATTTATCAACTTATAATTATAAAAGGGATAGGTTATAAATGATTGTTACCTTTACTTCCTTGAACTGATCTTAATAATCCAGCTGAAACTCCACAGCTTCCTTCTTCTTCTTCTTCCTAAATTTCCTCTCAACCCTCTCTTCTCTCTTTTCTCTCCTTTCTCTCTGTCGTGAACCAATAACACACACACCTTGTTTTCCTTTTTTGCCAAGTCTCTACAATGAGACACCTCATCTCAATAAAATAAAAAGAGGCGGTGGATGAAGATAAATATCTTCATAGCTACCAAACAAACCCCATACTTTCATCAAATTGCAAAACACACCCTTAAACTTCCATATTAACCAAACTTTTACCCTAAATATTTTATTATAAACTTATTCAATTTAACGATAAGGGTTTTAAATAACGACTTTACCCGGGGTATTACAGAAGTAAACATGGTTTGGGTACTTGGCACTTTCGAACCCTGGTGGCTGCTGGACGTATACTTCTTCTTGAATTTGCCCATTCAAAAAAGCAGATTTGACATCCATTTGAAAGACTTTGAAACCTCTATGGCTTGCGAAAGCTAAGAAGATTCTTATTGCTTCGAGCCGTGCGACAGGGGCAAAAGTCTCATCGTAATCAATTCCTTCTGCTTGGCAATATCCCTTGACCCCCAATCTCGCCTTGTTTCTAATGACCACCCCATCCTCATCCTTCTTGTTTCTAAAGACCCATTTTGTCCCTATGGCTTGTTTCCCTCTTGGCAGAGGAACTTGGGTCCATACCTTGTTTCTCTTAAACTGAAGAAGCTCTTCTTGCATAGCTTCTACCTAGTTTGGATCATCTAGGGCTTCAGAAACTCTTTTAGGTTCGATCACACTGATAAAGTTTGTAAAGAAACAAAAGTTAGCAGTGGCTGATCTAGTCTTGACTTTCTCAGAAGGATCGCCAATAATTAGGCTTTGAGGATGGCTCTTCGTCCATTTTTGTCATCTTTGGGAGATGGTCATTGGCATCATCTAGTTGAACTTCTGTGGTTGCACTTGTTGGTTCTGGTGCAACCTCTGTAGTTGATGGTACTTCTGTGCTGGAACATGGTTCTTCAGCTTGTCGAGGTATTTCAATGAGAGTAGGAATTGATTCCTCTGAGGATATTGAGATAGGATCCTCGTTTTCCTCTGGTATTGCTTCCTCTGTTGTAGCTGGAGTAGGTATTTCCAATGCCTCTGTAGCAGTATTCTTGCTTGCATCATCTTCTGCTCGCTCCCCCTCAGCACATCTGCACGATTCACAGAGGAGGATGATGTAACAACCCGGTTTCCCAAACATACAACAAATAACATATATTGCATAACATCGTTACATTCCTAAAAGAAAATTACATAATAATTCACATACGGTCCCATAGTCTCGAAACTACAAAATACATAAAAGCTTCCTAATCAACATCAGTCATCAAAAAGCGTCCTACTCTTTATCCTTTCCTTTGCCGCTATAATTTCCTCGACCTGGAATACATATTTTTGAAAACAAAATGAGGGTTAGACCAAACGGTCTAGTGAGATAATCCCTGTCATTTCAAAATCGTTATAAAACCCATTTATATAAAATCTTTTATATAAACACACATATATCACACTTAATTAAATACCAATCAAGACTCGTGCATCGTGTTCAACTCATCTTCTTTCTCATTCTCATTCCCCTGGCCATATCAGTTGGTTGCGAGCCAACAACACCGTTGTACAACAATTACAGCACCGCTGTACAACAACTACAGCACCGCTGTACAACAACTACAGCAAACACCTCCGCCGAATATAGTTTCGGCTAACGTATATTCGTGTAGTGTAATGCACATATAAATACAATATATATATATATATATGTATCAATATATCATATTGTCATTTATAAACCTTTTACCACATTTCAACCACATATATATATCTCTTAATATATACACATAATCACACCATAAATCATTTTCTCAATCCACACATATCCATCTCATATATATATATATATATATATATATATATATATATATATATATATATATATCACATATATATGTATCCTAGTTGAAAACGTTTTAAAATTAAAACTCACCTTGATCGCTTATCCAGAAACACTTCCAAGCTTTTTCCAAAAGATTCAGTCTTTCACCCAAAATCCACAGAATCTTAAACGAAGTTGGTATGTAAAGCACGATCAAACGAGGTTCACGACGGAGTTGAACGAGCTCGAGCACCTATGTTAAACTATAAATTATTATTACTTGAACAACATAAAACTCTCATCATAATCATTCTAATACTGAATTTTGGCTCTAAAGGTATCTACGCAACTTAAATTTCAAAACGGACAACCCGATACACATTTCGAAAACTAAACTCAACACCATGCAGAACCGTACGTGACAGCTCCTAAGCCCCTTCTTTCCGACCGTTTTTCTCATACTTAGAGACCAAACCAGAATATAGAATCTAAATGAAAGCTGTTCTCTGACCTCCTACGGATCTACTCGAATTGGAATCACCTCATTTGAATCATCGGTTGATTTTATACGGAATTTATAAAAACACAGAAACTGATCCGAGTATGCTACGATCAATCCAGAAAACACAATATTTTGAGCTATTTAGAGTCAAAACTGGGTTTAAGGCCCTTCATAAGAATTGTAGAACACATTGAGTACCTTTCACCTGTAAAGTTTGAGCTCAATCGGACTTACGGTTTGTGAGTTATGCGCTGTCAAAGTACGGACCTGCACATACCGTAACGTCCGATTTCCAAACTTATTCGTCAATCACTTTTACGAACCAAACTTCAACTTTTACGAAATTAAACATGTTCTAATTACAAATTAACATACTAAACGTCAAAATGGAGCTTAATGATTAATCTCTTAAGCTTAATCACGAAACTTTACTCTCTTAGACATTAAACCGAACACTTGGTGAGCAACTACCCATATAACCACAAAACTCACCATTTTGATTCTAAACTTTACCCTTTTTAATCCTACTTCATTTTTGACAAAACCACACATTTCTAAACATATATTTCATCATAACTTTGCAATACCACTACATAATCTAAACCTAAACCGAAATACAAATCAATCTAAAAAACCAACAAAAACTAGAACAAAATAAGGAGAAAGTTATACCTCTACGAAGGATTTTACGAGAGGATTACGAATATGTGATTATATCTTTGATTTCTTCAACGAATTTAGAGAAAATCTAGAGAGAAATAGAAGAGATTTTAGAGAGAGAGGAGTGACGTGAGGCGGCGATGGTGGTGGTAAACAGGGACGAATTGTATGTAGTTTACTCTTAGTTTTAGATTTTGATGATTTATATTTATTAAGAGTTTGAAATTTTGACGGTTTCAACCCCTTTACTATAATTAATTGACATTTTAAATAAAATATATTCCGAAGACGTTAAAGTATACCTTTTTAAAGCGGGGTATTACAACATCTCCCCCTTAAAAGAATTTCGTCCCGGAATTCGGTTAAGCAAAAAGGTACGGTTGCTTTATGCTCACTACTACATCGAACTCCAATCAAGACTATCGAAATTAAATTAATAAGCATTCCATACCCATCTATATAACAACCATCCAAAAATATCTTTTTAACAAAATTAATATCAATATGTCTTTATTTCACTTTGTGCCTCTTTCAACACCAAGAAAAATCTCATCGTGCCTAATTCAGCATAAAATATCTATATCACAATTCATTTCGATATATGGAAAATTTTACTAATAATCATCAACTTCAGACAAAATCTAGCATCGATATCTTGAAACTATGCACAATGCTACATTTTACACTTTCACTATACCTTTCCGAAATTCTAACATACACCTTCAATATGAAACTTGCTAACAATTGCAAATGTTAAATCAATCATTCCAAATTAAACTACCAACCACTTTTTGTTCTCATAATATAACTTTTGTTACCACTTTGAACCATCTTTCAAATCCAAACACAATTAATAACAGGTTATCACGCTTTCGCTAACGAACTCTGATTAACCTATAATCTCTGCTTAAAACAGGAAAACCCAATCATCTTAAATTTTATCTTCCACTCAAGTCTATTAATTCAGGGGTCTTGGATTCCAAAATTATTTTAATTAACCATAACGACCATAAAATCAGATAACTATATATATATTAAGTCATCCCGACTTCCTTACTTAGATTTACCTCAAACAATTCCTTAATGATCAGTGTTTTAATCTCGAAAACACTTTCCCAATAATTCTTGTAATCCATTTTATAAATCATAATATGTGAACAAAGGTTGTAGACATCTCAACGCTTACCACTCCCTAATTATCCTTAACCGATTCATGACCACAACAACAGTCTTCGAACTCAACTGCTCTTCTCGGCTATTGCATTATAACTACCGATCCTTTCCGCACAAAACAATACAATTTCCTTTTCTTTATCTCTAGCTACTTTAACTTGACCAACACATTTTAATCATAAATATCAATTTATTTCACAAGATAAACTCCAATTGAGATGTAGTTCATTTCTTTCTATTAACCATGAATTACCATACATAATAACTTAGCATCAACATCTCAGTAGAATCGTAACACGTATTATAATAACAATAAATGTTGTTACTTAAAAAATCTATAAAATTTTAATCAACCTATCAAAGGCTTAAACATTTATCATGACATTCCAAATCAACTAATGATCATATTATCACTCCGATCTATAATCATCATCATGTCATTCTATAAACATAACCAAATTTCCAACTATAATATTATCACTAAATCAAATTCTTAAACGCAACGGCAAACCCGTCATCATCTCATTGATTTACACATGAGACTTAACATGCCAAGTCAAGCATAGGGTCTAAAACAACTCTTTAATTTAAACAACTCCATAAAGAAAGTTCTTCAACATTAACCTCACTTTACTTAACCGTAAATAAAAAAAATCGCCAACGATTCATATAATAATTCTACTACAATTTACACCACAAAGTTCGTCACACGACCATCAAAATGTTTATTGAACATTGCTTTCTTCCTGCTAATCATAACACTAATAATATAAATCCAATGATTACACATCTCAACCATATATTCAGTTATCTTATAATAAGACCATCCTTCCATTTTCTTTTCCACTTAAAGTCAACTAATAACCCTTTGTCGAACAAGTATGCTATTCTCAATAGCACCCAAACATCAATAATTTCAATCTCATATGAAAATACCATATCTTTAATATAACGGTAACCACCAACTCATTAACGCTAACCACTCAATTTGAAATCATTAGAAATTTATATTCATCATCCAAAATTTCATTTCTTAAACAAACCTAACACCAAATCCACATCTCTACTTGCAATATGGATTCTAACCAAATGGTTCAATCAAAATCCATCATCAAAATATTCAACGGTTGTGTCATGTCCGTTCATCACAAATAACACTAAATATCAGACATTTCTCAATTCCCAAATGGTTTTAATCAAACCATTTCCATTTCTATACACTCACTACTTAATTCAAAATCCTGAACTTAATACCAAAAATCGTATCTGACATTTTCATCAATGTCCAATCCAAACAAAATAATCTGGTCAATAAATGCATCACTATTAATGAGAACAGAGAACAGGAATCCTTCACTTAAGAAGATCAATAAATATCACAATATCGTAGAACCTTCACTTCTCACTCCAGCATAAACATATTATTTTAGATATAAATCCCAGTCCCTTAATCATTTCTTCTTTTCAGTCTAAATTCCCAATCAAAACATTCCATTGTGTTGGTGCAAGTGTACCACATCTCTATATATTTATATATATTTATTTTGATGATTACAAACACACCGTATTATTGTTTATCTAACAATTTAATCCAAGTGTGCAGTTGTTGAAGAACACGAAGATTTAATCTGAAGGGTTCAAGACGGAAGTGTTTACGTCGTCATTATTGTTTATAACTAATAATGATAAACACCCTAAAATAATATACCACTTGGATATTTCTAAAAACCTTAAATAATTTATTTAAATAAGTTTATTGAGAAGATCCAGCAGATTTGGTTGCGTCCTGGAAAGTCCTTTTTTCTGACGGCGGTATACCGCGGCGGTACAGCCGGTATACCGCGGGTACACATTTGGCGGTATACCGCGGCTGTTCAGCCGGTATACCGCGGCAGGCTCGGTGTACAATTCTGATTGGTTGAAAGTTACTTTTCCTGACGGCGGTATACCGCGAGTCCCAGCCGGTATACCGCGGGTACGTAATTCCTGTCAACTTTGCATGTAGCCGTTGGTGTGTCAGTTACTTTTTCTGACGGCGGTATACCGCGTGCATTTGGCGGTATACCGCGCCTCACAATGCCGTTGGAGCTTCCTGATATATATACTTGCATGCTGGAGAAGAGAACAAGAAGACCAGACCACACAGCAACAACAAACAGCAACTCTCAGCTCTCTCATCTATTTATAATATATATTTTATAAAACATTTTTTATAAAATATCCAAGTGTGAGATATTATACAAGAGTGATTACCCATTGTGAGTTATACTCCTCTTGTAAGTATTTGAATAACGGGTGTGTGATCCTGTTTATCTCATAGCAGAGGCTTGAGAAACTATTACAAATTCCTTTGTATTTGGTTTGTGTTCTACCGTAAAGAATACATTTATTGGATCGTGTCGAGAAGTGTCTCGGCTGCTGGTTTATCACAGTTGGTGGTAAATCAGTAAATCTCCGTGTCAAGTATCTCTTACCTTTATCTCTTTATTTATTCCGCTGTGCTTTATTATATTTGTTTATATAAACTGCTTTGCATTTATATTTATTTATATAATCTCTGTGTATTTGTTTATATTTACACTCTTCTTTATTATTTGTATACTCTGATTTATTTTTACTGTTTCAGTACTGTATTTATTTATAAAAGAATTTTTGAAAGTAAAAGATTTTAAATACAACCTTACCCCCCCTAGGTTGTCTAACATTTGGTATCAGAGCGGGGCTTTCAAAATTTTTCTGTTTAAATTTTTAAAGTTATATCTTTTATATAATGGCTCAACAAACTGTTTTGTTTTCAAAACCTCCTATTATTGATACTGAAAAATTTGGTCTTTGGGCAAAATTATTTGAATGTCACGTGCGTGGCAAAAATAGAAAGATGTGGGAAATTATTGAAAAAGGAAATTTTATTCCAACCAAAATCGTAAATGATCTTATTGTTGAAAAAGATTCTAAAGAGTGGACTCCCACTGATGAAGCTTCGTATTGTTTAAATTTTGAAGCTAAAAACATGTTATATGCTGCTTTAAATTCTGATGAAATAGAAAGAGTTTATACTTATGAAACTGCTAATGAAATCTGGCAAAGTTTAAATGACACTCATCGTGGAAACACGCAAGTCAAAAGCAGTAAAATAAATATTCTAGTTCATGATTATGAAATGTTCGAGATGACTCAAGATGAGTCTATCGATTCTATGTTTAAAAGATTTAACCTCATAATGACTACTTTACAAGGATTAGGTCGTACTTATCCTAATGAAGATTATGTAAGGAAGATTCTTCGAGCACTACCTTCGGAGTGGATGGCAAAAATTACATCTTTAGAAGACTCCCGAGATCTCGCAACGATGAAGCTCGATGATCTCATCGGCAATCTTAAAGTGCACGAAATCGCACTAAAAAGAAATCAAGTCCGGGAGCAAGTCAAAAAGAAATCCATCGCTCTCAAAGTCGTTGCCTCAAAAGAAGAGGAAAAGGAAGAGGAGGAAGAAGCTAGCTCATCCGATGACGAACCCGAAAATCTTGACGATTTAGTCAAGTTGGTAAGAAAACTTTCTAAACTTTTATCTAACAAAAAGTTTACTAATAATGATAGGTTTCAAGAAAATGGAGACTACCGTCGTGGTGGTAAAAACCAAAGTCGCAACGTCCATAAAAGTGAAGACAAATATGACGAATCTAGCGACGATGAAAAAGCCAATAAAAAGAAAGGCTTTTGCTATGTGTGTGGTGATAAGGATCACTATGCAAGTGTGTGTCCAAAACGAGCAAAACAAATCAACACACCAAAAGCTCTCGTTGGAGGCGCGTTGAGCGCAAGCATAAATGAGGCCAAAAATTTTTGTTTCATGGCCGACCATGATAATGAGGTATCTTCATCATATTCTTCTAAAAATAATTATGATAATAATTATAGTGATAATTATTATAGTGACGATGAAAATAATCTTGACGAATTATATAAATCATTTCATGATATGGCCGCTCTTGCAAATAGGTATAAAGATGAAATCTCTAATTTAAAAGAAACCGTATCCGCATATAAAAAGGAAATAGATGACGGTAAACAAAAATCTGCTTATGATTTAGACATTATCACTAAATTAGAAAATAAATTAAGTGAAAAAGATATTTGCAAATCTTGTGTTATTTTAAATGATAAAATTGCATGTTTAGAGAAAAGAACATGTGAAAATATTTTATGTACAAAATGCGATATACTTGAAAATGATAATGCATGTTTAAAAGCTAAAAGCGATTTATATGAAAAAGATAATCTGTTAGCTAATGCATTTCAAAGTAGCAATGATAAAGTGCTTAAAATGCTTAATATATCAAATCGTATAAATTGCCGAAAAGGCATTGGTTCAAATACGTGTATTGAAAAATGTGATTGTATGCCAATTAAAAAGGTTTTTGAAAAACCTAAATTTATTGTTAAAAATAAAACGCAAAAACCTCCGTATGTTCCTAAAATGAATTATGTGAATTATATGTCGAGAAAATCACATGCGTTTATGTATAATAATAAGTTTGCGAATCCTAAGAAAAATGTTAATCCGCATACTTCTTTTTACGTCTATGATGAATACGATCGTAAAATTAAAATGGTTAGAAAATGGATTCCGAAAGGAATGTTTAATGTTGACAATCCCGGTGGGATGCGTTTATGGTTTTAAACCATTTATATGGCTTTGTATGTTTGTCGTGTTTGTTTTATGTCGACAACATATTTTTTGCAGTTTATGTTTTATACTAACTGTTAAAAGGACCCATAAGAAAAGGGTACCACGAAATATTTTCTTTGCCTTTTGTAGGTGTTTCCTGACGAGGTTATAATACGTGTTTCCTGACGAGGTTATAATACGTGTTTCCTGACGAGGTTATAATACGTGTTTCCTGACGAGGATATAATACGTGTTTCCTGGCGAGGATATAATACGTGTTTCCTGACGAGGTTATAATACGTGGTTACCTGCCGAGGTTATAATACGTGGTTACCTGCCGAGGTTATAATACGTGGTTACCTGCCGAGGTTATAATACGTGGTTACCTGCCGAGGTTATAATACGTGGTTACCTGCCGAGGTTATAATACGTGGTTACCTGCCGAGGTCATAATACGTGGTTACCTGCCGAGGTCATAATACGTGGTTACCTGCCGAGGTTATAATACGTGGTTTCCTGACGAGGTCATAATACGTGGTTTTTTTATCACATAAAATTAACCGAATATCGAAGCCTTAAGATCCTTTTTGGTGCAAGTGTTTCTTTTTGGTTATTTTGTTTCTTGTCATTTATTATGCTTATTTTATCCCTCAAATTTTATAAAATCTTCAATTTAATATCGTTATTAATTTGAGGGGGAGCTTTTTATCTTTACCCATGAGTTTATGCTACCTCAATTATATGCATATTTTGAGGGGGAGCATCTCTCGAGGGGAAGCATACCGTCTTTCTTGACCCTTTTTGTTTCGACAAACGGGGGAGAGAAACCGCACATGCTCTTGCTTAGCGGTTGTGTTTGTCATCATCAAAAAGGGGGAGATTGTTGGTGCAAGTGTACCACATCTCTATATATTTATATATATTTATTTTGATGATTACAAACACACCGTATTATTGTTTATCTAACAATTTAATCCAAGTGTGCAGTTGTTGAAGAACACGAAGATTTAATCTGAAGGGTTCAAGACGGAAGTGTTTACGTCGTCATTATTATTTATAACTAATAATGATAAACACCCTAAAATAATATACCACTTGGATATTTCTAAAAACCTTAAATAATTTATTTAAATAAGTTTATTGAGAAGATCCAGCAGATTTGGTTGCGTCCTGGAAAGTCCTTTTTTCTGACGGCGGTATACCGCGGCGGTACAGCCGGTATACCGCGGGTACACATTTGGCGGTATACCGCGGCTGTTCAGCCGGTATACCGCGGCAGGCTCGGTGTACAATTCTGATTGGTTGAAAGTTACTTTTCCTGACGGCGGTATACCGCGAGTCCCAGCCGGTATACCGCGGGTACGTAATTCCTGTCAACTTTGCATGTAGCCGTTGGTGTGTCAGTTACTTTTTCTGACGGCGGTATACCGCGTGCATTTGGCGGTATACCGCGCCTCACAATGCCGTTGGAGCTTCCTGATATATATACTTGCATGCTGGAGAAGAGAACAAGAAGACCAGACCACACAGCAACAACAAACAGCAACTCTCAGCTCTCTCATCTATTTATAATATATATTTTATAAAACATTTTTTATAAAATATCCAAGTGTGAGATATTATACAAGAGTGATTACCCATTGTGAGTTATACTCCTCTTGTAAGTATTTGAATAACGGGTGTGTGATCCTGTTTATCTCATAGCAGAGGCTTGAGAAACTATTACAAATTCCTTTGTATTTGGTTTGTGTTCTACCGTAAAGAATACATTTATTGGATCGTGTCGAGAAGTGTCTCGGCTGCTGGTTTATCACAGTTGGTGGTAAATCAGTAAATCTCCGTGTCAAGTATCTCTTACCTTTATCTCTTTATTTATTCCGCTGTGCTTTATTATATTTGTTTATATAAACTGCTTTGCATTTATATTTATTTATATAATCTCTGTGTATTTGTTTATATTTACACTCTTCTTTATTATTTGTATACTCTGATTTATTTTTACTGTTTCAGTACTGTATTTATTTATAAAAGAATTTTTGAAAGTAAAAGATTTTAAATACAACCTTACCCCCCCTAGGTTGTCTAACACATTGGAAAAAATTCAGATCATAACACTTTTAGTAATAACAATCTAATGTTATAACTTAACATAAACGCAAAAGTCGATGACAAATCAAAGACTTACACATCTATATTGGCATACAATACCAACTTCTCAACCAACTAATAAACACACCACAATAATCATCAAATAATACCCCTCAGCTTAAGTCTAGGCTATTAACAACCTAGTTCTCATAAGTTAATGCAGACAACACTTTCTTGCATTATTTACACCGACCACGAAACATAGATAACAATTGATTTCCACACTTGCCACAACATCACTCTCGCACTTCTACTTTCTTCCACTTTCTTCTCAACATGAAACACGTTCAAGGACAGCTCACTAGAAAGTGTTCACTCTAGACCGATCCCACGAGCTAGCTTTCTTTTACTTCTAAATCAATCGCACACACCCAGTTTCAACGATTTCCATTTTTAACCGACAATTTCACCACACCTTATACCCAGAATTTAACCAAGTTAATTCGAAATCACACTCAATGTTCGAAACAACCACACCTTCGCACGCTTGCTAATTATAAACTGCCACTATCTTATCCACATCGCCCCACACATTTAAACAACACTCTTCTAAATAGCGTCAACAATCACACTTTGAATAATCTACACAACACACTAAATCGTCGCCTTCATGACAATGTCAAAAATTCACATACTACCATTACTCTCCACACACAATCATCACGTTCCACACACTACTATTATTCTTTACACTCAAGCCATCACACTCTACACATTAGCAAAATCAGAACAACAGTAATTTAGCACACCCATTTTTTTTATCTCTAACATAATTATCAAATACTTTTCTAATGCAGAAAAGCAACAAAAGGATGGAGACACAAATGATTGGTTTACACCGAAGTCAAATAGCACTTTACCACGTGTATAGTTTATAGAAATATACATGTCTTCGTCTCTATCCATACATCAAGTCCGACTTGTCACTCTGTTGATTCAAACAAGGTTAATATACACATAAGCACATACCCCATATAACAAGGTATTCCGGTTCAAACATGTACTTGTAAGTTCACGATTACACTGGCCAAATGTAATTTGAAATTACCTTACATGATGTTCCTTCTAACTTTTTTATACTTAACATCCCAAGGTTCTAAAATAATGGGGACATCCTACTTCACATGCAGTTTAAGTCTAGGTATAAATCCAAATACCTAAATCCCTTAAACTAGGGCTCTGATACCATCTGTAACAACCCGGTTTCCCAAACATACAACAAATAACATATATTGCATAACATCGTTACATTCATAAAAGAAAATTACATAATAATTCACATACGGTCCCATAGTCTCGAAACTACAAAATACATAAAAGCTTCCTAATCAACATCAGTCATCAAAAAGCGTCCTACTCTTTATCCTTTCCTTTGCCGCTATAATTTCCTCGACCTGGAATACATATTTTTGAAAACAAAATGAGGGTTAGACCAAACGGTCTACTGAGATAATCCCTGTCATTTCAAAATCGTTATAAAACCCATTTATATAAAATCTTTTATATAAACACACATATATCACACTTAATTAAATACCAATCAAGACTCGTGCACCGTGTTCAACTCATCTTCTTTCTCATTCTCATTCCCCTGGCCATATCAGTTGGTTGCGAGCCAACAACACCGTTGTACAACAATTACAGCACCGCTGTACAACAACTACAACACCGCTGTACAACAACTACAGCAAACACCTCCGCCGACTATAGTTTCGGCTAACGTACATTCGTGTAGTGTAATGCACATATAAATACAATATATATATGTATCAATATATCATATTGTCATTTATAAATCTTTTACCACATTTCAACCACATATATATATATATATATATATATATATATCTTAATATATACACATAGTCACACCATAAATCATTTTCTCAATCCACACATATCCATCTCATATATATATATATATATCACATGTATATGTATCCCAGTTGAAAACGTTTTAAAAGTAAAACTCACCTTGACCGCTTATCCAAAAACACTTCCAAGCCTTTTCCAAAAGATTCAGTCTTTCACCTAAAATCCACAGAATCTTAAACGAAGTTGGTATGTAAAGCACGATCAAACGAGGTTCGCGACGGAGTTGAACGAGCTCGAGCACCTATGTTAAACTATAAATTATTATTACTTGAACAACATAAAACTCTCATCATAATCATTCTAATACTGAATTTTGGCTCTAAAGGTATCTATGCAACTTAAATTTCAAAACGGACAACCCGATACGCATTTCGAAAACTAAACTCAACACCATGCAGAACCGTACGTGACAGCTCCTAAGCCCCTTCTTTCCGACCGTTTTTCTCATACTTAGAGACCAAACCAGAATATAAGATCTAAATGAAAGCTGTTCTCTGACTTCCTACGGTTCTAATCGAATTGTAATCACCTCATTTGAATCATCGGTTGATTTTATACGGAATTTATAAAAACACAGAAACTGATCCGAGTATGCTACGATCAGTCCAGAAAACACAACATTTTGAGCTATTTAGAGGCAAAACTGGGTTTAAGGCCCTTCATAAGAATTGTAGAACACATTGAGTACCTTTTACCTGTAAAATTTGAGCTCAATCGGACTTACGGTTTGTGAGTTATGCGCTGTCAAAGTACGGACCTGCACATACCGTAACGTCCGATTTCCAAACTTATTCGTCACACTTTTACGAACCAAACTTCAACTTTTACTCAATTAAACATGTTCTAATTACAAATTAACATACTAAACGTCAAAATGAAGCTTAATGATTAACCTCTTAAGCTTAATCACGAAACTTTACTCTCTTAGACATTAAACCGAACACTTGGTGAACAACTACCCATATAACCACAAAACTCACCATTTTGATTCTAAACTTTACCTTTTTTAATCCTACTTCATTTTTGACAAAACCACACATTTCTAAACATATATTTCATCATAACTTTGCAATACCACTTCATAATCTAAACCTAAACCGAAATACAAATCAATCTCAAAAACCAACAAAAACTAGAACAAAATAAGGAGAAAGTTATACCTCTACGAAGGATTTGACGAGAGGATTACGAATATGTGATTATATCATTGATTTCTTCAACGAATTTGGAGAAACGCTAGAGAGAAATAGAAGAGATTTTAGAGAGATAGAGGAGTGACGTGAGGCGGTGATGGTGGTGGTAAACAGGGACGAATTGTATGTAGTTTACTCTTAGTTTTAGATTTTGATGATTTATATTTATTAAGAGTTTGAAATTTTGACGGTTTCAACCCCTTTACTATAATTAATTGACATTTTAAATAAAATATATTCCGAAGACGTTAAAGTATACGTTTTTAAAGCGGGGTATTACAGATGAAGTATTTAATGGACCAGTTAGAGATATACCTGACTCAGTCTGGTTGGCAGAAGATGTTTCTCCAGAGGCTCTGGGAGCTCCAGTAGAGGGATCAATATCGTCATTGAATATCTCTTCAAATAGCAGATTCAGTTCTGCTTCTCTTGTCTTTGAGATGCCAGAGGATTCCTTTTTCAGTCCGAGTTCTGAACTGATTTCTTCAGAAGTCTTCTAAAAGGTGTCGTCAAAAGAGACATTGATACTCTCCACAATCGTTCGAGACCGCAGAAGGTAAACTCTGTAGGTTTTTGAAGTGGTAGAGTATCCAATAAACATGCCTTCGTCTGCTTTCACATCAAACTTTCCTCTAGCTTCTCTGTCGTTTAAGACAAAGCACTTGCATCCAAATACATGGAAGAACTTGATGTTTGGTCGCCTTTGGTTGATCAAGTGGTACGGTGTTTTGATGTGCCTTTTTACTATTGTTGATCGATTTTGGGTGTAGCAAGCGGTTGATACAAGTTCTGCCCAAAAAGAGATGGGCAATCCAGATGTTGTCAGCATAGTTCTTGCAGCCTCCATAAGCGTGCGGTTTTTACGTTCGACCACGCCATTCTGTTGTGGGGTGCGTGCATCAGAGAAGTTCTGTGATATGCCTTCTTTTGTAAGGTAAGCTTGAATGACAGAGTTTTTGAATTATGTGCCATTGTCGCTTCTTAACTTTTGAATCCTGCACTCATATAGAACCTGAATTCTTTTCATTAGGTTAATCAGAATGTTTGGAACATCTTATTTCTTTCTGACAAATTCCACCCATGTATATCTCGAGTATTCATCAACCAACACAAGCAAATACTTTTTGCCACCTAGGCTCTGTGTAGCAATTGGACCGCAGAGGTCAACGTGTAGCATATACAGAGGCCTAGGGCATGACACATCAGTCTTGCCTTTATGGGTAGCTCTTTTGGGTTTACCCATTTCGCAAACAGAACACGAATGATCTTTACTGAATTTAACATTTGGCAGACCTTTGACTATATCAAGTTTAACAAGCTTATCAAGAGTATGAAAGTTTAGATGGCAGAACCTGTTGTGCCATAACCAAGCTTCTTCGTTTTTACAGGCAACAAAGCAGATCTTGTCTTTCTTGTTCTCGACACTAAAGTTCATGAGGTACAGATCGCCCTTTCGTTCGGCTTGAAGAAGTTCAACTCCTGTATCTTCTCCTTGTAGAGAGCAGAATGTTCTTTTGAACATGACGTCGAAACCCGTATCACAAAGTTGGCTAACACTGAGAAGATTGTGCTTAAGGCCATCCACATATGCAACTTTGCAAACGGTTATGTTTTCCTTCTTAATGACTCCATAGCCTTTTATATATCCCTTCTTATTGTCGCCAAAGGTCACAGATCCTCCATCTAGTTTATCTTTGTAAGAGGATAGTAGACCTTTGTCTCCAGTCATGTGCCGCGAGCACCCGGAGTCTATATACCATATCAGCACATACTACTTCTGTAACAGAACCAGAGAGTTTTAGGTACCCATTTCCAAATGGGTCCAGTTCTGGTAGGGGGCTTCAAGGTTGCCTTAGCATCCTTGGGTTTGGTTTTAACTTCAGATGAAGAACAAGGTTGTTTCTTCTTACCCTTGAATTTTGCATTCTTTTTGGGTTCAGAGAGGAAACAGTGCGGACTAGAGAAGTGTTGGTTCAATTGATGTATAAGTTCAAAACAATGACAATAATTGATATGCGAAGAAACTTGCTTAAACTTTTCATTGAAAACACTGAATATGGGTACAGAGGATTTATTATTACAATCTTTATGTAGACTAGATTGATGTTTTGAAAAATCTCTATTGAGAGTAGCCTTCTGTGGACCCCTTTCTCTGTGGTGAACTTCTGCAGGTTTCGCTGTCACAGAAGTAAAAGACTTGTTATTTTCCACCCATTTTCCCTTTTGTTGCCAAGTTAGTTTTTCTTGAAAAGCCCTAAAAGGTTTTGGTGCTTTTGGACTTGTTGGATTTTGAGAAGACTTTTCCTTTTGTAGTTTAATTTTCTCAAGCTCAAGGGAGGTTTTGGCTTGTATACACATGTCCAAAAAGTCTGGACAGATAGGAACACTTGTGATTTTCTCCTTAGGAGGAATGGTTCTGTTAAGAATTCCAGAGGGAAGTTTAAATCCCTCTGAATCACAAGGAACTATCTCTGACTCTATTGAGTCAGTCTCAGATTCGTCAGAGGATGAATCGTCCTCATATACAGAGGTTGAATCACTGAGATCTCTGTCGACAGGGGCAGGACTTTCTGAGCATGTGCCATACTCGCTCTCTTCCTTTTCTTTGGGACTATCTTCCAAGATGTCAGAAGTATTTATCAAGATTTCCTCAGAGAGTTTTTGTTCGACAGAGGATGTACAGAGGTTTTCATAAGAACTGTTTTTGCCAATTTCTATTAACTCACACAAGCGTCTAGAGACTGAAAGAGGTCATTTGGAATGGCCATTATCAGAAGTCACTTAGCCTTCTAAGCAATATCGTATTTCTCCCAGTCAGCTGGAGTCTATTTATCCTTCGTCTTTGGTTTTTCGTACTCAGCAACCTCTGGAGTATCATCTGTGGCAGGTACCCGTGGTACGGTGACCATAGGAACATAGGGTGGATTTCGGATATAAGTAAGGAGATCTTTATCAGTACCCTCAAATAAATGAATCATTCGTATCTTCCATTGGGGGTACTCATCTCTTAGTAGAGTAGGTGGCTTGGTTAAAAACCAGCAATAAAGAAGTTGTTTGTGTTTGCCATTTTGAGCAGATTTGTGAATACTAGAAAAAACAGCAGAGTGTAAACTGCAGGTTTTCAAATGATGGTACAGATTCTTCGAAAAGAGTTTGAATCTTTAAAAACTTGAATAATGCACTTAAATGGAAAGGTTTATCCACATAAACAAATCCTGTCAGTTTACTTTTGCTTGTGCAATCTGAGTTTCTTGGGCAGCCAGTGTTCTGAAAAGATCTGACAGAGTCCAGGTGTCTAAGTCCTGATTAGTTTGCAGAGACATAGACAACTAGAGCCATTCTTCATTTAGGCTCTTTAGGAACATGACTTTGTTCTCTTCAGCAGTTCTGTGAATCCCGAACTTCTTACACTTGTTAATCAGAGAGTTGAACCTGTTGTATGTTGACTGCAGAGATTCTGTCGGCAGAGCTTTGAAAGCATAGTACTCGTTGATGCATTTGGATCTGCGGTTCTTCTGAGTCTTGGCTCCTCCTTCCAGTTGTTTCTCTAGTTCCTTCCATAGGTCGTAGGTTGCTCAAACCGATGGGCCTCTTGCACTTGTTGGTAAGGCTACAGAAGTAAAGGAGAAACCAAAAAAGGAGAAGTCTGTGGAGGAGAAGAAAGAGAAGAAGAAGAAGAAGGTGTTGGTCATTGATAGTGAAGAGGAGGAATTGGTGGAAGAAGAGGAGGCAACAATGTCCTCAATAGCTAAATCTTTAGCTCTATTGACAAGAGAGTTTAGCAGAGGGTACCAGATGAACGCAATGGGAGAGATGATCGAGGCGGGAAGTATGAGCCAAGGACTCAGGGAAGAGAAGATGCGAATGACCAACAGAGGTCAAGTGACAAAAGTGACAGAGGTGGTGACCAACAGAGGTCAGGTGACAGAGCTAGGAATGTACCCCAGAATCAGGGATACTTCAACTGTGGCAAGCCAGGCCACTATGTTGCAGACTGCAGGAGCAAACCAAATCTCCATCAGAGGGACTCTGCTTTCTATAAAAAGAAGGCAGATTGCTATGCTCAGAAGTCGCTCATGGTGGAGCAAGAGAACTGGCAGTCAGACGAATCCTCTGACGGAGGTGAAAAGAAAAACGCCCTGTTTTGCGGGATGGCAGAAGTCAGCTCCTCCGATTCTGACAGTGAGGTATCCACTTCTGACTCTACTTCTAATGAAACTGAAGTAAGTTTTCTTAAACTAATAGAAGATTACACTGAACTGAAAAAGACTTGTGACAATATTCAGAAAAAACTTGCATTCTTTGAGAGAGAAGCCAGACTTCTCACTCAAGAAGAGGAAAAAATATCTTTGGAAAAGGAAGAAATTGAAACCAATTGGCATAAACATTTAAATCTTTTAAAAGAAAAGATTTCAGAACTAAATTTTGCCCTTAAAGCTAAAACAAAGGAACTTTTGGACAATGAGAGTGACAGAATGAACATTCTTGCTCTTAAGAACTTCTTTCAAAAGGAAAGAAAAGTACTACATCAAGACTTACTCAACATAGACCATTTAATTAAGAAATATCAAGATGCACAGAAGGTGTACGAAAAAGTGAATACACAAATAGGGAGACGTGGAATTGGCTTCTGTGATATAGATCCTTATACTGGAACCAAAAGAGACAAGTCCCTATCTTCTCTGTTTTGTTTTTTCTTTGCATCTTTGGCATTATAAAAATTATTTGTCAAAGACATATAAGCATTAATTTTTTCAGATTCAGACATGGAGTTGAAAGGATGTACCTGAGAGTAAGATGATGAACACCCAGTTGACACCAGAGCTGTTAATGTAGTTGCTTTCTCAGGGTTTTCCACATCATCAGATTTAGGCATGAAGCACATGTTGGGAGAGTCCTTGTCACTCTCAGAAGTTGGTTTATCAGCCAGTCATGGGTTTCAGCAATAAGCCATTTCCTTTCCTAGGAAGTCCCTCATTCCTTTCCTTCTTTTTCTTATATTTGGCTATATATTTCTCAGCACGTTCCTGGTGTTCCTGAGAAGAAGGTTGACTACTTTTTCTAGGAAAGATTGACTTTGAAATGTTGTTTTTGGATTTTTCGTACTTAGAAGAAAATCTGTCAGAGGAAGTGGTCTTAGATCTTTCAATGCGTTTACTTCTACATTCAGAAGCAAAGTAACATTTCTTACCACAATTAAAGCATTCCTCATTTGACTTTTCAATAGAGGAAATCTTTGTGGAAGAGGAGGGTTTTTTGAGAGTTGTAGATTTGCTAGAAAAACGAGGTTTGTTTTTGAATCTAGCCACCATAGCCATTTCATCAGTTATTTGTTCGACAGAGGTTTCCTCACCTTCATCATCGGCATCACTTAGATATGCCTCCGTTTGGTGAGCAGAGTCATTTTGACTGTCAATGTCAGATTCAGATGAAGGGTAGGTGATTCTGGGAACTTAAATCTCCCTCTTCACAACTTCAAATCTGTCTTTCCCAACTTGATCAGTTTCACAAAATCAAAGCTGATTTAGAGGACTTAAAAACCATAAACCACATCATAGCTAAAGAGAAAAATAAACTTTTTAGAAGACTAAAAAGGGAATAAGAGACTGTGAGAAAATTGACTAGCTCTTCAAAGAACCTTGAGAAAATCTTCCAAGACCAAATCCTACGTGAGGATAAAACTGGACTAGGTTCCGGAAAGATGGAAATTGACCTTCCTTCACAAGATCATGCCCTAACATCCTGTATTTCTCCTAACATATGTGAGTCCTCGGAGTCTAGCTCCATTGGGTCTGTGTCTATGAACTCTGCTGATTTATCCGAAGCCTTAAAATTCGGAATGTTTATAAATGACAAAGATCCGATCTCTTTTCAAAACAATGAAGCTCAGGACTCAAGTGACTCTTCAAAACCTATCCATGATCTTTTGAAACTTTTGACTTTGGATGAAGCTTCTTCTACTGAAGCCATAGGTTCTTAGGTGCCCAAAGAAGTTTTTCGAATATAAATCAAAATCTTTCTGTGTCCAAAGAGGGTAAACCTACTCCAACCAACCACTCTTTAAAAAGAAAGCCCTCAGATCTTTCAAAAACTTCCTTTAAAGGTTTTCCCACGAATCTCACTCCCAGTAGTTCAAGCACTAATTTTGTCAAAGGAGTTTTGGGTTTTCCTCCCCTCTTGTCCACCTTTGGTCCAAAAGCCTTACAGATAGATGTCAAAGGGAAAGTTAAAGAAAAGATTCAAAAATCTAAAAAAGCTGTTTATTTATAGAAAATTCTACAACTGTAGAGACACCTTTCATCTTGCTAAAGACTGTCCCAAAGATAGAATTGACCGAACAAATGGTAAGGATTCTTCTTCTTCTAACCCAAAAGGACCCAACACCAAATGGGTACCAAGAAACTAATCTGTCTGTGACTACAGGTTCATGAGCATCATCAAATATGGTATTTGGATAGTGTGTGCTCACGTCATATGACTGGAAACAAATCTCTTCTTATAAACTATGTGTCTGAAAAGGGTCCATCAGTAAGCTTTGGAGACAATTCTAGAGGTTACACACAAGGTTATGGTACTCTCACCAATGGATCTGTCACATTCAACAAAGTAGCAATTGTTGAAGGGTTGATGCACAATCTTCTAAGCATATGCCAACTGTGTGATCTGGGTTACAAAGTTATCTTTGAACTTTGTATCTGTTCAATTGTTGATAAAGACATGAAGGTGGTTCCCTCTGGAAAAAGGAAGGAAAATGTCTATGTCATAGACATGGGTCAAAATCATGGTGCATCAAATGTCTGCTTTGTGTCTGATTATATAGCCAAGAGAAACTGGTTATGGCACAAACGTCTGTCTCACCTAAATTTCAAGACTTAGCACACTCTCTCCAACAAAGAATTAGTAATCGACATGCCGAAGCTGAACTTTGTGAAAGAAAAGCTATGTGATGCATGCGAGAAAGAAAAACTCACCAAAACTTCCTTTAAGAGAAAGCAGTGCTCCTCCATCACTCTTCCTCTCCAAATGCTGCATATGGATCTATGTGGACCAGTCATCACTCCCAGCCTGGGTGGAAAAAGGTACGTTCTTGTAATTGTTGATGAATTTACAAGATATACTTGGGTATGTTTTCTCAGGTACAAAAGTGACTCAACTGATGAGATCATCAACTTCATCAAGAAAAATGAAGTCCTAAATGGCCAACTTGTGCGATATGTGAGAAGTGATAATGACACTGAATTCAAAAACAGTGCCCTAGAAGACTTCTTCAATGACAAAGGAATTTCTCAAAATTTCTCCGCTGTCAGAACTCCTCAGCAAAATGGGGTAGTTGAAAGAAAGAATCAGACTCTATGTGAAGCTGCAAGGTCGATGCTGAGTGAATCAAATCTTCCCACTTACTTTTGGGCTGAAGCTGTTAATACTACTTGCTTTACCCAAAACAGATCGGTCATCACCAAAAGACATGGGAAAACTCCTTATGAAGTCTTCCATGTCCAAAAACCAAAAATAGGGTTTCTTCATGTCTTTGGTTGTGTGTGCTTTATTCTGAATGATCATGAGAACCTTGGGAAATTTGACCCTAAGGCTGATGAAGGCATCTTTGTAGGATACTCCTTGTCCTTAAAATCATACCGTGTTTACAACCTCAGAAGAAAATGCATTGATGAATCCATTCATGTAAAGTTTGATGACTTCAGATCATCATCTCTTTCAAATGACGATGATGAGCTAAATAGATGGATCTCATCAAGCATTGGTGATGCTCTTATAGCAGCTCCCACCGATTCCTCTTCCATTCCTTTCACCCACACCAATCCTCCTCACTCACAACAACAAGTTGGGTCACCTCCCACCTTACCAAATCCTCATTCCACCGAAATTGACCCATACATCCCCACATCCACCGATCCTCCAGAACCCATGCCTCCATCTCTTCCATCTACATGTTTTCCTCCCACTCTACCTCCTGCTACCAAATGGACCAAAGATCACCCCATTGATCAAATTATCGGTGATCAACAAGCTGGGATCCAAACTAGAAAAGGAATTGGAAATATATGCCTCTATGTGAACTTTCTATCTTTGATAGAACCAAAGAAAATTGAGGAAGCATTAGCTGATCCATGTTGTATCACTGCCATGTAAGAAGAACTTTCTCAATTTACAAGAAACAGAGTTTGGAGACTAGTTCATTGACCTCCAAAAAATCTATTATTGGAACCAAGTGGGTTTTCAGAAAAATGGATGAAGAATGTACAGTGATCAGAAACAAGGCCAGACTTGTTGCTCAAGGATACATACAGGAAGAAGGAATTGACTATGATGAAAAAAATTCCCATGTTGCTAGACTTGAAGCCATAAAAATCTTTCTGGCTCATGCTGCTTACCAAAACTTCAGGGTCTTCCAGATGGATGTTAAAAGTGCCTTCCTCAATGGTGAATTGACAGAAGAAGTCTATGTGAAACAACCACCTAGTTTTGAAGACTCTACACATCCTGACTATGTGTACCGGTTGGACAAATCTCTCTATGGTCTCAAACAGGCTCCTCGTGCCTGGTATGATACTATTGCTGACTTTCTTTTGAAGAATGAGTATTCCAGAGGTAAAATTGACAACACCTTGTTCATCAAGCATACTTCAGGTAATCTTATACTTGTTCAAATCTATGTGGATGACATCATCTTTGGTGCCACTGATGAATGACTTTGTGATTAGTTTGCCTCACTCATGATGAGTCAATATGAGATGAGCATGATGGGAGAGCTCACATTTTTCTTAGGCCTTCAGGTCAAACAAACTTCAGAAGGGATCTTTATAAATCAAAGCAAATATATTTGTGACCTTCTGAAGAAATTTAACTTTGAAAATTGCTCTCCCATGAAAACTCCTATGGCACCACCCTTGAAAATTCATGTTGATCCATATGGTAAATCTGTTGATGTGACAAATTATTGAGGTATGATTGGGTCCCTTCTTTATCTAACTTTTAGTAGACCCAACATTATGTTTGCTACATGTCTATGTGCGCGTTATCAGGCCAATCCAAAAGAATCTCATCTGGCTGTGGTAAAACGCATTTTCCGGTACCTGAAAGATACCTTGTATCTGGGTCTTTGGTATCCCAAAGACTCAGGTTTTGAACTAATAGGGTATTCAGATTCTGATTATGCAGGTTCTAAAGTTGATAGAAAGAGCACCACAGGTAGCTACCAACTTCTTGGTGGCAAATTGGTTAGTTGGTCCAGTAAGAAACAAAACTCAGTTTCAACCTCAATTGCTGAAGCTGAGTATGTTGCTGCTGGAAGCTGCTGTGCTCAAATCTTGTGGATGAGGAATCAACTCAGGGACTATAATCAAGTCTTCTCACAAGTACCTATACTGTGTGACAACTCCAGTGCAATTGCTATTGCAAATAATCCAGTTCTTCACTCAAGATCAAAACATATAGACATCAGATATCACTTCATCGGGGATCACATCTCCAAAGGAGACATAGAGCTCCATTTCATTCCCACTGATCTCTAGCTTGCAGATCTGTTCACCAAAACCCTTGGATGAAGCCTGATTCAACTTTCTGATTGGAGAACTTTTGCATGTTGTACTTAGATGTTTAATAAAACAAACCTAGCTTAAGTCGGTGTATCACCGATAGTTCGGTGGAACGCCTCTCTGAAGACTCATTTTTTAACCCACATCGGTGAGATCTCCTTCACCGATCTCCCAATCTCACCGATGGAATCTCTCCGAAACCCATTTAATCCGTGAGACTACTCTCACCGACTCTTTCTCTACCGAACACTTAGTTCAGTGGAAACCCCTTTTATATTCTCCTCACCAAAACCAATCGGTGACTCATTTTCCGAAACCCTATCTCACCGAAAACCGTTCTTGCTCACAATCGGTGGACAACTCTCTGATTCACTATAGCCGATACTAATCCAAATCTCACTGATCCCCTCTTCCTGAACACTTTGTTCGGTGGACTCACTCACCAATCTCTTCTCACCGAAACCCTTACACATATCGGTGGCACCTATGTGCACCGAAACTCTAATCTCTCTGATTCTCATTCTTATCGTGTGCGAAACTCAAGGCTCACGTCACACCTACTTTGATTGGAAAGTCTAGACTTTGACCTTTCCACTTCCTAATTTACCTAAACCAATCTTCGGCCATTGCTTTTCTATTTGTCACCATTACCCTTTAATTTTATTTATTATTTATATTCATCAAAAAACCCTTCCCATTCCAGATATAACCGTTGGCGCCTATTTCACATTTCAAATTCCCACCTTATAAATACTTATCATCCTCTTCATTCTTCTTTTTCGCGCGCTGTAATTTGTCTTCGAACTCTCTCTCTCTCTACACAAAACGTGCAACCTCTCTCCATCCTTCATCAATGGCATCCTCAACTTCCTCCAAGCTTTCCAAGAACCCCAAGATCTTCAAAGAGGTTCCCACATGCTTTGAAGATCTAAAATTCAACCCTTGCAATCACGTTGCAAGGTTTGACGCTGATCTCGCTCATCCGTAGTTCAGCACCGTCTCAAAGTTCTTGGCACGATCCCCTCTTCTCCATGCCTTCGCTTGCAATCCTAAGATGAGTAAGTTTCTCATTGGTAAGTTTTGGCTTACGTGTGTCTATGATCCCTCCAATGATTCCATCAATGCCTCCATTCTGACTGACGATGATGATGAAGACCATGATCTCACGTTTGGTGTTCATGATGTCTGTAATGCCTTACGAATTCCTTCCTTCCCGGAATATGAAGACATGATCGTTAGGAATGAACATGAAGAGGTGGTACGTGCTTTAGGTTATCACCATGACTATTCCTCCAAAACCTCAAAAGGCCCAGGTACACTTCTAAGGAAAAACATGGGTGGAATCTGGAATTTCTTGTTTACTCATATCATCTACTGTCTCTCCAAAAAGACCAGTGGACAAGACCAGTCTCCCTCCTACATCACCTCCTTGGCCCATGCACTAATCTTTCAGCGAAAGATTGATTTTGCTCAGTACTTTTTTACAGAGTTAACTAATGTCATTTCTCATCCCAAACGGTGTCATGTTGCCTACCCGCGTTTCATCTCCATGATCATTCACCACAAAATGGCTACTGCTCTTGATGCTGATCGGAAGTCCGACTCTCCAAAATTTACCTATGATTGGTCTGCTCCTATGGTTGGAAAATCAGTTCTTGATGTTCCCCTTCTTGCATCCGACTTGCCGCTACGCCAGGGTATGTCTACTTTCGCTCATTCTCCCGATCTACACTGGGGTGATGCCGAAATCCCTGGGTTTGTACACCCACCAGTTCCGGAGGATCCTCCAGCTATAGTGGCCCCTATCCCCACTACCCAAGTGAAATCGGGAGGCGCTAAGAAGAAATCTTCAAAGGCTACCGATACCTCCGTATCTGCTTCACGGACTATGCCTCCGAAATCTCCTTCGGAGGCTACCCAAGTCCATATCCGTTCTCACAAACGGAGGAACTCACAATCCCCTCCTAGGTCTCCTCTAAAGAGATCTAGGAAACCTTTGGCCAAGCCACACAATCCAGTCACCGATTCTCAACAATCGGTGCCTGCTAAATTTGTCCCATCTGGGCCAAGGGAATCTGCCATCCCCAAAACCACCTCCTCCGATGTCTCTCAAAAGACTTCGGTTGTACAACCGGAGAACCCATAACTTTCCTCATCACCTATCTCTTTAGGTGGTGCTAATACTTTGAGGTCTCTCCCCTCAAAGGCTCCAATTTTTCACTGCACGACCTATCACCCGACCAGTTTATGGTCGATGATGCACAACCCCATGAAGGTTCGGCTGATCCAGTGGTCGTTCCGGAGAACTTGGACTTTCTGGATTTCTTATTACAGGACACCACCCCTCGTCAACAGGAACCATCATCAACACATACTGGTTCCACTAAAAAAGTGCTCTTTCTGTAACAACCCAAATCCCATAACATACATCATAATACATAACATGCATACATATCATTGATTTACAACAAAAGTTACATAGCAAACCAAGTACGGTCTCTTTTAGTCTCGAAACTACAAATTACATAAAACTTCCTAATCAACATCGGTCCACGAAGGCAGTCTACACCTTATTCTTTCCTTTGCCGCTATCAATTCCTCGACCTGGAAAACATATTTTTTAAAACAAAATGAGGGTTAGACCAAACGGGTCTAGTGAGTTAATCCCGGTCCTTTCCAAAATCATTATAAAACCTTTCGTCAATCAAAATAGTTTAAATACAACCTTTGCCAATATACACACATATACCATAAGTATGTAAACGTCACACATATATATACTACACGTATTTTAATTACCACATCAAGACTCGTGCATCGTGCTCAACTCCTCCTCATTCCTCGTTACCATGGCCATATTAGTTGGTAGCAAGCCAACTAATAAATCAACGCCGTACAACAACTACGACACATCACCGGTCCGCACACCGGAACCCGGCAATACACCGTCCGCACACCAGAACCCGGCAACACACCGGTCCGCTCACCGGAACCCGGCTACTGTGCACTTGTGTAGTGTAATGCACCACTAAATATAATATCTTACTATATTATAAACACAAAATATTCACACCTTGATCGTATATCCATTCCACACATATCCATCTCATATATATATAAACACAGATATATATATATATATATATATATATATATATATATATTCCAGTTGAAAACATTTTAAAGTAAAACTCACCTCGATTGGTTATCAAATTTCCTTCTAATCTTTTCTCGAGAAATCCAATCTTTCATTCAAAGTTCACAGAATCTGAAACAATTTAAGATACATATATCGCCTTACTAGTCAAACACATAAAGCCTAGTAAAATCTTATCCTCAACAGTTCTCCCTTCAGCGACTTATCACGGGGGTTCCGCTACCCGGATAGCGGATGGGGTCAAGGGGCAACGCCCTTGCGGAGCAACTTAATCCAAAAATACAATCAGAAACTATAACCGGACACTATCAAAACTACCGGGACTCACTGCACCGGGACTCCACTGTACCGGGACTCTCCAGTACCGGGACTCCACTGTACCGGGACTCCACTGTACCGGGACTCTTCAGTACCGGGACTCCATATCACCGGGAGTTGGCATTACCGGGTCTTGTCGTTATCGGGAGTCGAAAATACCGGGACTCCATGGTACCGGGAGTCGACCATACCGGGAGTCTACTATACCGGGAGTTCACTGTACCGGGACTCCCAAGTACCGGGACTCCCAAGAACTCAGTCGGTTGCATTTTACCCAGATCCAAATTAAACCTATACAACTACAAATTAAACATTCTAATCCGATAGAAGTCTAATACTACTGATTATAAACATAAAACATAAAGGACTTACCTCAAAATCGTTTCCAACCAAGCCAATTGAAGCCCTAACCGTACGAACTCTTCTTCTGCTTCTTCTCGTCTCCAAACACACACTCACACACTGAGAAATCTGATTTTAGGTTTGTGAAATATTTGAAGTCTACAAGGGTGTATATCAAACCTAATATACACTTTTGGCTTGAACTATTCGAATATGACCAAAGTACCCTTAACTTATAATTTCACCCAAACTTACCCTACACATCCAACTTTAAAGTTAACTAAACTTAACGGAAAGGAGATTTTAACTAACGAACTTACCCGGGGTATTACACTTTCCACCGAAACTCTCATCGCCGATGCAAACACCATCGAAAGCACCCTCACCGAAACTCTCATCACCAACGCAAACACCATCGAAAGCACCCTCACCGAAAAACAATCAACACCGAAGAAAATGCCACCGAAAGCACCATCACCGAAATAACCCTCTCCTCCCAGAAGCCTCACTCACCGAAACCTCACTCCCCGACTCACCCCTCTCTGACGTACACTTCACAGAAATTACACTCCCCGACAAACTCCCACCTATCCAACCAATCTTAAACTTTATCTGAAGATAGCTAGCTCATCATCCTCTCCTTCTCCCTTACCCACAAGAACGCTTTACTCTAATCCTTTATCTGATCAGCCATCCTCCTCACCTATAACCGACTCAAGAACACTTCCCTACACTCCATTATCCTCCACCACTCCCCGATTCCACATCCCTGGTATCCATGTTCGTGCTTGTTAGGTCTCATAACTAGTTGAATAGAATTTCAGGGACCATTTCTGACATTTTGTATAACTATCCCTTAGGGGATACAAATACTTTGATTTGTTTAGGAATTAGGGCTAATGACCATTATCATATTCATAATTACCTTGTACGACTACATTGTGTTCATTGAATTTCTACATTAAATTCAAGTGCGATTTATGACATATTGATTACTATTGTGTTGATTCAATCTATTGCTGTAGATCCCAGTTTGACAATCAAGTAACAATGAATCGAACAATTATCGTTTATTGAATGATTATAGAGAGGTTACATATTAAGACACTAATAAGCCCATGGCCCATTAAGACACTAATAAGCCCATATTATTAATTATGAGGATTTTACAAACAATTAAATAAAACAATTCTTTTCTTTATATCACTTTCTATTTTATAGGACTTTTAGTCCTAACAATCTCCCACTAAAGTTATATAAAGAAAAAATACGATCTTGAAAAACTTCAGAACTTGTTGAACCAATATGCTCGAAGGAAGAATCAACTTGTTGCGAACACTTCTTGATAAAGGATGAGAAGAACCATGGACTTGTAATCTTTTCTACACATATCATAACAGTTACCCCCCTCAACTTTTTCTTACTCCCCCTCAACTTGATAATCTGGGTGTTTAAACTTTTAAAACGTTTCTCCCCTCATGATGATGATTCGTGTCTTTGAATCTGTATCAGTTCTCCCCCTCATGATGAGTAGGAGCACCCTGAGAATCATGTATCTTCAATGACAACACTGATGAGTAGCAAAATATCAGATAAACGTTTAGTAACCAGAATGGGGTAAATATCTAACACAGAAACACAATAGTAACTATTATCACAACAATTAAGATAATTGTGTGGCCTACGTTCAGAGTTGGCATCGGGGTATATCTGATAGGACTTCCAGTTATCACTAAAGTAAAATTATAAAAATTATTTCACAAAATGTTTCGGAAATATCACGAAGATATGCAATGGGAATCACAAAGACTCGTGAATGTGTGAAAGAATTAAATTATATCTGTTTGGCTCAAAAATTGATTTAACTTGGGAATTAAGTTAAAAATCAATTGATACAGTGATTAGAATAAGAAGTTCGGAGACCGGAGCTGATGTCTTCCTTTTTCAATATCTAAGACCTCCGAGTGAGGAATAGATAGATTATGTGCTAAGTTAGTGATGAAATTGTTAATTGTATCCAAGTATAAATAATTTAGATTAGTGTTAGATTTCATAACTTTGGGATTTAACTTCAAGATACCTTGTCATATTCTCTCTACACCTTTGTATTTGATTCTTGCGTTTAATGAGAGATGACTTGAGTATTGCTTGATTCATTGTTTGTTTACTTGTTTCTGGGATCACAAGTGGTATCAAAGCAAGCAGATTCAAGCAATTTGAGTGAAAATTGAGGAATTTTTGGGTATTTTTTGTATTTTTGGACTAAAGATTAATCTGGCAGATTTAGGATGATTTGAGTGCGATTTGTGATATAGAAGTGTTCGATTTAGGCAATTGGATTAGTCTGTGCAAGAATTTGGATCGAAAGAACCTATTTTAGTGATTTTTGATAGATTTCTAGACTTTTTGAGGAACTTACCGTTTTGGATCGAAAGTTGTTGATCCAGTGTGTTTTTGGTGTTATGATCTAAACAAAAAGTGTTCAGACTCTCATCGCGAAGGTATCTGCAAAGTTTGGTAGCATTTGGTGATGTTCTGAGTGAGATCTTGGACTTAGGAAAATTTTTGTTCGATATTCAAAGGTGTCATACAAAACAGATCTTCATATATTCAAAGTAGTCGGACGATACTTAGTTTCATAGTTATCGTACAGAACTTGTTCGATAACTCATTTTGATCGTACAAGTGTTGTCCGATAACTACTGTTCAATAGGCCTGATCGTACAAGTGTTGTCCGATAACTACTGTTCAATAGGCCTGATCGTACAAGTGTTGTCCGAGAACTCATTCTGATCGCATAGCTTTTGTCCGAGAACTAATATTCACGAAGTTTGATCGCACAGATACTGTCCGATAACATTCCTGGTCGCACATATAGTGTCCGATAACATTTTCTGCTCCTACAAATATTGTCCGATAACTACTGTTTATTCCTTATCACACACGGGTCGTGCGATTAAGTACTGTTCATTGCTTAGTTTTGAGCGATAACTTTGTACTGTTCACTGTTTTTGCTAATCTGTTTAAAGAACATTTACAAGTAAACGTGACAAGATGATAAAGAACGATAAAATGATGTCCTTGGGAACTGAATCTCGTCCTCCAATTTTGATTGAAAACGAGTACGAACAATGGAAAGAAGGATTTCAGGATTTCTTGGAGAGACAACAAAATGGAGAAAATTTGTTAGACTCATTGTTACATGGACCCATGAAACCACTAATGACTGATGTTCCGCCTGCACAAGGTGTTCAAGGAATTGTAGGTGGTAAGGTGAAACCTATAAGCGAATATAGAGCTGAAGAGAAAGCACGATACAATGCTTACAAGAAACAGAGGCTCGACGAGTAGAAGATAAAGTGAACAGTCGGATTCAGTATTGATCTACTAGTTGTAGTAGAGGTGGTGACCCAACCGATTATAGACTATTTGTCTTCTGGTAATCGTGTTTTAGAGATAAGTTTAACTGGTAATTTTGATTTTAAATTCCAATCAAGGAACAGAGGCTCGACGAGTAGAGCTTTGATTTTTTTAACCAAAGCAGACCAATAGAATTTTACGTTGTTCCCAAGTTGGGGAGCAAGAATTAGTAAAGGTACCACTGTGGAAATATTATAGATATGCTAAGGTGACTTGAGGAACTAAAGGAGGATATGTAGAACAAATATCCTCATCTATGTACCTAGCTTTGATTTCGGGGACGAAATCATTTTCAAGTTGGGGAGATTTGTAACACCCCAAAATTTCCATTTTTATTATTCTAATATTAATAGGGTCGAGTTGTAATTTAGTCTAAATGTGGGCTAAATTGTAAATGTAAACTCCAGGGTTGAAATTGTAATTTTGACCAAAGTTTACATGTTATTGGTGAAATTAGAACTTAAGGGTTTATTTGGTAATTCTTTGATAATTGAGATTACCTCAAGTAAAAGTAAGAGTCTTTATTTGAGAAAATATATCAAATGTTTTGTGATGAGTCGGTCCAGAAGAAAAAGGCAGAGAGAAAGAAAATAGAAAGAAGGGAGAAAGAGAAGGAGACGAGAGGAATTGAACTGTGGTTCTGGTGGTAAGGGTTCTGAAACCTCCTTCATTAAATCTCTTAATCAGTTTGGTAACATCAGTGGAATCATCTCTTCGTAATTGATTTGCACAGAGAGGTGAAGACTTGGATTTCTGGGTTCATCGACTGTACAAGTGAGTTTATCTTTTCAATTTAAAACTTAATAGTTGAAATTGGAATTATATGTTGGGTATAACTGTTTGAATGATTTGGTATAATGATGTTGATTTTAAGTTAAGCAACAATCTGAGTTTTTGGATGAGTTTATGAATTAATTTGACGTGAATAGAATGATTTGAATCGCAGTTCCGGTATTTAGAAATTTCCGGAACTGAGATGGGTTCCGGAATAAATTGATTCCGGAATTGCTTTTAGTCGGGTTCCGGTAATTAAGATTCCGATAGTTGGGCCGGAATTAATTGTGTTCCAGAATAGGATTTGTTTTGGATCGGAATTAGATTTAAAAGGGATCCGGTATTCACCGGAAGATGGGCCGGAATGGGGGCAGTCCCAGAATGGGCTTAAAGCCGAAATTGATGTGTACCGGATGTTGGTTCTATATGCTCAAGAATGATTATAAAATGATATTACCGGTAATATATGATCCTATAGGGTCGCACCGAACAACAAGTAGACACCGAATTAATATTTATAAGAATTTGATTCTTGATAAATATTATTATTTCTTGATAAATATTATTATTTCTTGATAAATATTATTATTTCTTGATAAATATTATTAATTATATTATTGAATATAATTCATAATATTAGATGCAAATGAAAGTTTCTTATTTATTAAAATAAGATGAGTTCATATTTAACTAGAAGTTAAAAGTAGGGACTATATGTAGTAAGTTTAAATAGTTAAAATAAAGATTTTAACAAATTTAAACTAGAGGGGGCATAAGTAGAATTATGCATGGGAGGCTCAAACCACATTGGACCCTTTTATGGTCCAATAGAAATTGCCATGTGTGGTCTTGTGTTTTGAATAAGTATGCTAGAAGACTTGCAAAATCATTCTACACTTTTTAGCTCTCTCTCTCTCTCTCTCCCCTCTACTCCTACTTTCGGTCGAAACTACCATGGATGGTAGTTTTGGTGTTCTTCTTGCTATCTAATCTCTTGTAGTTTTAGATACAAAGCTCCATCTTGCATCATCAAAGAATAGGAACTAGCATTCCGAAAGGTGTCGTTGCTTGTGGTGGATACCGCTAGAGGAGCTCTCTTTTGGGGTCTACATTCATCACCAACATCCAACCTCCCATGAGGAACCAAAGGACTACAAAGGTTTTAATCTTGAACCTTTTTGCTATATCTTATATTTAGCTTTTCATGCATGTAACAAGATCCTTGGTGGGAATAAAATGGTTTTATGTTTTTGTTCAAATGTTTTTATTTTTGCTTCCGTTGCGTAAATTATCACTTATGAGTTTTTGAAACCCATGTTTGAACCTAAAATCCCAACAAGTGGTATCAGAGCCTATGTTATAATGCATGATTAGAAAAATAAGTTTTTATTTGGATAAAACTTGGTTTTTGGAAGCCATGGATAAAATTTCATTTTATATGAAAAGTTCATACATGACTTTTAGGCAACTAGTTTGTATTTTTTTTATATATATATTTTATGTAACAAAATTTCAACATGCATTTTTGTTACATAAAAGTTGCCTAACAAAAACAAAGTGTTGTTTTATGTTATTTATGAGTAATATGTGCATAAACAAGCCATGGACCAATATGTTGGTTGTTGTGTTGTTCTTTTAATTTTGTTTATAATTCTTATTATTATTCATGCTGGTTTGTAATAGTAAATAGGTTTTATTATTTAATGTTCTCTTGTTTATTTTGTAAGTATTAGATTAGTTGTTAGAACTAGTTTTTATTTATTTATAAAATGTAACAAGAAGAAGGCCAACATGGAGCTTGAAGATGGAGCTTGATGTCTTGATTGCATAGAGATGCTAAAGCAAGTGGGAGCTTGAAGTTTTTTTATTTTTTATTTTGTCCCTTAGGAATGGACTTGGCATTTCTTGTTTTGGCTCACAAGAAATGTCATTAGAAATGGCTTTGTTTTATGCACATTCTTTTGCATGTTTATGGTTGATTATGTTCTTTTTGATGCGTTAAAATATAGGATATTGTATGCTAGTAAAGAACATAAAATTGGTTCAAATACGCTTATTTAAAATTGTTTATAGTTGAAGCGACAAATTTTAAAATTAGATTTTAAATGAACCAAGTTTAAAATAGAGATTTTATATCAACCAATATTTAAAATGGAGATTTTAAAACAATGACATGCAAATTGGTTCAAATAAGTTTTATATAAAATTGTTTATTTAAAAAACGACGTAACTATAAAATTGAATTTTAATTGAGCCAAATTATTTAAAATGGAGATTTTAAATTTATTCATTTTGATGAAAATTTCTTTTTCTTAAAAAGGAGTACCTTGATTATTGGATGCATGCAATAATATGGTACTATGGTTTTTAAGACAAAAATTGAGATTTTGAGTTTTATAGAAGGAGTTTGAATGGAGATCTCAAAACTCATACAAATTCATAATCTAATAATAAAAGTGTTTTATTAAAAGACTATAAATGGTTCTTATTATGATCAAACTCAAACGTTGATATTAACATATGATCATATATAATTAGTTGATAAAATAGAGATTTTATTTAATTAAAAGAAACCATTTAATGAGAAATAAGATTTTAAATATAGTACCATATCTTATTGAATACTAACACATGATACTAAAATGTTTACAAAACTGGAATTGTAATGCATCTAAAATCCCTTTAATAAACGCAAGTCTATGTCGTCCTTTTGAGAAACACTCAATACGTCGCTATGACACCCTTGTGGGATAAAGGTCACCTAACCACTTGGATTGTCTTGAGATGGATGAGGTGATTCTTATGTCTTTGAGGGATAAAGGTCACCTAACCACATGGATGTGAGTTTCACATGTTGTTTCAAGTAGGATGACTTGATTGGGAATCTTTTGTGATAAAGGTCACCTAAGCATTAGAAACCCAAGGCATAGATGGGATCAAACATGCCAATTAACAAACAAGTTGTTAAGGATCCCATAACGCTAGGAATTACATTCGATGTAATCGATAAACGTTATCTACTTTGTTGGATTAAATGGACGGGATAAAGGTCACCTAACCGTTTCATTTGTTTTGCAACGTTGGATCCTAGATTTTATGCAAATTAATGTTTTTAGAAAACTAAAGGGTAATTAATTTGCTAAAAAAATTAATATTGAAAATACTATATTAACTTTGTTAAATTTTGTAGATGGCCTAAAATGCAAACACTACAATTAACACATCCCTAAGACCTTTTCTTTTGGAAGAAAAGTTAACCACTCAGAACTTCCCAATTTGTTTTCAAAACATTGAGACGCGTTCTCAGACGTGAAAACAAATTATACGTACTCCTCGTACCTATTCCTCAAGAACCTCCTCTTACCTCCATAGAAGCTAACGATACTTGATTGAAACATAATAATGATTCAATCAATGTATCACGTCTTATGCTTGAAACCATGGTTCCATCCTTACTAGAAAGAATGGAAACGTTTCCACTGAGGGCATTTGACATGGTAAACCGATTACCAAAATATTACCAAATGTATATGGTCCGTGAACGCTTCGATACAATTGGACAAAGACCAATATGTAAGCTCTCATATTCACAAAATGAGGACGCACCTTGACTATTTGGATAGACTTGGCTATCCTTATTCCAATGGGAGAGCCATAGATATGATCCTCAAATCTATGACCAAAGCATTTGATGTTTTTGTCGAGAATCTAAATATAGACCTCGAGAAGATTTCAGTCCCAGAATTGCATACGATGCTAGAAACTGCTGAAAGGAATCTTCCCATGGTAACAATTACATATGATAGATGAGGCAACATTGGTCATAGAAGAGGAGATTGTCCTTCTGAGAAATAAATGTTTTCTAACGAAGGAAAGTCCTTCAGGTATCAATATTTAAGATAGAACTTTTACCTTTCTATCTTACACTTGTGTATTTGATACTAAGTGTAGAACTCACTTTTGTAATATGTTACAGATAATCAAGAAAGGTAAATGACTGAAAAACAAGCAAAATGGTGATCCATATAAGCAAGGAAGCAAGATTGCGTACCAAGCTTATAGAAGATTTTATTATGAAACCATATGGCTTGTATTGTTAAACAAGTTTGTTTCGAACAATGTTTAAATTTAGTTTGACTAAATTATTGTTTTTCAGTCACATGTTTATTGATTGAATGAAATTCACTTAACCGTTTTGGAAACGATTATATTCATATTCAAAATGAATTATTCTATTTCGAGAAATAGTTCTCTTAATTGAATAATAAAGTGAATCTCAAAAGCCTTCTAAAACATAATTCTATATAAACACCATAAGACTCAAATGTGATTTGAATCAAGTCTACACATGAAATAGTCAACTTAATCAAGAAAATTAAACGCATATCTAAATTTCAAAACTGTGTTTTTTTTTAATAAATATAAATATTTTCATTTGATATATGCGATCTTGATAAAGTTGAATATAGCTCTTTTCTCTAATTCATAGAGAAGGAGAAAAAGTTTTTTGTTAGAATTGATACATTATGACGTATATGGTCTCTCAAAACCAAGTCTAGATATGGTGATAGATAATACCTTCACTGACGATTTCAATTGTTGAAGTTTATGGAACATAAAGATGAAGCATTTGATGTAATTTAAGTTGTTTCAAAGTGAAGATTAAGAAAACAACTCAGCAGGACCATTAAAGTCTTTTCTAATATATGAGGATAGTAACTAAACCAAGAACTCTTGGATCATCATAGAAACTGTGTACATCTGAAAGGATGAACCGAACCTTATTAAATATGGTTCGCTCTATGATGAGTAGAAGTACTATTCCTATATCAAATTCGGAATTCTGCCCTAGTTAAAGTAAACCGTACTTTTTGACACCAACCAAAAGGTAGACAAGACACCTTATAAGATTTCGTATGAAATTTTTTTCATCCTTAGTCTTAGTTGAAGGTGTGGGTTTATGAAGCTCATGTAAGACAATAAGCTTCAAGTAAACTCAACCCAATATCTACCAAATGAATATATTGTAGAATATACTATAAATTGTTTTTGTATACCGATTCTACAATCCCACAAACAATAAAATTGTTTATTGTTCCAAAGCCAAGTTCTTAGAAAGCAAGTTTTTTAATGGGCAAGGCAAGTGGGAGTGTTAAGGAACTTGAAGGGAATCAAGAACTTTATAACCTAATGCACTTATTGGTTGGCACTAGTTATCAAACAAAGGTCGTTGAAACTGAGCGATTTGATTGATCAGAAACTTAGTAAAAACACCAAGTGTTCGCAAATCTAGTAGAATCATTCAGAAATTCGAGAGATATCTATTTCTTATAAAGAATGATGTATGACTGTGTTCTAGTAAACCCATCAACTGATAAAGTGCTATGTCAGATTCTGAATCTGGTGAGTGGCTTAGAGTCATGAACACTGAGATACAATCCATTCATGGATCAGTACAAGTATCTCAAAACTGGAATCTTCATTTTGAATGAAAAATTAAAAGTTAAATTTTCATCAAAATAAAAGATGACTCGTGTATTTGCTAAAACTAGTGGGAGCGCAGTAAAATTCCTAATCCTGTATGTGCAAGACATACTAGTATTTGGAAATTAACTTTCCGACATAGCAAAACATCATGTTTTGGCTCGGACAGTATTTCCTCAATAAAAGACTTAGAAAGGGCTAATTTTGTTCTTGGAATAAAGATCTTTAGAGATTAGATCAAGACGACTTATAGGTTTAAGTCAAAGTGCATATGTTGACATGATCTTGAAAGATTCAAGATGCAAGGCTCTAAAGGTAGTTTCTTGCAAATATGATATGGCATCATTTTGAGCATGTCTCAATATTCTAGCACAAAGGTTTAGCTAGATAAAATGATTAGTATTCCATATGCTTCGGCAATTGGATCTATCATATATGCCATGACATGCACTAGATCGAGCGTGTCAAAATGCTTTAGAGCATTAGAAAACGATACCAACGAAATACGAGGGAATGTCATTGGATGATTGTATAGAACAATTTAAGGTACTTACGAAGAACAAACAAGTGTTCCTTAACTGAGGGTTGGAAGAAGATCATAGTAAAATGTTACACTAATGATAGCTTCCACAAAGATCGAGAAGGTTCTCGTCACAAAAGGGAAATATCTTCATTGTGAATGAAGAACTAGTTCATTTTGAAAAGGTTCAAGGCGAAGGTAAAAGTTGCATAATACACTACAAAATAAGAATACATTGCTGCTTTAGAGGCCGCAAAAGAAAGATGCTTGGATGAAAGAGTTCATTGAAAAGCTAGGTAGATGCCTCCCATTCAGGATCATCTAGAAATCCTTTGTGAGAATGTGGGTGCCATTACGCAAGCTAAAGGACCTTATCTCACATCAGAGTACCAAGTATCTACTCCAGACATTTAACTATATTTAGAATAAAGTTAAAAATGGAGATATTAGTGTTCACAGAGTTTACACAAATCAAGTTTCTGGATGAACCCATTCATGAAGCTCCTTATATAAGCTAAACTTGAAGGGTCATGTTTGAGCTTTAGGACTTCGTTATTCTAGTGATGGAATTTGATTTGAATTTAGTATTTGGATATTGGAACAAGTAAAGCAACAAGTATAGTATTTAGTTAGATATATAGGATATGATCTTTTCATACTCGTTGTGTTTTATATTAGCATGTTTAAATCCTTGAATAAATTAGTTATTCAAAATGTCCATAGTCGATCATAGTTGTGGGAGCAACTATGAAGTAAGACTAATATGAATTGGATTGGTTGACTTTTAAGAGTAAAAGTGGCAAAGTGTTGCAACCAAGTTCATAGGTACGTGTTAGGGAACAAGTATTGGACCTGACCCGCTTCAAGATCACTTCATGGATCGTAGTCACAAATGATTCTAGAATAAAGGTAGTATCTTTGTATCCTTCGACCTGAGATACATATTTCGGACTCAAATGTAGGGAGTGTTATGCTTTGATATGGTTAACCGTTGTTCTTGAAAAAGGCAGCTATAAAGGCCATTATTGGGCATGGCATGAACTGCATGAGAGGCGTATGTAGTCAAGATGGGATTTGTTTCTCTAAATATTTTAAGAGTGAGACATCTATGGCGCCTTACCAAAAGTTGAACAATAGATGAGAATGATAGTGATCCATGTCTCATGTTCAACATGATGTCCAAACAAAGGGATAACTGATACCACACCTAATACATCAATTGAAGCTATGAGCTCGTGGGAATTGGATGTTGTTGAATGGCACTTACAGTCATACGTTGCTGGGGGCAGTGAGATGTTGCTAGACATCCACCACTGTCTATATTATTCTATAATACAATCTTGAGCAAGTGGGAGATTGTTGGTTCTATATGCTCAAGAATGATTATAAAATGATATTACCGGTAATATATGATCCTATAGGGTCGCACCGAACAACAAGCAGACACCGAATTAATATTTATAAGAATTTGATTCTTGATAAATATTATTATTTCTTGATAAATATTATTAATTATATTATTGAATATAATTCATAATATTAGATGCAAATGAAAGTTTCTTATTTATTAAAATAAGATGAGTTCATATTTAACTAGAAGTTAAAAGTAGGGACTATATGTAGTAAGTTTAAATAGTTAAAATAAAGATTTTAACAAATTTAAACTAGAGGGGGCATAAGTAGAATTATGCATGGGAGGCTCAAACCACATTGGACCCTTTTATGGTCCAATAGAAATTGCCATGTGTGGTCTTGTGTTTTGAATAAGTATGCTAGAAGACTTGCAAAATCATACTACACTTTTTAGCTCTCTCTCTCCCCTCTACTCCTACTTTCGGCCGAAACTACCATGGATGGTAGTTTTGGTGTTCTTCTTGCTATCTAATCTCTTGTAGTTTTAGATACAAAGCTCCATCTTGCATCATCAAAGAATAGGAACTAGCATTCCGAAAGGTGTCGTTGCTTGTGGTGGATACCGCTAGAGGAGCTCTCTTTTGGGGTCTACATTCATCACCAACATCCAACCTCCCATGAGCAAAGGACTACAAAGGTTTTAATCTTGAACCTTTTTGCTATATCTTATATTTATCTTTTCATGCATGTAACAAGATCCTTGATGGGAATAAAATGTTTTTATGTTTTTGTTCAAATGTTTTTATTTTTGCTTCCGTTGCGTAAATTATCACTTATGAGTTTTTGAAACCCATGTTTGAACCTAAAATCCCAACAAGTGGTATCAGAGCCTATGTTATAATGCATGATTAGAAAAATATGTTTTTATTTGGATAAAACTTGGTTTTTGGAAGCCATGGACAAAATTTCATTTTATATGAAAAGTTCATACATGACTTTTAGGCAACTAGTTTGTATTTTTTTTATATATATATTTTATGTAACAAAATTTCAACATGCATTTTTGTTACATAAAAGTTGCCTAACAAAAACAAAGTGTTGTTTTATGTTATTTATGAGTAATATGTGCATAAATAAGCCATGGACCAATATGTTGGTTGTTGTGTTGTTCTTTTAAATTTGTTTATAATTCTTATTATTATTCATGTTGGACGATGTGGGACGAGTGCTTTTGGTATTCAACTATTGATAATAAGCGGAGAGCTTAGACGATGTGAGGAGGCTTTTGATGAATTGCTTAGATAATGAAGTTAATCTATTTATAGTTGATACGATTAGATTAATAGTCATTTGGAGAATTCAATATGTGTTTAAAGGAACTCTCACAGTTGACTCTTTGCTTATTTGTATGAAAGCTTGGATGATATTTGATATACCTTGTTAAATTTAAAGGTTTAAATTGGCCCTGATTTTTAGGGTGTTACAATATGGTATCAGAGCTGTAGTTTAAGTGAACTAGGTATGATAATGAGATACCTAGACTTAACCTGAGATGAATTAAGATATGATTTGTGAGATATGGGTAGAAGCTTTAAGATGAGATGGTCTTAAGAGTTGACGGAAATGCGGGAGTTAAGAATTGTGATGATGGTAACAAAGATTCTTATGTATAGTATGTTCATAATTTCAATTAGCTACTGTTATTATGAATATATTGTTATGTAAGCATACTTGTTTCTAATTGTTTTGACAATTAAAGGTGATTCTGCTTTGTCAATGTTGTAGCACATAAAAGAGTTTCAAGTACAACACGACTATTTGTGCCACTCAGTTAGCTCATTGAGCCCTTCAAATGAGAATCTTTGGGGCGATGTGTGTATGTTTGACGATGAAGCAGTAACAAGTAGCAGATAAAGTGAACAGTCGGATTCAGTATTGATCTACTAGTTGTAGTAGAGGTGGTGACCCAACCGATTATGGACTAGTTATATTCTGGTAATCGTGTTTTAGAGATAAGTTTAACTGGGAATTTCGATTTTAAATTCCAATCATGGAACAGAGGCTCGACGAGTAGAGCTTTGATTTTTTTAACCAAAGGAGACCAATAGAATTTTACGTTGTTCCCAAGTTGGGGAGCAAGAATTAGTAAAGGTACCACCGTGGAAATATTATAGATATGTTAAGGTGACTTGAGGAACTAAAGGAGGATATGTAGAACAAATATCCTCATCTATGTACCTAGCTTTGATTTCGGGGACGAAATCATTTTCAAGTTGGGGAGATTTGTAACACCCCGAAATTTCCATTTTTATTATTCTAATATTAATGGGGTCGAGTTGTAATTTAGTCTAAATGTGGGCTAAATTGTAAATGTAAACTCGAGGGTTGAAATGGTAATTTTGACCAAAGTTTACATGTTATTGGTGAAATTAGAACTTAAGGGTTTATTTGGTAATTCTTTGATAGTTGAGATTACCTAAAGTAAAAGTGAGTGTCTTTATTTGAGAAAATCTCAAATGTTTTGTGATGAGTCGGTCCAGAAGAAAAAGGCAGAGAGAAAGAAGGGAAAAAGAGAAGGAGACGAGAGGAATTAAACTATGGTTCTGGTGGTAAGGGTTCTGAAACCTCCTTCCTTAAATCTCTTAATCAGTTTGGTAACATCAGTGGAATCAGCTTTTCGTAATTGATTTGCTCAGAGAGGAGAAGACTTGGATTTCTGGGTTCATCGACTGTACAAGTGAGTTCATCTTTTCAATTTAAAACTTAATAGTTGAAATTGGAATTATATGTTGTGTATAACTGTTGGAATGATTTGGTATAATGATGATGATTTTAAGTTAAGAAACAATCTGAGTTTTTGGATGATTTTATGAATTAATTTGACGTGAATAGAATGATTTGAATCACAGTTCCGGTATTTAGAAATTTCCGAAACTGAGATGGGTTCCGGAATAAATGATTCCGGAATTGCTTTTAGTCGGGTTCCGGTAATTAAGATTCCGGAAGTTGGGATGGAATTAATTGTGTTCCGGAATAGGATTTGTTTTGGATCAGAATTATATTTAAAAGGGATCCGGTATTCACCGGAAGATGGGCTGGAATGGGGGCAGTCCTGGAATGGGCTTAAAGCCGGAATTGATGTGTACCGGAATGATGGATCCGGAAGTTTAATTCCGGAACATGGGTGGGTGGTGATCCGGTATGCATACAACCAGAATGGATTTCATTTGAGATCCGGTATCCATACCGGATGTGGACAACTTGGGCCTTGGGGTATTTAATTTTCTTTCGGTAATGGGCTTGGACAATTGGGGCCGGTATTTAAACAAAACAGAAAATTGGGCCTTAGACTTAGACTATTATATTTTAGTGATGGGAGTGGGCTCTAAGCCCATAATTAAATGGAATCAATTTAAGTTTAAATACAATTAAGAGATTGATTTCTGAATTAAATTCTTATTAGATTAATTATGTAATTTGAGTTCAGAATATTTGGATTATGATATTTGGAAGAGAAATCGTCGGGATTAAAGACATATAAAATTGTTAATATTTATATGGTTAAGAATATGGCACGAGATATAACGCGATATGTTATTATACATATACATTAATATTGTAATGGATCCATATGCGTACAAGTCAATTCTTATTGACTTTAATGGGACGATTATTCTCATGTTGTAACTAGAAATAGGCATCGGGCCATCGGGGGCAACTTGGTACGGTCTTATGGGAGCCAGATACTAGCCATTGGCCACGTGGTGTAACGTCTAGTGAATGAGTGTACCTTGAATCATCGGGGGCCCCGACTATGAATCGCGATTTATTGATCCCATTGGGGCCATTGATTCTAACGTGATGAGAAATGTGGAATAGACCAGGCTCGTAATGGTAAATCTTGTTCGCCTATAATGTGGGTTGTAATCCCATTTCGGGTGGCGATAGCCTATAATGTGGATTGTAATCCCATTTCGGGAGGTGATAGCCTATAATGTGGATTGTTAATCCCATTTTGGGAGGCTATAAGAAATGATTGAATAGGAAAAGTAGAAATGCTATTCATAACCTATAATGCGGATTGTTAATCACATTTCGGGAGGCTATAAGAAATGATTGAATAGGCATGGTAAAACTGCTATTCATATTGAAATAGTGAATAGGCAAAATATATTTGCTATTCATGATTGAGATGTGGAAATGTGAATTGGATGAAGTGTAAGTGTTGCTTTCACTTACTTTTGGTGGATTAGAGATACGCATTATATAAATGCTATTTATGCTTTCATTCCAAGAAAAGGTATGGCGATTGATTGTAAGTCTTTAGGCTTGATCGATAAACTAGAATCCTTGATGATTCGTAGTAGGCTCACGAATTTGATGATATGACTTTCTGAATATTAGTCATATTCATGGGATCGGGTATGTTCACGTCATTATGAGACGAGTACGAGTATGGTAAGAATGGTGGTGGACAGGTTTGTTTATATGCTTGAATATCTTAGTTTTCAAGTTGTTAATGTTTTAATTTGAATTGGATGTTCTCACTAGGCGTTAGCCTAATTGTTCAAATTCAATGTTCTTACCAGGTACGAGTTCAGAGAAGTAACGGGATGTGGGACGAGTGCTTTTGGTATTCAACTATTGATAATAAGCGTAGAGCTTAGACGATGTGAGGGGGCTTTTGATGAATTGCTTAGATAATGAAGTTAATCTATTTTATAGTTGATATGATTAGATTAATAGTCATTTGGAGAATTCAATATGTGTTTAAAGGAACTCTCACAGTTGACTCTTTGCTTATTTGTATGAAAGTTTGGATAATATTTGATATACCTTGTTAAATTTAAAGGTTTAAATTGGCCCTGATTTTTAGGGTGTTACAGATTGCAAGTGAAGCAATTTTCAACAGGAATCTTCATCAATCAATCCAAATACATATTCGATATTTTCAAGAAATTCAAAATGGAGAATTGTACATCAATCGGAACACCTATGGCACCAGGACTTATCAAGGTATGATAGGATCACTCATGTATTTAACTGCAAGTCGTCCTGATATTATGTTTGCTACATGTTTATGTGCAAGATTTCTGGATGATTCGAAGGAATCTCATCGCGGAGCAGTCAAGCGCATCTTCAAATATTTGAAAGGCACAACCTATCTTGGACTATGGTATCCGAAAGGCATGGGATACGAGCTAACAACTTATTCTGACGCGGATCATGGTGGAAGTTTAATGGATTGGAAAAGCACAACCGGACATGTACAATTCTTGGGAGACAAATTAGTTAGCTGGGCTTCAAAGAAAAAAAACTGTGTTTCGACATCTACGGCGAAGGCTGAATATGTTGTTGCCGCAAGTTGTTGTTCGCAAGTTATTTGGATGAAAACTCAACTAATGGATTTCGGATGTAAGTATGAGAAAATTCCCATTTATTGTGATAGTAAATCCGCAATTGCTATTTCAGTGAATCCGGTCCAGCACACGAAGACAAAGCACATCGACATACGGTATCATTTTATCAAGGACCATGTTGAAAAAGGTACAATTGAACTTTATTTTGTATCTACTAAATTTCAACTTGCCGAACTTTTCACAAAGGCTTTGGATGAGAAACGTTTCAAGTTTCTGATTTCAAAGCTAGACATGTTGAACATGAAAGTTTGATTATTCATAATTTTCATTCAATAGTTTGAAAATTCTTATTAGTCATTCAAGTTTTACAACTTGATTGAAAAATAATAATTTTCATCTTATTGAATCTTTATTATGATTCTTTCAAAATTTTATATTTTTCAGTATTTTACAAAGTTGATTTCAACTTTATTTTTTCTTTACCGTATAAACTTCATTTCTATCATTTCATATTCTTTGTGCAGTTTGATGTGTGTTTGCATGTGTTTAGGGGGAGAAAAGAAAAAGAGTTGATCATTTGTCGAGGGGGAGCATGTGATCATATCTATACATTCGTTTGATCAAGTTGTGTGTAAATCATTGAAGATAAGGTAAGTCTTTTAAATTCAAATTTTTGTGCAAACCTTACTTGATGGAAAATTATTTTTCAAAATCTTATGCATCATTGTAGGGGGAGCAAAATGTTTTTGAAAAACAGTTAGAGAGAACAAGTTAAAAGTTGGACATCTTTTAATTTGGAAAAGTTGATTTTTTGAAAAAGTCAGATTTTGTTAAAAAAATGTCCAAGTATAGGAAGTTATCGTACAAAGCTCATCCGATAACAACTGTTCATCGCACAAGCCTTGTACGACAACTATCCTCATCACACAAGCTTTATAGGATAACAACTGTTCATCGTACAAGCTTTGTCCGATAAGATCATTCATCGCACATGTCTTGTCCGATAAGTACTGTTCATCAAGGCTTATCGTACAACCTTTATCCGAGAACTTTGAATGCCTTCATCGCACACGTTTCATGCGATGAAGATGAACTTCTCGTACATCCTTCGTACGATAAGTTGACTCGTGGCACGTCAAACGTTGGACCAATCAGATTGTGCCACGTGTCGTTCATCCCTAGGGTCTATATATAGAGCGGGTTTTCGAACGACATATCTTTTCTGACTTCTCGTATATCAAAGTTTTCTCTCTCAAACTGTGTTGATCGAAATTTTCGAGTTTGACACTGGTTTTTTGTTGCATTCAAGTCGCAATCATCTAAGGTTAGTGATTCTATCACTTTTCACTTGTTTTATCCAGTACATTTCATGTTAAATTCGATTTTCTTGCTGGAAAAGTTGTGACTGTTTATATTCTGGAATCAAAGTTAACTCTTTTGTGTTAGATTTGTGCTAAAACATGATAAGATAGGGTTATCTTAGTGAAACGAGTATAGGGTATTGATCTTTATGAGCTTTCTTTGAGTTTCTTAGAATCTGGGTTTGAAACTTCAAAATATTTTTTAAAAGCATGTGTTTAAATATTCATAGTTGTCGCACAAAACTAGCATTCATTCTGATCGGACACGCCTTAGGCGATAACTTTTTCATCGCCCAAGTGTCGTCCGATAAGACGTGTCGTGCGATTAGGCTTGAAGCTTTGTCCGACAACCTCCCAGACTTTGGAAATTTTTGAGAAATTTTTCTCAAAAAGTGGTTACTTGCAATCATTATCCAGTGTTCTGACATGTTCTAAAATAGATCAAATGGCACATATTCGAGAGCATGGTGATGGAAATTCCTCTGATGAAAACACAATTATTCCATCACATCGTTCATCACATCCATCGGTGAACACGCGAAATCCGGATGACGAGCTTATTCTTCCAAAGAATAAGCTGCCAATCAAGCACAATAATTACACTTTCGACACAAATGTGAGATTGGACTATCATATTGTGGTTGAAATCCTCAAAGGTCATCCGCTCCGCACTGCTCTAGAGAAAACACAACTTGTACCTGTAATTTATCTGCAACAGGCATGGTACACTATTCAGTTTGTGCCTAGATCAGAATGAAATCAGTATTTCATTTTGAAAGTTGACCATTTTGATACGAAGTTGACTCTTAAAAGACTCAGAACCATTCTGGATCTTCCATTTTCCAACAACTTTGCTGATATGATATCTGAAGAAGATTTGTGCCGTGACATCATGCTACTGGGATATAATGACATCAAAGATGGAGTTCTTACACGTGCTTCCAAATTCAAAAGGAAGTATCTACCACCACTGTATTATACACTATTCAGCATCATCAACAGGTGTATGACTTCAAAGCGTATGGGGCTCGATACCAGTAGTATTTCTGTGCTACGAATGTTTCTGTCACACCCCGCTAAAGCGGAAATACGGGATGTCACAGCTAAAGATTTCATTGCGTAAGGTAGAAGACAACACACAATCGTCATAGCATAAAAAGTTTACAAAGGATACATCTTGTTCCAAAAATATAAAATTTGTCCAAAACATAATTTGACATGATAAGGAAAGACGTGTTGAATGCAGCTACTTGAGGTGCCTTCTAAAGTTCCAATCTTACTTGCTATTTCCTGAAAAGCATGTAAATGAGAGGGTCAACTATAAAATAGTTGGTGAGATCACAGGTTTAATGAGTACAACACGGTTTGTCATCGAAATAGTTTATAAACCACACAAGTGGATAAGTCAATCGGTTATAGAAAACAGTTTTAATCCGCACAAGTGGGTAAGTCAAAATAGTTTAAATCCACACAAGTGGGTAAGTCAAAATAGTTTAAATCCGCACAAGTGGGTAAGTCAAAATAGTTTAAATCCGCACAAGTGGATTTTGTAAAGTGATTTAAATCCGCATAAGTGGATAAATCAAAGCAGTTGAAATCCGTACAAATGGATAAAATAACCGATCGTAAAATAGTTTTAAATCCGCACAGTGGATAAAGAATTCATTTGTCAGCATGCGCAAGGTACAGTATTGTATGCAATTACATGTTAAAGTAATGAGCCACTACCCAAACCTACTGACTATATCACGCCCCGTACGTCCTACCTCAGCGGTGGGTATCATTCCACATGGGTAAGACCAATTAGACACATGTTCAGTCCTACCTCAGCGGTGGGTATCATTCCACATGGGTAAGACCATTTAGACACATGTTCGGTTCTACCTCAGCGGTGGGTATCATTTCACATGTGTAAAACCATTTAACGTTATATTCAGTCCTACCTCAGCGGTGGGTATCATTCCACATGGGTAAGACCATTTAGACATATATTCAGTTCTACCTCAGGGTGGGTATCATTCCACATGGGTAAAACCATTTAACGTTGTCCATAATATATCGAGCGGCTCGTAAAATGAGCTAATGGGTAATGTAAAATCACCGGGAACTTAATAGCAAAACTCAGAATCAACTAACATAAGCATACATACCATAGCGCATAAGTATACGGAGAAAATATTCAGTATTTTAAATAAACAGTGAAATCGATGCGTAATAGAATCGGTGCGTAAAATAATTGTAGTAACGACATGCTTTTCACCCCAAAATATGTAAAACATTGAAAAAGGGGCTGTGAACTCACATGATAAGCGATAGAATCCGGGAATCTCCCACAAGTACTCCGAGATGATCCTACTTCAAACCTATGAACGTAAGGTCACTAGTGAGTTCTCCATCTCGAAGGTTTGGTACTAACTATCCAAATCGTCATAAAATGCCTTGTTGTGTTTTATTATTATAACGTAATAAACGTATACATTGTTGTTGTTGGATTAAAGTTTCCGTAATTTCGTCACATTAAGTAACGAAAGGGTTTTAAAGAACATGAACATATATAGTACATATATATGTATAAACCGAAATTTTATCGTAAGAACGATAAGATTTGAAGGGTTTTGAATGTAAAGACAATATTTAAGTGCATAAATATATAGGTATAGTATATATTTATATTCCACGATTTCATCATAAAATGATGAAATGGGATCAAGAATATATAAAACGCAAAGACATATATAAATATATTATATATATGTATATTCCACAATTTCATCAAAAATGATGAAAATGGATAAAGAATAAATAATGTGCATAAATAAAATGTAAGTATAAGATATACATATATATTCCACTATTTCATCATAAAATGATGAAATAGGATTAGAAGTTAGTCCTTAATAATAATAATAATTTGTCCTTTGCTGTCCAGAATTTGATGTCACTTGGTGTCCAACTTTGGGTAACTTCTAGGTACAATTTGGTCATGAAATTTTATGTCCAATTAGTTCAATGAGTTAGGAAACTTTTGGCATCAGTTTCATAATTTTTGGAAGAGCATAAGTACATGAAATAATACTTGACATAAAACCTGACAGAAGACTTTACTGTTTGTGCACGGATTTTGTGAGGACTGTTTGGTAAATAAATTATTTGGGTTTTTGAGTGAAACTACTTGGGTTTGAATCTTAACACATAAAAATGATTTCCAGAAAAAGAATCACTCCATTTGGAGTTATATTGAGTGAGATATGCCCCTTTGAAGTGGAGGGTGGAATTTGGCAGAAATCTGTCAAACCACGCTATGTGCATGTGCTCACATGTTGACTTATTAACCAAAATTCTTATTCTTTTGCATGCACAATCCGATTTGACTCTCTTCCATACACTTATTTTCAGTTCCCAAAACACATTTTTGATCCAATTAAAATGCATGCAAGTTACCTATCAACTCAACTTTTATAAATTCTTGTAAAAGACCCATTTTGGAAAAGGTTGATGTTCTTGCCAAGAACATCAACATGCAACTTAAAATTGTGCATCTTTAGCTCATGCATGTTTGTTTAAGTATGTTTTTAGTGGATTTCAAAGACTTACTCATAAAATTCTTGAATAAAAGATGATGGATTTCTCAAGAAAACTACATGCATGTGTTCAAAATGTTCATCTTTGGTCTTAACATTGGTTTGATTTTGGATTCACCATCTTTTACTAACAAAAGATGTTATGATGGTAAATCTACAAACATTAAGACATATGAAAGATGGTTTTTAAAACATGAAGAAAGTGTAGAAAAGATGAAGGACATTCATAAAATGCAAGGAAGTTGAAAAAGATTTAAAAGAGTGTGTGTGGATTTCACCCAACACACTTGTTTTTACCTTTGATTATCTTGAACTCTTGAAGAAATGTGATTTAGGGGCTGGAGTTGGGATGAAGATATGAAGATTTAAAGATGAACACTTGAAGATTTGAAGATGGAGAGAGAAAGAGTGATGGCTAGTGAGAGAGTGAGATGAGAGAATGATTCAAAATTGTGAAGTGAAGTGTTTATTTTATGGAATTTGAGAGAGAGAAGGGGGGGGCGCGGTTTCTCAAGGTGGGGGGTGGGGCGTGTGGTGTGATAAAAATAAATTGTCAAATCTTGTCTTTTTGATTAAAATTTATAATACAAGTATTTTCTTAATAATTAAAATACAAAATAATTATATATAAAATAAAGTATTTATATATAATATGATTGAAATACATAAATTATCAACTACATAAATATTTGTAGTATAAATGTAGGTTAAATTGGCATTTTATGAGATTTATGGATAATTTTCCTAATTCAAGGATTTCTTAGGCAAAATTTCTCGAATTTTCCTATCGTACCGCGTTTGCTGCTAAAATTGCACTGTGTGAACTATGTCATGACAAAATGAGGTATCCAGTGTAGTTCTAACCTGAGGTGTAAATTTGACAGTTGTCACAGTCTCCCCCGGTTAAAAGAATTTTGTCCCGAAATTCAAGTGTTACTAGCTTTAACAGGTTTGCTAGCAAGGAGATGAGGATACTTATTAATTGTGTAATCCTCTCGTTCCCAAGTGTACTCAGGCCCACGCCTTGTGTTCCAATAGAGTTTTACTATCGGGATTTTGCTTCGCTTATGACGCTTGGCTTCCCTATCGAGTGTCTCCAATCTCTAACCAACAAAGTGGTGATCGACACTTGCGTCCATACAGAGCTTCATATGGTGTACACTGAATACTAGGGTGATAGCTATTGCTATAAGAAAACTTGACCAAAGGTAAGTGATTATTCCAACTTCTTCCGAAGTCTAAAACGCATGCCGAAGCATGTATTCTAACGTTTGAATAGTTTGTTCACTTTACCCATCCGTTTGAGGATGGTAGGCAGTACTCAATTTGAATTGTGTACCCAACACTCTTTGGAGTGACTGCCAAAACCGAAATATGAAACGACTATCTCTATCTGATGTGATGGAACTGGGACTCCATGACGTGTAACAATTTCCTTAATGTAGATCTGAGCAAGCTTTTCCATCTTATAATCTTCCCTAATCGGTAGGAAATGTGCAGATTTCGTGAATCGGTTTACTATAACCCAAATCGAGTCATGTCCTTTGGCAGTTCTTGGGAGTTTGGTTATAAAATCCATAGTGATTTGCTCCCATTTCCACTGGGGAATCTCTGGTTGTTGTAACAGTCCCGATGGCTTTTGATGAACAGCCTTGACTTTTGCACACGTTATGCATTTTCCTACATATATGGCAATATCCTTCTTCATTCCTGGCCACCAATAGTATTCCCTTAAATCCTTGTACATCTTATCCGCTCCTGGATGGATTGAATACTTAGATTTATGAGTCTCCTTCAAAATCATTTCCCGTAGGTTGCCAGCCTTTGGGATCCATACTCTGCCCTTAAAGTAACGCACTCCATCACCCTTAGTTTTAAATCTAGTCTTTAAATCATGAAGGGTCTCGTCCTTCAAGTTTTCCATTTTCATTGCATGGACCTGAGCTTTTGAATTCGAGTCTTTAAACTAGTTTGTACCAGCGCTCCCAATGCTCGTACTTGCGAAGGTTTCACCCTTTCCTTTCTACTCAGGGCATCGACTACCACTTTGGCCTTACCTGGGTGGTAACGTATCTCATAATTGTAAACGTTGAGTAATTCCACCCATCTTCTTTGCCTTATATTGAACAATTTCTGGTCTAGGATGTGCTGAAGACTCTTATGGTCTATGAAAATGGTGCACTTAGTGTCATATAGATAATGTCTCCATATCTCAAGAGCGAATACCACCGCTCCGAATTCCAAGTCGTGTGTGGTATAGTTCATCTTATGAACTTCTAATTGTCTCGAGACGTATGCTATCACCTTATCATTTTGCATCAATACACAACCTAATCCTTGATGTGATGCATCACAATACACCACAAAGTTATCCGTTCCTTCCGATAACGCTAGAATCGGTATATTGCACAGCTTTTTCTTCAATAGCTGGAACGCCTCCTTTTGCGGTTCTCCCCAAATAAATTTCCTATCCTTTTGGGTCAGTGCTGTGAGTGGTTTAGAAATTTTTGAGAAGTTCTCGATAAATTGCCTATAATAACCAGCCAAACCCATAAATTGCCAATTTCTGTTGGGATCTTTGGAGCTTCCCATTTCTTAACGGCTTCCACTTTTAGCCGAGTCCGCGTTTAATTCCTTTCTCTCCGATTACGTGACCAAGAAAGTGTACTCTCTAATCCAAAATTCGCACTTTGAGAATTTGGTGTACGGTTTCTGTTCCTTAAGAAGTTCTAAGATTAATCTTAAATGCTGCTCTTGATCATCCTTACTTCGAGAGTAGATCAAAATGTCATCTATAAACACGATCACAAACTTGCCAAGGTATGGTCTACATACTCTATTCATCAGGTCCATAAACACAGCTGGCGCGTTTGTCAATCCGAATGGCATGACTAAAAACTCGTAGAGTCCATATCATGACCTAAAAGCTGTCTTAGGAATGTCCTCCTCACGGACTCTTAATTGGTGATAACCTGATCGAAGATCAATCTTTGAGACATAGGTTGTACCTTGCAATTGGTCGAACAAATCATCTGTTCGAGGAAGAGGATATCGATTCTTGATCGTCAACTTATTCAGATCCCTATAATCGATGATCATTCGAAACGACCCATCCTTCTTCTTGACGAAGAGAATCGAGGCTCCCCAGGGTGATGAACTTGGTCGAATGAATCCCTCATCTAGAAGTTCTTGAAGTTGACTTGACAACTTTTGCATTTCGGCAGGTGCTAAGTGGTATGGTGCCTTAGCTATAGGTGTTGTTCTAGGTATGAGGTCAATCTGAAATTCCATTTGTCTAAACGGGGAAAGTCCAAGAAAATCGCTGGGGAACTTCTCCGGGTGATCCTTCACCACAGGAATGTCTTGGATTCGCCCTTCCTCGGACTCTTCTCAACAACGTGAGCCAAAAATGCAACGTACATCTTCCTCAAGTACCTATGTACTTTCACACATGATACTATCTATAGGCTTCTTCCGACTTTATTTCCTTGTATAACGAGGGTTTCTCCGTCTTGTAAAGGTACTCAAATCGTCTTATCAAAACAACTGATTTTCGCTCGATTCTTTGATAACCAATCCATGATTATTACTACGTCAAAACTACCCAATTCAATAGGAATAAGATCAATGCTAAACAATTTATCGGCTAGATTCAAGGTACAACCTAAAATTTTATCCTTAACCTCCAATTTATGACCATTAGCAACCTCAATAATATAAGCATCCGACATTCTCCTAGGTTCCAAGTTAATTAGCGGCATAAATTCCAATGAAACAAAACTTCTATCCGTTCCAGTGTCAAACAATACTGATGCATGGTGGTTGTTTAGGAGAACATACCTGTCACCACATTAGGGTCACGACGTGCTTCGTCAGCTCCAATGACAAATGCCCGTCCTCGAGCTTGGCCTTCTTGATTTCCCTGATTTGCTTGCCTAGCATGATTCCCACTGTTGCTATTTCTTAGCCTTTTACCTAATCTCGGGTACTAACTCCGGAAGTGATCCTGACTTCCGCACTTGAAACATACTCTTCTCCCATCAATGACACTCATTTCCATCCAACAGTACTTAGCGAAATGATTCGCTCACGTATAATTGCCACAAACGTTACAGGCTCCTTCATGATAGTAGTTACATTTGCTACACTTTGGGTGTGGATCATTAAACTGTCTAGAGTCCTAAGCCTTTACTCCAAAAAATTTCACTACCTTCCTATCCGTGCTCCAGATAACATCAAGATAGAAATCCATTCCTATTTTTAGATAATGCCGCTAATACAAAATTTTGATGTTCATCAACCATTAATACCATCGTTTTTAAATCTAATACCACCAAATACTAGAATTTACTTAAAATATATAGTTCCTAATAACTTCAAGAAAATACTTTTCCTTTGTACCAAAAGTTTTATCAAAAGCTGCCACTATCACTAACTTCATCAAGACCATCTCAAATACACAACTATCAGGATCATCAACACAAGCATAGCTAGCACTACTCCTCTAACCACGCATGCGAGCTACGCCCTCAACGCGGTCTGCCTAGCCGTCCTAGCGCTTTCCAAAGCCTGGGTTGAAATGTGGGACAATTGATGTACTAGTTCTACTAGTTCTGTTAAGACCTGGCCTTGATGAGTTACCCTTACATGGCAACCATGCAACTCGATTGCCATCGCTCTTATGTGTTGATCTTCTGCCCAAGCCATATCGGTCACTCGTCCGATTGGCACAGTGGTGATCACACGTGGCGGATCTGGTACCTCCGGACGCTCCGTCCTAACCATCCCCCGTCTAGGAATTTGAGACGTTCCTTCTCGTCGTTTGCCCAACACGAGGCCCTCCTAGGTGCGGTTGCAAAAAATTTCCGGAGTGGGTCATGGTAGTACTAGGGTCGGTGACACTCTTAGTTCGTCGTAGGGGTTTTATTCACTTGACACTTATTCTTCCGACTCCGTGCTACTAGAATTTTCATCTTTCCGGATGTCGGGTGGGTTGTCTTGAGGTTGAACAGTGACGTGATCCGACACATCGGTCGAGTAAGAATTGGGAGTGTAGGATAGTGACGATGACGATATAGTGGAACTGAAGCAAAAGTGTGCTTAGCAACTAATCGCATAAGTGATATGTCTATCCTATGCAATGTCTACGCTCTAAGCATGCTCCTAGAGAGTGCAAGTAAAAAATCAACATACTCCTACTATAACCATTTCCAGTCTCGTATTAACCTTCCTTAACCGAACATAGGTGATCAGGCTATGTTTAATTAAAGTCTGTTAATGCAATTCTAGACTTAGTTATACTAGTAGTAGGTTCATTTGTTTTCATGTCAGTTTTGGACTTTTGGTTATAGTTTGGTTTTTCCAAAGAAAGACCGGTATTCTCTATAACCTTCGGCTCTGATACCAAATCTGTCACACCCCGCTAAAGCGGAAATACGGGATGTCACAACTAAAGATTTCATTGCGTAAGGTAGAAGACAACACACAATCGTCATAGCATAAAAAGTTTACAAAAGATACATTTTGTTCCAAAAATATAAAATTTGTCCAAAACATAATTTGACATGATAAGGAAAGACGTGTTGAATGCAGCTACTTGAGGTGCCTTCTAAAGTTCCAATCTTACTTGCTATTTCCTGAAAAGCATGTAAATGAGAGGGTCAACTATAAAATAGTTGGTGAGATCACATGTTTAATGAGTACAACACGGTTTGTCATCGAAATAGTTTATAAACCACACAAGTGGATAAGTCAATCGGTTATAGAAAACAGTTTTAATCCGCACAAGTGGGTAAGTCAAAATAGTTTAAATCCGCACAAGTGGGTAAGTCAAAATAGTTTAAATCCGCACAAGTGGATTTTGTAGAGTGATTTAAATCCGCATAAGTGGATAAATCAAAGCAGTTGAAATCCGTACAAATGGATAAAATAACCGGTCGTAAAATAGTTTTAAATCCGCACAAGTGGATAAAGAACTCATTTGTCAGCATGCGCAAGGTACAGTATTGTATGCAATTACATGTTAAAGTAATGAGCCACTACCCAAACCTACTGACTGTATCACGCCCCGTACGTCCTACCTCAGCGGTGGGTATCATTCCACATGGGTAAGACCAATTAGACACATGTTCAGTCCTACCTCAGCGGTGGGTATCATTCCACATGGGTAAGACTATTTAGACACATGTTCGGTTCTACCTCAGCGGTGGGTATCATTCCACATGGGTAAAACCATTTAACGTTATATTCAGTCTTACCTCAACGGTGGGTATCATTCCACATGGGTAAGACCATTTAGACATATATTCAGTTCTACCTCAGCGGTAGGTATCATTCCACATGGGTAAAACCATTTAACGTTATCCATAATATATCGAGCGACTCGCAAAATGAGCTAAGGGGTAATGTAAAATCACCGGGGACTTAATAGCAAAACTCAGAATCAACTAACATAAGCAAACATACCATAGCGCATAAGTATACGGAGAAAATATTCAGTATTTTAAATAAACAGTGAAATCGATGCGTAATAGAATCGGTGCGTAAAATAATTGTAGTAACGACATGCTTTTCACCCCAAAATATGTAAAACATTGAAAAATGGGCTGTGAACTCACATGATAAGCGATAGAATCCGGGAATCTCCCACAAGTACTCCGAGATGATCCTACTTCAAACCTATGAACGTAAGGTCACTAGTGAGTTCTCCATCTCGAAGGTTTGGTACTAACTATCCAAATCGTCATAAAATGCCTTGTTGTGTTTTAATATTATAACGTAATAAACGTATACATTGTTCTTGTTGGATTAAAGTTTCCGCAATTTCGTCACATTAAGTAACGAAAAGGGTTTTAAAGAACATGAACATATATAGTACATATATATGTATAAACCGAAATTTTATCGTAAGAACGATAAGATTTGAAGGGTTTGAATGTAAAGACAATATTTAAGTGCATAAATATATAGGTATAGTATATATTTATATTCCACGATTTCATCATAAAATGATGAAATGGGATCAAGAATATATAAAACGCAAAGACATATATAAATATATTATATATATGTATATTCCACAATTTCATCAAAAATGATGAAAATGGATAAAGAATAAATAATGTGCATAAATAAAATGCATAAATAAAATGTAAGTATAAGATATACATATATATTCCACTATTTCATCATAAAATGATGAAATGGGATTAGAAGTTAGTCCTTAATAATAATAATAATTTGTCCTTTGATGTCCTGAATTTGATGTCACTTGGTGTCCAACTTTGGGTAACTTTCAGGTACAATTTGGTCATGCAATTTTATGTCCAATTAGTTCAATGAGTTAGGAAACTTTTGGCATCAGTTTCATAATTTTTGGAAGAGTATAAGTACATGAAATAATACTCGACGTAAAACCTGACAGAAAACTTTACTGTTTGTGCACGGATTTTGTGAGGACTGTTTGGTAAATAAATTATTTGGGTTTTTGCGTGAAACTACTTGGGTTTGAGTCTTAACACATAAAAATGATTTCCAGAAAAAGAATCACTCCATTTGGAGTTATATTGAGTGAGATATGCCCCTTTGAAGTGGAGGGTGGAATTTGGCAGAAATCTGTCAAACCACGCTATGTGCATGTGCTCACATGTTGACTTATTAACCAAAATTCTTATTCTTTTGCATGCACAATCCGATTTGACTCTCTTCCATACACTTATTTTCAGTTCCCAAAACACATTTTTGATCCAATTAAAATGCATGCAAGTTACCTATCAACTCAACTTTTATAAATTCTTGTAAAAGACCCATTCGGTTATAGAAAACAGTTTTAATCCGCACAAGTGGGTAAGTCAAAATAGTTTAAATCCACACAAGTGGGTAAGTCAAAATAGTTTAAATCCGCACAAGTGGGTAAGTCAAAATAGTTTAAATCCGCACAAGTGGATTTTGTAAAGTGATTTAAATCCGCATAAGTGGATAAATCAAAGCAGTTGAAATCCGTACAAATGGATAAAATAACCGATCGTAAAATAGTTTTAAATCCGCACAGTGGATAAAGAATTCATTTGTCAGCATGCGCAAGGTACAGTATTGTATGCAATTACATGTTAAAGTAATGAGCCACTACCCAAACCTACTGACTATATCACGCCCCGTACGTCCTACCTCAGCGGTGGGTATCATTCCACATGGGTAAGACCAATTAGACACATGTTCAGTCCTACCTCAGCGGTGGGTATCATTCCACATGGGTAAGACCATTTAGACACATGTTCGGTTCTACCTCAGCGGTGGGTATCATTTCACATGTGTAAAACCATTTAACGTTATATTCAGTCCTACCTCAGCGGTGGGTATCATTCCACATGGGTAAGACCATTTAGACATATATTCAGTTCTACCTCAGGGTGGGTATCATTCCACATGGGTAAAACCATTTAACGTTGTCCATAATATATCGAGCGGCTCGTAAAATGAGCTAATGGGTAATGTAAAATCACCGGGAACTTAATAGCAAAACTCAGAATCAACTAACATAAGCATACATACCATAGCGCATAAGTATACGGAGAAAATATTCAGTATTTTAAATAAACAGTGAAATCGATGCGTAATAGAATCGGTGCGTAAAATAATTGTAGTAACGACATGCTTTTCACCCCAAAATATGTAAAACATTGAAAAAGGGGCTGTGAACTCACATGATAAGCGATAGAATCCGGGAATCTCCCACAAGTACTCCGAGATGATCCTACTTCAAACCTATGAACGTAAGGTCACTAGTGAGTTCTCCATCTCGAAGGTTTGGTACTAACTATCCAAATCGTCATAAAATGCCTTGTTGTGTTTTATTATTATAACGTAATAAACGTATACATTGTTGTTGTTGGATTAAAGTTTCCGTAATTTCGTCACATTAAGTAACGAAAGGGTTTTAAAGAACATGAACATATATAGTACATATATATGTATAAACCGAAATTTTATCGTAAGAACGATAAGATTTGAAGGGTTTTGAATGTAAAGACAATATTTAAGTGCATAAATATATAGGTATAGTATATATTTATATTCCACGATTTCATCATAAAATGATGAAATGGGATCAAGAATATATAAAACGCAAAGACATATATAAATATATTATATATATGTATATTCCACAATTTCATCAAAAATGATGAAAATGGATAAAGAATAAATAATGTGCATAAATAAAATGTAAGTATAAGATATACATATATATTCCACTATTTCATCATAAAATGATGAAATAGGATTAGAAGTTAGTCCTTAATAATAATAATAATAATTTGTCCTTTGCTGTCCAGAATTTGATGTCACTTGGTGTCCAACTTTGGGTAACTTCTAGGTACAATTTGGTCATGAAATTTTATGTCCAATTAGTTCAATGAGTTAGGAAACTTTTGGCATCAGTTTCATAATTTTTGGAAGAGCATAAGTACATGAAATAATACTTGACATAAAACCTGACAGAAGACTTTACTGTTTGTGCACGGATTTTGTGAGGACTGTTTGGTAAATAAATTATTTGGGTTTTTGAGTGAAACTACTTGGGTTTGAATCTTAACACATAAAAATGATTTCCAGAAAAAGAATCACTCCATTTGGAGTTATATTGAGTGAGATATGCCCCTTTGAAGTGGAGGGTGGAATTTGGCAGAAATCTGTCAAACCACGCTATGTGCATGTGCTCACATGTTGACTTATTAACCAAAATTCTTATTCTTTTGCATGCACAATCCGATTTGACTCTCTTCCATACACTTATTTTCAGTTCCCAAAACACATTTTTGATCCAATTAAAATGCATGCAAGTTACCTATCAACTCAACTTTTATAAATTCTTGTAAAAGACCCATTTTGGAAAAGGTTGATGTTCTTGCCAAGAACATCAACATGCAACTTAAAATTGTGCATCTTTAGCTCATGCATGTTTGTTTAAGTATGTTTTTAGTGGATTTCAAAGACTTACTCATAAAATTCTTGAATAAAAGATGATGGATTTCTCAAGAAAACTACATGCATGTGTTCAAAATGTTCATCTTTGGTCTTAACATTGGTTTGATTTTGGATTCACCATCTTTTACTAACAAAAGATGTTATGATGGTAAATCTACAAACATTAAGACATATGAAAGATGGTTTTTAAAAACATGAAGAAAGTGTAGAAAAGATGAAGGACATTCATAAAATGCAAGGAAGTTGAAAAAGATTTAAAAGAGTGTGTGTGGATTTCACCCAACACACTTGTTTTTACCTTTGATTATCTTGAACTCTTGAAGAAATGCGATTTAGGGGCTGGAGTTGGGATGAAGATATGAAGATTTGAAGATGAACACTTGAAGATTTGAAGATGGAGAGAGAAAGAGTGATGGCTAGTGAGAGAGTGAGATGAGAGAATGATTCAAAATTGTGAAGTGAAGTGTTTATTTTATGGAATTTGAGAGAGAGGGGGGGCGGTTTCTCAAGGTGGGGGGTGGGGTGTGTGGTGTGATAAAAATAAATTGTCAAATCTTGTCTTTTTGATTAAAATTTATAATACAAGTATTTTCTTAATAATTAAAATACAAAATAATTATATATAAAATAAAGTATTTATATATAATATGATTGAAATACATAAATTATCAACTACATAAATATTTGTAGTATAAATGTAGGTTAAATTGGCATTTTATGAGATTTATGGATAATTTTCCTAATTCAAGGATTTCTTAGGCAAAATTTCTCGAATTTTCCTATCGTACCGCGTTTGCTGCTAAAATTGCACTGTGTGAACTATGTCATGACCAAATGAGGTATCCAGTGTAGTTCTAACCTGAGGTGTAAATTTGACAGTTGTCACAGTTTCATGCCGTGGTTTTTGATCGCAAGATAGACTTCGCTATTCTGATCTGGAATGAGCTAATAGAGGTTGTTACCGGCAAGTCTAAACCTTCCAAGGAAAGAACTTTTGTACCATTTCAAAGGTTTCTTCAAATAGTTATCCGATGCATCATGGAAGCCAATCAACAAATACCGAGACGCGAATGAGCTTTACTTGGTCCAGATCAATGGATGCATTACATCAGAATTCCCTTAGATTTGCAGTTTCCTCATGTTATAGTCTTACCTGAAGCTACTTGCTTACGCTGACCAGGAGTCACCATTCATGAGTGAGTATAGAGAAGAGAAAGCACTTATGGCCCGACCAAAACCGGAGGGGCCTACCCAAAGTGCCATCCGACTTAGAGAGAGAGTTCAAGCTACTGGGGTACTTGAACAGGGTGAGATGAGCGGTAAAAACATTGTGAGGGGAACTAGTGTTGGGGGTGCTCTTGGTCAGTCGTCTCATGCGAACGTTGATGATGATGAAGAAAGCCTTGGTTCTTCTTATTCCGATGATCTTTTTGCTGATATTGATGATCCAGCCAATATATATTCTGCAAGTTCTAGTTCAGATGAAGCTGATGATGAGGCAGAAGCAGAGGAGGATAGTTTAGACGATGATGATGATGATCAACCCGATGATCATGATAACTTTGAAATTGTTGTTACTTTCGAGCCTAACTCTGGTGCTCGAGGGGAAATAAGGAGATCCGAGGGAGCTTTAGTTGAAACAGAAATACAAGTGAGGTCAAGTGAGATGGAAAGAAAAAAAAGATGGTGAGTGTGTGACATGATCAACTAAAGTTCTAACTACTGATCCTATCCAAACCGAGTCTGTCCGGGTAGCCACATCTACTGTCAGTGAGCGTCCGTCGCCACAAGACATTTAAAAAGACATAGTGGACCCAGCTATGCAATGCACAACCCCACTCGGCCACTCATCAACTTCTTTACAAGTTGGTGTTTCATCTTCTCACAGGGGATTAGCACAAAGTCTATCGGCAACACACTCGGTGTTTGCTAGTATTAAATAAGGTAGGCAGTTGCACCGACCATCACCTTCATTTGTACGCACATCGAGTCTAGAGCCCTTTGGATTTACTTCATTTCCTAGGACACAACGACCGCCAGTCACAACATCATTGATGACACAAAATGTTGGAGTTCTTCGTGACCCAACCGGAACGCCCCGAGTATTGCCGCCATTTGTTGGTGCTTTACGAGGACAGGGTGGAAGTCCTGTCAATGTTAACACTATGCCAGCATTGAACACAGGCAATGCAGTCTCTTCGATTGTCATGTCAACTAGTAACCTAAGTGGTCTGGGTGTTACCCCTGTTCGTGCACAACAGATCAGATCATTGATGGGTCCTCCTCGGCACAACGTTGTCTCAGTGAAGCTCTTGGAGTTGGCGATTACTTCAATGAATAATTCGTACAAAGCTCAGTTTGCCGAATTAAAAGAAGTTGTTGACAAATTATCTCAGGAAGTGAGCAGAGCTGTAAAAGGAAAGTCTGTCATAGAATCTTCATCCATCGCAACTGAATCTCAACCTGATACTCAATCTCAGCCTATTTCACCGAACAAGGTATTTCCTAACCTTCCACTACATGAACTAAAATCTCAATTACTTACTAGGTTGTTAGAATATGGTGATAACAACACTCAAGAAGAAGTTGATTTACTTGGTCTTCTTAGATGCCAAACCGAATAACAAACCAACCTACCAACCCAAGCTGATATCAAAACTCTACAACAATCCATATCTGACATGACCCAAGCTATCTCGTTTGGTTTTACAACCCTTTCTGACCGTATCAAAGTGTTAGAACAATCTTGTGGTGTTCAAGCCCAAGCCACTAAACGAAGGCATGATGATCAAGATCCCGATCCTGATCACCATGAGGGGGAGATGAGTAAGAGGCAGAAAGTTGGAGAAACTAGTGGTTCCGGTGTTCAAACAGAAATTGTTGATGTTGATGTTGGTACTGGTACTGGTGGTACTGATAATGTACAAGAAAGTGATGTTTTGGGAGTTCTGGATGATATCATTCCCACGGTTGCCTGGTGGAAGTGATAACAGAACGGAAGAGGAAAGGATGGTTGATGATCTGATACAGGATATGATTTATGTAGATTCAGAGGATGAACTTGAAGTGACAGTTGTTACGATAAAGGAGGATTTAGATGATGTATTTGGTGGTATCAATGTACAACCTGGAGATCCTGATTCTGATGATGAAAGTATTCCTACTGATGCTCAACCTGATCCTGTTATTGATCTTCCAATCATACCTGATCTATCGAATGGAAAGATAAAAGATTCGGTATCAGAGGCAGAGATAAGAAACTTTCAGATGCTAATTGATAGAGAATCGTTGATTGAAAGAAGAGGGCACATGATAAGGATTATCACTCCATTTCAGGAGGATATCAGAAGTGATTTATTTGTGAAGCAAGTTCAACCAATTGACAAAGTGAAGTTGTATTCTATAGAGAAGTTTCCACCTCTACATCAGATTGAATATCTTCACTTGATGAGTAACAAAGACAGGGAGCTAAAGTTTGTTAGAACTAACAAGGAGATCATGAAGATTTCAAAGATAGAATCCGAGAAAATTCTGAATGTTTGGTATCCAAGATTCACGGTCTACCGTACAGATGGTAAGGAATGGTCTTTCAGTGAGGCAGACTTCAAATCCTTAACATGTGAGGATTTCTTCAGACTATATGATATACTTGCAAGGCTTCCAAATAAGAATTAGACTTGGTCTGAGGCTTATCAACCAGTAAAGAGATTCATGAAAATTTTGATCAAACTTGCTTACTTGACTAATTTTCAACTGGCGTTGGAGGGAAATCAGACCAGAGTAAATGTCAGGAGGCCAAACAAAAATTTGCTAGATATTCAAGGTATTCCATTATATACTGTGTTAGATAAACCAGAACTTGGGGTTGTCTATCACAATGGGCAGAAAAAGAAGAAGTTCTTGAGGTTGATTGAGATCAACAAGTTCTGTGATGGTACCTTGAATATGATAAAGATTCGGTTGACGGAGAAGACCAGACTTGATGAATAGAAGAAAGTGCCTCTTAAAGACAAAGAGAAGGCGTTAATTGACAAAGCTCTGAAAGCAATTCAAGATAGACTGGATTACAGGAATGCATTGAGAAGATTTGAAATCATATTTAGGATCATAAAAAGATACATATCTCCAGAGCAACTGATGAGATAAAATTTTGTATTTTCTTACTTGGATACAAAGGGGGAGAATGTTAGTGCTGAAATTATTAATTGTATCCAAGTAGAAGGGCCTAAAATGTAAATTCTAGTCTATGTATAAATAGCTTAGATTAGTGTTAGATTTCATAACTTTGGGATTTAACTTCAAGATACCTTGTCATATTCTCTCTACACTTTTGTATTTGATTCTTGAGTTTAATGAGAGATGACTTGAGTATTGCTTGATTCATTGTTTGTTTACTTGTTTCTGGGATCACATGCTAAATCTCCGTGCATTTATGAAACAATCATCTTTTGTGAGATACTTGAGTGACTGGGTGGGGTGATCCGAGTTATCGACACTGGGTGCATGTATGTTTCAATATTCATCTCCAAAGAACGAGAATGAATAGATGGTGTGGTTACTCGGATAACTGACTCGGTTTGGTAAGGACCAATAGTTCTTTTAAGTCCTGTCAGAGCCTCGCCATTTTTCTTTTCACTCTAAACTCATCTATGCATCTAAACCCCTCACTGATGTCTATAATTGGATGTGTTTCTTGGGTAGGTCCTTCTGGTTCTAGATAGACCATAGAAACAATATAATTCCTAACACTCACTTTCATGCATCGAGTAGAACAGTTTTGTAAACAGTGAGTTACGAGTCCTGCACTGATTTGTTCAGAAATCATAAAAACAAAGTCCGAGTTCTGATCTGAGGTAATCAGATGTCATAATAAACTGAAATAATTGAATTTCAAAGGACAAATTCAAGGGCGAACTAGAATGACTCGGTAAGCACATTATAGTCAAAAATCAAATAATGAATAGAAATTTTAATTGTGAAGAACAAGTCACAATTATTATATCAGAGAAGAAGTGAACCATTAACATGAAATGACGAACTTTGAAACACAAGTAGGAATTCAAGCGAGTGTATTTCCAACGAAAAAATAAACAAGTATATGATACATGGAAATAACTAAGTCAAGAAAATATAACACGTGGCATTCATGGAAGTTAACATTGGGGAATAACAAATACAAGTAAGTTATCCAGAATGAATTACCACGGTTCTTTGAATTCACTGAAAAATTCATGTATATGTCAAAATACCTGACACTCCCCCTCAAAAATAGCATGACCTTTGAATGCAGTCATGTGAAAAGAAAGTTCCTAATGTTATCACACATGACATCCCTGCAAAACATATTAGAGTGATTTTGGTATCCATGCTTTGATGGATCTTTGATGGTTAGTTGTCTTATGTGAGTGAGGACCGGGGATACTATAAGAACCATACCAACACTTATCATAGTTTTTATTCACAAAGTCACTTGTTCCACAGTAAGAACAATACAGCTTATGTGTAGATAACCTGATCAGCTGATTAACAAAGTAAACACGATCAGGTTTCACAAAAGGTTTAGCATGGAAAGCTTTGTTGTTCTTGTCACTCTTAACAGAGACATATGACTTTGAAGCAGGAGCGGATCCTTTAGCTCTCCAAACCATCTTTACTTTCTTGAAAGATTGATTATCTGATTTGTCAATAATAGGGTCATAAAACATATTAGAAGTACGGATCTGATCTTTCGAAGAGCTATTTGATCTAATGCATGTCTTTGAAGAAACATTTTTGTTGCTAGAACTTGGAGCAGTCTTAGAAAAGCAAACTGAATTAGTTGAATCGCCGTAAAGAGACTGATCAATAGTATATGGACTAGCAAGATTGGGTGATTCAACATTAGAGTTTTTGGCTTCAAGATCCTTGTCATTGTTAACCAAAACATTGTTCTTTTCAAACATTAGATCTAGCTTCTTTTGGAGATCAGATTTAAGCCTCTTCTCTATCATAATATCAGTTGACAAAACAGATAATTTCTTTGTAAGCTTGGAGATCTCAGTCTGAAAGATATTTCTTTGGTTTGCAAACTCATCTTTCAAGCTTTTTGCTTTAAAACCTTCAACCTTCTTCTTCTCACACTCTTTGCTTACTATGTCTAATTCTTTTTCCAAATCAGTTGTTTTCAAAGAAAGTTCTCCATTCTTTTCAGTAAAAGATTTGCGTTCAATTTCAAACTTCTCTCTTTCTAAAGTCAGAACTTTCTCAAAGTCAGAGATCTGTTTTGAAAGTTTTAAACATAAAAGCTCAAGACTCTTCTTCTCTTCAAGAGATTTCTTTGAAAATCAGATTGCTTTTGTATAAACAATTGCCTTTCATTTGCAAAAACTTCTTTCTCTTTTTCAAATAACTTTTCAAAAATAGTTAGTTTATTTTTAAGTTCAAGGTTTTCACAGTTCAAGAGTTTACCTTTCTCTTCAAGTGCCACATTCTTGTCTTTGAGATCAGAAATGTCTTGTTGAGAAACGGGGATACTCTTCTTCATCTCCTCCAGCTCTTTCTTCAGAGTAGCATTTTTATGGAAATATTCAGTATAGAGACGTGCATAGTAAACTGCATCTGGATCAGTAAGCACCTTTGGTTCTGGCATATTGTTACTTGAAAGAATATTATTGTGAGACAGTTCAAGATATCGATCTAAAAATAGACGGTGTATCACAGAATACACAAATTTTCCCATTCGGCGACATAGCATGGGAGTCCCGCAACCCGGTTAGCGGGTGGGGTCATGGAGCAACGCCCTTGCTGGGTCTGAGGGCAGTGCCCCGAGAAAAAATTTAAAAACAATAGGGTCAGAAAACTCCCGGATTTTGTATCCGGGTGTGGTTTCCCGAATGGACAATCAGCTAAATGGGATCCGGGACTTGGAAATACGGTAAAGACTACGGGAGTAATTCCGGGAAAATTGAGATCGAAATCCGGTACTTGAGGTAAGAACCCGGAACAGATGGAAGTCCGGAACTGAAAGAGTCCAGAACCGGTAGAGTCCAGAACCGGTAGAGTCCAGAACCGGTACAAGTCCGGAACCGATATAAATCCAGAACCGGATAGGAAACCAGAATGAGTTCCGGTATGAGCCGAATCCCGGTGCGCAGGGAGTTAAATCCGGATCAGGGAAAGATAGGGAACCAATGTGAAAGCACAGGAGGAACCGAAACCTTCAAAATTGAGGTCCCGGATTCAACCAAAACGAGAAATAAGACATACCTGGGTTTGAAGAACCGATTCTGGGAGTGCTTTTTCTCGAAATAAATCTTTCCTGGACACAACTTTCACAAAGAAAACACCAAACTAACAAAAAAAGATAATCGATTTTACTCCTAAACACACCCTTTGATAAAAAAATCAAGAAAAGTCGAAAAACATGGGCTTTAAACCTAGTTAATCGATTTTGACAGATTGATGGTCAAAAGGTTTAAAATCATTTCTAAAAATTTGTAAAAATCACTAAATGAATATTACCAACAATTTCTCAAGCAATAATTTTACTTTTAACACCAAAATCAAGATCAAAGATTTTACCTCAAGAACACAGCGCCGTTTTGTCAGATTTGAAGAAAACATAATAAAAAATATGATACCTTTTAGATTGATAGCTTTTGTCCCTCTGCTCTGATACCACATGTAGATCCCAGTTTGACAATCAAATAACAATGAATCGAACAATTGTCGTTTATTGAATGATTATAGAGAGGTTACAATATTGGAATGAAAATCTCTCTCTCTAATCTCAATTAGGCGCACGATTACTATCTCTAAGCTTCTAACCTAATTTCTTCTAAAACTCACTTTAAATACCAAGGGCCTAAGGTCAAAGCCCATGGCCCATTAAGACACTAATAAGCCTATATTATTAATTATGAGGCTTTTACAAACAATTAAATAAAACAATTCTTTTCTTTATATCACTTTCTATTTTATAGGACTTTTAGTCCTAACAATTGCACTTGATATCTGGGATCCACAATTGGTATCAGAGTAGAAAGACGAAAGATCCAAAGGTAAAATCTCTATTTTTAAGTCATTCCAGTTGTCGACTATTTCTTGAAAAACTTGATCTTTAAAGTTTTTGATTTCTGTGTTACTATCAACATTGGTGTTGAAGAGATTGTTGGTATCGTGTTTCTAGAGTTTTAGTTAATTCTTGGATCACTTTGGTAAGTATTTCAATCATCAATTTTGAGAATTTAAAGTTCTGGGTTAATAAGCCTCTGTTCTACAAAAATTCTTGATTTTTTGCTCAAAAGTGCGTTTAAATTCGAATTGGTTCATTGTTTGTGTTCCTTTGGTTGTTTGTGTGGTATTAAAATTGTTTACAAAAGGTCTCTCGAAGCAATCCCGTCCAAATCGTGGTCTCTGCACACCCAGGTACGCTTGTTTCCTCGATTTCCTTTGAATACGGGACTTGAAATATTTTGGGTCCCGGTTTCCTGAGTTTCCCGAAGTTTAACATCAGATCCCAAATTTTCCCTGGTCCATATTGGTATCCCGGTTTGCTTACCGGGATTTGGTTCTTACTGGAACACGCTCTGGTTTCCCATCCGTTTCTGGACTATACCGGTTCCGGTCTCGTTCGGTTCCGGATTTAGCCCGGTTCCGAACCTATACCAGTTTCGGACTCTTCAGTCCCGGACTGAACCCGGTTCCGAACTCATTCCGGTTCCGGACTCATTCTAGGTTCCAGACTTCCTCTGTTCCGGGAGTTTGCATCTGTGTCTTTTATTTTCTTGTTTTTATCAGTTCAACTTTCTTTCTTTCCTTATATTCATTGTCTACTTATCTAAATTTAATAAGTTCCCCGAATCTATCCACTTGAGCTTAGGATTACTTTAGATCACTCACTCCCCGTAGGAACTTTGCGCTAGATCACTCATTTACCTTTGGATCACACAAACTCGTCTTACGATCACTCAAGTGCCCATATAATGAACACTCAAGACAACGCTAGTGATAGGATCCGATCTCAAACCACCGATCCTCTACCGAGGGAGTATAACTTATGGAAAGACAGATTTATGTGCTTCATTGAGTCAAAGCCTCTCTACGATGAGATCATGCGATCGTTAACTGAAGGGCAGTTCCTACACCAATGATGGAAGTCCCAGGACAGGAAGGTGGACCTCCAAGTCAACGAATAGTCAAACCATATGACAAACTGAATGCTGAAGAAAAGATAAAAGTTGATGGAGATAGACTTGCTAAGACATACCTAATCTATAGTTTTCCGAATAACATCTACTGCAGCATTGACAGTCAGAAGGACACGGCTAAAGGATTGTGGGATCAATTGGCGAAAATCAAGCAAGGCAGTCGAGGGGGGAATCAAATGAAGGTTACCAATTATCTTACTCGATATGTAGCTTTCAAAGCCAGAAGAGGAGAATCACTGACAAGGACATACGAAAGATTCTGCACTCTTATCATCGATCTCCAGAAGAACAACATCTTTAAGACGAACACGGAGAATAATATCAAGGTCATGAACAACCTTCAGCCTGAATGGAAGGGATTTGTCTTACAAGATGTTGTTACAAGTTGAAGATGATGTCCGCGAACTCATGGGAGATCAGAAGTCTACTGGGAAGATTAAAGAAGACCTTCTTACTCTCATTTCTCACAAGAAGGACAAACACGTCCAACGAAGCTCCTATAGAGAAGACGCTCAAAGTGAGACTGAGCATGAGGATGATGAAGCTAAAAGTGATTCTGACCCCGAGCTTGACGGAATCAAGAAAGTTGTCGCTTAACTTACTATTGAGTACCAAAGAAGAAATTATTCAAGAAACCATCCAACAACAACCAGCGGTACTCCACTAACACAAAGCGCCAAGACTACCGAGACAAGTATGAAGAGAAGAGAAAGACAGATGAAGGACGAAAGAAGAGTGATGAAGGCAAGAAGTCTGAAGGAAAGTCTGACGAGCAAGATGATGACAAACCAGTAAAGTGCTATAATTGTGGAAGGCGTTGCCACTTTGCTAGAGACTGCCGGAAACCTGTAGTGCGCAGCGCTGAGTACTACAAGAACAAGATGCTGTTGGCAAGGCAGGAAGAAGCTGGTAAGGCGTTGATGGCAGAAGACGATCACTGGCTCGTTCTGACTGATGTTGAAGAGTAAGTGGATGAAGCTCACATGTGCTACACTGGCACTCAGTGTAACATCCCAATTCCCATATACACAACAATTCACAAAATGTAACATAACATTCATATAAAAAAAACATCATATTACAAGTTCGGTCCTGCAGTCTTTTACAAATAAAAGAAACCATTGTACTACAAACTTTGTACTATTTACATACATAACATTTAAAATTATGATACAACTGCTAAAAACAAGCCAAAATCTTCATCTTATAACCCTTCACAAAAGCCATCCCTTGGTTACTCTAATTACTTGCTCTTACATGATCCACCACCTGAAATACATATTTTAAAACAAAAATGAGGGTTAGACCTTGTGGTCTAAGTGAGAAAAATCTCTGTTAGTTTACAAACCATTTATATAAACTTCATTCATATAAATCACGCGACACAATCATATCTATCTAATCAAGCTCACATATCATGTACCTTCCCTTCTCATTCCTCTTGGCCATATTAGTTGGTAGCAAGCCAACTAATAATATACAACGCTGTACAACATCTACATCCAAACAACGCTATACGAATTCTATAGCCAAAAACACCGGTCCTAAACCCGGCCAACGTATTATAACACCTTATAATACTCATGTAAATATAATACCTCAATATATTATAATTCACATATAAACACATAGTCATCAACTATTACATTCCCAAATCACACATATACGTATTCCAGTTAAAAACGTTTTTAAAGTAAAACTCACTTGATTGTTTATTAACACTTTTCCAAGCCTTCTAAACCGGTTCAGCCCTTTATTCAGAATTCATAAGATCTGTAACACATAGATACGGACATTCCTTTACCACATAGAACATATAAGTCTTACTAAGGCTAACAACTCTAAAGAACTCAAATCCTCAAATGTTGTTCCCAAACCCGTACTCAAGTCAAGACCACAGGATAGTTAGTCCTCATTCACTCCCTATCTAATGGTTAACAAAATACAGGTTACTGGGTACTCGACAGCATCTAAACTCTCAATATTGGCCAAACAACAAAAGTATCCGGACACTACAGAATTATCCGGACAACACAACTTTTCCGGACAATCAAGACTTTTCCGGACAATCACTACAATCCGGACGTCATCCGGATACCAAAGTAATCCGGATACCATCCGGTATCCAATTCTATCCGAAAAACATAGGAAAAAGGAACTTACCCGGATAAAAGACTTGTCCGGACACCGACGAAGAACTACCCGGATACCATCAAAGAACTACCCGGACACCTTCAACAAAACTATCCGGACACCTTCATACTGTGTCCGGACACCTCTGTCGGTTTCATCACTTTCGACCCAGAATCAACAAAAATCACTACTGGACGTGTAATCGGTTATTCTACTCCGATAGAAACTACCTATTGGTAATTACAGACATAAAACATACAAGAAACATACCTTAATTTTACTTCCAATTGCACCAATTTGGATCCCTAGCTTTTTAACTTTCTTCCTTCTTCTTTTCTCTCAAAACACACACTAACACACACACTAACACACACACTGCAAACCTGATCTTTATGAAATATCTGAATTGCCTTAAGATATTATCTACTAAATTTTACCCTTTTAACCCTCATTCTATTCCTTAATGACCATAACCCCTTTTAACTTATAAATTTACTTAACTTACCTAAAATAGAAACTTTTAGGTTAAATAAATTTAACGGGATTAGATTTTTAACTAACGGACTTACCCGGGTTATTACATCATCTCCCCCTTAAAAGAATTTCGTCCCGGAATTCGATTAAGCAAAGAGGTATGGATACTTAGCTCTCATCTCGGATTCTTATTCCCAAGTAGCGTCTTGTCCTTTGTGATGTCGCCACTGTACTTTCACCTGTCTGATCTCCTTATTCCGCAAAACTTTGACTTTATGGTCAACAATAGCTTCAGGTTCCTCCATATAGCTCAACCTTTCATCAACTTGTATATCTTGTAGAGGAACTGCCTGACCCGGCGTAATCAAACACTTTCAGAAATTCGATACATGAAACGCATTATGAATCCTGCTTAACTCTGGTGGAAGATCTAACCTGTATGCTACTTCACCGATCCTTTCCGTAATTTCAAACGGTCCGATGTACCTCGGGCTAAGTTTACCTTGCTTTCCAAAGCGTATGACTCCTTTCCAAGGCGAGACCTTTAACATCACAAAATCCCCAACTTGGAATTCTAACGGCTTTCGGCGTCGGTCGGCGTAGCTTTTCTGTCTGTCTTGAGCCACTTTCAATCGTTCACGAATCTGAGTAACCTTATCGGCGGTTAACTGAACTATTTCTGGTCCCGCTAACTGTTTCTCCCCCACTTCGTTCCAACATAGAGGCGTTCGGCATTTTCTACCATACAGTACTTCGAACGGTGCCGCTTGTATGCTGGAATGATAACTATTGTTATATGCAAACTCGATCAACGGTAAGTGCTTATCCCAGGATCCCCCAAAATCAACAATACAAGCCAGGAGCATATCTTATAAGGTCTGAATCGTTCGTTCACTTTGCCCATCTGTTTGAGGATGATACACCGTACTTAACTTTATCTGTGTCCCCATTTCCCTTTGAAAACTTCTCCAAAATCTTGAAATAAAATGACTATCACGATCAGAAATAATCGAGATTGGAACTCCATGTCGAGTTACTATTTCGTCAATGTACAACTTAGCTAATCGCTCCATCGAATCGGTTTCCTTTATCGGTAGAAAGTGTGCAGACTTTGTCAATCTATCGATGATCACCCAAATAGAATCAAATCCCTTCGGCGTTCTTGGTAGCTTTGTGATGAAATCCGTAGTAATCTGTTCCCACTTCCACATAGGTATTTCTAGTCGTTGTAGTTACCCAAACGGCTTTTGGTGTTCGATCTTCACTTTCTTACAAGTACCACATCTTTCCACATACTGAGCAATCCCTCTTTTTATCCCTAGCCACCAATAGAATTGCTTTAGGTCTTTATACATCTTGTTTGTACCTGGGTGAATAGATAAACGGGATTGATGAGCTTCTTGTAAAACACAATCACGTAACCCACCCAAACGAGGTACCCACACTCTGTTTCCCAGACACCATAACCCCCGATCATCTTTTACTAGCAATGCTGACATCCCCACTAACCGTTCTGATTTCAAATTTTCATCCTGATAAGCTTCCACTTGACACTTCTGCAATTCGTCAAATATGTTGGGTAGGAGTTCAGTTCGTAGCGAAATAACTTTTATTGTTCCACTCCTTTCTTGACGACTCAATGCATTCGCCACCACATTCGCCTTTCCCGGGTGATAAAGGATTTCACAGTCGTAATCGTTCAGCAATTCTAGCCGTCTCCTTTGTCTCATATTCTGTTCCTTCTGATCAAAGAGGTGTTGGAGACTCTTGTGATCAGTATAAATCTGACATTTGGAACCATACAGATAATGTCTCCAAATCTTCAACGCGAAGACAACTGCTGCAAGCTCCATGTCATGCGTAGGATACTGTCTTTCATGATCCTTTAATTGACGAGAGGCATAAGCAATAACCTTTCCCCGCTGCATAAGTACACATCCCAATCCCAGTTTTGACGCATCACTATAAACAACAAAATCTTCCGAACCTTCAGGTAGTGATAGAATCGGTGCGCTACACAGTTTCTCTTTCAATATCCGGAATGCCTCGTCTTGTTCTGCTTTCCACTCAAACTTCAGGTTCTTCCGGGTCAGCTAAGTCAAAGGAGTTGCGATAAGAGAAAAGTCTTTTATAAATTTCCGATAGTAGCCGGCTAAACCCAGAAAACTACGTACTTCGGTTGCTGTCTTCGGTGGTTCCCACTTTTCAACTGCTTCCACTTTCATCGGATCAACTTGTATACCTTTATCGAAAACTACATGCCCCATAAACTGTACTTCCCGTAGCTAGAATTCACACTTAGAGAATTTAGCATACAACTTTTCTTCCTTCAGCAACTCCAAAATCAAACGAAGGTGTTGTGCATGCTCTTCTTTGGATCGGGAATAAATAAGTATATCATCGATAAATACAATTACAAATTTATCGAGATACGGCTTACATACCTGATTCATTAAATTCATAAAGGCAGTCGGAGCGTTCGTCAGTCCAAACGGCATTACTAAGAATTTGTGATGACCATACCTTGTTCGAAAGGTTGTCTTTAGGACGTCTTCTTCTCTAACCTTCAACTGGTGATAACCGGACCTTAGATCAATCTTGGAGAAATAGCAAGCTCCAACTAACTGATCGAAGAGGTCAACAATTCGGGGTAACGGATACTTGTTCTTTATCGTGCGCTTGTTCAGTTCTCGGTAGTCGATACGTATTCTCATCGAACCATCCTTCTTTTTCACAAATAACACTGGTGCTCCCCACGGCGAAGAACTAGGTCTGATGAAGCCTTTATCGGATAGGTCTTGCAGTTGTGCCATCATCTCTTTCAACTCTGGAGGTGCCAAACGATACGGTGCACGAGCAACAGGAGTGGCTCCAGGAACTAAGTCTATACCGAACTCTACTTGTCTAACTGGAGGGAGACTATTCAAATCTTCAGGAAAAACTTCTGGAAATTCACTAACGATAGGAATATATTCCAACTTAATCTTTTCAGGCCTACTATCTATCACATAGGCTAAGTAACTCGGGCAACCCTTGCTGACACATTTACGGGTTTTTATCATAGATATAAGGCTAGACTGATGATTCCTACGATCACCATAAATCACTACTGGTCTTTTATCAGGTAATACAACATTTATTAACTTCTTATCACAATTTATGATAGCCTGGTTCTCAGCTAACCAGTCCATTCCCACTACGACGTCAAACTCTATCAAAGTTATAGGAAACAATTGTATCGGCACTCTACATTCCTCTATATTTATCACACAGTCATTAAACACTTCTTTAACTGACACTTGATTATCATTTGCCGTATCTACTGATAGAGCATGTTCTAGCACTTTAGGTTTCAAACACAGGCAAGCAGCAAATGCAGGAGACACAAACGATCGGTTTGCACCAGAATCAAATAATACCTTTGCACGTGTAGAGTTTATTAAAAATGTACCTGTGACCACATCCGGAGTTTCCTCCGCTTCTTTCTCAATCATTTGAAATGCGCGACCCCTGGTTACTGGCGGTTCCAGTCTTGGTATTACTGGTTTAACAATTGCTGGCCTGCCCGATGACCCACCTTGTTGTATCCTCCCCCGCGGACAGTCCGACTGAAGATGGTCCGGAGAATTGCATAAGAAACATAACCGCGTTACCTTACAATCTTTAATGACGTGTCCGGTTTTCCCACACTTATAACACGCTCGTAAATCACCTTGGCAATTCCCTTGGTGGACACGGTTGCACTTCTGACATGGTCTTTCCGCTGGTCGAAACGGCGGACGGTTATCATACCTCTGAAATTGGGACTTCTTCGGATCCTGTTGTGGTCCTTCCCACTTTCTCTTCCCGATACTTTTATCGCCAGCATCTCTTCTAATATCTCTTTCAACATTCTCCGCGGCATCAACTGCAGCTGAGAAGGTATCGGGTCCTTTTGCAGTCACTAGCCTTCTGACTTCTGAGTTCAGCCCAAAGATAAACCTTTCCGTCTTCATCGCCTCCGTAGCAACGTAGTATTCTGCAAACCGAGACTTTTCCAGAAAGCTAGCGGTGTAATCTCGAACGGATAAGTTTCCTTGTTGTAAGTTCATAAATTCCCCTTCCAGTTGTTTGACGGCTGCTTGGGGACAAAATGCGTTCATGTAGGCTATCACAAATTCTTCCCAAGAGAGGGTAGAATAAACATCAGATCCTTTAGAATGAATAAAGGATTCCCACCAATACAAAGCATCCCCCTTTAACATTGTTGTTCCGTACAATACTCTATCTTCGTCAGCGCACTTACTCGTCTTGAAAATAGCTTCTATTTCCTTTATCCATCTCATTGCTTTCACTGGATCCCTGTCTCCTGAGTAGGTAGGAGGTCTACAGCTTAAAAACATTTTGTAGTCGCACCTCCTTTGTACTGGTACAACAGTCGATGTGATTGGCATTTCATCTTCCGGTCCGGGATCCGGTATTCCAGTTTCATTATGACGGTTTCGATCAAACATTGTTTGTATGCTAGCCTGCAATCTTCCCATTTCTGCCATTAGATCATCCCTGGTAACAAACTTTGTACCCTGTGGCTGGACTCTGCCTCCGGCTCGACCTCCAGCTCTACCCCCGGTTCTGCCCCCAGTTCTGCCTCCCCTGTCCCCCGTTCCTATCGGCGGATTCGTACTATTCGGATTTCTTCCTCCTCCTCGATTTGAATTCCGTGTACCGCTTGCCATTCTGTAGATTTAAACAAGGTTAATATACACATAAGCACATACCCCATATAACAAGGTATTCCAGTTCAAACATGTACCTGTAAGATCACAATTACACTGGCCAGGTGTAATATGAAATTACCTTACATGATGTTCCTTCTACCTTTTATACTTCATCATCCCAAGGTTCTATAATGATAGGGACATCCTACTTCACATGCAGTTTAAGTCTAGGTAAAGATACAAATAACTAAATCCCTTAAACTAAGGCTCTGATACCATTTGTAACATCTCAATTCCCATATACACAACAATTCACAAAATGTAACATAACATTCATATAAAAAAACATCATATTACAAGTTCGGTCCTGCAGTCTTTTACAAATAAAAGAAACCATTGTACTACAAACTTTGTACTATTTACATACATAACATTTAATATTATGATACAACTGCTAAAAACAAGCCAAAATCTTCATCTTATAATCCTTCACAAAAGCCATCCCTTGGTTACTCTAATTACTTGCTCTTACATGATCCACCACCTGGAATACATAATTTAAAACAAAAATGAGGGTTAGACCTTGTGGTCTAAGTGAGAAAAATCCCTGTTAGTTTACAAACCATTTATATAAACTTCATTCATATAAATCACGCGACACAATCATATATATCTAATCAAGCTCACATATCATGTACCTTCCCTTCTTATTCCTCCTGGCCATATTAGTTGGTAGCAAGCCAACTAATAATATACAACACTGTACAACATCTACAGCCAAACAAAGCTATACGAATTCTATAGCCAAACACACCGGTCCTAAACCCGGCCAACGTATTATAACACCTTATAATACTCATGTAAATATAATACCTCAATATATTATAATTCACATATAAACACATAGTCATCAACTATTACATTCCCAAATCACACATATACGTATTCCAGTTAAAAACGTTTTTAAAGTAAAACTCACCTGATTGTTTATTAACACTTTTCCAAGCCTTCTAAACCGGTTCAGCCCTTTATTCAGAATTCACAAGATCTGTAACACATAGATACAGACATTCCTTTACCACATAGAACATATAAGTCTTACTAAGGCTAACAACTCTAAAGAACTCAAACCCTCAAATGTTGTTCCCAAACCCGTACTCAAGTCAAGACCACAGGATAGTTAGTCCTCATTCACTTCCTATCTAATGGTTAACAAAATACAGGTTATTGGGTACTCGACAGCATCTAAACTCTCAATATTGGCCAAACAGCAAAAGTATCCGGACACTACAGAATTATCCGGACAACACAACTTTTCCGGACAATCAAGACTTTTTCGGACAATCACTACAATCCGGACGTCATCTGGATACCAAAGTAATCCGGATACCATCCGGTATCCAATTCCATCCGGAAAACATAGGAAAAAGGAACTTACCCGGATAAAAGACTTGTCCGGACACCGATGAAGAACTACCCAGATACCATCAAAGAACTACCCGGACACCTTCAACAAAACTATCCGGACACCTTCATACTGTGTCCGGACACCTCTGTCGGTTTCATCACTTTCGACCCAGAATCAACAGAAATCACTACTGGACGTGTAATCGGTTATTCTACTCCGATAGAAACTACTTATTGGTAATTACAGACATAAAACATACAAGAAACATACCTTAATTTTACTTCCAATTTGGATCCCTAGCTTTTTAACTTTCTTCCTTCTTCTTTTCTCTCAAAACACACACTAACACACACACTGCAAATCTGATCTTTATGAAATATCTGAATTGCCTTAAGATATTATCTACTAAATTTTACCCTTTTAACCCTCATTCTATTCCTTAATGACCATAACCCCTTTTAACTTATAAATTTACTTAACTTACCTAAAATAGAAACTTTTAGGTAAAATAAATTTAACGGGATTAGATTTTTAACTAACGGACTTACCCGGGTTATTACACTCAGCCAGGACAATCTGACTCTGAAGATGAATTTTCTAGCAAGCATAACGAGAAACTCGAATGTCATGTATGTGCTTCCTCTAATGATAAACTTATCGATCAGATGCAAGTTATGGTGCGCACCTTAGACTCTTTTGAACAAAAGATTAAAACCAAAGACGCCCACATAACTAAGCTAGAAGCCAATGCTAAACTCAAATATGACACTATAGCCAAACTAGCGATTGAAAAGGCTGAACATAAATGTGTTATAGAAAACTATCAATCTGAATGCTCAGCCATTTCAAAAAGAGCAGAAACCCTAGAGACCCAATTATCTGAATTAACAGAAAAGTTAAACAAGTCTTAGGAGGAGTACACTAAGATTGTCAATTTTCGGTCAAATGTTCAAAAGGAAAGTGCTGACTTGATAAACAAGCTTAAGGACCTCAAATTCAAACTTTATAAACGAGGTCACTCAGACCCAACCATTCATTTGAATAAACTGAAAGAATTCAAATACTACAACGCTCTTTAGGGACTAGAATATGACAATCCTTGTTACCTAAAGAAAATATTATCTCGTGTTCCCACTCTTTATGAATTCAACTTTTTGGGACTAGACAAGCAATACCCGTAGTACAAGATTAAATGCACCAAATTGTCTCCGGAGGATGAGGAGAAGGAAACACTTACACGACAAACCGATATTCCTCTACCAAAAGTAGGGGAAAAGCCAGCGAATGTCAATCCTAATACGAAAGATGATCAACCCCGAAAGAACATCAATGTTCAGGTTCCTTTTGTTTATGAAAACCTTAATGCCACTTATTTGAAAAACAAAACACCTTACCTCTTAAATGATTATTTCGACATCTGTTCTCTTGCCAAAACCGTGGAAACTCCAGTTCCAGTTGAGGCGATACCAAATGTAGGATCTTATGATCAATCAGAGTTCAAACAATATGTTTCACCTCTGATTTTGGAAAATATTATTTTCCAACTCGAAGAATCAATTGTGAGGGACAAGACTGCTTTTGACTTTGAAAGGACTGTTCTCTTATCAACCATTAACGAGCTTAATCAAGACAAAACCGAGACATTGTTCGAATATGAAAGAAGACTCTTAAAACCGAGATTGCTAGACTAACGTATAAACTGCCCGCCTTGGCGACAGAAGCTCTAATGGAAAGGATAGCTAAGGAGAGTCCCGTTGATACTCCAATGAAGTCTACCACTCCTAATACCATCTTGGTTGACCCGTCAACTACTTATTCAGATAGTTCCTCGTGCAAAGCCTTTCTAGGAGTGTCTCTTGACTCCGATGAAAAGGATTTGAGTTTTCATAATAAAGGTAAGGCGGTTCAAGCCGAATCGATACAAAGGAATCTTTTCTCTGATTTTGACAACCCTTTCGCAGCTGATCACTTCCAACACTTTAGTTGTCCCTCATCTGACTCAGATGATGATTATCCATTTAATTCTGCACAACGGTTTTTTTGAGTTTATGAATTCTACGGTTTGTCACGATGAAGAAATTTCAAAAATTGACTTTGCTCCTAAGCTTGAAAGTCATCTTCAAATTCTTGACAAAATGTTGTTACGACTTTGGGTGTATCCTTTAAAATAAAACTTCTTTATAAATAAACCTTGACGTAAGTATACATCATGGCCTATTATCGTCTTAAAACAAGTAATAATGGTACTAAGTACCAAATATCGATCCCACATGGAAGCGTGGAAAAGTTTCTCTTTAAAAGTCTAGTTTGTAAAAGCATGCTTCAGATGACGACTTCGAAAACAATATTTTTGTTGGAGGTTTGGTTAACAATTAAGCTAGAATCAATTATAAAGAGAAACACAGGGTATAAAGTTCTGTTGGGATGAAATTAATAACTCAATAAAAAGATGAGACAACATTCCTTAGTTATCATAAGAGTCCACTATTTTATGACATAGCGTACCGGGTGTCATTTGGTCAGTTGTGATCCACCATAAACTATAACTTTGATTTAAATAACTTTGGACAATCATACAGTACGATACACCTCTTTATTTTATTTTTGGTCTCGGTCCCAACTTCAGTTTATACCCCGAACTAGGACGTTTAGCCCATCATCGCTTGGATTCTAATTATAAAGGATGTATGAACTAAAAAACAAATAATGGAGATGGACAATGCACAAAACAAATTATAATAAATCTTAATGAAAGTACGTGACTTGTTGTGCAAGTAACCAAACTCTTAAAAGTAAAGCGAATATTAAAATTGCAGGAAACGTAAATGACAATAAGTTAAGTGCAGAAATGTAAATGACAGGAAATAAAATGCGTAAAGTAAATTGCAGGAAATATAAATTGCGATAATTAAAGTACATAAATTAAAATGCTGCAAGTAACTTAACAAGATAATAAAAACATGAATTATAAACTGAGAAGTTAACGACGACTTGAGATTCCACGGAAAATCTTGTTTCAAATGTGGAATTTAAAACACAAGGAATTCTTAAGTGAACCACCACCGGTCACGGTTGAAATAAATCTCAACCGTTAAGCTATGAATTTGGTTACTCAAAAAGCTCGGGAAACGATTATCACAAAATTAATATTAAAAAAACAAAAGTTGATGAATTATAGAGTGAAACGTGACGTGCAAGTAAACGGATTTCTTTGTATTAAAACCTCTACAATTTCATAAACTATATTCAACCGTGAACCAAATAAGATTGGGACACCGAAAGTATTAGTCGGACTTCCGGTGAATAATAGTAACGAAATTGGATTAGAATTAATAGTAAAGAAACCATAGTACGTTAGGTGAATTATAAAGGAAAACTTGACGTGCAAGTAACGAATTTCTCTATATTAAAACTTCTTACAATTCCATAAACTATATTCAACCGTGAACCAAATAAGATTGGGAACCCGAAAGTATTAGTCGGACTTCCGGTGAATAATAGTAACGGAATTGGAATTGGATTTTATATTGGAGAAACCGAAACTTGCGATTTGCGATTTTAAAAACCGTATAACTTGAAGGGAATGGAAATCGATGGCAACCGTGAATGATAAACAAAGTAAAGTAAGGTTCGGATAAGTAACGAACAAGTAATAAACGAGAAAACGGAAATGTAACGAAATTACATAAGATAATAAGTAACCAACGAGGACCGAACCGAATGGTTCTGGCCGTGAGCCTTAGCTACGGTTTCGAAACCTTGAGCTATCTGTTAACCTACACTATTGAAAACTAAACTACTTGATCAATCAAAGTGTTTGATGATGTTCAAAACTAAGCACTAAGCACTATATATATAGTGCTCAATGAAGGATAGTGGGCTTAAACAATGGGGGCCCATGGGAAAGATAACAAAATGGCCCAAATTGTCTTAACAATTACAAAGCGGAACCGACCCATGAGGCAGCCGACCCATGAGGCCAAAGCCGATCCCAAAAATTGATTGTTTTTTATAAACCGAGCTATGCACACGACCCAAAATAGGAATTCCATCCATAAGCCCAAAGTTGCAGCCTGATCTTTCTTTAACTGCATCTCGTCAAAATTGGATTCGACACGGCCTTTTTATCAAAATTGCAATGTGCATATTAATATTATAGCTTTTCGTTGTATTTTTCTCATTTTTATTTTAAGATACTAAATCTTAATTTTATGCTTATAATTATAGAAACTAGTGCGTAAATGACTCAATGGGGAACAAAAACTAGCTCAAAATTGGAATTAAACGCCTAAAATAGGGTTAATAAAATAACCCTATCACAACCGCAAATTCGAACTATTGTTTGTCCTCAAGCAACTTTATTAAGAACAAAATTTTGAGCTATAAATTTAGATTATTAAGAAGATATCATTTTTCCATAACCATTATACCAACAAACACAATTTTTCTCATCCTGTTCAATTTATGAAACTCGATAGCCATTCATAAAATAATTCCTCAACATCTCACATCAAAAATTATCAACCATAGGCTAGCCAACTAATTCCTTGATTAATTAGAATCCATTAATGCAACAATGAGATGATCATGCATTTGGCTTTTTTCTTTGAAGTTTATGCATGTCTTTTTCCAAGATTTCAAGACTTTATGGCACAATTTTTCTGTCATCTTCTCTTTGTGAGGAATGAATTGGACACATTGGTCTCTTTGGTGTCTTTGACATTTTTTCAGAATGCACTGAAAAATTTACTGAAGCTTTGCTTCTTTATGAAAATTTTCAATTTGGTGCATTTTTTTGAATTGTGAAGCACTTTGCGCAAAGAGATGTGTATTTGAGATGATATGGAAATGAATGCGGAATATTTACCATATCATCCCCCTCCCAAAACTTGAAGGGTTCAATGTCCTCATTAAACATTATGTGTTTAGGCTTTGTGTTTGCATGGATAAAGGTGGTGAACATGGATGTTGCATGGATTCTAAAAAATTGGTGAATAAAAGAATTACAAGGCTAGTTCTAGTGACACAAAAATGTAAGATTTGAGACTTATCATTTTATTCAGGCTATCAACTCAATCAATGAACAAATGAAACCAAGTGTGAATTGTGTTTAAGATGGAATGAACAAAATAACAATCTCTCAATATTCAAGAATCCCAGACTCAATTAAACTAGATGCAATGAAAATTTAAAGATTTTATTCTAAAGATAAGGGCTGTGATCGAAAGTTAAACCTGTCATACTCGCGATGAGTAGGTTGTCTATAAGCTGGTTGCCAAAGCAGATCCATTAGGAATGGGGGCAGATTCTTTACCAACTCTGGATGCTCTTTCATCCACACAGCTCTCATGATGTCATCCTTAGACTTCTCATACCAAAACCAACAGTCGACCTTTGCAACATCCTTCAACATCCATCTCAACTCAACATTCTGATCTGTCATCTCCACAACCTGTCGTCGTATCTGCTTAGTTATCAAAACCCTTTGTTCCTTTAGGGTTGTCTTGATTTCACCCTTTAGTGATCGGATAATTGCTTCCAAGCATCACTATTACATTCGGGTCTAAAATGCGTATTATTTCTCATCGTTCTATCCACGTTTACTTTATCTAAAACCATTTTATCATTTGAAAATTGATCCATAGATAAAGTGATGACATTAGGATTTTCCATTAAAGCATGAATAATTGTGGGGTATGACATACGTGCACTAGATCTATCTATTCCCCTAGCAATTATGTCAGAAATAAAATGACAAACATCAAACTTTAATTTAGTCATAATGCAGTATAAAATGAACACCCTAGTCATGCAAAGTGATGCATCATGTGAAGTGGGAAATAGCGTGTGTCTAAAAAAGTAAAACCACACATTGGCCTCGGGTTTGAGACAATGTGTACGTAAAATACGCGTATTTCCCTTAATGACCCATTCGGACCCTCTATGAGCAATAACATTTAAAACATTTTGGAGGTCCTCATCAGATGCACCATCAACTAATCTTTGAAATTCAGAATACCTAGGTGGTTTAAGTCCCAAAACTTGAGTAATGGCCGTAGCCGAAAAATCAACGGTTGTTTGACGGAATTGGATTTATACACCATCAGTTTCTGATAACTCGGTGTAGAAATCACGAACCCAATCTAAACTAAATTTTGTATTCATTTCACACAATTTTTCTCATCCCAGATTAGTGATTGTGTACCCAAACTTGGGTTGTGCCAACAGTGCACTCACGTGAAAAGATTTAGGTGTGTGACATATTAGAAGCAAAAATCTTGTATTGAACTAAAGCCTCATGGCAACTAAATAAATCAGAATGAGAAATAGAGACATCATTTAAGTTACCCACTTTAGATTTTTATTTATCAGAGGAAGTAGGTGGTGTAGACTGTGGTTGTTGTTCATCCTCAACCCTTACTGTGTTGTCATCGGCTGCTTCATGCGATCCTTCTCCTTCTTCAGAATCGACCCTCCTTCTCTTCACTGCTTCAATGGTCGTCACTGCCACCGACTTGAAACGTCGTTTGTACTGGATTGGTGCAGTGGAAGGACCGTGGGTTTGGTGAGGGGGTTGAGTAGTCGAGGGTTGAGGGTGCGAAATGGACGGATTAGGGTTCTGTCGATGACCCATAGGTACGATTTCAAAAGTAACCAGAGGATAAAGAGGGTTAGGTCTCGATGATCTTACCTGTCGAAACGCTGAGGTTTGGCTTGGAATCAGTTCTCCTCGAGAGTTGAGAACAATAACACAAGGGAATGAGTTTGAAGGGTTTTGGTACGGCTGAAGGAATGGTGGAAACCCTGGTGGTAGTGATACCGGTCATCGGTAGGTTGGAAGAGGTCGATCATACCTGTCAAGAAAGTTCATCGTCGACATGAAGGTCCGATCAAAACGACCGGCGATGGGGTGTCGTATCTCCGACGATCCTTCGACAGGAGAGTTTAGGTCAGGGGTTATTGACCATCGCTACATGTTATCGACTCTAGATGGTTCGAGAAAAGTGCGATTGGAGTGTGTGTGAGGTTGCTTTGATAGGGAATCAGCAATTGAGGCTAGAGTAAGTAAATATGAATGTTGGGGTTTCGATTGTGAGTGACTAGGAAATGGACCGAGGGTAAGGTTGTTGTTCATGTGCATTGATCGAAAGCAAACTCGAGTGAAGTGATGCAGAATATGAAGAGGTGGTGTTGGTTTGTATTCCTTGGCTTTCGACATCACCACCGGCGATGATTTTATAGTGGAAGATGGAAGGATAGCAAGTACAAGGGAGATTTTAGAAGAAAAGAAAATGGAGGCCACAGATTTTCTGTCAAGGAAGAAGAGTAGCCGGCGATGGTGATGGGTTAGCAGAGGGTATGGGGAAGGAAAATAAATCAGAGAGGTTGTGAGTTTGATAGGCTAAGGTTTGCTCTGCATGAACAGAAGAGGGCAATCAGAATAGTGTACTTAAAAATCAGATTAAACCAAATTAGATAGAAAATTAAAATTGTAAAATGGATTTAGTTTGGATCTGAGTTTTAGTAATTGGTTACCAACTAACCACATTAGTTTACACTTTGTTAGGCCCAACTGATGAATTGGCATTGATGTGGGTCTAATTGAGATTAATCCAAAAACCATACGGGCCGAAGACTTTAAGTCCAAGAAAAATGCATGATTGGGCCGAGATTAAGCAACAATTTGGGCTTCGGTGTTAGACTTTTTATTAATCTCGAATGGACCGAATTCTACATTTGGCTCAGGCAACATCGTAAAATCAGATTTCTATCTCCTTAAACCTAAATTGAAAATTCTCTTCCAATCCCTTCTCTTTTGTAAAAATTTGGCCATAGGCCAAATGTTTTATCTTTTTTTTTCTGATTAAGTTGCAATCACCAAAGCTCCCTTTTTATAGAATCTCTCTTATTAAAAACAACACCTCTCCCAAAACTTTTAACATAAAAAATTGTATATATATATATATATATATATTTTCTTTTATAAAATAGAATAAGGAAATATTCTCTTTTTCTTCGAATAAATATTTACACTATGTTGTATTTAGTTAAAAATCCAAGATCTCAAAGATGTCATCAGTCTAGGAGGTGAACAACCTCAAGGGGTTGTTGTATCAATGCAGAGGGTTCGATAAAAGGTTTCACCCTTTGTCCGTTTACCTTGAAAGTGGTCCCCTTTTCTGGATCAATGAGTTCAATAACACCGTAGGGGTAAACTTTTGCAATCTGATATGGTCCCATCTACATAGAATTTAACTTGCCAGGAAATAACCTGAGTCTAGATTTAAAGAGGAGGGCTTGTTGTCCCTCAAAGAACTCTTTTGGATTAATTTTCTTGTCATGCCATTTTTTTGTATTTTCTTTGTAAAGTTTGGCATTTTGATGGGAGAAATTCCTATGCTCTTCTAACTCACAGAGTTGTAAGGTCCTTTTTCTTCCGGCCTCATCTAAACTCATGTTAAGTTTCTTAATGGCCCAATAGGCCTTGTGCTCTAGTTCAACAAGAAGGTTACATGCTTTTCCAAAAACCAACTTATAAGAAGACATGCCAATAGGGGTTTTGTAAGCGGTCTGATAGGCCCACAGGGCATCATCCAATTTGGAGGCCCAATATTTTCTGTGTGGCTTAACTACCTTAGCTAGAATTCCTTTGATTTCCCTATTGAACAATTCAGCCAAACCATTGGTTTGTGGGTGATAAGAAGTTCCTACCCTGTGCTGAATATTGTATTTTTCTAAGACTTCCTCTAATAAATTGTTTATGAAGTGAGTGCCTTCATCACTAATTAAGGCACGGGGTGTACCAAATCTAGTGAAAATATGTTTTTGAAGAAACTTGACAACTGTCTTAGCATCATTAGAATGGCAGGCCATAGCTTCCACCCATTTAGACGCATAATCAACAGCTACCACAATTGTTGGATAATGGAAAAGGTCTCATGAAGTCAATGCCCCACACATCAAATAAATCTACTTCTAAAGTTCCATTTTAGGGCATTTCATTCCTCTGAGAGATGTTTCCACTTCTCTGACACTCATTGCAACTCTTTGCAAAGTTATGAGCATCATTATTTAAGGTGGGCCAGTAAAATCCTGATTGCAGGACTTTTTCAGCTGTCCTATGTTCACCAAAGTGACCTCCACATGGTCCAGTGTGACAATGATGTAAGATAGATGTCACTTCTTCCTTTGGGATGCATCATCTTATCACCTGATCTGCACAAAATTTAACCAAAAATGGATAATCCTATAGAAACTTCTTTGAGTCAAAAATGAGTTTCTTTCTTGGATGTTTGTTAAGTTCCTTGGGAATGACCCCACAAGCCAAATAATTAACAATATCTGCAAACCAAGGTAATGTAGCATGTTGTACAACTAAAATTCTTTCATCTGGAAAAACCTCACATATATCACCAGTGTGTTTCTTAGTGTCTTATTTTTCTAGTCTTGACAAGTGGTCAGTGTAATACCCCGGGTAAGTTCGTTAGTTAAATCCTCTTTCCGTTAAGTTTAGTTAACTTTAAAGTTGGAAGTTTAGGGTAAGTTTGGGTTAAGTTAGGAATTAAAGGTGTTTTGGTCATTAATGGATAGTTTAGGGGCTAAAGTGGTAACTTGGTTTAATAATACCCTTTAGGACTCCAGATATTTCAGAAATCAGATATTATCTTAGTGTGTATGTGTTTGGAGGCAAGGAGGAGAAAAGAAGACAAGTTAGGGTAAAGCTCCAATTGATGTGCTTTGGAAGTGAATTAAGGTATGTTCCTTTGTATTTTGTGTTTGTAATTGCTTTTAGAAGGGTTCTATCTGAGTAGAAACATCATTTACACATCTGGGGTTGATTCAGTCGGTTTTCTGGGTAAAAAGCACCAAACCGACAGAGGTTTCCGGACACAGTATGAATTTTTCCCGGGTAGTTTCTTTGGTGGTGTCCGGGTAGTTTTATTGATAGTGTCCGGATGATTCGTTGATGGTTTCCGGATGATTTAGATACCGGATGGCATCCGGATTACTTTGGTGTCCGGATTCCTTATGTTGTCCAGAAAGTCGAGTTGCCCGGATTGGTCTGTGTTGTCCGGATAAATTGTGTTGTCCGGATTCTTTTGTGCTGTCCGGAAACTATAAGTTGTTTGGTCATTTTGAGGATGAGAGTTAGGTAGATTTGTCCAGAGTTCATATGTAACACCCCGCTTACCACGACACAATATTGTCCGCTTTGCCCCACTGGCTCACGGCTTTGTTCTTGGCGACCTGGAAAGGACTTCGCAAGGACTTCCCAGGAGGTCACCCATCCTGGTACTACTCCCACTCAAGCACGCTTAACCACAGAGTTCCCAAGAAACCCGCATGCTTGTGGCCCCAAAACGCGTTGTGTTTGGTAAGGCCAAGGTTTTACTAATATACCCAGCATCTCTCCTGTCCACGGCCGATGTGGGATATGCCTAAGGTGTTACACACCCCCCCCTTAGGGACTCATCGTCCTCGATGAGGTTTGCCCCACCATCCCGAATGGCACAGGAGTGGCTCTGATACCATTTGTAACACCCCGCTTACCACGACACAATATTGTCCGCTTTGCCCCACTGGCTAACGGCTTTGTTCTTGGCGACCTGGAAAGGACTTCGCAAGGACTTCCCAGGAGGTCACCCATCCTGGTACTACTCCCACCCAAGCACGCTTAACCACAGAGTTCCCAAGGAACCCGCATGACATACAACAAATAACATATATTTCATAACATAATTACATTCATAAAAGAAAATACACAATACATCACAAACGGTCTCTTCGGTCTCGAAACTACAAAAATACATAAAAGTCTCCTAATCCACGACCATCAAAAGCTTCCTATTCTTATCCCATTCTTTCACCGATCCTCAACCTGGAAAACATATTTTTGAAAACAAAATGAGAGTTAGACCAAACGGGTCTAGTGAGTTAGTTCCGGTCCTTTCCCAAAATCATTGTAAGACCTTTCAAGTAATTCCTTTGTATCCAAAACCATTTATGTAAATTCAAGTATTACATGTATATAAATACCAATTCAAACTCGTACCTCACGTACCTTTCATCCACCTTATTCCTCCACAATGGCCATAATATTGGTTGCGAGCCAATTAACACACCGGTCCAAAGCCCGGCCACGTATTATATTCCCATACAATACTTCACGTAATTATAATATCTTAACATATTATAATCACACCCGTATGACATATTCATACAAATCATCGAGTAATTATTATTCACATAATATTTTCCAGTAAAAATACTTTAAAGTAAAACTCACCTCGTGCGTTTATCACAAAAACTCTTTCAAGACAATTCACGTATGTTGCTCCTTCACAGAATCTGAGATCAGATAAAATACCAAATATTTCATTTAACACTTAAACTTATAAAATTCTAAACTCAAAATCGCAATGAACAGTACCCAAATCGCAATCTCCTATTGCGATTTCATCTTGAAGTCACAACCCTCTATTGCGATTCCACCCTGGAGTCGCAACCCTCCATTGCGATTCCACCATGGAGTCGCAACCCACTATTGCGATCCCAAACTCGAATCGCAACCAACTACTGCGATTCCAAGCCAAGTCGCAAACGACCATTGCGACTTCAACGCCAAGTCGCAACCAACTGTTGCGACTTCGTTGAAGGTCGCAGTCGTCTATTGCGACTCCGATGAATATCTCAGTCCACTGTTTTTATCCTAAAACCCATATTTTGCAGTTTTATACTATGTATGATGCTATAAAGATGCAGAAATGCTTAAGACCATTAACACAACCCAACCATATGCTTAAATTTCCCAAAACATCCATTTTTAACAAAACCCATTTGAACACTTAACTAGCAACCTTTCAAGAACACTTTAAGGAATCTAAAACACAAAAAGGTGTGGATGGTTTACCTTGATTACTTCAGTTTGGTACAAAATCACAGCAGCAATTTCCTTCTTCTTCTTTAATTCTCTCGATCTCTCTCTCTTTCTCTCGTTTTCTCTCAACCAAGAAACACATACACTCACATAGATTTAAGATATTTCTTTTTTATCCAAATGAAGACATCATTTCCTAAATGACATACTAAAGTCGGTTATGGTATCAAGTTTGGCTAAAATGACCAATTAAACCCCAAGTCTCTCTCAATTGGCAAAACTTACCCCCAAACTTCCAAGTAACAATTAAAACTTAACCCTTAACTCCTAACTCCATAAAAACATTAACATAAAGACTTGTAAAATTCCCAATTTAACTTAGATAAAATACCTGGTTATTACAACATCTCCCCCTTAAAAGAATTCCGTCCCGGAATTCGATCAAGCTTAAAAGGTAAGAATACTTATGACTACTACTTCAAACTTCATCAAAACTATAGAAATTAACTTAATAGACACTCCGCCTCTATCTATACCTCTAACACAAATAAGTAATAAAAGCACGAAATACCAAGAACCACTTCGTACCGAAGTCATATAACACTTTAGCACGTATAGAGTTTATAGAAATATACCTGTAACCTCATCAGGACTTTCTTCCACCTCTTGTTCCGTCATCTGAAAAACACGGCCTTGAACTCTCGGTGCTCCAGACCCTTGTATCTTTCCCGATTCAACTTCCGTTAATCTCGCTGTTGTACTACCCTGACATGCTTTCCACTGTGGACATTCTGACTGAATATGATCAGGGGAATTGCAAACAAAACAGAATCGATTTGCACGACAATTCTTAGCGATGTGTCCCGTCCTTCCACACTTGTAACAACTTCTAGGATCAACATAACAATTTCCTTGATGTACGCGGTTGCATTTTGGACACAGTTTTTCATTTTCTCTAAAAGGTATGCGACTATCAAACCTTTGAATTTCGTATTCCGTTGAATCATGCGTCATTTCTTCCGATTTTCTTTTCCCAGCACTCTTATCACTAGTATCTCTCCTAATATCCTGTTCCATATTTTCCGCGGCATTTACTGCGGCCGAGAAGGTATCGGGTCCTGTTGCAATCACTAACTTTCTAATTTCAGAATTTAACCCAAAAATAAACCTTTCCATCTTCAGCGCCTCTGTGGCAACATAGTACTCCGCAAAGAGAGACTTCTCGAGAAAGAGGGCGGTGTAATCCCTAACCGATAAACTTCTCTGATGTAGATTCATGAATTCCTCTTCCAGTTGTCTAACAGCTGCTTGAGGACAGAAATGTGTTGTGAAAGCTAACACAAATTCCTCCCATGCAAAAGTAGTATAAACATCTGTTCCTCTTGATTCTATATGAGCCTCCCACCAATACAGAGCATCACCTTTCAACATCGCATCTCCAAAAAGTACTTTGTCTTCTTCAGCACATTTACAAGTCTTGAAGATGGCTTCTATTTCTTTTAGCCATCTCATTGCTTTGACCGGGTCCCGATCTCCGGAATATGTAGGGGGCTTGCAACTAAGGAACATTTTATAGTCGCACCTTTTTATCACTGGTAAGATAGTAGAGGTAAGTGGTATCTCCATTTCATGTCCTGGATTTAGTCTTTCAGTTTCATTATGACGATTATGTTCGAACATAGCTTGAATATTATCCTGCAATCTTCTCATTTCAGCCATCAGATCATCCCGCGTAACAAACTCTGTACCCTACGATTGTGTTTTACCTCCAGTTCGACCCCCATTTCCCCTGCCGGTTCTGCCTCTACCTCGATCTCTTCCTCTTCCCCCTCTTCCTATTGGTGGATTCTCTCCACCGGAATTCCTTCCTCCTCTCTGGTTCCTTTGTCTACTGCCACTCGCCATTCTGTGGATTCAAACAAAGTTAATATACATATAAGCACATACCCCATATAACAAGGTATTCCAGTTCATACATGCACCTGTAAGATCATAATTACACTGGCCTGGTGTAATTTGAAATTACCTTACATGATGTTCCTTCTACCTTTTTATACTTAACATCCCCAGGTTCTAAAATAATAGGGACATCCTACTTCACATGCAGTTTAAGTCTAGGTACAGATACTAATACCTAAATCTCTTAAACTAGGGCTCTGATACCATTTGTAACAACCCGGTTTCCCAAACATACAACAAATAACATATATTTCATAACATAATTACATTCATAAAAGAAAATACACAATACATCACAAACGGTCTCTTCGGTCTCGAAACTACAAAAATACATAAAAGTCTCCTAATCCACGACCATCAAAAGCTTCCTATTCTTATCCCATTCTTTCATCGATCCTCAACCTGGAAAACATATTTTTGAAAACAAAATGAGAGTTAGACCAAACGGGTCTAGTGAGTTACTTCCGGTCCTTTCCCAAAATCATTGTAAGACCTTTCAAGTAATTCCTTTGTATCCAAAACCATTTATGTAAATTCAAGTATTACATGTATATAAATACCAATTCAAACTCGTACCTCACGTACCTTTCATCCACCTTATTCCTCCACAATGGCCATAATATTGGTTGCGAGCCAATTAACACACCGGTCCAAAGCCCGGCCACGTATTATATTCCCATATAATACTTCACGTAATTATAATATCTTAACATATTATAATCACACCCGTATGACATATTCATACAAATCATCAAGTAATTATTATTCACATAATATTTTCCAGTAAAACTCACCTCGTGCGTTTATCACAAAAACTCTTTCAAGACAATTCACGTATGTTGCTCCTTCACAGAATCTGAAATCAGATAAAATACCAAATATTTCTTTTAACACTTAAACTTATAAAATTCTAAACTCAAAATCGCAATGAATAGTACCCAAATCGCAATCTCCTATTGCGATTTCATCTTGAAGTCGCAACCCTCTATTGCGATTCCACCCTGGAGTCGCAACCCTCCATTGCGATTCCACCCTGGAGTCGCAACCCTCCATTGCGATTACACCCTGGAGTCGCAACCCACTATTGCGATCCCAAACTCGAATCGCAACCAACTACTGCGATTCCAAGCCAAGTCGCAAATGACCATTGCGACTTCAACGCCAAGTCGCAACCAACTGTTGCGACTTCGTTGAAGGTCGCAGTCGTCTATTGCGACTCCGATGAATATCTCAGTCCACTGTTTTTATCCTAAAACCCAGATTTTGCAGTTTTATACTATGTATGATGCTATAAAGATGCAGAAATGCTTAAGACCATTAACACAACCCAACCATATGCTTAAATTTCCCAAAACATCCATTTTTAACAAAACCCATTTGAACACTTAACTAGCAACCTTTCAAGAACACTTTAAGGAATCTAAAACACAAAAAGGTGTGGATGGTTTACCTTGATTACTTCAGTTTGGTACAAAATCACAGCAGCAATTTCCTTCTTCTTCTTTAATTCTCTCGATCTCTCTCTCTTTCTCTCGTTTTCTCTCAACCAAGAAACACATACACTCACATAGATTTAAGATATTTCTTTTTTATCCAAATGAAGACATCATTTCCTAAATGACATATTAAAGTCGGTTATGGTATCAAGTTTGGCTAAAATGACCAATTAAACCCCAAGTCTCTCTCAATTGGCAAAACTTACCCCCAAACTTCCAAGTAACAATTAAAACTTAACCCTTAACTCCTAACTCCATAAAAACATTCACATAAAGACTTGTAAAATTCCCAATTTAACTTAGATAAAATACCTGGTTATTACATCATAGCCTGCTAAGTATATCTTTTGAGTTCTTTTGGTAAAGAGATGTTTGTATGTAAATGGTTTCTGATTCTGAGAATTTTTGGTAAAGGATCGGATAGCTCGGAGAAAAGCTTGGAAGGAAATTTGATAAGCGATCGAGGTGAGTTTTACTTCAAAATGTTTTTAAACTGGAATACATATACGTGTAGATTGAAAAGGTGATAGATAATGTGATTAGATGTTCATAAATGACAATATGATATATTGAGATATATATTGTATTTATATGTGCATTACACTACACGAGTATACGTCAGCCGAAACTATAGTCGGCGGTGTTTGCTGTAGTTGTTGTACAGCGGTGTTGCTGTAGTTGTTGTACAGAGGTGTTGCTGTAGTTGTTGTACAGTGGATTAGTTGGCTTGCAACCAACTAACATGGCCAGGAGAAATGAGAATGAGAAAGAGGATGAGTTGAACACAGTGCACGAGTCTTGATTGGTATTTAATCTTTGTGGTATACGTGTGTTTTATAAAAGAAAAAGGATTTCTAAACTGACAGGGATTATCTCACTAGACCGTTTGGTCTAACCCTCATTTTCCTTTTAAAAATATGTATTCCAGGTCAATGATCTTTTGTTAGCAAAGGGAAGAATAAAGCATAGGAGGCGGTTGCTAGCTGACGAAGATTAGGATATGTTTACATTTCTGTATTGTATAGTTTTGAGACTTTGGGACCGAATGTGAATTATCATGTATTTTGTTATGAAAGTAACAACGTTGTGTATGAAATTGTTAATTGTTATATATTATGTATGTTTTGGGATACCGGGTTGTTACAAATGGTATCAGAGCCCTAGTTTAAGGGATTTAGGTATTAGTATCCATACCTAGACTTAAACTGCATGTGAAATAGGATGTCCCTAATAATTTTAGAACCTTGGGATGATTAAGTATAAAAGGTAGAAGGAACATAATGTAAGGTAATTTCAGATTACACCTGGCCAGTGTAATTGTGATCTTACAGGTACATGTTTGGACTGGAATACCTTGTTATATGGGGTATGTGCTTATGTGTATATTAACCTTGTCAGAATCAACAGAATGGCAAGTGGTACGAGACAAACGAATCGGGAAGGGGGGGAAATCCGAATAGATCCAATCCAACAGCCGGAGGAAGGGGAAGAGGGGGAGAAAGAAGCAGAGGCAGAATTGGGGACAGAGTTCAGGGGCGCGGTACGGAGTTTGTTACGAGAGACGACTTAGCGGCCGAAATGGGAAGATTACAGGCAAATATCCAGACTATGTTTAACCAGACCCATAATACTGAAACAGAAAGACCAGATCCTACACATGAAGAAGAGATGCCAATTACTCTTACTGTTGTACCAGCAATGAAGAAGTGTGATTATAAAATGTTTCTCAGTTGTAAGCCTCCGACCTATTCAGGAGACCGGGATCCAGTGAAAGCTATGCGATGGCTGAAGGAAATAGAAGCTATCTTTAAGACTAGTAAGTGCGCGGAAGAGGATAGGGTACCTTATGGAGCTGCAATGTTGAAAGGTGACGCTTTATATTGATGGGAAGCTCATATTTCTTCGGGAGGTTCTGATATATATTCTACCTTCTCGTGGGAAGAATTTGTTATATCTTTCAGGAAACAATTATGTCTTCATGCAGCGGTTAAACGATTGGAGGAAGAGTTTATGAACTTACAGCAAGGGAATTTGTCAGTTCGGGACTACACCGCTCGTTTTCTGGAAAAGTCTCATTTCGCGGAATACTACGTGGCCACGGAAGCAATGAAGATTGAGAGGTTTATTTTTGGGTTGAATGCAGAAGTCAGAAGTTTTGTGATTGCTAAAGGACCAGAAACTTTCTCAGCCGCAGTAGACGCAGCGGAAACCGTGGAACAAGATAAAGGGAGAAGTGCTAATGATAAAAGTACTGGAAAAAGGAAATTGGAGGAAATTGCGTATGATTCGGAGGAGTACGAATCCCCGAGGTTTGATAGTTATCTACCTTTCAGACCAGTTGAAAGACCATGCCCAAAATGCAATCGTGTTCATCAAGGAAATTGTTATGTGGATTCCCGAAGTTGTCACAAATGTGGAAAGACTGGTCACATTGTTAGAGACTGTCGGGTAACTCGATTTTGTTTATCTTGCAACTCCCCTGATCATCTTCAGGCAGATTGTCCACAATGGAAAGCACGACAGGGTAGTATGACGGTGAGACCAATGGGTGTTAGGCCAGGAGAGATACAAAGGTCTGAAGTACCGAAAGCAAAGGGTCGAGTTTTCCAAATGACGACACAAGAGGCAGAGGAAATTCCGGATGAGGTTACAGGTATATTCTAATAAACTCTATACGTGCTAAAGTGTTATATAACTTCAGTGTAAAACGATTATTAGTATTTCCGTTCTTTTGTTGCTTATCTGTGTTAGAGATATAGATAGGTGTGGGATGTCTATTCAGTTAATTCCTATGACTTGGTTGGAGTTCAAGGTGGTAGTGAGAACTAAGCAACCGTACCTTTTCGCTTGACCGAATTCCGGGACGGAATTCTTTTAAGGGGGAGATGATGTAATACCCCGGGTAAGTTCGTTAGTTAAATCCCCTTTTCGTTAAGTTTAGTTAACTTTAAAGTTGGAAGTTTAGGGTAAGTTTGGGTTAAGTTAGGAATTAAAGGTGTTTTGGTCATTAATGGATAGTTTAGGGGCTAAAGTGGTAACTTGGTTTAATAATACCCTTTAGGACTCCAGATATTTCAGAAATCAGATATTATCTTAGTGTGTATGTGTTTGGAGGCAAGGAGGAGAAAAGAAGACAAGTTAGGGTAAAGCTCCAATTGATGTGCTTTGGAAGTGAATTAAGGTATGTTCCTTTGTATTTTGTGTTTGTAATTGCTTTTAGAAGGGTTCTATCGGAGTAGAAACATCATTTACACATCTGGGGTTGATTCAGTCGGTTTTCTGGGTAAAAAAGCACCAAACCGACAGAGGTTTTCGGACACAGTATGAATGTGTCAGGGTAGTTTCTTTGGTGGTGTCCGGGTAGTTTTGTTGATAGTGTCTGGACGATTCGTTGATGGTTTCCGGATGATTTAGATACCGGATGGCATCCGGATTACTTTAGTGTCCGGATTACTTTAGTGTCCGGATTCCTTATGTTGTCCGGAAAGTCGAGTTGACCGGATTGGTCTGTGTTGTCCGGATAAATTGTGTTGTCCGGATTCTTTTGTGCTGTCCGGAAACTATAAGTTGTTTGGTCATTTTGAGGATGAGAGTTAGGTAGATTTGTCTAGAGTTCATAGCCTGCTAAGTATATCTTTTGAGTTCTTTTGGTAAAGAGATGTTTGTATGTAAATGGTTTCAGATTCTGAGAATTTTGGGTAAAGGATCGGATAGCTCGGAGAAAAGCTTGGAAGGAAATTTGATAAGCGATCGAGGTGAGTTTTACTTCAAAATGTTTTTCAACTGGAATACATATACGTGTAGATTGAAAAGGTGATAGATAATGTGATTAGATGTTCATAAATGACAATATGATATATTGAGATATATATTGTATTTATATGTGCATTACACTACACGAGTATACGTCAGCCGAAACTATAGTCGGCGGTGTTTGCTGTAGTTGTTGTACAGTGGTGTTGCTGTAGTTGTTGTACAGCGGTGTTGATGTAGTTGTTGTACATTGGATTAGTTGGCTCGCAACCAACTAACATGGCCAGGAGAAATGAGAATGAGAAAGAGGATGAGTTGAACACAGTGCACGAGTCTTGATTGGTATTTAATCTTTGTGGTATACGTGTGTTTTATAAAAGAAAAAGGATTTCTAAACTGACAGGGATTATCTCACTAGACCGTTTGGTCTAACCCTCATTTTCCTTTTAAAAATATGTATTCCAGGTCAAGGATCTTTTGTTAGCAAAGGGAAGAATAATAAAGCATAGGAGGCGGTTGCTAGCTGACGAAGATTAGGATATGTTTACATTTCTGTATTGTATAGTTTTGAGACTTTGGGACCGAATGTGAATTATCATGTATTTTGTTATGAAAGTAACGACGTTGTGTATGAAATGTTAATTGTTATATATTATGTATGTTTTGGGATACCGGGTTGTTACAGTCAGCCACTTGATTATTTATACCCTTCCTATCAAAAATCTCCAAATCAAACTCTTGCAACAACAAGACCCACTTGATTAGCGTAGGTTTTGCATCCTTTTTGGAAATAAGATACTTGATGTTAGCATAATCAGTGTGCACAATTACTTTGGCACCCATCAAGTATGATCTGGATTTTTCAAAAGCAAAAACCACAACAAATAATTCTTTTTCAGTGGTGGTGTAGTTGATCTGAGCTTCATTGAAGGTTTTACTAGCATAATTGTGGATCCTAGTTTGACAATCAAGTAACAATGTAACAACGAAACGATTAAGCTTTGTATTGAATGAATAGAGAGAGTTACAAGATTGGAATTAAGAACACAACTCTCTCTCACTATTAGCCGTACCAACTGATATGATTAATCTATCAAGCTCTTAACCTAATTTCCACTCTTAACACACCTTAAATACCAAGGATTTAAGCCTTAGGCCCATGGCCCATTAACACACTAATAAGCCCATATTATCTAATATGAGGCTTTTACAAACAAATAAATAAAACTACTCTTTTCTTTATATCACTTTCTATTTTATAGGACTTTTAGTCCTAACAATCTCTCCCTAAAGTTATATAAAGAAAAATTATGATCTTGGAATCTTCAGGTCTTGATATTCTCTCCCTCTTGAATCTTTGACAGATGTTGGCGTTGCTTGACTCCAGGTCTTTCCAAGCTCCCCCTTGAATTATGCTCTTAGTCTTCATAGTATCACGAGTTGAACCACGAGTTGAATTGGTTGTAATCTTTTTTGCACCGATCACAACAGTTACTCCCCCTCAACTTTTGCTTACTCCCCCTCAACTTGATAATCTGGACCTTTGAACTTCTTATAATGTTACTCCCCTCATGATGATGATTGGTGTCTTTGAATCTGTATCAGTTCTCCCCCTCATGATGATTAGGAGCATCCTCAGCATCATGTAACTTCAAAGACAACACTGGTGAGTAGCAAGATACCAGATAAAACAATTATAGTAACCAATATGGGATAATCAACTAACACAGAAACACATAGTAACTGTTATCACAACAATTAAAATAATTGTGTGGCCTATGTTCAGAGTTGGCATCGGGGTATCTCTGATAGGACTTCTAGTTATCACGGAAGTAAGATTTTAAAAAAATAACTGTTCCGGCAATATCACGAAGATATGCGAATGGAATCACAAAGACTCGTGCATGTATGAAAGAAATAATTTATATCTGTTTGACTCAAAAATTGATTTAACTTGGGACTCAAGTTAAGAATCAACTAACACAGTGATTAGGAAATGAAGTTCGGAGACCGGAGCTGATGTCTTCCCTTTTCAATATCTAAGACCTTCGAGTGAGGAATAGATAGATTATGTGCTAAACCTCCGTGAATTTATGAAACAAACATCTTTTGTGAGATGCTTGAGTGGCTGGGTGGGGTGACACGAGTTATCGACACTAGGTCCATGTTTGTTTCAATATTCATCTCCAAAGAACAAGAATGAATAGATTATGTGGTTACCCGAATAACTGACTCGGTTTGGTAAAGACCAATATATTCTTTTAAGTCCTGTCACATCCTCACCATTTTTTTCCCTCCGAACTCATCTATCAATATAAACCCCTCACTGTTGTCTATAATTGGATGTGTTTCTTTGGTAGGTCCTTCCGGTTCTAGATAGACCATAGAAACAAAATAAATCCTAACACAAACTTTCATGCATCGAGTAGAACAGTTTAGTTAACAGTGAAGTACGAGTCCTGAACTGATTTGTTCAGAAGTCATAGCATTTAAGAACGAGTCCTGATCCGAGATGATCAGAAGTCATTAAAAATAAGTTCGAGTTCTGATCTGAGATAATCAGAAGTCAACAAAAATGATAATGAATATCAAAGAACAAATTCAAGCACGAACTGGAATGACTCGATGAGCACAATATAGTCAAAAATCAAACAAAGAATAGAAATTTTAATTGTGAAGAACAAGTCACAATTATTATATCAGAGAAGAAGTGAATCATTAGCAAGAAATGACGAACTTTGAGAAACAAAATTGGAATTCAAGCGAGTGTATTTCCATCGAAAAATCAACAAAATATGTGATACATGGAAATAACCAAATCAAGAAAATATAACACGTGGAAATTCTGGAATTTAAAATCGGAGAAAAACAAACACAAGTAAGTTTTTCAGGGTGAATTACGACGGTTCTTTGAATTCACAAAAAAATCATGTATGTGACAAATACCTTATACTCCCCCTAAAAAATAGCATAACCTTTGAATGCAGTCATGGGAATGGAATATTCCGAATTATCTCGCACATGACATCCCTGCAAAACAGGTCATAAAGATTTTGGTATTCATGCTTTGATGGATCCTTGATGGTTAAATGCCTTAACTTTGAGATGGAGATTGGGAATACTATAGGTACCGTACCAGTTATTCACATACCTTGGATGCATAAAGTCACTCTTTCCACAATGAGAGCAGCAGATATGTGCTCGGTTTAGACTGATCATCTTAGCTATAGGGTAAACATGAGCACGTGAACCAGTCTTGGAAATAAACGACTTTGTATCAACTACAGGAGAATTATGAGACTTGTTTCCATCACTGTCTTCGGTAGTTGATTTCTTTCTCCAAACCATTTTTACTTTTCTAAAAACATGATTATTTGAAGAATCATTAGGCTCACTGTCAGAAGAACTAGAGTAGTAAGATTGTCATTTGTGAGAGTTACTAGATTTTGAACGTTTCGTAGACCGTCTTTTAGATTTAGATTTTGAAGAAGTGGTCTTAGAAACGTTTGTGGAGTTAGAACATTCTCCCTTTTCAAGATTTACCGGTGTGGGCATTGTCTCCAAAAGTTGAATGTGACTGACAAGCTTTGGAGCAAAGTCAATCTTGGAAATATCATCATCTTGACAAGCTGAGGAATTCATAAACTCAGAAAATCGTTGAGCAGAGTCAAGTGGATTTGGACAGTCGGAGTCGGATGAGGAAAAGTTAAAGGAATCATCCGTAAACGGATTATTGAAATCGGGGAAGAGATTCCTTTGAATTGATTCGGATTGAGCCTCTTTACATTTATTTTGAGAAATCAAAGGCTTGTTATCTGTGTCAAAAGACACACCTAGAAAAGCTTTACACGAGGAATTATCCAAACTGGTAAGTGACGGGTCAACCGAGATGGTTTCCGGATAGATAGGCTTCATCGGGGTATCCATAGGACTTCCCTTAGCCATCTTTGCTATTAAAAGTTCTGTCGTCAGAGCCGACAGTTTAGAGTTTAATTTTGCAATCTCGGTCCTATAACTCGTCCTTTCAGATTCGGATAATGACTCGGTTTTATTCCTTTTAAGCTCATTGATGGTAGATAAAAGTACAGTTCTTTCGGTTTCAAAAATAACCTTATCTCTCAAAATTGATTCTTCAAGTTTAAAAATTATGTTTCCCAAAATCAGAGGTGGAACGTAACGTTTGAACTCTGAGTTGGCATGAGAATCATCATCTAGGGTTGCGTGAACTGGAACCGGAGTTTCGACAGTTTTGGCAACAGAACAGATGTCAAAATAATCATTCGAGAGATGAGGTGTTTTGTTTTTCAGATATGAAGCATTAAGAGTTTCACACACGAAAGGAACTTGTACATTAACTTCACCATGTACATCAGAAAAAGAACTACCATCACTTAAATGTCTGTGATGGACATCCTCATAGAGGACCAACTAGTGGGTAGTACTATAATCCATCCCTGTAAATCAAGTGTCCGTGATGGACATCCTCATAGAGGACCAACTACCCATGAGTTTTAGACTTTTAAGCGTTTTCTGCTTCACCAATTTATCTATCTATTTGTTTTATCCAAAACCTCATTTATTCACTTCATGAGCACACGTACTCCAACTTTTACTCCTCACCCTTCAAACACCAAAGGAAGTGTGGCAGTTTACAATGTGATGAAACATATATCTTGATATGGAATTAAGGAGCCAGTTAAGAATGGATTGATTAAGGAAAATCCATGTGTATAGATTTGATTTAGTAACGGAGTACATATTTGTGTATGTGGAATATGTTGAGGGCCATATGTTGGTGCCTAGAATGCCACTTTATGTGATTCTAAAAGGCATAGTTTGACTTATAAAGGTTGTTGGTAAGAGGTGCAAGATAGGAGGAAGAATGATTTAAGAATTGAGAAGCAACGGACATATGAGGAGAAATTATGTTGTTGCATACATTTCTATCAGGGCATGACTCATTTTCTAGAGTGTTCCACATTTGTAGATGCTTATCTTATAATATATAACGTTGATACTTGAGAAACTATTTTCCTCTCCAACCAATTTGAGATTTTACCATTTAGGGTTTTTATGTTCTTATTCAAGAACCAACTTGGCAAGAATTGTGGCTCAAATGGACGTTCTAACGATAACATGTAGAAGAACCCCAACAATAAGCTCTATTCTGCATGCTCTCAGAATTCTCGTATAATGATTCATGAGTTTATGTGATTAGTTAGAAAAATTAGCACTGTCAAAATGGTGGAGGATAGTTCTTCGATGAACAGGTTTACAAAATCGGTGGTTTTGTCTTGCATTGGTGGAATATCTCTAATTAAAGAATTTAAAAGAAATTTATTAAACTAGGCACAAACAAACTTCATTCACTTAATGAATAACAAACATAACGATATACTTGGAAAGGAATGGTAGAGGACCAGCCATAAACCCTTATTCACATAAAATGAAATTTTATCTTCAAATTCTAGTCATCAAGAAAAACAACGCGCTATTACAGAAGGTTGTGGACTCATTAACCTCTCGAAGATCAAAATTATCTCAAAAGATGTGACACTTTGAGAGAATCACACGATGGAAAAGAAATACTTTTTGGCTACTACAAGAAAACTGTCATGTTCCTGATAAACACACAAAGCTCTCCGGACTCTATGTAATGTCTCGGGTAAGTTCGTTAGTAATTATTTGGGTTCCGTTTTAATTATTCAGTTTAAGTTTATTAATTTGGGGTAAGTTTGGGTTGGTTTTGCAATTTTAAGATATTATCGTCATTCTTGTATAGTTGAGTCCTTGTTCGCAGTTTTGGCTTATTATATAAGCGAGCACCTCCTTAATTTCTCATTTCAGTCGGTTTGTTAGTATGTGTGTGTGTGTGTGTGTGTGTGTGTTGAGCCGTAAGAGTGAAGAAGAAAGCATCGGTCAATTAAGCCTAAGAGATGGTCATGTATTTCGATTTTGAGGTATGTTTCTTTTCTATTTGTGTTTATATTAGATAGTAGTAGATTTCTATCGTTTAGAAATTCCAATTTTTTATTCGTGGTTGATTGCTGTCGAATCTAGGTTACGTATTGTTATCTGGAATCTACACGAAGGTCGGATGTATGTATCCGGATTCCTCGTGTTTTCCGGATGAGATAATACCCAAATTTCAAATGTTTTCCGGATGCGATATATCCGAATTCCTCACATTCCCGAATATGGTTTATCCGGATTTTAGTATGATAGTGTTGATTTTATCAAGTTGTATCAAGATGAGGGGGCAAATTTGTAAATTCTAGGCTTAGGTATAAATATCCTTTTCCTAGATCATTTCATACAATGCTTCTAACTCTATATTACTTGTAACTCTCTGTCTATATATTGTAACCCCTTTGAAGATCATTGAATATAGAGATGACTTGTGAGCATATTGTTGATTGATTACTTTTCTCTGGGATCACAATTTGTATCAGAGCAAGCAGTCCCGATCAGATTGATCCGTTTTTCACGATTTTTTTGATGATTTTTGGAGAGTTCGACACTTTGGGAAAATTACGTATTTTTCTGTGTGTTTTAGATTGTTTGATGGGTTCATAGTGCTCGAATTACTTCCTGGAGTGAATCTGAGTAATCTAATTTCGCTAGATTACATCATATTGCAATAAATCGTTCGAATTCAGAATTTTCGTGAAAAGTGAGCCTATACACTATTTTGAATCGAAAGTGAGTCTTCTGTTGTTTTCTTAGGGGGTATTCCAAGAATTATAACTGTTCAGAACATCGGTGCGACCAACCCTACGAAGTTTCAAATCATTTGGATAAGATTTGAAAGATTTGGAAAAATCAGATTTAAGTTCATCATTATCGCACATAGAGTGTTCATCATTATCGCACGTAACTGATATTCAAAGTTATCAAAGACTTTTTATGCGATTAAGGATCCAGAATTTTATCGCAGAAGCTTTGTGAGATAAAAGGTGTTAAAAGTTTCATCGCAGAATCCAGAATTTTATCGCAGAAGCGTGTGTGCGATAAAAAGGAGTGAACAGTGGTTATCGCGTATGTCTTGTGCGATAACATTGGTGAATAGTGTTTATTGCATATAGTGGTGTGCGATTAAAAGTGCTTCAAATTTTATCGCGTCCTGTTTTGTGCGATTAAACTCCTGGTGTGCGATTACTTCTGTACGAGTGTGTTGTGTGCGATACAACAATGTTAGTTGTTTTTGTTGACTGATCAGTGATTGTTTAAGGATCAAAAGACAAGTAAGCGAAATGACGACAAAATATATGCTCGTGATTGGATCTAAGGACAAACCTCCAGTCCTATTTCCGAGAGAGTTTAAAATCTGGAAAGATCGTTTTCTCGACTACGTTGAAAGACAAGAAGATGGAAAGTTCATAGTAAAATCTTTAGAAGATGGTCCAATGAAACATGTTTACCGAAAGAGATCGAATACACCTGAAGGTGATGACGTACCTGATGAACTTGTACAACCTGAGCTTGCTTTATTCAGGTGATGAGTTAAAAAGGTATAATGCCGATAAAGCATAAAAATCTTTAGTCATGCAAGCGTTGACAAATTACATTTATCTTAAGGTTTACAGTCAAAGCCATTCTGGGAAATCCATGTTCGATGAACTTCAAAAGTTGTTTCAAGGTTCTAAAATAAAGGATCAAATAAAAATAGCTAATTCCATCAACAAGTATGAGAACTTCAAACATAAAGAGAACGAGTCTTTAGATAACACATATGATAGGTTTACAACTCTTCTAAATGAGTTGAACAAGCATGACATCAAAAAGACTACAATCGAGAACAATGTGAAGTTTTTAAGCGTGCTTCAACCAGAGTAGAAGAAGTACAGTCGTCGAATGAAGCAACACAAGATGTTGCATGATATGCCATTACAAGACATGTATGAGACTCTCAAACAGGATGAGGAAGAAGTGGATGAAGGTAAAGAAAAAAGGAAGAAAAAGGAGAAAAAAGAAGAGAAGAAAAAGAAAAAGGAAAAAAAGTTTGAGAATTATCATATTGCTCTAATGTCTGAAAGATCTGGAAAGCGTGTTTTAAAGAAAGAGAGAAACTATTCTGACTCTGAAGATGATGATTTAGATGGAGATGCTTTAGATGAAGGAGAAAGTTTGAAACAAGCGATGATTCTGTTAACCAAAGCTTTTCAGAAAAGGTTTGTCAAGAAGATTGGTTCTAATAATCAGAGGTATTCGTCAGGGTCAAAGAACTATGAGTACAAGGATATGATTGAAAACAAGAAGATGTTTAAGGACAAAAAGGATGATAGTAAAAGAGAAGAGAAAAGGTATGAAGAGAAAAAGTCTGAGGATCAGAAATGTTACAACTGTGGAAAGTCGGGACACTTCGCAAAAGAGTTCCGAAAGCCGAAAGTTAGGGATTCCGAATATTATAAGAACAAAATGTTGTTAGCAAAGAAGAAGGAATCGGGAAAGGCACTATTAGCTGAAGAGGAATACTGGCTAGACGACTCCGATGATGAAGATGAGGATGAGGAGGAGAACATTGCTCTTGCAAAGATGTGCATCATCAGCAAGGAGCGGGATGATGCTGATGAATCAGAAGCTAATGAAAAATCAGAGACCAATGAGGTAGATACCTTTACTATCTCGGAATTTATGATTCACCAAAACATGCTAACCATGAGGTAAATAATTTCAGTGAAAAGCTAAAAGAGGAAAAAACCAAAACTGCTTTGAAAAATCAAACCATTTCAAAACAAAATGACTTGATTGAAGAGTTGGAAAAGAGCTGTAACAACCCGATTCCCAATATACAAATAACATATATTTCATAACATAATTTCACCACAAAATACATCATATTTCATTTACGGTCCCTTAGCTTAACAAGATAGGTCTTTCAGTACAAACTTTAACTTTTATAACAAAGTACAAAATGTCATAGCAACATAACATATACAAAACACATCTCGAATCTTCATATTTATGCATCTTCCAAAAAGCTAAACATGATATATCCTATCACTGTCCCTTATTTGCTCCTTGACCTGGAATACATATTTTAAAACAAAAATGAGGGTTAGACCTTGAGGTCTAGTGAGAAATCCCCGTTAGTTAAAGAAAACATTTGCACAACATAATACACATAATTCACATAAGAATATCAACTATGACTCATGCATCATGTATCTTTTCATCTCTTTCTCTTTCTCTTTCTCTTGGCCATATTAATTGGTAGCAAGCCAATTAATCAATATACACCGCTGTACTAAATACAGCCAACACCACTGTCCCTATGTGCAGCCAACTTTCACCAGTCCTAAGCCCGACCAACTAGCACCCATGCAATGTAATACTCATCTAAACACCATATGCATAATATTACATTCATTCACATACATGTATTCCATTTGAAAACATTTTAAGTAAAAACTCACATGTTTCGCTTAATTCCAAAATCCTCCCAAGCTATTTACCGAGCACTCCAACTTCTTCAGTTCAGTTTCACAGAATATGTATCAAATAAATACCAATATTTCATTTTAAGACTAAAAATCTCTAAGTTCTGAAACCCTCGACTCAAGTCGCAATCAACTATGGAATTACTCTATGTCGCAATACACTACACCAAGTCGCAATCAACTACTGCGACACAGTACCAAGTCGCAATCAACTACTGCGACTTCCCCTTCATGTCGCAACCAACTGTTGCGACAACCCCCTCAAGTCGCAACCAACTGTTGCGACATAGTACCAAATCGCAACCCACTATTGCGACTTCATGAGCAAGTCGCAACTCAAGGTTGTGACATTCATGAAGATCATAACATTCAACCATGTTGCAACTCACTGTTGCGACTTGCTTGAATGTCTCAGTCAACTAGTTCGTTCTTAACCCAGAAATCTAAACTTTTAAGCTATGCATGTTGCTGTAATTATGCAGATATGTTTAAGACTACTAACATAACCTAACCATAAGCTCAGATTTTCCAAAACATCCTTAAATCATTAAAACCCACTTCAAAACTCATGTAAAATCTAATACACATAAAAGTAAGGATTTGTATGGATTAATACCTTTGTTTCTCTTGCTGTGAATCCTTAAATACTCAGCTGAATCTAGCCTTCTTCTTCTTCTTTCGATTTTTCTACCTTTCTTTCTTCTTTCTCTCAACCGAACCCACACACTTTAGATTAGGATTTTTGCTAATTGTGTTTCAAAGGAGACACCTCCTCCTTGTGAGGTGGTAAAGGCGGTGGTGGAGGTGTTGTTTGGCAAAAATACCAAACAAACCTCAAACTTATTCTATATGGCAAAATACATCCCTATATTTCCATATCAAAATTAAAACTTACCCCTTAACTTCTAACTCCATAACTACTTAACTAACATATATAAAACTAACTCCAAACCCTTCTTAAATTCAAATAATAACATTAATTAAATCAATGACATACCTGGTTATTACAACATCTCCCCCTTAAAAGAATTCTGTCCCGGAATTCAGCTAAGTGAACAGATGAGGGTATTTGGTTCTCATTTCTGACTCTGATTCCCACGTAGCATCCTGACCCCTATGATGTCGCCACTGAACTTTCACTTGTCTTATCTCCTTTTTCCGTAGGACTTTGACTTTTCGGTCAATAATAGCTTCAGGTTCCTCCACATAATTCAGCTTTTCATCAATCTGTATATCTGGTAGAGACACTGCCTGATCTGGTGTAACCAAACACTTTCGAAAATTCGACACATGAAAAGCGTTGTGAATCCTACTTAACTCTGGAGGTAAATCTAGTCGATAAGCTACTTCCCCAATTCTTTCAGTAATTGCAAATGGTCCAATATATCTCGGACTAAGTTTACCTTGCTTTCCAAATCGAATGACTCCTTTCCAAGGTGAGACTTTTAACATTACAAAATCTCCAACTTGGAACTCTAACGGTTTCCGGCGTCGGTCGGCATAACTTTTCTGTCTATCTTGAGCCACTTTCAATCTTTCCCGAATCTGAGTAACCTTATCCGCTGTTAACTGTACTATATCTGGTCCTGCTAACTGTTTCTCTCCCACTTCATTCCAACACAGAGGCGTTCGACATTTTCTACCATACAAAACTTCAAACGGTGCCGCTTGTATGTTGGAATGATAACTGTTGTTGTAGGCAAATTCGATCAACGGTAAATGCTTATCCCACGATCCCCCAAAGTCAACAATGCAAGCCTGGAGCATATCTTCTAAAGTCTGAATAGTTCGTTCACTCTGACCGTCAGTTTGAGGATGGTAAGTTGTACTTAACTTTATCTGCGTTCTCATCTCCTTTTGAAAACTTCTCCAGAATCTTGAAGTAAAACGACTATCCCGATCTGAAATAATTGAGATTGGAACTCCATGTCGAGTTACTATTTCGTCAATGTACAATTTGGCTAAGCGTTCCATCGAATCAGTTTCCTTTATCGGTAAGAAATGAGCAGACTTTGTTAACCTATCTACAATCACCCAAATAGAATCAAATCCCTTTGAAGTCCTTGGCAGCTTTGTGATGAAATCTGTAGTAATCTGATCCCATTTCCACATCGGTATCTCCAATCGTTGTAACTGACCAAACGGCTTTTGATGTTCAATCTTTACCTTCTTACAAGTAGTACAATTTTCCACATACTGAGCAATGCTTCTTTTAATTCTCGGCCACCAATAAAATTGTTTCAGGTCTTTATACATCTTATTCGTACCTGGATGTATAGAGAATCGAGAATGATGAGCTTCTTGAAGTACCCGGTCACGTAAACCACCCAAACGAGGCACCCAAATTCTGTTTCCCAAACACAACAACCCACGATCATCCTTTACTAGCAATGCTGATAACCCCACTAACCGTTCTGATTTCAACTGTTCTTCTTGATAGGCTTCTATTTGACACTTCAGCAATTCATCAAAGATATTAGGTAGGAGTTCGGCTCGTAGTGACATAGCTTTTATTGTTCCACTTCTTTCTTGACGACTCAGCGCATCGGCCACTACATTTGCTTTTCCCGGGTGATAAAGAATTTCACAGTCATAATCATTCACCAGTTCTAGCCATCTTCTTTGCCTCATATTTAGTTCCTTCTGATCGAAAAGATGTTGGAGACTCTTATGATCAGTATAAATTTGACACTTAGAACCATAAAGATAATGCCTCCAAATCTTTAGCACGAATACAACTGCTGCAAGCTCCATGTCGTGTGTTGGATACTTTCGTTCATGATCTTTTAGTTGACGAGAAGCATAAGCAATAACTTTCCCACGCTGCATAAGTACACATCCCAATCCCAGTTTAGAAGCATCACTATAAACAACAAAGTCTTCGGAACCTTCAGGTAGCGACAAAATCGGCGCGCTGCACAGTTTCTCTTTCAATATTCGGAATGCTTCATCCTATTCTGCTTTCCATTCAAACTTCAGATTCTTCCGAGTCAGCTTAGTCAAAGGCGTCGCGATACGAGAGAAGTCTTTTATAAACTTTCGATAGTAGCCAGCTAAACCCAGAAAACTACGTACTTCGGTTGGCGTTCTCGGCGGTTCCCACTTTTCAATCGCTTCCACTTTCATCGGATCAACTTGAATGCCTTTCTCAGAAACTACATGCCCCAGAAATTGGACTTCCCGTAACCAGAATTCACATTTAGAAAATTTAGCATACAACTTCTCTTTCTTCAGCAATTCCAGAATCAAACGAAGATGTTGAGCGTGCTCTTCCTTGGATCGGGAATAGATAAGTATATCATCGATAAATACAATTACGAATTTATCAAGATACGGCTTACATACCCGATTCATTAAATCCATAAAGGCAGCTGGAGCATTCGTCAAACCAAGCGGCATCACTAAGAATTCATAATGACCATACCTTGTGTGAAAAGCAGTTTTCAGAACGTCTTCTTCTTTGACCTTCAACTGATGATAACCGGATCTTAGATCAATTTTGGAGAAATAACAAGCTCCAACTAACTGATCGAAGAGGTCATCAATTCTGGGTAACGGATACTTGTTCTTGATCGTACGCTTATTCAATTCCCGGTAGTCGATACACATTCTCAACGAACCATCCTTCTTTTTCACAAATAAAACTGGTGCTCCCCACGGCGAAGAACTCGGTCTAATGAAGCCTTTATCTGAAAGATCCTGCAATTGAGTCATCATCTCTTTCATCTCTGGAGGTGCCAAACGATACGGTGAACGGGCAACAGGAGTAGCTCCAGGAATCAGATCTATACCAAACTCTACTTGTCTAATGGGCGGAAGACTATTCAAGTCTTCAGGGAACACTTCCGGAAATTCACTAACAATCGGAATATCTTCCAACTTACTCTTCTCTAGCTTAGTATCTATCACATAAGCTAAATAACTCTGACAACCCTTATTCACACACTTACGGGCTTTTATCATAGATATAAGACTAGACTGATGATTTCTACGATCACCATAAATCACTACTGGCCCCTTCTCAGGTAACACAACATTTATTAACTTCTTATCACATAATATGTTAGCTTGATTTTTGGCTAACCAATCCATTCCCACTACCACATCAAACTCGACCAGGGCTATTGGAAATAACTGAATCGGTACTCCGCACCCTTCTATATCTATCACACAGCTATCAAATACTTCTTTAACCGACACTTGATTATCATTTGCAGTATCTACCATAAAATTTGATCTAACACTTTAGGCTTTAAATGCATATAAGCAGCAAATGAAGGAGACACAAACGATCGGTCTGCACCGGAATCAAATAACACCTTAGCACGTGTAGAATTTATTAGGAATGTACCTGTAACCACGTCCGGATTTTCCTCAGCTTCCTTTGCTGTCATCTGAAATGAACGACCCCTGGTTCTTGCTGGTTCTAGCCTCGGTACTACTGGTCTGACACCCGTCGGTCTTATTGACGTACCCTCTGATTGTATTCTCCCTAGTGGACAATCGGACTGAAGATGATCAGGAGAATTGCACGAGTAACAAAATCTAACAACTCGACAATCTTTAGCAATGTGACCGACTTTTCCGCACTTATAACAGTTTCTGGGATCCACTTGACAGCTTCCTTGATGAAAACGGTGGCACTTTGGGCAAGGTCTTTCCGCTGGTCGAAAAAGCGGGCGATTATCGGATCTTTGAAACCTGGACCTTTTTGGATCATATTGAGGTCCTTCCCATTTCCTCTTTCCCATACTTTTATCACCGGCATCCCTCTTATTATCCCGCTCCACATTTTCCGTGGCATTCACTGCTGCTGAGAAAGTATCAGGTCTTGTTGCAGTCACTAACTTTCGAATTTCTGAATTCAATCCGAATATGAACCTTTCCATCTTCATTTTCTCCGTGGCAACGTAATATTCTCCAAAATGCGACTTCTCTAAGAAACGGGCAGTATAGTCTCTGACGGATAAACTTCCTTGTTGTAGGCTCAGGAATTCCTCCTCCAATTGTCTGACTGCTGCTTGAGGACAAAACTGTTCTTTGAATGCCCTTGAGAATTCACCCCAAGTAAAGGTTGAGTATACATCAGATCCCTTAGAGTCAATAAGGGCCTCCCACCAATATAAAGCATCTGCCTTCAACATTGCAGTTCCGTATAACACCTTATCCTCTTCCGCACATTTACTGGTTTTAAATACAGCTTCGATTTCCTTCATCCATCGCATCGCCTTCACTGGATCTCTATCCCCTCCATAAGTTGGTGGTTTACAGCTTAAAAACATTTTATAGTCACACCTTCTTGGTACTGCTGTGACAGTAGGTGTGATAGGCATCTCGTCTTCGAAGTTAGGATCTGGTCTGTCCGTTTCCGTATTATGAGTCCGGTTAAACATAGCCTGGATATTTGCTTGTAATCTTCCCATTTCGGCTGTTAGGTCGTCTCTCGTAACAAACTCCGTACCACGTCCCTGAACTCTGCCCCCACTTCTGCCTCTGCCTCTTTCTCCCCCTCTTCCCCTTCCTCCGACTGTTGGATTGGTTCTATTTGGATTTCCTTCCCCTTCCCGATTTGTTCGTCTCGTACCACTTGCCATTCTGTTGATTCAAACAAGGTTAATTATACACATAAACACATACCCCATATAACAAGGTATTCCAGTCGAAACATGTACCTGTAAGATCACAATTACACTGGCCAGGTGTAATCTGAAATTACCTTACATGATGTTCCTTCTACCTTTTTATATTTAACATCCCAAGGTTCTACAATAATAGGGACATCCTACTTCACATGCAGTTTAAGTCTAGGTACAGATACTAATACCTAAATCCCTTAAACTAGGGCTCTGATACCATCTGTAACAACCCGATTCCCAATATACAAATAACATATATTTCATAACATAATTTCACCAAAAAATACATCATATTTCATTTACGGTCCCTTAGCTTAACAAGATAGGTCTTTCAGTACAAACTTTAAATTTTATAACAAAGTACAAAATGTCATAGCAACATAACATATACAAAACACATCTCGAATCTTCATATTTATGCATCTTCCAAAAAGCTAAACATGATATATCCTATCACTGTCCCTTATTTGCTCCTTGACCTGGAATACATATTTTAAAACAAAAATGAGGGTTAGACCTTCAGGTCTAGTGAGAAATCCCCGTTAGTTAAAGAAAACATTTGCACAACATAATACACATAATTCACATAAGAATACCAACTATGACTCATGCATCATGTATCTTTTCATCTCTTTCTCTTTCTCTTTCTCTTTCTCTTTCTCTTTCTCTTGGCCATATTAATTGGTAGCAAGCCAATTAATCAATATACACCGTTGTACTAAATACAGCCAACACCACTGTCCCTATGTACAGCCAACTTTCATCGGTCCTAAGCCCGACCAACTAGCACCCATGCAATGTAATACTCATATAAACACCATATGCATAATATTACATTCATTCACATACATGTATTCCATTTGAAAACATTTTAAGTAAAAACTCACATGTTTCGCTTAATTCCAAAATCCTCCCAAGCTATTTACCGAGCACTCCAACTTCTTCAGTTCAGTTTCACATAATCTGTATCAAATAAATACCAATATTTCTTTTTAAGACTAAAAATCTCTAAGTTCTGAAACCCTCGACTCAAGTTGCAATCAACTATGGAATTACTCTATGTCGCAATACACTACACCAAGTCGCAATCAACTACTGCGACACAGTACCAAGTCGCAATCAACTACTGCAACTTCCCCTTCATGTAGCAACCACCTGTTGCGACAACCCCCTCAAGTCGCAACCAACTGTTGCGACATAGTACCAAATCGCAACCCACTATTGCGACTTCATGAGCAAGTCGCAACTCAAGGTTGCGACATTCATGAAGATCATAACATTCAACCATGTCGCAACTCACTGTTGCGACTTGCTTGAATGTCTCAGTCAACTAGTTCGTTCTTAACCCAGAAATCTAAACTTTTAAGATATGGACCTAACATAAGACTACTAACATAACCTAACCATAAGCTCAGATTTTCCAAAACATCCTTAAATCATTAAAACCCACTTCAAAACTCATGTAAAATCTAATACACATAAAAGTAAGGATTTGTATGGATTAATACCTTTGTTTCTCTTGCTGTGAATCCTTAAATACTCAGCTGAATCTAGCCTTCTTCTTCTTCTTTCGATTTTTCTACCTTTCTTTCTTCTTTCTCTCAACCGAACCCACACACTTTAGATTAGGATTTTTGCTAATTGTGTTTCAAAGGAGACACCTCCTCCTTGTGAGGTGGTAAAGGCGGTGGTGGAGGTGTTGTTTGGAAAAAATACCAAACAAACCTCAAACTTATTCTATATGGCAAAATACATCCCTGTATTTCCATATCAAAATTAAAACTTACCCCTTGACTTCTAACTCCATAACTACTCAACTAACATATATAAAACTAACTCCAAACCCTTCTTAAATTCAAATAATAACATTAATTAAATCATTGACATACCTGGTTATTACAAGAGCAAACAAAAGTTTGATGACGGTAAAGCTTACTTTCGACAAAGAATCAGTGAACTATCTAAGAAACTCGAAAGTTCAGAAGCAAAGAAAGATAAGTTTGAAAAACTTTTACATGCTTATAAAGATAGAAATTCAGAGTTAATTGAAAAAGCAAAGGGTCTGGAAGAAAAACTGTATAAAATAGGTCAGACTGAACTAACAATTCATTTAAACAAGCAAAAAGTTTTAGATACTATAATGCTAAGTGGGGTCTTGGATATGACAATCCTCATTACTTGAAGAATGCCCTATCTAAAGCTCCTACTTTGTATGAATTTGATAGGCTTAGTCTTCCGTCAAGAGATTCTAGATATATGATCAAATGGTTAATACTTGAAGGTGAAGATTATAATGAATAGGAATAGTCAAAAAGAAAAACCACGGTCAAAATGCAACTTCCTTTTTGCTATGAAATGGAAAATAGACAAGCATTACGTGCAAATTGGAAACAAACTTTATCTAATGACTATTTTCAAAGTTATGTTGTTGAAAAACCAAAAGAAAATGAATCTAAACCTGTTTTCGAAGGCAAAACTTCGCCTTTGGTTCTTGAACAGAAACTAGTTGATCTCGAAAGAAAATTTGAAGATTAAAGAAATGAAGACAAAATTTCTTTTGAAATTGAAAAGGAAGTTATGTTAACCGTGTTTCTAAATAGCATGCATGAAAGACAATCAAAACTTTAAGAACAGTCTGAAGAAAGTATTTCAAATGAAAAAATTCTTCATACTCAGATGTTTCTTCTTGTAAGGATTTCATGGGAAATACCTTTTTCAAAAGCATGTCTGTTTGTGAACAAGAGAATTCATAATCTTGGGATATAGAAAATCAATCCTTTGATCTTAATCCTGAAATGTTTAAACAAACAGAAGCTCAAAAGAAAAGTGCTAAAAATGTCAACGATTTTCTTTTTCCAAAATCCTGTGATAAATCAGATATCACTAATGGTTGCCATTCTGATTCTGATGTTAAGATAACTTGTACGGATATAGGAAAAAGTGTGAATGAATCTTCTATTCAATTTGATTTTTCTGCCAACCTTCCAGATCATTCTGAGTTTTTGATTAAAGAAGATGAAATAAAGAAGAATTTTTTCAAAGGTGAATCTTCTAAATCAAATGAGAAAACTTCTGATAACGATCATTATAGAAGAAAAGACAAAAAGCAAGAAAATCAAAATCTTTTCAAACTCCTGATTCGAAATCTTCTGACTTTCATTCTTCTGATTTTTCAGATCATTATTTGAGAAAGAATGTTAAGCTTGAATGGAGGGTAAAGCAGTTCACACTAGATGTGGAACAGATGAAAACATCCAATGTCTCTTTTAATTCAAAGAAAAATAAATTTGTTCGTGATGAAATAAATCAATTTGCTTGTAATAAACAAAAACTTGTAGTTCCTTACAAGATTTACTCGATGAAGCAATTGATAAATGTTGCACTTGAAAAAATTTGTTGTTCATTTTGTGGATTGAATTATTTCATTTGCAAAAATGATTTGATGAATTGGTTTGGTTATGATGTTCCTCACTCTAGAAATTATTTTTCTGATGGAATGCATCAAAAGGTTTTCAAAGGAAAACGGGGTACAAATTTTAAGCGTGTACCAACGACTCTCCCTTTTAACCCAAAAGGACCCATCTACAAATGGGTACCTAAAACCAACTGATTTGATTGTTTGCAGACCAGTCATGTTTGGTTTCTAGATTCAGGTTGCTCAAAACACATGACTGGGAGAAAAGAGTTGCTTACTAATTATACTGAGAAACATGGTGGTCGAGTTAAATTTGGAAACGATCAGTACTCGCCAATTCTAGGTTATGGGGATATTGTAAAAGACAACGTCAGGATTAAAAAGGTTAACTACGTTGAGGGTTTAGGACACAACTTATTTAGTATTGGTCAATTTTGTGATAAGGATTTAGAAGTCAACTTTAAAGCAAAAACGTGTTTAATACGGACTGAAGATGGTACAGAACTTCTTGTTGGAACTCGAAAGTCGAATCTTTACACAATTGATCTGTCTACCGTCAAACCCAAGAACGACGTTTATCTAATGTCAAAAGCTTCCTTGGAACAAAGTTGGTTATGGCACAGGCGTCTATCTCACATGAATTTCTGTTATATTGAGAAACTTGTTAATGGTGATTTAGTAAAAGCCCTACCCATGTTGAAGTTCGAGAAAGATCATCTCTACAGTGCGTGTGAGAAAGGTAAGATGAAAAGAGTACCTCATCCGCCAAAACCTGAACCGAGCACGAAGAAAGTTTTGGAGATTTTACACATGGATCTATGCGGACCAATGAGAACAAAAAATATAAATGCAAAAAGGTCTCACTAGTATAAAACTGGTCATTGGTGACGGTTAAAAACTGTTACCGTAGGTATACGGTAACGGTTTTCGTAGACATAAAAAAACGTCACCTATATTGCCATCACTTTTGATACTCTTTTGGCTACGTTTGAAAAAACGTCACCAGATCTCATCAAAAACCGTTACCATAACCTAAAACCGTCACCTCAGAAGTATTAGAAAAACAAAATGTAACACCCCGATTTTTGAAAGGTATCGGTCTTTTATGATAAATAAGAAAAATAGGATTTTGAATTGAATCCTGTATTTTATGGTCTTGTTGGATGGATAATTCAAATACGAATCCAACGAGCCTTTTGGAGCGAAAACAGAGCTAAAACGAAGAAGTTATGACCAAAACAGTGATCGGGAAGTAAATCGGGAAACCAGGGTCATGTGGACATCCGCATGATGCATGTGGACGTCTGCATTGAGTGGAAGTCCGCGTGTGCTTCTGCGGAAGCAGCAGAAAGTTGGCCGGGTGCACGTGGACATCCGCATAGGACTCCACGCGAACGTCTGCACCTTGTCTGATGAGCATAAATACGGGATTTTAGCCCTAAACTTCATTTTCTTATATCTCACTCATTTCATCTCCATTTTTTGGTGATTCAAAGTGCCATGGTTTCGATTTTTAGAGCTTTTCAAGGATAAAGTGTTAGTTTTGAAGTTCATTGGGAGATTCAAGGGTGTTTGGTGGTGGTAAGTCTCTCATTTCTCGCTCTCGAATCTCTTTCTCTTCTCTCCAAATTGTTTCCCCTCTTTCCCTCACAAACCCTAACTGATTTTGGGGCTTTTCCTTGGAGATTAATGTGTTCCTTCTATATTTTATGCTAGTGATTTCGTTTATTGATGCAAGAGCAAGTTTCATCCACAACACTAGAGTTTTTTAGGTTTTCTAGGTTTTCATCAAAACCAAAGTGGTGAGTTCATCCTCCCAGCTTCTATACTTTCATATGAGTTATAAATGCTCCATTGATGGCTTCCTAGTTTGTATGCTTATCAAATCTTGGTTTGGATGATTTTTGGGTTTTGGTCAAAATGGAGATTTTTATATAAGATATTTAGGGAATGGTTTTAAAGGGGTTGCATATGAACACTCATGGTTGGAAACTTATGGATCTAGGTTTTTGGAGGATTTGGCTTAAAGGTGTAAGTTTCTTCAAAGGAGCTTACGTTTGGGGAAAATCTAGATTTGGCCTATATCTAGCAAGGTGAGTTCAAGTTACTTTGTGAAAACTTTGTACATGCCAAAAATGTTATTTTTTCCAAGTACTTATGTGTTTTACATGAAATTATCAATGGTTGAGTTATTTGGTGGGTTTTAACCTTTGAAGTATTTATTGTTGTAAATATTGTTAAACACCTAAATTTGGAATTTTGGGAAATTTGATGGATAAATCATAAATGAATATGTGTTGATGATTTATTTTATAAATGGAGTCTACTTGATATGAAAATACATTTTGTGTATATTTTGGAAACATGTATTTATTACGTTATGGGACGATTTTGAAATGCAACGGTGTGAGTTCCTTGGAAAAGAGGATTGTCCTAACCCAACGTCTTGTTTCAGGTTTTCATGGATTTGAAATATTTATGGGCAAAAGTGTGTGTTGTTGCATTTAATCTCATTTTATGACTTTTCATTATTGGCCTTTTGGGTTAGTCGAGCTTATGGCTCGGTAATGGATTTTATTAAGTCTTGGGGACATTTGTCCAGTTTTGATTGCTCAAAGTCGAGTTTTGATCATGATTTATGTTTATTGGAGAATTACATGTTTTGAATGCGTTTGTTCATTCGTTTGGGGTCATGTAATATTTTGGACCTTATTAGTTATGGATCCATAGGCTCTTGAGTTTTACGTTAATTGATGAGACGCTAGTTTCTCTTTCGTAGCACGGAATAGGCATCGGGTTCCATGGTAAGTAAGGTGTGAGCCTATATGGTCGGGCATCGTCCCATGGGCAGTAAGGTGTAATTCCATATGTACTTGGGACGGGATAGGCATCGGGTTCCATGGTAAGTAAGGTGTGGGCCTATATGGTCGGGCAGCGTCCCATGGACAGTAAGGTGTAATCCCAAATGTGCTTGTTTTGTGGATTTGGAGTGACCCAATGTATAAACCTGTAGTGGTTGAAGTTGGGGGCTCCCAAGTCTCGCGGGCAATAGATCTGGAGTGATTGAGCTCAGTTTATAAGAGTAATCCACGTGTTTGTTTTATTGCATAGTAGGTGACCCACTTTTGTGTTCCGTCACGTGCAACGTAAACGGGCCTCCCCCGTCACCGAAAGGTGTTGCTTTGGGTATTTGTTTTTTATCCATGTTTTCGGTGACGTATCATATTTATATGAATTGTTTTCCACGTTATGTGAGTTATGGGTTATGCTTCATCCATGTTTGGGATGTTTGCAATAATTAGGATTTATTTATGAATTCAATCGTTTTGATAATCAAATGCTATTCCACCTTTCGTGTTGGTTTTGGGAATGAGTCCATTTTGGGGAATCATTTTATATTAAAGCTTTCAGCACGGGATTTGTGTGAGTTGGAAAATGGGTGATTTGCATCTAAAGTAAATTCTTTTGAACTCATGACTTAAATTGCATCTCTCTCGATTTATGAATGTATATGGTCATGATAAAACTCTTGAACTCACTAGGCGTTAGCCTAACCCTTTTTATTTGTCAGCATGTGCAACAGGTTCCGGTTGGGAACTAGTTCTAGTGACACGGTGATGAGACGAGTGCTTGTAGTGTGCTTGAGAAGCGAATTGCTTAGTGAAGTCTTCCGCACTTATTTGGGAATAACAACTTGTACTTGTGTTAAGTAACACATGGTGTGAATTTAGCCTTTGTAATAAGACTTGAGTTATAATTGTTTGAGGGTAAATCATAGATTTTAATTTGAGGTAATTCCCGTATTGGCTTATAAGGAGAAATTCTATTCTTTTGGGATGTGTTATTGAAAATTTTATTTAGTTGCTCTTTCCAAAAATTGAGGGTGTTACAAGTTGGTATCAAATCATAAGTTTGAGAGAATTAGGTGTTGATTTTGGATACCTAGACTCAAACTATCGTTCTTTTAAGTAAATAAGAGTGAAAATTCACCATTAAGCACTTTAAGATAGGATGTTCTGAGGTCGATGGAGTCACTAGAAACGAGAATCACGTCTAGAGTAGCAAGAATAAGCATGTACGGTGCATTTATAATGACACCTGGCTAGTGTCATGGTGAACCTACTAGTACATGTGCATACTTGAACTACTTCAATTTGACGACCGTTGGGGTAGTGAAGAAGTTTCTAGGCGAGTAGTCGTTGGAAAGGATTGATGGTTTTAGTATTAGTCACTTAGGGTGACAATAAGCATGATATTTGCTTTAAGTGGACCGTCTCGGGTCGAGATTGATGGTTGGATTAGAACCATAGACTTATTGAACCGACTTGGATTCGAGGAAAAATCGTAAGGTTAATCGATGTAATTCCCAACTTTGCCTTAAGAGGTTAGAGCATCCGGATGACAATAGTGGACAAGAGGGATTTGGAGGAGTATGGGTTGAGACGTTGAGTGTCGACTAAGTTATGCACAAAATTTATTTTAAAATTGCATCAATTATTTCTTGTGTTTCAAATCCTTATATGGATTGTGTTACAAAATCTTGGAAAATGTTTAGCACACACAAGATTTTAAATCATGGTTTTTGAACCTGCATGAAATTATTTTATTGCGGGAGTTGCAAACTCCGTCAGGACTTGTTTTATTTTGTTATTGTCCAACGTTACTTTCGGATACAGTGATATCCGTATTTTTATGATGTTTAAGATGTTGGGAAAGTAAATACGACTTATGACTTTAACATTGGATCTCCACCACATATGTTAAAGTTTGGACGAAAAGTTATCTTCCTTTATGTCTATGTAAAGCTATTTTGGAGAATTTTTTTAATGTGAGTTTGTTAAACAATGTTGTTTATATGGTATTACAACAAAAAGGGGATTTTTGGAATTTTGACGTTTTCGTCATGATTTTGCTTATTGCAATTCGATTTTTGGGGAGCGAAAGGTTTGGTGCCATTTTGTTGAATTGAGGTCATTGAACCCCATTGAGTTTCATGGAGATTTGGTCTTACGACGTTTTGTGTCGCGTGAGTTCAATTTCATAATGTGCATACTCCATTTATTTTGTGGGAATTTATGAGTTATGTTGGGCATTTTGTCCCACTCGGGTTTTGTTGAGAAATATTATTTTATGCCATAAGACGACCAAAAGGGTGAGTTTTGGAACTTTGGTGTCGCGTAATTTCTCTTTCAAAGATTTGCATTAACACATTTTGTTGCAACTTGTTCAGTGTATCGATTGATTTATACGTGACGTAAGTAATGCATGGAAGAACACCTTGATAGTATTTCATAATAATTTGCTTATTGTGCTTTCGGTAAGTTCATTGTTTTATTATCATTTCATGCAAAATGCATTATTTGACCTAGGGGTATGCATAGCTTGGTAACCATTACCTCTCGACGTTTTGATAAATGGGTCGTAAATGAAAATGTTTTATTAACTCATTTCATAAATGAAGACCATTTGGTCAAAGTATGTTTTAGTGTTGTGGGGATCATGCATGGTTTACGGTACGTTGCATTTTGAAAACACAAATGTGTGAGTCGTTGACATTTGGTCAATTTTGGTTCGATGAACATTTTAGAAAACTGTAAACCTTTTTGGTTCTGGAGAAAATGTGTATTTTGGGTATTTTTAATGAATAAACTTTTAAGCATTGACGTTTTAACGTTTTATATTACAAGTGCGAAACTTTTGATGTAAATACTCCGTGATGGGGATTTTGGAAAAATTATTTGCCTAAAACTAGAGTGCGTGGAATTATTTATGTTTTTGAACATTGATGTGCATTGTTGGTGTGATTCGAGATTTAAAGTCGGTTTGAACCCTTTTTGGTGTCAACAAATTACAAGCACTTATTCTCTCCTAAGTTCGGGGAAAACATATTGATGCGTTAGTCTTGTCAAAAATGTTTTACTCCTATTTCATCATATGACTAAGTGAGAAAATCTTGAGATTTGATTTAAAGAATTTCATCTTTTGAAGTTTCGTTATGAACCATTTGATGCATGTTATTTCATTCCAAGAAATTACTAAGAGAGTGTTACAAGTTTGCATGCATACTCCAATTTGGGATTTCCTCATGATGTTTTAGTCGATGTCTTCAAATGATGAAAACGTATTGATTTTGTCTTTAAACTTGGAACTGACACAAGTCATTTTATGTTTTCACCAAGGTGTACTTATGAATCGTTTCATCGTTTTGTGAGATAAACTGACGCGCACAAATTTTGTTGGCAAACCTAGTTCCATGCCATGTTATGGTTAAAAAGGAATTTTGGAGTCGAATGCTATTTAAACTTCTTTCGAAATATGTGCAAACCTTTTGTTGCACACTAATTGAAATAGGCAGTTACTTTACGTGCATGACATAAATCAATCCATACTGGAACCGTGGCGGTCCATTTCAAAGAAGTTGTTTATTACGCTTTTGCGTTTTGTTAACAATCTAAATTGCGATGAAATAGTTTGCAACATGATTTTCATATGTGGGACGAGCGTGTCCATTTTTACGCAACTACCGAATTGATAGCAGTAGTTTTATGCGTACGAGTAATTTGATATGAAAACCTTTATGTTGAGAATTTCTATAAAAAGTTTTGATTGCCATATTTGTTAAATAATTCACTTGAAGAACCTTGAACTCATTAGGACCTTGGGAAGGTTAAGTAACCCCGGTTAAGAGTAAGTGTGTGTAGAACCTCGACTATTAAAAGTTATGTGTTTAGACGCGTGATGTTGCTATAGGCTGGATGGTATCGATGGCAGAGTCGGTGTATTTGTTCTAGCTGAAGGGTTAGATTCGCGGTATCGTATTTTGAGGTTAGTATAACTGTTTTTGTCGGCAACCCTGTTTTGGGTCTTGGACAATTTTCGCATAAAGTACTTTTTAGACACCGTATTGATAACCTTAATTTTGTGAGAATGCTCGATGGACGGAACTCGTGCGTAGAGTTTTGTTGGGAGTCAAGTTTGGTGGTATAACTAGGTGTCAACCTTTTGGGTTCGAGGCCGGGAACCGTTAATGTATTCGGAGGGTTGTAGTTCGATTTTAAAGAAGTAATGATAACGGCTATAGTAATCTTAAGATGCTCAATTGGGGTGAGTAGATTTGGTGGGATGATTTTCTTGTGTATGGTAAAATAACCTGTCGGTCTGATGACTAAAAAAAAATTGGACGGAATCTTGGAGTTGTATAATCGATGGGTCAGTGACGACCGCAGGTCTAGGCGTCTATTAGGGCTCATTGAAAATAATCGACAGCTAGCAGTAGGAACAATAGGGATTGCAGATTATGTTGGGTTCAATAGTGAACAAACCTTAGATTGATTTAGAGTCTGGAACCGCAATCGGGGAAGTATGAAACACCTGAGGTTGGGAGACAATCAAATCCATGCGGTTAGAAATTACTCAAGCAAGTGGAACATACGTTCGGATCTGAGGGTAACGTATATGGGTTGACCTTGGCTGTAAGGGAACTAGATTTCGAGGACGAAATCTCTTTAAGGTTGGGAGGATTGTAACACCCCAATTTTTGGAAGGTATCGGTCTTTTATGATAAATAAGAAAAATAGGATTTTGAATTTAATCCTAGATTTTATGGTCTTGCTGGATGGAGAATTCAAATACGAATCCAACGAGTCTTTCCGGAGCGAAAACGGAGCGAAAACGGAGCTAAAACGAAGAAGTTGTGACCAAAACAGTGATGGGGAAGTAAATCGGGAAACCAGAGTCATGTGGACGTCCGCATTTAGTGGAAGTCCGCGTGTACTTCCGCGGAAGCAGCAGAAAGTTGTCCGGGTGCACGTGGGCGTCCGCATAGGACTCCACGCGGGCGTCCGCACGTTGTCTGATGAGCATAAATACGGGATTTTAGCCCTAAACTTCATTTCCTCATATCTCACTCATTTCACCTCCGTTTTTGGCAATTCAAAGTGCCATGGTTTCGATTTTTAGAGCTTCTCAAGGATAAAGTGTTAGTTTTGAAGTTCATTGGGAGATTCAAGGGTGTTTGGTGGTGGTAAGTCTCTCATTTCTCTCTCTCGAATCTCTTTCTCTTCTCTCCAAATTATTTCCCCTCTTTCCTTCACAAATCCTAACTGATTTTGGGGCTTTTTCTTGGAGATTAATGTGTTCCTTCTCCATTTTATGCTAGTGATTTCGTTTATTGATACAAGAGCAAGTTTCATCCACAACACTAGAGATTTTGGGGGTTTTCTAGGTTTTCATCAAAACCTAAGTGGTGAGTTCATCCTCCCAGCTTATATACTTTCATATGAGTTATAAATGCTCCATTGATGGCTTCCTAGTTTGTATGCTTATCAAATCTTGGTTTGGATGATTTTGGGGAAGTTAGGTTAATATTAGGGTTTTGGTCAAAATGGAGATTTTTATATAAGATGTTTGGGGAATGGTTTTAAAGTGGTTGAATATGAACACTCATGGTTGGAAACTTATGGATATAGGTTTTTGGAGGATTTGGCTTGAAGGTGCAAGTTTCTTCAAAGGAGCTTACGTTTGGGGAAAATCTAGATTTAGCCTAATCTAGCAAGGTGAGTTCAAGTTGCTTTGTGAAAACTTTGTACATGCCAAAAATGTTATTCTTTCCAAGTACTTATGTGTTTTACATGAAATTATCATTGGTTGAGTTATTTGGTGGGTTTTAACCTTTGAAGTATTTATTGTTGTAAATATTGTAAAACACCTACATTTGGAATTTTGGGAAATTTGATGGAGAAATCATAAATGAATATGTGTTGATGATTTATTTTATAAATGGAGTCTACTTGATATGAAAATGCATTTTGTGTATATTTTGGAAACATGTATTTATTACGTTATGGGACGATTTTGAAATGTAACGGTGTGAGTTCCTTGGAAAAGAGGGATGTCCTAACCCAACGTCTTGTTACGGGTTTTCATGGATTTGAAATATTTATGGGCAAAAGTGTGTGTTGCTGCGTTTAATCTCATTTTATGACTTTTCATTATTGGTCTTTTGGGTTAGTCGAGCTTATGGCTCGGTAATGGATTTTATTAAGTCTTGGGGACATTTATCCAGTTTTGATAACTCAAAGTCGAGTTTTGATCATGATTTATGTTTATTGGTGTTGGTCCCGAAAGGGTTATACAAGTTTGTAGAGGGGGTGGGGGGTTGAATACAAACACATGATTTTTACTTTTCTAAATTGTTTATTGATATGTATCAAACAATTTACAACTTGTTGCGGAACAAGATTAAGGAATAAACCTAATCTAAACAAGTTAAGAGAATCACTAAGATTTCTTGCACTAGAATTAAGAGATAAGGAATTTAGAATACTTAAGGTAAATAGTAAGGAGAAGGAATGGTCGAACACCTCATTTATGAAGTAGGGTTTCCTTTATATACTACATGCATTTAATGCACAACAGTACAACTTTACACGTGGCAGCCGCTGGTTGGTTGCATGGTTTGACTTCAGTCGACAAAACAGTGGTCGCATGATGAACAATATAGAATCAGAGTTGGTTGTACGATTCTGGACAAAAGGGATGTCCGTTCTGACAGATCGTACGGAGACATGCAAGGGGATAAGACAAAACTAACTTGTAGAGGAAGACTTCATGATCAACGTTCGTTGAATAGTTCTTTATCAGCGAGTGATAAAGTTCAGCGTTCGCTGAAGTCTCTACTTGAAACTTCACGTTGAGTGAACAGGTCTTGGCTTCGCTGATATCCACATCAGTTCATTAGTAGACTTGTCGCTGGTTCTTTGGCTTGATCTTCGACTTCAGCATAGAACATAGTTGACGTGAAACTTGTCTTCAGGGATCATAAGTAAACAACATATTTTATCAGCGATCATCAGTGAGGCTGAACAAACTCAGGGCTCACTGATGAACAGTGTTCGCTGAATGTATAATCTAAAGCGTATGTTTTCATCAACGATACTAAACACACTTAGTATATATTCTTTGATGACAAAACATTAATACATATTGTCTACTTACAATTTTCACTAAGTGTTTCTCAGGGAGTCATTATCAAATCACTGAGGGTTTGGATCAACAATCTCCCCCTATTTGATTATGACATAGGAATAAAAGAAAATTGCTAAGTATAAAAACATATGGATAAAAAGGACTCGTAAAATATTTATCCCATTTACTGTTTTCGGGGATCTTTTAAGTACTGATGGAATAAAGTACATTCGCTGAAATTTTTCTTTAAACTTCGTATAAGTTACAGAGGGAAGTGGAAAAATTACAAGTACAGCAAATAAAATTTACAAGTTCAAAAGATACAAGCTGATAAAGATAGAAGAATTACAGGGAATCTTATCAGCTATACAGGTTCATCCTTAATGAGAAGTTCATCAAGGGATTTTGTGGTAGGGATCATCCAGTCAGGGACATTTTCTCCAAGATCCCATCTTCGCTTTGCTTCTTTAAAGATCAAGGGCTTCATGAAGTGTCTGAGAAGATCATCTCTGAATCCGCACCAATAGACGAGATTCCTGAGTTGTTCAATAGGGGCAATGCATAGCTCAGAGATGCGTTGAAAGCATTCTCGTCCATCGCAGTCATGGAAGAAGATACCATAAGGATCACTTAAGACTTTTCCGGGGATGAAGCGTTCACCAGGGGGCAGAGTGACATCGGGTACTGAGAGATCAGGGTCACGACCAAGAACTTCTTCGCGTGAAAAGCCAATTCCGGTTTCATTTCTGATAGGAGGACCTGGGTCTGAAGGTGTTATCTTTTTCTTTGCAGCAGGCCTTCTTCGTTGAGCAGGAGCAGAAGGAGGAGGAAGAGGAATATCCACAGCAGATGTAACCAAGTCGATTTGCTTATTCAAAACTTTTTCGACATGGTCTTTAAAGCTGGAGCGTGATAGCTGAATGGCTATTCACATTTCCAACCACTCAGAGAAACCATACTTGTTGATTGATGAAGCGTAGATAGTTTCCTTACTACCATTTTCTCTGAATATGTCGACGTCAACAACTGGAACGTTTATTGACATCCTTCCCCTGATATTCACCTTGTTGATTCTGGAGACCTGATATCGATAGCTTAATCTTTCTTTGCACCATACCAGGGTTGAGTCAGATACCTTGGTCTTCTTCTCAATGATCTTTGTGGTGTCCTTCCACATTTGTCGTTGAACTGAGATGGGAGTCTTCTTCAGTTCATGGTCTTTCACCGATTGTTGGACGAGCTCAATAGCATAAGCTTTATCTTTTTCTTCAGCTCTTCTTCGATCGGAGAGTTGTTTTTCAGCTTTGAGGTGTTCAGCGACTTCTTTTCTTGTTATTTTGAATCGAGGGGCATGGATGATTCGATGTTCCTCAAGCTGTTTGATCATTGCTTCTCTCCTTTTCAGTTCTTCTTCACTTAGCTTTTGAGGAGCCAATGAAGGTCTTTTCTTATGAGATAGTAGTTCTTCTTCTGGTTCACCAGTCTCAGTGAAGTCTAAGACTGGGATTATTTCTTCAGCACTCGGGGCTGGATTTATTGTTGATGTAGCTGGAGGAACTTCAGCTGGATCCTCAAGCAAGGGAGAAGACTAGCTGAAACATAACGATCATTTAAGTAAGATCATTTGGGAAAAGTGATAGAGAAAGAATGAGGTTTAAGTGTATAGAGGTTTTATGAAGAGGAGAACTGAGGTTAAGAAGGGATAGAGGAGGGATGCAGTGTAAGGGAAGAAAATATATTGTACCTGACAAACTGGCTTTCTTTGAAGGATAGTCAGATTGTCTTCTGCAGCGAGACCTTTATTTTTGCCTTCGTCTGCTTCAGTCACCGCAGGCTTTTTGGTGGTCCCCTCCCCTGATGATTCATTAATAACTACCCCTTTGAGAGCAGGGGTCCTTTTGGTTGGCTGGAAGGAAAAGTCGACAGCATCATCATCGTCATCATCATCATCATTTTTTGGTGATGATGATGGTTCATCATCATGAAGATCGAGATCTACGTCGTCTTCTTCTTGTTCTTCAGCTTCTTCATCAGAAGGGACAAGAACTTCAGCATCTTCCAGTTCTTCATCGAGTTGCTCCCCCTCAGATTCATCGTTGTGTTGGGAGAACTTGGTTCCCTCAGGGTTTTCAACTCCCTGAGGTTTTTCAGCAGAAGATTCTTTTTCAGCTGGGGGAGGCAATAGCAGCAGCAGTATCAGCATGCTTTGGGTCACTGTCTTCCAGGCCAGTGATCCCAACGCAAGTTTCCACCCTTGCTATTCTGTCTTCCAGGCCAGAAATAGCAGGGTTGATCTTTTCAAGATTCTCTCGATCGGCCTGAGTAATGTGTGAGGGAGGACAACTTGGAGCGTTCAGCCGATCAAGGATTTGCTGCAGGAGATTCGTCGCAGTGCTCACCACTAATTTTAATGTAGAAACCTCTCCCTGAAGATTTCCAACCACTGTCGACAACGATGTGACTTCGTTGGACAGGGCAGTGAAGTTGTTGGAGAGGGTGTTGTTGGTAGAGTTCAGGGTGTTGATGGAGGTGGAGTTGTCAGCGAGAGCCTGAGCAACATTGGAGAGACTACCTTCCACCTTCAGCAAATCAGCACTGGAGGCTTTGCCTTTCACCTCGTCGGTGACTGTCTTGAGTGCCTCTCCAACGTTTGTAACCACTGAAGAGTTGGTGGAGAGTGTTGTGGTGAGAGATTCCACCTTGGTAGACAAATTCTTGAGCGAAGTGTTGATGTCGCCCAAATTAGGACCTGTAGAAGATAAAAACTTATGAACAAAGGAAAGCTCAGAAGTTATGGATTTTGAGAGAGGAGTGTTTAAGGTGTTGTGTATACCTGCGGGTTGGTTGACGAAGTCGTCGAAGTTTCGATAACCTGAATATTTTCATAGTCGTCTTCCAGAGATCCTTGACGTTGTGAAGTTCCCGCAGGTCCTGTATTTTGATCCATTATCCGCTGTAGAGCTTCACCAGAAGTATCACTCAGGATGATGTTTTTTGTAGAGAGGGGAAATAGAGGTGGAGTGACCAAAGAAGTAGTGGGAGGAATGATGGTTGAGAAGAGGGATTGGGTGTCAGGTTCAGCGTTGGATCCGCTGAGAAATACTTCTATAGTACTTGGAGGTACTGAAGGATGGAGGTTCTGTTCCAAGACAACCTCGGCGTTTAGAGACGCTGAAGTGGGTATTGAAGGGGTTGGTTGAGCAGCTGTGGCAGAGCGTACCACGGAACTATCCAGCTTCTTCTTTAGAGAGATAAACGTAGAGTCTTCAGCCTGGGTAGGCTTAGGGGGTTGCTCCTTGGAGGACTTCTTGGGCTTAGGAGTGCCAAGTAGGATGTTAGAAGGTTTCCTTTTGTGAGAAGGAGTGGATGTTGCAGCCTGGGAACCAGCGGTTGGGATTACCGCTGCCGAAGTGGTGTCCGCAGAAGTAGAAGAATAGTTAGGTCTGAGAAGAGGTAAGAGAGTAGAGAGACGTACCTCATTTTCCACTGGTTCCCACCTTAGGGTATGAATCCCCAAGTCCTTGTCAGAAGATAGCACTAAGAAAGCGGGATATGGGACAGTCAGTGGTCGTTTCTTCTCGTTGATTCTGAGCATCATGTCTTCAAAAATGATTTTGGCCCAGTCGATGTGAAGGCCCTTCAGCAGTGCATACCCCATAGCCTGCTGAGGTTTGGACGCTTGATTAATTGACCTGACTTTGGCGGTCATGCAGCTGATAAGGTGAGCGAAGATGAAGTTCATCTCGCTTGGCATTTTGGATTTGAGGATCTGAGTGAGCTTCTTCTCAGGGAGTTTATCTCTCCCTATGGCCCAAGTATACTGCATTGCATCAAAGAATGCAATGAGTACATCTCTATCAGTCACGTTCTTAGGATTAGGTAGAGGAATAAAACGCCTTTCCTTTGAGCTTCCAGGGAGGTTTAAGGCAGACCTGATAATGCTGGGGTGAGTCTTGGATTCACCCAGTTCAGTTTCGAAGAGGATGACATCGATCTTCTTCCTGGGGTCTTTGGTGGAGGTAATTTGAGCTCTTCTGGCAGTATACCAGAAGTGAGCGAGAAGGTTCATGTGAGCAGGAGGTTTCACGGTCAGTGTTGTCGCCAGAGGACATGTCTGCAGAAAGTTCACAGCTTCATTCAAGTGTGTGATGTTTTTCTTGGGGGGGGGGGGGGGGAAGTCCAATATTGCATAGGGGTTGTTTCCCTGAAGTGTGACTTGATGTATTTCGAAGTTGACATTTGGGGCTTTGACTAGTTTAGTCCTTTCAGAAATAGTAGGAGACTGCGGAGTTGCTTCAGTGGTTGCCAATTCTGTTCATAAATTATACACATGAAGAAGATAAAGAGAATTTCTTAAAGTGGATAAGATTCCAGAATAAGGGTTTTTACAATTCCCATTTAGAAAAAGAAATGGAGATTAGGGTTTTCTAGTTTTGAACAAAAATACAAAACATAGTGAATGTTGTTGTTTTCCAGTTTCTTTTTAAGGAAATGATTCTGGAAAAACATATGAAAAAGTCAAGTTTAAGATTTTTATGTTTAAACTCGAAGAACAATCTGAAAAACAGATTGCATTCATAAAATCACGAAGAAAATGATTTTATTTTTAAGAAAGTTCTTTTGTTTGATCTTTTAGAACAAAGAATAAGATCAAAAACAAGTTTGTGTAAAGGAAAATAAGAGAAATATTAACCTTTAGTGTTTGAAGAAGATGAAGATGAACAGTTTCTGGGAAAATAAGTTCAAATGCAACAGTTGATTCTTGCTTGAAAGAGAGATGATGTTCGCGTAAAAGGTAAAAAAATAAACACAAAGGATTTATATAGTGAGAGTAGAGAGAGAAAAACTATGAGCGGGAAAGTTTTTCATGATGACACGGACACGTCCCTTGAATTTGATTGACAAGGTAAACGAAACGGGCGAACGTGTCAGAGAAAAGGCGTGCCATGGTCTATCTATTGTGATGACGTCACAAACGTCCTTTCACATTTTAGGATGTCTCTGAGGGTTTTAGAAAAACTCAGGGACATTTTGAAAACATGAAGCACTTATTAGAAATATCAGTGTTAGGTTTTAGAATTTCAAAGTATCACAGAAAGGAAGAGATATTCAACGATGCAATTTGTTTTGAAATCTCGCATTCTTAGGCGAACGTCAGCGAGTAAGAGAGAACATACCTTCATATCAGCGAATCAATTTTTTTAGAGATAGGGAGATTAATAGGGTTATACAAATTCATTGTATCACTAATCAAATGTGAACTGCTGAAGATTTTACTCTTCTAAGTTCAGCATTCCAAGCTCGCTGATGAGAAAGTTGAATCTTGTCTCATCAAGAGGTTTGGTGAACAGATCAGCTAACTGAAAATCAGTTGGGATAAAATGAAGTTCTATATCACCATTCATCACATGATCTCTGATAAAATGATACCTGATTTCGATGTGTTTGGTCTTTGAGTGTAGCACTGGATTATTGGCTATAGCGATGGCACTAGTGCTGTCGCAATAGATTGGAATTTTTGAGAGCTGAAGGTCATAGTCAAGTAGCTGATTTCTCATCCACAAGACCTGAGAACAGCAGCTTCCAGCGGCTACATACTCAGCTTCAGCGGTTGGGGTGGACACTGAGTTTTTATTTTTACTTGTCCAACTCACCAGCTTTCCACCTAGGAGTTGACATTCTCCTGTGGTGCTTTTCCTATCCAATTTGCAACCTGCAAAATCACTATTTGAATAGGCGATTAGATCAAATCCTGAGTCTTTGGGATACCAAAGACCTAGGTTAGGAGTACCCTTAAGGTATCGAAAAATACGCTTTACAGCGATCAAATGAGATTCCTTAGGTTCAGCCGATCATCGCACGGTATGCTGTGACATTAACAGGTTTTTTGAAGGATCCTTGTTTCGTGTCAGCGGCGGTGCCATATGGGTTTTCATAGCTGAGCTCTGAGTTAAATCAAATTTTTTCAGCATATCTTTAACATATTTTCCTTGGTGAATGAAAGTTCCTTTTTCATTTTGCTTGATTTGAAGACCAAGGAAATAGGTTAGCTCACCCATCATACTCATTTTATATACAGCTTTAATTCTATCAGTGAAACGAGTACAAAGGTCACGGTTAGTGGAACCAAATATAATATCATCGACATATATTTGAACAAGAATGATATGACCTTTTACTTTCCTGAAAAATAGAGTTTTATCGATTTGACCACGCTCAAATTTTTCAATATGGAGATAAGTAGAGAGAGTGTAATACCATGCACGAGGAGCTTGCTTTAAGCCATAAAGTGCCTTATCCAGTTTATAGACATAACCTAGATGCTTATGATCTGGGAATCCTAGAGGTTGTTCCACGTAGACTTCTTCATTCAGCTTTCCATTGAGGAATGCTGATTTAACACCCATTTGATAAACCTTGAAGTCTTTGTGTACAGCGTAAGCTAAGAATAGACGAATGGCTTCTAGTCTTGCCACTGGGGCAAATGTTTCGTCGTAATCTATACCTTCCTCTTGTCTGTATCCTTAAGCAACAAGACGATCCTTGTTGTGGGTTACAGTTCCATATTCATCCAACTTGTTTCGATAGACCCATTTAGTGCCTATCACTGACTTGTCAGATGGTCTGGGAACGAGCTTCCAAACTTTGTTTCTTTCGAATTTTGTCAGCTCTTCTTGCATAACACTGACCCAGTTTGGATCTCTAAGGGCATCATCTGTTTTCTTTGGTTCAATCAGAGAAATAAAGTTAACAAATAAACAAATGTTACATGCACTTCGTCGAGTCTGAACACCAGCATTTGGATCGCCAAGAATTTGATCAATAGGGTGATTAATAGTCCATCGTTGAGCCGAAGCATAAGTAGCTGACTCAATCTGAACTTTTGGAGGAGCTGAAGATGAGGCTTCAGCAACTTCTGGTATATCAGCCAAGAGAGGAAGAGGTTCAGATGTCATTTCATTCACTGATTGCTGAGAAGTAGATGGTATGTCGGAGATAGAAGGTTCAGAAGCAGGCATAGTGTTGAGAGGAACAGCTGAGACCCATGAGGATTCAGCTTCACTTGTCTTCATGCTTGGGATGATAGTAGGATCATCATCTTCAGCAGAATGAGTATGAGTTGGAGGAGTGGGAACATCTTCTGAATCACCAAGATGAGAAAACATACATTGATTCAGTTCTTCAGTATCAGCAGAAGGTCTGGAGTTCGCTGAATGGGATTCGTCAAAAGTGACGTGGATGGTTTCTTCTACAGTTTGTCTTCTTCGATTGAACACTCTAAAGGCTTTAGAGACTGAAGAGTATCCAAGAAAGATTCCATCATCAGCCTTAGGATCAAACTTTCAAAGGGCATCTCTATTGTTCAGTATGAAACACTGACATCCAAAGATGTGAAGAAAGCTAATTGAAGGCTTTCTCCCATGGAAAAGTTCATAGGCTATCTTCTTGAATCTTTTGACAATCAGCGACCTGTTTTGAGTAAAACAAGCATTGTTGACAGCTTCTGCCCAAAACTGAGTAGGTAGATGAGAATCGCTGAGCATTGAACGTGCAGCTTCGATGATAGTTCGATTTCTTCTTTCAACGACTCCATTTTGTTGCGGTGTTCTCACTGAGGAAAAGTTGTGAGAAATACCCTTGCTTTCAAAGAAGGAATCAAGGGAACTGTTTTTAAATTCAGTCCCATGATCACTCCTTATAGAGCGAACGGTCATGTTGTTCAGGACTTCCATTTTCCTGACAAAAGCGATGAGTTCTTCAGGGGTGTCACTCTTTGAACGGAGAAACGTTACCCAGGTATAGAGAGAGAATTCATCAACTATGACCAGTGTATATTTCTTTCCAGCGAGGGATTGTTTGTTAACAGGACCAAACAAATCCATATGGAGAAGTTGTAGAGGAGATGACATTGAGGAAACTTGTTTAGATTTGAAGCTTGCCTTGGTTTGTTTCCCTTTCTCACATGCTGAACATAGAGATTCCTTAGCGTATGAGTGTTGAGGTAGACTAGTGACCAACTCTTTAGAGAAAAGAGTATTCATTGTCTTGAAGTTTAGATGAGAGAGCCTCTTATGCCATAGCCAATTGACATCAGATGAGGCTTTTGAGAAGAAATAGGAGTTCTCAGTGGTTGTAGAGTCCATATTTATAACATAAACATTTTCCATACGGTATCCGCTGAGAGCTATCTTCTCCTTTTTGTCAGTAACAAAGCAAGATTCCTTAGTGAAAATCACTTTGTTATCCTTGTCACACAACTGACTGATGCTTAGAAGATTATGCTTCAGTCCTTCAACATATGCGACTCTTCTGAAGGTTGTTGTACCATTAGAGAGTACACCAAACCCTCGGGTATAGCCTTTTCTGTTTCCACCAAAGGTCACTTAGGGACCCTTCTCTTCCTTATATTCAGTGAGCAGGTTTTTCTTTCCAGTCATGTGTCTAGAGCATCCGCTATCGAGATACCAGATACCCATCTTAACCTGCAAACAAAGGAAGATTAGTTTGACTTGGGCACCCATTTCACCATGGGCCCACACTTGTCAGTGATGGTAGAGGAAGTGGAAGGTTCAGCAATCTTCGCAGCATTTGAAGATTCAGCTTCAGGACTAGTCTTCACTTTGGTTAATTTCTTAACCTCAGTGGTTGGTTTCACCTTAACCTGATTTGCATCAGGATTGGTCTTCTTTGCCTTGGAGGCATTGATCTTCATCTTAGCTAACTTTTCAGCTTTGGTGGCTGTGGGGCACTTACTAGCAATATGATCGATAAGTCCACGGTGATAACATTTCCTATAGCTAAAAGTAGCTTTAGGACCATTTGCATGCTTAGCCGAGATTTTTAAATTAGCAGGGCCAGCACCAAGTATACCTTTGGCATTGGAAATGGGAGGAACAATCAGTTCTTCAGAGTTCTTACCAATTATATCCACTCTGAGTCTAGGAGTAGATCGCTGAATAAATCCAGGGATCTTGTTCTTAGAAGTAGAGGGATAAGTCACTGAAGCTTTAGAAGCATTCAGCTTAGGTACAAAGGTACCCTTCTGAGGTTTTTGGTTGAAAACTTTTTCTTTTCCTTTACCTTTAGAGATTAAGGTAGGTTTTTCCTCAGGGATAGGGTTTTTAGAAGAGGAACACTGAGATGAGGAGGTGTCAAGGACTGAGGATACGAACATTCCAAATTTGAGCATGGAACGATCAGTGGTTGGTTCTAGAGTATCATCTTTATAACCAAGTCCACTCTTATCACTCAGGGGAATCTGAGACCTTATAATCTCAGTGATCGTTGTTGAGGATTTACACCATCCTTCAACAGTAGCCTTTTCAGCTTTTAATGCAAAGATAGCTTCTTCACGCTCGATTTTGACTATCTGATTTATATGGACCTGATCTTTTAAATCTTCTTCAATTTTAGAAAGCTTTTCTATTTGAAGGTGACAGATTCTAAGCTGTTCAACTAGATCAATGTTTTGATTTTCAACGATGGTCTTGCCATTCATGGCATCATATAAATTTACAGTCAGAAGATCGATTTTCCAAAGACAATCAGCTTCATTAATCTCTGAAATATTAGTAAAGAAGGAAGTTAATACCTTAGAGGTAGAAGTTGAAGTAGAGGGAATTTCAGAATTTTCTTCTGATAGTTCCAGATCCGTGCAACGAACAATGAAATCAACAGATAAGAAACAGTGATTATGATTTCAACTGGTTATCCAATTTAGCTTTCAACTTTGAGAGTGTTTACAATAAGGAATAATGAAATCAAATGAACAACTACCCTATTTTCTAAGGCTAATACACTTTATGTATAACGGAGGGCGTTCACTAACTAAGCTCAAATTAAACTATTACAAAACAAACCCTTGAACTTTAATTCAACAATAAATGACCCTAACAATCTCCTCCTTTGAATTGAAGTTCGAGTTGGCGCCAGTTTACAACATATCTTTTTCGTAGCGCAAATTGTACCTCGAACATTTTGATAGCACGGCGATAGTCGATGCGTTCTTCAACCATTTCCAAGGCTTTTCGAGCAGTTGTTTCTTCTGGATTGAGAACATACGAAAGCCTTTGAGTTTCGGACTCGTGAGATATGATCTTTAGAAGAGCATCTTGTACTTTGAAGAGTGTGCCGTCGCAGAATCTATATACCTGACTGAAACGCATAAACTTTTTCTCTTTCTGTTCGTTGATGTAGACTATCCCAAATTCCGGTTCAAGAAGCAGAGCATTCTCGGGATACATCTTCAATTCAAGAGCTTTCGGATTCGGCTTTATCAGATTTACCTTCTTTGCCCTGTTCTTGGTTTCCATTTGGAAGTCCGTGAGATATGACATCATAATAGTACGGCCCAGGAATCGATGAACAGCTTCGAGCACCTTTGTAACTGGAAGCAGTCGGATAGTTCTTGAACGAAGGTCTTTCAGAATAGCATAGAAGTCGAACGGACGGAGGTGCTGGAAGTCGGCCTCAGAAAATCTCCATTCATTCCCATCTTCGCGTCTGGCGGTGAATACAGAATAAACAACTTTCATAATTCGGCCTGACTCGATGTTGAGCACTTCTGTGATCTGATGCTTTGTTCGAACTTGGCTAACTGGTAGACACCGCTTCGTTGCCCTTACGTACCGGCATTGGTATTCGGGGTTAGAACTGTAAATACCAAGGCAGAAGGTTGGCTCGATTGGGCGTAGCTTGTGAACGAACAACGTCTTCAGGGATTCCTCCAGGTGAGGAATAAATATCGTGATCTTCTCCCAACGGATTTGTTGCTGTTCAGGAGGTGGGGGATCAGAAGCTGTCGGTTGCTGAGGAGATGTCGGAATATCGGCGGTTGTAGTTTCAGGTCTTATTGAAGTTTCAGCGGGTTGAGCAGAGTGAACGGGGGTACCATATAAATTCTGGAGCAGGAACTGATCGTAGTCTACATTGTCATCTTCATCAGTAGGGAAGACCAAATTAACCTAGAAATTTGCGGCACTGGCGGCTTTTTCATACCATGCATCTTCGGTTTCCGGGTTGGTCTCGAAGTCTGGATCTATCAGGTTGATCGTAGACTCAACTGATGTGTCAAAAGTATCCAGTTCCTGTTCTGTTCCCTCAGGCTTTTCAACCGTCGGGTCTTCATCATCCGAGATATCCATGTCAATTACCATCTCGGCTAAAGGTAACTCGGCTTCGGGTGTTTCTGTTGTTGTTGCCGCTGTTGAGGGTTCCTGTTGAACCACGGTTGTAGTTTCAGTGAGGATCAGGGCGGTCTCGGTTAGTCTTTGTCTTTTCTCCCCCTCACGGTGATCAGGATCATCCTGGTCATCATGCTTGCGCTTTAGACCGCCTGCTTGACTCTTGCATGTATCTTCGAGTGAACGGACTCTTTCGGACAGCGTTGTGAGCACTTGTTTGAAGTCCTTAAGAGTCGAGTCAAGGGTATCCAATCGAGTGGTAATGGATGATGAAGGAGCAGTGACCTGTGATTTCAGAACGAATAGCAGGTCTGCTTCAGTTGAGGTTTCGGTGTCGGATTGTTGGAGCAGTTGGGCTAGAAGCATCGTCTTTAGGGTATCCACCGAATATGTAGGCTGAACAGGAGCCGGTGGAGGTGTAGGGGCGGTTTCAGCGTCAACGATCTTCTCTTTGCCTTTGATTAAGCTCTTAATTTTGACGAGCTCGGCGGCGACGTGCTGCTCCATTGCCTCGCGGACAGCCTTGAGGGTGCTGTCCAGAGACCCTTGTGACACAAAGTCGGGTAACGTAACATCGGGATCACTTAGATTACCCGTTGAGGCATCTACCTTAGAGGCAGAGCCACCTACGTTCACAGTTGGCAATTCGGTAGCTGTGGTAGGATTTCTGTCTGATCCTCGTGTTCCGCCAGATGGAGACACTACAGACGTTCCGATCGAGTCACGAAGTGTCTCGATTTGGTGTTCCTCATCATGTGTCCTAGCCGAAGAATGTTCAATTTCAAATGGCTCTAGACTCGATGGTGCACGAAATGAAGTCAAGACCGGGGGCTGCTGGTCTCTTATTTCAACACCAGTACTCTCCGAGTGAGAGACCGGTGGAAGTTGTGCTTGATCCCCGTGAGAAACTGAAACGTCCGTCTTTTGAGATACGGATGAGTGGATAAGGGGTTGTGCAATTGCTCCGTTGGGTCCACGGAGGCTTCTTCAATATCCTGTCCCAACAAATGAGACGGGATAGTAGATGTGTCTACCCAGATATCACTCGGTTGGGGTCGCTCAGGAGCCTCGTTATCTTTACGGCTAAATCTTTGCTGGTTCACTTTCGAACGCAGTTCCCTCCTTCTCACATGATCTAATTCATCACCTAATACTCCCTCGGGTCTCCTAGCAGGTTGAGAAGAAGTGGTAGGTGAGTCAAGTGGGATTCCTTCGGTAAAATCCGGGTTAGGTCCAATACCATGAGGTATTAGTTTCAGGCGTATGTTACGGTCCGTATCGGATCCCGTGGAGTCAGATTCCACGTTCTCAACTTGTCGAGAGGGTGACGGTGGGTCAGAAAAATATGGTTCGGAGTCATGGTGAAGCATCGGTCGTGAGGACGAAGTTCCGGCTTCACCTGTCGGTCGGTTGATAGGGATTTGGTGTTGGCTAGTACTGGGACGCGTTTCCACTGCACCGCTCACTCCAGTTCCCCTCCCACGTATTCTCAACACACCCCGCCTGGGAGCCCCAGCTGCCCGGGCCCTTCCACCTCTTGTCCTAGGACCCTCACGTCCCTCGGGTCTAAGTCCCTGGGCAGGTCCCTCCGGCACTGGTTGGACCATGGGATTCCCTAACGCTTCCCTATAAGCTACTACACTCGGCGCAGTAGGATCGGCGTGAGCCAGAAGAGCTTCAGGTATGGGCATGGCAACGGCATTTGACTGGTTTCTAATTACCATGTATTGCAAGTGATGAGGTGGACATACCGGATGGTTTAGGCGTCGCGGTATGGCTGGATTCTCGTCCATATGTTGTCGTACGGCCACTGAGAGGAAACACGGGTATGGTAGAAACTTCTTTTGCTTTGTACCTCCTATTTGACGAATTGCTTGAACAAAGTTCGCGCCAGATGATCATTGCGAAATCCACGTGGCGGTTGTAGCACACGGCATGGAATAACCGCAGGAAGTCGCCGGTGCATTGGTCGATGCCCTTCCATCTGGATGAAAGACACCTGTTCAGAATCGTGAACAGATTGTACCAGATGGGGGCCAGGTATTTCCGGTTGAATCCGGATGGACGGATGAGGTCGTGGTTGTACCCGAGGGCGCGGACTTAGGCGCACAGAGTATCGTCATTGACCGCGGGGTCGTAGCGTTGATGTCCGGCGGCGTTGGCTTCAGGAAGTGAAAGTAGACGCCGAAAGGTGTCGGGTGTGAGCGTGAACTGTTGGTTGTCGATCTGCGCCGTGATGGTCTGTGAGTTAGCAGCTGTGTTGACTCGTACGGTGAGCCATACTTGAAGAACGTACAGGAGTGGGAAGTCGGCTGTAACAGTTAGGGCCTCATGGAGAGGGTGACAAATAAGAATATCCACAAGAACTCAATGTTATGGTTATGGACGGAACTGAGTCGGGTCCAGGTGATTGTTGTTTGGCTCTATCTCGGTGCCATGGTCAGGTTCGACCAAGGCGTTGTCAGCTGCCTCATCTATAAATTCCTCTTGAGGAATTTGCTCGCCGGGGTTTTGTGGATTCTGTTGATCCACCATTGAAATATCTGTAACAGAAACACAGTTAGTAACCGAGGCAGATGAACGATTATCGGCACGTACCTTTGCGATAAATGGCTCAATTTGAGACAAATTGAGGACTGGCAGTAAGAACACAGATACTGGATTGACAAAACAGGGGTGTCCAGACAAAAGGTTGAGAAAACAAAGATTTCCGGACAAATACAAGTATCCGGATAAAGGGTGTCCGGATAACACATCTTTCCGGACTGATGAATGAATCCGGACACAAAGGATTCCGGATGAAAAATGGTTTCCGGTCAAATGAGGATTCCGGACAACTTAGGTTACCGGACACCTCGACATTCCGATAGTTGAACTTACCGGAAACCCTGAGGTTTCCGGACAACTAGGGTTTCCGGATGGCGAATGTGACCGGATAAAATATCTAGTTTAAGCCAGTTTCCGGATAAAACACGATGACCTTGATTGTTTCCGGACACAATGAATGTATCCGGACGATACTCAAAATCACCAATCACGCATAATGGGGACGCAAACACTTAACAAATCATGCAATGAGCTTAGATTTAAGCATATAAGTACCCTAGGTCGACTAAAACATTCTGAACTCTGACTAGCAAACCCAAGTTCGAAGAAACCGAAAGGGGTGTTCGGTTACAGTGAGATCGACCAAATTCAAGGTCGATGTGTGGAACTGAGTGCGTGAAACCATTAACCATGATATCGAAAGAGATAAGTGATCAACATACCTGATTGTGGGACAAAAACGAGTGACAATCGAGTAAATCGAGTGAAGCCGAGCGAGAGAGTAGAAACGAGAGGGTTTAGGGTTGTTGTTTGAGTTTTCCGGATAAGTGAAACACAAGAGCCCGGATGCTATATGTATGGAAAATGAATCCGGATGAGGTATATGGGTTCTTATCCAAACTGGATGAGGACCCGGTCCGGAAACCTATCCGGAAAGATAAGGTTTTCGGGTACCTATCTGAAAACTTATGGATTTTAAAAAACAATTCCCTGTTCCTTGAGAGTTTGCAAAACTTGGACAATTTTGGATTAAAAGGAACCTTCTCTCGCTACCCCTCAAACTGAGCATGGGGAAAGACCTTGCTCCCCCTCGAATAGTGCAATGGAGAGTCCGACACACAAAAAAACCTTTTAGGCATTTAAAGAAAAACATTGTGTTGCTCCCCCTCAAATGATGAACATTAGTTGAAATCCACATGGAAGTGGCCACACACAAAAAAAACTTTTTAACATTTTTAAGGAAAAACTGTGTGTGACGCTCCCCCTCAACAAATGATAAAACTAACCTGATACCGCTTTGTGCTCCCCCTGAACACATGAACACATCGTGAAAGCACAGATATACACAAATAAAATTAGACGACGGTATGAGATAAAAGGAAACACACGAAGAAGGAAAGGAAACAAACGAAATCTACCTATTAAATACAGAGACTGAATCTAACTATGTAACTGAAACAAGTAGAATACAGGTGAAAGAAAGTGTATGCTCAATCATCAAGAGTGTAAACACCGGATGATGAGTAGACAGTTACTCGTAGATGTATGGAGCTTGTAACGGGCACACAATCGGATTAAGTCTTCAGATTTAGCATACCTAACTTGGACACAGGAGTATTAAAACGTTTTTCGTCCAAGGGTTTTGTAAAAAGGTCTGCTAACTGATGCTCAGTACTTACAAAGTAGAGTTCGACTGTACCTCTTCCAACGTGATCCTTAATGAAATGATATCGAACGTCGATGTGCTTGGTCTTAGTGTGTTGGACCAGGTTGCTGGATATGGCAATTGCGCTCTTCGAGTAGCAGTATATGGGCACCTTGACATAGGTGAAGTCGTAGTCTTTGAGTTGCGTCCGCATCCAAATTACTTGAGAACAGCAGCTCGCGGTGGCCACGTACTCCGCCTCGGCAGTTGACGTAGAAACGCATTGCTGCTTCTTAGACGCCCAACTCACCAGACTATCTCCCAAAAACTGCACATGTCCCGATGTGCTCTTCCGGTCCATCATGCTGCCCGCGTGGTCCACATCAGAATAAGCGAATAACTCAAAACCTGTCTCTTTCGGGTACCACAAGCCAAGATCAGCAGTACCACGTAAATAACGAAAAATTCGTTTTACAGCAGTTAAATGAGACTCCTTCGGTTTTGACTGAAACCGGGCGCATAGAAAAGTGGAAAACATGATATCCGACCTACTCGCAGTTAAATACATCAAAGAGCCGATCATTCCCCGATACAGTTTAGTGTTCACATCCATTCCGTTAAGATCGGCGTGAAGCTTTGTACCAGGTGCCATGGGAGTTTTCATGGGTGAGGATTGTTCCATCTGGAATTTCTTAAGAATATCCCGGATGTACTTAGCCTGGTTTATGAATATCCCGGTCTACAGTTGTTTAACTTGAAGACCAAGGAAGAAATTCATCTCACAAAGCATACTCATTTTGAAAAATTCACCCATTAAGTTGGCAAAGTTCTTAGCATATTGGGGATTAGTAGAGCCGAATATTATGTCATCTACATACACTTGAACTAGAACTATGTGACCTTTTTTGTTTTTGATAAACAGGGTAGAATCGATTTTACCTCGTGTGAATTTTGACCTTATCAAAAACTCGGACAGAGTGTTGTACCAGGCACGCGGAGCTTGCTTTAGACCGTACAGCGCCTTGTCTAGAACGTAGACATGATCAGGCTTCGAATCGTCCACGAACCCTTCCGGTTGCGACACGTATACTTCTTCCTTGATATCGCCGTAGAGGAATGCAGTCTTCACATCCATTTGGAAGACCGTGAAGTTCTTGTGCGCGGCGTATGCAAGAAACATACGTATGGCTTCGATTCTTGCTACCGGAGCGTAGGTCTCATCATAATCGATCCCTTCTTGTTGACGATACCCCTTGGCCACGAGACGCGCCTTGTTGCGTACGACGATGCCGTCCTCGTCCTTCTTATTCTTGAAGATCCACTTGGTGCCGATCACCGTCTTGTGAGATGGACATGGGACCAGTCGCCATACCTTTAGAGCCTCAAATTGGTTGAGCTCTTCTTGCATAGCGATGATCCAGTCCGGATCTTCAAGTGCTTCACGTACATTCGTCGGCTCGATGTTGCTTAGAAAGCCGGAAAAGAGACAAAAGTTGGCTGAGGCGCCTCGCGTTTGAACAGGAGTGGAGGGATCACCGATGATTTGGTGTAGAGGATGAGCTCTCGTCTACTTGGTGGTGTGTGGAAGCGGCTGCTGAGTAGAGTGAGACGTATCCGGATCCACATAATCACCAGAGGGTAGGTCTTGAACTGCTTCAAGTGTAGCAGGTTGGTTTCTCGGAGGAGATGGGGGAGGATTCGCCAAGGGTCGAACAACTTCTGGTTCCGAGGAGTGCAGAGGTTGATCGTCGGTTGTAGCAGATGACGAATCGTTAGGGGCGATCTCCGTGTTAGTGATTGGTTCCTCCGGGGGGACAGTAGTATCAGTGGAAGTTGATGATGATGGTTGAGTTGTCTCCACAGTGATAGATGTCGTGCTTGTCGAAGGAGGCGGACCGGATTGATTCGCCGAGTCCTCGATACGAGCAGCTTCAAGTCTAGGTTGTGCTGAGACAGGAGGAGTAGAAGCATTAAATATATCATCATAAAAATACTTAAACAATAAATCTAAATCAGAAGAATCAGCATTCGATGAAGATGCATGATTTGGATTTATTGTTGCTTGTGCAGATCCCGAACTTGGAGGTCCGGAAGCTAGCACGCCAGTTAAACCGGGTTCTGAACCGATTTGTTCAGAAGCCAAATATGCGGCCTCGTCGAATGTCACATTTACACTTTCAATAACGGTTTTAGTTCGTTTGTTGAAAATGCGATACGCCTTAGCCTGCATGGAGTATCCGATGAAAACTCCTTCGTCCGCCTTTGGGCTAAATTTGTCGAGATCGTCCTTGTCGTTTAAGATGCAGCACGTGCATCCGAATGCATGGAAGTACTTGATGTTTGGAATGCGTTTGTTGATGATCTCGTACGGCGTCTTGTTGAACCGCTTGTTGATGATGGAGTGGTTTTGCGTGTAACAAGCCGTTGACACCGCTTCGGCCCACAGAAATAGCGGCAGTTTGGATTGGGAAAGCATGGTACGAGCCGCTTCAACGAGAGTACGGTTACGCCTTTCTACCACTCCATTTTGCTGAGGAGTGCATGCAACCGAGAAGGTTTTCGAAATACCGACAGATGCCAGATAATCGTTCACCGTTTGATTCTTGAATTCCGTCCCGTTGTCGGTCCTGATGGTCTGAACTGCGCTTTGAAGATTCAGCTGGATGGTCTTCAAATGGTTGATGATCAGCTCCGGAGTTTCGTCTTTTGAGCGAAGGAACTTGACCCAAGTATAGCGCGAGAAGTCATCCACCATCACCAGGACGTATTTGCGCCTGTTGATGCTTTGAACACGCATCAGTCCACACAAATCCATATGGCTAAGTTCGAGGGACCGAGACGTGCTCGGAGCTGCCTTCGGCTGATGTAACGCCCGTTTCATCTTTCCCATCTCACATGCCCCGTAGAGACGATCCTTCACGAATTGAAGATCGGGCATGCCTTTCACGTGTCTGCCCAGCACCAATTTGTTGATACTTTTGAAGTTGAGGTGCGATAGTCTTCGATGCCAAATCCAAGCTTGTTCGGAATTAGCCTTTGACATTAGGCAGACTGGGTTATCGGTCTTTAGGGCTGCGAGGTCAATGGTGTAGAGGTTGGTCTTACGTTTTCCAACCAGTAGCTCCTCTCCTTCGTCGTTGAGTATTCTACACCTTTTGGCTTTGAACCGGACCTCGAGATCTTTGTCGCAGAATTGGCCGATGCTGAACAGATTGTGTCCCAATCCCGCGACGTGTGATACCTTTTTTATTGTGATCTTGTCTTGAACAATGTCGCCGTAGCCTATGATTGGAGCCTTGTGGTCGTTCCCAAATCTCACGTCTCCATCATATTCTTCTTTGTAGTTCGTGAGAAGCTTCCTCCTTCCGGTCATGTGCTTGGAGCATCCAGAGTCTAAGTACCACACATGACCGTGCTGCAAAAACAGGTTTATCGGATTTTAGGTACCCATATTTGCATGGGTCCTGGAGGGTTAGGTTTGGCACCTCTTGGAGGAACTTGCTTTGACACATGTTGCCTCTTAGGTGTAGGTTGTACACCGTTTGAAGGAACTGGTTTTGGCACATGTTGCCTCTTAGGTGTAGAATTTACACTTTTTGGAGGAATAGGTTTTGTAGCAGGTTGCCTCTTGAGTGCCGGTTTAACCTCAGTAGGAGCAACCCGTTTAGGAATGGGTTTGGTCTCCCGCTGTGGTTTAACCTCTGGTTGGAAACCCCGTTGTTTATAGTGTTTCTTCTTGTTATTACGGGGTTTGCGTTTGGGTAATGAATTATACATGTTATACGACCCAAACCAATCATTGTTATGAATGTCATCAAAATCATTCCAACCACAATTAGAACAACATAAACAATCACGCGATAACTAAATCAATTGATGAAGAGAATTAATTTTAACTGGAAAAGAAACTACAAAAATATTCCAATGATTCCAAGCATAATCGTTTTTGTTTATCCTAGGATTAAAAGCAGTAGGGAAAGACTTTGATGCAGTATCCTTGACAGGTTCCTTGTTTAGCCACTTGATTTTTTCTTGTTTTGCGCGACCAATTTTATCTGTAACAACAGGGACAGCATGATTAGTTGTAACGACCCGGTTTCCCAAACATGCTTCAAATAACATACATTGCATAACTTCATTACATTCATAATAAAAGATACATAATAAACCACAAACGGTCCCTTCGGTCTCGAAACTACAAAATACATTAAGCTTCCTAATCAACGCCCATCAAAAGCTCCTTACACTTAATCCTTTCCTTTGCCGATCCTTAACCTGGAAAACATATTTTTGAAAACAAAATGAGGGTTAGACCAAACGGGTCTAGTGAGTTAATCCCGGTCCTTTCCAAAATCATTATAAAACCTTTTATGTAAATCCTTTGTATCAAAATAGTTTAGATAAACCTTTGGTAATTCTTTCGTAAAATATAAACATACCACACGTATATAAATACCAATCCAGACTCGTGCATCGTGTACATCTCATTCACCTTATTCCTCCACAAATGGCCATATTAGTTGGTAGCAAGCCAACTAATAAATCAACAACCGGTCCGCTCACCGGAACCCGGCTACCCGTCGGTCCGCACACCGGAACCCGACTACTCACCGGTCCGCACACCGGAACCCGGCTACACACCGGTCCGCTCACCGGAACCCGGCAACAAGTGCACTCGTGTAGTGCAAAGCTTATATAAATACAATATATATCTCATTACATCATATTGTCATTTATATACACATAATCATATTCCTACCACATAATCATCTCATATATATACACATATATATGTATCCCAGTTCAAAAACGTTGTAAAGCAAAACTCACCTGAATGCTTATTACAACTCTTCCAAGCCTTTTCCAAAGATTCAGTCTATCAATCCCAATTCACAGAGTCTGCAAATAGATTAAATACAAATATCCCCTTACCAACTGATCACATAAAACATACTAGAAGACCAAGGACTCTAGATACTTCTACATAACTCTTATCTTCAAAATTAACCAAACAGCCCAGTTATCCGGAAACCACAGTTTATCCGGACAACTCTACTTTTCTGGACAGCACCATTAATCCGGACAACCTAGACAATCCGGATAACATCTTCAATCCGGACACCAAGGTATCCGGATACCATCCGATATCCATTTCATCCGGAAAAATAGTGAAAAGAGAACATACCCGGATAAAGACTCGTCCGGACACTACTAAATTGTCATCCGGACACTATCAACAAAACCATCCGGACACTATCATTAAAATACCCTGACACCACCAACAGGACTATCCGGATACATTAATCTTATCCGGACACCTCTGTCGGTTTACCCCATTTTTGCCCAGAAATCGACAGAATCAACCCCAGATGTGTTTGTGATGTTTCTACTCCGATAGAACCCTTCTAAAAGCAATTACAAACACAAAATGTAAAGGAAACATACCTTGAATCACTTCTAAGCACACCAATTGAAGCCTTAACCTAGCTTTTCTTCTTTTTCTTCTTTTCTTCCCAAAACACACACATACACCTTCAGCTGATATTTTCTGATGTTTGAATAATATCTGATTTCTAAGATAATAATATCAAACTTAATTTACCACTTTGGTCCTTGAACTTCTCAATAATAACCCAAACACCCTTAACTTATAAACTTATCCAAACTTTCCCTAAATAGAAACTTTAAAGTTAAATAAACTTAACGGAATTAGATTTTTAACTAACGGAGTTACCCGGGGTATTACATTATCTCCCCCTTAAAAGAATTCCGTCCCGGAATTCGGTTAAGCAATAAACGAGGGTAACTACTTATCACATCCTACCCAATGGTCCTTCACTCTGATCATTACATTCGTCTACTTTCTCCCACTCTCTTCTCAACATAAAACACGTTTTCCCAAGGATAGCTCACTAGGAGGTACTCACTCTTAACGGATCCTATGAGCTAGCTTTCTTTCACCTCCAAACCAATTGCACGCACCCAATTTCAACAATTACTATACTTTACTAACAACTTCACCATACCTCATATCAGAAACTTAATCGAGTCAATCCAAAATCACACTCAATGCTCAAAATAACTTCACATTTTCCATTTCTCAAATGGTAATACTCTATTCTTTAGCTAACCATCTACTGCCACTCCATTATCTTATTCTTGAATAATACTACTACACACCACCTCGACATCCATGCCTCTCCACACATACTTTTGGCACATCTAAACAACTTATAAACAAAATCCCAAGCAGAGGTTTCCACTTATACTCACCCCATATCATCACAAATCCACCACTTAATCTCACGAAATTCATTACTACTACACCTCGCACATTCACTAATTATAAACTGCCACCATCTTATCCACATTACCCCACACATTTAAACAATACCTTTCTTGATAGCGTCAACAATCACATTAAGTATAATCTACACAACATACTAAACTGTCGCCTTCATGACTAGGTCAAGACTTCACGCACTATCGTTACCTTCCATACACAATTCATCACGTTCTACATATTGCTATTATTCTTTACACTCAAGCCATCACACTCTACACACTAACAAATTAGAACAACAATAATTAAACACACCCTTCTATATCTCTAACACAATTATCAAATATTTTTCTAACACAAATAATAAAATTGAAAACACAAAAGAATCGGTTTGCACCGAAGTCAGATAACACTTTAGCACGTATAAAGTTTATAGAAATATACATGTCTTCATCTATATCCATACGTCGAGTTCGACTTGCCACTCTGTTGATTCAACAAGGTTAATATGCACGTAAGCACATACCCAATATAACAAGATATTCTGGTTCAACATGTACTTGTAAGTTCATGATTACACTGGCCAGGTGTAATTTGAAAATACCTTACATGATGTTCCTTCTACCTTTTTATATTTAACATCCCAAGGTTCTAAAATAATAAGGACATCCTACTTCACATACAGTTTAAGTCTAGGTATAAATCCAAATACCTAAATCCCTTAAAGTAGGGCTCTGATACCATTTGTAACGACCCGGTTTCCCAAACATGCTTCAAATAACATACATTGCATAACTTCATTACATTCATAATAAAAGATACATAATAAACCACAAACGGTCCCTTCGGTCTCGAAACTACAAAATACATTAAGCTTCCTAATCAACGCCCATCAAAAGCTCCTTACACTTAATCCTTTCCTTTGCCGATCCTTAACCTGGAAAACATATTTTTGAAAACAAAATGAGGGTTAGACCAAACGGGTCTAGTGAGTTAATCCCGGTCCTTTCCAAAATCATTATAAAACCTTTTATGTAAATCCTTTGTATCAAAATAGTTTAGATAAACCTTTGGTAATTCTTTCGTAAAATATAAACATACCACACGTATATAAATACCAATCCAGACTCGTGCATCGTGTACATCTCATTCACCTTATTCCTCCACAAATGGCCATATTAGTTGGTAGCAAGCCAACTAATAAATCAACAACCGGTCCGCTCACCGGAACCCGACTACCCGTCGGTCCGCACACCGGAACCCGGCAACAAGTGCACTCGTGTAGTGCAAAGCTTATATAAATACAATATATATCTCATTACATCATATTGTCATTTATATACACATAATGATATTCCTACCACATAATCATCTCATATATATATACACATATATATGTATCCCAGTTCAAAAACGTTGTAAAGCAAAACTCACCTGAATGCTTATTACAACTCTTCCAAGCCTTTTCCAAAGATTCAGTCTATCAATCCCAATTCACAGAGTCTGCAAATAGATTAAATACAAATATCCCCTTACCAACTGATCACATAAAACATACTAGAAGACCAAGGACTCTAGATACTTCTACATAACTCTTATCTTCAAAATTAACCAAACAGCCCAGTTATCCGGAAACCACAGTTTATCCGGACAACTCTACTTTTCTGGACAGCACCATTAATCCGGACAACCTAGACAATCCGGATAACATCTTCAATCCGGACACCAAGGTATCCAGATACCATCCGATATCCATTTCATCCGGAAAAATAGTGAAAAGAGAACATACCCGGATAAAGACTCGTCCGGACACTACTAAAATGTCATCCGGACACTATCAACAAAACCATCCGGACACTATCATTAAAATACCCTGACACCACCAACAGGACTATCCGGATACATTAATCTTATCCGGACACCTCTGTCGGTTTACCCCATTTTTGCCCAGAAATCGACAGAATCAACCCCAGATGTGTTTGTGATGTTTCTACTCCGATAGAACCCTTCTAAAAGCAATTACAAACACAAAATGTAAAGGAAACATACCTTGAATCACTTCTAAGCACACCAATTGAAGCCTTAACCTAGCTTTTCTTCTTTTTCTTCTTTTCTTCCCAAAACACACACATACACCTTCAGCTGATATTTTCTGATGTTTGAATAATATCTGATTTCTAAGATAATAATATCAAACTTAATTTACCACTTTGGTCCTTGAACTTCTCAATAATAACCCAAACACCCTTAACTTATAAACTTATCCAAACTTTCCCTAAATAGAAACTTTAAAGTTAAATAAACTTAACGGAATTAGATTTTTAACTAACGGAGTTACCCGGGGTATTACATTATCTCCCCCTTAAAAGAATTCCGTCCCGGAATTCGGTTAAGCAATAAACGAGGGTAACTACTTATCACGTCCTACCCAATGGTCCTTCACTCTGATCATTACATTCGTCTACTTTCTCCCACTCTCTTCTCAACATAAAACACGTTTTCCCAAGGATAGCTCACTAGGAGGTACTCACTCTTAACGGATCCTATGAGCTAGCTTTCTTTCACCTCCAAACCAATTGCACGCACCCAATTTCAACAATTACTATACTTTACTAACAACTTCACCATACCTCATATCAGAAACTTAATCGAGTCAATCCAAAATCACACTCAATGCTCAAAATAACTTCACATTTTCCATTTCTCAAATGGTAATACTCTATTCTTTAGCTAACCATCTACTGCCACTCCATTATCTTATTCTTGAATAATACTACTACACACCACCTCGACATCCATGCCTCTCCACACATACTTTTGGCACATCTAAACAACTTATAAACAAAATCCCAAGCAGAGGTTTCCACTTATACTCACCCCATATCATCACAAATCCACCACTAAATCTCACGAAATTCATTACTACTACACCTCGCACATTCACTAATTATAAACTGCCACCATCTTATCCACATTACCCCACACATTTAAACAATACCTTTCTTGATAGTGTCAACAATCACATTAAGTATAATCTACACAACATACTAAACTGTCGCCTTCATGACTAGGTCAAGACTTCACGCACTATCGTTACCTTCCATACACAATTCATCACGTTCTACATATTGCTATTATTCTTTACACTCAAGCCATCACACTCCACACACTAACAAATTAGAACAACAATAATTAAACACACCCTTCTATATCTCTAACACAATTATCAAATATTTTTCTAACACAAATAATAAAATTGAAAACACAAAAGAATTGGTTTGCACCGAAGTCAGATAACACTTTAGCACGTATAAAGTTTATAGAAATATACCTGTCTTCATCTCTATCCATACGTCGAGTTCGACTTGCCACTCCGTTGATTCAACAGGGTTAATATGCACGTAAGCACATACCCAATATAACAAGATATTCTGGTTCAACATGTACTTGTAAGTTCATGATTACACTGGCCATGTGTAATTTGAAAATACCTTACATGATGTTCCTTCTACCTTTTTATATTTAACATCCCAAGGTTCTAAAATAATAAGGACATCCTACTTCACATACAGTTTAAGTCTAGGTATAAATCCAAATACCTAAATCCCTTAAACTAGGGCTCTGATACCATTTGTAACGACCTGGTTTCCCAAACATGCTTCAAATAACATACATTGCATAACTCATTACATTCATAATAAAAGATACATAATAAACCACAAACGGTCCCTTCGGTCTCGAAACTACAAAATACATTAAGCTTCCTAATCAACGCCCATCAAAAGCTCCTTACACTTAATCCTTTCCTTTGCCGATCCTTAACCTGGAAACCATATTTTTGAAAACAAAATGAGGGTTAGACCAAACGGGTCTAGTGAGTTAATCCCGGTCCTTTCCAAAATCATTATAAAACCTTTTATGTAAATCCTTTGTATCAAAATAGTTTAGATAAACCTTTGGTAATTCTTTCGTAAAATATAAACATACCACACGTATATAAATACCAATCCAGACTCGTGCATCGTGTACATCTCATTCACCTTATTCCTCCACAAATGGCCATATTAGTTGGTAGCAAGCCAACTAATAAATCAACAACCGGTCCGCTCACCGGAACCCGGCTACCCGTCGGTCCGCACACCGGAACCCGACGACTCACCGGTCCGCACACCGGAACCCGGCTACACACCGGTCCGCTCACCGGAACCCGGCAACAAGTGCACTCGTGTAGTGCAAAGCTTATATAAATACAATATATATCTCATTACATCATATTGTCATTTATATACACATAATCATATTCCTACCACATAATCATCTCATATATATATACACATATGTATGTATCCCAGTTCAAAAACGTTTTAAAGCAAAACTCACCTGAATGCTTATTACAACTCTTCCAAACCTTTTCCAAAGATTCAGTCTATCAATCCCAATTCACAGAGTCTGCAAATAGATTAAATACAAATATCCCCTTACCAACTGATCACATAAAACATACTAGAAGACCAAGGACTCTAGATACTTCTACATAACTCTTAACTTCAAAATTAACCAAACAGCCCAGTTATCCGGAAACCACAGTTTATTCGGAAAACTCTACTTTTCCGGACAGCACCATTAATCCGGACAACCTAGACAATCCGGACACCAAGGTATCCGGATACCATCCGATATCCATTTCATCCGGAAAAATAGTGAAAAGAGAACATACCCGGATAAAGACTCGTCCGGACACCACTAAAATGTCATCCGGACACTATCAACAAAACCATCCGGACACTATCATTAAAATACCCGGACACCACCAACAGGACTATCCGGATACATTCATCTTATCCGGACACCTCTGTCGGTTTACCCCATTTTTGCCTAGAAATCGACAGAATCAACCCCAGATGTGTTTGTGATGTTTCTACTCCGATAGAACCCTTCTAAAAGCAATTACAAACACAAAATGTAAAGGAAACATACCTTGAATCACTTATAAGCACACCAATTGAAGTCTTAACCTAGCTTTTCTTCTTTTTCTTCTTTTCTTCCCAAAACACACACATACACCTTCAACTGATATTTTCTGATGTTTGAATAATATCTGATTTCTAAGATAATAATATCAAACTTAATTTACCACTTTGGTCCTTGAACTTCTCAATAATAACCCAAACACCCTTAACTTATAAACTTATCCAAACTTTCCCTAAATAGAAACTTTAAAGTTAAATAAACTTAACGGAATTAGATTTTTAACTAACGGAGTTACCCGGGGTATTACATTAGTGGCTTTTGAGGAAGCAGTATTTTTGGTAGGCAACCACTCGGTCTTTTGCCTCGGCTGTGATTGTGTTTGAGAAACAGGTTTAGATTTAGAAATCTTAATCACATTTAGGGCCTTTGTTTCAGAACAGTCACCCTTTAGAAAGTTGACCGGTCGATTGACTACTGGTGACAGAAAATCAGTATGACTCGGAAGAGGTTTGTCGAAGGGAACGACTCAAACTCTCCATCAGAATTGCCTTCGGAGTTCATATACTCGGAAAAATCTACCTCCGGAATTTCAGGACTTGGATCAGTTGAGAAAGGCGAGGAACACTTGGTGCTTGTGTGCTTTGGGGAATTTGGTGCGGAAGCTAAGAAAAAATCAGAGTTCAAATTCCTTATAACACTCTCGTCTTGAGAATCTTTACCATCTTGTGTAGTAGAAATTTTGCCTATGAAAGCTTTACACGAAGACGTCTCGGATGAGTTTGAGGAAGATTCTGAAATCTGCTTCTCCGATTTGAGTTGGTCAATCTGCTCTTGGAGCTGACCATTTTTCGTATACTCTTGCATCGCATCTGTTGCCAAGGCAGCCAGCTTTGATGTGAGTTTCGTGATTTCACACCGAAGGATTTCCTGTCCTTCATCAGACACAACTTCGGTTTTGACCGGTTGTAGATTCTCAAGTTTCGCAATTAACGCTTGCTTTTCCATTTGAAAGTTCGACCTTTTTTCTCGATTGACTCTTCCAACTCGACTATCTTTGCTTCCAAGATGAGAGGGGGAACATAGAGCTTGTACTCGTCCGTCTCAGTCTTGGTTTCGGTTGCTTGGACCTCATCCTTCTTGGAGGAATCCTTGGGCGTTGCAACCTTATAGCAATCGAAGTAGTCATTCGAGAGGTACTTCTTGTTTTTCTGATAGGAATAATTTAAAGATCCATAACTGAATGGAAGTTGCATTTTAGATGTGCGTGTGCGCTTGTATTCCTCAGTTTCCTCTTCCTTTTCAGGTTCAAGAGGACCAGTCCATTTAATTGCATATTCCGGATAATCTTTGGCTATTCCAAGACAACTAAAGTCATACAATATCGGTCTTTTGGCTATTCCCTTTTTCAAATAGTGTGGGTTATCGTATCCGATTCCCCAGTCCTTGTTGAAATACGTGAACTCCTTTGGTTTATTCATGTGGATAGTTTGATCAGTTTGACCTCTCTTGTGGAGTTTTGTTTCAAGATCAAGAATTTTTGCAACAAATTCCTTATGCTGATTTTGAAGAGCAGAACATTGATAGACAATTTCTGTTTTCTCATTCATACACTGATCAAACTGATACTGAAGTTCAGATAATTTGGCCCTTAAGTCCTTAGGTGCTAATGAAAGATTTTTGCATTTGTCTTTTAAGTTAGCATTATTAGACTTATATTTCTCAGTTATTCTCTTTTGAACATCTAACTTTTCAGATAGGGATCTGATTTCAAGTTGTTGTTCTTTAGAGGTGGCCTTAAAGGAATCTTCCTGTTCAACAAGTGATTGCATTTTATTCAAGAAATCTTGTTGGTTAGAATCACATACCTGACTTGACGTTGCCTTTTCTTCATCGGCAGGCGAGTGATATCCCATGAAAGCATTGGCACCTTCAGAATCGCTTTCAGCATCAGAACGACCCAACCAGTAGTCGTATTCCACAAATAGAGCTATTCCAGCTTCCTTCTGTTCAGCCAATGCGAGCTTCGCCTTGTAGTAGTGAGTATTCTTTACAACTGGCTTATGACAATCTTTTGCAAAGTGACCAAGCTTTCCGCAGTTGTAACAGGTCGCGGGCTCATCTTTCTTCTTACTGTCATCTTTCTCCGTCTTTTCCTTCTTCTCAGACTTATCTTGCTCATCGGCCTTCTTCTTTCCTTCATACATGTCCTTATAATCGTGGCGCTTGTTGGAGGAGGTGGAGTAGCGCTGATTATTGGACGATGGCTTCTTATAGAACTTTTGTTGTTGAAAGGATTTAGAAAGAAGGGCTATTGCTTTCTTGAAATCAGAAACTTCATCATCAGACTCACTATCTTCCTTTTCTTCAGGTTCTGACTCTGATGAGCTTTGCTTTTGAGCACGTTTGGAGTGACGGCTAGAAGATTTCCCTTACTTGGAGGACATGAGTGCAATAGGATCAGCTGTTGGTTTGGAAGCAGTCTTCTTTTCGCTTAGAAGTTCATTCACTTCATCTTCGTCTTGAAGAAGCGTCTCATAAAGTTCGTGAATGCTAACTTTCTCTATCAAGTTGTTGTCCTTGACATGAGATGCAAACGTCTTCCATTCTGGCAACAGGTTGTTGAGGAACTTGAGCGCATTTTCAGTGTTGGAGCGAGTGATGTGGTTTTTGTTAAGTTCGTTGAGAAGGAGACAAAAACGTTCATAGGTCTCGGAGAGAGATTTGCCGGTACGTTGTTTGAATCCATCGAACTTGGTGATGGCGCTGTTGATCTTCAATTGATTCCCAACTTTGCTTCCACGCATCATTTTCTCCACTTGATCCCACATACCCTTCGTTGTATCTTTGTAGTTGTCGATGGCATTATAGATCGTGTTGGGGATAGCTTGAATAAGATACCGCTTGGCATGCTTTTCTCCCTCAATCATGCCCTTTTCGTCGTCGGTCATGTCGGAGAGAGTCTTTTTCACGTGGAGTGTCTTCCCACCTTCTTGAGCTGGTGGAACGTCCTTCATAGGTTCTGGAATAGGCCCATTCTCTAAAGCTCGCCAAATGTACTCGAAGTTGTCTTTCGACTCTATGAAGATTTTGAACCTGTCGCACCACTGGTTGTACTCACCTTGATAGAGGCAAGGTGGTTTGGAGTCGGTACCGATTGCAAGAGCGTCGCGTGAAGACATCTTTGGTTGCACAGGAATGATCGTCAGACGATGTAATTGATTCAAAGTGAAAACCTAACGCAAGGCACTATGAGTGATATCCTAACGCAGGTTCTACGACTGATTTGAACTAGGAACAAGTAAGATTTCAACTGAAATGAACTTACCGGATAGGAATCCGGATAAGAAGTCTGATCTAGAAGTGTCCGGATCAGATTAAGTGAAAACAGTTCAAAATCACAAAAGTATCCGGATAAGAGGAAGAATCCAGACAGCTTTAGGTTTCCGGATAACAAAGGTTACCGGATGGCAAAAGTGTCCGAATAAAAAATAAAAATAAAAATAAACACAATACTTACCGGGTGAAAGCAGTTTCCGAATAGAATACTTACCGGATGAGATACTTACCGGGTAGGATGAGGTTCTGAATGGAATTGATTACCGGATACCTTGAGTTATCCGGATAAAATGTTTTACCGGAAACTTTGGGTTTCCGGAACAAAGTACCCGGAAAGATTTGAGTTTGTAATACTTACCGGGAATGAATGGACGTACCCGGAAAGGAGGAACACAAGTGTCCGGAAACTGTTGCTACTATCCGGAAAGTGCGGCTGTGTTACCCGGGAACAGCGGCTGTAGGTTTCAAATCGATTGGGAATCGACTAGGGTTGCTCAAAAACGTTCCTGAATGATTAGAAACACAACCAAACACAAAAATAACACTACCCAAATCAATTTTGAAGCAAAAACAACAAGTTTTGATGGTAAAAAATATGATTTTTATCAAGAACACACTCAAAACTTTTGAACTTAATTTGCTTAATAAACCACTCAAACGATCGAATTAGAGTATGAAAATTTACAGAATCACTAATAGCAATGATACTAACAAAACCCAATAAACGAAATCGATCAATTTTACCAGAATCAAAATTTTGATATTCAAGTAAGAACACGGACGAGTAAAAGTGAAAAACTTACCAGAAATCAATATGAATACTTTGAATCAATTCTGTCCGTCTGCTCTGATACCAATTGATAGTTCCAGATCCGTGCAACGAACAATGAAATCAATAGATAAGAAACTGTGATTATGATTTCAACTGGTCATCCAATTTAGCTTTCAACTTTGAGAGTGTTTACAATAAGGAATAATGAAAGCAAATGAACAACTAGCCTATTTTCTAAGGCTAATACACTTTATGTATAACGGGCCCGTGGTTAACAAGCCCACGGCCCGTTCACTAACTAAGCTCAAATTAAACTATTACAAAACAAACCCTTGAACTTTAATTCAACAATAAATGACCCTGACATCTTCCTCGTCTTCTATTTTTTCCATGAGGCAGAGATTGGCCTCATCATCATCTTCAAAGTCAGATGATTCTTCAGTGTCAGAGGCAGCCCAATCGAAGTCAGCGACCAAGCCTTTGCCTTTCTTCTTAAAGCTTTTCAGCTTTGAATATTTTTCTTTCAGCTTCTTGTATTTGTCATCTCTAGCCCTGGGGTTAGAGGATTTCTTGTAGGAAGAAGATGAGGGTTTGAATACTTTCTTAGACCTGCATTCACTAGCAAAGTGTCTTACTTTTTCACAGTTAAAGCAGGTAGCAGTTGCCTTATCAACAGGAGTTGAGGATTTTGGCTTGTCAGTGAGTGCAAGAGGTTTATTTCTTCTGAAGTTACTCTTTCTGGCGAATCTCCTGAATGTATTAGTCAGGAGTGCCAGAGATTCATCAAGATCTGAAGGATCAGCATCTGATGAGCATTCAGAGTTAGTTTCCAACTCAGTGATAATGATAGTTGATCGCTGAGTGGAAGGTAACTCTGATAGTAAAGCAACATGTGTGCTTTGGAATCTTTTACAAGATTCTTCTTAAGCTGACACGTCTGCTCATGATTGAGCATAGTGCCAAATAAGGTAGAGAGGGTCATAGATTTTAGATCCTTTGATAGCTTGAGACACATTGAATAACTGTCCCAGCTTTCAGGTAGACATTCTTGAAACTTTGTCAGGATCTCAAAGTTAGAATATTCCTTACCAACGGTTTTTAGGTCAATAATTAAACAGTTAAACCGCTGATGTACTTCAGAGAGAGTTTCACTCTTATCACAAATGAAGCTTTCGTATTGTCTTACCAGGTTGATCTTTCTTGAGTCCAGGACTTCAGACGTACCTTCATATTGAACACAGATTGTGTCCCACGTGGATTTTGAGGTTTTCAGGTTCATGACGGAATGGTAGACTTCGTCAGGAAGAGCCATAGAGATGATAGATCTGGCTTTAGTGTCGATAGCCACCTTCTTCTTGTCTTCATCAGTCCAAGTGTGAACTTCACTGGGAATTATTCTTTCAGGAATGGCAGCTCTAGTAGCAGTGCCTGGAACTTCAGGATCAATCCTAACAGGGACATATGGACCATTCTCGATGTAATAAGGCATAATAGGGTCTACACCTTCCAAGAAGAGCATCATCCTATTTTTCCACAGATTAAAGTTATCTCTGGAAAATCTAGGGGGTTTTGCAAGAGAACCATTGTCGATATAGTTTGTGTTTGTGGTGTTAGCCATTTTAGAAAACAGCAAGGAAGAGAAAAGAAATTATTATAAGCAAGATCTTGTTTATGATATTAAACAAACCGCTTTGATACCACTTGTTGGTCCCGAAAGGGTTATACAAGTTTTTAGAAGGGGGGGGGTTGAATACAAACACACGATTTTTACTTTTCTAAATTGTTTATTGATATGTATCAAACATATTACAACTTGTTGTGGAACAAGATTAAGGAATAAACCTAATCTAAACAAGTTAAGAGAATCACTAAGATTTCTTGCACTAGAATTAAGAGATAAGGAATTTAGAATACTTAAGGTAAATATTCTAACACGCAGAATAGTAATAGTAAGGAGAAGGAATCGTCGAGCGCCTCATTTCTGAAGTAGGGTTTCCTTTATATATTGTATGCATTTAATGCACAATAGTACAACTTTACACGTGGCAGCCGCTGGTTGGTTGCATGGTTTGACTTCAGTCGACAAAATAGTGGCCGCATGATGAACAGTGTAGAATCAGAGTTGGTTGTACGATTCTGGACAAAAGGGATGTCCGTTCTGACAGATCGTACGGAGACGTGCAAGGGGATAAGACAAAACTAACTTGTAGAGGAAGACTACATGATCAGCGTTCGCTGAATAGTTCTTTATCAGCGAGAGATAAAGTTCAGCGTTCGCTGAAGTCTTCTACTTGAAACTTCACGTTGAGTGGACAGGTCTTGGCTTTGCTGATATCAGCATCAACTCATTAGTAGACTTGTCGCTGGTTCTTTGGCTTGATCTTCGACTTCAGCGTAGAAAAAAGTTGATGTGAAACTTGTCTTTAGGGATCATAAGTAAACAACATATTTTATCAGTGATCATCAGTGAGGTTGAATAAACTCAGGGCTCACTGATGAACAGTGTTCGCTGAATGTATAATCTAAAGCGTATGTTTTCATCAACGATACTAAACAGACTTAGTATATATTCTTTGATGACAAAACATTAATACATATTGTCTACTTACAATTTTCACTACGTGTTTCTCAGAGAGTCATTATCAAATCACTAAGGGTTTGGATCAATAATTGGAGAATTACACGTTTTGAATGTGTTTGTTCATTCGTTTGGGGTCATGTAGTGTTTTGGACCTTATTAGCTATGGATCCATAGGCTCTTGAGTTTTACGTTAAATGATGAGACGCTAGTTTCTCTTTCGTAGCACGGAATAGGCATCGGGTTCCATGGTAAGTAAGGCGTGGGCCTATATGGTCGGGCGTCGTCCCATGGGCAGTAAGGTGTAATTCCATATGTGCTTGGAACGGGATAGTCATCGGGTTCCATGGTAAGTAAGATGTGGGCCTATATGGTCGGGCAGCGTCCCATGGGCAGTAAGGTGTAATCCCAAATGTGCTTGTTTTGTGGATTTTGAGTGACCCAATGTATGTGAAAGTCCAATATTGTAAGCAAAATAGGTTATAAAAGACACTTACTGCTCTGGGTGCTTCCTTAGTTCCTTTATTGTAAGTTTTCCCTGTGGTGCTCCATTTCTTCGCTACAAGCAACTAAATTATATTTTTGTAGGAACCAAAATCCTTGCTTCTGGGCAAAGAGCTTAAAAAGTTATAGAAAGGTTGGAGCATTCTAAAGCAAATCATGCTTCTTTCATATCATAATTAACAGATGCATATTTTAATAAATGAAATGAGTTAGGACATAGAAACGTACAACAAGTAGCTCGGGCATGTGCTCCTGCTATCAAATCCATATACGATCACTGAAACAATCAATCTTGTTAGACATGTAAATAATGAAAAAAATGACACCTCTTGGAATGTCTTAAAGTAGGTTAAATGGAACCCCTAAAAGATAAAATAGTAGATAAAATATAAGGGTATATAGCATAATTGATCATTATGATCTCACTCTTCTCTTAGTGAAATTGCACAACAGTTGAAGAGTCGAACAATGTGAGTGGATGTCCCCTTTATGCAAATTAGTGCTTTACTAAACTTCCCACCTTTAAAATCTTAGAAAACTGACTTGAACAGGGTAAATGCTTTGGCCATTATTGAGTCAATAAAATATTTGAGAATCTAGTTTAACATAAGAAAAATGCACCACTAGCTTAAGAACAACACCCATACTTCCCAACCATTATGGAGTCAGTGAAATACATGTATATATGTCAAGCAACTTCTGAATGTGTAGCGGTTCAAAAAGAACTAGAAGCATGCAAATTTACAGCACAATGAATCCAAAGCAAGTTAACTTCTTACCATATTAACCTACTGCATAACAATCTATGATTACTAAATACTATCCCCGCTTATCTTATAGAATAACAATGAAGATCATTGTTGATACTAAAATTCGATCAAGAAAAAGAAGCCACATTATACAAGTATAAATAAATTCTAAATTACCAATGATAACTTCTCAAACAACTACATAGAATCATTACAGATTGCATCCTAAAAAAGGGTGTTCTTTTTCATATTGGCAACTTTGTCAACATGTTTTAGAGGATAATGTGAGATGGGATGAACCTTCTTTCTTTAATTAAAATTGGCAATTATCTAACTTTTTAATAATTGTTGATGAAAAAATCACTCAACCGTTGTCTTAGCTCATATGCTCCTGATTGGCATCAAGTGGTTATTAAGGACATCATCTAATCTATATAAAATAAACAAAATCCTCCATGTGAAGGAAGCAATTTCATTTTGATTGTGTGATAAAAACTCTATCATCAGATCATGTCCAACACTAAACATTAATTTCAATTATTGTCTCATTTTATGCCTTATATCTCTGAATTGAAGAACATTAGACAAGAAATAATCATCATTTAGCAAACTGCATGACGATATATTCTAACCATTAGTGTTAATCATGATGATATCAATTCCTCTGTTTTTCCGCAATTCAACTATTAATGAAGGACTCCTAATGAAATCCACAAGCACCATAGCTCTGAAACTATTCATTTTAGAAAGCACATATTGACATACATAACTCCCTTGAATACATTCAAACACTTAGGCCATGTTTGTTTAGTCCATTTCAGATCTGAATTGGGCCTTTTATCTGATTCGGTAAGAGAAGCCCAAATTCAGATTGTTTGTTAATTGTTGATATTCAGAAGATCTGATCCCTGATTATCCTCTAAATCAAAAAGGGAGAAGATATCCTCTAAGCGAATTAGACGTGCAAAATCGTTTCTCCCTCTCCACATCCTCTCTACAAATAATCGATTCTCCCTCTCCATCGACGCCATCAACTCCATCAATAGGCAACAGCAGTCTTCTTCGATACCAGGTACACCTTTCATCCATGTTTCTCTAATTCTAGGGTTCGATGTTGCTGCTGGTTCCTATCACAAAACCAAAATTTGTTGTTGCTGCTTCTTTCTACTGCTTCTTTGGCATTTAACTAGCTACTGCTTTTGCAATGGTTTGTTTTATTGCTTCAGCATATGTCTTGAAATCAATGGTTTGCTTTATTGCTTTTGCAATGGTTTGCTTTAATCCTAACCAGAGTATAGAAACAGAAACCATTCTGATGGGTTGACATCAAATTTACATACGTATGAATATTTACCATTTAATAAAACTGATATTGTTATAATTTTTCATGATTGATAAGAATCTAAAGCTGAGTGATCTTCGTAATGCATCATTGGAAGTTCTGTAAATTGTCTGTATTTGACATGCTTTTCCATGGTTGAGTTTAGAGTCTTGATTTTGTGTTGTAGTCTGCTTGAGGCTCAAAATTGGTTTATTAGTTGTTGGTAATATACATATATATATGTGCTACTATTGTAATTTTACATATATATTAATTTTACATATATATATATATATATGTCATATGATGCTTGAATTCTTGAAATTATAAGCTTGTTGTATGTAAAAAAAATCTTGATTCTTGAAACTTGTTTGCGTGCTTAGAGATGGACGAAAATGTACGTATAAGGTGGACCAATGAAATAATCAAATGTTTTCTAGAGACTTGTATAGAATAGGTCAATAAAGTGGGTCGAAACGGGGGTAGTCTTAGGAAAGAAACTTGGACAAAGTTGGCAACAAAGCTTGAGGAAGTGTGCCATGTCAAGCTCACGCAAAAGCAGTTGAAAAATGAATACGATTATCTAAAAGGGAAGTACTCGGGATGGGTGTACTTAAGGAATAAAACAGGGAATATTTATGACCTTGTTATGAACACGTTCAAGTTATCAAATCAAGAATGGGAAGAATTTTTCAAGGTTAGTTTTCATTATTTTTTACATTTTAGATAGTAAGGAACACAACACGGGTATTAAATAAATATTTATATTTAATTTGGATGCAGGGACATCCAAAAGCAAAAACTTTAAAAACATCACCTTTGGCATTTCCTGAATTGTGTATCGCTTTATTCGAGGGGACTTCGGCTACTGGATCTCGTGTTTATGCCCCTAGTTCAACTCGTGAGAGGACTACTCATATCCACACTACTCAAATTGAGGATGAAGTTGATGAGGAAGAAGGACAAAATGTTACACCAAGTCCACAATACGTCTCGAGTGTAGATCCTTCAAATGTTACACCAAGTCCACATTCATCTAGACCGAATAAGAAAAGTAAAATCAAGGTTGACATGGATGAATTGACTTTGGAAATGAAGGGTGCACTTCACACACTTGCTACACGACAACCCACAGTTGTTGCACAACCCACCACAACCATTGATGCTTGTATTGAACAGTTGAACACTCTTGGCCTTGAAAAAAGGGATCCTCTTTACAAAGCAGCCATTGACATTTTTGGCCACTCAAATTTGTTGAGAGAGACATGGTTGATCAACTCTACAGACCCTGATATATTAAAAGACTGGATTTTGAGGATGGCAAGAAGATTAGGATTTATGGAGTAGTTTTGGGACAAGTTATTTGGTTTATGTTTTGGTATTTGAACATGATTATGTTTTGTTTTTTGGACAAGTTATTTGGTTTATGTTTTGGTATTTGAACATGATTATGTTTTGTTTTTTGGACAAGTTATTTGGTTTATTATTTAAACACGTTTATGTTATTTGAACAAGTTTATGTTATTTTGATGATGCTTTGTTATTTGAACAAGTTTATATCATTTGTAACAGGTTCATCATGGATGATGATCAAGAAGCTATACTTCTCATTGTTATGTTCTTGTACATGTATTACTTGCAATCAATGCGTTTGAAAAGGAAAAGAGATAATACATCTACAATGACTGGGAGTCAATTTACGGATGAGCTGCTTGAAGGTAACGATCGTCAATGTATTGACTTGTTACGAATGACCCGTGTTGCTTTCGTTCAATTATGTGATCACTTTAAAGCAAAAGGTTGGCTAACGGATAGCAAATACATATTGGTCGAAGAAAAGATGGCTATTTTTCTGATGATTATAGGTCACAATCAACGTTATAGAGTGCTGAAAAACAGGTTCCAACACTCAACACAAACCATCCATAAAAAATTTCATGAAGTGTTGGATAAAATGATCGTGTTTGCTAAAGAGATCATAGTTCCTACATCATTCAATCCTAATCCGGACATCCCACGAAATAATAGAAGATTACGACGAATATTTAAGGTAATTAATAATAATACTTGTATACAGTTTCTCACTAAAGTTGTTTGTGACTAGTAACTTTAACGTAGGGAGCAATTGGCGCCCTTGATGGGACTTTAATACATGATGTTGTCCCTATTCAAGAACAACATTTATATAGAGGACGAGGAAAGGGTGAATGTTATCAAAATGTTTTGGCAATTTGTGACTTCAACATGGTTTTTACATTTGTTGTTGCCGGTTGAGAAGGCGTTGCACATGATTCTAGAGTTTTATCCGAGGCTTTAACAGATAGTGCTATTGGATTTCCATTTCCTCCTCCAGGTATACTAACGCTTTAAAAGTAATATATTTACTATATTCATATTGTACTTATTTTATTTATTGTTTCAGATAAATATTATCTATGTGATGTTGCATATACGAATACTCGAGGGTTTATGGCATTGTATCGTAATGTTAGATATTGGCTTGGAGATTTCCGTCGTCGACGTGCAATGAACAAGTATGAAAAATTTAACGCAAAACTTAGAAATGTTATTGAACGTTCTTATGTCAAAGAGACGTTATTGCATGCTTTGCAGTTCACAACTTCATACGGAAGGAAGGTAACCTGTTTAAGTACCGAGTGATATCTACTCTAGAAACAATTGAATCCACCGCTAAATAAAGCAAAAATATACCAAAGTCTTTAACAATTTAATGTAGTGATCACAATCGATTACCAACAACAGCGATAAATAGTATATGAATTGAAATTTGGCTAAAACAAAGTAAACCATGTTAGGCTTACATTAATTACGGTCGTTAGAGATTAGAATGAAACGAAAAGCATACCAAGTGGTGAAGACCTTAATCGACTAGGCGAGAGCGAAGGCAACAAGTACGGGAGAGAAACAAAATGTTTGTCGAACTCAACACTATTGGAGATGGCATATCGATGGACAAAAACAAAATGACGACGGCAAGATTAGAAAAGGCTTTTATGTTTTCAATTTAGGGTTAAAATTTAGAAAATAAAGTAGGGGGTTAGGGGCGGGAGGGAACGAGGGTAAAAATTTCAATCATTCTCTTTTTAAAATAGTACATTATTTGGTTTTTAAAAATAGGACACGATTTAAATTGTCATTTTATTAAACTTACTATGCTAAGGCATTGTTTGGCAAAAAAAAAACTAGATTTTTTGTGGTGTATATGTTTGGATGACCATAAGCTAGCTTTTTAAAACGCTGCTTGGAGTAGCGTTTCGATAGCTTTACGTGAATATTCCAATATTTTCCCTTATTATTATTTACTAACTATTATTATTATTACTAAATATTAATTAATAAAAATTAATTAATATTAACTGGAAATTATTAAATTAAAGTTTAATTATATAATATTAATTTTTAATTATTTAGAGTTATTGTTAATCATATAAATTATTTTTATATATTTTATAATACTAATTAATATATTTTAATTACCAACTACTATTATCTTTTTAAGTATTATTTGATTCTTTTTTCATATTATATGTAACGGTTATTTAAAATCGTAAGAATATATATATATATTTTCTAAAACATGTTTAACAAATTAAAAATTTATGATATATATGTAATAATAAATTTTAAATTCTTTTAATTAACATGTTGTATTATTTGATTTTTCTTTACTACATTGATTGCATTAAATAACATATTATATTTTTATAAATTTGTTTTAATCATATAATTAAATATCGTAATTGATAATTTTTTTGAACATGTTCTTTTTGATCATTTTACATGTTTAAACCATAGTTTTGTCAAACGTGACTTTTTCACCAGCTAGCTTATCAGCTAGTTTGCCAAACATAGCCTAAATAATTACTTTTGGGGGTGAGCATAATTGGGTATCCGGCTAAATTTCAGGGAACTGGAACCGAAACCGCTTACATCGGTTCTCTATATTTTGGAACCGGTTCCGGGACCGTTGGTTCCGGTTCCAGGTACCCAATGTCAACTTTTTTAAATTTTTAACAATTTATACAATAAAAATTGTAACTATAAATCTATTGCAAACTATAAAGTACCAACATAAATTAATAAATACAACAATGGTGAAAATTAATCCGATAAAAACTAATTATTGCATAAATAAATTAGAAACTCTCGAGTATTGAGTCTTGACATCAACAAAACGACTTCCATAACAATTCATGTCTTTACGTCAACACCTCAAGTATTTAAATATAATAAATATATAAATAATAAAGGTACAAAACTAATACCACATCATTAAATATTTAAATATAATAAATATATAAATATAATAAATTATGTAAATAATTTTTATTACCGGTTCCAAAAAAATGAGAACCAGAACCGGAACCGGTCTTAATCGGTTCCGTATTTTAGGAACTGAAACCAATCACATCGGTTCCGGTTCTGGAACCGGTAGTTCCAGAGCGGTTCTGGTTCCAAAGGCGGGTACCCAGTTTCGATACTCACCCCTAATTACTTTTACATAAAAACAATTAATATTTAATTTTATCAAAATTTTAATGTAATGTAATCTTTAATGTTTATTAAAATTTTATTAAAAATATCTATGTGCATTTGCATCAAATATGTAACATAGTTTACGTTGGTTACAATTGAACACGTTGGATTACATTCGATCATATTAGGTAAATATGAGTCATGTTTGGTTATATTAAGTCATATTGGGTTATGGTGGATCTTATTGAATTATATCGGGTTACATTGAGTCATGCTAGGAAACTGGGTCATATTGGTTTATGACGGGCCATATTGAGTTACAATAGGCCATATTAGTCGAGTTTGTTGACATTAGGCGTGTGCATCGGGCGAATCAGACGAGTTCGGGTTGGGAAATTAATAAACCGATCGGATTTTGGATATGTAATTCAAGACCCAAACTTTGGGTTTCGGATTTTGGATTACTTCGGGTTCGGGGTGGTCGGGTTTCAGGTGGGTTCGGTCAAGTATAGTTATATGCAAAAAATATATAATATTCAATCGATTTTGACGATGAATTCTGTTGATATTGATAATTGATGAAATTGATAATAAGTTTAATATATAGAAAAGAGTGTGACCGACTAGGATTTAGGATTTTTGAAGGATAATTAGATAAATAAATATATTTGTATGTTTATATAATATGTATATATATATATGTATATGTCGGGTTTTCGGGCGGGTCGGGTGGCGAAAAATCAAACCCAACCCGAACCCAAATATCCCCTTGAAAGTCGGGTCTCAGATGCTTGGATTTCGGGGCATTCGGGTTTTACACAAACACCTCGTTTTCGATTCGGGTTCGGTTTAGGTTTTCGGACCATTCGGGTTTTGCGACCCCTAGTTGACATGTCACTTGTTTATCAACCCTCTCCACCATGCTTAATATTTAGTTTATTGGTTTTTCATCATTTTTTATTATGAACTTGTGGCTGTAGAGAATCTCATTTTATTGTTTATTTTAAGTTGTTTTTTGTGCGTAATATGAAAAAATTTACAACTCAATACAATCGTTGCAGTCTAAATTTATAAAATAACATTTCTCGGCCTTTATTTATATCTTGAATGTCTAAACATAATAACTCCTTTTAACAAACGACATTGGTATATTTGTTAAAGGTAAACAAACATTTGAAAAGATATAACAAGCATCATAAATTCAAAAAGTAATCATGTTAAAACCCCTTGAAATGTTTTTATATTTATAGCACGAATTAATTGGACGAGAATAAATAAGAAGGTTAAATATGGTAAGAAGATGTAAATGAAAGGTTTATATGTGAATCATTGAAAAACTTAAGAAAAAACAATTTGAAAATATATATTCGAATCCATATAAATAAATTCATGTATAATTATTTAAAAATATTTTTTTAAATTCTTTCAATAATTCACATATAAATATTTCTTTTCAAATTCTTACCATATTTAACATTTTCATTCAGACATTCCCGTGATTGGATAAATTTATCAATTAAATACTTATTATTTAATGGACATACATCTGATATTTAAATTTAAAATAGGGAATTTAATTAAAATACTCAAAGTTTGACTTTGACTTACCGAAATACCCATTTTTTCAGTTTTACCAAAATACCTATTTTTTCCACGATGGGGCCCGCGATCGCGGGCCAGTGCCTTTTTTGAAAAAAATTTATCCCGCGTACGACTGCGTGTGTCCCGCGGTGGTATGAATTTGGTGAGTTTTTAATTAAAGTTTACACTTTCAACCCCTATACTTATTTACTTACTTTACTTTATACCTTTTACTTTCATAATTTTAATTTTACATTTAACACATATAATCGTTTATTAACTAAAACATGTTAAAAAATACGTTTTAATTTTAACAAGTTACACCATTATAATCGTCTCTTCGATACGTTCGAAATAAGTCCAATATTGAATATTTTTTATTTATATATTTTAATATATATCATATACACTACATAAAAATATTTTTTATATTTAAAATTTATACCCTTATAGTTAATTATTTAATTTATGGTACATCTCTTATTTTTTTCAATTTTGTTTTACACTCCTATCGCATTAACATAATAATCATATATTAACTAATTCATTAAATCATTTTAAATTATTATTATTTGTATGTGTTTATAGATATCGTGAATGGGTATTTGGCGAATGATGATTTATGTGTGTTTGGAGCTGAAGTATTTGCAGTTACAGAGTATGCACAAAAGGATCGATGTTTGTCCATCACAAAGCCTCCGTCAATTTTTAATACTTACACTTGAACCATCATAATAAAATAAATAAAACGTATTTTAACTATAAGAGTACCATAAATTAAATATAAGAATATGAATTTTAAATATAAAAAATATTTTTATGTAGTGTATATGATATATATTAAAATATATAAATCCAAAAATATTCAATATTAGGCTCATTTCGAACGTATCGAAGAGACGATTATAATGGTGTAACTTGTTAAAATTAAAACGTATTTTTTTAACGTATTTTAGTTAATAAACGATTATATGTGTTAAATGTAAAATTAAAATTATGAAAGTAAAAGGTATAAAGTAAAGTAAGTAAATAAGTATAGGGGTTGAAAGTGTAAATATCAAATCAAAATCACCAAAATTTGTTCCACCGTGGGACACACCCCGCGTACGCGGGATAAAAAAATTTCAAAAAAGATCCTGACCCGCGATCGCGGGTCCCATCACGGAAAAAATGGGTATTTTGGTAAAACTGAAAAAAATGGGTATTTTGATAAGTTAAAGTCAAACTTTCTCACGTTCCGTGAATAGCCGGGACATTGAGGAATATCCAGAAAGGCATTTCGGGAATCGGTTTGATTCTATCTCTGTTCCTTCCGTTTGAAGAAAGGAACTTTGGGTATTTTAATTAAATTCCCTTTAAAATATAGCAACAAATATAAAACAATTGAAAATAAATACCAAATAAGATGGAGGGAACTAAAATTTTAATCTCGCCTCTTTTAACGATATTGGGTTGTTTATCTAAAAATCCTGTTAATTTCCTCTTGTTTAGTCTTCTCTCTTGGTCTCGCTTTCTCTGTCCATCTTCGATCTCAAAATCAATGTAAAATTTATTTTTGAAATGCTGATCTACATAGCACTTGGAAGGGAGCGTCAATTTATGATAGAGTAAATTACATTTTTGGTCCTTATGGTTGCCACTCATTATCAACTTTAGTCCCTATTTCAAACTAATTACAGTTTTGGTCATTGTGGTTGTCAATTTGTTTCAATTTTGGTCCCTTTGACTAAATTCCACTTAAAAGATCTATTAACTTAAGGGCATTTTGGTCTTTCTATCACTTCTTTAATTTTTAATTAAAAATAAAATATATATATATATATATATCAAAATTCTATTATTATTATTAGATATATACCTATCTATGAACATGAATGAGATTTTCTCAGCAAACAATGGAGTCCTTGCTGTCCACACCAGAATCATTTCTCCAACCATTTTCTTTCCACATAGCCCTTCTCCTTTTAGTTTGTTTTAGACTTAGAATTAGATTTGAGTTTTGTGATTCTTAGAATTTGAGTTCAATTTGAATTTGAGTTTCTGAGATGGGGGTGCATTAAGAAACCCACTTCCAATTTGAGAGCAACTTCCAACTTGGGAGCAACTTTCATGGGTAGAAACCCACTACCAATTTGGGAGCAACTCCATGGAAAAAAACCCACTTCCAGTTGCCCTCTCTCTTATTCCCCTCTTTCTTTCATCCTTGTCATACCATAATACCCACTTCCTAGTAGATGTGATAATGCAGGTTGGCATAGATACCAAGAAGCACATCATAGCCAAGAGCATAATTAATATACTTACACCTAGAATAGTCACATACGGTATTAAGATTTTGTTTGCTTTTGATTTTTGATTTCATTTTCAATTTGGTGTTTTTTATTAAGGGTTTCATTTAGTTTTAGATTTTGGGTTTGCTTTAATTTTAATTTTGTCTTTGATTTAGTTTAGATTTAGCCTTTGATATGGGTTTTGATTTAATTTTAAAATTTGGGTTTGATTTTGTATAGATTTAAGGTTTGATTTGGGTTTTGATTTATGTTTGATTTAGTTTTTGATTTGGGTTTAGTTTTGGATTTGAGTTTGCCGGAGTCGGAAGAAGATGACCGGATTATGGGATTGGGGTGAGGGTGCTCTGGAGTGTAGCCTTGTAGGGGTGTAAGGGGGAAGAAGATGAGGGTGGGTGGTGTCGTGCAAGTGGATTGTACTTCAAAGTTATTTAGAAAACAAAAAGTAAAATATATAAAAGAATGAAAAGACTAAATTGCCCTCAATTTAATTTATTTTTTTAAAGAATTTTAATTAGTTGGACCAAATTTGAAACAAAATGGCAATCAAAAGGACCAAGTTTGAAATAAAGTTGCAACCATAATGATCAAAATTGAAATTAGTTTAAAATAAGGACTAGACTTGATACTGAATGGTAACCACAGGGACCAAAAATGTAATTTACTCTTTATGATATTGCTGATCAAGGCTTTATTGTCATCCATTTAGGCTTTGAATAGTTAAAAACCCATCTCAGTCTCTCGTTTGTAAGACCATGACATTACCATTCAGATATGCTTCTTTTCCTCAACTACACTCGTCTCGTCTCCTTTATTCGATTTGTTCGTAGCAGCAATCTCCACTCTTTTTTTTACAAACATTAAAACGAAAGGAGAAGAAATTATGAAGAACTTAGCGATGAGGTTCGAATCCTACTTCTCATAATTGTTTGTTGTAGACTTCAGATTTGGCTACTTGTGTTAAATTTCTTCCAATTTTTTGCGGCAACTTTCTTTTATCACTCTACTTGTTTTTTATTTCTTGTATGATACTTATTTGTTTTTTGAGGAACATCAAGTTTTCGATAAAAATCCATACTTCTACAAACCATGATTTTTTGGACCAATCCCTACCCACCTTTGCTACATATGACACGTCACCTCATAATGACATACGGTAAGTAAATTTCTCAAAACCATCACCATATGATGATATATGGTGATATCTAATTTTTACAATTGTCAACATAGTATTGCATACAATAGATGTTTATTTTTGAAAACCGCCAACGTGGAAAACATAAAATCACGTCTATTTATTAAACCATCATCACATCATGGCATACGATGTCATGTATTTTTCAAAATCGTGACCGTAACATGACATACAATAACATTTATTTTTAAACAATCGTAGCATTACATTCCATTATGTTTATTTTTCAAAATCGACACCATAGCATGCATACAGAGACATTTATTATTCAAAATCGTTACGATAGCATGACATACGGTGATATTTATTTTTTAGAACCGTCATCTTAGCATGACATATGGTAACGTTTATTTTTAGAACCGTTGTTGTAGCATTACTTATTGTAACATTTATTTTTCAGAAACCATCCCCCTAACATGACTTGTGGTAACATTTGTTTTCCAAAACCGTCACTGTACGTAGCATGTTGTACAGTGATGTTTATTTTTCAAAAACGTCAAATTACCATGACAATAATAACGTTTATTTTTCAAAACCATCACAGTAGCATGATATATGGTGACGTTTATTGTCAAAACTGTCACCTTAACATGACGTACAATAACTTTTATTTTTTAAAACTGTCATCCTAGAATAACGTACAATAACGTTTATTTTTCAACACCGTCACAATAGCATGACATGGGTCATAGGGTGACGTTTTTCTTACAAAACCGTCACCCTAACATGACATACAATGATATCTATTATTCAAAACTGTCACCGTTCGTCACCATAGAATGATCAATGACAACGTTTATTATGCAAATTTCGTCACCGTAGCATGACATATGGTGAAGTAACTTTTCAAAACCGTCATTGTAGAATGTTAGCTCCAACTTCTATGTTCAAAGAAGTATTGAAAAATAGGCTGTGTAAAAACATCGACAGAGCCTCTGCCAAGACACCAAGAGAAGACTCTATAGAAGACGTTCTCAGAGGACAAGGCCACAGAGCCTCTGTCACACTTGACAGAGCCTCTGTGGTATGAAGACTTAGAAGACTTGGAAGAATGAAGATCAAGACAAAAAAGATCGTGCCTCTCACGTGCCTCTGTTGTACGAAGATCCTGAAGATCGTTCGTACAAGGCGTGCCCTGCACATTCCACATGTCCACCTCTGATGGGTTGCAGCCTTTGCAGAAAATGGCGCACTGCATTAACGTTGTACCTGATACAGTTCCACGATGTTGTCTTTGTACCCTTAGTACTTCTTGTCTCCCACTTGTCCCCTGTAGGATAGTAAAAGTAGAAGGCTCTTGTAGAGCATTTCTAGAACTTTGCACAACTTCACACACACCTGATTAGAGCTTATCTTATTGTATTACACACACATTACGGTGTTCTTGGTGTCTTATAAAGAATCAATATACAGTGAATCTTGGAGCTAAACTCATGTTTATTCATACTTCATTTGTTTGATTCTGTATGATATTTCTATCGAGCATCTCTTTAGTTCTTTAAAACGCTTCCGCATACTTACTTGTTCGAACTAATAGAGATTAATATCATTGTTGAGTCAATATGGGGATCAACAATTGGTATCAGAGTCATCCTTGATTTTCTATATCAAGAGATCCACTCTAACAATGACCTCGACTCTTTTTGGTAGAAACTTGGACTGATTTTGACCTGTTCTTCACTTATTTCTAAACAGCCCCTGTTTTTCTGCTATTCTCGACTTGTTTTCTTGGAAGTATCATTGACAAGGGCTACAGAAGTGCCTTTTATCTCCTTTATGATAGACTTCCTTTGGATTTTGGTTTGTTCATAATTAAATAAGGTTCCATAGAGAACAGTGAGAGGCATGTATTCAAGATCCTTGGTTGTCTTGATGCAAGTACATATGTTTTCCCAAAAGTCAGGAAAACAGTCCATAAATTTGCACAGGCCTTCCTCATTTTCATATACTCTGCCTAACAGCTTTAAATCATTTAGGAGACTGTTAAAACGATTATAGTAACTGGAAGAGATTCTCCTTTTTCATGAGTAAAAAGCTCATACTTTCTAATAAGAGCATTTTTTTCTGTACCATCGTACAGAACACACTGAGTAGTCCACATTTCTTTAGCTGTAGAGAAATTAACTAAAGAGTGGTAGAGAAAGTGCAATGATTGCTCTAACTTTAGAGTCAAGAGAGACAAGACATTTTTCTTCATCAGTGTATTTCTTTGGATTTTTAAGAATGTAACGACAAGTAGCAGTAGATTTTTCTTCATCAGAGGAATCATCAGAATCATCTTTGTCAACAACTTCCTTACCGGATTTTTGCGTTTCATAGCGAGCCCAGACTCTAGGGACTATGGGTCCCTTACTGAGAATGGTTGGATATCTACTATCCACTCCTTCCATGAAAAGCATCATCTGGATTTTCCACAGAGAAAAGTTGTTGGGGTTAAACTTGGGAGGTTTGGCTATAGAGCCATTTTCAGAGAAATTATTTTGAGAGGAAACTTTATTGTTTGAAGAAGAGGCAACCATTGCAGATCAAGTTTATTGAGATTAAACTTTCAGCTCTGATACCACTTGTTAGTCCCAGATGGCTTAAACAAGTATTGTAGAAGGGGGTGAATACAATACACAAATTTTTACTTAATTCTTTTACTGATTTTTCAAATCAAGAATTACACATAGAAAAACTTAGATTGTTACGGAAAGAACAGAAAAACTATTCTAACAATCTTTACAAAGTAGATTGGAAAACAAAACAACTTCTAATGCACAAAGATTGAAAAACTATTCTAACAATCTTTTCCTCAGTACTATGAAGAACAAGCATGCTTGATTGAGACATTATCTAAAACTGAAATAACGACAAATACTCCCTTTTTCCTGACATTAGATATTGTCCCATAATAAATGATCTTCATCTGCCAGCTTTCGCAAAGAGAAGTCTCACCGATTTTCATCTTAAAATCGGTGAGATGATTGACCGAAATTTTGGAGAGTATCGGCCATGTGTCTACTGATTTTTCAAGGTGAAAATCAGTGAGCAAGAACTTAGTCTGTTGGCTGAGAATTGTATCTTCACTTCCACAATGAGAGACTTCTTCTGACTTGATTTCGGTTGATCTTCGACTTCACCGAACTTTTGATGTCTTAGCTAAGTTATTATAAAGAACCAAAATAAAATATTCTAAGTAAGATTTTAAGGATAAAATCGGTGGGTCAATTTCAAATCTTTGGTGACCCAACATAAATAATATACAAATATTATAAAATAAATAAAATGAAAGACCAATTAACTTTTTACAAATTTTATTGCCCAATATAACTAATCAATACATGTTTCGGCCCTTAATATAATGTTAAATTCTTTTTGGATTCTACAGTTTTTTTTTACTACTACTATATAGCATATACTTAAAAAAATTGGGCCCCTATTTTCATTGGCCCCTGGGCGTATGCCCGACCCGCCCTCCCCCAGGGATGCCTTGGTCGTTAGTGGACTTATGCTCCCATCGACTTGTGTTAACAAAACTGATTTTTCTCTCCTAATCCTTTCGAGTTTTAACTTCAATCTTTGTGGGTTTTAACTTCTCATTCAACCCAATGAACTTTTTTTGTAACTTTGAATAGCCTAACCAATTGTTTACAAACCCAATGATAGAATTACGTTGTTGCTCTAGTTTATCATCTTTGAACTAAATTATTGTTAGCATAATTACTTCTAAATTGAACACATGTTGACATAATAATCATATTACGAGCCACTCTTAGCATAGTCCTCTCTAACTTCAATAATATTAATATTATTGAAATCTCCAAAATAGAGAAACAACGGGAGTTGAGTGTAAATATTTTTGAAGATTATAACTTTTACCAGACATATAAAATCTTGATGAAGAATGCATACGTGAGTGTTGTTATTATCAAGGATTGAAGCAATGTCTTCATGGGTAAGCTCTTCAATTTGAATAATGTGCAACTTCTGTTTTTGCAAAATTTCTAACATGACAAGTTCATGCTATGTGCTTTTCTAAGTGTGGGAAGTACATGGTATCTCTTTAAACTTGCATATTGAAACAATCAAACTATGGTCATGTGTTTTATTTGTAAAAAGTTAGGTTTAGCATATGAGTTGACCATGAAAATTAACGGTATAGGTTTCTTATTGCTGGCTGAAAACAGTTCTATGATCCAAGCCAGGGGGACCCAAAAAAAATCAAACGAGTGGCACCATTTGACTATAAGAAACAAATATAAAGATATTTTATACAAAATCAATGTTGGTCTGTTCTTTGCTTTTCAAACTTGAGGTCTCAAGTTCGAGTTCTGTTATGGCAGTATTTTTAGAAACATAATAAATATGAAATTAAAAACTAAAAAACTAAAAACTACAAAAATGACTCTAACAAGACTTGAACCCGTGTCTAAAGTAGAATAAAAGTCTTCCAAACCAACTCTACCAAGGAGAACTTGTAATCTTATTGTATTTCCAAAATATATATGATGGCACAAAACAATTAGATACGGTTGCACCTTTCATGAACCTAATATTTTTTAACTTACGTCGGAGAAACAATACGATGGCACATGCCACTTATTGCTCTTACCTAGGTCTGCCCATGCAAACCAACCAACCCACACGGGTTGGGTTGAGTTGCATTTTTGTTTGGTTTGGATATAAAATTTTCAACCCGTCAACATTAGGTTGGATTATTCAAATGCATTCAACCAAATCAATCAAATCCATGAACACCCTACTCTAGATTAATATAAAGAATTCGATGAAAGGGTTGAGTTCCGGTGAGAAGTGCCAAATTTGGTGAGAAGTGGTTATCAACCGTTAGATGAGAAATGGACGAACGTTATGATGAGATGCACCGAAATAAGATGTACCAAGATGTGTTAATATATATTTCTGTATTTGTGTATTTGTAGCCCATTTATGTAGCCTAGTTTGTTTGGCCCATTGGCCTTATTCGCATGTATATATGTCGTGTATCATTCTTTGGTTGGATTAAGGGAATTGAATGGGAATTCCATAAGATATCATTCGGGATCCGTAGGAGGCTTGTTCGGGGCATCATAGGAATCGTCTATGTGATCAAGAACATCATAGGCGATGCAATGGGCGGTAAACAGGTCTCGCTAGGGATCGTAGTTACGGGTTGTGAGATCAAGAATTAAAGGGACATACGTTTTGATGTTGGTGATAGCGTATGCCTTATGGGTAGGAGAAGGGTTCTTGTCGTCGGACATGGTGGCGGAGGAGGGTAGACTTGGCCGACGAAGGAGGTAGAAGATTGAGAGAGGGAAGGAGAAAAGACAGGAGAGTTTTTAGGGATGAAGAGAAAGAGTCTCTGATACCATGATATCTTATGGAATTCCCATTCAATTCCCTTAATCCAACCAAAGAATGATACACGACATATATACACGCGAATAAGGCCAATGGGCCAAACAAACTAGGCTACATAAATGGGCTACAAATACACAAATACATAAATATATATTAACAAGATGTACCAGATCAATTCATTTTTAAGCCGCAATTCATGGGAGGGTATTTATTTACAAGTGAATTGTTTAAAAACACTTCTTACCAAAAATGACAGTTGTTACATGATTCCATGCCTTTGATGAAATAAAATAAAAAACAAAAACTACATTTTTCTCTATTTCAAAAGGGGAAAAATCTGAAAAAACCCAACGAACTATTCGATTTTGAATGGTTAAGTTCTTAAAATATTTTTTTAAATGAAAAAACCCTTAAAACTTTCTAAACCGGTTAAATGCATCTTTGTGACCTATAAAAACATGTTAATACTATACAAATTTGGGAAAAGTCTAAAAAAACCCAACAAACTATCTGATTTTGAATAATTAAGTCCTTGATTTTTTTAACAAATAAAAATTTTACACTTTTCCCTAAAAAAATAACAAATAAATCTTTAAACTTTTTCCTAAGTTTTTTTACCAAATAAATTCTTGAACTTTTTTTTGAACTAAATAATTTTTTTTAATAAACAAAATAATGAACTTAATTTTGAAAAAATAAATCTGAAACTTTTTTTAAACAAAAAAATATACAATTCCTCTTACCAACAACTATAAAATGAACTAATTTAACAGAGAAAGTTTATGCCATTTCTATTATTAATTCAGAGATATTCAAAAGTTATGTCTAAAATATAAATATATATATATATATATATATAGAGAGAGAGAAAGAGAGAAAATTTATGCCGTTTCATGTACACCATCAACCAATTGAAGAAAACACATACATACAAATGACGTAAGTTTTGGTATATCTTTTGGACATTTTTGGTATATTTGTGAAGGGGTATGCGTTTTTTATATATTATATGAAAAAATGAGCGTTTTCTTTGTATATTGTGTGAAGGGATGGCCTAATGGATATAGTTTTTATGAATCTATGAATGTTTTATGCATAAATCTTGAATGATTTAGATTTAGTTATGAAAATAGTATAATTTTTCTCTGTTTAATTTGTTCATTTTATTTGTTGTCAGTAAAAAATTAGTTTATGTTTTGTTCAAAAAAAAGTTTCGGATTTATTTGTTCAAATTAAGTTCATGAATTGGTTTCTTAAAAAACATTTGGAATTTATTTGTTAAAAAATGTTCAAGAATATATTTGGTAACAAAAATTAGAAAAAAGTTTAGAAATTATTTTGTTAAAAAGATGGACTTAATCATTCAAGTTAAATAGTTTGTTGGTTTTTAGACTTTTTTCTAAATTTGTATACCATTAACGTGAACATGTCAAAAGGATGTATTTAACCGGTTTAGAAAGTTTAAGAGTTTTCTCGTTCAAAAAAATAGTTTAATGACTTAACCATTCAAAATCGGGTAGTTTGGGTTTTGGTTTTTCAGACTTTTTCGCTTTCAAAAAACATGTAGGATATGCTATGCTCTTATGCTTGTGTGTTTCCCTTTAAAAAAACTAGAAGGGTACTCGCGCAATGCAGCGCGCTATATCTTGATTTTAATGTTTTTGTTTTACTTTTTATCATTGTCGATTTTATAAAACGGTTTTGTGTAGTTTTGAGAAAATTATAATATTTTTTTAATAAATTTGTACAATGAGGGGTTTATGATTTGAGGATTTGAAATGAGTTTAGAGATAACGATTAATTAGGTAACTAATGAGGATTAAAGAATGATGCATTTTTAGGGGTTTACCATTTAAGAATTTGTAAGGAGTTAATTAAGTAATTAGCATTAACACATAAAGCTTCGTTAGTTGCTTTTAATAGATTTTAAGTAATCAGTATTAAATAACAGTTCATAAGACTTAATGAATTGTTTTCAAGATTTTTTTTATAAATGGTGTATATTATATGCATATGTAGCCATGTAGGATATGCTCAACTCAAATAGCTTGTGTGTATATATGTGATATGTCTCTCGATGGAATATTATTAGACGGAAAGAAGAAAGTAAAAGAATAAAATGGCGGAACAGCAAGTATGGAGCAGAGAAACAGTGCCGAAGGTGATGAAGATTATAAGCACCAGACTCAGACTTCCTCAACGAGACCTCATTTCTCTCCTTCTCGTCTCCTCTTCTCTTCACCGTACGCTCGTCTCCTCTCCTTCCTTATGGCTGGTAATTAATTTTATCTTAACGACTATTTGATTATAAATAACCCTAATTGGAGAATTCGAAATTAGGTTTTCGTGTAATGTTTTGATTCGTCAGGTTCTTGATTTTCATGAGATCATTAATGCTGGAGATCGACTATTAGCTGCCCTTGCGCTGGTTTGTTTCAATTCTCCTTCCTCGAATTCATTTTGTTTTTGTTTATTTAGGGCATCTTCACGCTATATTTACACTAAATTTCAAAAATAGTGTTAAAAGTACAGTAAATTTTAGTGTTAATAACAAATCTTCGTCCGGTGGGTAACACTATTTTTTACACCAAAGTTAAAAGTAGTGTTAAAAATGATGTAAAAAGTAGTGTAAACTAATAGGGTTAAACCAAATCTAGTTTCATTACATTAAATTTAGTGGGAAAAATAAATACCCCATTGGAGATGTAAATAGTGTTATTTGCACCAAATTTAGTGTTTAGCGTAAGATTTAATGACCCCATTAGGGATGGTCGGTGTTAAGTATTTAGGTTATGAACATAGACAAGGTTTAAGTTTGTCTAATTTAGGATTCTGTCAAGGTATAAGAGCAAGTGGTTTGATTGAATGTTATGGCCATTTTTACAATTCTGATGATAGTATGCTGTGAAGTTGAATTGACATATATAATCAATCCTGTTCAGATTACGAATAAATTAGTTCATGTTGTTTTACTCAATCTGCACAAGTTCAAAACTGTGTTTCTGTTCTCTAATTATGTAACTTTGTATGTATTGCAGACAAGATATCATCATGTGAAACAGGTAAACCTTGAGTTTGCACAAGATGTTGAAGATAAACATCTGGACACTCTTAGGAATCAGGTAAATAATGTTGAGATCGTTGAAGCTGTTTGTAACTTCTCATACATGGTTATTTGTAAATGAAGTTACATGTGCAACTTTCAGTTTTCAGGATCCCTTCAAAACCTGGAGCATTTAAATCTTAATGGCTGCCAAAAAGTGTCTGATATGGGAATTAAGGCCATAACCGCGGCCTCTCCTTCTTTGAAGATATTCTCCATCTATTGGAATGTAAGGTACTTAGACTTTCACATGATGTCCTTTTTCTCATTCTATTTCATAGTTATCCCTTCTGATACTATACTTTGCTTCAGGGTCACAGATGTTGGCATATCACATCTGGTTATAAGCTGCAAACATATTGTTGATTTGAACTTAAGTGGCTGTAAGGTATATTATTATACTTGCTTCTTTATGCTAAGATTCGGATATAGAGGACGGTTCTGTCATTTTGCAATGTATTCACATATAAGTTTTTATTTGGATTTCTATTTGTTCAGATACTATCTCCTAGTACATTATCTCTTTTCGTATTTATCTGCACATTTCTAGTCCCATATATTCATGGATCATCCTAAGTAAAGAAAAGTAGCCCTAGCTTGGGTTTAGTCTCTTCTGTTGGACAATATGTTGTGACATTGAACTTCAGTTACTATGCTAATGGAATTCTTGGCTGCCTTGATATTTAGTTGACACCATTGAAGTTTATTTTAGCAAAATAGCTTCCTAGCTAGCTGGTAAGGAGGCTAACAGTTATCCTTGTAGAGTTTTGGGGTTATGGTCTTGTGCATTGAACTTAGAATTTAATAGTTTATCGGTATACTTGTTTCTCGTACTTGAATTATTTGGATGGATATATTTTCTGATAAAATACATTGATGTGGGCTAACAGGGTATATCTGATAAAAGTTTGCAAATGGTTGCCGAGAATTATCAACATCTGGAGTCATTGGATATTACTCGGTATGATATATTGATGTATTAGCATGCATATATATGCCAAAAGAGGTTGCCACTTAACATAAGAATCTTGAAAAAATGAGCACCTTTTGATGGGCTCCTGGATCTCACAGGATCATTGCTACTCATATTTAGACATTTTTTTATTCATATTTGGCTTTGTTCTTTATCTTCATTTTTTTTTCATAACTGAAAACCACCAAGGTGAGATGACAAATATCATTTCTAGTTGGTTTTCGATTCAAATAATTTAATGGTATCTTTTTATTCAAGAAGAACAAGTATCTGTTGTAGGCTTGTTTAGCCAAGTTTCTCAGTCTGACTTTGAAACAAAAAGTTTTGGTCGATCCCAACTTTCTCAAAGCATATGGTCTTTTATATGTCTAAAAATTGCCAATTTATAAAGTTTCAACTTGTGGACACTTGATTATGTAGGTGCATCAAGATAACAGATGGGGGCTTGCAACATATAATGGTCAAGTGCTCTGGTCTCAAGAGTCTAAATCTCTACGCACTTTCAAGGTACCTTGTAGAATTCTCATACTTCAAGGCGTTGAATCAACTATATATATATATATATATATATATATAAACATCCAAAAAGAACAGAGTGTACCCAACATTGGGGACACATTAATAAATATATTTGGGCATATACAGTTCTGTTGAGTCAATCTGATTTATGAAGAGTTCCTTTATTTTGTTTAGCTTCACAGATGGAGCTTATAAGAAATTGTCGCTTTTGAGCCATATCAGATTCTTAGATCTCTGTGGTGCCCAGGTATATGATTTACCTGACGAGTTTAGCTTACGACTCTCTGGAACGTAAATTTATGCTTGTGTTTTTTTTTCTTTTATTACAGAATCTATCTGATGAAGGGGTTTTCTCTATAGCCAAATGCAAAAATATTCGTACCCTCAGTTTGACATGGTAATATATAGTTTTCCATAATCTCAAAATATGAATATTATTTATCGTTTTAATGTTGTATTAAATCTTTTTGAAAGGTGTGTACGTGTCACCGATGCTGGTGTCATAGCCATAGCCCAAGGTTGCACCTCTCTTGAATATCTTAGGTAAATCTACACGCTCACAAACCGATACCTGTTTAATATACAGTTTTCATCTGGGTACGGGTTTTTGAGCATTTAGATCTTTCATGGGCAGTGATTATGGGGAAATCGTTGTGCTCTTTTTCATGGTATCTTTTATTAATAGTTGAAAACTATGCAGCTTGTTTGGAATCGTTGGGGTTACTGATAAGTGTCTAGAGGCCCTCTCGGAATCCTGCGCAAACACAATGACAACACTTGATGTGAATGGATGCATTGGCATCAAGGTATGTAAAGTTTGACTTGACTCTTTCTTCTTGATATATGTTGGAACTCCCTTCTCTCAAAGGGCATTTTCGGAAAGTTTAGTGATTCTCATAAAGAGCAGTTTTGAAATACCGTTCATTAATGTTTTGTAGAAACGTAGCCGTGAAGAACTTCTCCAACTATTCCCATATCTGCGGTGCTTCAAGGTTCACAGTTAACATATATGGTTTTCTTATGGTAATCGTATTTCTTCAAGGTACGGATTAGGTGCTGAATACTGCTTCAAAGTTGCAAGGTTCGATCAAACATTTTAAACCCTAAACCCCAGCAGCAAGTTCAAATTATTTTTCGATCCAGTTTTTTGGCCAGTTACATTGAACCACATGATTTCTCCTTCATAGTTTGAACACTTTGTAATTTTGTATACATCCAAAAGGATGCCTAATTTTGGTTGTTGTACTTAAGCTGACATCTAGTGATATTTTCTTAGATACTTAAGATTATTGTATATGCGATTCTGCTCCTTAACAACTGAAAGATTTGCAGAATAACTAGTTAATGATGCCATCATATGATTTGATCATGTGTTTGCTCATTTTTTTCTTCTTCAGAGGATTGTTTCATTACAAAGGGGCTGTTTACTTTACCGGGTGAGAATGGTAAAGACCGAAAATCTTACCAATAATCTATTTTGATGGTAGAGAATGTTACCCGATATGATGAAGGAGAGTGGTGACTATTGCCGGTAAACGCTTACGTGATAAGCATTTGGTAAATGGTCCCTAAGTTGATACCCATTCTTTCAAGTTAATATAGTAACGTGGTCTCTCTAGCCTTTCGGATAGACGAAAGATCTAGTTGTTTACCTATAGACATTTAACTTCAAGATTTTTAAGGTTTAACCACAAAAAAAGAATTACAAAACATCCGAAGTTCCGCAAGTCTGGTGTCTGAATTTTTTCGATGCAAAAAGAGAAAAAATCAAAATTGTCGTTTATAGAAATTTGCAGGCTTGCGTGCCACAACTTGTGAGTTTGCAGACCACAGCTTGCGGTTTTCGTTGATTTATGTAAAATTGCTATTTTCATGCTTGTGGTTTGTAAGTAAATTACGGTCTTCATTCATAACCACAAGTTGAGGTTTCCAATAGTCTGTTAATTAGGAATTAGACGAGGGACGAAAATAGGAAACCTCAAGTTTCATCTCTACTTGTTGGATTATGCTTATGGAACGAGCTATCTGTTAGTAATTTCCGAGATTAAAGGGCTTCGAGATAAGCCTTACACAATGGGGTGTTAGGATAATCATTATCTCTTAATACAAGTTGGTATTATAATAGAACTCAAAGTCCTAGTTTGTGGTTATCCACATACATGCGTCTAGTATATATAGATGTCTAGATATCGAGTTTATGGTGTCGAGAGAAGGGGAACGATTGTAACAGAGTTTTGAGTTACTTTTTTTTTTGTTATAATAAGAGTTTTCCCGTAATTCTGTGTGTTCTTGTTTTCACATAATCGGTTCTTAATATTACATTTGGTATCAGAGCCTGCATGACGGAAGCTGAAGGTCGAACGGGGATGTGAGGCGCTAAAGATGGATCACCCCTATCATTGAATGTTCCGATGCTCAACGCCACCAACTACACCGTGTGGGCTATTCGAATGAAGGTAATCCTCAACGTATATCAAGTATGGGACGTTGTTGATCCAGGTTCGAAAGATCCAAAGAAAAACAACATAGCAACTGCTGTTTTGTTTCAAGCAGTCCCTGAAGACCTAATCTTGCAAATCGGCATGATGGGTACTGCAAAGGAAATCTGGGATGCAATAAAGACTCGCCATCTTGGCGCAGATAGGGTTAGAGAAGCGCGCCTGCAAACCCTAATAGCCGAATTCGATAATATGAAGATGAAAGAGACAGGTACGATTGATGAATATGCAAGTCAATTGTCAGGTATTGCATCGAAATCGTCTTCACTAGGAGAACCTCTGGACGAAAAGAAACTAGTCAAGAAATTTCTTACGAGCCTACCAAGAAGGCTTATCCATATCTTGGCTTCTATTGAACAGATTTTAGATCTCAAGACCGTGGGATTTGAGGATGCTGTTGGTCGGTTAAAAGCATACGAAGAACGGATTCGTGATGATGAAACTAATGTCGAGCAGGACAAACTTTTGTTCACCAAGTCATAACCATTTACCCGTGGCTCAGACTCAAACAGGGGCGGTCGAGGTCGAGGTTCAGTACGAGGTCGTGGGAGTCGCCAAACCACCGGCTGGTCTCAACAGCAAAATCGTCCCTCAAACACAACCAAGAATGAGGCTGACAAAACGAAAGGAAAAGGCAAAGATCGGTCTAAAATACAATGCTATAGATGTGACAAGCATGGTCACTTTGCATCTACGTGTCCGGATCGAGAGCGAAAGAATAAACAACCTGAAGCGCATGTTGCTGAAATCGATGATCATGATCCACAACTATTCATGATCAAAACGCTCTGTGAGACAGTTCTGCTAAATGAGGAAGCTGTAATACCGCATAAATATGAATCACAAGATGGTGATAACGATCTATGGTATTTAGATAATGGGGCAAGCAACCACATGACAGGTAACCTTTCATTTTTTACTGAAATCAACAGAAGGATAGGAGGGAGAGTTAAGTTCGGTGATGACTCTTTTGTTGAAATACAAGGCAAAGGGTCCATACTTTTCGAAGGAGAAGGGGTAGTCAAAAGTTACTCACTGACATTTTTTATATCCCAAGTCTTAAAGCAAACATTATTAGTTTGGGATAAGCAACAGAAGGAGGATGTGTAGTGTCGATGAAAAGTGACTACTTGTTTCTTCGTGATAGCCGAAATACCCTCTTGTTCAAGGTAAAAAGATCTTTGAACAGACTCTACAAGACAAAGATTTCAGTAGGGAAGGCAGTGTGTCTACATACTCGACTTCATGACCAAGGGTGGTTGTGGCATGCAAGACTAGGGCATGCAAACTTTGATACCATCACAATGATGTCAAAGAAAGACCTTGTTATCGACATGCCAAACATCGCAGGGAATAATCAACTATGCGAGTCATGCTTAGTTGGGAAACATTCTCGAAGATCATTCCCAAAGAAGACATCATATCGTGCTAACAAAGTTCTAGAACTTATCCATGGAGACTTATGTGGACCAATAGCACCTTCCACGATTGCCGGGAATAAGTACATCTTTGTTCTAATTGATGACTTTTCACGATTTATGTGGTGTTATCTCATGCAGGAAAAGAGCAAAGCTATATTCTACTTTAAGAAGTTCAAAGAAAGAGTAGACAATGAAACCGGAAACAAAGTAAAAGTGTTCCAGACCGATAGAGGTGGTGAGTTTACGTCACGAAATTTGGAGAATATGTGTGAAGATCATGGGATAGTGAGACATCTTACAGCACCATATTCACCACAGCAAAACGGGGTAGTCGAAAGATGAAACCGTACTCTACTCGAAATGGTACGAAGCATGTTAAAAACCAAGCAGGTTCCTAACTATTTCTGGGGGGAAGCAGTTCAACATGCAACGTACATTATAAATCGAATTCCGACAAGATCACTTCACGAGACAACCCCATATGAATGCTTCTATCATCGTAAACCAAATATCGAGCATCTAAGGATATTCGGATCTGTTGCCTACGCGAAAATTATTGGTACGCAATTAAAGAAACTTGATGACCGCTCCAAGAAGGTGGTGTATTTCGGGTCTGATTCCGGATCTAACGCTTATCGTCTATATGATCCGCTCACTCGCAAAATAATAGTCTCCCGAGACGTGATCTTTGATGAAAGCTCGAATTGGAATTGGGATACAAAACCCGAATCAGCATTAAAACCTGACATGTTTTGGGTTCACTGGCAAAATCTTGTTGACACCGGAGATGGACATGTAGCAGATGAAACAGATCAAGGTGAATAAGAGAATGAACAAGGATCTATTACAAATAGCAATGAGGATGAAGCACCTCAACAAACACACGCTGAATCTGATGTGGAAGTTGAACAAGTTGAACCACCTCAGCTGCGAAGATCGTCCCGAAACGCTCACTTACCAAGGAGGTATGATGACTTTGAGGTAAACTTTTATGCTGAAAATCATGAGCTGTTACTATCCTTCAGTGAAGATGAGCCATCGAACTATCTTGAAGCCAAGGATAATCCAAAGTGGGTAAAAGCAATGGAAGAAGAAATTGCCTCAATCGAGAAAAATGGTACGTGGAAGTTAGTCATTCAACCATGCAACTCGACCATCATAGGATTAAAATGGGTTTTCAAGGTAAAAAGAGACGCAAGTGGCACTGTGAGCAAGTATAAAGCAAGGCTCGTGGCCAAAGGATATTTACAACAATCTGGTGTTGATTTTGATGAAGTGTTTGCACTGGTTGCTCGTATTGAAATTGTTCGGATTCTTATTGCCCTCGCAGCATCAAAAGGATGGGAGTTACACCATTTAGATGTGAAATCTGCCTTCTTACATGGTGAACTCCAAGAAGAGGTATTCGTTCACCAACCGGAAGGTTTTGTGAAGAAAGGGAAAGAAGATTACGTGTACAAGCTAGTAAAGGCGTTGTATGGGTTACGACAAGCACCACGCACATGGAACATAAAGTTGGATGGAATCCTAAAGAATATGAAGTTCCAGAGGTGCGTGGAAGAACAAGCAGTGTATCGAAGATGCATAGGAGCTGATTTAATACTTGTCAGAGTTTACGTCGATGACTTGGTTGTTACGGGATCTAATACAACCATCATATCTAAATTTAAGCAAGCAATGGCAAAAAATTTCGATATGACCGATTTAGGTATACTAAGATCTACTTGGGCATTGAAGTGTATCAGCAAAAGAATGACATTATCATTACACAAGAAGGCTATGCGAAGAAAGTACGCAAAGATGCAGGTATGTTCGATTGCAATCCCACATTGATTCCTATGGACTCAAATGCGAAATTCTCAAAAGATGATGAAGGAGAAGATACGGATGCAACAGAATATCGAAGTCTAGTGGGTAGACTAAGATACTTGTTACAAACAAGACATGATCTCTCGTATGCGGTTGGCATTACAAGTCGGTACATGCAAACACCAAAGAAGTCTCATATGGCGGCAATCAAACATATCCTAAGGTACGTAAAAGGAACTTTGGGTTATGGAATAAAGTATGCTCGTAAAGAACCCATGGAGTTGGTTGGATATAGTGACAGTAGTCACAACATAGACCCGAACGATGGGAGAAGCACAACCGGGCATATTTTCTACCTATGAAAATCACCCATTACTTGGTACTCGCAAAAGCAAGAAACGGTAGCATTATCTTCGTGTGAAGCGGAATACATGGCTGCAGGTTCAGCGAGTTGTCAAGCAGTTTGGCTACGTGAATTACTTGGAGAGTTAACCGGATCAAAGGTTCGAGCGGTGACGATTAAAATAGATAACACATCCGCAATTGCATTGGCTAAAAATCCAGTTTTTCATGGACGAAGCAAGCACATAAAACCTCGCTATCACTACATCCGTGAACGAGTTAAGGAGAAAGAGATCGTGGTGGAACACATTAGCGGAAAGGAACAACGAGCTGACATTTTGACAAAGGCACTTGCTAAGATAAAGTTTGGCGAAATGCGCAAGCTTTTTGGTATGGAGGATCTCTCAATTTCCATTCGGAAATTAAGGGGGTAAATGTTAGTAATTTCCGAGATTAAAGGGCTTCGAGATAAGCCTTACACAATGGGGTGTTAGGATAATCATTATCTCTTAATACAAGTTGGTATTATAATAGAACTCAAAGTCCTAGTTTGTGGTTATCCACATACATGCGTCTAGTATATATAGATGTCTAGATATCGAGTTTATGGTGTCGAGAGAAGGGGAACGATTGTAACAGAGTTTTGAGTTATTTTCTTTGTTATAATAAGAGTTTTTCCCGTAATTCTGTGTGTTCTTGTTTTCACATAATCGGTTCTTAATATTACACTATCAACGTTTATCGATTATATGTGGCTTTTAGTTGCAAGAAAAGAATAATGAGCAATCAACAGTTGGTCAAAAATCATTTGGTACTCGAACAAGAGAAGTGCAACAAGTTATAGCTTTCTGAAACAAAAGAAATTGATAGGATATCAATTATTTTCCAAACCCATAAACTTCATAGATATCATACAACCAAACTCCACACACCCACCACCCAGCCCTAACACCAGACTAAACCTCGAAACACGAAAAACAAGAGGAAAAAACCTTGAGCTACTCTATTTTCCTTAACTCCTATGTAACCTGTTAGACAACCTAAGGGGGGGGGGGTAATGGTTGTATAAAGATCTTTTGACTTTCAAAAACTTATTTTACAATTATAATCTCAATAATAATGCACAACAATATATATAAATAAAATTTAATGCACATCGGAAATATAAAAGATAAGGGTAGAGAATATTGATACCGACACCGATATATGGGAAGTGGTTCACCAAACGGGTTTGGCTAGTCCACTCTTCGAGACACTTCTCGAGTCACGATCCACTATAAGTATTCTTTACGGTAGAATACAAACCAAGGTACAAAGGGTGACAAGTAACTCTAGCTTCAGCTAAGAGACTTGAATGGATCACTCACTCTCAATTCAAATACTTACAATGTTGTATATCTCACAATGGGAATAACACTGTAAAAATAATTATCACTTGGATGTTTTTGAGAGTTGGTATTAACCCAAAAATATATCTTAAAAATGGAATGGGTTAAGAGTGATGAAGAATGGAGCAAAGTGTAGAACTCTCTGGTGTAGTTTTTATGCTCTGATGTTATTCTCTGGTTTTTTGTATTCTTCTGCAGCAACTCCTTATATAGCCAACCAAGTAAACAAAGCCGTTGCATGTGAACCGGAAGAAACAGGAGAATACTGTTCATTGCATGCGAGTCGTGAGAATCTGATTTAACATGGCTCGGACGTAGGAAAGTTCTCCTTCTGCACGCATGAAGGGCTTAGCTGCCATAACTCATAAATTCTTACTTGCAGCTTTTCTTTACTTCTTTTCACATAGGTATTGTCAGTAATATCAGCTAGCATGCAGGCATGAAGACTTTGTAAACATCCACAACATGCAATCCATCACCATCACCATTGAAGATCACACCATGTGAGACTTTGTGTTCTTCATTGTCAACAAAACACAACTCCCACATGCAGAGAAGATAGATAACCACAACTTCTCCACATGCAAGATCATCATCATATCCATAGCTTTCTTTCTCTCTTCTCCATATTTAAGAAAAACCCAGTTGCCATGGAATTGAAATAGTATATATAATATATATATATATATATGTAGGAATCGATATATATAAATATATAATATAAAATATGAATAATCATTGTGTCCCCTAGAGAATATCTTATATATATATATATAAAAGAAACTTTTGAAATTAATATTAATTATTTATTTCAAAAACAGTATTGGTATTGGTTTTCGAAATATCCAAGTGGTATATTATTTATCGTGTTATCACCATTATGATATATAAATAATGTGACGCAAATCTTCAGACTTGAACTCTTCAGATAAATTCTTCGTTGTTCTTCAAGAACTGTACACTTGGATAAATTGTTAGAGAAACAATAATACGGTGTGTTTGGAATCATCAAAATAAATATATAAAATATATAGAGATGTGGCACACTTGCACCAACAATCTCCCCCTTTTTGATGATGACAAACACAACCGCTGAGCATGAGCATATGCGGTTTCTCTCCCCCGTTTGTCGAAACAAAAAGGGTCATGAAAGACGCTATGCTCCCCTTCGAGAGATGCTCCCCCTCAAAATATGCATATATTTGAGAGAGCATAATCTCATGGGTAATTAAAAATAAAAAGCTCCCCCTCAAATTAATAGCGATTTATAAAATTTGAGGGACAATAAAATATGCATAAAAATAAGCATATAATAGAAATGAAATAATAATAACCAATATGAAACACTTGCACCAAAACGGATTTTAAGGTTTCGATTTTCGGTCGAGTGACGTGAGCAATCACTATCACGTATCCAATCCACGTCAAGGATTTACCTACAAAAGGCAAAGAATATTTTCGTGGTCCCCTTTTCTTACGGGTCCTTTTAACAGTTAGTATAATATATAAAACTGTAAAAACATATAAGGAACATGTTGCCGACAAGAAACAAACACGGCAACATACAAACCATAAAAATGGTTTAAAACCATAAACGCATCCCACCGGGATTGTCAATATTAAACATTCCTTTCGGAATCCATTTTCTAACCATTTTTATTTTACGATCGTATTTATCATGGACGTAAAATGAAGCATGCACATTTACATTATTCTTTGGTTTAGAAAATTTACTATTATACATACTAGCATACGGTTTCCTCGGCATATAATTCATATTATTCATTTTGGATACATACGGAGGTTTTTGCACATAAGGTTTTCTCGTTTCAACTTTAGGTGGTTCAAAACACCTTTTAATTTGAATACACGAGCACATATCAATACATGTATTAGAACCAATGCCTTTTCTACAATTAATGCGATTAGACATATTTAGCATTTTTAACACTTTATCATTGCTATTTTGAAAAGCATTAGCTAACATATTATCTTTTTCATGCGATTCACATTTTGCTTTTAAACAAACAATTTCATCCTCAAGAATATCACATTTTGTACATACAACATTTTCATATGTATTTTTATTTAAACATGCAATTTTATCATTTAGAATGACACATGAATTACACACATCTTTTTCACATAATTTTTCTTTTAAGCATGCAATTTCTTTATTCATGCTTTAGTGAATCTTAGTGTCAACAGAAAATTTCATGTTAAGATCATAAATTTCTTTTTCTTTTGAGGAAAGAGTTTTACTCATTTCGTCGTTAGTCTTACTATATTTCTTAACAAGATTAGCCATTTGATAAAATGATTTCTCAAGTTCATCAAGATTTTCATTTTCACTATCATAATAATTATCACTATAATTACTATCATAATTATTAAAACAGGAAGTAGATACCTCATTCTCATGGTCGGCCATGAGACAAATACCTTCATTATCATCCTCGTCTTCACTTGCGCTCCACGCGCCTCCGACGAAGGCTTTTTGTGTGTTGATTTGTTTTGCTCGTTTCGGACACACATTTGCATAGTGATCCTTATCACCACAGGCATAGCAAAAGCCTTTCTTTTTCTTGGCTTTTTCATCGTCACTTGATTCGCCATTTTTGTCTTCCCTTTTATGGAAGTTGCGACTTCGGTTTTTACCACCACGACGGTAGTCTCCATTTCTTTGAAACCTATCATTCTTGGCAAACTTCTTGTTAGATAAAAGTTTAGAGAATTTTCTTACCAACTTGACTAAATCGTCAAGACTTTCGGATTCATCATCTGAGGAACTTGCTTCCTCTTCCTTTTCCTTCTTTTCCTCATCACTTGAGACAACGGCTTTAAGAGCTATGGATTTCTTTGTGACTTGATCCCGCACTTTGTTTCTTTTCAAGGCTATTTCGTGAACCTTAAGGTTACCAATGAGATCATCCAACTTCATTATTGAAAGATCACGGGAATCTTCCAAGGACGTGATTTTCGGCATCCACTCCGGAGGAAGTGCTCTAAGAATCTTTCTCACATAATTTTCATTAGGATAAGTACGACCTAGTCCTTTCAATGTAGTCATGATGAGGTTAAAACGTTTAAACATTGAGTCGATTGACTCATCTTTTGACATTTCAAATAATTCATAATCATGAACTAAAATATTTATTTTAGAACTTTTGACTTGCGTGTTTCCACGATGAGCGTCGTTTAAACTTTGCCAGATTTCATTTGCTGTTTTACATGTAAAAACTCTTTCAATTTCATCGGAATTTAAAGCAGCATACAACATGTTTTTAGCTTCAAAATTTAAACAGTACGAAGCTTCGTCAGTGGGAGTCCAATCTTTAGTATCCTTTTCAACAACAAGATCATTTACTACCTTGGTGGGAATAAAGTTTCCTTTTTCAATAATTTCCCACATTTTTCTATTTTTACCACGAACATGGCATTCAAATAATTCGGCCCAAATACCAAACTTTTCAGTATCAATAAGAGGTGGTTTAGAAAACAAAAATTTTTGTTGTTGAGCCATTTTTAAAAATAAGATGTTTTAAAATAACTTGTTAAACAAGAGAATTTTTGAAAGCCCCGCTCTGATACCAATTGTTAGACAACCGGGGGGGGGGGGGGGGGGGTAATGGTTGTATAAAGATCTTTTGACTTTCAAAAACTTATTTTACAATTATAATCTCAATAATAATGCACAACAATATATATAAATAAAATTTAATGCACAGCGGAAACATAAAAGATAAGGGTAGAGAATATTGATACCGACACCGATATTTGGGAAGTGGTTCACCAAACGGGTTTGGCTAGTCCACTCTTCGAGACACTTCTCGAGTCACGATCCACTATAAGTATTCTTTACGGTAGAATACAAACCAAGGTACAAAGGGTGACAAGTAACTCTAGCTTCAGCTAAGAGACTTGAATGGATCACTCACTCTCAATTCAAATACTTACAATGTTGTATATCTCACAATGGGAATAACACTGTAAAAATAATTATCACTTGGATGTTTTTGAGAGTTGGTATTAACCCAAAAATATATTTTAAAAATGGAATGGGTTAAGAGTGATGAAGAATGGAGCAAAGTGTAGAACTCTCTGGTGTAGTTTTTGTGCTCTGATGTTATTCTCTGGTTTTTTGTATTCTTCTGTAGCAACTCCTTATATAGCCAACCAAGTAAACAAAGCCGTTGCATGTGAACTGGAAGAAACAGGAGAATATTGTTCATTGCATGCGAATCGCGAGAATCTGATTTAACATGGCTCGGACGTAGGAAAGTTCTCCTTCTGCACGCATGAATGAAGGGCTTAGCTGCCATAACTCATAAATTCTTACTTGCAGCTTTTCTTTACTTCTTTTCACATAGGTATTGTCAGTAATATCAGCTAGCATGCAGGCATAAAGACTTTGTAAACATCCACAACATGCAATCCATCACCATCACCATTGAAGATCACACCATGTGAGACTTTGTGTTCTTCATTGTCAACAAAACACAACTCCCACATGCAGAGAAGATAGATAACCACAACTTCTCCACATGCAAGATCATCATCATATCCATAGCTTTCTTTCTCTCTTCTCCATATTTAAGAAAAACCCAGTTGCCATGGAATTGAAATAGTATATATATATATATATATGTAGGAATCGATATATATAAATATATAATATAAAATATGAATAATCATTGTGTCCCCTAGAGAATATCTTATATATATATATAAAAGAAACTTTTGAAATTAATATTAATTATTTATTTCAAAAACAGTATTGGTATTGGTTTTCGAAATATCCAAGTGGTATATTATTTATCGTGTTATCACCATTATGATATATAAATAATGTGACGCAAATCTTCAGACTTGAACTCTTCAGATAAATTCTTCGTTGTTCTTCAAGAACTGTACACTTGGATAAATTGTTAGAGAAACAATAATACGGTGTGTTTGGAATCATCAAAATAAATATATAAAATATATGGAGATGTGGCACACTTGCACCAACATAACCATCTTCATACTGTACCTGAGATGCTGCTGAAATTGTATTTCTATCGGAAACAAAAAAAAAACAAAAAACAAGAAATGAAACTAATCTGATAACGTGGAAATAGATCATCCAATCCAATACATTTCCTCCGACGAATCTACTTGTACTACAATTTTTCACCTTTATGTGTTTTTATCTCCAAAATTCCAATTTACGACCATCGCCTGCAATCGACATGCATATTATTGAATCAACTCTTACCTAAATAGTAAACGTTGAGCTAGCTCAACTCGTAAAACAATTCAAATCCCTTCATGGCCATTGGAGGGTTTTCTGGCTGTTAACTTCATATCAGGGTCCCCTTAGGTTTACCCAAAACATTTATGTGTTTTTTTTAGTATTCAAATCAGAAAAGAGGCTCTAGAGATAAGTAAGATACCTGTCTGTCTATAATGGATCAAGTTCTAGTACGTGGCTTGCAGCGAAATTCAGCCAAAAGGGCAATATGGTTAGAGGACCCTTCTGGAGAAGGAAGTGCTGTATCTTTCCTCAAGCTATCCTCATCAACAAGCTCCAACAATGATTCCACCGTTAAGCTGTCCGCTAAAACCACACAAGTAACTTTCACCCTTAGCACCAAAATCATCACATATATTTTCGCTATGTTTGCCAAACTAGCTGATAAGTTAGCTGTTAGTTGAAAAGCTAGTTGTTGGCTTAGCTGTTGGTTTGAAAAACTAATAAGCAAGCTGATAAACTAGTCATGTTCGGTAAAAACTAACTGCTAATGTACGATTAGTAGATGATAATGGATATATATATATATATATATATATATATATATATATATATATATATATGTGGGTTCATACGAGGAGGGGACCTAAATAAGAAAATAAAGGGATTCATCTAAACCATTAAATTAATGTAATATTTTCAGTGGCAAATTTTGTAATTTCTATGCCACTGAAATTACTTTTCCACGGGGGTAATAATAAAGAAAGGGTATTTTAGTAAAAGAAGTAAAATTATGGTTATACACAATCACGTATGCGAGATACGAAAATCATTATCAAAACCCACCTCGTTCAAAACCCTTATCGATTCAAAACCCTTATCGTTCCCTTCCGATTTCAAAACTTCTACGTCAAATCTTCGCCGAATCATTTGTATAAAGGAAGAAATCGAAGATTAAAACACAAAATTCGTTCAAACGAGGTCCCGAATATGAAAACAATGAAGATTACGACAACAAAATTAATGGATTCAACATGTATGAAGTTTTTAGTGCATGTTCAATTTTAGGGTTTTTAAATGTATACAAAAGTGTTCCTGATGATGTTTTGTGTTTGTTTCTACTTGAAGAACGTCGAAAAATTAAGAGAATAGAAAAAACCCTTGATACGGGTGAAGTCGATGAGTGTGGAATGGCATCAAATACTGAACGCCCTCTTTCAAATCCGATAGAAGGTAGTAGATAGATTATGTTGCTTAAGAAAATGATTTAGTGCAACATTCGTGATTTCCTCTGTCAAATATACATGTTACCAACTTATTAAACTCATGATAATGTTATTAATCTGTGATATGTTATTAATCATATCTGATTTAGATGTTAACCACAACTCTCTGTCTAGGATTCTGTTCGTTTGGTAATGTTCAATTGGTACTGTTATTAATCACATATGATTAATATAATGTTTATGTTATTAATCATCTGTGATTTCTTGTGTCAAATGTACATGTTACCCGCAACTCATTTCCCCCTTTGAAATTGATAATGTTATTAATCATATATGATTTAGATGTTAACCACAACTCTCTCACTAGGATTCTGTTACTGTGATTTCGTGTGTCAAATGTACATGTTACCCCCAACTCATTTAGAATGAAAATAAAAATTGTGTTGGGTTCATTTATGTTGTATTAAAGTTGTTTTTTTTTCAATATGACAATTATTTTGGATAAACCATTTAAAGATGCATACAAAGTTAATTTGATATGGTTGAATCATATGTGATTTAGTAGGACTTTTGTTCATAACAGTGTTAGTTTATATCTCATATGAAACATTTTCATAACATTTCATTTAAAGATCATATGTGATTTACCAGTTAAATAACACTGTGATTTCAAGTAATCCATGGAAATTGTTATTAATCATCTGTGATTTCAAGTAAACCTAAATTTACAATGAAAATAAAATTTGTGTGGCTTTATTTATGTTCCTTAATTTGAAGTTCCTTTATGTTGTATTAAACTAATTGAATCATATGTGATTAGAGTTATTGTTTTTTTTACAATACGACAATTATATGTGTAACAGTTATATTAGTTTAACCATTGAATATCATATATGATGTACCATTATAATAACACGTGTAGTTTGCTATTAATTAATCATATGTGATGTAATAGCAATGTTTTTTTAATTTAACAGTTATGCTAGTGTTGTAGATAGTTTATTGATATTAATGTAGTAACTACATTACAATTGGACATGATCTTCCTCTGTTAAGAGGAAAAAAGCACCAGAGTCTGTAAAAGAAAAAAAGAAGGCAAAAAGAGTTAGACAAGACACTGAGAAGGTAGAGAAAGAACACAAAAAGAAAGAGAAAGTTGTTGACAAGGGTAGGAAGTTGATGGAAAACAAGAAAGCAAGACAAGCAAAAAGTATACGGTTGAGGACAACACCCAACCCATTTTTCAATGCAATGAGATCACTGTCTGCTTCACAGCAAAAACGCATTACTGAAATGGGCTTTGAAGTCCTAATTGGAATGAAGTTGGATGGAATACCATCGAACCTTGGACTCCATGTAGCATTAAACTTTGATCCACACACAATGACCATCAATACTTCAAAGGGGTCAATAGAGATAAATGAATCGGCAATTAGAGACATGATTGGTGCACCCATGGGTAATATCATGTACGAAAGTTGTGAAACAGATGACTATGGTGCTACAATAAAGGAAGAATGGATGAAGCAATTCAACAGAAATGTTATAAGACCAACAGATGTAAGCAGGATGATAGTATCATCAGAAGATGCAGACTGGAACTTTAAGCTAAACTTCATCGTTGTTTTTAGCAATACAATGGGAAATTGTAAATACAACGGATCATGTGACATGAATATTCTATCCAGAGTGACAGAAGAAACAAACTTCAAAGACATCAATCGGTGTGAATACATCCTTAGCCGTCTAAGGTTCAACAAGAACAATGGAGTGGTTATGACGAAAAAGAATTCTTTTGTGGGCCATTGACGACTCTTGTGGTAAGTTTAATATATATATAATTACAACATGATGTTAATTTCCAATTGATAATAACGATTAAAATTGTTTTGTTGTTGCTTTACGTGGACAACATTAAGGGGCTGTTTACCAATTTTTCTATTAAGTCCTGTATGGATAAATGTCTTTCTGGATAAATTTGTCTGTCCAGATAAATTTATGTTATTGTTTACTTTTTATCCTGAATCAACTGTCTGAATTACATAAATGACCATTTTAACCCTTAATATAAAATAAATATATTTAGATAATTGTAAGTGGCAAAAATCAACTTAAATTTCAAGTTACCAGAGAAGCCAATTGAAACAAATTTTTTAGGTTATTCAAATAATATATTTTTTTATAGATCTAATAAAAATTGCCCTAATTATTGGTAGTGCTTTTGTTTAATGGGATCCAAAGGCGCCGCCGCATTCAAAAGAGAGGACGAGGAAGCAAAGAACAACATGATCTCTTTACTTGATGGTGTTCCTCATACTTCTCCAGTGCGTTCTCCTCTAATTTCTTCTTATCTTTTCGTCCTCTGCCTTGTATTCTTTGGAGAGAAGCAAGGATGACACAACAGAGACAATGGACAGTTTTTCGTCCTCTGCTTCTTAATTTCTGGTCGAAATCGGCTAGGGTTTTTAAAGTTCGAAATCGAAAATCACGACGATGAGGATGGAGATGGTGAAGAAGATTGAAATCGGCTTGTAGCGATGAAGTTTGGAGATAGTGATGATGGAGATGGAGGTGGGTTTATAATCTGGAAGGAGGTGTTTGTAATATGGAAGGGGGCGTGTATTTTGTAAGAGGGTAGTGATGTCTTTTTTTCGTCTGAACGTGGACAACACAACATATTATCTGTGCGATTAAGCCATCTTCTGTGCGAATAAGCCACAAGTAAACAACCTAAAAGTGTTGAGCGAATAAGCCGAATACACCATTAAGCTCATTAAGTCACAAGTAAACACCCTCTAAATGTAGTGAGCCACAAATTATAAGAGTTAGACCTGCAATCAAAGCATGGTCATCTGAGTTATTACGAATGAGGGTGGAAGCGGAGATCGAATCGGGAGGATTAGGATTGGTAGAGTTTAATGAGCCGTATGTCAAAAACAACGAAAATACAAATGAGGTTAACAATCAAGAAGACAGCATGACGAATGCAGAACCTCCTTCTTCGCCAGTTAATATCGAGGTACATACTTATACATTTGTAAACACATATCATATGAGTTCATTTGTGATATTGTTATTATGCATGCTTCAAATATCATATGTGATCATTTGTGTTATTCATTAGTATGACTATTGAAAAATTGCATTTTGTCAACCTTGAGTATACAAAAATCATATGTGATTAAGCACTATATAATCATTATGTCCCACTTATGTAGTTAACAATCACATGTGATTAAGTATAACATAATCATATGTGATTAAGGACTAATAAATAACATATAAACTATGAAAAAAACATTTAATTTGGCAACTGATACTTGTATGTTTTGTGTTTTATGGTAAAATCAATACTACAGTGATAATAATCATATGTGATTTAAGTAATGTGATATACAGTGGAAACATATATTAGTATGGTTTACTTTAATGAAATATTAATATGATAGTTTTAATAATCATATGTGATTTAAAGTACTTATATGCACAATTGTATATTATTTCAAAAATTGATAGTGTTTAAATCATATGTGATTCAAAGTAGAAGCATATACTAGTATGGGTTTCTTTTTATAATAATAACAATATAATACTGGAATTTTTTTAATAGGGATATCAGGAAATTTCTAGATGACACATACAACCAACTGATGTGCTTGAAAACCACATTCAACACAACATTGGATAAGGCATGTTCAAAGTTTCCGGAAGCGTCAAATCTTGTTGATTGGCGAAGAAAACAGATTGATTTTTTTCTCATTGAACAACAAATTCCAGAAACTCAACAGGTTCATTTGTCTTGGAATACATAAAATCAGGATGATTTTCATGTTGAAAGAAACGAAACAGAAGGTGGGGAAGCTGTAATAGGAGAAAGCAGTCCCAAAGAGATAAGAAATGAGAATACAAGAAGTGTAGAAGAAACGAATGAAACAGAAGGTGGGGAAGCTGTGATAGGAGAAGGTGGGAAGCTGTGATAAGAGAAACCAATATAGAAAATCAAATTGATATTCTTGTACAGAAGTTAAGCATCGGGAATACAGAGATTATAGGAGAAAAGGTACCAACTGAAGGTGAGGAACAGAACATTGAGACTTTCACACAATTTTTGCAAAACCCATATGTTATCGACTCATGTGATCGCTTAGTTGCAGAAAAAACGGCTGAAAAAGAAGCAAAGAAAAAACAAGCATTTGTGGTAGAAAGTACAACTAATGAAGTTGTTGTTGTAACATCCCGGTTTCCATAAATACAAATAACATACATTTTATATTATAAAATGATCAAAAGATACATCGTATTTCACATTCGGTCCCATAGTCTTACAAAACATAATAAGTAAATCAGTACAAACTTTTTACAAATTTAATTACATGCTGACTAATAACAAAGTCATAAGTACAAAATACATCCATAACTTCATAACCAACATCTTCACAAAAGCTATCCATCAAGAGTCCTATTTACTTGCTCTTACCCGATCCGCCACCTGGAATACATATTTTTAAAACAGAAATGAGGGTTAGACCTATTGGTCTAGTGAGGAAATCCCTGTCAGTTTAGTAAATCTTTGTATCAAAACCATTTATATAAAACTATTCATATACATCCATATACTACACGTATATCAATACCATTCAAGACTCGTACATCTCATCCCACCTTATTCCTCCACAACTGGCCATACTAATTGGTAGCAAGCCAACTAATAAATAATCAACGTTACCGGTCCGCACACCGGAACCCGGCTACTCACCGGTCCGCACACCGGAACCCGACTACTCACCGGTCCGCACACCGGAACCCGGCTACCCGTCGGTCCGCACACCGGAACCCGACTAATGTGCACTTGTGTAATGTAATGCACATAGGAATATAATGTCTTACTATATTATAAACACAAAATATTCACACCTTAATCATATATCCATTCCACACATATATGTATTCCAGTTAAAAAATTATTTTGAAGTAAAACTCACTTGTTTGCTTAACAACACTATTTTCAGTCCTCCACAAAGAACTCTGCTTTCACCTTCGATTCACAGTATCTGAAACAAGTATATACAGATTTTGCTTTACCATTTTGAACACATAGAGCTTGTTAGGACTAAGAGCTTTAGATATTCTATTTAACTCTTATCCTCAATTGTCTTCCCCAAACCCGAACTTAAGTCAAGTCCACAGTACTTTCAGTCCTTATTCATTCCCTATCCATGAATTAACAAGACACAGGCTACTGGACACTTAAAAGACTCTAAACTCATCAATTTGACCAAACAGCCAAAGTATCCGGATACCACAAGTTATCCGGATAACAAAACTTTTCCGGACAGCGTGACCTTTTCCGGACAACATGACTTTTCCGGACAACCTAAACAATCCGGTCGTCATCCGGACACCAAAGTAATCCGGATACCATCCGGTATCTAATTCTATCCGGAAAACAGAGGGAAATAGAACTTACCCGGATGAAGAACTCGTCCGGACACCTTTAGAACATCAACCGGACACCACCCACAAACTACCCGAATACTACCAATAAAACCATCCGGACACATTCATGGTGTCCGGAAACCTCTGTCGGTTTGGTGCTTTTTACCCAGAAAACCGACTGAATCATTAACAGTTATAAAATCGACTATTCCAGTCCGATAGAAACTACCAAATAGCAATTACACACATAAACTGTAAAGGAAACATACCTGAATTCAGTTCCAAGTGCACCAATTGATGCCTTAAGCTATCTTTTCTTCCTTTCTTCTTTTCTTCCAAAACACACACACACTAAGTTGCTTTTCTAGATAATATCTGCTGTTTTGAAATATCAGATTAACTAAGGGATAATATCTAACCCATTTTTACCCTTTAAACCCTAAGCTATCCCTTAATGACCCAAAATACCCTTAACTCCTAATTTAACCCAAATTCACCCTAAACATTACTTATAAAGTCAAATAATTTTAACGGAACTAACTTTTAACTAACGAACTTACCCGGGGTATTACAGTTGTTATGCCGACAATTAGCAATAAAAGGCGACAAGTATCACCTTCAGCACCAAGTTCAGCACCAAGTTACAGCCTTGGTTTTACTCAAGAATTCGGTGAAGGCTATGACAATGAAGATACAGTGATGCGAAAGGATGGATGTACGCATATAGATACAGAAAATCCAGATGAGGGATGTGAACATGGAGGACTTCTTGTGACAGAGACAGCTAAGGAACCAAAGCAATCTAAAGGAGGACTTCTCTTTAGGTTGAAGGTGGATAAAGAAAAGTTGAAAGGGATTCAAACAGAATGTGAAACACCTAATGCCAATCAAATCAAAGGTATGAATGTACAAAATGAAGTGGTAAAACGTGATATTAGGGTTGGACTACCAATCTGCTCCCCCTATATGAACAGAAAGGTGGACCCTAATGAAGCACTAACAAAAGAAGAAACAATGGTGTCTGTCTGGATGTTTGCAATGCAGGGCGATAAAATGTAAGTTTAACATAAATTCTTTTACTTCTTGATAACATCATATATGATTACTCATTTACATTGTCTTTATGTTTAAGATAAGTTAAAAATCATTTATGATTACTCATTTACAACACATGAATCTTTTGAACAATGTTCGGTAACATAATAACACAATGTTATAAGTTATGGATTGAATGACAAATAATGATATATTGTGATTAATGCACACACCATTGATTAATCACCTATGATTCAATAAAAAGTATGCTATATTGATTTGGTATGATTTATGGATTGAATGAAAAATAATGTTATATTGATTTAATCATTTATGATTAATGCATACACCATTGATTTAATAAAAAAATATTCTATATTGATTTTGCATCTTCAAAATACAAGGGACATAGTATTCCAGAGTTTTGGTGGAACACAAGCACCAAGAGTCGTTTTTGAAAGCATGGCACCAAATACTGAAATATGTGCATCTGTTATTGATTTATGGTCATGCATCCTTAACAACGAAGAGAAGTTCAGAAATAATGCATCTCCACATAGATTGTTTTGCAGTACTACAATGGTATGTACGACTACAATTATCAAATCAATTAAACGTTATACTAGAAAATCTTACAAATATGAATATTTATATATATATATATATATATATGTTTGCTATGTAGAGTGATGAAATGTTGCCACCAAAAATGAAGAAGACAGATATGGTCGAGGCATTTACATCAAGTTTAAAGAATGCAATGACAAATGTGAACGAAATGGCTTCACTCAAAAGTGTTGATATGGTATGCATGACAGATCTAATAACTAAAATTTAAGTTAGTTGGCAATATTGGTATGGTTAAATATGATAACTAGAAACTTACGAATTCTTTTTTCCACATGTATTTTTCCCTATAAAGCACTCAACACATTTCTACTTGATTGTTTTCAACCTGAAAAATCCGAGCTTTGTCATACTGGATAACAGTGCAACAAATGTGCCAATTGAGAACAAATATGGGAAGCTTCCAAATGTCTTGGCAAGAAGAAAATATTGGCAAAATTAATTTTCAACTAAAAACCAAATTTTTGACAGCTTATATGTTATGTATTATGTGTTGCAGAAAAAACGTTGGTTGATTACTTGAAAACGGTGAAACATCCACGGGTGAATAGCATGTCAAAGGTCAAACCAAACAGATACAAGTTGAAGTGGAGAACAGTCGATAACTTCATCGATTGTGGAATATTTGTGATGCGGCATATGGAAACCTTCAAAGGTGAAACAATAAGCAAATATGATTCAGGTTTTGATAAGGAGTATGGAGCACATGACAGTCAAATAAACAAGTTGAGGAAGAAATACCTCTGTAAGATACTTCTTTCAAGCGTCAACGTTTTGAAGTATAAAGTGATCAACTAGTCTAGGGCGTTTTCAAATACATAAGTTAAGATGACAAAAAAGATGATAAAAGATGCAGCGAAGACAAAAAATACATGATTGGCTTAGTTGTTGTTTATGAGTCATCTATTAAAGAGAAGTAATTGATACTATAACTTTTGGGGTGTTTCTTATCTTTGGAAAACTTGATGTAGGGATTATGGTTTTGTTGGCAATGTTGGATACATTTTAGGGAATTGGTAATATTTTGTTCAATGATTTTGATGATTGAATACTATATGGGAATTTTGATGATTGAATGATATATGATAATTTTCATGATCATTTAGGATATTCTTAGTATACACAGTTCACATATGGCATAATTTGTTTTGGAATGTTGCTAGTATGCACAAAATCATATGTGATTATATTGGTTTCATGTTGGTTTCAGCATGCACATAAGCATAGACTTCCAGCTCATGTATATGATCACATGTGATTTTGTTAATATGAATACTATTCATATGCATTATGCCCAACTTTTAGTATACAAAATCATATGTGATCTTGTTGGTCTTCATTTTTGAATATGCATACTGCAAATTGGCTTCTGACCACATTGACCATACAAAATCATATGTGATTATATTGGTTTCATGTTGGTTTCAACATGCACATAAGCATAGACTTCCAGCTCATGTATATGATCACATGTGATTTTGTTAATATGAATACTATTCATATGCATTCTGCCCAACTTTTAGTTTCATTTTTGAATATGGATACTGCAAATTGGCTTCTGACCACATTGACTATACAAAATCATATGTTATTATATTGGTTTCATGTTGGTTTCAGCATGCACATAAGCATAGACTTCCAGCTCATGTATATGATCACATGTGATTTTGTTAATATGAATACTATTCATATGCATTCTGCCCAACTTTTAGTATACAAAATCATATGTGATCTTGTTGGTCTTCATTTTTGAATATGCATACTGCAAATTGGCTTCTGACCACATTGACTATACAAAATCATATGTGGTTATATTGGTTTCATGTTGGTTTCAGCATGCACATAAGCATAGACTTCCAGCTCATGTATATGATCACATGTGATTTTGTTAATATGAATACTATTCATATGCATTCTGCCCAACTTTTAGTATACAAAATCATATGTGATCTTGTTGGTCTTCATTTTTGAATATGCATACTGCAAATTGGCTTCTGACCACATTGACCATACAAAATCATATGTGATTATATTGGTTTCATGTTGGTTTCAACATGCACATAAGCATAGATTTCCAGCTCATGTATATGATCACATGTGATTTTGTTAATATGAATACTATTCATATGCATTCTGCCCAACTTTTAGTTTCATTTTTGAATATGGATACTGCAAATTGGCTTCTGACCACATTGACTATACAAAATCATATGTTATTATATTGGTTTCATGTTGGTTTCAGCATGCACATAAGCATAGACTTCCAGCTCATGTATATGATCACATGTGATTTTGTTAATATGAATACTATTCATATGCATTCTGCCCAACTTTTAGTATACAAAATCATATGTGATCTTGTTGGTCTTCATTTTTTAATATGCATACTGCAAATTGGCTTCTGACCACATTGACTATACAAAATCATATGTGGTTATATTGGTTTCATGTTGGTTTCAGCATGCACATAAGCATAGACTTCCAGCTCATGTATATGATCACATGTGATTTTGTTAATATGAATACTATTCATATGCATTCTGCCCAACTTTTAGTATACAAAATCATATGTGATCTTGTTGGTCTTCATTTTTTAATATGTTTTATACAAGTTCCAAGGATTTAAGCTACTGATCCTAACATAACCTTAAAAGTAAAATCATAGATTAAGGAAAGCAAATATTATTTAAAATGAACCATAACCAACACAATCGGTTTAAATTATCTAAACCAATACTATGCAATCACTAATCAATAATACGTGTACATTAACCAAGCTACTCAGTAACTCCTTTCTTAACTGGACAATTGCGAGAGTCGTGGTTTGTAAGTTCACCGCACCCTCTACACTTCCTCTTGTGTCGAGCATTTTTTATAGCTCTCTCGCCGCCACCAATCAAACGCTTACCGGTCCCACATCTTTTGTTTCTGATACCTTCTGGTGCACGTATTTCAATGGTCATAGGCTTTGACACACCCAACAATTTCTCAAATTCAGCAATCTTGTTAACCACACCATATAGTGAAGGTATATTAGGGGCAACTTCCTCCTTTATCGATCGAACTTTTTCCAAAAACAATGCAAGTTTCTCATTGTCGCCATAAATGCTATTAAGTATTTGATCAGACTGGATATCATTAGTCAATTTGTCAGATTCGTCGTTGCTTCCAACATAGATACGACAAGTACGGAGAACATCCATAGGGATACCACCTCTCATCCATCTCCTACTAATATACTGGCTAGGTATCTCATCAACATCAATGTTGAATAAAACATTGAATATGTGGCAACAAAGAATGCCAAAGTACTCAAAATGTTGACAAGAACATGACAGTGATCTATCATCTATCAATTGTACAACCTGAAAGGCAAAAATCACATATGATTAATGATTAGTTTGACTCTAGAATAAACAAAAAGCACATGTTTACAATTGGATATTATTAAACACAAAAATAAACAAGATCTAAAGATAAATAAAAAAATACATTACCTTAAACTCTTCTTTCGTCTTAAACATTTCATCCTTTTCCCTTATTGTGAATACTTGGCGCCCATTCTCAATGACAACATTCCATTGTGCACAATAACAATCTCCTTTAACTATTTGCTTTTGAACATCAAAAAAGACGGTCTTTGTATAAATCATGGCAATGTGTCTCTCAATCGACCGTAGAGTCTTGATATCATGGATAGTAATATTGGTATTGTGTTCATCAGTACGTTGCCTGTTTCTCTGTTTGTCCATTGCAGTATCATGTGATAGAATAAAAGTCAACATATCATTACCATGGTGTGAAAAACTCTTAAAAAATGAATTCAAACGTTCAGAGCGTGATGTTGTCTTCATTAAGCCACACATAGGAAGATCTTTGAAGTATCCAGGAATCCATTTAGACCGAATATTAAACACCTCCGAGAGCCATGGGTGACTTTCCATATTAAACTCATCCATCAATGCATTCCATTTAACTTCAAACTCTTGGGGACCCAAATACACACTCCAAACTAGCTTCAAAAGTCGTTTCCTAAAATCCGTGTTAACAAGCAGGTCTGTGCTAACCTGAAGGAATCATATATGATCAGTAAAAGAAATTAAGTCAATGAACTGAAGACAACAAATTAAAAAAATGCATAAATCGAATGAAAAGTAAAACATCAAATAAGCCATACCCTAATTGGAAACTTAGCCATTATGTGCCACAAACAAAATCTGTGTTTGGATTCAGTAAACACAATTGGAAATGCCTCTCTAATAGCAGCATCTTGATCAGTTAAGACAAGCTTTGGTTGAGTACCATGAGCTTTTAAAAATGATTCCAGTAACCAAGTGTATGATGGAAGCTTTTCATCACATAAAATGCCAGAACCAACAACAACAGAACTTCTATTGTTATCAATAGCAAGAAATGGTACAAATACCATACAATGCCTACAAAAAACAAATATATACAGTAACAAATTCAAGAAAAGAACATAACAAGTGAAACAATCAAAATAAACAACAAAAACTTACCTGTTTGAACGATACGTGGCATCAAATGATATAACATGACCAAATTCCGAATAGTTAAACCTCGAGAGCTCATCAGCCCAAAATAGACCTTGATGTTTTCCTTCGCATACTTTAAACTCAAAAGCAAAGGTCGTCCCATTTAACACACGCTCATTAAACATATTTACTACCATCTGAACATCACCATCACCAACAAAAGTATCGAAACCTCTTTTAAAATTCTTATAGTCGTTCCTACTACAACCCACTTCCTCATAACCACCTTTCAAACAAACTTGTATTCTATAAGCTTTGGATGCCCCAATGTTTTCCCTTGCTGCACGATGTACAAGCCTCTTATCTGAAAACTTCATCTGCCTACTATTTCGAGATAGCATTCTATCACTGTAATACCCCGGGTAAGTCCGTTAGTTAAATTTCCTTTTTCGTTAAATTTATTTAACTTTAAAATAGGATTTTAAGGTAAGTTTGGGTTAGTTTATAAGTTTAGGGGTGTTTTAGTCATTAGTGAATAGTGCAAGGTTTGAAATGGTAATTAAGTTTGATATTATCACCTTAGACTCCAGATATTTTCATAACTCAACAAACAATCAGTGTGTGTGTGTGTGTATTGAGACTAAAAGAAGAAGAAGAAGAATTAGGTCAAGGCTTCAATTGGTGTACTTGGAAGTGATTTAAGGTATGTTTCCTTTATGTTTTATGTTCATAATTGCTAGTAGATGGTTCCTATCGGAGTAGAATAGTCGATTTCATGTCTAGTAGTAGTTTCTGTCGAATCTGGGTAAAATTGGGGTAAACCGACAGAGGTTTCCGGACAAAATATGGTGGTGTCCGGTAGTCTCTTTGATGGTGTCCGGAAGTTGTTCTTATGGTGTCCGGACGAATCAACTACCCGGTAAGTTCCTCTTTTCCATGGTTTCCGGATGATATAAGTTACCGAACGAAATGGATACCGGATGGTATCCGGATACCTTGGTGTCCGGATGATGTCCGGATTGAAGATGTTATCCGGATTGTTTAGGTTGTTCGGAAAATTGTGCTGTCCGGATAATTCTGTAGTATCCGGAAAGTGTAGCTGTTTGGTCATTTTTGAGGATAAAAGCCAGATAGATTTATCTAGAGCTCGTAGCCTACTAGAAAGTCTTATGTATTCGATTAGTAAAGAGGTGTTTGTATTTAATCTGTTTCAGATTCTGAGAATTTTGGGTAAAAGATCGGATAGCATTGGAGAAAAGCTTGGAAGGGTTTTGTTAAGCAATCAGGTGAGTTTTTACTTCAAAATGCTTTCAAACTGGAATACTTATATATATATATATGAGATGAATATATGGTAGGAATGTGATGATGTGTTTATAAATAAAGTATGATATATTGAGGTGTATATTATATTTATTTATATGAGCTTTACACTACACGAGAGCACGTTGACCGGGCTTAGGACCGGTGAAGTTTTGGCTGTACGGAGGGACAACGATGTTGGCTGTAATTTTAGTACAGCGGAGTAAATTGATTAGTTGGCTCGCAACCAACTAATATGGCCAGGGAAATGAGGAAAGGTACACGGTGCACGAGTCTTGATTGGTATTTAACTACTTGTTGTATATTTGAGTTTTACAAAAGGTTTACTAAACTGACAGGGATTATCTCACTAGATCGTTTGGTCTAACCCTCATTTTGTTTTCAAAAATATGTATTCCAGGTCAACGAACTTTTATTAGCTAAGGGAAGGACAAAGAGTAGAATGCGGTTGTTAGCTGACGAAGATTTGGAGATATCTATGTTTTGTATTGTATGATTTTGAGACTATGGGACCGTACGTGAATTATTATGTATCTTTTGTTATGAATGTAACGACGTTATGTATAACATGTTAATTGATGTATATTATGTTTGTTTTGGGATACCGGGTCGTTACAATCACTCTCATCTAACAACTTATTATTGTGATTGGGATAGAAATAGTAAAGCTTAAACTGTGATGTACCATTAACCCTATGAAATCTAACTTGTGCTTTGCAACCAGTTACTTTGAAGTTGGAGTTACGAAGCACCTTTCGATTTTCCGCAACATTCATGCTATCAACAAAACGTTTGTTAGGAACACCATGTCTATGACATACCAAATATTTCAACCTCACATATTTGTCTTTAAAGGTGTGTTCTGTAGATCGCCTTATGTCAAAGCCAACATAATCTACATATTTTCCATACATATCGATGCACTCACCAATGGTTTGAAACATTGAACCAACAACCGGTGTAACTCCATCCGGGACATTTGGTTTAACATCTATTGATGCACTATATCTATCCTTCTTTGATATATTCAAGGTTCCAATTTTGCCCAACATTTCAGAAGAGACTGCATAAAATTTGAAATTCTCTGTCATATGAAGTACATAATCATATGTGATCACCCATGGAAAATGTAAAAATAATAAATCTTACAAAAAACATCACATATGACTTTTTCAGACTACTATAATGTACGTATATGTTTAAATACCTAAATCATGAAAATCAATCATGTTACGAACAAGATCATCTGTGATCATATAAATGATTTCATCTAAACAGAACCTCAGCCTGTATTGCAACATATTAATCCCTCACTAAAGCCCCTATGATGAAGAAAGCACAACAATGAACAAAGGAGGGAACTTAAAATCAAAAGCATAAAATAATATAGCAATCAAAATCAATACGATGAACAAAACAAAAAAGTAAAATACACATTACCATCAATTAACGTATCATCAATTGAATCACGATTCTCACTGGAATTAGGTAAGTCAGATCTAGTAGCTTCTTTTGATGAATCAATTACAGAATCACAATTGGATTTACGTGATAATTGAGGAGTAATGGAAATTTTGAAATCTGAATTGATTTCCTCTCGGTTTTCTTCTGTTACTTCATCTCTGACTTCGACTCTAGGAATTTGAATCCAAGGATCCATAAAAAACACTCCAATCGATAGGAAGAGATGATAATTCATGGATAGGTTAAAAACAGAGAAAAAATTCATATGGTGGAGGAGTTAATCGATCGTTGATGGAGACCTAATTGAAGAGGTATCCTTTCCAAAATAAACAACTATCAGTTAGTTTGACCGATATACCCTTTCAACATATTTTTTTAAGTTTAAAATTTTAAAATATATTTACTCAATAATTGGCTGAGAATGCTCCTCTTATTTTCTTAAATTGTTAGGATTCTCACATGAACCTTCCTCTCTCTCTCTCTCTCTCTCTCTCTCTATATATATATATATATATATATATATATATAGAGAGAGAGAGAGAGAGGGAGGTTCAAGGGAAAACCTCAAAAAAAACAGAAAACTAAAGAACACCCTAGGGGCCTTCATCTGGACGATATGCATTTGTGCATACACGTAAATTAAGTTGAATTTTTGGCTTTTATGCACAAGTGCATTATGCATTTGTGCATATGCATGTGTGCATGTTACAAATTACCTGTATGCACAAGTGCATACCGTCCAGATGAAGGCCCCTAGGGTGTTCTTCAGTTTTCCGTTTTTTTTGAGGTTTTCCCTTGAACCTGACCCTATATATATATATATATATATATATATACACCTGGGGAGAGGTTCATTTGAGAAGTGCTAAATATATGAGAAATAGAGAAGTAATATTGGCCATTCATTTGATCAACATTTGCGGCTTTGACCAAGAAGCAGCGGATAATTCCTCGCGTGGTCTGCACGTGGTCTGCACAAGATAGATGGGTAGATTCGTAAAATACGCAGAACGGGTTCATATATGAATCTGTGTGATTCACATATGAACTATATGTTCATATATGAACCTTTGTAATTCACATATGAACTCTTTTTAACTAATTCATATATGAACCTTTGTGATTCATATATGAATCAGTTAATTAGTTCATATGAGAATTAGTTAAAAAGAGTTCATATATGAATTACAAAGGTTCATATATGAATCACAATGGTTCATATATGAATCAGTTAATTGGTTCAACTGATATGAACCTACAAATAATTAGTTTATATATGAAACACAAAGGTTCATATATGAATCACAAAGGTTCATATATGAATTAGTTAAAAATAGTTCATATGTGAATTACATGGGTTCACATATGAACAGATAGTTCATATGTGAATCACAGGTTCATATATGAACTCGTCCCGTGTTGTTTTTGTAAAAGTTACGAAACTACCCTTCTATTTTTGGAACAGCCGCAACTTTTGACCAATTAAAGCCGATCTTGACCGAATAAATGGCCAAGATTACTTCTCTATTTCTCATATATTTAGCACTTCTCAAATGAACCTAAGGCTATATACCTGAGTAAAATATGTAATCAAGGGTACCAATGAAATCCCATGTGCAATTTGTAAACAAGGGTTCATTAGTAGCCGGATCCACTCTCCTCTTTTGTTGATCGTAACCAAGACCAACTCCTACTCTTGCAAAGGATGAATATGCACTAACCTTCAAAAACACCATTAAAATCTTCAAATTTGAATTTATCATCTTTTTGGGCACGCAATAGCCAAGTAATGACGAGGTACCAAGGGAAGAGCGTTAGTCAGTTTGCTTGCGGGCCGCAAAATTCCTTCGCAAAATTCCAAGAGGGTCTACTGCTAAATCTGGATGCAATGGATCAACTTTCCCGATTGCAAGAAGTGCATGAGGGGCACTGCAAACAAGTTCAAATACTGAAACGGATTTCCATTTTCCACAAAATTAATATACTTCATACGTTCCAAAATAAGTGTCCATATTTCTATTTAAGGTTTTGTACTAATACAAGTGTCCAATATTATGAGATGGAGAAAATCGTATACTCCCTAAGGGTAAAATTGTCATTTAATTGATTAAAAAGTGTAATAACTACAAATTTCTATATACACCATAAGGGTAAAATTGTCATTTAGTTGATTAAAAAGTGTAATAATTACAAATTTCTATATACCCTATAAAGGTAAAATTGTCATTTAGTCGATTAAAAAGTATAATAACTACAAATTTCTATATACCCCATAAGGGTAAAATTGTCATTTAGTTGATTAAAGAGTGTAATAATTATAAATTCTCTAAAAACCGTGTCTTTTCCATTATGCGCATTTATTTTGAGACCGAGGGAGTAATGATTACGGAATAGCCCCACCAACCTTTCGGGAACGGAATTGAAATCCCCACAGACCAACATCGGTATATTTGCACTTGGAGCTATCTTTTCCAATCCTTTTAACAGCATATGAACCTAAACTATTCGACAATTTAATTAGAAAACATTTTTTTATTCTTCATGCAAATGCTACAAACAAGATATTGGCTCAAAAAGAACCTGCCATAACTTCACATCCTTCAGATCTTGATGAACATTCACATGTGTATTTGCCTACACTCCAAACACAAAATGAAAAAAAAACAAACATATTGCAATTCCTTAATAGATTCCATTCCAAGGTCTGCCAACCAAACAAGTGGTCAAACTTGACAACATTCCACTCCAATTCCTTCAAAGTCAACTTTGACAGATTCCAATTCATCCAAAAACATTCTGCGAATCAAACGCCACCTAAGGGTGCTTTTGGTAGTGAGATACGCAGGTGAAAAGTGTTGAAAGATTTTAATTTGACATGGGTATTTTAGTAATTTACAAATCTTGTCCCATTCTCCCTTGTTTTTGTTCCACCATCAATTATTGGTCATGTCTGGTCCACTCTAATGTCATGCCAAACGTAGAACAGCAAATTTTTTGTTCTTTCCGCATACAAAGCGCACCATAAAAAAGCAAAACCTATACGAGAAAAGGTTCATGAAACAAACCTCAGCAGTCTTCCTCTTATATAGAGCCTGATAACCATGTTTATCTAGCTCTGGGGCAAAAAATTCCTCAAAATGATCATCTTGAACCTGAAATGAAATTAAAACCACATCTAGCAACAATTTTTATAATAATTAACCCAAAAAAGCAAAAAACATAAAAACAATATGTAACACCCCGCTAAAGCGGAAACACGGAATGTACAGCTCAAGTTTCATAGCAAAAGTTACAAGATCACATCAACCATCAAAATACATTTAGAAGGTTAAACCTTGTCTTTTACAATCGTTTTTACAAAAGGGAAATGAACATAAAATTAAAGATAGTAAAGAAAGCTTCATCACGTGTAGCCTTCTTAAGATCCAACCTTAAGGATGTTCCCCTGAAAAGCATGTAAATGAGAGTGTCAACTAATGCACTAGTTGGTGAGACCATAGGTTTAATGAGTATAACTCCGCTTGCCGTAGCAAAATAGTTTAAATCCGCACAAGGGATAAATAAATCGGTTATGAAAAACCACTTGCTCAAGGTAATCGTATGTAAAATGTTTAAGTTATGAGCCCGTTACCTGACCTATACCGACAGAATCGCCCCGACGCATGTTCTATCGCCAACAATGCGCAAATATAAACAATAATTATGCACTCAAGCAAGCGCTACTTGTGAGTGGGGTGTCAAACCAAATAACGTTATCCATAATTACCAACGGCTCACACTCGTGAGTTAAACGGGTAACGTAAAATAAACGGAGACTTTTGAACGATAGCAAAAGAAACTCAAACTTACCACATTTGCAACAACATAGATACCATAGAGCATAAACAAGTATAACAAGTTTCGTATTTCCAAGAAAACGAAATAATCGATGCGTAAAATAGTTGTAGTAACGACATGCTTTTCACCCCAAAATATGTAAAACATTGAAAAAGGGGCTGTGAACTCACATAATAAGCGATAGAATCCAGGAATCTCCCACAAGTACTCCGAGATGATCCTACTTCAAACCTATGAACGTAAGGTCACTAGTGAGTTCTCAATCTCGAAGGTTCGGTATTAACTATCCAAATCGTCATAAAATGCCTTGTTGTGTTTTAATATTATAACGTAATAAACGTATACATTGTTCTTGTTGGATTAAAGTTTCCGCAATTTCGTCACATTAAGTAACGAAAAGGGTTTTAAAGAACATAAACATATGTAGTACATATATATGTATAAACCGAAATTTTATCGTAAGAACGATAAGATTTGAAGGGTTTTGAATGTAAAGACAATATTTAAGTGCATAAATATATAGGTATAGTATATATTTATATTCCACGATTTCATCATAAAATGATGAAATGGGATCAAGAATATATGAAATGCAAAAACATATATAAATATATTATATATATGTATATTCCACAATTTCATCAAAAATGATGAAAAGGGATAAAGAATAAATAATGTGCATAAATAAAATGCATAAATAAAATGTAAGTATAAGATATACATATATATATTCCACTATTTCATCATAAAATGATGAAATGGGATTAGAAGTTAGTCCTTAATAATAATAATAATTTGTCCTTTGCTGTCCAGAATTTAATGTCACTTGGTGTCCAACTTTGGGTAACTTCCAGGTACAATTTGGTCATGAAATTTTATGTCCAATTAGTTCAATGAGTTAGGAAACTTTTGGCATCAGTTTCATAATTTTTGGAAGAGCATAAGTACATGAAATAATACTTGACGTAAAACCTGACAGAAGACTTTACTGTTTGTGCACGGATTTTGTGAGGACTGTTTGGTAAATAAATTCTTTGCTTTTTTGAGTGAAACCACTTGGGTTTGAATCTTAACACATAAAAATGATTTCCAGAAAAATAATCACTCCATTTGGAGTTATATTGAGTGAGATATGACCCTTTGAAGTGGAGGGTGGAATTTGGCAGAAATCTGTCAAACCACACTTTGTGCATGTGCTCACATGTTGACTTATTAACCAAAATTCTTATTCTTTTGCATGCACAATCCGATTTGACTCTCTTCCATACACTTATTTTCAGTTCCCAAAACACATTTTTGATCCAATTAAAATGCATGCAAGTTACCTATCAACTCAACTTTTATAAATTCTTGTAAAAGACCCATTTTGGAAAAGGTTGATGTTCTTGCCAAGAACATCAACATGCAACTTAAAATTGTGCATCTTAAGCTCATGCATGTTTGTTTAAGTATGTTTTTAGTGGATTTCAAAGACTTACTCATAAAATTCTTGAATAAAAGATGATGGATTTCTCAAGAAAACTACATGCATATGTTCAAAATGTTCATCTTTGGTCTTAACATTGGTTTGATTTTGGATTCACCATCTTTTACTAACAAAAAGATGTTATGATGGTAAATATACAAACATTAAGACATATGAAAGATGGTTTTTAAAAACATGAAGAAAGTGTAGAAAAGATGAAGAACATTCATAAAATGCAAGGAAGTTGAAAAAGATTTAAAAGAGTGTGTGTGGATTTCACCCAACACACTTGTTTTTACCTTTGATTATCTTGAACTCTTGAAGAAATGTAATTTAGGGGATGGAGTTGGGATGAAGATATGAAGATTTGAAGATGAACACTTGAAGATTTGAAGATAGAGAGAGAAAGAGTGATGGCTAGTGAGAGAGTGAGATGAGAGAATGATTCAAAATTGTGAAGTGAAGTGTTTATTTTATGGAATTTGAGAGAGAGGGGGGGGGGGGGGGGGGGGGGCTCTCTAGGGGTGGGGTGGGGGGGGGTGGGGTGGGTGGTTGATGGAAATATAATTTGTCAAATCTTGTCTTTTTGATTAAAACTCAAAATACAAGTATTTGTTTAATAATTGAAATACAAAGTATTTATATATAAAACAAAGTATTTATATATATATTTTAGTAGAAATACATAAATTATCAATTACGTATATACTTGTAGTATAAATGTATATTAAGTTGGCATTTTATGAGATTTATGGATAATTTCCTAATTCAAGGATTTCTTAGGCAAAATTTCTCGAATTTTTCCTATCGTACCGTGTTTACTGCTAAAATTGCACTGGGTAAACTATGTCATGAAAATAAGTTATCCAAAGTAGTTCTAACCTGAGGTGTAAATTTGACAGTTGTCACACAATACTACCATATGAACTATAGATTCTGAAGAAGTTTTTCAGCCATATAATGATGAACAAATACCTCTTGAAGACAAACAATATCCGCCCGATATCCAACAATTTCTCTTAATAAATTTTGTCTGCGGTAAGCCCAAAAGAGGGCCCACGAAGGACAGTAACTATATAAATCACTCGTAGCATACGAATCGGCTAATATGTTATACGATAACACAATAAAACTTCCCACAGGCGATAAACGTCCATCTAAATCCAAATTTCCCGGCCCATCAAGATTGCTAACGGATATCAGCCGCCTTAGACTCGGGGTTGGAGCCGGAATAACACGGGCCGTTAGAATCGTGTTTGGATTTCCAACCGGAGTTTTCGTTTCTAAATCTATCACAACACACTAAAACTTAAGAACATGCCCAATATCATCGGCTGTAGGTGTGTATGTTTTAGCGTAACCAACTTCAAACCAAGTTTCGCCGCCATTTTTAAGTGCGATTGGATGTATTGAAGTTGCAGATAAGGTTGTTTTATTCAGCCCGAGTGTTGTGTTGGTAAATCGGCTAAATATCTCTTCTTCCTCATTTCCGTTTTCGTTAACGGCACTAGCGGCACTCTCGTGGAGAACGCGATGGTGTTTCCATGCGCCGGAAAAACATTTCGAAGAGCAATGGTAGTTTTGGTGATGAGAATTTTGGCTTTAACACATCCTAACTCCTAAGCATTGTAAAGTCGCTTGTTCGGATGGATGGATGCTACAGATAGTAACTTTTTTTTATCGCTTTGTATGCGGTACCTGCAACGCCACACAAGTGACGGAAAACATTTGTGATATGATATTACATATTAAGGCCTTGTTTGTTTTAGAAAAAAGGTTCTTATTATGTCTGATTCGTTAAGAGGTAGGGCCATTCATACTGTTTGTTTTTTCCAAATTTTCAGAGCCACTTATGTCTTACCGTCCTCTTATCTAGTAAGAGGTAACCCAACCTCTTATTTGCCTCTTATTGTTCTCAATGAATTAACCTTAATAGATCATTTATCTCGGTTGATTCAGTTGAATTATAATAAAACTCAATTTACTATAATTAGGTTATGTTCAAATTTATATTTATATAATTTAGATGTAAATTTCGTAATGATGATGCATAAATATGTGAAATTGTATCACTTTATATATATATATATATATATATATAAATTCAACACTATAATATTCGGATGGGTCAATACATAATTTAAACAAATTCAGACATTTATCAATTTACAAAAACAAACGGTCTTATTGATTCAAATCTCAGGCTTCAATACCACCTCTTATCAATCATAAGTGAAATAAGAATTCAGACTTAAGCACCTCTTAAAAAACAAACGCCACCTAAGTTTCACTAGTTGTGTACTTGTACAATGCAACGGGATGCAAGAAGATTAATCTAATTTCTTATTAGAAAAGAAAATCTGCAATTTATGTTTGCATGAAATTGAAATTACTAGTTGTGGTTGAACATGTCTTGCTAATTTGAAGACACGGTAGAAAAAAGAACCCTGAAGAAAACAGATATTGGTTTCAAATCCAAGTTTATAAAATTCTCGTTTTTGTTATAACTTGTTTAATTCAAAATTTTATTATAAATTTAAATATTTAGACTTAATTTATTTTGGTTTTATTAATGGAGTTCTTTTTATAGGTATAGATTATTGTTAGGGAAATATTTGGTTGTATAGAAGTTCAAGGGGCTATTTGTAATTGTTTAAATTAAGCCTAGTTAGTGAACGGGCCGTGGGCTTGTTAACTACGGGCCCGCCATATATAATGTTTGTTTAGCCTTTGTTTTTAGGCTAGTTGTTCATTTGCTTTCATAATTCGTATTGTAAACTCTCTCAAGTTGAAAGCTAATTGGATGACCAGTTGAAATCATAACCATTGTCTTACATCTATTGATTTCATTATTGTTCGTTGCACGGATATGGAACTCTCAATTGGTATCAGAGCAGACGGACAATCGATTCAAAGTGCTCTATTCGAATTCTGGTAAGTCCTCTTTCATACGTCTGTGTTCTTAGGTGACAATCTACTTTTTGATTCTGTTGAAATTGATCGATTTCGTTTATTGGATATTGTTAGTATCATCCTTATTAGTGATTCTGCAAGTTTTCGTATTCTAATTCGATCGTTTGAGTGAGTTTTAAGCAAATTAAAGTTCAAAAGTTTTGGTTGTGTTCTTGAGAAAAATCGGATTTTTAACCATCAACACTTGTTGTTTTTGCTTCAAAATCGATTTGGGTAGTGTTATTTTTGTGTTTGTTCGAGTTTCTAATCTTTCAGGAACGTTTTTGAGTAACCCTAGTCGATTCCCAATCGATTTAAAACTTCCAGCCGCTGTTTTCGGATACTCTCAGCCGTAGTTTCCGGACAACTCTCAGCTTTCCGGAAGTTCGCTAAACCTTTCCGGACACGACTCACTTTCCGGGTAAGTTTTCTAAATTCCAACATTTCCGGGTATATTTTTTCCGGAAACCCAAAGTTTCCGGTAAAATAGTTTGTCCGGACAACTCAACGTTTCCGGTAACCTATTTTATCCGGATAACTCGAAGTTTCCGGTTAAATTGATTCTTCCCGGACACTCTATCATCCGAAAAGCATATCATCCGGAAACTCATTCCATCCGGTAAGTATTTCATTCGGAAACTCATTTTTTCCGGTAAGTTCTTGTTTTTACTATTTTATTCGGAAACTATTGTCATCCGGATACCTCTTGTTATCCGCAAACTATAGTCTGTCCGGACACTTTTGTGTTATCCGGACACTTCTGTGTTTTTTGAACTGTTTCACTCAAACTGATCCGAACACTTCCAGATCAGTCATCACATCCGGATTCCTATCCGGTAAGTTCATTTCTATTGAATTCTTACCTGTTCCTAGTACAACTCAGTCGTAGAACCTGCGTTAGGATACCACTCGTAGTGCCTTGCGTTAGGTTATCACTTTGAATCGAACACTTCGTCTGACGATCACTCCAGTGCAACTGAAGATGTCTCCTGCCGATGAAGAAAAGACAAACTCAAGTCAGGTATGTAAATCTACTTCTCAAGAATTCTTTGATCAAATACAATCTCTTGCTGAACGGTTAGATTCCCATAAGGCCACCTCCGCTAAACAACTGCTTGAGATTAGATCTCTATCTGAAAAGCTAGATGTTCAAACGCGCATATCTGAAAAATATAAGTCCGAAAATGCTAACTTAAAATAAAAATGCAAAAATCTTTCAATAGCACCTAAGGACTTAAGGGGCAAATTATCTGAACTCCAGTCTCAGTTTGATCAGTGTATGAATGAGAATGCATAAATTGTTTATCAATGTTCTGCTCTTCAAATTCAGCACAAGGAATTTGTTTCTAAAATTCTTGATCTTGAAACCAAACTTCATAAAAGAGGACAAACTGATCAGACTATCCATATGAATAAACCAAAGGAGTTCACGTATTTCAACAAGGACTGGGGAATCGGATACCATAACCCGCACTACCTGAAAAAGGGTATAGCCAAAAGACCTATATTGTATGATTTTAGTTGTCTTGGAATAGCCAAAGAGTATTCGGAATATGCAAATAAATGGACTGGTCCTCTTGAACCTGAAAAGAAAGAGGAAACTGAGGAATACAAGCGTACACGCACATCCAAAATGCAACTTCCATTCTGTTATGGATCTTTAAATTATTCCTATGAGAAAAACAAGAAGTACCTCTCGAATGACTACTTCGATTGCTATAAGGTTGTAACACCCAAGGATTCCTCCAAGAAGGATGAGGTCCAAGCAACCGAAACCAAGACTGAGACGGATGAGTACAAGCTCTATGTTCCCCCTCTCATCTTGGAAGCAAAGATAGTCAAGTTGGAGGAGTCACTCGAGAAAGAAAGGTCGAATTTTCAAAAGAAAAAGCAAGTGCTAATCCAGGAACTTGAGAATCTTAAATAGGTCAAAACCGAAACTGTGTCTGATGAAGGACAGGAAATCCTTCGGTGTGAAATCACTAAGCTCACATCAAAACTGGCTGCCTTGGCAACATATGCGATGCAAGAGTATACGAGAAATGGTCAGCTCCAAGAGCAGATTGACCAACTCCAATCTGAAAAGAATATTTCACCCGATTCTTCCTCCAACTCATCGGACACGTCTTCGTGTAAAGCTTTCATAAGCAAAACATCTTCAACACAAGACGATAAAGATTCTCAAGATGAGAGTGTGTTAAGGAATTTGAACTCTGATTTTTTCCTAGCTTCCGCACCAAATTCCCCAAAGCACACTGACACTAAGTGTTCCTCGCCTTCCTCGACCGATCCAAGTCCTGTAATTCCGGATGTCGATTTTTCTGAATATATGAACTCTGAAGGCAATTCTGAAGAAGAGTTTGAGTCGTTCCCTTCGACAAACCTCTTCCGAGTCATACTGATTTTCTGTCTCCAGTAGTCAATCGACCGGTCAATTTTCTGAAGGGTGGATGTTCAAAAACAAAGTCCCCAGCTGTGATTAAGATTTCTAAATTACAACCCGTTTCTCAAAAACAATCACAGCCGAGGCAAATGATCGAGCAATTGCCTACCAAAAATACTGCTTCCTCAAAAGCCACTGGCCATGTTGTCCATGTTGTTTCGGATAAAACCGATCGCGCTAAACAAGAAAAACCAAAGTGGCTAGCCAAGGAATCTGTCGAGGATGCTGCATCAAAGTCTTTCAATACTGTTTTTACCCTAGAATGAACAAAAACGATTGTGCTTGGAATCATAGGAATGATTTTGTTAAAAGAGATGTTCATTTTCCGATGAAAATTTACTCCATTCAGCAATTGATTCAATTATCGCACGATTGTTTGTGTTGTTCTAGTTGTGGTTGGAATGACTTTGATGATATTAATAATAATGATTGGTTTGGGTCATATCATATATATAATCAGACACCTAAACGCAAACCCCATAAAAACAAAAAGAAACATCATTTACAACGAGGTTCCCAATCAGAGGTTAAACCACAGCGAGATAGGAAACCCACTTCAAAACGGGTCACTCCTACTGAGGTTAAACCGGCACCTAAAAGGGAACCTGCTACAAAACCAGTTCCTCCAAAAGGTGTAAACCCTACACCTAAGAGGCACCCTGTTTCAAAGCAAGGTCCTCCGAGAGGTGTCAAACCTAACCCTCTAGGACCCATGCAAATGTGGGTACCGAAAATCCGCTAATTTAGTTTTGCAGGACGGTCATGTGTGGTACTTAGACACTGGATTCTCCACACACATGTCCGGAAGGAGGGAGCTGCTCACGATCTACAAGGAACAATATTGCGAAGACGTGAGGTTTGTCTATACCTGTTTTTTCACGAGTTGCTCATGTGTTTAAGGGGAGCATGATCAGCTATCAGGTAAGTTCATTCTACTGTTGAGGGGGAGTGTCACACGCAATTTTTTTTTACAACAGCCAGAAAAGTTTTGTAGTGTGTGTCGGCATTCTCGTGTGCACTTCAAATCACACATTGTGCACATTCTGAGGGGGAGCAACATCATTATGTTCATCACTTGAGGGGGAGCGTCACACTGTTTTCTTAAAAGTCTAAATGTTTTTTTTTCCTTGTGTTGATGTCTCCCAAGTAAATCACACTGTCACTCCGAGGGGGAGCAAGTAAATCCCCATGTATGTTTTGAGGGGGAGCATGATAATATCCGTGCTGGGGTTGAAGGGGAGCATAAAATCTTTCAATTTGAGGCTTTCCGGACACTTACCCGGTAAGTAACCCACCGGATACCCCAACTATACATATACCTGAAGCCCTACCTGTGATAGCATATAGACGAGAGTTAAGGAATCCCATGGTCCAGCCAGCGCCGGAGGGACCTTCCCCGGGACATAGAACATGTGAGACGGAGGGAATTAAGGTCGAAAGCGAACCAAGAAAGATTAAGCCGTAAAGATAACGAGGCTTCTGAGCGACCCCAAACCAGTGTCATCTGGGTTGCCACATCTACTATCCCGTCTCATCCGTTAGGACGGGGTATTGAAGAAGCTGCCGTGGACCCAACGGCGCAATTGCACAACCTCCTCAGCCACTCATCCGTCTCTCAAAAGACGGGTGTTTCAATTTCTCACGGGGATCAAGCACAACTTCTATCGGTCTCTCGATCGGAGAGTACTGGTATTGAAAATAGAGACCAGCAGCCCCCGGTCTCGACTTCTTTCAAAGCACCATTGAGTCTAGAGCCACTTATTATTGAACATTCTTTGGCTAGGACGCAAGATGAGATCCCACAAATCGGTGCTCTTGGTGACCCGATCGGAACCTCCGTAGTGTCTCCATATTTAAGCGGAACGCAAGGATCGGAGGGAAATCCTACCACGGCTACCCCTGCGCCAACCGTGAACGTAGGTGGCTCTGCCTCTAAGGTGGATGCCTCAACAGGTAATCTAAGTGATCCTGACGTTATTTCCACCGAATCTGTGTCAAAGGGATATCTGGACGGCGCCCTATAGGCCGTCCGCGAAGCTATGGAACTGCGCTTTACCGATGAGCTCGACAAACTGAAGACTCTGATTAAAGGTAAAGAGAAGATGGTCAAACCTGAAACTGTACCACCACCTCCACCGGCACCCGTTCATCCAACTCTTTCGGTGGATACCCTGAAAACCATGCTTCTAGCTCAGCTGCTCCAAGAATCTGAAACCAACGCCTCTACCGAAGCAGACCTGATCTCCGTTCTGAAATCTCAGGTCACTGCTCTGTCGTCCATAACCACTCGGATGGATAACCTTGACTCGACTCTTAAGGACGTTCAACAAGCGCTCATAACGCTGTCCGAGAGAGTCAGATCACTCGAAGATACCTGCAAGAGTCAAGCAGGCGGTCTAAAGCGCAAGCACGATGACCAGGATGATCCTGATCACCGTGAGGGGGAGAAAAGACAAAGAATAATCGAGACCGCCCCGATCCCCCCCTAAAACAACAACTGTGGTTCAACAGGAACCCCCAACTGCGACAACTACAACCGACACCGAACCCGAAGCCGAGTTGCCCTTAGCCGAGATGGAAATTGATATGGACATCTCCGATGATGAAGACCCGACGGTTGAAAAGCCTGAGGGAACAACTCAGAAATTGGTCACAGATGACTCATCGGATAGCCCGATACTAGATTTGATTGATCTAGATTGCAAGATCAACCCGGAGACCGAAGATGCATGGTATGAAAAAGCCGCCAGTGCCGCAAATCTCCAGGTAAACCTGATCTTCCCTATCGATGAAGACGACAACGTAGACTACGACCAGTTTCTGCTCCAAAATCTGTATGGTACTCACGTTCACTCAGCTCAAGCCATTGAAACTTTTGCAAGACCCGAATCTACAACTGCCGATATTCCGACATCTCCTCAACAACAACCGACAGCTTCTGATCTTCCTCCTCCTCCTCAACAGCAACAAATCCGTTGGGAGAAGATCACAATATTTATTCCACACCTGGAGGAAACTCTGAAAAGGTTGTTTGTCCACAGGTTATGCCCAATCGAGCCGACTTTCTTCATTGGTATTTACAGCTCAAACCCAAAATACCAGCCAGTACATAAACGTAATGAAGCGGTGTCTGCCAGTTAGCCAAGTCCGAACCAAGCATAAGATCACCGAAGTGCTCAAAATCCAATCAGGCTGAATTTTGAAAATCAATTATCCAGTATTCACCGTCCGACGCGAAGACGGAAATGAATGGATATTTTTTGAAGCCGACTTCCAGCACCTCCAACCATTCGACTTCCTGGTAATACTGAAAGACCTCCGTACAAGAACTATCCGACCGCTTCAAGTAACAAAAGCGCTCGAAGCTGTTCGTCGATTCCTAGTTCGTACCATCATGATGTCTTATCTCACGGACTTCCAAATGGCAATCGAGAATAGAGCGAAGAAGGTAAACCTGATAAAGCCCGATCTGAAAGCACCTGAGTTGAAGATGTATCCCGAGAACGCACTGCTTCTGGAACCAGAATTTGGGATCGTCTACATCAACGAACAGAAAGAAAAGAGATTTCTGCGCTTCAGTCAGGTAGACAGATTCTGCGACGACACGCTCTTCAAAGTTCAAGATGCTCTTCGAAAAATCATCTCTTTCGAATCTGAAAATCGAAGGCTCTCATATGTTCCCAATCCGAATGAAACTACTGCTCGGAAAGCCTTAAAAGTGGTTGAAGAACGCATCGACTACCGCCGTGCTATCAGATGGTTCGAGGTACACTTTGCGCTCCGTAAAAGATATGTTCATAACTGGCGCGAACTCGAACTTCAATACAAAGGGGGAGATTGTTAGGGCAATATTTGGTTGTATAGAAGTTCAAGGGGCTATTTGTAATTGTTTAAATTAAGCCTAGTTAGTGAACGGGCCGTGGGTTTGTTAACCACGGGCCCGCCATATATAATGTTTGTTTAGCCTTTGTTTTTAGGCTAGTTGTTCATTTGCTTTCATAATTCGTATTGTAAACTCTCTCAAGTTGAAAGCTAATTGGATGACCAGTTGAAATCATAACCATTGTCTTACATCTATTGATTTCATTATTGTTCGTTGCACGGATCTGGAACTCTCAATTATGATGAAGTATTATGTCGCATTAGTAGGGCTTAATGATTATCTGGTATTTGAACGTGTTTATAGTTGTATGTATGCAGTAATTATTTGTAAACTTAAAATTGAAGGTATTATACATTACTAAACAATACCCATTTCTTAATAATTTGTTTTTAAGACTTTCTCGTAAAAGCTTTAATATAGTAAAGATAGCTTAGATACAAATACAATACAACATCTTAAGTTTTCACTTTTCATACTCCCGCCATCCCAGTGTAAGTGTGCACAATAGAAATGGCACACAATTTTAGGCATGCATAATTATTACACTTTTTGGTTAATCAAACGAAAAATGTACATTTGAATTTCTCTCCTTTTTCACAACTCTTCAATATTTGTGCATTGATTAAGGGTAGATTTGAGATATTTAGTATAAAATATCTATTGAAATTACTTCCATGATGGATCCATTTGTCATCATCCACTAAACATATATTGCAAGAGATTCTAATCTTTGAAATACTCACACATTGAACATCAGAATCTATAGAAAAAAGTGATCTTAAATTCTAGCACAAGTAAAGATTTCCTATTTTGATATAAAACCAACATATGACTTCTTGCCAACAATCAATTTAACCGAATGGACCCAATAAACCCCACTCAAAAGTAAGGTCTGGGTGAGATGTACACAGACCTGACTCAAAAAGTAGAACAATTGTTTCCGTGAAGATCCCACCTTGTGCAATAGTGTGAGTAATAAAGATTAGCATATGGTGAACGAAGCATGATAAAGTACGCAATAATAAGTACTAAGAGGTGCATTGAACAAATACATAAGGTAATATAAATCAATACGACATATAGTAAGCAAAACAACTAGCACCATAAACGAACCAAAACAAGATAGCATAGCATTTGGGCATCGAAAATTCAAAGCATGGTGTCCTTAAAATTCCACTTTCATTGTTGTTTAAGATAACATTACGGATCAGAAAACCCAAATCCTTTCTTATGATTACTTTAGCATAGATCGAGTTACAATACAACAAACCGTAAGGTGGCGTTTGGTTGGAAAAATGTTTTTAAATGGAATTTGACTTCGAAGAAATTGGAATGAAATGTTGTTAGGTTTGACCACCTGTTTGGTTGGCAGACATTGGAATGGAATCTATTAAGAAACTGCAATATGTCTGTTTGGTTAACTGAATGTAACTTTGGAATTGGAATGAAATATTGTTTAGTGCATTTGCTGAAAAGTAAAGTTGTCCATTAATAAGCTAGTTGTTAGATGATAAACTAGTCATATTTGATAAAATTATCCGATAAGCTAGATAACGAGTGTAAAATGACCTAAAAGGGTATCTTAAAAAACTAATTGGAAACATATAAGAGACATTATTGAAAACAAAAAACAAACACCAAAAGGTCATCTTCCATTGACCAAATAAAGCTTTACATCAAAAACCAACTTTATTAAACATCACCAATTCACACTAAACTCTTTTTCCACATGAATCATCAAAATCAAACATAAATCATCAACTAAACCACCATTATGTTAAAAAAGATCACAACTTACAAATTAACTCAACAACAAACATTAATCACCAAAGAAAAAAAATGATCACTAACCACTTGTATCTCAAGATATGACCTTGAATGGGTGAGGAGTCGTCGGAAGAAACAGTTTTATCAGGATGGCGTAAAAGAACATAGAGCAAAAGTTCACAGCCCACAATCGGAATATCTGAAGGAACATTGGCGGATGCACCAAGAGGGGGTAGGGGTCCTAGGCCCCCAACCACCCCATCTCATGCGAGTTATTAACCTAAATGGCCACCTCACACAATCAAGTTCAACTTTTAACCATTCAATTTATTTTTTTACCAAAATGACCAGCATCCCGCAAGTCTGACACTGCAAAACAATTTTTATTTGCGGTGTCAGACTTTTTCTAACGCAATCTAAAAAGTACGATTTTACGTTTTAGCTTGCAGGACGCAAACTTGCGGTCCGCAGCTTGCGGGGATCTAACTTGCGGGATTCTGGTATGGCTTGCGGTTTCCTTTTTCTCTTACACGTGTTTTTCTTTGCGCAATACCTCAAGACTTACGGTAAAGGGGATAACGACACATGGCCTCGTATCCCTTGCGGTGGCTTGCAGTGTTGTCCATTTTTTAAAATGTTGAACTTTTTTTTATTGCTTCAGAAAAAGCTGACACCGCAAGTAAAAGTTGTTTTGCTGTGTCAGACTTGCGGGATGTTGGTCATTTTGGTAAAAAATTAAATAGGGTGGTTAAAAGTTGAATTGATTGTGTGAGGTGGCCATTTAGGTTAATAACTCCATCTCATGCACATTAAAAAATAAGAAGTTTAGCTACAATATCTTTAAATTAGGATAATAGGCCCCAACAATTAAGAATAAAGGCCCCAAGCGGCTAACCCCAACCTAGAAAAAAAGAGAAACATAAGGCCTTAAATCGTAATTCCTTTCTAATCGACTTTCTATCACTCTACAAATGATGATGTAATTAGCCAATTTTAAAATATGAAGAGCTGCAGGACTTAATTGTAAACGGTAACCTTTTACCATTTTTAATAAAATTGTATATTTTAATTAATTTTTATTTTATTTTATTTTATATGGTGCCCCCAACAACAATTTTTTCTGGATCCGCCACTGTGAAGGAAGGTGCACTCTCAGCACGCTAAGCATGCTTTAATCACAACAATAATTACAATCGTCAATAAACCCTAATCTTGATTCGATAAACATTGACGATGAAAAGAAGATCATGGGATTTTATGAACATAAACTAGAATTTGTCGATTGTAGAGAGAATTAAGAGATAAATAGAGGGGTGGATCGATTGGATTTGTGTTGTTTTAGGGTTTTACAAAAACACAAAGAAAATTTGGGAAGAAGAAGAAGAAGAAGTACTTTCTAATGGGGTCTCTCTGTCTGATTATTTATACAAAAGTTACATAACAAAACCAGAGACTCCATGACTTTTTCTTGTTTTGTTAGGTATATACAAGTAGAAGATATCATTATGTTTGATTTCAATTACTTTTTAAAGATCATCAAATTGATTGATTGATGAAGGTTATGTACATGGTATTTGAACTAGTAGATGATAAAAGTTGATGTTGGACAAATGTAAGTAGGAGTAAATATGATTTTGATGTTTTAATGATTTGATAAATAAACTAGTTTAAGTTTTTTAAAGTGTAAATAATAATTAAACTAAAAAATAGGCTGATATAACCTAATCTGACCAACTCATGAAAAGCTTAACTGATTCGTAATGTACATGAAGTTAAAAACCATCATATTTGGTCGAAAGTGGACTAGTCCCACGTGAACTTGACCCAACTAGATAACCTCCAAATCCCATATTATACGATTTTTCATTTTTTTGATATAATATATGCTCCCTCTGGTAGCCTTTGGTACGCAGATAGGACAACCAAGGGCAATTCAATGGCTTTATGGGAGAATCCTTATACTTTATGCGTAGGCAGGCCCAACGGTATCCAATCAATGTAGTCGGCGGAACAAAGGAAAGAGGAATGGGAGACGTTTTAGAGGAAGATCTAAGTACCGAGAGGGAAATGGAGCTCGAATCCATACCATTATCCAAGCACCCACCATTCGTTTGCAGCGACCTTACCATGCTTACCACCAGCCATTTAATGATTGGATGGGACTGGGCAGGACAAGACTGGATAAGACCGGACATGACAGGACAGGACAAGAGGCTAGGAATGGACTGGACAAATGCTGTCTTGTGTTTGGTACAGCTAGGACTGAATAGGACAGGACAGGACCGGACAAGTTTCCATAAATGTTGTTTGATGATTTTATACATCATATAATAGTTATAAATGACGCAAATAAAGTATATCATTAAATACTTTAATTAATAAGCATTATTATTTTTTTACACAATTTTCATACGTATAAATACATACAAAAACCATAGTGCGGAATTTTAACGAAAAGTATATTGTTTGATTCAATTTGAAGATCTTTATGAATTGGTGGAGACATAGTTTCAACGACAGGTAAAGATAAAGGAGATGAGTGGCTGGTGAATGACGGTAGCTATGAATGACGTGAAAGATGGTGGATAGTGGTGGTGCAAGAGATAGTTGTGGTTGATATGGCGGAGGCATGGGTGTTCGATGATGGTTGTGGTGGTGGTGGTGGATAATGGTAAAAGAGGTCGTTGCGGTTGAGAAAGAGGCAGAGGTGGCCGATGGTGGTTGATGGTAAACATCGGTGGTGGTGGCGACAATGGGTGGTGGTGTTCGGTGGAGGTGGTGATGGGCGATGGTTGTGGAGGTGATGGAGGAAGTTGTTGTAGTGGATGAAGAGGTGGAAGTGGTCGACGATGGTTGGCGGTGGCTACTGTTGGCCGCTATTTGTGGTGGCGGCCATGGGTGGTGGTGATCTGTGGTCAACGATGGTAGTGGTGGTGGCAATGGCCGATGGTTGTGAAGGTGGTGGAGGAGGTTGTTATAGTGGAGAAATATGTAGAGGTGGTGGACGGTAGTTGACGGTGGATATCGGTGGCCGCCGATGGTGGTTGTTGCGATGATGGGTAGTGGTGACCCTTTAGACTAATACCATATGAGGATTATATATCAAATGGTGGTAGATCAATTTTTTTTGGTTTCTATCTACTTTTGTCCCATGTTGTTCCAACTATTTTGGTGGAACAAGAAAAGACCATTATTTTGTCCCATCTTGTCTCACCCTGTCCAGTCCTTGTCCGTATCCCATGTCGCGCCAAACGTGGGACAGTGAACTTTTGCCCTGTCCCATGTCACGCCAAACATGGGCCGTCATGTTTTGTCCTGTCCCATGTACCAAACATAGCCTTTATGTTATTGTACGTCACTATTGTCTGATTCCCTTCCCCTTCCCTTGTCGCTTGGTCACATCAACCATTGACAAATCACATCTTGTTCATTTTATGATTGGTTGCATCAAACCATCTACTCTTGTTTAGGCTTATCGCATCGAGTCATCTACTCTTCAAGTTAATGCTTTGATTCTTTGTGCTTTTACAGTTCGATTGGACTTCTGCTTACTCGACAACGGGTCCATTTTGTTACGGGTATGCAATATGCTCATTTTCTTCATGTTTGTGGTCAATCAATATCCCTTGTGAGCCTACATTTTGAACTTCATCTTCAACCAAATGTATTATGTATTTTCTTCAAGTTTTAGTACCTTCTATGTTATTAATGTATAGTTTGGTTTGACCTCAAAACAAGTTATGAAGTTACATTCATCATCCTAGGGGACTTAATTCCTTTTCCCCCCAAATTCGTTATCATTAAAGTCACTTTGTGCAATATCTAATCTTGACATAAACACCTTATGCATCATCATCAACAATTCATTCATCACCACTTTCTTCATGATCACTGCATCCACATTAAACTCATGTTGTTATGTGTCAAAGAGACCTTCACCTAGTTCAATGTTGATATATTCTTCAGTTTCACCCCTTTAACCAAATTAAGCTTCAAGTGAGTCGACGGTTGACATTTTATTAGATGTCTACTTTCAATTCAAGCTTTACTTTCATTAATCGGGACCAAGTATGTTCATGGGTTTTCAATTCACATTTTTCTTTCATTAGATGAAAGCTTGTGTTTAGAGGGAAAAATTGATTACAAGAGGCAGATGGTTTTAGATGTTATAGACTTATAGGTGACTGTTAAATTTGAAATGGTTTTTATAGCGTATAAGGAGGACGATCACCAATTTTTGATTCAAGAAACTGAAAATGGAAAGAAGAAGATTAAACTTCCCTTGATTTTTGTTAATATTTTGTCCATTTGGAGTTACTATAAAGTTAGTGGCACATTGCACGTATCTTCCAACTACATCTATCATGGGATTTGTGATATTTATACTAAGTTAAGCTACTTGTTGTCAGTAAATTATTTTTGGGAAGAGTGTGCTAGCCTATGCCTAGACTAATCCCTTGGCAAATTATGACTGTAAGACATCAGCCCTGATTAAACCTCATGTAACACCCTAGAAATAGGGTAGACAAAAACTTTCATAAAACGAAAAGAGCGGTATAAATGTCATTGCATGAGACATCCCAAAAAAGGAAAAATACAAATATTTGGAATAGTTAGAATTGTATTCTAATGGAAGACAAATGACAACCAACTAATCTACTTTCTAACATAGAAATAAGATTACAAAAGGGGTGTCATCTCTAGCCATTATAGTCTTCTAAAGTTAGCATCCCAAAGATATTTCCCAAAGCTCACACGCTCCCGCCTAATCCTTCTTAATGATAGCTCCGCTAGAACTTGAGATACATGTCAACATTCAACAAGTGTTAGGCCAAAAGCCTAGTGAGTTTGAACAATTAATAGCACATAATAATAACATGTACAAATAAGAGTCTTTCATTCCAAGTCCACAAGTAGATTTGAAGTCAATGGGGGAGACCCATAACATCAAGAAGTTCCACCCAAAGAGACGAGATACCTTAGCATCAAGCCCCTCAAAGGCGACACCAAAGGCCCGACACATCCGGGGGTGCAACCAAAGGCATTGCCCCAAATGGTGAGGGTCTAGGCGCATACCAACACGGTGGCACCCAAGACTATGTCCTCCTAGTGAACACTTAACTCGATTCATTCAAAAGTTCGCTCAAGCCACAAGGTACATAAGTATGCACAATCTAATACCAATGGCCACATAGGCGATAAGTGTAGTTACCAACAGATGTCAACCCAAGAGTTTCCTCATCACAATTCATGATATTCATCAATTCACTTGATACATAATTAACACATATAATTACACATGATTTCATATAAAGTCATCACACTCATTAAGCCAAGTATTGTTAAGCCAACTTAACCATTAAGACATTTTATTACTATTCAAGCAACTACATAACTTTTGGGTATGAAACCCTAATTCTTCCATATCATGATAACATAGCCCATAATGTTTTGGACTTATCAAGGGTAGCATTTATCACCACAAAATTCACTGTTATCTTCAATAAGCCGACAAATCCATCTTTCCCACAGTTAGGGTTTTTATAGAAGTAAAGAAATAAGCAAGAAAACAATTAAATAACATGTATCTATTGTAAGAAGAGTTAGAAAACTCACTATCTAGGTTTTTAGAACCAAAACCTTGAAAATGGAAGAAACCCTAGAAGTTGAGGAAGTGGTAGTGAGGATTGTAGTTGTAGATGCTAGGTTCTTTAGTGTAGTCTTCAATGAATGCCTCCAAATGTGCAAGGATCCACGATAAATGAGATTTCTAAACCTAGATGGGATTTAATGAAGAGAGAGAGAGAGAGAGAAAGAGTGGATTGAGGGTGAAAATCGCACTTCAAAGGAGAGGAAAACGATTTGGGAGTATTTGGTAAAGTAAGTGAGAGAAAGATGGGAAAATGGAGAGATAAAGGAAGAATTTTTGTCAGACCGGACGTGGACTTTCGCTAGTGACCATGCGGACATCCGGCCTTCACTTGGCCATGACTCCCCCTTCGAATCCTCTGTTTCTTCTGCGGAAACCCGCGGACGTCCACTATGACACGGACGTCCGACTTTAAGCCATGCGGGCATCCACATTCCCAATTTTCAGCATTCCTCAATTTTAGTTATGAACAACACTTGCATCAAATATCGGATTTAAAAAATGCAGATAGCAATTAATTTCACATATGATTGACATTTTATTTAAGTAAAGCTCTAAAAGATTTAAGACGGTGTTAGCACTTAAGTTACATACCGAACGATATTCGGGGTGTTACAATCCTCCCCACCTTGAAAGGATTTCGTACCCGAAATTTCGTCCTAACTAAAAAGATTAGGGTATCGCCTCTTCATATCCTCCTCGGATTCCCAAGTTACGTTGGCACCGCGATGATGCTTCCATTGAACCTTAACCATGGTTACGTCTTTGTGCCGAAGTTTCTTGGTTTTCGATTCTAGTATAGCCTATGGTTCCTCCACACAACGGTTCCCATTATCGACACGAATTTCCGTTAATGGAATTACGTTTTCCTTCACGGCCAAACACCTTCGTAGATAGCATATGTGAAAGGTAAGATGAATTCCATCCATTTCCGGTGGTAGATCTAGATTATAAGCTTGAAGCCCAATCCTTTCCAAGATGGTGAATGGTCCAAGGAAACGTGGACTAAGTTTCCCGCGTTTTCCAAACCGGATGATTCCTTTCCAAGGAGACACCTTCAACATGACTCGATCTCCAACTTGAAACTCGACTGGCCGACTCTTCTTGTCCGCATAACTCTTTTGCCGGTCTTGCGCCACTTTCAAGCGCTCTCGAATTTCCCTCACTTTATCCGCGGTTTCTTGCATGATTTCCGGTCCCGCGAACTGTTTCTCCCCCTCTTCAAGCCAACAAACTGGGGTTTTGCATCTCCGGCCATACAAGGCTTCAAACGGAGAGGCCTTAAGACTTGAATGATAACTGTTGTTGTACACGAACTCAACCAATGATAGGTATGTGTCCCAACTCCCACCAAAATCAATGACACACAACCTCAACATATCTTCAAGGGTTTGTATCGTCCGCTCGCTTTGCCCATCCGTGGATAATAGGTCGTACTTAGCTTAACTTTCGTCCCAACTCTTTTTGGAAGCTAGCCCAAAAACAAGAGGTGATTGACTATCCTTCTCGGACACAATGGATAGTGGCACCCCATGCCTTGACACGATCTCATTAATGTAGAGCCTAGCTAGCTTATCCAAGGGCAATGTTTCCCGTATTGCCAAAAAGTGCGTGTTTTTGGTCAACCGATCCATAATCACCCAAATAGTGGTGTGACCTCGCAACGTCTTAGGTAGCTTTATCACGAAATCCATCATGACTTTGTCCCATTTCCACTCTGGAATCGCCAAAGATTGCAAACTTCCATACGGCTTTTGATGTTGTGATTTAACTTGAAGACACGTCACACAAGCTCCCACATACTTAGCCACATCGAGCTTCATTACCGGCCACCAATAGTTCAATTTCAAGTCCCTATACATCTTTGTGCTACCGGGACGTATAGAGTATCAAAACTTGTGAGCTTCCTCAAGAAGTAGTTCACAATTACCACCGACTTTTGGCACCCAAATCCGGCCTTGGAATAGCTTAAGCCCTCGACTATCGTTCTTTAGTAGCACCCGTTGCTTCACCATGACCTTGACTTTAAATTTTCTTCTCGAACAGCCTCCGCTTGACTTGTCTTGATGCTCGCTAACAAACTCGATACCACATCGATTCGCTTGAGGTTTAGCTTGATTCCATCCCCATGGTTCTTTCGGCCCAAGGCGTCCGCCACCACGTTGTCTTTCCCGGGGTGGTAAAGTAGGTCACAATCATAGTCCTTCAAAAGTTCAAGACACCTCCGTTGTCGCATATTTAACTTCTTTTGGTCGAAGATGTACTTGAGACTTTTGTGATCGTTAAATAGAGTGCATTTCGTCCCGTACAAATAGTGTCACCACAACTTCAAGGCAAAGACCACCGCCGCCAACTCCAGGTCGTGAGTTGGGTAATTCTACTCGTGGCCCTGTAGTTGTCGTGACACGTAATCTATCACTTTCTGTTGGAACCCATATATAACAAGTAACAACAATAATAGCAATATTCCTTGTATTTGATTGATAAATATAAGAGTTTACAATATTTGAAATGAAGAACAACTCTCTCTTTTAACTAGCTCTCACTCTTTCCTTTTTTTTTGCTTAAAAAAAGCTCTTTCTCTCAATTACGTATATATAGAAAAGAGAAACTTGAATACTTTATCTAAATATCTCTTAAATGAGATATTTTAAGATATTATCTAAAATATCTCTTAAAAGAGATATTAAGAGATATTATCTAAAATATCTCATAAATGAGATATTATAACCAATACAATAATTGGTTGTTTACACATTTAGCCCTTGACACTCAACAAATACAAATAAGTCCTTGAAACTATTTCTTAATAAAACATTCATGTAAATTAGGGGCTAATTAAAGCTAACAATCTCCCCCTAATGTTTTATAAAGAAATCATCATCTTGTAGTCTCCCCCTTGCTTTCTTTAGAGGCGTTGGAGTGTCAATCTTCAAGTCTTGTAAGAGTCTTCTTTTCCTGATCTTCCACAATTTCAATTGCTTCAATTCTTTCTTTAACTCTCCCTTGATCGTTGCATACTCCCCCTTGAATGTTGCTTTACTTTTCAGATCCCAGTTATTTCCCATAGATTAAACTCAAACAATCAGAGAACGATTTAAAGTGCGGAAGCTTGTATAACCAGTTTGAGTAAAAATCGTTGGTAGATAAACTGATAAGGTGGTTGAGTAGCAAGCATAGTCAGCTCATGAAGATCTGTTTTCAAAAGACAATAAGTAACCAGGGGTAACAGCTAACACAGAAGCACATAGCAACTGTTATCACAACAATTAAAATAATTGTGTGGCCTATGTTCAGAGTTGACACTTATGAAGCTCTGATAGGACTTCCAGTTATCATAGAAGTAGAATTATAAAATTAAACTTCTCAAACTGTTCTGGCATTATCACATAGATATGCAAGTGGAATCACAAAGATTCGTGATATTGTGTGGAAGAAAAAGAGAGTATTGTCTATTAGGCTCAAAAGTGTGTAAACTGTTTGGACAAAACAGGTGTCCACAGACTCAATGTGCATGAGTGAAGTGTGAAGGTGGGGCAAATTTCCTTCTTTTCAATATCCAACCTTCCAAATAAAGATCAGATAGCATATATGCTGCTTCCCCGTGGAAAAGTGAAGTATTTCCCTGTTGAGAAGGAAATAAGTAGCTAGTGGGGTTAATTCAAGAGTTGGCATGGGCTAATTGCCTGTTTCAATGATAATCACCAAAGAGTCGTGATAAATTAGTAATGTGGCTTGCCCGGCTCAGAAAAAGATAGTGCAGAGTTGTATATTTCTTTTGACTCTGTTCCCACACCCTCTTTCTTTTTATCATGTAGCTCACATCTAACCGAACTCTTTCTTTGATGTAGACCCTTCACCTCTCAAAAACACTCAAGGTTTACTTCTTTGGTAGGAAACACCGGTTTAAGTGATCCATAGAAGTTATAAAGATCACACATTGATTCAAAAAAATTTGTCCTAGAGTTTATATTTTTCACACATAAAAAATTAAAATCCAAACTTCTATAGAAGATAAAACATTTTAGCATGTAGAAGTCGTTTGACCAATTAAAAAGAGTTTTTTTTTATTTTAAAGATGGCCTTTCTCTAAAAATGATGAGTTTAAAGGTTTAGAGATTTTACCTTTAGAGCTGAGGTTAAGTCGCAGAGGTTCTGTAGGATTTTACAGAGGTTCTGAGATGAACACTATCACAGAGGGTGGTTGCAAACTTCTGAGCAAAGGTTTATGTTGTCGCCAGAGGTTGATTTTGGATCAACAGAATGATTGTGGCTCGACAAACGCTTGGCAAAGGTTGATCGTTGCTTGGAAGAGGTTTGTTTCTAACCTGTGATCTGAGACTTACCTTTTATTCTTCTCAAAATTTGTTTGAAAAAGCATTGGTAGTGATCGATTGAGTGTTAGCACGAAATTTTCTCCAACAGAGGTTTTGAAGCTCTGTGAAACTCAGCAGAGGTTTTGTGGAAGAAAAACTCTAAAAACTAACGATTCATAAACGTTTTTGATCATCCAAAGTTTTCATCGTTTTAAGCATTGTTTTAGGACAAATTTGAAAGTTTGTGTCCTAAAATATAGAACAATTTTTATTCACAGAGGTTTTTGAGCTCTGTAAAAACTTGCAGAGGCTCTGTGAGTGAAAATTTCTCATAACTAAAGATTCTGAAATTTTTTGATAACCCAAAGTTTATATGTTATTCAAAACTGTTTTTAGGACATATATATGAAATGATGTCCGAGAAAAACTGTTTTAGGAAAGATTTTATGCGAGACATACTTACTTTGGTTTGTCTTTGTTCGACAGAGGTTGGTCACAACCGACAGAGGTTGGTTGCATCCGACAGAGGTTGGTTGCGACCGTCAGAATCTTTTTCTTCGGATGTACATGGTCAGATTGGCATTCTCCCCCTCAAATTGAGCATTTAAATCTCATTTAGGCTCAATTTGTAATCAGATATACTGTAAGAATCAAAAAGTGTTGGTAATCATCATCTTTGATGATTCCACATTTGTTAGGAATATCCAAAAACACAGTTAATTCAAATTTAAAAGGAAACATGGTGCTGGGGGTTAGAGATTAGAAATACCAGTCAAATTCTGATCTGTTGAGGTACTGGTCCTACACTGATGTGTGTAGAAGCACATTCTGGTGAGGTACTGGTTCTACACTGATTTATGTAGAAACATCGAGAACACCGTTCTTGAAAGCGGAGGGAGCATTAATTAAATGCAATGCTTTCGGTCCAGCAATTTACAACAGACTTTGAAGCTGATTTTAGCATATCAGCACTCATAATTTGAGAAAACTCAGAACTTCAAAGTCGTGCGTCTGTGAAATATCTTTCCAATGCAACTAGAATCGAGTAATTTGGAGCACCGAGTCAAAAGTTATGCGCATGTTTCTGAAGCAGCGCAAAGTTGACAGCAAGTAAACAAAAATCGGATTCCAAGGTTGAGTTGCAGAGGTTCAGTCCACAGAGGCTCTGTTGGATTTCACAGAGGCTCTGTGGTGAACAGTACCACAGAGGTTGTTCGGCAGAGGTTTGGCGGCAGAGGTTGATCGCAGTGCCGACGGAGCTCTGATGATGATTTTAGTGAAACACAACTTTCTGTCCAGCAGATGTGTACTGACTTTAGCAGAGATTCTGACCAAGAAGAACACTAATTCAGACCAAGATCAAAACACGAAAAGTGTTCATCTATGTCTTAGGAATCCAACGCATCTGGACTCATCAAATTTGGAGCTTCGAGGAGGGAGTTCTGTTGAAAATACGACAGGTGCGCAAAGCCGACAGCAAGAACTAAGACGTTGTGCTATGGGCTCTGAGGTTCCGTTGCAGAGGTTCAGTCCACAGAGGCTCTATCAGGTTTTACAGAGGCTCTGTGGTGAACAGTACCACAGAAGGTGGTCGCAAAAAATTTGAGCCATAAGTACGAGTTGTCGGCAGAAGTTGGTCTGAGTGGTCGACAAAAGATGATCGCGGCTTGACAAACGCTTGAGGTTCTGCAGAAGTTTGGTCGCGGCTCTGCAGAAGTTGGTCTCGTGCGGCAGAAGCTTGCTTCTGTGTGCGGCAGAGGCTGCTTCTGTGTGCGACAGAAGCTTGGTCGCGTGCGGCAGAAGCATAACAGAAGTGTTATACTTACATTGACATTGATTTAGACCATTTTACCTCTGGATTTTGCAAGAACGCAAAACATAAACATCTTTCATTGGTTTGTTATATGTTCAGATCATCTTGAATCACCTCTTTTCGAGCTCGTACGACAAAGATATGGTTGATTTACCACAGTCGCGCAGATCTGTCCATCAGCTTTCCATCAGCACACTGTTGTCTACTTCAACGATGCATATGACCCTTATAAATTTCGAATCTCTGAATTCTCAAAACATGAAAATTGTTCATCTGTGTCTTAGAAATCCAGGGCTTTTTGAATCGAATCAATCGGTGTCTTAATCAGTGAGATATGATCAATTTACTACGGCATCGCAAATCTGCCACCATGCTGTCATAGTACTTGATTGTTGTGCACCGAAATCAATTGCCTTTGAAGGATGAGTCTTAAACTGAGTGTTTTAAGAGTCCATATTGAACTTTGAAGCCTGAGTCCTTAACAGATGTATTAAGGAGTCCAATAGTACCTGCAAAACAGATCAAACAATTTTTGGTACCCATTTCCAAATGGGTCCTATTTTGTTAGGATTAGCATGAAGTGCTTTGTTGATCTTATCATTCACAACTGAGACAGATTGCTTGAGGATATTTTGAACAAGAGAAGAGCCTTTCACTATCCAAACCATTTTTATCTTTTTAAAAGTTTGAATAGCTGATCGGTTTATCCTCTGATCATAGAAAAAAGGAGAAGTAAAAATCTGATTTGTTGACAATTTGTTTGGTTTAATGAACTCTTTTGTTTTAACAGAATTTTTTGAATTTATTTTAAAAATTAAAGAATTTCGTTCTTTGTTGCATAGTTCAAACCGTAAAGATAAATCAGATTTTAACTTCTGCTCTTTTCAAATTTCAGCAGATAAGTTGATGAATCTTTTTGTTAGTCTCTTTACTTCAGATCTAAGATTCAATCTCTCTCTTTCAAAATCCTCCTTTTGACTTACTTCTTGAAATCTTTGAACCTTTAACTGTTCAGATTCTTTTCTTTCAAAATCAGATTCGTTCCTCTCTTTTTCAAGAGTTTTCTGTAATTCTGAGATTTTGTGAGAAAGCTCTATAGAATTTGTTTCAAAAGTAGTCTTCTTTTTTTCAATCTTCTCTTTTTCACAAATCATAAGTTTTTCAAAGTTAGAAATTAGTTTAGAAAAACTTAAACACTTAAGTTCAAGTCGTTTCTTTTCTTCATCAAAAATAGTCTTAACTTCGTCAAACTTTGTTTCAGATTCATATAATTTCATCTTAAGATCGATATTTTCATTGGTTAAGAGTTTATCTGCCTCTTCTAGCTTGGTAACCTTGTCTGAATCGATCTGAAGGCTTATCTTCCTTTCTTCTGACTCTTTATCAAGAGTAATAATCACTTTTTGAAAGTTTGAACTGAGTTTAGAGTAGTAGTGAAAATCACCCATCGAACTTAGACACTTTTTCAACATGTTGTTACTTGAAAGAATGATCGTTAATCGGTGTTACTTTGAAGAATAAATCTTGCGGAAGAAAAATCAATATTTAAATCCGATTGATGATCGTTTTACCCAAAATGTTACGAAAATAAAACGAGTACCTTCTGGACCTTAAACGATTAATCCCACCGTTCAGAATGTAGAACAGAGTGTTGTGAAGCTTCTGTCCAAATATCGCAACGATCCGACGGTGCGAACTCCGGGAATAGATAAAACGATTCGCTGCGTTTTCCAGAAAATTCAATACGAAATTTTCTTGCCTTTTCCGCTTCTGTTCGATTTCTTCAAATCACCGAGACGGCTCTGATACCAATTGTTGGAACCTAGATATAACAAGTAACAACAATAATAGCAATATTCCTTGTATTTGATTGATAAAGATAAGAGTTTACAATATTTGAAATGAAGAACAACTCTCTCTTTTACGTATATATAGAAAAGAGAAACTTGAATACTTTATCTAAATATCTCTTAAATGAGATATTTTAAGATATTATCTAAAATATCTCTTAAAAGAGATATTAAGAGATATTATCTAAAATATCTCATAAATGAGATATTATAACCAATACAATAATTGGTTATTTACAAATTTAGCCCTTGACACTCAACAAATACAAATAAGTCTTTGAAACTATTTATTAATAAAACATTCATGTAAATTAGGGGCTAATTAAAGCTAACACTTTCCCTCTTTGCATAAACACGCATCCGAGTCCTATTTTAGAGGCGTCACTATAAACCACGAAGTCCTCCGATCCTTCGGGTAAGGATAGGATCGGCGCTTCACACAAATTCTTCTTGAGAGTCTTGAAGGCTTGCTCTTGAGCATTAATCCACACAAATTTGATGTTCTTTCTTGTTTGCGAGGTGAGCGGTGAAGCGATCTTTTAGAAGTCTTGAATGAATCGCCTGTAGTATCCGACCAAACCCAAGAAACTTCTAATTTCCATCGGACTCATAGGTGGTTCCCAATTCATCATTGCCTCGACCTTTTTTGGATCTACTTTCACTCTGCCTCGAGACACCACGTGTCCCAAAAATTGAACTTCTTGCAACCAAAACTCGCATTTCGAGAACTTAGCAAACAACCTCTCTTTCCGAAGAACTTCCAAAACTTCCCGTAAGTGTTGCCCATGTTCGGCTTCGTCTTTAGAATAGATCAAGATATCGTCGATAAAGACTATCACCGACTTGTCCAAGAAGGGACGACATACACGATTCATCAATTCTATAAACACGGCTGGTGCATTCGTCAAACCGAACGACATCACCAAAAATTCGTAGTGCCCATATCTTGTTCAGAAGTCCGTCTTTGGTATATCATCCTCTTTCACCCGCACTTGGTGGTATCCGGATCTCAAGTCGATCTTGGAGAAGCAACCCGTTCCCTGAAGTTGATCGAAGAAGTCATCTATTCGAGGCAGTGGATACTTGTTCTTTACCGTCACTTTGTTCAACTCTCGATAGTCTATGCACATCCGCATAGACCCATCCTTCTTCTTCACGAACAACACCGGAGCTCCCCAAGGCGACAAACTCGTACGTATGAATCCCTTCTCCAACAATTCTTGCAGTTGCGACATCATTTCTTGCATTTCCGTTGGAAGCTAAACGATACGAAGCACGTGCAATTGGGGCCGCTCCCTGGGTGAGGTCTATATGGAATTCCACTTGTCGTTCCGGCAGAAAACCGGGTAGATCCTCGGAAAAATGTCCGGGTAGTCACGTACCACTTCCACATCGTCTAACTTCTTCTTTTCCAACTTCGCGTCCACTATATAGGCCAAATACGACGAATACCCTATGGCTAGAAATTTCCTTGCTTTCAATGAAAAGATTATCGAAGTGGTACTTTCCCCTTTTTTCTCCATAAATGGTCACCACGTTCCCATTCGACTTCGGAATTCGGATCATATTCTTCGAACAAGAATGTCGGCTTATTCTCGAACAACCAATCCATACCTATCACCACGTCAAACCCTTCTATTGCCATAGGCAACATGTTTGAATCAAAGGAATTCCCATTAATATCCAAGGTACACTTACCGATGTACTCCCGAATTAACACTTGCTCCCCATTAGCTATCTCTACTATTAGGGCATCCGGAAGGGTACTAGCAGGGATGGCGAATTGCTTGCAAAAAGAATTTGACACAAAAGAATGATTCTCTCCCGAATCAAACAATATACAAGCAGGCAAGGAGTTTACGAGAAACACACCCGTCAATACATCGGCAGTCTCTCTCGCCTCCGCGGCGGTCATCTGAAAAGCTCGGCTCGGTGCCCTCGGTGGATTTTCCTTCTTAACCGGCACTCCGCTTGATGCGTTCCGGTTGCCCCCAAACAGGTTTGGGCAATCTCTCTTTATGTGCATCGGTTTCCGGCACTCGAAGCAAACTGGTCCTCGGATAAGGCAATCCCGAACCATATGGTCTCTTTTCTCGCACGTTGTATACTCGGGCGGGCTAGGGTGTGGCCTAGAGTTTCATGGGCCACTACGCTTACTCTTGCACTTATGGCACCATCTCACTTCATGTCGGGGATCACCATTTCTTCCCCCGGTAAACGGTCTGAACTGACGAGTGGGTCCGACCGACCCTTCCCATTTCTTCTTCTCCCCAACAACTACCCTCTCTTCCTTTCCCTTCGCATAATCGGTCTCCATCATCTTGGCTTCCTCTATCGTCTCTCGCAAAGAAACGGCTTTGGAGTTGCGGACCATAGCCATCATGTCTGCCGGTAACCCTTAAGGTAAGCTTTGACCTTTTTTTTTCTCCGTTGGGGCCACATGCCCCACCAAGTTTAACTTATCCATGAACAAGCGGGTGTACTCTCTTACAGTTGAGTTTCCCTTCTTGAGAGACCGGAATTCCTCTTCGATCCGATCCATCTCCTGTTCATTGCAGTATTCCTCCAACACTTTCTTCTTGAACACCTCTGTTGGTCCCGAAGGCCTATACAAGTTTGTAGAAGGGGGGGGGGGGGGGTTGAATACAAACACACAGATTTTACTTTTCTAAATTGTTTATTGATAAATCATTAACAATTTACAGCTTGTTGCGGAGACAAGATTAAGGATAAACCTAAATCTAAACAAGTTGGAACACTAAGGTTTCTTGTACTAAGAAGGATAAGGAAATTACTAATAATAACCTATCTTGAGATAAGAGATTTGAACTTGTCCAGAGTTAGCAAGTTACTTCAAATGAAGTGAGTTCATCTCTTTATATACTGCATGCATTAAATGCAAATCAGTATATACTTTACACGTGTCATCAGCTGGTTGGTTGCATGTCATTGACCTTGGTTGACAACCTTAGTAGCCGTAAGGATGAACAGTGTAGTATCAGAGTGGTTGTACGATTTCAGATATTCGGAGGTTCTTTTCTGACATTTCGTACGGAGGCGTGCAAGGGTGGTTAAGACAAAAGTACTTTGTACGGAGGACTTCATGATCAGCTTTCGTTGATTCAGCGATTATCATTTACTATTCAGCAGATGATAAAGTTCAGCGATAGCTGAAGTCTTGTACTTGATACTTCACGTTGAGTGGACAAATCTGAGTCTTCGCTGATCCGCATCAGTTCATTAGGAGACTTGTCGCTGGTTCTTGAGCTTGATCTTCGACTTCAGCGTAGAACCTTTGTTGACGTGAAACTTGTCTTCAGGGATCATAAGTAAACAACTAACTTATCAGCGATCATTATAATGACTGAACAGACTCAACACATTAATGATGAACAGTGTTCGCTGAATGTTTAATTTATAAAGCGAGAGTTCCTATCAGCGGTACTGGAAGATCTTAGTACTTATCAGCGATAGTGGAAACTCTGATACATATTGTTTACTTACAATTTTCACTAAGTATTTAAGAGAGTGTCATTATCAAATCACTGAGGGTTTGGATCAACAATCTCCCCCTATTTGATTATGACATAGCAACAAAGAAAATTGCTATTTAATGAAAACATAAGGATAAAAAGAACTCATAAAATATTTGTCCCTTTTACTGTTTTCTGGGATCTTTTCAGTACTGATGGAGTAAAGTACGTTCGCTGAAATCTTTCTTTGAAATATTGAATCAGGTTACAATGAAGAACATAAAGATTACAAGTACAAGCGAAATAATTTACAAGTACAGAAGGGTAACTGATACAATAGAGAAAAAGGAGATTATATCAGTTTTCAAAAGGTCCTTCCTTAATGAGAAGTTCATCAAGGGTCTTTTTAGTGGGGATCATCCAGTCAGGAACATTTACTCCTTGATTCTTTAACTTCAGAGCAGCTTCAAAAATCAAGGGCTTCAGGTGTCTAGCTTTTATGTCGCGTCTGACTTCACACCAGTGAACGAGATCTCTGAGTTGTTCGATGGGAGCGATTTGGAGCTCAGAGACACGTTGAAAGTGATGATTTCCATTATAGTCTAAGAAGAATATACCATATGGATCACTTACCACTGTGCCAGGGATGAAAATTTCTCCAGGTGGTAGGGAGGTGTCAAGCATTGAAAGATCAGCATCAGGGCCAAGAACTTCAGCACGAGAGAAACCAATACCTGTTTCATTTCGAATGATTGGACCTGAATCAGAAACTTTCTTCTTCTTAGCAGAGGCTTTCTTCGGTTGAGGAAGAGTAGGAGGAATATCTACAGCAGATGAAAGCAAGTTGATCTGTTTATTTAAGATCATCTCAACATGGCTTTTGAATTTTGAGCGTGATCCCTGAATGGCTAATTTCGTTTCTAACCATTCAGAGAGACCAAACTTTTCTAATGAAGCAGCATAGAAGGTTTGCTTGGTTTCGTCATCTCTGTAGATATCCACTTCAACAACAAGAACATCAACGAACATTTTTCCTCTGATGTTGGCTTTGATTATCTTGGATGGTCTTGATCGATAGGTCAACATTTGATTAGCCCATTCCAAAGTTGTATCAGAGACCTTTGTCTTTTCTCTAACGATTTCTTGAGCATCATCCCAGAGCTGACGTTGAACATCAATGGGAACTCTTTTCAGCTTGGGGTCTTTGATTGATCTTTGAGTAAGCTTGATGGCGTATTCTCTGTCTTTATCTTCAGCTTCCTTCCTTTCAGCGATAAGGCGTTCAGCTCTAAGGTGTTCCTGGTATTCAGCTTTGGAGATTTTGAACTTTGGAGGAACTGAAGGAAGTTGATCACGCCTTAGAATGATTCGCTGATCCTCGAATCGTTTTTATTATTTCTTCTCTTCTCTTTTGATCCTCTTCACTCAGCTTTTGAGGAGCTGAGGAAGGTCTGTTTTTGTGCGAGAGAGGTTGTTCTTCTGATTCATCAGTCTCAGAGATCAAATCCAAGACTGGGATTATTTCTTCAGCGGCAGCTGGAATTTTTGGTGAAGTCGCAGTTGTGGAGCCTTCAGCGATATCCTCAAACAGGGGAGAGGACTAGCTGAAACGCAGCGATCTTACAAATAAGAACTGGGTAGAAGAACTTGGGTAGAAAAGATAGAAAAAGAATGTGGATGTGTAGAGAGGTTGTTGAGTAGAGAACTGATTGAGTATAGAGATGTTCAGGGAAGGAATATAAGTAAAGTTTAGTGTACCTGACAAACCGGCTTTTCAAGCAAGATCGCCAGATTTTCATCTTCAGCGAGGCCTTTGCCTTTGCCTTTCTCAGCGCCAGAGGCTGAGGGCTTTGTCTTTGTCTTCTCCCCTGAAGGTTCTTTTATTGAGATTCCCTTAAGAGCTTTGATCCTTGGGGCAGGTTTGACGATAAAGAAATCATCGTCATCTTCATCATCATCATCATCCTTCCTTGGAGAGGAGGATGGTTCATCTTCAGGGATGTCGATGTCTTCATCTTCTTCTGCTTCGGATTCATCAGCATCTTCTTCGAGTTGCTCCCCCTCAGATACAGAGGCGAGCTTCTCGGTTCCCTCAGGGTTTTCATCTCCCTGAGGTCCAGCGGTCAGATCTTCATTCCTCTCTCCCCTGATAGATTCATCATGGGAAAGGTCTTCAGCGCTCTTGTTCAGATCTTCAGCGCTTTTGTTTAGATCTTCAGCGCTCTTCTCACCGGAATGTTCAGCGCTCTTGATGGTTTTGGATGCATCTTTGGCGGAGGGTAGCTGAGTGTGTCTGGCAGAGTACCAGAACTGGGATAGTAGTAGCTGACTTGCGGGAGGTGTGATGGTCAGGGCTGTTTAAATGCAGCAGTTTTTCAGGAAATTCACAGCATCATCCAGATGTGTGACTTGCTTTCGAGGAGGAAACTCGAGAAGCGCAGAGAGGTTGTTTACCTTAGTCCAATCTAGTTAATCCAGCTTGAACTTAACCTGAGGGGCTTTGATGATGTCCACTTCCTCAGAGTCAGCGGAGATGGACTCAGCGGTGACATTGATCTTTGATGATGCCATTTCTCTGTATTATCAGTTCAACCAAAGATGTTAACAAATAAGAATTGTCTTATTATGGAAAGAATTTCCATTAAGATTGTTCGAATTTTGTCCATTTCATTCAGACATAAATGTCTTAATGAAGATTAGGGTTTTTCATGATTTTGAAATGAAATGTAAAACCCATAATGTCTTGTATTCCAGTTTCAAAAAAAACTGGATACGAATGAAGAACAAGTTTAAGATTTAGATTTAAAACTTGAAGAACAACCATGAAATGGTTGTGTTCATAAAACCATGAAAGAAAATGATTTTATTTTTGAGTTCTTTTGTTTGATCTTGTTTAAAACAAAGATAAGATCAGAAACAAGTTATCTGCATTTGAAAAGTAAGAACATATTAACCTTGATGTTTTGATGAAGAAGATGATGAACAGTTCTTTGAAGATTTGAGAGCACAAATGCAACAGTAATTCTTTTCTTACGGAGAAAGATTGTTCGCGTAAAAGACAAATATAAACCAAGAGTTGTTTATATATGGAGTTTTTAGAGAGAGAAAACCTTGAGCGGGAAAAGGTTTTCATCATGACACGGACACGTGTTTGCATTTGACTGGAAGTTTGAACGAAACGTGCAAACGTGTGTCAGAAAGAAATCGTGCCTAGTGTTATCCGTTGCAATGACGTCACAACTGTCCTTTCACATTCTTTTAGGATGTCTCTGAGGTTTTGAAAGCTTATGGACTCTTTTGAAAAACATGAAGCACTGAATAGAATATATCAGTGAAGGTTTAAAGAACTTTCAAAATATCGTTGTTAAGGAAGAGATATTCAGCGATGCAATTTATTTTGAAATCTTGCATTTACATGCGATTGTCAGAGAGAGAAAACATACCTGGATATCAGTTTAACCAAGTTTATTCAGAGAGAAGATGATGAAATGGATTATATAAGTTGATTTTATTCCGAAGGCTATACAAGTTTGTATAAACGTATCGCTGATCAAATGTGAACCGCTGAAGATTTTACCCTTCAAAGTTCAGCATTCCAAGCTCGCTGATGAGAAAGTTGAATCTTGTCTCATCAAGAGGTTTGGTAAATAAATCAGCTAACTGATAATCAGTTGGGATAAAATGAAGTTCTATATCACCATTCATCACATGATCTCTGATAAAATGATATCTGATTTCTATGTGTTTTGTCTTTGAGTGTAGCACTGGATTGTTTGCTATAGCGATGGCACTAGTGCTGTCGCAATAGATTGGAATTTTGGAGAGCTGAAGATCATAGTCTAGTAGCTGATTTCTCATCCACAAGACTTGAGAACAACAGCTTCCAGCGGCTACATATTCAGCTTCAGCTGTGGAAGTGGACACTGAGTTTTGCTTCTTACTTGTCCAACTTACCAGCTTTCCACCCAGGAGCTGACATCCTCCTGTGGTGCTTTTCCTATCCATTTTGCAACCTGCAAAATCACTGTCTGAATAGGCGGTTAGATCGAATCCTGAGTCTTTAGGATACCAAAGACCTAGATTCGCTGTACCCTTAAGATATCGAAAGATTCGCTTTACAGCTTTCATATGAGATATCTTAGGTTCAGCTTGATATCGTGCACACAAACATGTTGCAAACATAATATCGGGTCGGCTAGCTGTAAGATACAATAGTGAGCCGATCATCCCACGGTACAGTGTGACATTGGCAGAAACACCCTTTGTGTCCTTATCAAGTGTCAGCGGTGGTGCCATAGGGGTTTTCATAGCTGAACTTTCAGTTAAGTCGAATTTCTTCAGCATATCTTTAACATACTTTCCCTGATTTATAAAAGTTCCTTTTTCAGTTTGCTTAATCTAAAGACCAAGGAAATATGTTAGTTTACCCATCATGCTCACTTTATACTCATCTTTCATTCTATCAGCGAAACGAGTACAAAGCTCAGGGTTAGTAGAACCAAATATAATGTCATCAACATATATTTGAACTAAAATGATATGACCTTTCACTTTTCTAAAAAATAGAGTTTTGTCAATCTTACCTCTCTCAAATTTTTCAATATGGAGATAAGTAGAGAGAGTATCATACCATGCACGAGGAGCTTGCTTTAAGCCTTAAAGTGCCTTGTCCAGTTTATAAACATAACCTGGACGCTTAGGATCTGAGAATCCTGGAGGTTGTTCCACATACACTTCTTCATTCAGCTTTCCATTCAGAAACGCTGACTTAACATCCATCTGATGTACAATGAAGTTTTTGTGTACAGCATATGCTAAGAAAAGACGAATAGATTCAAGTCTTGCTACTGGAGCAAAAGTTTCGTCATAATCTATGCCTTCCTCTTGTCTGTATCCCTGAGCAACAAGACAAGCTTTGTTGCGAGTTACAGTACCATGTTCGTCCAACTTGTTTCGATAGACCCATTTAGTGCCTATCACCGTTTTGTCAGTTGGTCTACGAACGAGTTTCCAAACTTTGTTTCTTTCGAATTCAGTCAGCTCTTCTTGCATAGCGCTGTCCCAGTTTGGATCTCTGAGGGCATCATCTATTTTCTTTGGTTCAGTTAGAGAAATAAAGTTAACAAATAAACAAATATTACCTGCACTTCTACGAGTCTGAATACCGGCGTTGGGATCACCAAGAATTTGATTGATTGGGTGATTTACAGTCCATCGCTGAGCCGGAGCATACGTCGCTGACTCAGTCTGAACTGGAGAAACTGAAGATGAGGCTTCAGCTACTTCTGGATTATCAGCTAAGAGAGGAATGTTTGCATTTGTCACTTCATTCACTAATTGTTGAGAAATAGATGGAATTTCTGAGACATTTGGATCAACTGCAGGTATAGTGTTTATAGGCACAACTGAGACCCAAGATGTTTCAGCTTCACTATTCTGCATATCTGGAATGATAGTAGGACCATCATTTTCTACGGTGTGAGCATGAGGAGTGGGAATTTCTTCTGAATCACCAAAATGAGAAAACATCCATTGATTCAGTTCTTCTGTATCAGCGTTCGGTTTAGAGTTCGCTGAACGGGATTCGTCAAAAGTGACGTGAATAGTTTCTTCTACAGTTTGTCTTCTACGGTTGAAGACTCTGAAGGCTTTGGAGACTGAGGAGTATCCAAGAAAGATTCCATCATCAGCCTTAGGATCAAACTTTCCAAGGGCATCTCTGTTGTTCAGTATGAAACACTGACATCCAAAGATGTGAAGAAAGCTGATTGAAGGCTTTCTCCCATGAAACAGTTCATAGGTTGTCTTTTTGAATTTTTTAACTATCAGCGACCTGTTTTGCGTAAAACAGGCAGTGTTGACAGCTTCTGCCCAAAACTGAGTAGGCAGGTGAGAATCGCTGAGCATTGAACGTGCAGCTTCAATAATTGTTCTATTTCTTCTTTCAGCGACTCCATTTTGTTTCGGTGTTCTTACTGATGAAAAGTTGTGAGAAATACCCTTACTCTCAAGGAAGGAATCAAGAGAACTGTTTTTGAATTCAGTTCCATGATCACTCCTTATTGAGCGAACAGTCATATTGTTCAGAGTTTCCATTTTCCGAACAAAGGTGATGAGTTCTTCAGGGGTGTCACTCTTAGAACGGAGAAACATTACCCATGTGTAACGAGAGAATTCATCAACTATGACTAGCGTATATTTCTTTCCAGCGATGGATTGTTTGTTAACAGGGCCAAACAAATCCATATGGAGTAGTTGTAGAGGAGATGACACTGAAGAGACTTGCTTTGACTTGAAGCTTGCCTTGGTCTGCTTCCCTTTTTCACACGCTGAACATAAAGACTCTTTGGCGTATGAATGCTGAGGTAGACCAGTGACTAACTCTTTGGAGGAAAGAGTATTCAGTGTCTTGAAATTTAGATGCGAGAGCCTCTTGTGCCATAGCCAGTTAACATCAGAAGATGCCTTTGAGAAGAAACAGGAGTTCTCAGTGGTTGTTGAGTCCATGTTTATTACATAAACATTTTCCAAACGATAACCGCTGAGAGCTATCTTCTCCTTTTTGTCAGAGACAAAGCAGGATTCCTTAGTGAAAATCACTTTGTTATCCATGTCGCAAAGCTGACTGATGCTCAGAAGATTATGCTTCAGCCCTTCCACATATGCGACTCTTCTGAAGGAGGTTGTACCATTTGAAAGTACACCATACCCTCGGGTGTGTCCTTTTCCATTTCCACCGAAAGTCACAGAGGGACCTTTCTCTTCCTTGTATTCAGCGAGCAGGCTTTTCTTACCAGTCATGTGTCTAGAGCATCCGCTATCGAGATACCAGATACCCTTCTTAACCTGCAATACAAAGGAAGATTAGTTTTTCTTAGGTACCCACTTAACCATGTATACACGTTTGTCAGTGGAAGTGGTTGGAATTGAAGGTTCAACAGTCTTCGCAGCATTTGAAGATTCAGCTTTGTCTTTCTTCACTTTGGTTAATTTCTTAACCTCAGTGGTAGAATTCACCTTGACCTGATTTGCACCAGGGTTGGTCTTCTTTGCCTTGGGGGCAATCTTCACCTTAGCTATCTTTTCAGCTTTGGTGGCTGTGGGGCACTTACTAGCAATATGATCGGTAAGTCCACAGTGATAACATTTCCTATAACTAAAAATAGTTCTAGGACCACTTGTATGCTAAGCTTTTAATTTAGAATTAGAAGTACCAGCACCAAGTAAGCTATTGGCTTTAGAAATGGGACGAACATTCAGTTCTTCAGATTTCTTACCAAGGACATCCACTCTGAGTCTAGGAGTAGATCGCTGAATAGATCCAGAGATCAGCTTTCTAGATCCAGAGGGGTTGGTCACTGAGGCTTTAGAAGCATTCAGCTTTGGTACTAAGGTACCCTTCTGAGGATTTTGATAAATAACAATTCCTTTACCTTTGTCTTTAGAGACAGAGGTAGGTTTTGAATAAACCATTTTCTCCTTACCTTTTGAGGAGGTAGGAGTTTCCTCAGGGATTGGTGTAATGGACGAGGAGCACTGAGATGATGAAGTGTCAGCGACTGAGGATACGAACGTTCCAAATTTAAGCATTGAACGTTCAGTGGTTGGTTTTGGAGTATCATACTTATAACCCAGACCACGTTTATCACTCAGAGGAATCTGAGCCTTAATTATCTCAGTGATCTTTGTTGAAGAATTACACCATCCTTCAACAGTAGCTTGTTCAGCTTTTAATGCAGCGATAGCTTCTGCTCGTTCGATTTTGACTAGCTGATTTAAATAGACTTGATCTTTAAAATCATCTTCAATTTTAGAAAGCTTTTCTATTTGAAGGTGGCAGTTTTTAAGCTTTTCAGCGAGATCAAGATTTTGGTTTTCAACCACAGCTTTGCCGTTCATGGCTTCGTATAAACTTGTAGTCAATAGATCGATCTTACGGAGACTACCAGCTTCATCAATATTTGCAATATTGGTAAAGAAAGAAGGTGATACCTGAATGGCAGATGTTGAAGTGGAGGGAATGTCTGAACTTTCTTCCTCTTCTTCAATCTTGGCCATGAGACATTGATTTGCTTCATCATCTTCAGAATCAGATGATGATGCTTCTGCATCAGAAGCAGCCCAATCATAGTCAGCCATCAGGCCTTTTCCTTTCTTCTTAAAGCTTTTCAGCTTTGCATACTTCTCCTTCAGCTTTGAGTATTTGTCATCTTTATTCCTTGGAACAAAGGATTTCTTTGTAAAAGCTGAAGGTCTCATGATTTTCTTTGACCTGCACTCATTAGCGAAATGACCTGTCTTTTCGCAGTTGAAACAAGTAGCAGTAGCCTTATCAACAAACGCTGATGATTTAGGCTTGTCAGTTATGGAAAGAGGTTTGTTCTTTCTAAACATTTTCTTCTTGGAGAATCTCCTGAACTTTTTAGTTAGGAGAGCCAAGGATTCATCATCATCTGAAAAATCAGAATCTGATGACCTTTCAGAGTTACTCTCTAACTCAGTGATAGTGACCGAAGGTCGCTGAGTAGAAGGTTCCTCTGAGATTAAAGCAACAGGGGTGCTTTTGGAATATTTTACAAGATTCTTCTTAAGATGGCTGGATTGCTCATGATTCAGCAATGTACCATATAAGGTTGAAAGGGTCATTGATTTAAGATCCTTTGACAGCTTGAGACACATGGAATAATTGTCCCAACTTTCAGGTAAACATTCTAGATACTTTGTCAGCACTTCAAAGTTAGAATATTCCTTACCAACAGTTTTTAGATCTATAATTAAGCAATTAAAACGTTGGTGAACTTCAGAGAGAGTTTCATTCTTACCAGAAATGAAGCTTTCGTATTGTCTTACCAGGTTGATCTTTCTTGAATCCTGGACTTCAGACGTTCCTTCATACTGAACACATGTTGTGTCCCACATGGCTTTTGATGAATTCAGGTTCATAACGGAATGGTAGACTTCGTCAGGAAGGGCCATGGATAGTATGGATCTGGCTTTTGTATCTATAGCCACTTTCTTCTTATCTTCATCGGTCCACATATGTATTTCCTTTGGAATCAGCCTTTCTGGAATAGCAGCTCTAGTTGCAGTGGCTGGAACTAAAGGATCAATTGTTATAGGGATGTGTGGGCCGTTTTCAAGATAGTAGGTCATAGTAGGGTCTACACCTTCTAAGAAGAGCATCATCCTATTTTTCCATAAATTGAAGTTATCTCTGGAAAATCTAGGGGGTTTTGCAAGAGAACCATTGTCTATATAGTGTGTGTTTGTGTTGGAGGCCATTTTCAGATAATAGCAGGGAAGAGAAATATCTTAGATTAAATCTTGTTTATGAGATTAAACAAATCCGCTCTGATACCACTTGTTGGTCCCGAAGGCCTATACAAGTTTGTAGAAGGGGGGGGGGGGGGTTGAATACAAACACCCATATTTTACTTTTCTAAATTGTTTATTGATAAATCATTAACAATTTACAGCTTGTTGCGGAGACAAGATTAAGGATAAACCTAAATCTAAACAAGTTGGAACACTAAGGTTTCTTGCACTAAGAAGGATAAGGAAATTACTAATAATAACCTATCTTGAGATAAGAGATTTGAACTTGTCCAGAGTTAGCAAGTTACTTCAAATGAAGTGAGTTCATCTCTTTATATATTGCATGCATTAAATGCAAATCAGTATATACTTTACATGTGTCATCAGCTGGTTGGTTGCATGTCATTGACCTTGGTTGACAACCTTAGTAGCCGTAAGGATGAACAGTGTAGTATCAGAGTGGTTGTACGATTTCAGATATTCGGAGGTTCTTTTCTGACATTTCGTACGGAGGCGTGCAAGGGTGGTTAAGACAAAAGTACTTTGTACGGAGGACTTCATGATCAGCTTTCGTTGATTCAGCGATTATCATTTACTATTCAGCAGATGATAAAGTTCAGCGATAGCTGAAGTCTTGTACTTGATACTTCACGTTGAGTGGACAAATCTGAGTCTTCGCTGATCCGCATCAGTTCATTAGGAGACTTGTCGCTGGTTCTTGAGCTTGATCTTCAACTTCAGCGTAGAACCTTTGTTGACGTGAAACTTGTCTTCAGGGATCATAAGTAAACAACTAACTTATCAGCGATCATCATAATGACTGAATAGACTCAACACATTAATGATGAACAGTGTTCGCTGAATGTTTAATTTATAAAGCGAGAGTTCCTATCAGCGGTACTGGAAGATCTTAGTACTTATCAGCGATAGTGAAACTCTGATACATATTGTTTACTTACAATTTTCACTAAGTATTTAAGAGAGGGTCATTATCAAATCACTGAGGGTTTGGATCAACAACCTCCCACTTCATCTTGGCCAACACTACGGCCTCCAAGGTAGAAGTGAAGATGTTCCACCATGTGAGGGCCGCACCCCTCAACATCTGGGTACCAAACTTCACCTTTTGATTCTCCCCACAGTCACAAGCCCGTAAGGCCTGCTCAATCTCTCAGATCCAGTTCATACAAGATACCGGATCATCGGAGCTGGCAAATTCGGGCGGCTTACAACAGAGGAACGTCTTGTAGGAGCAACTCTTCTCTCCCCTTTCTTCTTCCGTGACCACGTGCTCATCCGTACCAACAACGTGAACCACTCCACCTGAACCATTTAAAGCGTTCTCTGCGACCGTTTCAAGAACCTTTCATCTCGGTTCTCTAACATTTTCAAGAACCTTTCATCTCGTTTGTCAATTGCAGAATTCATCATCTGCAAGAAACTAGCCATCATGACAGATTGTGGATCCGCCTCTTGTATTACCGGATCTTCCATCTCGATATTGATCTGGGGTATAAGGTCAACGATGTCCCTTAATATATGAGGGATCAGAGGAGTAGGTGGATTACCTCCTTGGTTCGGTTGTCTCAGATTCTCCCGTGCCGTCACACTGTTTTCTTGACCTTCCTCACGATTTGTTACTCGGCTCCTCGTGTTTACCATGGCGAACTGCCACACATGATAAATACCATACCGGTTAATTATTTTAAAGATTAACGGTGTGTAACGTACTACTACAATCATCAATACTCATAATAACAATTTCAAGCATGCTCACGTATTAATATTCACCATAACACGGGCCCTATGAAATTTTGAATATATCATACACAAGAATTCTTTTCATCATCACTACAATTTTCAACAAATGTAATTCCGTTGGTCCTACACTCTCCCCACCTAGATTCTACCCACGGTTAAAGAATTTCATGGAGACAATTCGGTTTAAGTGCAGGTATACTAAAGTCAACACCTAGTTTGCTTAAACTAGAGCTTTGATACCAACTTGTAACACCCTAGAAATATGGTAGACAAAAACTTTCATAAAACGAAAGAGCGGTATAAATGCCAGTGCATGAGCCTTCCCAAAAAAGGGAAAAATACAAATATTTGGAATAGTTACAATTGTATTCAAACGGAAGACAAATGACAACCAACTAATCTACTTTCTAACATAGAAATAAGATTACAAAAGGGGTGTCATCTCTAGCCATTATAGTCTTCTAAAGTTAGCATCCCAAAGGTATTTCCCCAAGCTCACACACTCCCGCCTAATCCTTCTTAATGATGGCTCCGCTAGAACCTGAGATACATGTCAACATTCAACAAGTGTTAGGCCAAAATCCTAGTGAGTTTGAACAATTAATACCACATAATAATAACATGTACAAATAAGAGTCTTTCATTCCAATCCACAAGTAGATTTGAAGTCAACGGGGGAGACCCATAACATCAAGAAGTTCCACCCAAAGAGACAAGATACCTTGGCGTCAAGCCCCTCGAAGGCAACACCAAAGGCCCGACACATTCGGGGGTGCAACCAAAGGCATTGCCCCAAATGGCGAGGGTCTAGGCGCGTACCAACAAGGTGGCACCCAAGACTATGTCCTCCTAGTGAACACTTAACTCGATTCTCTCAAACGTTCGCTCAAGCCACAAGGTACATAAGCAAGCACAATCTAATACCAATGCCCACATAGGCGATAAGTGTAGTTACCAGTAGATATCAACCCAAGAGTTTCCTCATCACAATTCATGATATTCTTCAATTCACTTGATACATAATTAACACATATAACTACACATGATTTCATATAAAGTCATCATACTCATTAAGCCAAGTATTATTAAGCAACTTAACCATTAAGACATTTTATTACTATTCAAGCAACTCCTTAATTTTGGGTATGAAACCCTAATTCTTCCATATCATGATAACATAGCCCATAATATTTTGGACTTATCAAGGATAGCATTTCTCACCACAAAATTCATGGTTATCTTCAATAAGCCAACAAATCCATCTTTCCCACAATTAGGGTTTTTATAAAAGTAAAGAAATAAGCAAGAAAACAATTAAATAACATGTATCTATTGTAAGAAGAGTTAGAAAACTCAGTATCTAGGTTTTTAGAACCAAAACCTAGAAAATGGAAGAAACCCTAGAAGTTGAGGAAGTGGTAGTGAGGATTGTAGTTATAGATGCTAGGTTCTTGAGTGTAGTCTTCAATGAATGCCTCCAAATATCCAAGGATCCACCATAAATGAGATTTCTAAACCTAGATGGGATTTAATGAAGAGAGAGAGTGGATAGAGGGTGAAAATCGCACTTCAAAGGAGAGGAAAATGATTTGGGAGTATTTGGTAAAGTAAGTGAGAGAAAGATGGGAAACTGGAAAGATAAAGGAAGATTTTTTGTCAGACCGGACGCGGACGTTCGGTAGTGACCATGCGAACGTCCGACCTTCATTTGGCCAGGACTCGCCCTTCGAATCCTCTGTTTCTTCCGCGGAAACCCGCTGACGTCCACTATGGCACGGACGTCCGACTTTAAGCCATGCGGACGTTTGCATTCTCGTTTTTCAGCATTCCTCAATTTTAGTTATGAACAACACTTGCATCAAATATCAGATTTAAAAAATGCAGATAGCAAATAATTTCACATATGATTGACATCTAATTTAAGCAAAGCTCTAAAAGGTTTAAGACGGTGTTAGCACTTAAGTTATATACCGAACGATATTCGGGGTGTTACACCTCAGTAGTTATCCTTTTGAGTAAATTAAATTTTTTAACCATGCCCATGTTGTTTTTGGTGGTGCGAATAATCCAGAGTAAAAGATGAGGTATTTAAAATATTGTTTTTGGACTGTTTACAATCTTAAAATCGTTGTGTGGTTCCCAGATATCAAGTGCAATAGATTGAATCAACACAATAGTAATCAACATGTCATAAATCTCACTTGAATTGATAGAAGAAATCGTATGAACACAATGTAGCCGTACAAGGTAATTATGAAAGGTAATCAAGTCATTAAACCCTAATACTAAACAAAACATAGTATTTATATCCCATAAGGGATAGTTACACAAAACGTCAGAAACGGTCCCTGAACTTCTATTCAGCCAGCAATTGAGACTAAACAATCTCCCCCTTTGAATTGAAGTTCGATCTCACGCCAGTTGAGGACATACCACTTTCTGATAGTAAACAAGATCTTGATGTGCCGTATGGAGTTTCTGTATTCAAACCTTTCTTCAATCTCTTTGACCAGCTCTTTCGCGAGGTATTTTCTCGTATTAACAAACTTTTCCGACGAGTCCCTTTCCTCTTCATCGATTATCTTTCTCAGCACATTTCGCACCTCCATCAAAGTCCCTTCACTGAACTTGTGCAGCTCACTTATCCTCATAAAATACTTCTCTCCCTTATCATTCAGATACACGATCCCTGTCTCTGGTTTGAGTAAGAGAGTATGTACCTGCAAGTCTTCAGCATCAGGAAGAGTCAGATTGGGCTTCAACACGTTCACTTTTCTTTGATTGCTTTCGATTCCCATCTAAAAATCGTTGATGTACGAGAGGGTTATAGTGCACTTCATGAATCTTTTGATAGTTTCGAGGGCTTTGGTATACGGTAGTGGTCGGATGGTTTGGGTCTTTGACTCTCGAAGAAGAACCGGGAAGTCTTTCAAGTTCAGATTTCTGAAGTTGGCTTCTGAGAATACCCATTTTTTCCCATCATCTCTCTTAATAGTAAACACCAGAAAACATACCTTCAGGACTTTGTCTGACACAATCTCTACAATTTCAGTGATCTTGTGGTTGTTCTGACTTCGTGTACCATTCTGCTTCTTTTCATTACTTCCAAGTAGTGAGAACGAATCGGTTCATCTAGATCTGAAACCCCATGACATAAAACCGGGTCGAGCGGTCTAATTCAGTGATCGAAAATCTTCTTTTGGGATTCTTCTAAGTATGGAACCAGGATTCGGACTCTCTCCCAACGAGTTGGTTGATTAGGCTGAGGTTGAGTCGTTTCCGGTTCAGAAATTGGTATATCAGAAGTGGTACGTGCGGTGTCATGTTCATCGTGTTGAGATTCAGTTACCTATTCACTTTGGAGAAGGAACTGATCGTAGTCATCCTCATTCATTGCCTCATCATATGAGAAATCCCACAAAGCATCTGTCTCAGACTGAATGGCTATTACTGCTTTCTCTCTCCATACTTGTTTCATTTCAGGATTACCGTCTGAGTCTTCATCAATCAACTCCAGAACTGGTCTCTTCGGAACTGTCAGCATCAAATTTTCTTCTAGTTCTCCCTCAGGATTTTCAACTGTTGGGTCTACTGACTCTGGCAATTGATCTCTGACCGGTGTCGATAACTCCATATCCTGAACCATGTCTTGATCTTCTGATTGTTGGTGTGGCTCAGGTTCGGCTGGAGTTTCAGTTTATGGTTCCGTCGTTGTAGTTGACAGCTCGGTCAGTCGAAGTCTTTTCTCCCCCTCATGCTGATCAGGATCCTCTTGGTCATCATGCTGTCTTTTCAAGCCATGCGCTTGACTTACAAGTGTTTTCAAGGCTGGCAACCCGCTCGGATAAGGTATCGAGGGTGCTCTTAATGTCGGTTAGGGTGTCGAGTTTGGAGTGTATTTGGGCTTAAGAGTCGGTTTGAGTGTTTGGGGGTTGAGTTTGAGAGCATAGGAGGCTCACTAAGTCAGCTTCAGAGGATGTATCTGTGTTTGATTGGGATAAGAGCTTATCGAGTAGTGCGGCTTTGAGGGCATCGATGCTAATGTTTTTCAGGTTTGGGGTAGGGTGAGGAGGTTGTATCGGTGTTTGCGCTGGGGGATCAGTCACTATTTCCTTACCCTTGATAGACCTTTTGATGAAGTCCATCTCCTCTGACAACTTTTTCAAGATCTCTGATTAGACAACTTTTAAGGGGCCGTCCATGGTTTCCTTGGAAACGAACTCCATGTGAGCTTCAGCCTCTTGCTATTCATCTTCAGTCAGGACGAGCCAGTGATCGTCTTTTGCCATCAAAGCTTTACCAGCTTCTTTCTGCCTTGCCAACAACATCTTGTTCTTGTAGTACTCAGCGTTACGCACTACAGGTTTCTGGCAGTCTCTAGCAAAGTGGCCATGCCTTCCGCAATTATAGCACTTTACTGGTTCGTCGTCATCTTGCTCGTCAGACTTTCCTTCAGACTTCTTGCCTTCATCACTCTTCTTTCGTCCTTCATCTGTCTTTCTCTTCCCTTCATACTTGTCTCAGTAGTCTCGGCACTTTATGTTAGTGGAGTACCGTTGGTTGTTGTTGGATGGTTTCTTGAAGATTTTCTTCCTTGCGTACTCCCTATTAAGTTAAGCGACAACTTTCTTGATTCCGTCAAGCTCGGGGTCAGGATCACTTTCAACTTCATCATCCTCATGCTCAGTCTCACTTTGAGCTTCTTCTGTATAGGAGCTTCATTGGACGTGATTGTCCTTCTTGTGAGAAATGAGAGCAAGAGGGTCTTCTTTAATCTTCTCTGTAGACTTCTGATCTCCCATGAGTTCGCGGACATCATCTTCATCTTGTAACAACATCTCGTAGAGTTCGTGCAGCGGAACATTCTCTAAAGTATGCTTGTGACGAACGTGTGAGACAAATCCCTTCCATTCAGGCTGAAGGTTGTTCATGAACTTGATATTATTTTCCGTGTTCGTCTTAAAGATATTGTTCTTCTCGAGATCGTTGATGAGAGTGCAGAATCTTTCGTATGTCTCTGTCAGTGATTCTCCTCTGCTGGCTTTGAAAGCTTCATATCGAGTTAGACAGTTGGTAACCTTCATTTGATTCCCCTCTCGACTGCCTTGCATGATTTTCACCAATTGATTCCACATTCCTTTAGTCGTGACGTTCTGACTGTCAATGCTGATGTAGATGTTATTCGGAAGACTATAGATTAGGTATGTCTTAGCAAGTCTGTCTCCATCCACTTTCCTATTTTCTTCAGCAGTCAGTTTGTCATACGGTTTGGCTATTCGTTGAGCTTGAGGTCCACCTTCTTGCGCCTGGATTTCCATCATTGGTGTAGGAACTAGCCCTTCAGTCAACGATCGCAGGATCTCATCGTAGAGTGGCTTTGACTCTATAAAGCACATAAATCGGTCTTTCCATAGGTTGTACTCCCCTCGGTAAAGGATCGGTGGTTTGAGGTCAGATCGTATCGCTAGCGCGTCTTGAGTGTTCATTATATGGGCACTTGAGTGATCGTAAGATGAGTTTGTGTGATCCAAAGGTAAACGAGTGATCTAGCGTAAAGTTCCTACGGGGCGTGTGTGACCAAAAGTAATCCTAAGCTCAAGTGGGTAGAATCGGGGAACTTAATAAATTTAGATAAGGTAAACGCTAAATATAAGGAAAGAAAGAAAGTTGAACTGATAAAAACAAGAAAATAAATGACACATATGCAAAGATCCGGAACAGAGAAGTCCAGAACCGAAATGAGTCATGAATCGGTGAGTCCGGAACCCGGTAGAAGCCGGAACCTGGTAGAGGCCGGAACTGGTGTTAATCCGGAACCGGAACCGGAACCGGTTGATTCTGGAACCGGATGGAGAGCTGGAGTTAATTCCGGTATTGACCAAGTCCCGGTACGCTAACCGGGAGATTGACACAGACCCGGAAAACTTCGGGATCCGATGTGAAAAGTAGGGAAACTAAAATAGACCGGGACCCAAAAATTTTCAAGTCCCGTATTCAAACAAAACGAGGAAACAGACGTACCTGGGTGTGCAAAAACCATGATTTGGACAAGATTTCTTCGAGAAACCTTCTGTAAACAGTTATAACACCACAAACGCAAACAAAAGAGCACAAACAACGAACCAAATCGAATCTAAACCCACTTTTGAGCAAAAATTCAAGAAATTTTGTAGAACAGAGACTTACTGACCCATAACTTTAAAAACTCAAAATTGATGATTGAAAATCTTACCAAAGTGATCCAAGAATTAACTAAAACTCTAGAAACACAATCCCAACAATTTCTTTAACACCAATTTTGATATTAACACAAAAATCAAACTTAAAAATTAGGCTTTTTCAAGGAAAACAGTCGACAATACTGGAATGACTCAAAAATAGAGATTTTACCTTTGGATCTTTCGTCTTTTTGCTCTGATACCAATTGTGGTTCCCAGATATCAAGTGCAATAGATTGAATCAACACAATAGTAATCAATATGTCATAAATCTCACTTGAATTGATAGTAGAAATCGTATGAACACAATGTAGCCGTACAAGGTAATTATGAAAGGTAATCAAGTCATTAAACCCTAATACTAAACAAAACATAGTATTTATATACCATAAGGGATAGTTACACAAAACGTCAGAAACGGTCCCTGTACTTCTATTCAACCAACAATTGAGACCTAACACGTTGCTAATATTCTTGTCAAGGTAGAACAACTCCTTCAACAATTGTATATAAACTAGTGGTGGTAAGGCTAGTTTTATTATGATTTCATTCATTAGGTATGCTTTTTAATACGCCGTCATTTGTTGAGGTGCTATTTATATTTCTCGTTAGCTATATGTATAGCTTACTAAAAGTGACTTGCTACCAAAGGGTGATGGCAAAGAAACTTATAAAATAAGATTATATATAAATCATATGCAACAACATATGTATGTGCCTAAGAAAATAAATGATGTTGACAGATAATCGGGTAGAGGACCTCTTAATCCAATGACTACCTCATTTGAGATCCTTCGCTGGTGGAAGGCTAATTCTAGCTAGTATATACAAGATTTTGTATTTGATTTCTAAATATATATTGTTATCCATGTGTTTAGTGTGCCTTCTGAATCAACCTTTTGTTATGTAAACATTGGCTAATTTAGGAGTTCACAGAGTCCAAAAATGATGAAGGCATTAAAACACATTTGAAACTGGCTGAAAGAGTATCATGATAGGATTCAAACAATATACTATGTGGATGAAGTACAATTTTATGAGTTTCTTAAAGAATGTAAATGAACATAACATATTAAATTGATAACAAATTTTCGTGCTTATTTATTTTCAATAAATTATCTAACATTTGTTTTTGAATTATAGACAACATGAACAAACTCAAGGCCAAAGCAACACCAAAGGCGAAGAGGTTTAAAACAATCATTGTTAACTGATGGAGTCATCAAGTTTTTATAGTATTATCTACCATGTTATCTTATGTTTAGACATTTAGGGGGCGTTTGGTTCGCATAATGGAATTTGTGGAATTGGAATCTAACAAAGGAATTTGATTTTGAAGAAACTGGAAAGGAATTTGACCACATGTTTGGTCGGTACAAACATTCCAAACTTAAGCATCGAACGATCTATGTTAGGATTATTATTTTCAGAATCATATCCTAAACAGCTCTTAACCCGAGCCGGTATCTAAGCACCAATAGTCTCAGTTATCTTCACTAAGGATTTGCACTATCCTTCGATAGTGGATTTCTTAGCTTTCAGCTCAGCTATAGCTTGCTCGCGTTCAATACTGACTATTTCATTTACATTGACTTGATCCTTAAGAGTTTCTTCTATAAAAGTCAGGTCTTTAATTTTTAAATGACATTTTCCTTGTTGTTTAATTAAGTCAGCGTTAAGTTTTTCAGCTTTACTTAGCCATTAAGAGCATTGAAAAGATCACAGTCAGATAGTCTATTGTTGAACGTCCATTAGCATTAGTGACAGAGGAATCAATAAGATTTGATACCTGAGAGGTTGGCACAGGTTGGCACATCTTCTTCATCTGAGTCAGATTCAACATCTGATCTTTCCCGGTCGTGATCCTCGACGACAAGTCCATTACCTTTACGCTTGAAGTCTTTCAACTTTTTATATTTTTCTTTCAGCTTCAGGTACTTGTCATCTTTGGATCGAATAGAGGAAGAGGGTTTCTAATCTTTCTTGGACCTGCACCCACTAGCAAAATGTCATTTTCTTTCGTAGTTATAACATTTCACCAAAGTTTTGTCAACATAGGTTGATTTAGGCTTGTCAGCGATGGCTAGAGGTTAGTTCCTTCGAAAGTTACGCTTTCTAGCAAATCTCTTGAAGAAGTTAGTTAAGAGTGCCAGTAAATCATCAAACTCTAAAAGATCAGCGTTTGACAAGTCCTCAAAGTTAGAAGGATCTAACTCAGTGATAGTGAGAGTATAGAAGCACTGAGATGGGATAGTCTCTGAAGAGATTAAAGTAACATGTCCACTTTTGGAATCTTTTTAATCTTTTACATGATTCTTCTTCAGTTGACGAGATTGCTCATGATTCAACAATATCATGTAAAAAGTGTTGAGAGAAAAACTTTTGAGGTCTTTTGTCAGCTTGAGACACATTAAATAATTGTCCCAGCTTTTAGGGAGACATTCCATAAACTTGGTCAAAGTTTTAGAGTTGGAATATTCTCGACCTACAGCTCCAAGGTCAATTAATAAGCAACTAATGCGTTGATGTATCTCAAACAATGATTCATTTTTACCACAAATGAACATTTCGTATTCTCTCACCAAATTTATTTTTCTGGTTTTATGTACTTTAGAGTACCTTTATATTGAACACAAAGTGTGTCCTACATGGCTTTAGAGGTTTTGAGGTTCATGATAGAATGATATAACTCATCAGGAAGTGTCATTGTAATGATAGTTTTTTCCTTAGTCTCAATGGCTACCTTCTTCTTGTTTTCATCAGTTCGTTGATGAACTTGCTTTGCTACCTATTTTTCAGGTATTGTTTTAGTAGTAGCAGTATCAGGAACAACGGGAGGGTGGACATATGGAACATAGGGTCCACTTTTAACTTAGTGAGGAATAGAGGGATCTACAACTTCTAGAAAGAGAGGCATACAATTTTCTAGAGACCAAAGTTCTCTCTGCCAAATCGTGGAGGTTTTGCAAGAGAACCATTGTCATAGTAGTTGTTGTTTGTGTTTAGAGCCATTTTAAGAATATCAAGGAAGAGATTAACATGAGAGTTTTAGAAAAACACTGCTCTTATACCACTTGTTGGTCCCAAATGGTCCTATAAGAGTTGATTAGTTTGTAGAAAGGGGATGAATACAACCACACAATTTTTACTATTAAAATTCTTTTATTGATTATTGATAAACCAACAAGGAATTTACAGATTGTTGTAGAATAAGATAAGGGTTAGTCCCATATGGCTAATAAGAACAAGAACAGGTATTGTAGAGGGGGGGGGGGTTGAATACAATACACAATTTTTTCACTTTAATTAATTCTTTTATTGAAAATATTCAAATCAAGAATTACACATAGAACAATTAGATTGTTGCGGAAAGAACAGATAAAATCTAATCTAACAATCTTCACAAAATAATACTGAAAACTAAACAACTTCTAAAACACAAAGATTGAAAGCTATAAAGTTCAAAGAGAGAAAGGAGCAGAATGTCTTGAGTATAGAGTAATCTTCAAGAGTTCGTAAGTAAGTTTGCATGGAGAAGTATTCATCTTTATATAGTGCCATGAACATGTGATGCATGGGACACTTGTCACTTTGTCATTTGAAGGATATGTTTGACTCTCAAAAGTTGATGTGTCTTTTCCTATGATGCTAGAAAGGTTTAATGGTGACAATATCTAAGAATGGGAAAAAGGACTAATGCACCTTTTTCTTCCATACTCAGACATTCCTTCTTTGATGAGAAAACCTTTTAGCAAAGATGTTGATCCAAACCCTCAGTGATTTGATAATGACCCTCTCTTATACTTAGTGAAAATTGTAAGTAAACAATATGTATCAGAGTTTCACTATCGCTGATAAGTACTAAGATCTTCCAGTACCGCTGATAGGAACTCTCGCCCTCTAAGTTAAACTGTTAGCTCCAATATTCTGAAATATTAGAAGTATTGAAAAATGGCCAAGTACAGAAGAACTTCCACAGAAGCTCTGCTGAGTGCAACAGAAGCTCTGCCGGGCATCTCAGAAGAATCAAAGGAAGTTTGATCAAAAGTGATCAAAGACCGAGGAAACTACAGAAGGACGCTTTCAGAAGACCAAGACCGCAGAACCTCTGTTACCAATAACAGAGCCTCTGCGGACAACATTAGAAGACAAGGAACCAAGAAGACTTCTAAGAGGACCGAGCCTCAGAACCTCTGCCACCCTTGACAGAAGCTCCACAGAAGTAAACAACCAAAGACTCGGAATCCGGTGAAGACTACTTTACAGAGGAACCAGACAGCAGAACCTCTGTAACACATTACAGAGCCTTTATGGTCCTCAAAAGACTAGGAAGATATTTATAATATCTTGCTACTGTTCCAAGACCTGTTCATCAACTTGCATGGAAAAGTATTGTCAAAACACGCGTCAAGCTCTGAGTGGACTCAATAGGGCAAGGTACAAAATAGACGTCTGCGCCATTAATGCATTTACCAAAAGTACATCTGCTCCATTAAATGCGCATGGCTCAAACAACTGTTCACACCATCCAGTTTACTATTCATGCCGTAAAAGGAACAGTGACCTACTTCATAGTCTTCTAAGAGTAGTATAAAAGGAAGACTCATGTTGAGTTCTTCCTAAGATAGAGAACTACACACAAAAACAGAAAAAGAAGAACACTTCAATCAAACATCAAGAACACATAGCTTATGCACATTTAGAGTCATATATGTTTAAAGCTTTGCATACTCACTGTTCTTAAATCTGTTCTTGATATATATATATTTAGTAAACTTTGAGATATTATTTCATGTTCATTGTTTATTTATATTGTGTTCTAAATCTATCAAACATATATGTTAGTTCTTCAAATACGCTTCCGCATCAAACATAAACTCGAACTAATAGATCTGATAATCTTGTTTAAGCAAAACGGGAACCAACAATTGGTATTAGAGCAAAGCTTGGTTTTCAATATCAAGTGATCCTCGTTTAGACAAGATTCTTGATAGAAACTGTCTGTTCTTAACCTATTCTTCATTTCATCAAACAAATTCTGTTTTATTGCCATTTTCGATTTATTCGATCTGGTAACATCCAAGAAACTGTTTCTTTCGTTAAAAACTTCATTCAATATGTCAAGACTAAAATTTAGTGTTGATGCTGATTTTCATTATTATTTCAAACTCAGCACAAATTTTAAGAAAATAATTCCTTCTCTTGAGAAAGAATTAGAGGAAAGAAACAAGATCATTCTTATTAACTCAGACAACATTGCCAAGCTTGAAGAATCAGGTAAACTCCTAAACTGTGAAAATCTTGAACTAAAAAGGAAACTATCTGAGTCAGAAGAGCTTGGTAAAAAGGAGAAAGAGAAGTTTGAGGAAGTTAAGACTGTTTTTAAAGAAGAGAAGAAAAGCCTTGAGCTTAAGTGTCTAAACTTTTCTAAACTGATTTCCAACTTTGAAAAACTTATAATCAGTAAAAATGAAAAGTTTGGAAAAGAGAAAACTCTTCTTGAGACAAAGAATATGGAACTTTCTTTCAAAATCTCAAAATTACAGAAATCTCTTGAAAAAGAGAGGAAAGAGCAGGATTTTGAAAGAAAAGAGTCTGAAAAGGTGAAGAGAGAAGTATTTCAAACAAAGTGTTTGAAAGACAAGTTTGAGAAGGAAAGAAAGGTCTTTAAAGCTGAAATGTCAAATTTAACAAAGAGACTATCCGATTTGTCAAACAAGATTATGTTGGAGAAGAGGTATAAATCAGATCTTCTAAGAAAATTTGATTTAAACCTTAAAGAAAAAGATGTTTTAGCTAAAAGGCTTAAGAACCTTGTCTTAGCAAACTCTTGTGCTAAAAATTCAAATAATCCTGTTTACAAAAAGATGAAAATGGTTTGGAAAGTCAAAAACTCTATTCCTGACAAAAATGCTCCAAAGCCATTTGTTTCAACAAAGCCTTCATCTTTTCATTCATATAAATGCTTTGATCTTCTGCTTCAATTAAGAAACCTTTTCTCTAAATCTTTCTGTGTACAAAATGGGTCAGTTCAAAAGAAAAATCCAAAGACCCAAAATGAGAAAATTCATAGAAAGAAAACTGGCAAACCAACAGAGATTGGCAAACCAGAGGACCTAAAGACAGCTCCAAATCCTAACAAAAAAGGACCCATTTGGATATGGGTACCAAAAGTTCTTTGATCTGTCTTGCAGGTACTCGGACTTCTGATCATTACAGATCAGGACTCACTCTTCAAAGGAGAAGAGGACTCCTAAACACATCAGTTTAGGACTCGCACTTTAGTGAAAAAGACTCTTAAACAAATCAGTTTAAGACTCGAGCTTCATCAGAAAAATGACTTCTGACCATTACAGATCAGGACTCACTCTTCAGCAAACAATGGACTCCTTAATACTTCTATTAAGGAATCAGGCTTCAAAATACACTATGACTCTTAAACACTTTGTTTAAGACTCATCCTTCAAAGATTCTATACTTCACAGAGCCTCTGTGGAATTGCTCAGAACCTATGACAATCTCCACAGAACCTCTGATGAGGTTGACCTATGTACTGTGCATTATTTATCTCTATTGATTCAAGCATAGGTCAAGGGGGAGCAGAAGGAGACCTCAAATTAATCTACAGAGGTTGATCATTCAATGGGGAGCCAAAGGAGGATTATGATCAACAAGAGTTTCTGTCGTCCAAACTAGACACTCTAAAAGGTATGTGTCACACAAAATCTTTTTCCAAAAACAATTTTCCAGGACAAAAATTTCTAAATATGTCCTAAAAACAATGTTTAAAACCATAAAAACTTTGGATAATCAAAAAGTTTTATAAATTATTAGTTATTAGAAATTTCCTATCACAGAGCCTCTGCTGGCTCTGGCAGAGGTCCAAAAACCTCTGTAGGATAATTTCTCTCTACTAAAGATTTAACGATCCTCTCCAATGTTTTTCAAACGTTTTTGGTAAAAGTACAAGCTTCAAGAGATAAAAAGGCAGGTTTCAAACCACAGAGATCAATCCTACAGAGGTTGTTAGATCAAGGAGGAGCGGAAAAGGAGACCTTGCTGAATCTACAGAGATTCATAAGTCAAGGGGGAGCAAAGAATGCGACAGAAGAGATCACATTCGCCGATCAAAAGGAAATAGGTTGGTATCTTGCCACAGAAGTCATAAACCACAGAGTTCTTTCAAACAAAGAACCTCTGTAGATCACTCAAATCATTCAAATGACTTCTGCTGCACAAAATCTTTGAGATTTACAATTTTCTAGGACACCAACTTTCAAATAAGTCATAAATACATTGTTAAAACTGATCAAAAACTTGGATGATTAAAAATGTTTATAAATTATTAATTATTAGAAATTTCCTGTCACAGAGCCTCTGCTGGCTCTGGCAGAGGTCCAAAAACCTCTATAGGATAATTTCTCTCTACTAAAAATTTATTGATCCTCTCCGTGTTTTTCAAACGATTTTCATTAAAGATACAATCTACAGAGATAAACGTTTTTCAAAATCACAGAGCTTCTGTACCCACAGAACTTCTGTAAAGATTTCCACTTGGGAATTTCTGTATCTGTAACGGTAACTTTTCTGTGGTGAAAATTTAAAACCCACGCGTTTTTCATTTAATGTGGCCGCCCACGACGTCTCGTCGTCACTGACATTGATGACGTGTCAAGTTTTCATTGACGTACATATCACGTCGTCCTAGAAACTTGCACCACGCCGAATGAAGTCAAGTGTGGACCTCAAATTTTATTAACTTTCTCACATTTTCACCGTTCCGAATTCTATCCGTTACCACAGTATAAAACCCAAGTTAAAATCACTTTCAAAACTTTACTATTCTCTCATCTTCTCCGGCGAACTTGCTTATTTCTTTCTGAAAACCTAGAACTTTCAAAACCTACAAATGGCTTCCAGTTCCAAATATGCTCACGTTTCACCAACGAACTCTCCGACATCCTCTCCAGTGCATTCTGAGCACTCCCACAACCCACACATCGCCGCCGATGCCGACAGACACGACTCCGGCGACGAGGCATCCTTCGTACCCACTACCCACCTGCAACAATTTTTCTCAAATGACCATTTCGAGCAAACCCTTCCCATTAAATCGAACAACTGTTATCTTGTCCCTTCTCCTACGACTTTTGGCAAAGAACATGCCATCCTGCTAAACATCCTAGAGAACCACTTTCTTTACCCTCTTCTGAGCAAAACCGTTGAACAAATACCAGTACGTTACCTACATCAGTTTTGGCAATCTTGCCGTTATGACGCTGACACCGATTTGATCAGAGGCTACATTTCTAAACCTGACCAAAGTAAGAGCCTTGAACTGATGTTCAATCGCACCATGTTCTCATTAGAATTTGGCCTTCCAACAAGAGGACTCATGGGAATCAAAAAGTATGCACCCCAACCAACAAATGAAGAACTTGTCGACTTTCTGCACATGTTAGGGTACAACCAACAGTTGAAAAAGAGGAACGATTTCCGCAGAGCAAGACTACCTCCTCTGTGGAATACCTTATTCTCCATCCTAAATCGTTGCCTCACGGGAAAAATCGGGAGCATCGATCAAAGCTCACCTCAAATTCTCTCAATCATGTATGGTGTATACTATGATCTACCCCTAGATTATGCCACCATATTGATGCAAGAGATCATCAACACCATCGATCGCAAAATCGCCTCCCAGAAAGCCAAAATGTCTGATCACAACTGGTTACCCCCTCTGCAGTTCCAGCGAATCCTCAGTGTACTTTTCGAACCCCTACTCCTTATCCAAAAATGGCCAATGGACGGTCCCAAACCTAAGCAATTTCCTATGTCCAAGAACACCCCTACAGAACATGAGGATGGCTACCCATACATCAGGCCACTATCAAAGGTAATGTTAGGTTATGCTAGTGATGAAGAACTAGTTAGTGAGTACACACGCGTTTACAGAACTCCTGAACCCAGTTCTGTAACACCCCCGCGTATAGGAATGCCCATAGGAGGTAATGTAGTAGAGAGACTTACAGAAGAAGAATGGAAGATAAAGTTGGCTAAACACAAAGCCAACCAGAAGAACTTCAGAGATATAAGGAAAGACCTCTATTCTTCAAAGAGGAAGTCTTCTGAGGGATCTAAAGAGAAGAAGAAGAAAAAGGGAAAGAAAACCAAGACCCCTACAGAGGAACAACTTGCCTCTGTTTCTGCTATCCAACAAACTCCTGCAGAACCATCTTCTCCACCCACTGAACATCCCACAGAACCCTCATCTGCACCACAAATCCAAGGTCCCTCTGCCCCTCCCTCTTCCAAAAGAAAAAGAAAGTCAAAATCTACAGAGGAGGGAGCACCAAAACCAAAGAAGAGGAAATCAAAGAAGAAGAAACCATCTTCTCCTCTGCAAACAATAACAGAAGGAATCAAACCACCTCTGCAAACTCAAATCTTCACAGAGGTTCTTGATTCACTTCTGCCAAGACAAGAGACTGCAGAAGAAGAGGTGCAAATAGGTTTAGAGGATAGGGTAGAAACGTCTGGAGGAAAAGAAAATGAGAAAGGAAAAGATGCCGAAGTTGCAGAAGGCACACATCCCTCAACCCCTCCCAGTGCAACCCACACATCTGACACCGCAGGTCTAGCTGCAGAAGGTGTCATTGAAAAAGAGCAGCACAGCTCGAACCTCACCCAACCCATCAAGCCAGAGGTTACTCTTTCAACCTCTGTGCCCACAGAAGACGGGGAATCCATTCCTAGGGAGTCTCCACAGAGAGACTCACCTATAGTTCGTGATCAATCGCCCTAGATCACACTAGAACACCCTACAGAGGAATTCGTTTCCTCTGACACGCACAATATAGGGCCAAAACTTCTTTCAGAGAGAAGTAGAGAGCACCATGACGAAGAGACACTAGACAAGTCTCCAAGTCAACAGAAGAATATTCCGATACCCACCTGTGGAGTGGATTTAGACAATATTCTTCACAGAACTTCTGTAGAGACTGAAACTCAGGTTTCTTCTCGAGGATCAGATGGAAATCCTTCCACCCCCAACGTACAAACAAGGGTGAACGAAGGTGTCCCAGGAACAGGGACTCACTCTGGAGAAGGAGTTGTTCCTCCAGAGGTTACCCAAGAGGAACATGTTACGAAGGATGAGTTCCAAGCCTTTGTAACCTCTGTAACTCAAACATTGAATGAGTTGCAAAGCTCATTCACGTCTTTTACAGAGTCAACTTCAGGCGCGCTTACAGGATTAAATACCAAAGTGGATACCTTATCCACAGAGGTTAAAGCAGCCCTTGCAGAAATGAAGTCAACTACAGAAACTTCTGCTGCTGCTGCCATCGCCTCTGCCACTAACATTGCCAAAACAACCGCTGCAGAGTTCGAGAAAAGTGCGACCAAAGCCTTCAAAACTTCGATCGCAATCTACTTTGAAACAATGAAGAAAAATGCAGCAAGGCAAGCAGCTCAAGACACCTGCAGAACAGAAGTTACTGCTAAAAGAAGGCAGGATGATCCTGATGATGGAGCATCTGGTCATCCTGAGGGGGAGAAAACAAAGGAAACTACAGAGGCTTCTTCTGCAAAAACTACAGAGAAATCAGCAGAACCCTCTACAACAGAAACCCAGAAGGGAAAACAACAGAGGCAAAACACCTCTATCTCACCAAAGGATGCACCAACCACAGAACCTAAGGTAATCAATCTTGCATCCTCATCCTCAGAACAAACTCCACCCTCACCCAAAGAACCAACACCAACCTCACAACCAATCCCGCACAAAACGAGAGTCAAAACCATAGCTCGAAAACCCCAAAGACCAAAACGCTCTGCAGAGTTCATTCTTCGCAGAATGGAATTTGTATCTGCTTTTCAATCAGCAAAGCGTTTTGACATTCCACCTCCAAGACCCGAAGACTCCTCACCAACAGAGACCTCACAACCCGAAGTATCAAAACCTTCAGAGGCAACAACCAAAACATCAGAGCATACAACCCCAAAACCCACAGAACCTCCAACTGTCAAATCAACAGAGGTTCCACCCACACAAATCCAAAACCCAATATCTGAAACCTCAAAGCCAAAAGATAAAGGCAAGGGAATAATGACAGAAGAAGAGCCAAAGAAGAAGATGCCAGTTGCTACAGAGAAATTGATGAAAGGTTCATTTAATGCCTTCGTCACTCCTAAACCCGAAGAGGAAGACTGGGCATTCAACTTGAATCCTCTGTCAGAAAACCCATCCCTGAATCCCACAACTAAGGTAACATAAGGTAGAGTAGCAGACATCACTCGAAAGATGGATGAGCTAAGGAGACCAATTCCAAGATCTACTTCAACCATTGAACAAATGGAAGAACAAGTCTACAGTTATCTCTACAGACAGCACTTCCAGAGCGATCTGCTAGCCCATGTCCGAGATCAGAAGCTAAGAGAGGAATTCGATGCAATCTTCACCTCTACAAAGTCAAAACCAGTCAATCAAGTTTACTCCATTCACAAAATAAAGAAGGTAATCTATTGCAAATACTCCAAAATGAGAACCTATCCTCATACGGTGTATACCATCTGGAAAGTCAAAAGGTCTGACAGATCAGAAAATCAATTCTCTGATGCTGATATCCGAAACCTCAATCCCTATGACTTACCTGACCTTCTGCAATGGATGAAAGACAACTTCAATGACGATTGCCACAAAAGGTCTTATCGAGTTCTCAGAAAGGCGATACGTGAAAAGCTCCTAATCTACAGCATGCTCGACATTCAACTAGCCATCGATCTGGGCATAACTACTCTAAGTATCAGACCACCAGAGCATTTCTGCCCACCCAATGCCATACCCAATTCAATCATCAAAACTCCAAGGTACGGGTTAGTATTCAAGAATCCTGCTGATCAACTGAAACTGTTTGTGACAATGGACTGTCAGAAGTACACAACCCATACTCTGAACATGTTCAGAAAGATACTAGAGGAGAATAAAGCAACAGAGCTTATGAACGAAGAATCTGCTCTGATGATGATCAAAGAGATTGATGCTACACTCGGCTTACGAAATCTCTGTCACAAGTTCTATGAAGAACTCAAGGAAGTAGGAAAAGACAACAGAAAGTTCGACGACTTCCCAAATGCTAAAATCTGAGTCTCTTTAAAGAATCTTTGTCAACGTTTATTTTTGTGTACTTAAATGTAAATGCCTCTGGCATAAATTCCAAAATGAATGAAATAATCTTCTGAGGTATTGTTTAACCTCTTCTTTACTTAGGTTAAAATGCATAAATTCAACCTTCTATTTTTCAATACTTAGGGGGAGATTGTTAGCTCCAATATTCTGAAATATTAGAAGTATTGAAAAATGGCCAAGTACAGAAGAACTTCCACAGAAGCTCTGCTGAGTGCAACAGAAGCTCTGTCGGGCATCTCAGAAGAATCAAAGGAAGTTTGATCAAAAGTGATCAAAGACCGAGGAAACTACAGAAGGACGCTTTCAGAAGACCAAGACCGCAGAACCTCTGTTACCAATAACAGAGCCTCTGCGGACAACATCAGAAGACAAGGAACCAAGAAGACTTCTAAGAGGACTGAGCCTCAGAACCTCTGCCACCCTTGACAGAAGCTCCGCAGAAGTAAACAACCAAAGACTCGGAATCCGGTGAAGACTACTTTACAGAGGAACCAGACAGCAGAACCTCTGTAACACATTACAGAGCCTTTATGGTCCTCAAAAGACTAGGAAGATATTTATAATATCTTGCTACTGTTCCAAGACCTGTTCATCAACTTGCATGGAAAAGTATTGTCAAAACACGCGTCAAGCTCTGAGTGGACTCAATAGGGCAAGGTACAAAATAGACGTCTGCGCCATTAATGCATTTACCAAAAGTACATCTGCTCCATTAAATGCGCATGGCTCAAACAACTGTTCACACCATCCAGTTTACTATTCATGCCGTAAAAGGAACAGTGACCTACTTCATAGTCTTCTAAGAGTAGTATAAAAGGAAGACTCATGTTGAGTTCTTCCTAAGATAGAGAACTACACACAAAAACAGAAAAAGAAGAACACTTCAATCAAACATCAAGAACACATAGCTTATGCACATTTAGAGTCATATCTGTTTAAAGCTTTGCATACTCACTGTTCTTAAATCTGTTCTTGATATATATATATTCAGTAAACTTTGAGATATTATTTCATGTTCACTGTTTATTTATATTGTGTTCTAAATCTATCAAACATATCTGTTAGTTCTTCAAATACGCTTCCGCATCAAACATAAACTCGAACTAATAGATCTGATAATCTTGTTTAAGCAAAACGGGAACCAACATAAACATTCAGCGAAACTGTTCACAATAAATGCTCTGAATCTGTTCAGTCATTATGATGATCGCTGATAAGTTAGTTGTTTACTTATGATTCCTGAAGACAAGTTTCACGTCAACAAAGGTTCTACGCTGAAGTCGAAGATCAAGCTCAAGAACCAGCGACAAGTCTCCTAATGAACTGATGCGGATCAGCGAAGACTCAGATTTGTCCACTCAACGTGAAGTATCAAGTACAAGACTTCAGCTATCGCTGAACTCTATCATTCGCTGATATGAAATGATAGATCGCTGAATCAATGAAAGCTGATCATGAAGTCCTCCGTACAAAGTACTTTTGTCTTATCCACCCTTGCACGACTCCGTACGAAATGTCAGAAAAGAACCTCCGAATATCTGAAATCGTACAACCACTCTGATACTACACTGTTCATCCATGCGGCTACTAAGATTGTCAACCAAGGTCAATGACATGCAACCAACCAGCTGATGACACGTGTAAAGTATATACTGACTTGCATTAAATGCATGCAGTATATAAAGAGATGAACTCACTTCATTTGAAGTAACTTGCTAACTCTGGACAAGTTCAAATCTCTTATCTCAAGATAGGTTATTATTAGTAATTTCCTTATCTCTCTAAGTGCAAGAAACCTTAGTGTTCCAACTTGTTTAGATTTAGGTTTATCCTTAATCTTGTTTCCGCAACAAGCTGTAAATTGTTAATGATTTATCAATAAACAATTTAGAAAAGTAAAATCTGTGTGTTTGTATTCAACCCCCCCTTCTACAAACTTGTATAGGCCTTCGGGACCAACAAGTGGTATCAGAGCAGATTTGTTTAATCTCATAAACAAGATCTAATCTAAGATATTTCTCTTCCTTGCTATTATCTGAAAATGGCCACCAACACAAACACAAATTATATAGACAATGGTTCTCTTGCAAAACCCCCTAGATTTTCCAGAGACAACTTCAACTTATGGAAAAATAGGATGACACTCTTCTTAGAAGGTGTAGACCCTACTATGCCTTACTATCTTGAAAACGGCCCATACATCCCTGTAACAATTGATTCTTTAGTGCCAGCCACTGGAAATAGACCTGCTATTCCAGAAAGGCTGATTCCTAAGGAAATACACATGTGGACCGACGAAGATAAGAAGAAAGTGGCTATAGATACAAAAGCCAGATCCATACTATCCATGGCCCTTCCTGGCGAAGTCTACCATTCTGTCATGAATCTGAAAACATCAAAAGCCATGTGGGACACAATATGTGTTCAGTATGAAGGAACGTCTGAAGTCCAGGACTCAAGAAAGATCAACCTGGTAAGACAATACGAAAGCTTCATTTCTGGTAAGAATGAAACTCTCTCTGAAGTTCACCAACGTTTTAATTGTTTAATTATAGATCTGAAAACTGTTGGTAAGGAATATTCTAACTTTGAGGTGCTGACAAAGTTTCTAGAATGTTTACCTGAAAGCTGGGACAATTATTCTATGTGTCTCAAGCTGTCAAAGGATCTAAAATCAATGACCCTTGTTACCTTATATGGCACGTTGCTGAATCATGAGCAATCAAGCCATCTTAAGAAGAATCTTGTAAAAGATTCCAAAAGCACCCCTGTTGCTTTAATCTCAGAGGAACCTTCTACTCAGCGACCCTCGGTCACTATCACTGAGTTAGAAAGTAACTCTGAAAGTTCATCAGATTCTGATTTTTCAGATGATGAATCTTTGGCTCTCCTAACTAAGAAGTTCAGGAGATTTGCCAAAAAGAAAATGTTTAGAAAGAACAAACCTCTTTCCATAACTGACAAGCCTAAATCATCAGTTTTTGTTGATAAGGCTACTGCTACTTGTTTTAACTGCGAAAAATAGGACATTTTGCTAACGAGTGCAGGTCTAAGAAAGTTTCTAGACCCTCAGCTTTTACAAAGAAATCCTTTGTTCCAAGGAATAAAGATGACAAATACTCAAAGCTGAAAGAAAAATATGCGAAGCTGAAAAGCTTTAAGAAGAAAGGCAAAGGCCTGATGGCTGACTATGATTGGGCTGCTTCTGATGAAGAAGCATCATCATCTGACTCTGAAGATGATGAAGCAAATCAATGTCTCATGGCCAAGATTGAAGAAGAGGAAGAAAGTTCAGACATTCCATCCACTTCAACATCTGCTATTCAGGTATCACCTTCTTTCTATACCAATATTGCAAATATTGATGAAGCTGATAGTCTCCGTAAGATCGATCTCTTGACTAGAAGTTTATACGAAGCCATGAACGGCAAAACTGTGGTTGAAAACCAAAACCTTGATCTCGCTGAAAAGCTTAAAAACTGCCACCTTCAAATAGAAAAGCTTTCTAAAATTGAAGAAGATTTTAAAGATCAAGTATATTTAAATCAGCTAGTCAAAATCGAACGAGCAGAAGCTATCGCTGCATTAAAGGCTGAAAAAGCTACTGTTGAAGGATGGTGTAATTCTTCAACAAAGATCACTGAGATAATAAAGTCTCAAATTCCACTGAGTGATAAACGTGGTTTGGGTTACAAATATGAAACTTCAAAACCAACCACTGAGCGTTCAATGCTTAAATTTGGAACATTCGTATCCTCAGTCGCTGATACTTCATCTTCTCAGTGCTCCTCGTCCATTACACCAATCCCTGAGGAAACTCCTACCTCCTCAAAAGGCAAGGAGAAAATGGTTTATTCAAAACCTACCTCTGTCTTTAAAGACAAAGGTAAAGGAATTGTTATTTATCAAAATCCTCAGAAGGGTACTTTAGTACCTAAGCTGAATGCTTCTAAAGTTTCAGTGACCCATCCCTCTGGATCAAGGAAGCTGATCTCTGAATCTATTCAGCGATCTACTCCTAGACTCAGAGTGGATGTCCTTGTTAAGAAATCTGAAGAACTAAATGTTTGTCCCATTTCTAAAGCAAATAGCTTACTTGGTGCTGGTACTTCTAATTCTAAATTAAAAGCTCAGCATACAAATGGTCCTAGAACTACTTTTAGCTATAGGAAATGTTATCACTGTGGACTCACTGATCATATTGCTAGTAAGTGCCCCACAGCCACCAAAGCTGAAAAGATAGCTAAGGTGAAGATTGACCCAAAGGCAAAGAAGACCAACCCTGGTGCAAATCAGGTCAAGGTGAATTCTACCACTGAGGTTAAGAAATTAACCAAAGTGAAGAAAGACAAAGCTGAATCTTCAAATGCTGCGAAGACTGCTGAACCTTCCATTCCAACTACTTCCACTGACAAACGTGTATACATGGTTAAGTGGGTACCCAAGAAAAACTAATCTTCCTTTGTATTGCATGTTAAGAAGGGTAACTGGTATCTCGATAGCGGATGCTCTAGACACATGACTGGTAAGAAAAGCCTGCTCGCTGAATACAAGGAAGAGAAAGGTCCCTCTGTGACTTTCGGTGGAAATGGAAAAGGACATACCCGAGGGTATGGTGTACTTTCAAATGGTACAACCTCTTTCAGAAGAGTCGCATATGTTGAAGGGCTGAAGCATAATCTTCTAAGCATCAGTCAGCTTTGCGACATGGATAACAAAGTAATCTTTACTAAGGAATCCTGCTTTGTCACTGACAAAAAGGAGAAGATAGCTCTCAGCAGTTATCGTTTGGAAAATGTTTATGTAATAAACATGGACTCAACAACCACTGAGAACTCCTGTTTCTTCTCAAAGGCCTCATCTGATGTCAACTGGCTATGGCATAAGAGGCTCTCTCATTTAAATTTCAAGACACTGAATACTCTTTCTTCAAAAGAGTTAGTCACTGGTCTACCTCAGCATTCATACGCCAAAGAGTCGTTATGTTCAGCGTGTGAAAAAGGGAAGCAGACCAAAGCAAGCTTTAAGTCAAAGCAAGTTTCTTCAGTGTCATTTCCTCTACAACTACTCCATATGGATTTGTTTGGCCCTGTTAACAAACAATCCATCGCTGGAAAGAAATATACGCTGGTCATAGTTGATGAATTCTCTCACTTCACTTGGGTAATGTTTCTCCGTTCTAAGAGTGACACCCCTGAAGAACTCATCACCTTTGTTCGAAAGATGGAAACCCTGAACAATCTGACCGTTCGCTCAATAAGGAGTGATCATGGAACTGAATTCAAAAACAGTTCTCTTGATTCCTTCTTTGAGAGTAAGGGTATTTCTCACAACTTTTCTTCAGTGAAAACACCGCAACAAAATGGAGTCGCTGAAAGAAGAAATAGAACAATTATTGAAGCTGCACGTTCAATGCTCAACGATTCTCACCTGCCTACTCAGTTTTGGGCAGAAGCTGTCAATACTGCTTGTTTTACGCAAAACAGGTCGCTGATAGTCAAAAGATTCAATAAAACAGCCTATGAACTTTTTCATGGGAGAAAGCCCTCAATCAGCTTTCTTCACATCTTTGGATGTCATTGTTTCATACTGAACAATAGAGATGCTCTTGGAAAGTTCGATCCTAAGGCTGATGACGGAATCTTTCTTGGATACTCCTCAGTTTCCAAAGCCTTCAGAGTCTTCAATCGAAGAAGACAAACTGTAGAAGAAACTATTCACGTCACGTTTGACGAATCCCGTTCAGCGAACTCTAAACCGAACGCTGATACCGAAGAACTGAATCAATGGATGTTTTCTCATCTTGGTGATTCAGAAGATTTTCCCACTCCTCATGCTCATCCAGTAGAAGATGATAGTCCCACTATCATTCCAAACATGCAGAATAGTGAAGCTGAAACATCATGGGTCTCAGCTGTTCCTATAAACACTATACCTGCAGTTGATCCAAATGTCTCAGACATTCCATCTACTTCTCAGCAATCAGTGAATATAATGACAACTGCATCAATTCCTCTCTTGGCTGATACTCCCGACGTCGTTGAAGCTTCATCTTCAGCTCCTCAAGTTCAAGATGAGTCAGCGTCTCACGCTCCGGCTCAGCGATGGACTATAAATCACCCAATTGATTCAAATTCTCGGCTCACTATTGTATCTTACAGCTAGCCGACCCGATATTATGTTTGCAACATGTTTGTGTGCACGATATCAAGCTGAACCTAAGATATCTCATATGAAAGCCGTAAAGCGAATCTTTCGATATCTTAAGGGTACATCGAATCTAGGTCTTTGGTATCCCAAAGATTCAGGATTCGATCTAACTGCATATTCAGATAGTGATTTTGCAGGTTGCAAAATGGATAGGAAAAGCACCACAGGAGGATGTCAGCTCCTGGGTGGAAAGCTGGTAAGTTGGACAAGTAAAAAGCAAAATTCAGTGTCCACTTCCACAGCTGAAGCTGAATATGTAGCCGCTGGAAGCTGCTGCTCTCAGGTCTTGTGGATGAGAAATCAGCTACTAGACTATGATCTTCAGCTCTCTAAAATTCCAATCTATTGCGACAGCACAAGTGCCATCGCTATAGCAAACAATCCAGTACTACATTCAAAGACCAAACATATAGAAATCAGATATCATTTTATCAGAGATCATGTGATGAATGGTGATATAGAACTTCATTTTATCCCAACTGATTATCAGTTAGCTGACTTATTTACCAAACCTCTTGATGAGAAAAGATTCAACTTTCTCATCAGCGAGCTTGGAATGCCGAACTTTGAAGGATAAAATCTTCAGCGGTTCACATTAATCAGCGAAAGGATAAAATCAACTTGTATAACCCATTCTATCATCTTCTCTCTGAATAAACTTGATTCACTGATATCAAGGTATGTTCTCTCTCTGACAATCGCATGAAAATGCAAGATTTCAAAACAAAATGCATCGCTGAATATCTCTTCCTTAACAGCGATATTTTTGAAATTTCTTAAAACCTTCACTGAATATTTTCATTCAGTACTTCATGTTTTCAAAAGTATCTCTGAGTTTTTCTAAACCTCAGAGACAACCAAGAATATGAAAGGACAGTTGTGACGTCATTACAACGGATAAACCCCCGCACGTTTTCTCTTCCTGACACACGTTTGCACGTCTCGTTCATACTTCCAATCAAATGCAAACACGTGTCCGTGTCATGATGAAAATCTTTTCCCGCTCAAGATTTTCTCTTTCTAAAATCTCTATATAAACAAACTCTTTGTTTATATTTTTCTTTTACGCGATCAATCTTCCTCCGCAAGAAAGAATTCAATGTTGCATTTGTGCTTTCAAACTTCAAGAACTGTTCATCATCTTCTTCATCAAACATCAAGGTTAATATGTTCTTATTTATTACCTAATGCAAAATAACTTGTTTGTGATCTACTCTTTGTTTTTAACAAGATCAAAACAAAAGAACTTCTTAAAAATAAAATCATTTTCTTTCATGGTTTTATGAACACAACCATTTCATGGTTGTTCTTCAAGTTTAAATGCAAAAATCTTAAACTTGTTCTTCACATTCGTTTTTCCAGAATCTCAATCTTCAAAGAAAACTGGAAAACAAGATTTTTTTTGGGTTTGAAATTTTCGTTTTCAAAAACATGAAAAACCCTAATCTTCATTAAGACATTTGTGTCTGAAGGAAATGGATAAAATTCGAAACATCTTATTGGAAATTTCTTTCCACAATAAGATTATTCTTATTTGTTAACATCTTTGGTTGAACTGTTAATACAGGGAAATGGCCTCGTCTGACATTCCTGCTAACGCTGAGAACATCTCCGCTGACTCTGAGGAAGTGGAAATCCTAAAGGCTCCACAAGTCAAGTTTGAACTTGACAAACTGGATTGGACTAAGGTGAACAACCTCTCTGCGCTTCTCGAGTTTCCTCCTCGAAAGCAAGTTACACATCTAGATGATGCTGTGAAATTTCGGAAGAACTGCTGCATCTCCACAGCCCTGACCATAACACCTCCTGCACATCAGCTTTTGCTCTCACAATTATGGTACTCAGCGAGACACACTCAATTACCTTCTGCCAAAGACCCTTCCAAAATAATAGATTGCATCCTCTGCGATATCGAATATGGCACCATAAAGATCACCCCAGCCATTATTCGCAAAGCTCTCAGCCTTCCCATCGCCACCAAGGAAAAACCTTTTGTTCCCCTCCCTGACCCCAAGAAAAACTCAGACAGGGAAGCCATCATTGCATTCTTCAATACAATGGGCTATGTATGGGAGATAGGCAAAGATATGAATCCCGAGAAGAAGCTGACGATCATCAAGAAATCGAAAATGCCCAGCGAGATGAATTTCATCTTCGCTCATCTGATAAGCTGCATGACTGCAAATAGTGGCTCCTCCGACCAAGCCGCTAAACCTCAGCAAGCAATGGGTTATATACTGCTGAAAGGTCTCAACATAGACTAGGCATCGATCATCTATGATGACCTGGTTCTACGAGTGGACACCGTCGCTGACAGACCTCCATGGGTTCCTTACCCACGTTTCATCAGCGCCATCTTCCAATGTGGCCTGAAGGAAACCTACCCAACTGATGGTGACCTGAAACTTTCTCAGGTCGGTCCAAAGATACTCGACTTTAAACCAACCGTAAATGAGGTACGTCTTTCTACACTCTTAACTCTTCTTAACCCTCATACTTCTTCTACTTCTGCAGCTCCTTCAGTGGACAAACCCACCGCTGATACCCCAGCTGCTACTTCCATTCCTCTTAAAAGGAAACACTCTCACACCCCACTTGATTCTAAAAGGATCAAGAAAACAAAGGAGCAACCCCAGCAATCTCATGCTGAAGACTCCTCAGCTCCTTCTGCAGAGCTGAAGGAACGTTCAGTGGTACGCTCTACCACACCTGAACAAGCCATCCCTTCCATCCCAATCTCAGCGTCTCCAAACGTTGAGATTACAGACTTGGAAACTTCCCAACCTCCCTCAGTCTCTCAAAAGACTGATGAAGTGAGTCTCAGCGATTCCAACGCTGAACTCAGAACCCAACCTCCAATCTTATCCTTCGCTTCTCCCTCCACTCATTTGGTCTCTCCTCCAGTTATCACTGGAGATGCCATCATTTCTACGGAAGCTAAAGCTGATAATCCAGAAATGATGAAGACAGGACCTGCAGGACAATCCATGGGCACGTTCAAAGACGACATGGAACTTTACTCAGGCACCCGTGACTTTGATGAGTTCACCAATCCTCCTGCAGGTAATCAACAACCCATAAACACTGTGACTAAACCCCAAACTTCTGAGCTTTCCTTTGTTCACAAGTTCTTATCTGTTACAGGTCCTAACTTGGGAGACATCAACGCCTCTCTGAAATCCGTGGAAACAAAGCTGACAGGTCTCACCACCACTCTCTCCAACAACTCTTCAGCTGTAACAAACGCTGGAGAGAATCTTCAAAAGCTGACAACGGTGGTAGAGAAGAAGGCTTCCAAAGATGACATGAAGCAGCTTGACAAGACTCTCAGCGACTTTGCCAAGGTGCTCGCTGATATCTACACAGACTACACCTCTCTCAAAAGCTCAGTTTCGTCCATGTCCAGCGAATTTACAATGCTGAAGACATCGGTTGGAACACTAGAGGGAGATATGTCTGCTGTGAAGACAAATGTCAACACTCTGACGACTGACTTAAGCTCTGTAAAGAATGATGTTGGTTAGATGAAGACTATGCTCGAACAGATGCTGCTCAAGGCAAATGCTCCTGCCCCTAACCCCGTCCCTGAAACTGAAAACTTCACAGCGGCGGATCGCAAAGAGCTGGAAAAGATAAATCCTGCTATTTCTGGCCTTGAAGACAGATTAGCAAAGATTGAAGTTTTTGTAGGTCTCTCTGGCAAAAAAGACAGAGAACCTACCAACGCTGCTGAATCTACCCATTCCTCCCCCAGTCATCATGAAAAAGAGGGGGAGAAGAGCGCTGAAAACCCTTCCAAGAGCGCTGAAGACCTTTCCCATGATGAATCTATCAGGGGAGAGAAGAACGAAGACCTCACCTTCACTGAAGAGGGTGAGAAGACTATTGAAGCTGAAGCAGCCGCTGGACCTCAGGGAGATGAACACCCTGAGGGAACCGAGAAGCTCGCCTCTGTATCTGAGGGGGAGCAACTCGAAGAAGACGCTGAAGAATCCGAAGCAGAAGATGATGAAGCCGTCGATATCCCTGATAATGAACCATCTTCTTCTCCAAAGAATGATGATGATGATGACGAAGATGACGATGACTTCTTTATCGTCAAACCTGCTCCAAAGATCAAAGCTCTTAAGGGAATCTCGATAAATGAACCTTCAGGGGAGTGGACAAAGACAAAGCCCTCAGCCTCTGGAGCTGAGAAAGGCAAAGGCAAAAGCGTCGCTGAAAATGACAATCTGACGATCTTGCTTGAAAAGCCGGTTTGTTAGTCCTCTCCCCTGTTTGAGGATATTGCTGAAGGCTCCACAACTGCGACTTCACCAATAATACCAGCTGCCGCTGAAGAAATAATCCCAATCTTGGATTTGATCTCTGAGACTGATGAACCTGAAGAACAGACTCTCTCACACAGACACAGACCTTCCTTAGCTCCTCAAAAGCTAAGAGAAGAAGAACAAAAGAAAAGTGAGGAAATAATAAAGCGATTCGAGGATCAGCGAATCATTCTAAGGCGTGATCAACTGCCTTCAGTTCCTCCAAAGTTCAGAATTTCAAAAGCTGAATACAAGGAACACCTCAGAGCTGAACGCCTCATCGCTGAAAGAAAGGAAGCTGAAGAAAAAGACAGAGAATACGCCATCAAGCTTACTCAAGAATCTGTCAAAGAGCCCAAGCTGAAACGTGTTCCCATTCAAGTCCAACGAAAGCTTTGGGAAGAAGCCCAGAAGATCGTGGAAAAGAAAACTGAAGTTTCTCAGACCACCCTGATATGGTGTAAAGAGAAAATACACTTCAGATATCGTCCAGCGAAGATCAACAAGGTATTCATCTCTGGAAGAACCTCTATCGGAGTACCTATTGTTGACATCAAACTTTTCAGAGAAGATGGTCAATCTGAAACCTTTCGCGCTGACACTGTAAAAAGGTATGGTCTCTCTGAATGGCTGGAGATGAGGTTAGCTATCCAAAAATCACAATCTAAGTACAAGGATCATTTCGAAAAGCTGATAAACAGACAGATCGATTTGATATCTTCTTGTGTGGACATTCCTCCTCTTCAAACTCAGGTCCTGTCATACGAAATGAAACTGGAATTGGTTTCTCTCGCGCTGAAGTGCTTGGTCCTGACCCTGATCTATCTGCCCTTGACATTTCTTTGCCACCATGTGAACTTTTCGTCCCTGGTAAAGTCATCAGTAATCCTTATGGAATATTCTTTCTCGACTACGACGGACGTAAATGTTTTCAACGGATCGCTGAGCTTCCAATCACTCCAATCGAACAGCTCAGAGATCTCATCTACTGGTGTGACTTCAGAAAAGACATTCAGGAACGACACCTAAAACCCTTGATTTTTGAAGAAGCGTTGAACAAAAGAAAACGAGGTGTAACGGTTCCTGACTGGATGATCCCCACTGAAAAGACCCTTGATGAACTTCTCATTAAGGAAGAACCTCTGTAAGCTGATAGGATCGCCTCTTTCATCTATTTTATCAGTTATCCTTTTGTACTTGTAATTTATTTCGCTTGTACTTGTAATCTTTCCATTTCTCTTTGTATCCTGATTCAAAGTTTTTAAAGAAAAGATTTCAGCGAATGTACTTTACTCCATCAGTACTGAAAAGATCCCAGAAAACAGTAAAAGGGACAAATATTTTATGAGTTCTTTTTATCCTTATGTTTTCATTAAATAGCAATTTTCTCTGTTGCTATGTCATAATCAAATAGGGGGAGATTGTTGATCCAAACCCTCAGAGATTTCATAATGACCCTCTCTTATACTTAGTGAAAATTGTAAGTAAACAATATGTATCAGAGTTTCACTATCGCTGATAAGTACTAAGATCTTCCAGTACCGCTGATAGGAACTCTCGCCCTCTAAGTTAAACATTCAACGAAACTGTTCACCATAAATGCTCTGAGTCTGTTCAGTCATTATGATGATCGCTGATAAGTTAGTTGTTTACTTATGATTCCTGAAGACAAGTTTCACGTCAACAAAGGTTCTACGCTGAAGTCGAAGATCAAGCTCAAGAACCAGCGACAAGTCTCCTAATGAACTGATGCGGATCAACGAAGACTCAGATTTGTCCACTCAACGTGAAGTATCAAGTACAAGACTTCAGCTATCGTTGAACTCTATCATTCGCTGATATGAAATGATAGATCGCTGAATCAACGAAACCTGATCATGAAGTCCTCCGTACAAAGTACTTTTGTCTTATCCACCCTTGCACGACTCCGTACGAAATGTCAGAAAAGAACCTCCGAATATCTGAAATCGTACAACCACTCTGATACTACACTGTTCATCCATGCGGCTACTAAGATTGTCAACCAAGGTTAATGACATGCAACCAACCAGCTGATGACACGTGTAAAGTATATACTGACTTGCATTAAATGCATGCAGTATATAAAGAGATGAACTCACTTCATTTGAAGTAACTTGCTAACTCTGGACAAGTTCAAATCTCTTATCTCAAGATAGGTTATTATTAGTAATTTCCTTATTTCTCTTAGTGCAAGAAACCTTAGTGTTCCAACTTGTTTAGATTTAGGTTTATCCTTAATCTTGTTTCCGCAACAAGATGTAAATTGTTAATGATTTATCAATAAACAATTTAGAAAAGTAAAATCTGTGTGTTTGTATTCAACCCCCCCTTCTACAAACTTGTATAGGCCTTCGGGACCAACAAAAGACACAAGGGAGGATCCACCTATTTAAGGATCCCACCGATTTGTCATGGACAACATAGGTGAGAGTCTTCTTAGGAAGGAGTTATGTGAGGATCCTCCTATTTTGAAGATCCCACCGATTTCTCATGGAGAGAATCGGTGGGATGGCAAACATAACCTCTTATGATGAAAGTCTTATTAAAAAGGAGATAAGGGAGAATTCTCCTGTTTGAGGATCTCACCGATTTTCATGGAGACAATCAGCACGACAGCTTAGTTTGGGTTGAGAAGTCCATCTTCAATCCGCATTGGTAGATTTCCTTCTTCTTGATTTTGGCTGATCTTTGACTTCACCGAACTTTGACAGTATGACTAAGCTATTACAAAGAACCATCTAAAATTTCTCTAAGTATAAAAGATGTTTTTCAAAGTATGTAAGGAGATCAGGTCATCTTCAAATCTTGGATGACCCAACAATCTCCCCCTATTTGATGATGACATCCATACTTAGAAAAACATGAGTAAGACAATGAATAATACATGTTGACCCTGTTTTACTCTTTTAGGTTCTTTTTCACACAGTCCATTTTTTTGTGTGTGTATATATGATATTTACAGATGAATGAAATGAATGAAAGAATAAAGAATGAACAATATGAATGAAATAGAATGTACTTCCATCATAGAAGAGACAGATCTGCCCAAACCCAAATTGGTAACAATCTTTGAGGGAGGTTTGAGTTTGAGTGAATTAGCTTTAAGATGCCTCTGCCCATATCTTGCATCTTCTTTCTTTCTCATAGCATCTTCAGCTTTCTATTCGGCAGTCATCACCCTTCTTCCTTTGTCTTGGTTTGCCTCCCCCTTAGTTACATTGGTTAGACAAATCTGCTCCCCCTTGGTTGGTTCCCGGTTCCCTTATCTTTGACCAAAGTTTGAGTTGGAGTTGAATATGAGTAATGAGGATTGGTGTTGATCGAGTTGGACGCTGATATTGCTCCCCCTCAAATGGTGTTCCCCCTCAGATGGTTTCTCCCCCTCAGCGTCCGACGGAGAAGAAACACCATAAAGATAGGAAACGTCGGCAATTTTTTTTTGACTTCCCACCGAAATTGGGAGCTATCCCACCGAAATTGAAAATGAAGATTGAGGATTTCGGTAAAAAAATGATAATAATTTTTTTTCTTTTTTCTTCTAACCCACCGATTTTGGGGGCCACCCACCGAAATTTAGGTGGTGTGGTCGGTGAGATTTTTTTTATTACTTCTAACCCACCGATTTTGGGGGCCACGCACCGAAATTTCATCATATCCACCGAAAATTTGCAAGAGTTGGACAAAAAATCGGTGGAATTTCTTGGAAAGTTTGGAGGAAATCTTCTAAGACATCTTCAGAAGAGGGTGGATGAAATCTTCTAAGGCATCTTCAGAAGAGTATGTAGTAGGAGAGTTTTGTGGAAAAGGAAAGTTGGGTTGCTGACCAATAGTGACATTTGGTGAAGTAGGATGGTCACCATTATGAGAGAGAATATCTTTGAGAAAATGACACATAGAGAGTTGGGTCTAGTGAGAGGAAGGGTTTCGGTGAGATGGAGCGTCTCACCGATGCTTAGGATTTCGGAGGGGTGAGTCTACTGAAATTTCGGTGAGATGATTCACCGATATTTTTTTTATGGATGATTTTTGAGAGATGATGTAAGGGAGAAGGAAGTCTTTAGAAGATGTGTTTGTGGTGGAATGTTTGGCAAGAGTGGAGATGTTTTCGGAGGAAGGTGGTTCGGCCAATATAGGAGTTGGAGAGTATGGTTGATGAGAGTCAGGAGGATTACTGTGATGAGTAGAATTTTGAGTGAAGGATGTTGAAGTGGGATTGAGGATGTGAAGATATGATGATGTCGGCAGAGAAGAGGTTGGAACTAGAGAGTATGCCAAAGACCAATACAAGAGGAGATCCAAAAGTTCACCATTTGACACTTCATATTTCTTGATGAACTTGATGATTTCTTAAATTGTGTCACTTTTATATTGGTCCACATAGATCCTTCTATTTAGCTCAGAACCTGCAATCACAAAGAATTTATTTCCTAGGTACCCATTTGGTAGAGGGTCCTTTCGGGTTAGATGTTGAAGAAAAAGAATTGGTATCACTCGGGTTAATTCTTCCATTTGGACAGTCTTTGGCAAAATGAAAAATATCACCACATATATAACATTTTCTATAAAGAAATGCCTTTTTAGAACCTTGACATTTTTCCTTACTTTTGCCTTTTATGTATGTCCTCAAAGATTTTGATGGACTATCAAAGATTTGGGGTGCAACACCTAAAATTCCTTTTTCAAAATTTGGGAGGAAAAGAATCCTCTCTTTTGAATTGGAAATTTTGAGGTTCACAGATCGAGGAACAAAATCGGTGGAAGAAGCCACAAAATTATTTTTGGAAAAATCTGAGGATTTTCTTTTTAAGAAAAGATCGGCAGACAAAGACTTGCCTTTTTCAGATGTTGAAAGAATTTTGTTAGAGTTGGAAAATTTTCTTTTAAGAATTTTAGAAGGCATGGGTTCAGAGGAGGATGCTTCATCTAAAGTCAAGATTTTCAGAAAATCATGGATAGGTTTGGAAGAGTCATTGGAACCTTGAGCTTCTTCATTTGGAAAGGAGATGGGATCTTTTGCTTTTGTAAACGTGCCAAATTTTAAAGCTTCAGACAAATCACCAGAATTCATGGACACAGAGCCAATTGAACTTGAGTCGGAGGTTTCATAAAAAGGTGGTGAAACATAGGAGGTGGAAGCAAGAGTTTTTGAAGATTGATCAGTTTCCATTTTCCAAAGCCTAACCAGTTTTGTCATCACAAGAAATCTGATCTTGAAAAATATTTTCTAGATTTTTGGAGGAACTGGTCCATTTTCTCACAATTTCTTACTCCTTTTGAAAACGTTTAAATATTTTGTTTTTCTCCTTGGCAAGAATAAAGTTGATGGATTTTAGATCTTCAAGCTCAGCCTTAACTTTGTCAAACTGGTCAAGTTGGGAAAGACATGTTTGAAGTTGGGAGGAAAGAGATTTTATCTGAGCATTTGCCTTTTTCTTAGCAGTTATAGCATCATAAAGATCAATGGTTAAGGAATCAAATGCTTCAATCTTTTCAGCATCAGAAAGAGATAGAAATGGATGTACCTGTGATGAGGAGGAGAAGCACTTAGCTGATACAATGGCAGTTGAGGGGGTGTGGCCTTCTGGATCATCCATGTCGTTTATCTTGGCCATGAAGCACACATTTGAAGTGTCATTCTCGCTTTCAGATGTGGGTTCATCTGCCAAATCATGAGTTTTAGCAGGCAAACCCTTTGCTTTTCTGACAAGACTTTCATTTCTTTCTTTTTCTCTCTTGTATTTTTCTTTGTATCTTTAAGCCCGGTCAGAATTTGCAGAAGGGAGAGGTTGGCCGAATTTTTGGGAAGATCTTCTAGATTTTGAGGAAAATCGGTTTGAGGAAGAAGTTATGGGTTTTTCAAAGTGTTTACTTCTGCACTCAGAGGCAAAATGACCCCTTTTACCACAGTTAAAACATTCCTCGTTAGTTTTGTCCAAAGAGGAGTGTTTGGATAGGGAAGAGGAGGATTTTCTACTAAACTTAGATTTTCCAGAAGACATGTGAGATTTGGATTTAGAATACCCATCCAACATGGCCATTTCATCAGATAATTTGTCAACTGAAGTTTCCTCACATTCATCCTCAGCATCACTAAGATATGATTCTGAATGCTCATTGGGATCTTCTTGACTATCATGGTTAGAGTCAGATGGGTAGGTATTTTTGGAATACACTTAGTTCTTTTGGAAGAGTCACATAGGAGAGCTAGAGGAGAGCTATTTATATCTGTGATGACAGACTTCCTTTGCAGCTTAGTCTGCTCATAGTTGAAGAGAGTTCCATATAGAGAAGTGAAAGGCATATGATCAAGATCCTTGGTTGTCTTTATACAAGTACATATATTTTCCCAAAAATCAGGAAGACAATCCATAAACTTGCACAGGACTTCCTCATTGTCATACACTCTACCTAACAACTTTAAATCATTAAGAAGACTGTTAAAGCGGTTATAGTAGTTGGAGAGAGATTCTGCTTTCTCGTAAGAAAAGAGTTCATATTTTCTAACAAGAGCAATCTTTCTGCTCTTTTTAACTTCATTTGTACCTTCATACAAAACACACAGAGTGGACCACATCTCTTTGGCAGAAGAGAAATTTACTAGAGAGTGGTACACTTCATCAGGAAGAGAGAGAGAGAGCAATGATAGTTCTGACTTTAGAATCAAGAGACACAAGATGTTTTTCTTCATCAGTATATTTCTTGGGATTCTTAAGAATGTAACGACCAGTAGCAGCAGATTTTTCTTCATCAGATGAATCATCAGAATCATCTTTGCCAACAACTTCCTTACTGGATTTTTTGGTTTCATAGCGAGACCAGACTCTAGGGACAATGGGTCCCTCACTGAGAATGGTTGGATATCTACTATCCACTCCTTCCATGAAAAGCATCATCCGGATTTTCCACAGAGAAAAGTTGTTGGGGTTAAACTTGGGAGGCTTGGCTATAGAGCCATTTTCAGAAAAATTGTTTTGAGAGAAAGTTTCATTGTTGGAAGAAGAAGCAGCCATTGCAGATCAAGTTTATTGAAATTAAACTTTCTGCTCTGATACCACTTGTTAGTCCCAAATGGCTAATAAGAACAAGAACATGTATTGTAGAGGGGGGGGGGGGGGGTTGAATACAATACACAATTTTTTTCACTTTAATTAATTCTTTTATTGAAAATATTCAAATCAATAATTACACATAGAACAATTAGATTGTTGCGGAAAGAACAGATAAAATCTATTTAACAATCTTCACAAAGTAATACAGAAAACTAAACAACTTCTAAAACACAAAGATTGAAAGTTATAAAGTTCAAAGAGAGAAAGGAGCAGAATGTCTTGAGCACAGAGTAATCTTCAAGAGTTCGTAAGTAAGTTTGCATGGAGAAGTATTCATCTTTATATAGTGCCATGAACATGTGATGCATGGGACACTTGTCACTTTGTCATTTGAAGGATATGTTTGACTCTCAAAAGTTGATGTGTCTTTTCCTATGATGCTAGAAAGGTTTGATGGTGACAATATCTAAGAATGGGAAAAAGGACAAATGCACCTTTTTCTTTCATACTCAGACATTCCTTCTTTGATGAGAAAACCTTTTAGCAAAGACACAAGGGAGGATCCTCCTATTTGAGGATCCCACTGATTTGTCATGGACAACATAGGTGAGAGTCTTCTTAGGAAGGAGTTATGTGAGGATTCTCCTATTTTGAAGATCCCACCGATTTCTCATGGAGAGAATCGGTGGGATGGCAAACATGACCTCTTATGATGAACGTCTTCTTAGCAAGGAGATAAGGGAGAATTCTCCTGTTTGAGGATCTCACCAATTTTCATGGAGACAATCAGCAAGACAACTTAGTTTGGGTTGAGAAGTCCATCTTCAATCCGCATTGGTAGATTTCCTTCTTCTTGATTTCCGCTGATCTTTGACTTCACCGAACTTTGACAGTATGACTAAGCTATTACAACGAACCATCTAAAATTTCTCTAAGTATAAAAGATGTTTTTCAAAGTATGTAAGGAGATCAGGTCATCTTCAAATCTTGGATGACTCAACAGTAAGGTAAAAGAAAACCTAATCTAAATAATTTTTAGAATCACACAGGGCTCTAGTAAAAATAAGATAAGAACAAGAGAGAAAAGTAAGAAGGCTTTGAAGAGGTAGATATGTAGCATGAAGAAGAATCTCTTCACTACTATTATACTCAGTGCATTAAATGCATCTTAGAAAGTACAGTCCATGTGTCGAGAGATGAGTGGAATGCATGTCCTTGTCCTTTTGCTTTAGCATGCTTTTGACCGCATTTGTACACTAAGGATAGGTAGTTGGTAAGCACGATTGGAGACATAAAAGCAATCGTATTATGTACCTCCGTCCTTTTGTGCAAGAGAGTAAGACAAATAAGTCTTAACGCACAAAACTCGTTGATCAATGATAAATTAGAATTGTTGAGAGCTCTTCAGCTATCCCTAAAATAATAATTTTGAAAGTTCATTCCCTAAAATAGAAATCAATGCAAAGGTGGTTCCATTGTGATGCAATTTGACCAATATTAAACATTTTTAAATTCAACTATTTTTATTTGAACATTTGAATATTTGCAAGTTGAATTCCCTCCAATTAATAAACCTTAAACATCATTTGTTATCTAGAAATTCAAAATGTCACTAAAAATTTGAACAAAACGGTAAGTTTTCATATATGTAACTTCAAGTTGGGACGAAACCCGTACCAACATGTTTCAACCGATAAACATTGGTACCGATTAAGTTGGTACCAATCAGTTGGTTGGTACACAATATAGAAGGTTTGGATACACATGAAGGTTTTGTGTATGCTTTCTTGAGGGTTTGGTATATTTTTTTATGGGAATATTCGATATGTGATGAGAGTGAGGGTCTTAAGGCCTATTCACGATGATGAAATAAGGCAAGGTAAAAGAAGGGGGTGTTTCGGTCTTTTTAAGCAGAAAAGAAGTTTCTGGATTTAGGGAACGGGACTAGGAGGTCGGTTAGTAGTCGAAGTCGTTTAGGGGGAAGTACAAATAGAGGAGTCTTGTAGTTAAGGGGTCATTTTGTTTTTTGTTGAGTTTGTTACTTTTTTTTGTCTTCTTTTAGGGACTATTTAAAAAATGGCACATAATTTAGACGCTTGTTAGATTCGGATTTACAACAGAGAGCTCAAGGTATTTGTTACCAGTGCGACGAGAAATACGCATGTTGTCGATTAGATATATGATAACTAATGGAGAATCAAAAAATGAAATTTGATTGTTTTATCATGAAGCTAACTCCAAAAAATCTAATACGTCTTTAACCATTGTCTTGCAACACAAGATCAACCATCCTAAAACAATATCATCACCGTTTAGTAACCAAAATAGTAGCATTTGCAAACCAAAATTGTAACCCTCTCGCAAATCAAAATACCCTTAACATTTGTCTAGTAACACATGATCACCTAAACATCTCATTGACCGATCAACGGTGGCGTTGCAACCTAAAAAGCTAATGGACCAAATCTCCATAGCATGTCGTAAGTGGGGTTTTTTTCCATGTGGTGAATCACATGACGGATCATGAACTAGTGGACGAAGCTTGGGATGTTTGAAGGGAATTCTTTCATCAACGGATAGAAGTGAAGCAAGATTATGAAAACTCGTCGAAGATTTACAAGGGTATAGGGTAGATTAGGGTTACAAAAGAGTGATTGTAGAATCAAGTGATTACTATTTCAGTCACAATATTTTTTCAAATCTCGAAATATCGATCATTTCCATCAATCTGTCACCGGTTCTAGCAAAACCTTTCTCTTTCTCACCGGTGACCCCTCTGTCCTATAGGGACCAAATCTGAAATTTACTCTTAAATTAAAAATTAATATATTACTCTAACCATCTCAAAATAATTCAAGCTTTGTTCATAGTTAAACTTCAAAATTATCAATTCAGAATACAAAACCAAGAAATTTGAATAACAAAACATCAAAATCATTACAAAATTATTATCAATTTCACTTGAATTTCTTATGTGTAGGATTAAAATATGTGTTCACTAGGATTATAATAATCTTATAATATAATAAATGTACAGGGTCAAAGGAAATAAAGGGCAACATGTTATTGACATAAAGAATACTTGTGAAAAATATTTACAATATTTTTGTTTATTTAGAGAACCTTCAACAACTGTATTGAGATGGAGAAGATATAGAATTTAACAAATTTTTTGCTCCAATTATTTTGTATGTTAAAATAATAATAAAAAGGATAGAATGATTGTAAAAATCTCTAAATTTAAATAAATCTTTACGATTTTGATAATTGTTTTTCATCAATAAAAGAATTTTAAATTAAACATGTAGAAAAGATATATGTATTGAATATTCGAACTTAACTTGTTAGTCGTTATGGGAATATTCGATATGTGATGAGAGTGAGGGTCTTAAGGCCTATTCACGATGATGAAATAAGGCAAGGTAAAAGAAGGGGGTGTTTCGGTCTTTTTAAGCAGAAAAGAAGTTTCTGGATTTGGGGAACGGGACTAGGAGGTCGGTTAGTAGTCGAAGTCATTTAGGGGGAAGTACAAATAGAGGAGTCTTGTAGTTAAGGGGTCATTTTGTTTTTTTGTTGAGTTTGTTACTTTTTTTGTCTTCTTTTAGGGGCTATTTAAAAAATGGCACATAATTTAGACGCTTGTTAGATTCGGATTTACAACAACAGAGAGCTCAAGGTATTTGTTACCAGTGCGACGAGAAATACGCATGTTGTCGATTAGATATATGATAACTAATGGAGAATCATATATGATAGCGAATGGAGAATCAAAAAATGAAATTTGATTGTTTTATCATGAAGCTAACTCCAAAAATCTAATGTCTTTAACCATTGTCTTGTAACACAAGATCAACCATTCTAAAACAATATCATCACCCTTTAGTAACCAAAATAGCAGCATTTGCAAACCAAAATTGTAACCCACTCGCAAATCAAAATACCCTTAACATTTGTCTAGTAACACATGATCACCTAAACATCTCATTGACCGATCAACGGTGGCGTTGCAACCTAAAAAGCCAATGGACCAAATCACCATAGCATGTCGTAAGTGGGGTTTTTTTCCATGTGGTGAATCACATGACGGATCATGAACTAGTGGACGAAGCTTGGGATGTTTGAAGGGAATTCTTTCATCATCTGATAGAAGTGAAGCAAGATTATGAAAACTTGTCGAAGATTTACAAGGGTATAGGGTAGATTAGGGTTACAAAAGAGTGATTCTAGAATCAAGTGATTACTATTTCAGTCACAATATTTTTCCAAATCTCGAAATATTGTAAGAAGTGGCCTTAACAACCTCATTTTCTTAGGTATTCATTTTAAAGCACTCGTAAGAACGAAGAATTGTACCAATTTCTAGCCATAAAAACAAGATTATGTGCAACTAAAAAGATAAATATACATTTAGAATGATTTAACATTAAACATATAAAAGGGTAGGCGGCTAGGCGCTAACCGTCCCTATCACACTGGTGTCATGGTCATCATAAAAAAGCTAAAACAAAGAAAACAATCCATTGATAGAGGAACGATACTCAAGCTCAAACAACGAAAGTATCCCATTCTCCCGGATTTCATTCATATAAAAACACCGACACGACACGACACGACACATCCCATTAACATGTCTCATATTGAAGGTTCATTAAGCATAGAAACTCAAAATTATATTCCAAAGTTATAACTATCTTGAAAAATATGTCTACAATGTTAGTTTGTAAAGTGATAACTTGTCTTTATGTCCAATTTTCATACTCTATCCCTCCCTCTTTCTATACCAATTAAAGAGGAATTAAAGCCCTTGAAGATCAAGAAATAACCACCAAATAAAGCTCTTGAAATTCAGAATATGAATCATGAACATGAATCTACAAATATCATGGATCTCTCTCATTGTATTGATTCCCCCCTGAATTGTTCATCTGATGCAACCCATTGCGATTATCCGATTGCTGTTGTACATCATTCGCAAAGTAATATGGCGAAGCCTGATCAGTTGAAAACATCGGCTGCAAAACAGATATCGGAGAACTTGAACCAACCGGAGCCACCACTTCCGTCAATCCATCGGGTGCACCCTCATCCACAGATCTCCGATTACCCCCAGATGATCCGTGTAAGTGATTGCTGCTTTCTACTGTACCTGAATTCAATGAATTGTTTTCGTTCTCATGATTGGTTGACGATGAGGGATCGGGGTGATGGGTTTGTTCTAAAACACATTGTTTGTCTTGGGTTTCTTTATTAGTTGCATCCAAATTGTTCGATGAAGTTCCAGGGTTGTTTTCTTGACTTGCATAATGTTCGTCCATCTTAATATCCAATAAAGGATTGGTATTATCTTTTTCTACGTCCAACTCATCCGGGCAAGGGAAAGATTCTTCATCCGAAACCTCGACCTGCAAATCAGAAACAATGGAGTTGCTTGGAGCATGGCATACTTTCTTATCGCCGCCAAAAAAGAAAAAGATATCAGCTTTTCGTTCGTCATATGAATCATCACTTTGCTCTTCAAGTTCTTTTGTGTTTCTTTCGGTTTCATCTTCTCGATGGAGATCTTGTTCAGAGGACGACTCACCCTTTTTTTTATAATTACCAAGTCCCATGATGGGCTTGTGATTGGCAGCAAAATCTTTGTAAAAGGATATTTCGTGTTTATCGTGTGCGATTTCTGGAAGTGGATGTGAAAAAGCTCCTAAACTGAAGCTTTGATGCCTACAAAAGATGGGTTCTTTATGGTGAACAACTGCGAATTCTTCGTGGAAGTCATCTCCAGAAAGATCCGGTTTTTCTTCATGGGGATCGTAAGGAAGATCAAAAGGATTGCGTGTTGATAACAAAGAAGATGGAGCCGAACCAGGGGTGTTCATACCGCGTGAATGGTCTTCAAGAAACGGGTTTAACTTGGTGATTTTAATGGCGGAAATCTGACCATTGTTGTGATTTCCACTTGTTACTTTCTCTTGAAAACCCAAATTTTTTCTTGATCTTCTTCTCTCCATAAGACTCTCCAACCTCTTGTTTCTTTCGGTTTCCAAAAGTCCGAGATCCATAACATTCTTTTGATCATCTTCTGTCCATCGAACCGCCTTATCCCGTGGCTCATCGTCTTCATCTTCTGAAATTTCGATACTTTCTACTTCTAATTCATCCTTATCATTACCATAAATTTCAGGCCTCAAAGAATGTGAATCCTTTGAGGATGAACACTCACCTCGACCAACAACGGATTCAACGTTCACTTGTTGTATCTCTTTCGGCTTTTCCTCAATTAACGCGGTCTTATCAACCAAAAGATGGTGAAAACTCTTGGAGAAAACAGCGTAATTCTCCTCAATAATTGTATCAGAAAAAACATCACTTTTCTCTTTGGCATTTCGTCGAACAAGTTGACTACAATCATCATAACTAGACCTGAAACTCCTCCGAGATTTGAAACTCCTTCGAGACTTGGCAAACTTCCTCCTTCTATCATCTTCTTCAATTTGTTTAATCCGCTTAACTTTTCGACGATCGATACCCAGTAAAACTCTATGAACAAGAAACGATAATCCAACAAGGGGAAAAGAATAGATTAAAAAAGTGTAAAGGGAAGGAAAGAAGGTGTAGGAAAGGAAGAATGAAAACAGAATACATATCGGAATTGGGTATTTTTTAGAACAATTTTTACACCAGATTTTCACATTTTTTAGAACAATTTTTGCACCCATGCTTGTACGTACATATATCTATTTTCTTCTTAATCACACCATACCCAGAATCTAACAAGAAAGTGGAGAAAACTTTGGTGGTGGAATCAAAAGGGGGAAAGAGGGATCATTGTGGAGGATGTTTATGATGATGATATGAAAATGAGAGAAAACAAAGGGAAATTTTGCATGCATGTTTTTGAGCTAGAAATGGATGAATTGAAAAGTGTTAGAAATTTTGAGGGGTTGTTAATTTGGGGCAGATTTCTTTGGCTCTCCTCAAATTCTTAATATGTAAATCACCCCTAATTTTCATTTATTATATATTTGTCCCTCACGTTTCTGGAATTCTCTCACAAAATGGACGTATGTTTTCCTGTTAATTGAGGATATTTTTCCAATCTTTATTTAAAAAAGTTAAATAATATTATAACAAACTAACAAAGTATTTAACAACACTGACGGTGAATATGGAGATAGAAATATGGATGACAAGTGGTATTCACATTGGTGGATGGTGAGAGCGAGAAAAAGGAGGAGGGGTGAGGATGGAGTTGGGAGTTGGGACGGTCACATTGAGTGAGAGTGAGACGACTCCTCATTGTGATAAGTTATATCATATGCTTTGTTGTTGATCGTATTTCTATGTTATGTTTTGTTGGGAATCAGACAATGAGATCTATTATTATATTAGGACAGGAAAGTCAGAGACAAGGGTGGGGGAGCTTGTCCAAGTCCAACGAAGATCAAAGAGGAGTTTTCATTTTATTACTTTTTTTCGTCCTTGTCAAAGAAGACTATTAAACAGGGGTATTATGTTCCTTTAACTTTTTTTCTTTAATTTTTTATTAAAAGTAAAAACATAGATATATAATATATAGGTAAATTAATTAAAATACCCATAATCTCGTTCACTTTGACTTGGTCCTTCTAGTTTTTAGGTTATCATTTTATGTAGTTGAGTTTTTTAATGTATTGTTTCCTTTCCATTTTAATGTATTTAATGTAGAAATTAATTAAAGAAAATATTTTTCCCATTATAAGTTATTTAATAGGGAAATTAATTAAAAGATCAATTATTGCAAATCATCTTCCCAACCGAAACGGATACAGTGCAGGTAAACAAAGAAATCTATTACTGGAAGGCGTCCTGGATTCCGGTGATGAAGTTAACCTTTTCCTTGATGACGTCCTCCATTCCCGTGTAGTCCTCTTCGATTTCTTTTAGTTCCTCTTCTACTTCCTTAATCTGTCGTTGCACCTCCCGAACGTGAGCCCAAGTCATGGCCAGTTCTCGTTTCTTCTCCGCTAGATACTCCATTTTCCCCTGCTGAATCCCCCTGTTATGGTTCCACATAACTTTTACCTTTTCGATATTGGCGTTCGCCTCATCAATGGATTTTTGCACTAAGGGGGTAATTCGTTGACTTTGTGGAAGACCCGTCGGCCGGGTACAATGATACATTGGTGGGCTTTTCCTGTTATTATCGAAGTGGTAATTCTCCCATGCCATCTTCCAGTCTTCTGTCTCCTCAGCCGTGAATGGATAATCGGCCGCAGTTCGCCCATGGTTTCTCCACTCCTCGTCTGTTTCCGGTACCTTCCAGGTACTCCGGCGAGCTCCATCGTTCAGTGGTTGGTAGGTTGCCGAACGTGAAGTTCCAGCCCCATTCGCCGACCTGTTCCCCCTTGATCTTGAACCTCCAGCCATAGTGTTATTCAAAGCGAGAGAATGTTTGTAAACGGTGTAGAGGGTATAAAAAATAGATAGCAAGATGTGAATTACTACTTCATCATGTCATTTACTTATATAATGTATGTTCTTCATCAGGGATGTGGATATGGTCAAAGATTTCGTCTGAAAAGTTGCCTGCATGATTCGTCTGAATAGTTCACTACAAGATTCGTTTGAAAAGAGCCTGCAAGATTCGACTGAAAAAGTAACTGCAAGATTCGTCTGCAAAAGGAAGTCTGCAACATACTGAAAGTTGATGCAAGATTCGCCTGAAAAGGCAGCCTGCAAGATTTGTCTGAAAAGTTGATGCAAGATTCGTCTGAAAAGTTGATGCAAGATTCGCCTGAAAAGTAGAAGGATTATGTTTAGCCATTTGGTCCTTGTGGCTATAAATACCCATGTTAGTTCCAATTGTAAATGTCACAACATCCATACAACATTTTCATATCATAATAGTATCATCAATCACCAAACAAATGGCATCATCTTCTAACCCATCGTCTACACCTGAAAAAATGCCCGTGAAACTCCAGATCACGATAGCAGAAAGGGAAAAGGAGATAGACCAACTGACACAAGAGTGGAAACAAATGATGGCCAGGAAGGAAGCCCACTTGAAGAGGATCGAAGTGGAAGAAAAGGAGATCAAAAGGATGAAAGGGGATATAAAAGATAGGAGGCTCGTATTCGTCGAGAAAAAAAAGACATTCACCACCTTATGCAAGACTTCGCAAATCTTCAAGCGAAGGTAACCGACAAGCAAAGTTGGATTGATCAAATGAAGGTAATTTTCCAGTAGGTGGTGGTACGGGTGTTGCTTTAGTACTTTGTTGTTTATGTGTTGTTGTTTTGTACTTTTCCAGTGCGACGTTTTTGTTTCGTTCCTTTCATGTTTCTATGTTGTTGTTTCGTTTCTGGAGTCTTTATGTTGATGTTTCATGTTGAAGCTTGCTCATGAATAAATGTCTTTCATAAGGCTGAAAAGTAGTCTTTAAGTAGTCTGAAAATAGTCTGAAAAGTGGTTCATATTAAAAATACAACTCCTAGATGTTATACAAGATTATTTCAGAACAAACACATACTAGTCAGTACAGTACAAAATTATCCAAATTTGAGACTACGGGTAGACGATGGTTTGGTTTTTGACAATCCGGGTCGACTTCTTACATGCTCTAGCGAGACGAGTCTCAAAGTGTTAAGCTCCACTTTCTCGATGTACACTTCAATCACAGTATGGCCGTCAACATACGGGCGTATGTTGGCTACATCTTCGTCGGTACTCAATTCTACCAGTCCAGTCAAGAAGTCTGCATTCGGCCTCTTAAAATACAACCTATTATATTTTGGTTCTTCATAGTCCAGCTCTTTCATGATCTGTTCAAGCAGTTGCATAGAAAGATCCTCCACATCTAACATGTCAACATAAATTTCTAGACCACGGAAATAATGTCTTCTGGGTGGTTCCGTGAATTACCCACCATGGTGGACTTTCATGGTGAACAACTGTGGATATGCATCTGTTGATGAACATTAATTAATATAGTTAGGTCATTGAACAACGGTAGTAACAAGCAAAACTCAATGAAACATGCACACTAACCATATAACTCTTTGCCAGTGTCTGAAAGAGATTCAGATAAACGCCTAAAGCACCAAACATGAAGGTTTGGGGATGCCATGTAAGAATACGTTAACGAATAATATGTTCCCGTATATGTGTTTTACGACTAATCTAGCGTGGGTTATTTATAGGAAAATGTGGATGCCGGTTTGCGCTGAAAAGTATGAAAACGTGGAAAGTGAGTTGTGTTGTCCTATAATGCTTTTGTTTTGCTTCAAGTATTCATATGTGCAATACTTTAACAAAATAATAAACAAAATTATAACTTCAAGTTAAATACTTTAACAAAATAAGTTAACACTAAAAATAACAATATTTAATGTTACATAAACAACCTGCTAATCTAACCTAAAGTACAATGCGCATAAATGGTCTCCGCCATATGTATCCGATAGTTCATGGCCTCTCGTTCGGTGTGGTCTGGTGCTAAATCTGGCACATCGCCGTCAATCAACATGCTGGCGTTACGGCATACCCAGACACCGCAATCCGCATTCATCCCATACTGTCGTGGTGCATTCTTGCTGAACCTATGACGGAAGTGCTCTGAACGGTTGTGACGTTCAGTTTGCCCGAGCAGTCTAAAGAACTTCGACAGCTGAGCTTTAAATGTGGTAAGATGCTGCTGCAAAGCCATTTCGTAGACACTAGCATGGGCGCTGTCATATATGATCATCATCATACGATCAATCTCAAACACTCCGAGCACCCAATGAAGGGGATGAATGCAGATAGGGATGTACACCTGAAATATTACAATATTAGACAAATAGTTAGCAACAAACAACTTAAATAAAATAGGAGTAAAACGATTTTCATTCCGTATCGACGTCCTCCCAACCAACCCCTTCCACACCATTGCATGTCCGATACACGGACTCGGCACCTTGATTCTCCCGGACCATCAAGTCAAAGAAACTAGTTATCATGATCGTCCACCTCGCGTCTGGAGAACGCATAGATAGGAGCATGCCGACACAACAGTCGATATGCTATACACAAAAAATTGATTGTTAGACATGTAATATAAATATATTTGATTATATGACAATAGTTAAACTTTAATACTAACCAAATCCTCTAATTCAGACTGCAAAGGGTCAACTGCCAGCAATACTTCGAAAAACCGGGGGGAAATGTCCAGGTTGACGTAAAGGGTGTATATCAGGGGGGGATGCCACCAGTCTGGCACAGGTTCAATATCTCCGAGGCCGAAAGACGCTCCGGTGAAGCCACCTTTCCCTTTCCCGCTTTCTTTCCCTGTCCCTTTCCCTTTCCCGCTCCCTTTGCTCTCACCCTTGGCATGGCTTTCTTTTGAGGGGGCGGTGTGGTAGATTTTTGGCGTGTAAATGGGGTACCCCACCATGATGAAGGTACCCTATTCCGAACCGGCCTAGAAGGTTCTACCACATCCACCGGGTCAACGTCCGGCTCCGAGAAGTGTTCATCGACAATTTTCGACTGACGTAAGTGCTCTCCCGACCCCATCGACTGAAAATTAACTTATTAGATGTTTTAAGTACAATTTCATCATGTTCAAAATTAAACCAAAACTACCAAAATAACTTACAGTCTGCGGCATGTAAGGTGGCGGTGTGACGTACGACGGCCTGTAATAGTCTGCGTCCGATATCCCAAGGAGCTCCGTGAATGATGTGGTGCCGAACGTCGGCATCGGGGTTGTATAACCCTCTTGCTCATCATCCTAGTTTGCATGACATTATAACAGTTTGAAACTTAGGAACGAAAATATAACGATAACGAGGGTCGATCTATGTGACTTACACTGTACGGGAATGATGTGGTGCCGAATGTCGAAATTGGGGGTGTATAACCCCCTGGCTCCATCATCCTAATCTGCATAACATTTTTCATTATAAGAGTTACAAATTTAGGAACTAACATATAACTATAATGGTTATTCAATGTGACTTACAGTCTCCGGGAATGACGAATAGGATGTGGTGCCAAACGTCGGCATCTGTCCCGTGTAACCCCCTGCCTCCGACATCCCGACCTGCGGGACATTGATCATTATAAGAGTTACAAATTTAGGAACTAACATATAACTATAATGGTTAGTCAATGTGACTTACAGTCTCCGGGAATGACGAATAGGATGTGGTGCCAAACGTCGGCATCTGTCCCGTGTAACCCCCTGCCTCCGTCATCCCGACCTACGTGACATTGATCATTATAAGAGTTACAAATTTAGGAACTAACATATAACTATAATGGTTACTCAATGTGACTTACAGTCTCCGGGAATGACGGATAGGATGTGGTGGCAAACGTCGTCGGTGCCCCCTGTCCGAACGGAGCGGAGATTGGCGTCGTACTCGACAGCTAAAACAAATTTAGAACGTAATATTAATATACAAACTAAAAGATCGTGGCCGACAAATTAAGTTAAACACTAACCTAAACAGAGCAAAACTGTCCGACAAACTTCTCCAGATCATCAAGACGCGTGTCTACTCTCCCGTGTACGTAGTCCCACAGTTCGTCTAACCTATTATTATTTGGGTCGGGTGCGGTGGATCGTGATGGGAGGAGGAAGGGGGCGCCTCATATCGATCGTGAGGCCTGGAAGAATGGTCAGGCCTCGCGTCGTCTTCCTCATCTTCGTCAGATAAGGAACTGGACCCAGATGGGGAAGGAGAGGAACGTCGGGCCCTCTTCGACCGTTGCCTTGCCGCCTCTCTTTCAAAAAAGGCCACGATGTTTCTGTACCAAGGTGTGTCCCCCTCGGCATCCGTAAGTAGAAGGTTTGCGAAAGGCGTAAGCGGCGGATAAATATATGGTAAAACACAAAATTTTTAATAAGCGGGACTAACGTAGGCAACATTGTAAACATAGTAAAAGAACTTACATTTCTAGAATGGCTGAAGAACTCAAGGCAAGTCTGCCTATTTAGGGAAAGACCCCAGTCCCAACGGGTTCCCCTAATTACTCTGTCGGTGCGCTTGGTGAAATTTTGAACGGAGATGGGAAACATCTCCAAGATCCATATCTGGAATTACACAAGAAGAGCAAGTACGTAAAAAGGAAAGCCAAACAGTTTGTATGTATTATTATTTATGTTATACTACTTATCTAACCTTTAAGGCGTATGTAAATCCACAAAGATTCATCTTGGCAAGTCGATCGGCGCGTCTGGAGATGGCTCGGTGCATCTGTGTGTAGTTATGTGTCCAGATGTGGCTACCCCACGGATACCTGTTAAACAAATCCAAGTCCTCGACGGCCCTAAGGACCGTCTCGGAAGCTGTCTGGCTCCACTCACGGCCCATGAAGCCCATATCCACGATCGCCACCAAGCATACACGGACAACATCCTGGTCGCTTAGGGCACCAAGGCCCTGTTTCATCGTCTCCACGACTGTCCTCAGCCTCAAACGAGATGGTGACACGCCAGGCCAAACCCTACGAACGAAGGAAATGTCTGCTAAGGGAGGAAGGGGGGAGCCTCTCCAAAAAGTAGTCTTGTAGTTAGACAGAACTCCTGACGCCCAAACCGCATTTGATGCCCGAAGACATCAAAATACATCTCCTCCAGATCACCATTGGAGATCTCGACCTCCAGCTGTAGAAACATGTGGACTAGCGTGGGGTCGCCACCAGAATTGGTAAGATCCAGCCACGGACCGAAAGGTATCGCTCTAAAGATCTCCTCAACACTAGTTGCCTGATCACCTAATTCCGCGAAGCGCTGTCTCAACTCTACCATGTAGCCAACGCGACACTTTAACGTCAAGTCGATGTAAAAAAAATTCTTCTACATAGTCATTCACGGATGTTATAGTTAGTGTTATATATAGATGCTTTTGTTTGTTTGGTTTATTGTGTTGATAATTATTTGTCTATTTTAGTTTTAGAAAAGAACCCACACAATCTATTGGACTTCCAGGTAGCAGGGGAATCACAAGGATTGCTTAAGTTCCCACATACCTTAGGGCTATTTACACCTGTTTGATAAAATCCAAATAGATATGTTGCGGTTTATTTTATTTCAATATAACATTGTTATATATAGATGATTTTGCTTGTTTGGTTTATTGTGTTGATAATTATTCGTCTATTTTAGTTTTAGAAAAGAAACCACTCAATCTATTGGACTTCCAGGTAGCAGGGGAATCACAATGATTGCTTAAGTCCCCACATACCTTAGGGCTATTTTCACCCGTTTGACAAAATCCAAATAGATATGTTGTGGTTTATTTTATTTCAATATAACATTGTTATGTATAGATGTTTTTGATAAGAGGCCAAAATGAATTTGAGTGTGGCATGTGAAGCCAATTTAAATGTTTTTATATATTCATACCATTTACGGATCTTTCCGTAAAATTGTAAAGCATGTGTCCCGATATGCATTTTTTTTATTTAATTAATTATTTATATAATGTTTTTTTGCGAATTTATTTAACGGGATTAGGAGGCAAAAACCAAAAAGTTAAGTTTTTGTGATTGTTGACGCGTTCGTTAAGTTTTATCTGTTATGGGGTAGATAGCGAATTGATCCTAAAACCTAGGGACTTATTGGTTTTTTTATTTCCTTTTTTTGGTTTAGCAAATGCGTCTCGGGATCGGCCCATGCAGGAACCGTCCCCTTCCCTCCTCTCTTCTATCTTGCGGCAATCACTCAACCAAGAAAACCCTATGGCCTTCCCCCCCCCTTCGTCGGTTCTCTTCTCCGCTGCTGCCGTGCAACCCCACGGCCACCGCCGGCGCCCCGGCGCAGCCCTGTCGGAGAGAAGAGAGAGTGTTCGCGAGAGAGAGAGATGTGCGAAGAGAGAGAGGTGAGAAGAGAGAGAGTTCGCCGGAGTGAAAGAGAGTTCGCCGGAAAAGGAGAGAGTTGCCGCTGTTTCTGTCGGAAAAGTGTGGAGGAGAAGTCACGTCGAGGTAATCTCGTGTTCCCGTTCTTTTTCGTTGGGGTTTTGTTGTTGGAACGCCGTAAACCGCCACCACCACCGCCGCAGCCACGGCTGTCGGCGGTGGGGCCACCGCTGCACGCCGCCGGGGTGGCGGCAGAGGGGTGGTGCAGGTGTGTGAAGAGTGCGGGTGTGTACGGGTGCGTTTTGCGAGTGAGTCGGGAGTGGGTGACGTTGGGAGGTCTCGCCGGAAGGGTTACCGTAACCATCGTCGCCGCCGCCAACCACCACCGCTGCCGGAGGCGGATGTGGGTGGTGCTTGGTGGTTGTCCAGCCTAGTATGACCTTTTCCAGTAAGCTTGTAGGCTTTTCGGGTCTGTTTGGTTTAAGCCACGGCTTATTGGATTAATAATCAATAGTTATCATTTCATGTGAAATTCACAGTTTCTGCCACTGTTTTGTAAAAGCCATAACTCTTTCTAGGGACATCGTATTGGGGTGAAATCGGTGCCAAAATCTCCCATTCTGAGTCTAGTAAGTTTCATATGTTTTACGGAAAAACCAGTTCGGACCATAGCTAGTGTCAAATTGCTGTTTTGTACTGAAAGGTCCTGTTTTTCACTGTGCTGCAAGTCGGTTTTGTAAAATCCATAGTAAATTGTAGACAAATCGTTAGAGCGCGTGCGATATGTCCCTGGAACCCTAAGACATGGGACTTTGTGATTATGGAAAAATATTTCTGGATTTATCAGTTTATAAGGGGTTAAACAGGTCCCGAACAGACCTGTGTGTTGAGAGTAAAAACTGGAAAAGGTATTTTATAATTTAGTAGTCGTGGCTTTGGGTTGGGGCGTAACTTTGACATTTGTTAACACTTACTTAGGTGGAAAAAGGTGAGCTGGTGTTGGCCGGTTCGTGTTGTTGTTGAGGACATAAGCTTTGCTTTTGAGGTGAGTTCTCTCACTAAACAGGATGGGAATTATATTTGTGTTACTATAGCTCGAGTGTGATAGTTATGATTGTTTGCTGATATTATTGTGTTATGGGGTATATATAATTGTGTATATATATTGAACTGTGATTGATGTACTTCTTGATGGTTGTTCCAAGAAGTATATGTGTTTGTATAATAAGTTGCGATTATATCTTCTTGATGGTCGTTCCAAGGAGTATAAGGCTTATTGTTAATGGTGATATATTTTCTTGATGGTTGTTCCAAGAACTATATGTGTTTGTATAATAAGTTGCGATTATATCTTCTTGATGGTCGTTCCAAGGAGTATAAGGCTTATTGTTAATGGTGATATATTTTCTTGATGGTTGTTCCAAGAAGTATATGTGTTTGTATAATGAGTTGCGATTATATCTTCTTGATGGTCGTTCCAAGAAGTATAAGGCTTATTATTAATCGTGATATATTTTCTTGATGGATGTTCCAAGAAAAATATGTGCTGGTATATTTGGTGTATTTGATATATATAAATTTGGGTGCAAGACATGATTGCATGGTATGAGTTGGTTGCGATAACTAGCTGTTTAAGGGTGATGCTGATATAATTGCGACCCTATTTATGGTTTGAATTCACTAAGCTTCGTGCTTACCCCTTCCCAATATCTTATGATTTCAGGTGCGAGTAGCAGTCGGGCATGACGGTACACACGGGCGCAAGGCGAAGACTGTTTAAGTTAATTTTTTATTAAATGGGGATTTAATTATATAACTTTTCCGCTGCTTAACCTTGTCTGATGGTTTAAATCAACGACGTTTATTTTTATTGTACTGAGATTTGTTAACTTGTGGTTTGATTATAGTGAAATGCATTATTTTTGAAAATTTAAATTCCTTGTAATTTTTGGGACGTTACAACTTGGTATCAGAGCACAGCTTGAGTGAATCAGACACATCTCGGTGTGTTTGGTCTCAAGTTGCGGCTATGAAATTTTAAATCTTTTTACTAAAATCATGTCGAATGAAAGAAAAAGGAAAACCCGTTTGGGAAACGGTGATTGAGGGCGCAGTGTGTACAGTCAGCCGACGCTAAGTGGGAAGGTACAGTACTAAGTGTATTTATCGCTTTCTAGATCATAAGGTATGCATGCTAGATTGCCTATGTTGTTTACACTGTACTGTATGATGATTGCTTGCTAGTAGGAATCAATACTAGTTATAGTAGGTTGTTAAGTGAAGGCCCTATAGGTTGTATGCAGTAAGGATCATATAGCCTTAGAATATTTGATTTAGTTCTATTGCGCAGCTCTTGTTTGAGTCCAACCGTTCTAGGATAGAATCTTGTATTCGAATGTCTATTTGATTCACGCTGCATGCGACTGGTATTCGCGAGGCAACTCGTTATGGCTAATAGGGATTCCGTGGTAGCAAGGGTAGTGGGATGAGATGAAATTTCTAGTGAGCCGGGAAGAGTGTTTATATATGAGTATGTATGCTAGATTGCTTGATGCTTATTACACTGTACTGTATGGTTGTTACTTGCTAATAGGAACTTATGCTAGCTATGATAGGTTGTTAAGCGAATGCACTATAGGTTGTATGCGGTAGGAACCGAATAGCCTTAGAATGTTGGATTTAGTTCTATTGCGCAGCTCTTGTTTGAGTCCAACCGTTGTAGGATAGAATCTTATATTCGAATGTCTATCTGGTTTCCACTATATACGACTGTGCGTTTACGAGGCGACTCGTCACGGTTAGTGGGGGTTCCGCCCTAGCAAGGGTAGTGGGGTATTATGATTATTCTTAGGGAGCTAGGAAGAGTATGTACATGCATCAGTATAGGCATACGTGTATGGTTTTGTTTGGGCGAGCAACCACTTGGGTACTCGGGATGGGACTCGGAGCGGACAGTGATAGGTGTAGATGGTAGTAGCAAAGCTCCTACTACCGGAAGCACAGGATCAATGTTCGAGTCGGGGAAAGTCGCGGGGAATCCAAGGAGTCGAGCGTGAGTGTGGTAAGGGTGAGTTATTATGTGCTAATAACTCATTGTAATTTCTTTTTCTAGAATGGCCATCACTAGAAGAAACAACGCGGCTGAACCGCGGGCTGAGGCCGGGATCACTGAGGAGCAGATTAGAGAGATGATTGCTACCGAGGTAGCATACGCGATCGGGGAGGCGATTCCCGAGATTATCACTGCCATCCGAGATGAGGTGGTGGTTCTGATGGAGGAGCGAATTGCAGCGATTCCACCGCCTACAGGGGGACAGCCCCGTGCCCGAGAGTTCCAGTATCGGGATCTCTCCGCCTGTTCTCCCCCTGAGTTCAAGGGAGACCCGAATCCGATTATCAGCATGCGGTGGATATCCGATATGGAGTGTGCTTTTCTGACCAGTGGTTGCTCGGACAACCTGAAGGTTCGCTTTGCAGTGAACTTACTTCGTGGCGGAGCGAAGGATTGGTGTGCTACAGCGTTGACGCTTGCCGAGCGCACTACCTTGACTTGGGAGGAGTTCGTCGTTCGTTTTCGCGCAGAATATGTACCTCCGGTAGAGATGGAGCGGATTGCTAAGGAGTTCCTGGAGCTCACGCAAACTACAGAGACGGTGAAGGAAATGAATCGGAAGTTCACCGAGATGGCATTGTTTTTCCCCCAGTATGCCGCCTCGGAGGATATGAAGATGTCTCGGTACAAGGACATGTTGCGTACCGAGATTAGGGAATTCGTGAGCACGGCGCAGTATGCTTCATTATCTGCGATGATGGACGCGGCCCGGAGGAGGGAACTTGAGTTGGAGACCCAAGCGAAGAAGAGGAAGGCGACACAGGCGGTGACGCCGATCTCTGCAGTGCCACAGAAGTCGAAGTTCACTGATTCACGCACGGGTTCGAGGAGCAGTGGGTTTAAGCCCAGGGATACTGGTAGTCAGAGGACTGATAGATGTTTCAAGTGTGGGCAGTCCGGTCATGTCAGCCGGGAGTGTAAGATGTCGTTGATGGTCTGTTTTAACTGCAAGCAGACGGGCCATGTGAAGGCCAACTGTCCTAGTGCGAGGGTAACCGATGGAAGTGGGGCACAGAGGGAGCCTGTGAATGCCCCATTGCGTATTACTGATGGTCGAACAGGTCAGCCGGGGACGGAAGCGGCTCGAGGTAGAGTTCACCAGCTGACGGTAGAGGAGGCACAGGCTACGCCTAAAGTGGTGACAGGTATATTTCGCCACTTGTTTTATGTTATTGATTATTGTATGTTGTTGCTTTTTGCTTAAGCTGTGAGTTTAAGTGCGTTCTTAGTTAACTCGGTGTCTGCTGTAGTGATGTTTGATAGCGGGGCTACCCATTATTTCGTGCCTCACACTTGTAGTGAGCGTTTGGGCCGTAGTATAGAACGCCTAGGCTGTCCACTTGTGGTTGAGGTTGCTGATGTAATGTTTGTTTTAAGTAGACCGTTTCGGGTCAAGTTTGGTGATTGAGCTGGAATTATAGGCTTTTGAGCCGACCTTGTTTTAAGGAAAAGCCGTAAGATAATTTTGACGTGAATTCCAACTTACCCTTAGAGGTTTAAATGTCCGGATGACGATAGCGGATCAGAGAGATTTGGAGTAGTACGAGTCGAGACGTAGAATGCCGACTAAGTCATGCACAAAGTTTGATTTTGAAAATAAAATTGCATTATCTAATTCTTGTGTCTCCAATCCTTATATGGATTGTGTTGTAGAATTTTGGGAAAGGCGCTTTTAAGTGCTATGTGTCAGTTTGAGTATTTACATGTTTGGGTGAGTGAGTTATTCCGGGATAGGCATGTTGTTGGTAGACTGTTTTGCATTAGATCCTTAGACACGTTAGTCAGTCGTTAGTAATGGTCGGTTGGGTATCACGGGGTGGGACCCCGGTATTCATGTGTTATGACCTTGACTTTCCAGTAGGCACTAACAGGATATAGTCTTGGGCACTTACATGAGAGGTAGTTCCGATGTGCCGGACCTTGAGACGTACCTGGGAGGTAGACGTTAAGGTGTATCTTGATACGGTGTAACTAGGCTTCGTAGAGCGAGTGTGGAGGATAAGTAGACGGTGGAAGGTTGGGTATTCCACGCGTGTTGGTACTGTAGGCCGAATAGTATCGGTTAAGGGAATGATGCCCTTTGTAATTAAGAGTATAAATGCGCGGTAACCTTTTTGAGGTAAGTAGTATATTTAGGTGTCGACTTTTGGGCTTGAGGCCAAACACCTTTAGTGTAATCGGAGAATTGTAGCCGATTTTAAAATAATTATGGTGATGGTAGTAGTAACCCTGAGATGCCTACTTGTGGTGAATGGTTATGGTGGAATGACCTTCGTGAGTGATATTAAATTTACTGATTTGACGATTCGCGTGAAATAAATTTTGGGAGTCTATTGGAACTCGTGGAAGTTAATCGACAGTTAATGGTAGGAATGATCGGATTCGAGTATCCAGTAGGGTAGATTGGTAAGCAACTTTAGAATGGTAAGAGCTTGAGATTTGAATCGGGATGTATGGATTAGCTAAGGTTAGGAGACAACCGAAGTCGTTTGACTAGGAATGAATCCAGTTGTTGGAATGTTCTTCCGATCATAATTCCAGTATTCTTGAAGGAGTTTTGTGGTAAGCAAAGTATTCGGGAACTTTTAGGCGGTGTGAGAAATTTTAGATTCCAGATAGTGAAGGTCCAGTGGAAACACCGAAAGGGTTCCGTGTGAACTTGGGAACCTGAGTTGAGCTGAGGGAGAACCACCTATAGCTATTCACGGGCATAGACTTCGAGGACGAAGTCTAATTCAAGTGGGGGAGAGTTGTAAAGCCTGTGTCCCGATATGCATTTTTTTATTTAATTAATTATTTATATAATGTTTTTTTAGCGAATTTATTTAACGGGATTAGGAGGCAAAAACCAAAACGTTGAGTTTTTGTGATTGTTGACGCGTTCGTTAAGTTTTATCTGTTATGGGGTAGATAGCGAATTGATCCTAAAACCTAGGGACTTATTGGTTTTTTTTTTCCTTTTTTTGGTTTAGCAAATGGGTCTCGGGATCGGCCCATGCAGGAACCGTCCCCTTCCCTCCTTCTCTCTTCTATCTTGCGGCAATCACTCAACCAAGAAAACCCTATGGCCTTCCCCCCACCCCCCTTCGTCGGTTCTCTTCTCCGCTGCTGCCGTGCAACCCCACGGCCACCGCCGGCGCCCCGGCGCAGCCCTGTCGGAGAGAAGAGAGAGTGTTCGCGAGAGAGAGAGAGATGTGCGAAGAGAGAGAGGTGAGAAGAGAGAGAGTTCGCCGGAGTGAAAGAGAGTTCGCCGGAAAAGGAGAGAGTTGCCGCTATTTCTGTCGGAAAAGGGTGGAGGAGAAGTCACGTCGAGGTAATCTCGTGTTCCCGTTCTTTTTCGTTGGGGTTTTGTTGTCGGAACGCCGTAAACCGCCACCACCACCGCCGCAGCCACGGCTGTCGGCGGTGGGGCCGCCGCTGCACGCCGCCGGGTTGGCGGAAGAGGGGTGGTGCAGGTGTGTGAAGAGTGCGGGTGTGTACGGGTGCGTTTTGCGAGTGAGTCGGGAGTGGGTGACGTTGGGAGGTCTCGCCGGAAGGGTTACCGTAACCATCGTCGCCGCCGCCAACCACCACCGCTGCCGGAGGCGGATGTGGGTGGTGCTTGGTGGTTGTCCAGCCTAGTATGACCTTTTCCAGTAAGCTTGTAGGCTTTTCGGGTCTGTTTGGTTTAAGCCACGGCTTATTGGATTAATAATCAATAGTTATCATTTCATGTGAAATTCACAGTTTCTGCCACTGTTTTGTAAAAGCCATAACTCTTTCTAGGGACATCGTATTGGGGTGAAATCGGTGCCAAAATCTCCCATTCTGAGTCTAGTAAGGGGCCGTTTACAAAACGCTTACCCAGGTACGTGCTTACCAAGTCACATTAGCTTACCGGATGAATATGGCAAGGACTAAGAATCTTACCCGGTAAGAGCGGAAGCAAGGACCGAGAATCGAAAGCAAAGACCGAGAGTCTTACCCGGTAAGTGAGTGCGACGGCTCTTACCATGGTTAGCGCTTACCGGCTAAATTGTTGCATACGATGTCATTTTGGTGGACTAAAATCTTACCTGAGAAGTAAGTGATAGTGTTGAATTTTACCGGTAAGCACTTACCCGGGTAAGTTATTTGGTAAACGGCCCCTAAGTTTCATATGTTTTACGGAAAAACCAGTTCGGACCATAGCTAGTGTCAAATTGCTGTTTTGTACTGAAATGTCCTGTTTTTCACTGTGCTGCAAGTCGGTTTTGTAAAATCCATAGTAAATTGTAGACAAATCGTTAGAGCGCGTGCGATATGTCCCTGGAACCCTAAGACATGGGACTTTGTGATTATGGAAAAATATTTCTGGATTTATCAGTTTATAAGGGGTTAAACAGGTCCCGAACAGACCTGTGTGTTGAGAGTAAAAACTGGAAAAGGTATTTTATAATTTAGTAGTCGTGGCTTTGGGTTGGGGCGTCACTTTGACATTTGTTAACACTTACTTAGGTGGAAAAAGGTGAGCTGGTGTTTGCCGGTTCGTGTTGCTGTTGAGGACATAAGCTTTGCTTTTGAGGTGAGTTCTCTCACTAAACAGGATGGGAATTATATTTGTGTTACTATAGCTCGAGTGTGATAGTTATGATTGTTTGCTGATATTATTGTGTTATGGGGTATATTCAATTGTGTATATATATTGAACTGTGATTGATGTACTTTTGATGGTTGTTCCAAGAAGTATATGTGTTTGTATAATAAGTTGCGATTATATCTTCTTGATGGTCGTTCCAAGGAGTATAAGGCTTATTGTTAATGGTGATATATTTTCTTGATGGTTGTTCCAAGAACTATATGTGTTTGTATAATAAGTTGCGATTATATCTTCTTGATGGTCGTTCCAAGGAGTATAAGGCTTATTGTTAATGGTGATATATTTTCTTGATGGTTGTTCCAAGAAGTATATGTGTTTGTATAATGAGTTGCGATTATATCTTCTTGATGGTCGTTCCAAGAAGTATAAGGCTTATTATTAATCGTGATATATTTTCTTGATGGATGTTCCAAGAAAAATATGTGTTGGTATATTTGGTGTATTTGATATATATAAATTTGGGTGCAAGACGTGATTGCATGGTATGAGTTGGTTGCGATAACTAGCTGTTTAAGGGTGATGCTGATATAATTGCGACCCTATTTATGGTTTGAATTCACTAAGCTTCGTGCTTACCCCTTCCCAATATCTTATGATTTCAGGTGCGAGTAGCAGTCGGGCATGACGGTACACACGGGCGCAAGGCGAAGACTGTTTAAGTTAATTTTTTATTAAATGGGGATTTAATTATATAACTTTTCCGCTGCTTAACCTTGTCTGACGGTTTAAATCAACGACGTTTATTTTTATTGTAATGAGATTTGTTAACTTGTGGTTTGATTATAGTGAAATGCATTATTTTTGAAAATTTAAATTCCTTGTAATTTTTGGGACGTTACAAAAATGTTACATATACATATAAGGACTTCGGAAGTGTGACTTCCAAAATTTATTTATGAGTAGGAAACTCAAAAGAAAGATAAACAATTAAATAATTTAGCAAAATTAGGGGACCTAAGTTGTCATTCACCAAAGTTTTGGGACCTAAGTTGTCATTCACCAAAGTTTAGGGACCTAAGTTGTCATTTAGCAAAGTTAAGGGACCTAAGTTGTCATTCACCAAAGTTTAGGGACCTAAGTTGTCATTCACCAAAGTTTAGGGACCTAAGTTGTCATTTAGAAAAGTTTAGGGACCTAAGTTGTCATTCACCAAAGTTTAGGGACCTAAGTTGTAATTTAGCAAAGTTTAGGGACCTAAGTTGTCATTCACCAATGTTTAGGGACCTAAGTTGTCATTCATCAAAGTTTAGGGACCTAAGTTGTCATTCACCAAAGTTTAGGGACCTAAGTTGTCATTCACCAAAGTTTAGGGAACCTATAATCAAACATATATTTTTATAAAAAAAAATAACTTTTTAATAAAAAACACTAACTTTTTTTATAAAAAACACTAATTTTTTTTGGGAAATTAATTAAAATACCCCAAGTCAAACCAACTGTTACCAAAATACCCTAAAATTTTTCAACTTTGCAAAAATGCCCAAAATACCCGCGATGGGGTCCCGCGATCGCGGGATACGCTGACGTGGCACGTATTTTGGGGCCAAATGCCCCGCGAAGCCCCTCAACTTTGGCCGCAGTGCACTTTTGGTCCCTGCCCGCGATCGCAGCCCGCGATGGCCCGCGATGGCCCAAAAAATTACAGTTTTGGTCCCTGAAATTTTACACTTTTGGTCCCTGAAAATTTACACTTTCAGCCCCTATACTTAGACGAATTTTGCATGCTTTTACTGTTTTTTTCCACAATTATTGCAATTTAAAGACCGATTTGTGGTTGAAATTCATTTGCATGTTTCAATCAATGTTAAATCAATGTTTTTGGAATACCAGTTTGTGGATGAAATGAGAGATTGGTTTTCTGATATGTTGGTTGTTTCATTGATAAATAGACGTAAAATTCAAGCCATAATCCCCACACAACGATTTCATTGTTGGAATATTTCTTTCTGCAATATTTTGTGTTTGAGATACTACTGAAAAAATGAGTTCATCTGTTGCAAAAGCTAAGCTATATTTCTGTTTTGATGGTGAATGGGTGCAAGATAACAATGAGTGGAATTTTGCTTATAAATCTAAGCATGGTGTAAAAGTGTCAGTAAACTACACTTATCAGAAGTTTGTTGCATACGCCATGCAAAAATGTGGAATCAACTCTTCTGATATTTGCAAGTTAGTATTTAAAAATGGTGATGGGTCATTTGTGGATTTATCCAACGATGGGGATATCTCTACTTTTCTGCACCTTGCAGTCGATTCAGAAAGACCCCCATTACTCTTTGTGTATCCCGGCGTATCCGACGGTGACGACGACGGTGACGACGACGGTGACGACGACGGTGACGACGACGGTGACGAGGAGGGTGATTCTCAACAAATAGAGCATCCTGATTCTCAACAACAACAACCACCACAACCACACGAATGGCGTACTACTGGAGTTGCTGATGACGAAACCCACGTTTTCAGAACGGGTAATTCTGAAATAGACAGATCAGACACCGATAATGATGATCACGAAGAATATACCCCTAGTAGAAAATCATGTAGTCAGATAAATGACTTTTTTTATATGCCCACTATTCTTCCAGACTCCCATACCCAGACACAAAGCTACGAACCTACACCTTATATTCGCAGTGAAAGTTTAACAGCAGGTCAGATATTCGATTCGAAGGATCTCTTAGCAAGTCAGATCGGACTCAAGTTCTTGGAAGAGGGTTTCCAAAGTCGCGTGCGGGCATCTGACAAAAGCAAATACGTAGTTGAATGTGCTAGAGAAAAGTGTGAGTGGAGGTTGTACGCGATTCACACGGGTCCAAAAGGAGGGGCGATAATGATTAGAAAGTTGCACGACGTACACACTTGTACGAGGACGCAACTTAATCCCCACCACAAACAAGCCGGCAAAAAGACTTTGGGTACGATCCTGAAAAACAAATTTCTTGATGTTAGCAGGTCATTGCGTCCAAAGGACATCGTCCACGACGTTCACCGGCAGTTCGGCGTCATGATTGATTACCACCAAGTGTGGCGTGCGCGCTGCCATGCTTTGTTTATGGTGAGAGGCACGTTCGAGGAGTCGTATGAAAGACTCCCGACATATTTATATAATTTGCAGCTGCAGAACCCTGGTACTGTCACGCAGCTACGGACCGATTCACGTGGACGGTTTGAGATGTGCTTCGTGGCCCTTGGACCCGCGGTACGTATTTTAACACGTCATATGTTTACAAATTATAAACTATAACATTTACACATTATAAACTATAACATTTTAACCTATGTTTTTGCAGATCCGCACATTTCTGGAAAATCTACGTCGTGTTCTGATAATAGACGCAGCCCATTTAAAGGGCCGTTACTTGGGTATGATGTTCCTGGCAGTTGCCATGGACGGGGATAACTCCATCGTTCCAGTAGCTTTCGGCGTAGGCAAGTCCGAAACCGGAGACGAGTGGACTTGGTTTCTGTCTATGTTGAGACAAGCTATCGAAGACCCGCAAGGGTTGGTGTTTATGTCTGACAGGGCTCCTTCCATAAGCGCCGCAATCTCTGCCATGTACCCAAACGCCCCTCACGCCATATGTTGTCGACATTTGGAGATGAACGCCAAATCCAAGGACAAACGTATTACCACCTACAAGGATGTCTATTGGGCGGCATGCAGAGCATATACGGATCGGGAGTTTAACAAGTACATGAATATGCTACGATACAGTGTCAAGGAAGCAGCCAAAGTCTTTGACGATGCTGGACCGGAGAGGTGGTCCGCGGCCCATTTTCCTGGACAACGGTATGACATTCTGACCTCGAATAGTGCAGAGTCTGTGAATGCACTCTCCCGTTTTGCGCGTAGATGTCCGATTGTTAATCTTATGGACTACTTTCGGGCCTTTCAACAAGAGTGGTACCAAATTCGACGCCTAAAAGGAGCTAAGATACAAAATGCACTCACACCAACGGCGGAGAATATCGTTCAGTACAGGGCGCGTCGTGCGGCGACATGGCCGGTAAGAGCAATCGGGTATGGGAAGTACGAGGTGCATGATGACTATATTAACGCGATTGTGAATATGGAAGACCACCTTTGTTCGTGTCGCGAATGGGATAAATCTGGGTTACCGTGCGGCCATGCCATCGCTGCAGCAACATATATGGGTCGTACAGATTGCAGCGACTTGGCTGTACCTTTCTTCACGTCCTAATATTACCGGAAAACATACGTGGAGGTAATAAACCCAGCTGGACCCCCTACAGCATGGGTGTATCCACCCGACCCGCTTCCACCATGCTATCCACCTTTAATGGATAAGAACAGGGCCGGGAGACCGAGAAAGAACGACCGACGTCCATCACGTGGTGAAAGTTCGATACAACGAAGATGTACTCGGTGCCAATGCGTAGGACACACTCGTGGAGAGTGTCCAAATCCCGCCCCTTCAACCGTGCCAAGGAGACATTCTGTCAGTCACACCCCGGGCCCGTCACAGCTTGAACCATATGGAACAAACACATATGAAACTGTTGATACTGTTGATCTAAACACTGATTTGTAAATGATATATATACACACATACATATGCTTCTAAATGAACATTGATAACACAGCTAGTTTGTAAATGATATATATATTCGTATTATATATTTACACACATAAAGAAAATAGGAGTTTGATATGATAAGCGAAAGAAAGAAGAAAGGTTGATTGTTACCATGGCAGTGAATGTTAACTCTGAGTACACATGTCTGTTTATATAGCAAGAAAGATTAGTAGCAAGAATGGAAGCAGGTTTCTAGCTTTTTAGATATATATATATATATATATATATATATATATATATATATATATATATATATATTATATGTATATATATTATATGTATATATGAAGAAGAAGAAGACTTAAAAAAGGAGACCTTTATCTGTAAGATATGGAAATGATCATTTCTTGACATTTTTGTTGGAACAAACACATATGATACTGTTGATCTAAACACTGATTTGTAAATGATATATATACACACATACATATGCTTCTAAATGAACATTGATAACACAGCTAGTTTGTAAATGATAAATATATTCATATTAGATACGTTTTAATTTTAATAAATTACACCATTATAATCGTCTCTTCGATACGTTCGAAATGAGCCCAATCTTGAATTTTTTTGGATTTATATATTTTAATATATATCATATACAGTTATACATTAAAATTCATAAATTCTTAAATGAGAAGAATATTAAATGGGGTTTTGACAAGTTGGTATCACTGGACTCATTTAAGAATTGTGAAAATGGGTATTTGGCGAATGATGATTCATGTGTGTTTAAAACACTTCAGCTCCAAACACACATGAATCATCATTCGTCAAATACCCATTTTCACAATTCTTAAATGAGTCCAGTGATACCAACTTGTCAAAACCCCATTTCATATTATATATATACACACATACATATGCTTCTAAATGAACATTGATAACACAGCTAGTTTGTATTCCATCCAACAAGCTCTTCATCTTCAATCTTTCTGACCCTTCTTCAACGGCTTCTGCTTTTGCAATCACGTATGGCCATTGTGTACCACAACCCGCACACACTTTAGCAAATGAGTTGAGGGTTGTCATGTATTCTACAAGAGGAGTAGGCCCACGAATGAGGTAACCTCTGACTTGACCTTGCATGATGTATCCAACCTAACCGTGGTTCAGCGGCTTAAAAACTACTTTTCAGAGAAATTAACAACAACAAAAAATACAAAACAACAACACAGTAAAAAAAATACAAAACAAGAAAAAAATACAAAACAACTAAAACAACCACCACCTACTTAAAATTTGATTTAGTTTCATCAATCCAAGCTTGCTTCTCGTTTACCTTCGCTTGAATAATTGCGAAGTCTTGCAGAATATGGTGAATTGCTTCTTGTTCTCGACGAACACGAGCCTCCCTAGCTTTTATATCCCCTTTCATCCTTTTGATCTCCCTGTCTTCCTCTTCGATCTTTCTCAAATGGACTGCCTTCATGTCCATAATTTTTTTCCACTCTTCTGTTAGTTCATCTATCTCCTTTTCCTTTTTTGCTATGGCGACCTCGATTTGAGGTGGCATTTTTCAGGAGTAGCCTTAGGGTTTGATGACGATGCCATTTGTGGATTAAATGAGAGAAGAGAAATCAAGAGAGAAAACAATTCAAAGAAAGAAAGCAAGAGAGAAATCAAGAAAGAAAGCAAGAGGAAGTGTGAATTGTGAATTGCATCTTACTGGTATTTATGGATGAAATCTCAAACATGCAAATGAATTTCAACTACAAATCGGTCTTCAAAGTACAATAATTGTGGAAAAAAACAGTAAAAGCATGCAAGATTCGTCTAAGTATAGGGGCTGAAAGTGTAAATTTTCAGGGACCAAAAGTGTAAAATTTCAGGGACCAAAACTGTAATTTTTTGGGCCATCGCGGGCTGCGATCGCGGGCAGGGACCAAAGGTATACCGCGGCCAAAGTTGAGGGGCTTCGCGGGGCATTTGTACCCAAAGTACGTGCCACGTCAGCCCTAGCCCGCGATCGCGGGATCCATTGCGGGTATTTTGGGTATTTTTGCAAAATTGAAAAAATTTAGGGTATTTCGGTAACAGTTGGTCAAACTTGGGGTATTTTAATTAATTTCCCTTTTATTTAATTGTATTATAGTTTAAAAATATATAATGTTATGTATAGTTTTTATTTAATTGTATTATATAGTTTAAAAAGATTTTTTTTTCTTTTACTTTTTGGTTTTATTTAAAAATAAATATAAATTTATAAATATAAATATTACTAATTTTTTATAATTATATATTTATAAAAATAAAACATAAACATTGCGATTTAACATATAAATAGAACATAAAATAATCTATATTACATTCGATTATTCTAAAATAACATTATCCGTAGTACAATTAACACATAAAAGTCACTCGTACTTCTGTATTCGATCTGAATACGGGGTAGCCCATCCTGCAGCACACGGATAACGGTAGTGGAAAAAATGTGGTACAATAGTAGGAAACGAGTATCCTTCTGCCATATCTAATTTCACATAATGGTTACCATTAACGTACCCAATTGTAAAAGCAACATGTTGATACCACGCTGGCGGAGTGGACCTAAGCGGCAAGTACGTCCTACAGCCTGCCATATTTATAACGTGTAATATCACGTTATACTTTGAAGCAATCAAGACACC